>OZ007589.1:175944159-177293016 GCA_963931845.1 Maratus michaelseni | reverse complement strand
ATTTTAGGGGTGTTAAATTCCGAAATGGTTAAAATGCATTTTTTACGTGTAACAGGTTTTTTTTTTTTTTTTTACTAGAACCAGTTCATCTTTGTAGTAGTGGATAAATAGATAAAAAAGTTCTTTTGTGTGTACACAATTTTTTTTCAAATTTTAACCAGGCTTAGGACTGGCAGCTGTTAGTGCTAGTATGTCTAAAAATAGTCATTTTTTTATCTGTTAAAAATTTTCTTGTCATTTTTTTCATTATTTTTATTTTTATTATTATTTATCAATCTATTTATTTATTTAATGTTTCTTTTTATCATTTTCTGAACTGCAAAATTTGAAATTTAAGCAAAACAGCTTTGGATTGTCTATTGCTTTAAAGAAGATATTCTATTCAGTGATGCCATATCACAAATTCTTCTTAAGCTGAATAGGATCAGCATTCTCCTGTCATTCCAACCATTTCATAGCTATTTCCAAACACTCAAAGGTTTCATTATGTGATAGGCCTGGATCATTTTCATAACATTCATTTCCATTTTCCTCAATCAACTGATCTGGAAAACGTTTTCGATTTCAAGAGACATTCTGAAACAAATTTCAGACCAAAAAAAGGGATGTTCGGATAATTGGAAGTTCAGTTAATTGGAGTTCGGATAATCAGCACTCTACTGTATACTACATAGAATGCTAAATTTTAATTCAGTTAGGAAACACATAGCACAGTTTAAAATTCCCCTTCTGAAATTTCTGTCAATAAACGGAAATGTACTCCAGATATTTTGTGCTGCCCTGTATATGTTCTATAGAATTTATACACACCAAGTAATACGCAAAAAATTAGTTAAATTTAAAAATGTGTTCCGCAACTGAAAACGCACTTCCAACAATTATTTTTAAAAGATAGTACTTTAACAGAATGCTTTTGTTTGTCTCTGTAAATGAACGATGTATGTTATACTCACAATATTCTATTAGTAAACCTCTTGTAATGCACCTCAGTGATATATATCAATTTCTACATGTTTGGAATAGCAAAACACTATTAAAATAAACCGCAAACGATTTTTTCCTGTAGACCATAATGGAATGGAATTCTTTCGAGTGTCCCTGTACAGGAACTGTAAATGCTATGCACACCATATTCTATACTGAGCCTCTTGTGGTGCACCCCAGGGATATACATCAATTTCAATATGTTTGAATAGTGTAACATCACTAAAGTACACCAGCAAATAATTTTTCCCCATAGACAGTAATGTAACGGAATCTCCCTGTAAAGGAGCTATAAGTACTACAGACTTCATTTTCAGAACCAAACATGCCATAGTAGGCCTCAATAACATATGTCAATTGCACAAAAATCCGAGTATATTTACGCGAGTTAGAGCATGGACAGACGACAGACAGACGGCAGGCAGACAGACCAACCGACTTCATAAGCACTTTTCAACTATGTTGGAGTGTTAACAATTGATAAATTTTATTAAAAGTTACAGAAAATTTGTATCTTATCTGAACCATGTGAAACTGTGGAAGCAAAATGCTTTTGCACAGTTGGTTATTAAAAAGCAAGAGTGATTTAACACATCATGAGAACTTGATTCATTTTGTAATTGGGTAAAATTAATACAGTGACTGCATGAAAAATACCTTATGATATTCAAAAGGGAAGTTAATTTCTGGTAGACTTGCTTCATCTTTTCAACCAGTTAAATTTAAACATTAGCTTTTAAGAAGACAAATTCATTTATTTTTAACCAAAAATTATGTTAGAAGACAAACTAGCAAAAATAAGTAAAAGAAAAGCTTACAAATGATCTGAATTTTATCAAAAATGGAGCTTGCAGATAGGAAAATTTTTGAATTAACAACAGAAACTTTAAGAAAACAAATTAAGCATTCATTTTCCACGTTAAATGCTCATAGTTACAATTAAGAGTTTGGCACAGGCCCACCCTGGGTAAAAGCCCCCAAAACCAGACCATGGGCCAAACGCAGGCTAATTTTATTTTATTACGTTTGGGCCAGTCCAAGCACAGGCTTACATTTTCTGCAGACTCAGGCCAGGTGATGCCTGGACTTTATTCTTTCCAAGCCGTGTTCGATATGACTTTTTTTTGTAAAAATAATAACAATGCTGTACATTTGTTAACAAATCTTTAAGGTTCACACTTAAATTTCAAAAATCCCTCTTAAAATTTTGGTTAGGATCCAAAAATCTTACCACCACCACACCAGGACAAATTCTGATATTACAAATGAATGCAAAACTTACATTCATGAAAATAGCACTAATAACATTATCCATATCTACAAATTATAAAAATATAACAGAATCTTTAAAATATATACATGCATGAAGCAATTTTTTTTTCTTTACTTACTTTTGAGATTCTTGAAGCAGATTAGAGATTTGTCGGGCAGAAGCATGTTCACGAGAATAACGTAGCCACCCAGTAACAGAATATACAACAGGATTGGTACCATGAAAATGCTGTACTGTGAATTGATGATTGTATGGTCCTTTCCTTATGAGTTGCTGATAGTCTGAAATTGAAAAAAATAAACATGGAAATAAGAAAACTTTGGTTCTAGGATATAAAATGGACAAAATAAATTTGACTTTTGTACATTTGTAACTTACGATAAATAACATGCAATATTTGAATGCAAGATTTAAAATAGCATGCAGAATTGCAAGAGTCACACACAAGATAGGAAGATCCTGCACTATGGAAAATGCTGCATGGGATTTCCCCCCTTAATTTCCTGATTATCACCAGGAATTTTATCATACATAATTATTAACGATCATTGACTTCAGTATTTTAAATTTATTTTATAGCATGCTTTAGCAAAATTATTATAAGATTAACTAGCTGTTACCTGTGACTTCGTTCATGTAACATTTAAAGAAAATGAATACATTAATTAAGTAACACATGCAATTAACAAACTCTTTATCATATTTTATAGTAGAAAATATTTTTGTTAATGACAATTTGCACATTTTCGTTTTTATATATATGATTATTTAAATTTTTTCATGAGCTTGAAATTTCATACTTTTTTAATAAGATTAAGTGTGAACACATTTTTTTCTTTGTTATTCTTTTTTAGCATTTCTATTTATTTTATTTTACATTTATTCCATTCACGGAAATTGATTTAAGTTTTCGTGTCGAAGAATATTTTTTAAAGCGATTATATTAGTGAATATGTTGGAGGAAATTTGTTAATTAACATGTCACTTTGGATACGACTTTTATTTGATTAAAATAATCTAAAAATCAACATAAATTATGTTTCTATTCCAAAACACTTCACATTTTTAAAAACAAATTGAAGTTATATGATATTTAAAAAAGAAATTAAAACGTGGTAAAGCATAAAAGTTTAAAAATAAAGAAAATAAGTAGAAAAAAAACCTTTAATCATCATATGTATTGTATTTTTATTTCACAGTTCTACACTTTTAGCAGCTGTAGATCTACCAACAATATCAGAATGTTTATCACACTCCAAAGACTTTCCAAGCCTAAATGCTTATTTGTTAAACAATAGAGTTGCTTATTTATTTCAATGGCAAAAAAAATCTGAAAAAGCACCCCAACTGTGGATAAACATTGTCATATTGATTTTCATGTTGTAGTTTAGGATTATGGGAGCTTCGAAATTTGACAGGCATATATTCCAATAAGGAGCAAAAATTACAAGGGGCAGTCGGAAAACAAGTTTCCCCTGGCGACTGTGGACAGAGGTGTGTATGAAAGACAAAAAATGTAATGAGACATTAAAGATAAAACATAACTTTATTTTTCCACATAAGTACCAAGTACATTGAGACATTTGTTATACCGCTTTATAAGCTTCAAAAAGCCCTCCAGGAAAAAATCAGGGCTTTGCATACGGACGAAGCGTTGAACGGCTATGGGCGAAAAACGACACAGCAGGTGAACACGAACGTGCAAGACACCGATACCATTGGGTAGATGTCGACCACGATCAAGCAGATGGCGCTGTTGTGGTGACAGCGCAGTTGCAGTCAACAGCACCATCTGCGCAGGCACTGCAACAGCGCCATCTGCTTGATCGCGGTCGACCTCTACCCAATGGTAATGGTGTCTTGCACATTGGTGTTCACCTGCTGTGTCGTCTTTCGCCCATAGTCGTTCAACGCTTCGTCCGTATGCAAAGCCCTGATTTTTTTCTGGAGGGCTTTTTGAAGCTTATAAAGCAGTATGACAAATGTCTCAATGTACTTGGTACTTATGTGGAAAAATAAAGTTATGTTTTATCTTTAATGTCTCATTACATTTTTTGTATTTCATACACACCTCTGTCCACAGTCGCCAGGGGAAACTTATTTTCTGACTGCCCCTTGTAATTACCTGCAGAGATATTTTTATTTACAGATTTAAATAATTTACAATAAATAAGGAATTATATAAGTGTCAGAGAAAGATAACTAATAATACCTGGATTTTTAATTGGTTTTTCCCTTTCGCTTTTCCATAATCATGGTACCTTTAAAAAATAGGAGAGAGGATTTTCTTGTTTAGTTAGTGGCATCTGCTCTTCTTTGAATTTCAAGTGAACTATGTCAAACGCAAGTCGTATTCTCCAATGAAAATTGTATATGCTAACAACTTTTACAGCGACTTTAATATATTTATTAATTTTTATCAAAATTTAATATTCTGGAAGATTGTACAGTAAAAGGATGTTAATCTTATGTTTTAGTGACCAATACATTCTGCAGAAATTATGCTTCTTTGTGTAATTGCTATAAAATACTAATTTTTTCTGAATGAAAACCGGCACATGATTTAAAATATGACGCATCTTTCACTGGGACAGTTTTTCCTATGAACTGATACTTGTCTAGTTAAAAAAAATTCTTTCACTTCATGAATCAAGCACAAATGTGCATTTATATTTCTAGATAATGTGCATGTTTGTCAACAAACTGGCTTGTTACATGTCAACTGAACTTAACACATGCAAAACGTTGAGATAAATTACTTGATTTTCTGCTAAATTTCCCATAATTTTCAAGTAATTAGGATGCATTATATTATGTTACAAAATAATACATTATGAATTACTAACTCTGCAAGTATTGTTACTTTTCGGTTTTCGCCTACAATTTGTTGAGAAATATGCCTTGAGTGTGTGATATGCATTATCTATTTAAAACATGAAAGTGCTTAAAGAAATCCAATATTATTATACTCATAGAAAAATTTTAAACATTAATATTATTAAATAGTAAATTTAACTAAGAAATTATATTCACAATGTAATTTAAACAGAATTTGCTAAAATTGCGTTTTGAAGTTATCTGATTTTTGATTCAAAACATTATTTCTCAAAAATATTTTTTTCTTTTAAGAACTGGACAATAATTTCAAAACTGGAGAATTGAAAATGACGCCACTTTGTTGAACTTATAAAAAATACATTAGTTTTTTAAATTAAAATGAATGTTTTACATGAAAAAAAAATAATGTCATTTTTTTACGATAAACCATTTTACTTTTAATCCCCCCTTTTTAACACCCATTAATTAATGGAAAATACTACTATGTGTTCTTTAAATGTAATTATTGTCCACCTAAATCCAAGGATCTTAAATATACCTCCTTGGTTGAAGCTGAAGCTGAAAAAACTTATGATGTAATGATTTCTAAATGTCAATATTTGACAGACAATTTTTGATTATGCAAAATAAATTGAATCATGAAGTTTGAATACGCAAAAATATGTTTTTATTTCTTGAAAAATTTACTTTTATATTAAAAAACCAGTGTAATCAATTTACCTTTGTAAAATTAGGCGCTAAGCTATTTATTTTTATCTCCAAATACATTTAAATAAATGTACTATGTCATTTAAATGCACTTGTAGTAATCTTTTTAATATGCAAAAAAATGACATTATCTTTTATGTATGACGTCAGTTTCAGATTTCAAATTATAGTGAGTGAATCTGAATTTTTGTTTATAAAAATATTGTTCTAACACAGTTTCTTTTAATGGCAACGGGAAAGAAATTGGATTAGAAATTAAAAAAAAAAAAAAATAGATTTCTGTAATGATAAACTATGGGAGATGTTTGAACAAAGTGGTAAAGAATGGTCTGAGAAATTTTTTAAGTTGACAGTAATTTTACTTGTGTTCTAAAACGTATGTACATCAAGTTTCGTTCAAATCGGACAAAAACTGCAGATTTGTATAAGGAACATGCACACATAGCAAGAACAGTTTATATATATATATATATAGACTAGAGATCAAGGTGTTTTTTTCAACCACATAAGATGTAAATTTACTTACATACTAACTCTGTACTCACTGTAAACTATGGGCACAGCCAGTCCCCATTCTGCTTCTTTGCAGATAGAGTAGATAACTGCATTAAAGCGATTATGTAATCTGAAGAGGAGAGAAATTGTTTAGCAACTGCTGATTTGCTTTCTTAAAGTTTTTCTTGTTCCTTCTCTTTTATTAATGGTTTAAAATAATTTACAAAAAGATAAAGGTAATAACACAATTTTTTAAAGTGGGTAGATTAAATATTTAAATGTACCAAATCACATTACATAACTAAAATCATTATGCAAATTTTTCTTAAGTGGTATGCTGGTCAGCTTTTCTTAATTCATTTTTTCAATTATTTCATGAAAAACATACAAAAAATGTATTATTGTGTACATTTAAGAATATCCTTTTAAAGTGTTTTTAAAAATATTATTGTTCAATAAATGTTATTTCCTTTAATTATGAGAATTTCCTTTTAAACGTAATAAAAAATTATAACCACTGTAAATATAATATGCAACTGTAACAATAAAAAAAAAAAAAAAAAAAGAATAATTAAGAATCTCAATTATGAAAACCCTTCTCAAAATTGATAAAATCCCCCCCTTAAAATTTGAACTAAATAAAGATATCCTCCTCAACCTCCCCCCTCCAGCTAGAATTCAAACCCTATTTCAAACACTGATATGATGTATCACATGCAACATATCATGTATATTTCACAATAAATATACATAAAATTAAAATTTTATGCATAAAACATTTCTTGGGACAGACTTATGTAGTTATTGTATTACTACATTTTTTAAATTATTTGAGCTATTGATGTTGGCTGACAATTTAAAATAAAGGATATTTAACAGTGAGACTTTTTTTCCAGTTATTTTTAACTGAATTTAGACACAAATTCATAGGAATTAAGGTGCACTATTTAAAGATAAAAAGCCATATGTTTTAAAATTTTGAATATTTTATCTTTAAGTACCAAAATAAGAAAAAGAAAAAAAAGAGGGGGAGGGGGATGCAAAGGTAAATCAACATGCTTATAGCTATAAGTTTTGGCTAAAACATGTCAGCAAATAAAAAATTCTGCAGATTTTTTTTTTTTTTTTATGTCTTTCTAACATATTTTAGAATAATTTGCAGAAAGATTACTGAAACTACGAAATTGAAGATTTCAAATTTGAAATTACAGTTTGTTTAAAATCGAGAGACAGTGAAAGTAAACAAAAGCATGTTTAATTTGGTGACATAAATATTGCCTTTGCTACAATCAATGCAAACCAAGCAGGACAATTATTGTTTTTTAGTCTTTCTCAAATTTGTTTGCTGTTATTTAAATTTTATTTGCATGTGTTGTGTACTTTAAAATGGATAAAGAAAAAAAGTGATTTACAAGATATGGTATTTAAAATATCTTATCAGAAATTTGAAATAAATGTCATTCATTAATTAATTCTAAACTAATTAATTCAATTAAATTTTAACATAAAAAGTTTAGATGATAAACAATAAAATATTTAAGAAAATAAATAAAAAAAATTATAAATGTACTTTAGCATTATTTTAACAACTGACCTTTTCCAGAATAGTTTGTGAAGACTTTGTCTAAAAAGGATTTTTCACTAGCCCCAGGGAAAAGAGATTCCTCATCCAAAAGCCATAGTAGGCCTCGTTTTCCAGCTTCTCTAAGATCAGCTGTAGATGCTCGAACAGCACCTTGTTGAGGCGTATGATCTATTACATCAATAAGTGGAGCAGGACTGGCTATATGAAATTCTTCTTTGTTCCATTCAATGTTTTCCTAGAAACCAACAATAAATATTATTACAATTTCCATAGAAATGCAATTTTTTTTCAATTAACTGATTTCTCAAAACAGTGATATACAGATCATCATAAAATATTCAATATTCAACAAGAAAAACAAAAAAAAAAAAAAAAAAAACATTTATGTAGTATTTAATATCCAAACTCATTTATTTAAACTCAATATCTTAATTATACAAAGTTTCTGTGTGACATTATTTTGATGAACGAATATTTTATCATTTTTCTATTAGAAGATACTTTCTAAACAAACTTCTTGTACTTAGACATTTGAATTTACTTATTCAACTTATAATAAGAGAATGAAAGGGTTTTTTTTTTTTTTTTTTTTTTTTACTAATGTTGGAGGAATTCTTATAACACAGATTTTTTGGAAGGATTGACTGGGTAATACAAAACAAAAACTAAATTAACATTTACAAAAAATAATCTGACAAAATTTATATTTGGATCAAATTCAAAATCACTTTTCAATATGTTGATTACTGTCTCCTCCTCTCTCTGCAGAACATATATATATATATATTATATATATGTAAGGAATTATCCGGGGACGACTTGGGAGAAATAAGTTGGTGACACATAAATAAGTTTGACTCGGGACCTCTCTTGCGGATCTAACTCGTTTATTAAAGCCTTCCTTCTTACAGTCATATTCGCGCGTTCAATCGGAGGTCCCGCGAGCCATTTACGTTGAATTTTGAGATCTACATGGCCGAAGGTTTGGCTGACCGCTCAAATGTGCCAAAAATCCGTCTTCTTCGTCCTTGCATGTGGTTTTAATCAGAATTTAGGATATTTTCCAGCAGAGGGAGAAAGAGTCAAATTGGGAGGATCATTTATTTTAATTGGTCAATTAGCTTTTGACTGATGTCTGGGGTCTTATGCCGACACCAAGGCTTGGCCGTGCCTGGGAGCCGCACCCCACAGATTGCTGCAAGAAATGCAAACTCATCACTTTTAAAACCTTAAGAGATGTCGAAATTGATAGATGAAAGTAATATTTGTGAGGCTGAGAAACAAAGATCACAGGGGCAGATTAGATTTAAGCATTAGATTTATAAGTTAGATAAAATGTTTTGGGATTTTACATTTTAATTTTGCATTTTAAAAAGGGTTTATTTATATCCTTTCACATCCCCCCCCCCCCCAAAGATGAGATCCACCAGATTTGCCTTCAAAACTAGGGGAGCTCACCCCGAAGACTGAGAGTGACAAAGTGAGTTAAAAAAAAAAGTGTTAAATTGAATAAGGCTACAAAATAAGTTAATGTTAAAGTTAAATTCACAACTAAGATTGGTAAAAAGTGAGGGCTGAATTTTGATGCTGGAAAAATATTAAAAGTTTAGTTTACATTTTGACGCATAAAAATTGAGGAAAAATTAAAGATCTTAAGGTTTTATGCTAAAAATTTCTAAATTTGGGATATGGCTCTCGGGGCAATATGACTGAACTTTACATTAAAAACTTGAAAAATATAATAATTATACCACAAAACATACGGAATCTATGAAAACAATAATACAGTAATATTACCACAAAACTATATGAAAAAAACATACTAATAAGATAAAGATTAAAATAATAGCCACAAATTTGTTGTTTGTCTTTTGGCCATAATTGTATGGATTAAAAGTCTCTGGACATTTTTGTGCTATTTTTGTTCAAGTCCTTACAGCACAAATTTTCCAAATTTTATATAAAATTATATTTCTGTACAAAATTATAATTCTGTAAACATATACTATTAATACGAAAAATAAGAAATTATTCTAATATCTGAAATAATTGAAAAATATGTTTTTTATATGCAACATATTCACATTAGACAAATACTTGAAAATATTAAATTATGAAAAAGAAACTTGAAATTATTTGTTCTCATTTTTTCAAAACGTGAAAATATTGCAAAATAAAATTGCAGCAATATAAAATTGTTAAAATATACTGTAAAATGGACAAAACAGGTGTAAACATAACAAGTGTAAGATATAGAGTTTATTTACAGGGACTACTGGTTAGGTAAGTAGTTTTATTTGTATCCTAAACCTTTGGAGGTTTTATTAGCAGATCCTAAACCTCGGGGAGGTTTTAGCAAAAATTAAAAAAAAAAGAAAATTGAGCATGATGTTTCTATTTTGGGTGAAGATGTAGATGCAATTTAATTGAAAGCAATGGAATTTACTGTTTTGCAGACTGGGGTATATTTGTTTTCCCCAGTGGCATCAATAAATCTGAGCAGCAATATAATAAATTACAACTACATCTCACTGTTAGCTCAAAGAAAAAATAAATAAATTCCTGCTCTAGACAAGTATAAATCACAGAACATTTTTCCTTTAAAATTGAGGCCAGAACGCTCCGAATTTTCCTTGCTAGTTTTTACGTAAATAGCAAAAATCTTTTTATTTTTAAGGGTTTTACTACTGGCAAAGGAAAAACTAATTAATAAAACAAAAAAAATAATAAACCTGGTATGAATAAAAAAGGACAGTGTTTCAGAAGTGCATGGCAACCTGGTGATAATTCTGTTTACTAATGGATCTATTCTTACAAAAATATCAGCAGTCGCCACATTTACACATGTACATCACTGAATCTTCTTTGATTGCACAGGGGTGTTTTTGGTTGGAGTTTAACCAACTCAAAAACTTAAAAAAAATTGTGGGCTTAAAGATTTAATGGAATGGAACCATGGTCATCTTTAAAAAGTGTATGAGTGGATTTAGACACTATTGGGCTTACCACGGCAAAAGTGGGTTCACCAAGGTCATGTCTAAACCAATTGGTTAATAAATTGAATTTATTTTGAATATTTAAAATGGTAAGGACGGGGCCTTCCAAATTTTTCTTTAAAAACTGGTTGGGGTTTAACCAACACATGGGGGTCGTTTAGAGAATGATGGGGTGTGACATTTTAATTAAAAAAGTGCTAGAGATAATAAAATTGCACAAGAGGAAATGGCAAAAATAATAATATAACATCTAAAAATACGGAATAAATGTACAGAAAAACACAACATTAATACTTACTTACATGATATATAAATTTGCAATTTGATTTGTATGGTTACTAGTTGTGTAAAAATATATTTTCATATAAAAAGAAACTAACTATAATAATGAATAAGTAAAATAGGCAATAATTAAACACACACAAAATCTAGAAATAATACTAAAAATATATTTACAACTTTAAAAAAAATTCACCTGGAAAAATTGGGTAAAAACTTGATGAAAAATACTTAGTGAATAAAATGATAAAACACTGATCGATCACTGCGTAAATGTATCATTTCATAGCTTTATAGCTATTTTCTGTTCTGTTTCACTTTTATATGGAAAAAGTTGTAAAAATAAACAAAAATGTTGTATGTTTAAGTCTTCTTACTGGAAAGCATTCATAAAAGTAATTAGTTCAACCCATTTATTTATAATACCATAAACATTAAATTCAACTGCAGTTATTTTTTGGTGATCGCACGTATGCTTCACCTCATGAAAAAGAAAAGAAACTACTGTTATCAAAACTTATCACAATTAATGTGCATAGCTGATCATTCCCCAATTTCTTATAACTTTAATAACTTCAACTTTACAAGAAAAAATAAAGCTAATAAAATTTTAAAATAATAAATTTAAATTTGCTTAAAACTTCTAAAATCCCTTTAACCCAACTGTGATATTTTAGAAAAATCTACTTTTGAACTTTCAAAAACTACACATTGATAACAGCATTTTTTTTTCTTTTTTAACTTTTGATATTTCCAGGAATAACTTTAATATTAATTCTTTAAGCAAATAAATAAAGTAAAATATTTCTTCATTTAACAAAATTGATTTTTAATAACACCTTTTCATAATAGAAATAACGTAAAAGAAATCTGTATTGTGGATTAATTACTTTTAATACAAAAACTTAATAAAATATTAAAAAAATTAAGCTACAATTAAAAAATATCAGTTATTTTCAAACACTTAAATGAAGAAATTAAAAAGAATGTAATTAAACTTTATACTTTCTACAAAACCATTAAGACGGAAATTTATATAGCAATAAAACTTACCTGTGGATTAAAATATCCAATTTGCTTTAACACACCCACACACACAAACAAAATAAAATAAAATAAAATAAAATAAAACACAGGGCTTTTTCTGACCCAGATCATTATCGTTATTTGTTCACTAAAGCTAAATAAATAACATTTTCCGGTGGTCGGTTCAGTGCATCATGAATCACTTTAGTTTAACGTGCTCAACTGAAAGAAAAGAAAAACTTTAAAAAATAAATGAACACTGAATATTTTTTCCCTTTCTTACTCAGTTCTAACCACAAAAATTTAAAGTCGTGATCGCACAGATAACGAAGGACACAGATAAATATTTCAGTTCTGTATCAGA
The DNA here is from genome assembly GCA_963931845.1 of Maratus michaelseni. Lineage (NCBI taxonomy): Eukaryota > Metazoa > Arthropoda > Arachnida > Araneae > Salticidae > Maratus > Maratus michaelseni. Next base: position 177,280,468 of record OZ007589.1, on the reverse strand, counting down.
GTTTGCGCGATCTTGAAAATCAGCTGTCTCTTTGACCTACATATGTTGAGGTTATAAAAGAGTTTTTCGAAAGATTCAGTTTGATCTTCAGTGAGTCTAAAGTTAATAAATTGATGTGGTTTGCCAATAGATAAGTTTCTTTTTGACGATAACAGAGTGAGAAAAAAAAAAGTTTTTTGGTTGAGGACCAGAAATATAGCAAATAAATTTCAGCATAAAGGATGTTTATTTTCGGTTTTTCTCAGATGAATACGAAAATTATTTGAATGTTATCTGGCGAGTAAGCACACTAAGTAAAATAATTTGATGTTGGAGAAAAAAAAAAGTTATTTTTTACCGGCCATGGGGGGAAAAGTATTTTTCTTTTCTAGATGAATATATTCAGTTTTTATACACAATAAAAGTTCTTCATGGTAAAAAGCACTTTCTAGAAAGACTATAAAGACCCGGTCGGTACTTATTATTTTTCAGCAGTCTCATGATTTTTCCGAGTGTAGCCAGGCGACGAAACACGAAAAGGGAGTTTTTTATCCGCAAAGGTATGCGCAAAAACATCTTTTTCTTTCTCCTGGTCAATTGAATGTCACATTAATTACAGGCAATATTCTGAGACTGTTCGTGGGCCGATTGCGCCGACACAACTCTGAAACTATCCAAATTTCCTTTGACGGGTATAGTCACGGTCGATCACGTTTACTTTATCCATGAGGACAGAGTGGATAGGCGACGAAAAGAGTTTTTATCTGCAAAAGTGAATTTTTTCACTTATCAATTTCTTTTTTCGTGGAAAAGCTAGGATTTTTCGCGGCAGAAAACTATCCTTTTCATGATGGATATCATTGCGGCAAGAAAATGCACGAAGTCCAGGGATTTTCTCCTGTGTAGCCGCGAGTGTGCAGGCTGGGATTTTCACAGCACGCGACATTTTAATTTTGCATTTTAAAAAGGGTTTATTTATATCCTTTCATATATATATCCACAGAAGTGGCAGGATTTTAATAAAAGACTTTTTTCAACTAATTCATTGTACTTTACAGAAATTTGATAGCAAATACACGTGTAACTTTTAACGTATTAATAAATGATAAAATGTTATTTTAACCAACCACCCAACCAGTTGGCATGTTTTTCCAGCCTCTTTCACAATATTTGAGTGAGGGTAGGCCAAATAAAGTTCCATTAAATTGTGTTAAATACAGATTTAAAAACAGTCTACATTGTAACGTTCAATTGTAGTGGCTTTCTCAGATTTCGGCTTTCTGTTGCTCTTAAACCTTTCACAATTGACTTTTATATTCTTAGCTAACTTTAGAAAACAGATTTTAGAAATGTGTTCATTTTTTTCTATAACTTTTTAATATATATATATATATATATATATATATATATATATATATTATATAGCTATGGGTCCACTTACCCCTTCAATATTACATATGGGGTAAGTATAGCCACAGAAACTGAGAGAGGGGTAGTGTAACTAGACAAACTAGTTACACTTGCTCCAACACTTCCAATTGCACTTTTTATTTACATTAGCTCACGATAATATCACATACCTGCCAACTTATCGATAATTTCTGTAAAACTATACCTAAATCTTCTGTAACAAACAAACACCTTTTGAACGAAAAAATAAAAAAATGATAATAATAATAATGTGTGTTGTGTTATTTAACTTCATTTACAGGGAAAATATCCCAGTGTAAAACATGTTCATTTGAGCTGGTTCCTATTGACATTATTTTGCAGAAATTATTAGTAAGTTGGCAGCTGTAATATCAATAAAAGTCAGTAAGTAGATGTTTCAGATATTGAAAGAAAAAAAGAAAAAAAATAGCAGAGCCTTCATTAGGCAGGAGGGGAGAAATGTTGTTCATTTTTTTCTCTTCATATGAATTGCAGTGAAAATCAAAAAATGATTCTTGTTAATATATATGTTTTTTTTTTTTTAATAAGCAGTAAGCTGAGCCAATATTTGTTTAGAACATACTATTTTTTAATCCAAGTTACAAGAAATAACAATTAAAAGTGATTTCATTTTTTAATGCAACATTCTTTTTAATGATAAAGTAGAAAAGTACTTATACTATAAGGTCTATATTATATTTTTAAGATTATATAATTTTTGGTTTAAAAACTATTGTTTGAAAAGAAAAAAAACTTTTTTTATACTAATGGAAAAAAAACTACATTGCTGTATGCAACTTAACTGTTTTTGTTTGTTTTTTTCCCATAAACAAGGTTTTTTTTTTTTTTTTTTTTTTTTTTTCTGCATTATTCTATTGCTACATATCTGCATTCACAAACTAGTCGGATGTGCCAATCCCAAAACTTTCTTGTATCTCACACAGATTTTGCATACACTAAAAAGAATCGCCACAAATTTATATCATGGTGTCTAAATCTAAAGTTTTATTAAATTCCGTGCATTAGATCTTGAGATATTACTATTGCTAAAATCGTGTAAATCCTGCAAAGTGCAGCATAGCAGCGCAACCTGTTGGGAGATTTAGGCCAAAACCTAATCATCAACAACTTATGTCAACGTCTAACTGAATCTGAAGTTTAATGAAAATCCGTGCATTAGTTCTTGAGATATAGTTATCGTTAATAATGAAAAAAGTAGCATAGCAGTGCCACCTGTTGGGCTATTTATACCAAAACATAAGAAGCATCTATTTATGTTAAGGTTTAACAGAATCTGAAGTTTGATGAAATTACGTGCATTCGTTCTTGAGATATAGTTATCGTAAAAATCGAGAAAAAGTGGTACAGCAGCGCCACCTGTTGGGGTATCTACACCAAAATGTAATCAGCGTCTATTTATGTCAATGTCTAACTGAATCCAAAGTTTGATGAAAATAACTGCATTAGTTCTTGAGATAGAGCTATTCGAGAAATCGCGAAAAATGCAGCATAGCAGCGCCACCTATCGGGCGATTTTCACCAAAAACTAATCAGCACCAATTTATATCAGGGACTAACTGAATATAAAGATTTATTAAATTTCGTGCATTAGTTCTTGAGATAGAGTGCCCACAAAATTTTTGTCACATACAGACAGACAGACATTTCTCTAAAAATGATCAAATTGTGTTCAGGACCTTCTAAAACGTATAAATCCGTTGAAAATTTTCATGAATCCAATACTTTCTTCTTGTAAAGATAGAAGAAAGTAAAAAGTTCATAATTATACTAGCAAGCTACGCCCGCTGCGCTGGTCAGTTTCTACAAATGAACCTTGAAGCAAACAAAATATATCGTTTAATTTGACCTTGTATTTGAAAGCAATCTGTATATTTACCTGGAATATCCTTCTACATTACTGAAAAATGATGTGATTGCGCTATTATATTTTCTAATGTGCAGTCAAAATTTTAGCTGTTAAGGACCAACTCTTTTATTTGGTCATTTACAGTTAAGGTTTGCTAAAGAATGATAAAACTATATGCAATATACTAAAACCATCACTAAAAATTATCGAACTAACAATGCAAACTAATTAACAAAATCCATTCAGTAGAAGTTTTTATAAAGGCTAATCTTTTATAATCGGGTTCATCTGATTATAGAACTTTTCCACGTAATTCTAAAACAGAACAATATAAAATATACTAAAACCATCCTTACAAATTATCTACTTAACAATGCAAGTCGCAAAAAATACGCCCAGTAAAAACTTTCAAAAAGGCTAATCTTTCGGAATCGGGTTCTCCTGACTGTATAACCTTCACACAACTGTTTGACTAAGCAGCGTAGAACAATATGTAGTACATTAAAACCATTCCTGAAATAGCATCTGACTAACAATACAATTCTCATCAAAATCCGTCCAGTAGAACTTTTTCAGAAGGCTAATCTTTCATAATCCGAATCAAATACTGAAAAAGCTAATATTTGATAAAAAAAATATCACCTGATTTTCGAATTTCCCCCTATAATTCTAGAACTAAGCAACGTAGAATGATATGTTATATAATAAAATTTTCCCTAGAAAGTTATCTAACAGTGTAGGTTTCATCGAAATCCATTCAGCAAAATCTTTTAAAAAGGCTAATATTTCATAAACGGATTGATCTGATTATAGAACTTCCCAGAATAATTCTATAACTAAGCTACGCAGAACGGTATGTTATACAATAAAACCTTCCCTGAAAAATTATCTTATACAGTTTAAGCTCTACGAAAATCCATTCAGCAGAACTCGAGTTATAAGCAGCCGGAACGAAATTTCATATATGTAGAAGTAAATAAGTAAAGTATATTGCCATTAATATAGTTTGCATTTGAATTTTAAAAAAGGTACTTTTCGGTTAGCCGGGCGCCAGTGATCGTACACTTGAAAAAAAAAAGCACCTTTTGGCTTAAAATCTCTCATCAAAACTGTTTTTCTTTTCTTTCTTTTTTTTAAATAAAATTAATAACAGCTTTTTCTTTTATTTTTCCAGCTGTATAGCCATTTCAATTCTTTCTGCATCAAAAAAAAAAAAAAAAAAAAAAGACACCTTTTGGCTTAAAATCAAATTGTTTAGGATCAAAAGTAAAATCAAAATCGCCAAAAACAAAAGATAAATCGCGAAATATTGTTTCGATAGCAATCTTGCCCCTTGAATAATTTTTTAAGCATTGCGAACATTCCCAATCATGTTTAAATTAAATATTTTCGTTTTATAATATTCTCTCATCAAAACTCTTTTTTCTTTCTTTTTCTTTTTTTTTTTTTAATTAATTTAACACAGTTTTTCTTTTATTTTTGGAGATGTATAGCCTTTTCATTTCTTTCTGCAACAATAATGATCGCCAAAAAAATAGCAATGGTAACCTTTTCGGCCAAAATAACAAATGTAAAAAATGAAATTATTTACGACATCACATTAAAAACCTCAAAAATAACAGTATTTCTCCACTGTTTAATGGATGTTATTATACATATAAACCTTCCTCTTGAATCACTCTATCTATTAAAAAAAACCGCATCAAAATCCGTTGCGTAGTTTTAAAGATTTAAGCGTACATAGGGATATAGGGACAGAAAAAGCGACTTTGTTTTATACTATGTAGTGATGAAATCAATGGAACTAGGAGCATATTACACATGTCCTAGGACTGAAGCTATATGTTTTGAAAGCAAGTCTTGATTCCATTTGTCGCAAAATGCTGGGGCTGGCTTTTATGCAACTTAACTTCAATTCAAAAAGAAAAAAAAATCAGACCTCAGCTAGAGTACCTAATAGACCATTAAACAAGGATAATAAACAAAACAAAACCTACTTGAATATGTCTAATAAACTTCGACCACGAACAGAAGGCGGGTGAGGCGTCAAAGTCACGTGGTGCCAGACGGGTCTATTTGACTGATTTAGCGAAAGAAGGAGGATTGAGAGAAGAAACTTCAGGACTAAGTTATTTGAACTCGGATTACCATATCTGGCTAGTTAGCGCCTTTTGATGAAGAATGAAAATAAGATTACATTTATATGTGTTTGTGTTATACAAGAATACAAATTCAAAATTCTTTACTATCGTGATATAGCAAAAAATGCTTGGAAAATAGGAAGTAGGGAATTTTTATTGGATGAATTCATTGTTGAGAAAATTTTTTGTTAGGGTATTTTAGGTAAGGACAGTTTTTAAACAGTGAGAGACCTTGTGAATTAAATATACAAGCTAATCCATAAGCAATAAATAAAAAATTTCAGTAAAATGTGCTTTTTTATCCAAGATACTTTTCGCATAATGTTATATCATATATATTTTTTTTTTCTTTTTTTTTTTTTCCAAATAACAATTTGAAAACTTTTTCACACACCGAAGCTTTAAAAGTAGTTGAATATTATGTATTATTAAATATTAAGTTGCGATGGAGATATTTGTATAATGTTCCGGTGTTATATGAAATATTCATGATATTTTGGTCAGAGTAAGATCTCTTGGCTAAATCATATTCTAAAAAAATCCCTGACGGCTCGACCTACAGGCAGAGGTAGATTTCGAAGACGCAGACCATGGGGCGGCTGTTTGTTGGGAATTGTGGAAGAAATGACCTTTTTGCCATGATGCAGCATTTGGAAACGCCCACTTCGAAACCTAACTTGTTTGCAGGCGGAGCCGGCAGGGATGTTTTTTTGCTATAAGGGTTGGTCCTATAAAAAACTTGTCACTATAAAAGTTTTAGATAATATTAAGAGGATTTATAATAAATTTAAGCGGATTTGATATCTTCTGAATTGATGAAGTTATGAATTTTTTTCTTCTAACCTCCCCCCCCCCACTCTTTCCCCTCCCCCTTTGGGCCATTTTTAATGGTATCAAAAATCTGTCATACAAAAATTTTCGGCCTTTTTTCTAGAAGTAATAACTTTAAACGGATTCGATACGTATCATAATTAAGACGTTATGGGTTTTTTCTGTTTTCGCCAAAAGCCCCCCCCCCCCCCCCATGGTTCGATTTTGCCCATTAACGAACTTGACCGATATTTCATGCCCCTTGATTTTATGTATCAGTTTGGAAGAGATTTGTGCAGAATTATGGGAGTTATCGTATCCGTAAAAAAGTGACATAGATAGATAGATAGATAGATAGATAAAGTTTTAAACTAGGGTGGTTTTGGGTTCTGGGAGTCATAATCGGCGTAGTTCTGCAAAAATTTTTCGAAAATTCCAACTTAGGTGAAAATGTAATAGGTAGTATTTCTTACGAAATCTACCTAAAAAATTGTTTTTATAAATTATTTTCTCAGAATATTTTAACTAGATTTTATATACACTTATATTAAAATACAAAAATACGATACATGAAAACATTGCCCCACCAGTGGCTGCGAGGGTTTGTTCTCAAAGCTGGTAGACAGGAGGTGCTGTGTTCAAACCCCTGTCGCGCTCGTCGGCTTAACCGTTTGGAGTTTTCCGTAGTTTTCTTCGAACCTTGCATAAATACGGGTTAGGATCCCTTAGAAAGACCTCCACGGAGGGCATGCTCCTCACCGGCCTACATCCCTAGCGCAGATAATCAGCCATAACAAATAACCAACCAATCAACCTAGAAACATTCTCAAAACGAGTATTTCAATATAATTTAAATTGATTTTGCATAAACCATATAGGTTCAAGGATCGATGCAGTTTTTTTTTTTTTTTTTTTTTTTTTTTGGGGGGGGGGGGGGGGGGGGGAGGTTATTTTGTGAAAAGTAAGTTATTTTTGTGATATATTTTGTGAAATTTGTTATATCTTTGTGGAAAATAACATTTTGTTACGAAACATGCAATCCAGCTACTCAAATTCAAACCAAGCACTTTTTAATAATAACTTCTTTAAATCCTTCTGCCAGTGTTGAATTCAGACACTTTTTTCCGGGATTTTATCTTACTTTACTACGGAAATTTATCTTACTTTGCAAAACTGGCAACAATAATGAAATAGTTGGAACTTTTTTATTTGTGTTTGCGTAAAATTCATGTACTGTATTCAGAACAACGCATAAATCAAAAGTATCCAAAACTGCCTTCCGTTTTGCAGGGCGACTGCAATTTTTTCCTGGCATTGAAAGCCTTCCATCAGGAGCAGATTTCGACTCACGTTTAATTCTTTGGATAGTTCGAAGAGGAACGCCAGTAGCAGCAGACGTACGCTCCTGTGCTTTCAGAATCGGAATGGAAAGAGACAAAGATTTTGCTTCATTTTCAAAAAATTTAAGCACATTATTAACAATGTTACGTTCATCAGAACGCAAAGTTTTCCCTTTACGAGACATTTTGTGTTGTTCTGAAAAGAACAGTTTAAATAGAGAATAATGATAATAATAATCAAGAGCGCTGAGAATATAACAACCTTCTAGGACAAAAGAAATTATATCAGTGAGAGGAGAGGACAGACGAGAAACAGAGAGGGGAATGTATATCGCCAAAGGCAGGAACGCTCGAATATGTTACAACCCTAAATACTTGCTCTTCCACTGTCCTAACCTTTGAGAAAATGAACTCTTCTTCTAAGCGGCGATCTCACCCGCCTTCTTGTTGCGGTCGCATTATAGGAAAGATGTGAGAAAGGTTATTAAAAGTCGAACTATGTGAAAACACACACACTGTGATTACGCCTATCCCACATAACCATATGCTGTGTATGTGAGTAATATACATTTCTTTTCTTTTTTTTTTTAATCTTGCTCAAAGAAATGCTTCACATTAGTTTAACTGACCACAATTTATAAATTTTCATTATTGAACATTAAACAATAAAATCATAAAAATATGAAAGCTACAATAATTTAATATACCACAGTACAAAAGAATGATACATTTTCTCTATCATTATTATTGTTATTATTCAACTTAAAATTCTATTGCTAATTTAGAGCAGATTAATAGCATATGTATTTTAATTTAAACTAAAATAACATTTAAATAAAAATTACTTTAAATATGCACAGAGAAGTTATTTCAAGACGAAAATATGCCAGCCAAAGTATTGTGAAAAACACCAACTTTCTTTGAGAGTCAGCTAACATAACTTAGTTTCCTTTAGAATATTGTGTACTAAGGGATACTTTTTCTAAAGTGCCTCAAATGAAATCACACAGAATGAGGCACTTATGCTTGATGTAAAAGTTCTGTAATACATCTTGAAAACACGTTATGCATTTTAAGCATATAACATATATCATACTTACAAAATTAATTTTAATACTAAATTTAATAAATGATGCACCATTTAAAAAAAAAAATTTTGTAAAATCTGATTTTTTTTTTTTTTTTTTTTTTTTTTGTCATAACAGCATGAAAAGTTACAAGTTAAAAAAAAAAAAAAGAGGGGGGGGGACAAAGACAAAGAAATACGACTAACTAATAAAAATTAACACTATTTCTTCAATCTACTGTACTTGTATCTGAATTATGCTCATAAAAGAACAACTATTGCTTGTTTTAAAGATATATTGAGAACTTTGTGCTTCAATTTCCAGTTTTTTTATGTTAATTTTTAAATATATCATTTGAAAACAGAGTAAATTATGCATGCTAAAATTATTGCACAACATAATGAAGGATTTTCTTGCTATCAAACTGCCATAAAATCTGGCTATCATTATATGACAGTAGATGTAAGTGACACAGTAGATTTATCAATAACTTCAATTTAACTAGAAACTTTGAAGGTTGACTCAGATAAGGAACAATATGAAATGTCTGAAATTTTATTTGTTTGATGTAAAAGATTATTTGGATAGTTGGGTCTCCAATGAACTGTAAATGAACTGAATGATGATTTAACAGTTCATAAAAGACTGTGGAAAAATCTTTCTTTAATTAAAAGTAAAGGCTTAAAGGACTGCAATGAGAATATGATCATGTAGGATTGACTATGGATCAATGGTAGAGAGTTATCTACAGTAACAAAACAACGACATATGACATCTAATGAAGAATCATATTTGTATGATGAAATACAAAAATAAGATTCAAAACCTATTGAAGCGCTCTCAAACTCCTATTTTTTTCTCTACCACTAATTCCAAATAATAATGTTTAAGGTAGATTTCTATAATATGTGCTACAGAAATCTACCCTGTAGATTATTTGAAAAAAAGTGGTAAAGAAAATACAGGAGGCTTTGACCCCTGCTATTGTACTGTAAGCAATAATAAAGTATCCCACTGCATTTAATAATTTGGGATTGTATCTTAGCTACAAAAATAAGTTGATTTCACATCATAAGGAGAAAAAAAATACAAACCATTATGTTAATTTTCTGTGACGAAAAATGTTTATTTAAACTATTTGACATGTTTTAAAATAACAATGTATATTATTCAATATAACAACACATAACGAAACTAAGTACAAACGATAGACAGGTAGTTTTCTTCTAAGAAATTCAAAAATTGCAATAGACTACTTAATCACCAGATATTAAAATATTTGGATGTTATTGAAATAGAAAATTGTTAAAAAAATTTAAGAAGTAGAGTAGAGTTAAATGAAGGTATAATTCCATATTACTATTATCTATTTCCAATGAATGACTTTGACAAACTTCAATCAGTAAACCCAAGTGATGTGTATGTGCACTTTTTTTTTTTATATACCGCTAACCAGGCCCCTACCTGCCCGGCATGAATGCCTAGCTTAACGGGTTAGTACCTGGGTGCGGGGCGGAAATCGCCTGATCACAGCATGGCTGTGATCCACCTGACTATTGATTTGTTCACATCGCTGCTGTGCTTGCTCTCTTGTGATTTGCTACCGTTATCTTTGTTTGCCGGTTCAAGGTTTCTGTTTAACTTTGTTGAATTGACAGATTTAATAGGTCTCGTAATTTAGAACCTTGATCAGGTGACGAGACCCTCACCTGACTAGGCACCCCCAGAGGTATGTGCACTTTAATTTAAAACAAAGAAATTTTTCAATTAAATATTATTATAAATTGAAATATATTTAATCATCATTAATATAAAATGCTTGATATTTTGTAATTTAACTCTATTATTTTCTTTCAAATTTAAAAATTATATGTAATGTATAAGAATTAATAAACAAAAATTCTATTAGACTTAATTTTTTTTTTTCATTTTCTTCATAAAATATTTATTGAATTATCTTTTAAATTAGCCTCACTGATATATTATTAACCTTTACATAAAAATATTAAATTATAGTTAGATACTCAAAATACATACTTACTTTCATGAAGTGTTGCAAAAATTTTGCATCAAGCATTGAAAGTGAAAAAATACTAAAGTTCATAACTCTTTGCAAGGTGTAGTGTAGGGATGCACAACCTGTGGCCCGCGATCGGATTACTGGTGGCCCGTGGATCAAATTTGCTGATTGGACGAAAAAAAATAACGAATTTTGCCGATCAGGTGCGTAAAAATCGCGAATTTTGTCAAATTTCGCCGATCGGACGCATAAAAATCACAAATTTCGCCCATCGGGTGCGTAAAAATTGCAAATTTTTCCGATCGGGCCCGTAAAAATTGCAAATTTTTCCAATCGGGTGTGTAAAAATCGTAAATTTCGCTGATCGTCTGCGTAAAAATCACAATTTGTGCCGATTAGGCGCGTAAAAATCATGAAAATTGATGATCTGGTGCGTAAAAATCATGAATTTTACCGATCGGGTGCATAAAAATAATGAATTTTACCGATCGGGTGCGTAAAAATCGAGATTTTTGCCGATCGGGTCCGAAAAAAACACAAATTTCGCCGATCAGGCGCGAAAAAATTGCAAATTTTGCCGATCAGGCGCGAAAAAGATCACAAATTTTGCCGGTCAGGCACATAAAAATCACTAATTTTGCCGATCAGGTGTATATAAATCGCAAATTTCGCCGAACGGGCGCGTAAAAATCGTGAATTTCGTCAATCACGAGGAAAAAACTGCAAATATTGTCAATCGTGCATGGGGGGAAAAAAATGCATGTTTTTTCCATCCTTGCCGGCTGAATTGGGTTGTGCTGACTAAGGCTCCTATAATAGGAGCTGACGCATATCCATTTTGTTTCGCATTATTCGGGTCTCAGTTCAGCATCTCAATCTACCGCTGCCGGAGCTGGGGTTGCCTGAGGCCTCGTTCCTCCACCTTCTGAAAGAGGCTGGATGTTAAATGGCGGAAAATTAGCTTGTTTTTTCGACTTTGAGACACATATCTGCGAGGATGCGTCAGCCTGTATTATAGAAGCTCTAGTGCTGACTAAGGAGGTGGTTGAGTATAGGTGGCTAAAGCTCCTTTTAAAATTAGCATTTTTATGAACTTTTGGGCCGATCCTCCCCCTCCTTCCACAAAACAAAATTTTGTCCACACTACGGATGTTGGCTCTCAACAATCCAGTCATTTCTGTGACTGGCCCTCCTCTTATAAAGGTTGTGCACCCTTACTTTACATCCACATTTTATGAATGAATATGTTAAGTACAATTTAGAATAATGTATGTTTCTCCTCCTCCCCACCTTCATTCATGAAAGCAATTTTTTTTTTCGGCACTGGCAACTTTTAAGGCTAAATTTACTCCTTCGAAAATAGTTAAAAAGTATTTTCACTCTTTGAAAATAATCTTAGATTTATCTCTTTTATAAATACAAACGTAAACTGTTGATATATCCTTGCCAACAGAACTGAATATGTTGACTGGGAAGGAAGGAACCTATGGGCTAAAACTACCCTTCCGAAATTGATGTTTTTTAAAAATCTGATTGTAGACTTAGATCCCTCCTCCCCTTTCCGCCACACTTCCTCAAAACAAAATTCTCTTTGTGCTACTGATGCTGGCCCTCGACTTAAAAAGGTTGTGCACCCCTAATGTAGTGAAATACCAATCTAATTAGCGTGAGAATCGGACATTTTCCTAAAATGCCCCTTAGTGTAAGAAATAACAGACAGACTTCAAGAGAGATATATGACATCTAGAAAGCATATGCTAATAGCGAAGCTAAGTTTGCATTTAACTTTAATTATGCAACAGAAACCAACATTGTAATAACAATAAATGAGATTTTTTTTAGAACAAATTATGAAGTTATGGACCAAGTTTACTACAAAACAAAAAAATTTAGAGTATGCTGGTAAAATATGATAGATCTTGGCTCGCACAACTTTTTGGACCTGTCAACACTGCCCTGAATTTAAAAAAAAATAATAATAATAACCCAGCTATGGATAAATTGTTATACATCATACATATTTTCAGTTATTGAAAGGAGTAAGCAATTCTTTTTCAAATCTCATATAAACAAACTTATGGGTAACAGTTAGCAGTTATAACTTCTAAAATATTTTATTTTACCACACAAATTTAAAAAAAAAATTAATTACAATTTTTTTCTCTTTTACCTGCAAATATCTTTCTTGTTGAGTCAGGAATGTTGAATCATGAAAAAGAGACTGGAGTCGTTCTTGACAATAGTTATGACACAAATCCTCTAATCCAGCACCCATAATTCTTCCACAAGTTGCAGGATTTTGAAATCCTGGACAATCTAATATATGAATAGTAGCCATACTTCTGCCACTTCCATTCAGAGACCTGTTGAAGCAAAAAGCAACTATAATTTAAAGAAAAAGATTCTAAAATTTAAAAAAAGCAAACATACAAAACAAAAAATTAATCAATCAAATTAAAAAATTTAAACTATTTACAAAATTAATAATAATAAACATTCATTAGCTATTATCAATTCATAAAATGAGTTGATAATTAAAAGTTAAAAAAAAAAACATAAATAACTTTTGAAAAAATATACATCTATATTTTAAAGAGCTAATGTGCCCCTCATTAATGCTAAGCATGAAAGTAACATTAGATATTAAGACATATGCTAACATTTTTCTTGCATACAGCTTCAATTCTAAATATTACTGTTATAAGTTGTAACATTCCCTTCAAAAATAATAAAACTCAAATATCTCCATTAATTATAAATGTAGATATATTTTATGTTATGCTCGGTCGTCTAGATGGGAATGAATAAAGTCCAGGGCAGATTTTTAACGAAATCTTACACAGTTTAATTTTCTTGGATATATATCAAATAATTACAAATATTTACAAGTTTAATAATAATTAGAACAATCATGACAGTTTTCGTAGCTCGTAAAGGCCGTTTGCCGATAAACCGTTACTCAGCTCAGCTCGCCCGCTGGCCGCAAAGATTTCGGAGCATCTCCTGGTCCGTCTTACTAAGTCTGCATCTCGACTCCTTCTACTTCGTTCTCACGCAGTAAAAATTACTGAACTCATCAAAAGCTATTGTTCGGCAGTTTATGTCTTCATCAAGAGCCTCATTAGAGAATCTGCTGGCTTTGCGGTACAGAGTCCACAGAGTCCGTTTCCAGTCACCACAATTCGGCCTACCTGACAGGGCTGGGTCCTCCCAGTCATCATCTTTGTATACCAGATGAGTACTGGACTACTTTTGCAGAACGTATACGATACAAAACAAAAAAAACACACAAACATAAAAATAAAGTAATAGCAAGATCAATCACTAAATACTACTGAATAAAATGTTCTTAGTCTTTAAATAATATTTTTGGAGTTGGGAAAGTTCTTTTTTGTGTTTGTCACTTGGACGCAGTTCTTTTCACAGTTTATTTACATTAGTCGAAAAAATTATCAATAAAACACAGTTAAATAAAAAATATATAATAATAAAAATAATAATAAACACAAAATCACCTAAAAGCCCATTTGCTTCGTTTCAGACAGTAGAAGTCCATGGTTTCATGTGATCTGCAGCACTTGAGGTCATATTTGGACCCTCATGGTGTCCAACTTTGTTCACATTGTACCGATCGCCTCTTTTTACTGCGGTAATCTTGTAAGGTCCAAAAAACTTAGGCTTTAGTTTGGTACCTGTCCCAAACTGCGTTTTTTGAATCGCCACCAAATCACCGAGTTTATAGGTGTTGGCCTTTTTTCTTTTTTTATTATAGGTTTTACGATTTTCTTCCTGTATTTTTAAAATGTTCTCTTTTGCAATTTCCCTATTGAAATTTCTTTCTGACATAATCGAATTTACATGTTCTTCATCTAACAACTCTTTTATTTGCAAATCGTTTTTATGTCGCAATTTAACTCCTGTTAGAAGCTCAAATGGTGAAAATTTTGTGCTTCTAGATATAGTGCTGTTTATAATTCGCTGTACCGATGCTACATATTTGTACCATTTAGTGGGGTCTTCTATGCTAAATTTCGCTAATATTGGTATCAGGATTCTATGCATCCGTTCTATCTGGCCATTTCCTCTTGGAACACCTGTCGTTATTGGGATATGTTGTATTTTTTGTTCGCTACAATATGCTTCAAAATCGTCGGATGTAAACGCGGGTCCTTTGTCGGTTATTATTCAGGGCGGGTTTCCGAAAATGTTGTGTTGTAATTTTAATTTATCTATAACTTCTACGGCAGCAGTAGTTTTAACTGGGTATAACCAGACAAATTTTGTGAAAGCATCTACGACGGTAAAAATATGATTATAATTTTTGTGAGTGGATGGCATTGGTCTTATATGATCAATGTGATAAGTCTCAAGGGGGACATTTTGTTTTGGAATTGGGTTCAATAAACCTTCTCCTTTACCTTGCTTTTTATTACACAAAATGCACTCTACGCAATTCGCAATGACATTTTCTATTTGCTTCCTTAACTGGGGTATAAAATAGTTTTCTTTTAGAATTGTTTCGGTTTTTGCTACCGCATAATGACCTTTATTGTGAACATTGCGTATTATTTCTTTTTGCATATTTACGGGAATCATCAACAGTTCTCTGTCGTTTTTGTATTTATACAGTATGTCATTTTGATTAAAATATTCAGAGCTTTCATTTTTTTCTATTAATTTTTTAATGGTTTGAATATGTTCATCTTCTTGTTGCACTAATTTAATTTTTGCTGTTAATTCGTCATAAGAACGTGTTACTACCAATACTGTATTTCTGCTTAATGCGTCGACATGCTTCATTTGATTTCCCGCTCGATGTACTATTTCATAATCAAATTCCTGTAAAAATAGTGCCCATCTTGCTACTTTTGGCGTAATGTCTTTTTTGCCCATAGTCTTTTGAAACGCAGAACAATCTGTCACAATTTTAAATTTCATGCCTAATAAGTAGTTTCGGAATTTTTTTACCGTTTCTATTACCGCAAGGGTCTCTAATTCGTAACTCGAAAATTTTGCTTGAGTAGGTGTAGTTTTACGGCTCATGTAATGAATAGGATGTAAGTTTTTGTTATCATCTTCTTGTAGTAGGACACTACCAAAACCTATGGTGCTTGCATCGGTGTGCAATTCTAGTCTAGTGCCTCGTCGGAATACATGCAATACTGGGGGGTTAACTAATTTTTCTTTAAGAGTTTCAAAAGCTTGCTTTTCGGGTATTCCATATTTAAATTTATTTCCCACTTTTAATAAATCACTTAAAGGTCTCGCTATAGTTGCATAATGTGGGATGTATTTTCTGAAATAAGAAGTTAGACCCAGAAAACTGTGTAGTTGTTTATGGGTGCGGGGTTCAGGAAATTTCTTTACTGCCAAAGTTTTGGCTTCTGAGGGTCTAGTAGTTCCGTTCTCGATAATATAGCCTAAAAATTCAATTTTCCGTTTAAGAAATTGACATTTTGCAAAATTAAATTCAAGTCCGTAATCCGATGCAACTTCTAGGACGTGTTTCAGTTTTACCAAGGCTTCTTCCTCAGTTTCTGCAAGTATTATGAGATCGTCTAAGTAAATTAATATTACATTTTCTTTAATTAACTGTTTAAAAACAGCTTGAATATATCTTTGAAACTGTTGTGGTCCAACCGATAATCCGAATGGGAGCTTTAAGTACTCGTACTGTGAGTTATGCATGACAAATGCTGTATATTTCCTACTCTCCTCTGCTACGTCTATATGAAAAAAACCATTTTTTAAATCCAATGTTGTGAAAACCATTGCATCCTCAATGTTATCTAAAACATTTTCTATTCTTGGCAAGGGAAAATTATCTCTAATTATTTTTTTATTTAGCAATCTATAGTCTACGCAAAGTCTCCAAGAATTATTTTTCTTTTTCGCAAACACTATAGGAGATGCATAATTAGAGTTGCTCTCCGTTATAATTTCCGTTTCCAACCATTCCTGTATTTGTTTGTCCACAAACTCCTGCTCCGGATATGCCAATCTACGCGGTCGTTGAGCAATCGGAATATCATCAGTTAATATTATATTTACTTTTAACTCTGTGTCCTTAACCTTGTTTGGCTTATAATTAGTAATCAGTTCCGTTAACTCTTTCTTAATAGTGTTGTTTGTAATATGATTTATCTCAACTTCCTGAAAATTAATAGAATTGGCTGTTTCAGCTAAATAAATGTCTGTGGTTTTCGTTAAGTCTGACTGTGGGATAGAACACTGTTCACTTTCTAATAAACAACTTTTTTCAGTACTTAATTGCATGTTTACTTTTTCACTAAAGTTAAAAGCTGTTTCATTTTGATTAGTTTGTTCCTTTCTCACTAATTCAGCTGTCGAAATCATTTTTCCTATCGTGGGATTGTTTTGTTTTTCTGACCGCAACATCGCATGAAATCTGGGTGTGACACAGCTGACACGTCTGATTTTTGTCGTAGCTCTTTCTTGTGGGAAAGCAGTGACGTAGTTTACCCTAACTTCTTTTAACTTCCGTTTTCCCATAATTTGCAATCCTTTTTCTGAAATATTGAAATTTAATTGTCTCAAAAAGGTATTCCCTAAAATTATAGAATGATTCAAATTTTTTACGATGTATAAATCTGAATTTACTGTATAACCATCTATTTCAATGTTTACGGTCGTAAATCCTATGGGTGTTATTTGGTTTCCACCAATACCTGACAAAACCAAGTCATTTTCATGTAATTTAGGGCATCCCAGGGCAATATAAATATCGTTGTTCCCCATATTCACGTCGCTCCCTGTGTCTATCAAGGCATCTATATTTTTTCCTAAAATCCTCACGCTCTTTATTATTTTATCTGTTGGATTAGAATTGTTGCTTACGGCAGCATTTGCATTTTTAGGAGAATTGTTTGTACACTGGTCAGACCTGTGGCCAGGAATTTTACACTTCCAGCACACCGGGCCTTCTTTTTTTCGCGGACAATCCCTCCAGTGATGCGAAAATTCATTGCAATTAAAACAATGGATTTTTGTATTTAAATTCTTTTGGGGGGCATTTGCGTAATTTTTTTCATATGGTATGCGGCTAATATCATTTCGATGGAACGCTCTATTATTTTCAAAACTAGTGTTCCCACTAGGCTTTTTTTGAAGGGCGCAGTGCCCTGCCCTTTTAAAAATCGGCAAAATGCGCCCTCAAAAAACGGCAAATTTCGTCAAAAGATCGCGAAAAAACGACAAATTTTGTCAACAGATCGTGGGAAAAAACGTGACTTAGAGAATCGCGTAAAAACGGCAAATTTCATCAAAAACATTGCGAAAAGCGGCAAATTTCGTCAAAAGATCACGAAAAACGGGAAATTTTGTCAACAAATTGCGGGAAAAACATGAGTTTCGTCAAAGAATCGCGACAAAATGGCAAATTTCGTCAAAAACATTGTGAAAAGCGGCAAATTTCATCAAAAGATCGCAAAAAACCGGTAAATTTTGTCAAAAACATTGCAAAAAACGACAAATTTCGTCAAAAGATCGCGAGAAAAAGGCAAATTTCGTCAAAAGCATTGCGGAAAAACGGCAAATTTCGTCAAAAACATTGCGGAAAACGGCAAATTTCGTCAAAAGATCACGAAAAAACGACAACTTTTGTCAACAGATCGCGGGAAAAACGTGACTTTCGTCAGAGAATCGTGTAAAAACGGCAAATTTCGTCAAAAACATTGCAAAAAGCGGCAAATTTCGTCAAAAGATCGCGAAAAAACGGTAAATTTTGTCAACAAATCGCGGGAAAAGCGTGACTTTCGTTAGAGAATCGCGAAAAAACGGCAAATTTCGTCAAAAGCATTGCGGAAAAACGGCAAATTTCGTCAAAATATCTCGAAAAACGGCAAATTTCGTCAAAAACATTGTGAAAAACGGCAAATTTCGTCAAAAGATTGCGAAAAAAAACGACAAATTTTGTTAACAGATCGCAGGAAAAATGTGACTTTCGTCAGAGAATCGCGTAAAAACGGCAAATTTCGTCAAAAACATTACGAAAAGCGCCAAATTTTGTTAACAGATCGCGAAAAATGGCAAATTTCTTAAAAAAAATAGCGAAAAAAATCGCAAAATTTATCAATAGATCTTGAAAAAACTGCAAATTTTGTCAAAAGATCGCGATAAAACGCAAATTTCGTCAAAAGGACGCAACCCTCCCCCCCTCTTCTTAACACCCTGGAAAAAAAAAAAACTCATCTTATGTTCTCCCAGCTCACCAAGCTTAAAATCCTTTTCTTTTTTTTTTTTTTTTTTTACTTTTTCTGCTGTCACTTTATTATAGCAAATAATCGATCAAGTAATTTTCCACACCCTCACCCAAAATTGATGCCCACCCCTTCTTTCCAAGCACACGAAATTTAAAGTTAAAACTCTTTTATTTAAATTTTTTTGTCCTATTTTTAAATCTTTAGTAAGATAACTAAATCAGTCATCTTAAGTTCAAAATTTCTGCTTCCCCCTTAAAATTCATAGTTTAGAGGCGGCTAATAATTTTATATCCACATACGTTAACCTAATTACTTACTAGAACTTTAAAATATCAATTTATTAAAAATGTATTTCTATAATTTATGTTACTAAATGTGTGTACAAACATTGATGAGTTATGATGAACAAAAATGAGTTTCTTATATTGGTTCCGAATAAGTATACTTTTTTTTATGAAACAATGCCCTTTTTCGCTGAAACTAGTGCCCTTTTTATGCTTCAATAGTGCCCTTTTTGTGACTAGCACCCTGTCCTTTTTTTTTCTAGAGTGAAGTCTATTCAAAACCTTGACGTTTTCGAAATTCCGTATTTGGGGACTTAATTTCAGCCTTCCGTAAGTTAATTCGGGCAGTTTCAAAATCATCCAACTTATTAGTCAAATCATCTATATTCGTAATTTTGGGTAATTCATCACAAAAGTACTCTTTCATTTCTAGGGACAATTTTCTCCTGATCTGATCAATAATTAAAATATTTTTTAATTGTTCGTACATTGATATTTGCAGGCCAGATAACCAATTATCCAAGAAATTTGAGAGCTCAAACGAGAAATCTTTCCACGAAGCTGAATTTTGCATTCTATGTAAGAAGAATTTTTGCCGGAATTGCTCCGGTGTAAGTTTAAAGCGTCTTAAAAGTATTTTTTTTACATAGTCGTAGTCGCTGGACTGTTCCTCACTTTCGCGATTTATTAAACTAACTATATCGGGCGGTAATAATGCAAGAAGATGGGTTACCCATTCATCTTTTTCTATCTCTAAACGCTTTGCCTGGCGTTCAAAAAGGGTTAAGTATATACTGATTTCCTCCCCACTATTGCATCTATTTAACAATTTTAAAACATCGGAACCTTTTCCGGCGATTGTAGGTACAGAGTTATGTAATTGGGCTTTTTGTGTATTTTCCAATTGTAATCGTTTTAATTCAAACTCGCGATTCTCAACTTCTTTTTGCTGTAATAATCACTCAGTTTCTCCGCATTCACTCACTACTCCCGCTAGCAAATTTTTCACTAAATCTTCATCATACCCTTCGGATTTTACAATTAAATCAGTTAACTGAGTTTTATTGGCCAATTCTGGTGGATTTAAACCTAATTCGATTGCCACAGTAACCAGATCGATCTTTTTAGACCTTATTAAGTGTGCCATTTTTATCATAAACTAATTAACACATAAAATAAAATATCTCATTAAATAAATCAATAACATACGTATATTCAACCAATGAATCAAATATATATACATTTATATAAACACACTTACTTCCATATATTCACCTGATGAATCAAATATAACACATATAATAATATTCAACAATTTTATAAACACTTACTTTCATCTAAATATTCTACATTGAATATATATTTCTTTCTTTTCACATAAAAAATAACAAGATAAAAATATATATATATCTTTGTACCACTTAACTCTATTCTAGAAAAAAAAAAAATTACTCAATAAAACATTATTCATGTGAGGAAGCAAAAAGAAATAATAACACCTTCCTCTATTTATAAGCATACCATACGAAGAAAAAAAGAGAGAAAAAAAACACTTTAATCGTTTCACTTTTCCTTTTTCCAGTCAGCAAAAAAAATACACAGCAGACGTTTATATTTTATTTCATTCGAGCACTCTGACTCGTTTATTTGCTGATAAACGACATGTGTTCTTCTTCCGTTCTCGAAAGAAAAAAAAAAAAATTCACCAGGAAAAAAATAAAAGTCCTTTTCCTCCACCGCAGAAAACACGACACTTATATCGGCACACACGAGGATCGGAATGGATCAGTGGGTCATTCTTTCTCCATCGAAACTCGAAACATTTCACTCACTCTTTACCGAAAGAACTTTATCGGTTTATCACTGATTCATCACTGAACATCACTAACACATAATCGCACAGCAGATCATAGCTGATCATACACTTCGCAGAAACGATGCACACCTCACATAATAACCACTCACACACACTTGGATGTGTGAGTGGATACGCAAATGAATACGCAGATGAAAAAAAAATTCGGCAGCACAAAACACTTTAAGACACTGAACACTATTGATGCGCTTTTAATGCACACTACTGAACACTATTCGCAGAATTTTGATGCACAAATCTTTCGCACAGAAACTATGTAGATCATTCAGATCATGCACAAATCATGTAGATCCCGGCCGAGCCCCCATTTGTAGATATATTTTATGTTATGCTCGGTCGTCTAGATGGGAATGAATAAAGTCCAGGGCAGATTTTTAACGAAATCTTACACAGTTTAATTTTCTTGGATATATATCAAATAATTACAAATATTTACAAGTTTAATAATAATTAGAACAATCATGACAGTTTTCGTAGCTCGTAAAGGTCGTTTGCCGATAAACCGTTACTCAGCTCAGCTCGCCCGCTGGCCGCAAAGATTTCGGAGCATCTCCTGGTCCGTCTTACTAAGTCTGCATCTCGACTCCTTCTACTTCGTTCTCACGCAGTAAAAATTACTGAACTCATCAAAAGCTATTCTTCGGCAGTTTATGTCTTCATCAAGAGCCTCATTAGAGAATCTGCTGGTTTTGTGGTACAGAGTCCGTTTCCAGTCACCACATAAATATTAATCTAACATTAAATCTTTATTTAGTAAACCATCTGTAAAAATATATATACAAATATATATATACTAGCCGCCACTGGCGACCAGTTTGGTCTCCCTTAAATGCATGTTAAGCATTGTAACACGTTACTTTTATTCATAATTTATTTTTATTTTTTTTTTATCCTTCGCCAAACCGAAAGATTCTAATAGACAAATCAAGAATTTCGCATATGTTGTGTTATGTATTTCATCTTTCTTGACAAAAACCGCTTAACCCAATTAAACATTTATGCTTCATGACCGTTTGCTTATCAGTTGCAATTTATTCACTAATGCGGAGATTCTTAAACATAGTAAGTAATTTTCCGTAATTGGGTCCATTGCTAATTGCCGTATTTTAGTTAATACGATTTGATGCAATGAAGTCTATTTTGTGAAAGTTTTTTTGAAGTACCATATTGTTGCTAATATTTTTTTCTGTTTCTCGCTAACTTTGGCTGTAGACTCGATTTCTGCAGATTAGAAAATCAATCATTATTCTCATCTAAAACGTTTTGAATAATTTGCTGTAATCGGGCTGCATATTATTACACATAATTTTGGGTACAGCTGTCGCAGACACACAGGCGTAACATTTTGGCGTCCAAATGGCGATTTTATGCGTGGGCAACACGGCAGTTTCGGCTAGATTTTGCTTGGTATGGCAACCCGATAGAGCAGATTCCGTATGTTTTATAATAAATTAAATATTATGTGTTCAATAATAAATTGAACATTGTGTATGTTTTATAATAAAATTGTGTGTTCTTTAATATAAAATAAAATATTTCAGAATGAAATAAAAGTAACATGCTGTTTTAGCGATCTCTAACAGGTACCTGAAAATGGGGTTTTCTTGCCAAAATGGCGCAGAACAAAAAATCGCGCCAACCCCAATGTGTCTGCGAAAGCTGTTCCATTTTAAAAATGCTATTGGCGGAATTTGCGTCCAAATAACATAAAAGTACTTAATGATGTTAGGTATTTTATAAATGTATATTAAATTACTGTTTTGAACGCAATTGGTCAATAACAATGGTAAATATGATTGGTGACTAATAATAATTTTCGGTGATCTCTCTTCCTGGCTCTTTTCCCATAACACATAAATACCAAATTAACTGACAAATCTTTCGAAATTTGATTCATTAAATATTATGACATAAGTTGTATTTGTTTACATTCAGCTTACGGCAAGAAAAGATCCGGAAGGAAGTTGAGTTGTATAGCACATAATTATGGTAAACTTTTGATTGTCTGACTGGTGCGAATTATTTATTTTTTGACACCAGGTAGCGGCCCAAAAATTCATTCGCGGAGAACTTGCTTTTCGAACAATTACCTCCATGGTTTAATATTTTAAACGTTCACGATTAATGAATGATTTTCTTTTTTTGTTGTTGTTTACTTTCATGGATGGAAAATTTGAACTGCAAACCTAATTTTAACTGAAGTTATTGCAGAATATATATATAATTGAATGTAAGTCGTCTCTCAAATATTAATTTATTTTGAACGATATTTCCAAAAATGTAACTTTCATGCAGTTTTATTTGAAAAAATAATTTTGAATAAAAATGGCCTCCTGGCATATGAAAAATGAAGCGGGCATCCCGGAACTGTTGATGACAGTCACATGACTTACGGTTTTATTATATAGATTAATTTTCTTACTTTAATTTATTTAATTCTGATATTCAATGTATAAAATATCATTTATTCAAACTTTGTTTCTTAAAAATGGTCACCATATTTCAATGTTACTACCATAAATAAAGAGTAATCCCTTGTAGAAACATTCCTAAAATCACTCATTTTTCTAAGTCTTTAAAATTAAACTACCATTTTCCAAATTAATACATTTTTCAATTAATACATATTCAATCCTTATCCAATAAATAAAAATATTTCTCCTTGCTTCACTGTTAAATTTTGATCAAATTCTGATAGAAAATAAAGCAATTAAATGAAAATCTTTTTTTTCTTATTTTCTATCTTTTAAATGCTGATTCCTTATACTTCTGCTGTTCAGTGCCTCGCCATATTAATCTCCTTTCTTCACTTTTGAAAATAACATCTTTCAAGTCACATAACAGAGAACTGCCTCCATTTTAGATTTTGGACACTGCTACATGCAAAGGTCATCATATGTCCTTTCTCAGGGTTTGCTGTTGCTACTCACAGTAATTCTTTTTTTTTAATTCCTTTCAGCAAGCTAACTTCAACTGTGTCTAAGGACGCTAGCACACAGCAATGAATTTAAGTTTCACTCTAAATTTGAATAAGAAAAGCTATTGACATACCTATTAATTAAGAAAATAAGTGCATTGAAAACCTCAATGTAAAGTCCAGACACCATAGCTTGCAAACATTCAATTGCTTCAACTGTTCCATCACTAGATCTACAAGGGAATAGTGAAAATTAATACACAGGGGCCATATAACAATACACTTTCCTGAATAATAATAATAAAAAGAATAAAATAGTAACTTTTTTAATTAAAGAAAGTAAGGTTACAAAGTACTAACCTAGGTGACACCTTCCCAGATACAGGTCCGCTATCCGGTGAGAAAACAGTTTTAGCAAGATCTTCAACTGAACAACCAAGTAATGAAGCAGCCTTTTGAGCACTTTGTGGTCTCAAAAATTGAAGACGGCCGTTACTTCCTATAAAAAATATTTGAAAATTACTACAAAAGATAAAAGGAATGTATTTTTTTAGCAGACCAGTGGTACAAAATGCCGGTAAATAAATATTTTTTTAATTAGGAATTGTTTTTATGAGTATGAATAAAAAGTAGGCTAAAAATCATTCATCTTTCTTAATTATGGGCCATTCATTAATCATGTCATTCATAATTTTGAATTTTTTAACCTCCCACTACTATGTTAAAGTCTATCACACTCGAATAATATCCCCCTTCCACCACCACCATCACATTTTTGCAATTGTTAGTTTTGAGCTAATCTTTATAAAAACAACTTTGCGATTATTATTTTTTTTTAAACCTTATGTAAAAATGCATCAAAATTCTCACATTTTCACTGACTGGAATACAGTAATCATATTGTGTCCAAAGACATCTATAATCCATATTGGCATGCTACACTCTTAGTCTTTTTTTTTCTTTTTTTTGGAGAGGGAGGGGGGTAGTATTAGGAAAATAGCTGCTGCTAACATTGTTTTTATCCAACCACAAAGTATCAGTGTCATCATACATTAAACACAGTATTTTTTTAATTTTATGTAAAAAAAGAAAAATAACATACTATCTATTACCTACAGAGATAAACACAATAAAATTGTCAAAAGCATGCATGCTTTTGCTTCAAGTTATTACCATTCAAAAGTAAAGTATACATATGACACTATCTGAGAAAAAATGCATATATTTTATGAAATGTAATATGCTGCTCACAAACAATGCCTAGTTGTTTTCTTAATTAATCTTCCCTTGAAGAAGTGCAATTCATTTAAAGAGATTATCTCTTAAAGAAAATTCTTAAAAGAGACAAAGATTTTATTATATAAAAAGTTTACTTTGCTTTAAATGAATTTAAAAGTAGAACAGAACTTTTCATATTAAAATAATCACCTTTACAAGCACTGGCTACCCCTAAGTGATATATAGCTCCTAAAATACACCAAATAGCCTTTGATTCGGCTTCCTGAACAGAGAGAGTTTGAAATGCAGCCGAAATGTATGCCCATGACAAACATGCCCGCTTCTGATCTTCATCCTAAAAGAAATGAAAAATATTTTATTTAAAAAACAATAAAATGAAAAAAATAATAACTGTAATGATTAAATAAAAGATATTTCTGGATACTACAGTTTATAATATTTTATATATAAATATATATACAGTAAAACCTCCATAATGGACACTCCCGAATAGCAGACACTTTTTTAATCCCCATAACTTATACATTTGTGCGCTTTTATCTCTGGATAACGGACACCTCCAAATACCGGACAATTTCTGAGCTCCCAAGGTGTCCGTTATTTAGAGGTTTTACTGTACAATATTTGCTCGCACAATTTATGCACTTTTTTTGCCCTTTTTTCAGTGCCAAAAATTGAGGGTGCAAAAAATATGTCCATTGTATTTAAAATGGTGAGAGCAAAAGGAAATACAGTAGACACTCCCGTATCCGGCCTTCTCATATCCAGACTGATAAAAGCTCAAAATTTATTGCACACTTGTAAATTCAAATTTTTTATTCCACCTACTTGTTCAACGTATTCACAAAAGATGTCCAAACAAATGTTTTACAGTCCTAGCAAATTCAGTCTTAACTCATTATCTTCTCAATTTCTTATCAGTTGTATTGAGAGTTCTCAAAGATTCTTCATAACTCACACCTAAACAAAATTGCAACCTTCAAGGTTTTGGAAAAACATGCACATTTTTTCTTTCTTCCTGCTCATGGTTCCATCGTATAGTCTTTTATTGGGTTTACTTATCACTTCCGACTTCTGAATGGATGTATTGAATATGCAGTAAAATGTCATCGAAAAGGAAGCATGTGGTATTCGCCCTCAAAGAAAAGATTAAGGCAATTGAAAGAGTTGAAAAAGGAGAATTAATGAAGAAGATACAGTAGAACTCCAATTATCCGAACTCCGACTATCCGAATCGCTTATTATCCGAATCGCTTTCAGAATTTCAGAAAACAAAATAAGACGGAAACGTACTGCTATTCGCAAAATAAGGATTCTGTCTACGCACGCTATTGTCCTTCCCTCAGCCTCCACCGTCTCATAGTGCAGTTCGATTATTGGCCGGTGGCTGGCCCGGCCCACCTGGGTTTCAAATTCTGAATGATGATGAACTTATTTGAAATGTGAGAGAAAAAAGTGTCGAGGAAGAAAATGACCTTAGTGTCGAAGTTGAAGCAGACACGGGACCATCAGCTAGTGAAGCATTTGACGGTCTTGAAACTGCGTTGAAGTGGATGGAGCGTCAGCCTGAGTGTGATCACATGCAACTTCGCACAGTCAAGCGGATGCGCGACTTGGCTGCCCGAAAACGGATGAAGATTCTCAAACAGCTTACTTTCACCGAGATGTTCAGCAAGCAATGACTTTCATTTACAGTACAGTACGTACATATTGTACGTACTTGTACAGCACTTGTAAGTACGCTTAACAGGTAAAAGTGTTGCATTTTCATTTAATTAATTAAAAGATCTTTTTCTTTAAAAATAGTTTTTTTCTCCCGTTTTCAACATACATACAGTAATTAATTAAAATAGACCCTTTTTTCGGAAAAATCCAATTATCCGAATTTTTGATTATCCGAATGGGGTCCGGTCCCAATTGATTCGGATAATTGGAGTTCTACTGTACTGGATAAGCTTAATGTCGGAACTTTGACAGTCAGTGACTGGTTACAATCATAAAAAAAGCTTGTCAAGAATACTAAGAAACAAGGTAATGGAAGCAGTTACAAACCTAAAATAATAAAAATTGGTAGAACAGCTCAGCAAATTAAGTTCCTCTGATTAATTATAATGAGGAATTGGCGTGAGGTAGCAGCACATCAGTGAATCCAGCGAAGAACAAAGCAGACAAATTTAATGCAATATTTTACACTATAAATTTATATACTTCCAATTGTAATAGAAAAAAAATTTAAATACAATAACAAGTGAAAATATACATTTTCATATGTTGAATATGCACATTTAGGACTCTTTTTTAATAAAAAAGATATCCCTCTCTCTTATCTTGATTTTTCTTATATCCAGATTACTCCAGTCCACATTAGTTTGGTTATGGGAGAGCCTACTGTATTACAACAATAATTTATATTTGATACTTAAAGTTATTTATTAAGAGGTAATGGTTATTCAGAAACATTACAATCTTTGACTTCTTCCTAAAGGAGAAAATAATTCCATATTCAATGGGCTCATCTCTCCTCTCTCCCCATTCCTTTAATACACTATTAATTTTCAATAGAATTAAGGAATATCTCTAACATCCACTTCTGAAAGGATTTGCTTGGCCAGAAAGCGATAAAAAATTTCTGAATGTCTTCATATCTTGTAGTCTAGCATGAAACTTTTTATAAATAGTAACAGGTCATTCTCCTTCAAACGCGTAAAACAATATCACACAATATTTATTAACTAGTCGGATGTGTCAATCCCAAAACTTTCTTCTATTTCACACTATAGGTGCAGATTCCCAAAATTAAGAAGGAGCCAGTGGCTCCTAAACCCAAAAAATCCAGTGGCCATATTGTGAAACAAACACATAAAACAATATTTTTTTCTCAATTAAATTTAGACAATGGAGTATTGAATCTTCCCATCATAATTGCATACAGTTTGTAGGAATAAATTTTGTAATGTAAGGCCTGAATTTTTTGTGAATAAACGATTCTCTAAAGTTTTTTATCTATAGATAAACTCCCCCCCCCCTCCACCCACCCGCAAAAAAGGATTTTTTATAGCTGAAAATAAATGCTCAACGTAGGAAACTTGCATAAGAAAATATGTCTATAAAAATCAAAATTAAAAATAAATATATATGAAAAAAATATGGAGAAGATTTTTATTTTCTTTTAAGTTTTAGATTTTAATAAAATAAATTAAAAAATTTCTTACATTTTCAAGGATGGTGGAGAAAGATCGAATACTATAAGCCTCATTGCAACTTTTGTTGCAAGGGGATTTTTTTAAGGTTTTATTAAAGAATTTTTTAAATCCCTATGGAGACAAAAAAATTTTTAATTTTTGTGATCTATCGCTGATTTTTATGTTTTATTATCACAACTCCTTGACGAAATTCACAATTTTTTTTCTGCAATCGATTGATGAACTTCGCGGTTTTTTCGCGACCAATTGATGAAATATGCATTTCTTTTTTCTTCTCGAATTCGCGTTTTTTTTTTTTTTTCCATTGAAACCAATTGGGGAAATTCGCGGTTTTGTTTTGCGACCGATTGGCGAAATTCGCGGTTTTATTTCATCAGCAATTGATGAAATTCGTGGTTTTATTTAGCAAGAAATTGACGAAACTTTCAAAATTTTTCAGTGACCGATTTCACGAATTTTGCAACCGATTGGCGAAATTAAAATTTTTTTTCAAGACTGATTGGCGAATTGATTTGCGGAAATTAAAAAATAAATAAATAATGATAATTCGACGAGTTTTGCTAATTCGTGGAAGAATCGCATGCCAATATCTGTGCGAACCTGTAAGAACATATCTGAAAAATCCCAGAGCTATAAATTTATTCTCTTCTCGGCACAAATTTTACTGTGTCGTGGGCTTATTGTGGCATGCCATCGGCACAGAGTTCATTCGCGACGCATATCAACCTGATTTTTTTTTTCCGATTCTGCGGACATTGCAAATTATTTTAAAAAAAAAAAAAAAAAAAAAAAAAACTGAAAATTTGCGAATATGTTCAATCATATTTTTTAATTATGGACAATAGAAAAAAGAAAAAAGAGCTAAATATTGCTAAATTATGGAGGAGAATCCCCGGATTTCATATTAAAAAATAAAGCGGAAATCTGCCTTTCGGCGGAAAAGGGACATCCATATAAAACACTTGGCGACTTAAACATAGAAAGTTAGTCGCCAAAGCAAAAACTTTAGTCGCCACGTGGCGATTGGCAACCGTGAATCTGCAGCAATATTTCACACAGGTTTCACATACACTAAAAAGAATCGGCACCGATTTATATCAAGGTCTAACTGAAACTCAAGTTTTATTAAATTCGTGCAATATTTCTTGAGATATGACTATCGCTAAAATCGTGTAAATCCTGCAAAATGCTGCATAGCAGCAGCACCTGCTGGGTGATTTTTACCAAAAACTAATCAGCACCAATTTATATCAGAGACTAACTGAATATAAAGTTTTATTAAATTCCGAGCATTAGTTCTTGATATAGAGCTATTGCGGAAATCACGAAAAATGCTGCATAGAAGCGCCACCTGCCGGGCGACTTTTACCAAAAACTAATCAGCACCAATTTATATCAGGGACTAACTGAATATAAAGGTTTATTAAATTCCGAGCATTAGTTCTTGAGATAGAGCACCCACAAAATTTTTGTCACATACAGACAGAGTCACAGACAGACATTTTCTAAAAATAGTCAAATCGTGTTCAGGAACCTTCTAAAACATATAAATCCGTCGAAAACCGGAAGTCGAAATTTTTCATGAATCCAATACTTTCTTCTTGTAAAGATAGAAGAAAGTAAAAAAGTACTTGAAACTGAAAAAATTTTATAATGGAAATGTGGTGTGGTAAAACTGAACAATACATGTACATAAATAATTAAAATATAAAAAATATTCATTTTTGATATGAATAATGTGCCCACAGAGCCTGACAAAGCATGTTTGTGGCTTGTCAGAGCCCTAGTTTATACCACTTACTGGATCTGTAAAGCAATTTTAAAACTTAATTTTTAACATACATTTATTTATTTTTTATTCAATGCTTTGTAAAGCTAATCTCAAGTTCAATTCCAAAGGGTAATCTTTTATATTTATAGTTTTATTTGATAAGTAACTATCGTCAGAAGAAATTGATTCATGCTCATGAACAGAAAAATACAGCTTGAAAAATGCTCAAAAGATGGCAGCAACAACAACAACAAAAATTAATGTAAAAGAGAAATTTGTTAGTTAGTTTAAATGTAGCAATACATTATCCGTGTTATCTATATATTTATTCACTTATTAGCACTGAGAAAACTTTTTAACATAAAGATCCTACTATCAGTTCCATGGACAAAATAAATACAGGTAAAGATTATAAAATAGTAAAAATTAGAATAACATGTAATATTAATTACACAAAACTTAATACAGCAGCATCATTTAATTCCTTCTCGTGTGTAACAAATAATTCACAAAATAAACTTCAAGTCTATAGACACCATGATTATGAATATATGTCTATATAATGTAAAAATGCAATTTTCATAAAATATTTCTCAAAACCAGGAAAATACTGGCATAATGATAGATAAGTCCAAAGCAAGATAAAAGAATCTTGTTTTATCTTTAAGTTTATTTTTCCAGAAAATTTAGCACTGAAAATGAATGATTCTGGGAGAATGACTCTAAATTTGCTGCCTTTTATATAACAGATTTTATAGAACAAGTCTTAATTATATTAGAAATAAAATTCAAGGATTAGAAAATATAATTAGAAAATATTTTGAGGACAGTTTTTCTACTTTCAGGAGTTTTGGGTAAACAATATCTGGGGGCCTAATCATGCTACATTGTATAATAAAAGTTTTTTTAAAAATAATGCAAAGAATTTTAACCAAAAACAATGCATGCCATTTCTTACTTTGTGCAATGGAGTCATGAACAAGTTAGGATCTTGCATATTTTCCAGGAAAAGTTCTTTTCTATATTTAAAAATATACAAAATTAAAATTAGATGTTAAATTATAAAACTAAGTTAAAACATCATTTTTTGTAGTTAAACAAAAATTAAATTAAAACAAAATAAATAAATAAATCTACCTTAAATGCTCGTCAGCCCCAGCCAACATGTAATAAAATACATGATAATTTGGTTCACCCTCTGGCCGTCGACTAACTCTGGATCTTTCAAGCATGTATGTCTAAAAAATATACATTAATTTTTAAATTATAAGTAAAATGATCTCAAATAACTTCAATAATAAACAAAAAACTAGTCGGATGTGCCAATCCCAAAACTTTCTTCTATCTCAGTCATGTTAATACTTCAAAATTCGCTATCACATCGCCAATAAAATCAATATTTTTCATCATTCTGTTGCACGTCAGCTGCGTGCGAATGGTCGGGTTACAAGGATGCGAACAACCGATGTATACTAAACTACGAAAAGTCCTTCTGGCCTGAACCGACAGGAACACATAGCCTTCCTATTCCTTGGTTTTATGATTTTAGCTAATTAATTTAATGGAAAACACGAAGGTAAAACGCGTGGAACCTAAATAAAGAAGATTCAATCCCAGTTCTCGTCAACATTGAATTTGAATGAGAATATCGCCAAATTAGTCCTCTACAGCCAAGTTGGCTTCATTTATGGCAACTTATTTTGGTCGCCAAATTTGGCGATATTCCGCCAACTGTCGCCAAGTTTGGCGAGAATTTGATGTTGGCGAATATAAATATATAGTGATAAGCAAATAATAGGATTAATGGTTAAAACAATGAAAGAAAATTTGCCGAAACCATGTTAACTAAAGCTCATAAATTAAACCCGTTTATGGATGAATTCTGCTGTCTTCTTTGAAAATGTTAGCCACCCTAAAATTTCAAACTGCTATATCTCAGCCATTTTTTAACATAGAGGCAAAGCAAAAATTGTTCCGGATTCTCCGGATCAAGGCCGAACATTTAACGAAAAATAAGTTTTAGGATTTCTAATTTTTTTGAATTTGCACATCTTTTTTGAATTTGAAATCTTTAAATGGCTATCACAACGCCCCCTTTCGTCGAAATATCCCCAAATTCTAATAGAACCTGCTTGCCATAGCCAAAAACATAGAAAAAAAATGTTGTTCAATTTGAAGCATAACTTCATACATTTTTTGATGATACAATAGTGAAAATGGAACAAAAATATCGATCACAGCGCCCCCTTTCGTTGAAATATCCCCAAATTCTAATAGAACCTGCCTGCCATAGCCAAAAACATAGAAAATAAATGTGGTTGAATTTGAAGCATAACTTCATACACTTTTCGATGATACAATAGTGAAAATGGAACAAAACTATCGATCACAGCGCCCCCTTTCGTCGAAATATTCCCAAATTCTGATAGAATCTGCTTGCCATAGCCAAAAACCTAGAAAAAAAATATGGTTCAATTTTAAGTATAACTTTATACACTTTTAGATGGTACAATAGTGAAAATGGAACAAAAATATCGATCACAGCGCCCCCTTTCGTCGAAATATCCCCAAATTCTGATAGAATCTGCTTGCCATAGCCAAAAGCATAGAAAAAAAATTAGGTTCAATTTGAAGCATAACTTCATACACTTTTAGATGGTACAATAGTGAAAATGGAACAAAAATATTGATCACAAATATCGATCACAGCACCCCCTTTCGTCGAAATATCCCCAAATTCTGATAGAATCTGCTTGCCATAGCCAAAAACATAGAAAAAAAATTAGGTTCAATTTGAAGCATAACTTCATACACTTTTAGATGGTACAATTAAAAGCCACACAGACGGACAGACGGACATTTTGTAAAAACATGTTTTTCGGAATCTCTGACCCCTAAAACGTGTAAATTCGTCGAAAACCGGAAGTCGAAAAAAATTTCGATTACAATACTTTCTTCTATTATAGATAGAAGAAAGTAAAAATATATAAGCAGTATGAAATAAAAATTGCAATTATAATGAGAAGTAAAATTTATCACTCTATATCATAACTAACATGCATCCCCAGACTTACAATAATTAATCCATATTTTTAAAAATTTGAGATGTGCATAAAAGATATTTAAGACCTTCACTATTGTTTCATTTTTTTAAATAGGAAGACAAAATCTATCCTGTTATTTATATTTAATTTAAAATCGTGTCAAAGCATCCTAAATGTCATTTGCTTAGTCAAAAGTACTTTTTAAATATAGTTCTATTTGGATTATAGTAGCATATATTTTTGTAGTATAAATTTTTGTCAGGTTCAACACTAATCAAACATTATTTAAAATTAATTAAATATGTACTATTATATGTTTACATTTTAAAAAGGCAAAATATTTTTTTACTGAGCAAATGTCTCATTAAAGAACATCCCCTGATTGTTTTATCTTTAAAACTTGAAAATTCTGCATTATTAGTATGTTTTATATTTATTATATAGCTAATGCTAATTATATTACCATATATACTTGTGTATAAGTCAACCCCCCCCCCCCCCACCATTCTTAAAAACAAAATTTGAAAAAAAATTGAATTTTCGTGTATAAGTAGAACCAGATTTCTGGTAGTATGTTGAAATATGATTTGTAATTGAGGATAAAAAAAAATAATAAACTTTTTTTTTTTTTTTTTTTTACGTTTCTAATTAAGATTTTTTTTGTAATTCAACGTTTTAAAACTGCATAATTATGTCAAACTGAAGAAGCTTAAACTATTTTGAAACCTATTCACATCAATTTAATGATACTTAAAAAAAAAAAAATCTTTCAAAAATCTAGTCAAGCCTTTATTTACAAGGGTAAACAACTTCTTAGACTGCTAAAATACAGTACACTCTTTGTTTGTAAGACTTTTAGGAGAGAAATCTAGAAGCATTCTTAAGTTAAACTCTTTTTAGAAAAGGGATTAAAATGTTGAAAGGAATGCCCCTGTATTGAAGGGAATTCTATCCCAAGAGAAAATGAGTGCAAAACAATTCTAGAGACATTAGTGTTGAACGTTTTTTGTCAATCACAGGGCAATGACCATTGTCTGCTTTTATCTCTCTTTCCAACCTAGACCCAGGGCTCGGAAGTAGCGCGCTACAAGTAGCGAAACTACAGTAGCTGCTACTTTTTCCAGTAGTTTGTAGTGTAACGCGCTACATTAAAAAAAGTGTAGTATAGCGAGTAGCGCGATACAAAATATCAGTAGTTTGTAGCGAGCACTTTTGACGCTACTTTAGGAGGCAGAAAAAAAAAGTGCCAATCTTCAAATTACGTGATCATCATAACTCGTTTCTTTTGTGCGAAATATGTTCTCTGCAACAATTTGCGAACATCAGCGACAAATCTCAGTTGCAGTAGTTACAACGTAAAGTTTCAGCATGCCCGTGATCTAATATTTGCTGTATTTGCTGATAAAACCTCAAAGTACTCATTCATCAAAAAAATAATTTTCTTGCTGGGAACCCTTTGTCTTCTTACTCATTATTAGATCTTGTGTTTTAATGTGGGGATGCTTCTTTTGAGATTGTTATGTCATGTATTTAAATTTAAGAGTAAAATATGTTTCATTTAAATATTTCCCTTTTCACATGACATACATTTGTTTTTACCATCCCCAAGCCTACATTAAATTACAAACTAACTCCATTGCTTCACGATGTTTTCGGGTAAACACGCGATTCATCCACGATCTATCACTGTGCTTCTGGATCACTGTTGATCGCTGTTACTTGCTGTTACTTTCGACCCAGAGCTCTCGTTTGACGATCGCCGCTCTGATTGGTCGTAGTTTGACGTCATAGTCCGTGAAGCCAATGGAGTTTCGCGTACGTTTTTCTTTTCACAGAATGGCAGCGACTGTATGCAAATTTTTCCAAAACAGACTAGTATATGTAGCAGATCAAGATGCTTGTATTTTCCCCTTTTCTTCCGTGTCTGTTGTTGCTTTGCCATGCTTTTCTTACGTAGCTCGCTTGAAAGCAGCACTTAGTTTTCGTGCCATGTAACTATACTTACGTAGCTTGGCTACGTTTTGAAGGCTGCTGGCGGCTATTATTATTTTTTGATGAAAGTTTATTTTGATTTTATTTTTAAGTTTGTTCGGCGAAAGTAAAGCTGACGTTGGTTTGTCATTTGTAATTAATCATCAATAAAAAGTCATCTTGTTACTTCTGCTGTACTTATTAAAGTCTTCCACATCCATGCATTTCCAAGCTTAAAGATTCCACTGCGTATTCTGCTTAATATAGTTAATTTATTGTGAAAAAGAGAACAGGGTTATGGGCCCAGACTCATAACCAGAAATTTAAGTGGTATTTTAAGGAAATGTGGAAGTGAAGAAACGGTGATAATTTTGTGCCTGTGGACTCTCTCTCTGTGGTCTGTTTTTGAGAAATGAACTTTTTTTTTAATTTTCTTGCATGCTGTTGACCTTTTGAAAGCTTCAAGTTGCCGTGATAAAGAGACGGGGGCTGATGGAAAATAATCAAAACGTCACCCTGTTGACCGGCACCAATTGGGAAACTTGGAAGCATGAAGTTAAAGTTCTGTTGCTGCATTATGGAGCGTGGGAGTTCATTGAGAAAGAGGATGGAGAGGAGATACCCAAGAGTTTATCACCGGCTAAAACGGAAACTCCAGAGGTTACTGAAAAATCTGTGCTGACATGGAGAGAAAAGCAGGATGTGAAACTAAGGAAAAATAGAGCCTACACCATTGTTTATCAATCCCTGAGTTCTGAATTTAAGCCTTTAATTTCAAGTACCACTAATGGAGCAAAAGCCTGGAAAATTCTTCATGACCATTTTGAGCCAACCACCAGAGCAAGAGTAATTCAACTTCTTGATGTTTTCTTTAATACAAAGTATGTTCCTGGTGAAAACTTAGGTCTTTTTCTGTGTCGAGTGAAGCAAGCTGCTGAACGTCTTCGTGACATTGGTCATCAACTGCAGCCACTTTACTTGGGTTATCAGATGATTCGGAGCCTTCCAGATGAGTTTCAAGCTATTGTTCAAGCCATTTATAGGTGGACTGATGCTGAGTTCCTGCCTGAAAGAATAGAAGCTGAGCTGTTGCTGGAGGAGAATCGCTTAAAGTTGTCTCAAAAGGACTTTTATAATGTGGCTTTTGCCAGTGAATCGTCTGTTAAACCAGGTAAATCTAGAAATTTTTATAAAAACAAAAGTAAAATTGGTCCTTGTTTTTATTGTAAAATGTATGGTCATTTAATTTCTAATTGTAAACTTAAATTAAGTAAATCTAGTAATGAAGCTTGTAATGATAAAAGTAATTCAGATGTTAATCGTAAAAGTAATTTTCATAAATATGGTTCTGGAAATTTTAAATCTAATGTCAAAACTAAAAGTAATTTCCAAAATAAAAGTAATTTTCAAAGTAAAAATTTTTCAAGACCTTTGGAAACTAGTAATGTAGAATGTAAATCTCTTTTGAATTGTACCTTCTCTGAACTTGAATGTAGCTTAATTGAGCTTTCTCCTGAATTGTGCGAGGCTAATTCATCAGATCTGGGCTATGGAAATTCCCATTGGGTTTTTGACACTGCCGCTACAGCGCATTTTTGTAGCAATAGAAATTTATTTTTCACTTTTGAGCCAGTATCTGACTTGCACATGTCTCTTGCAGTTGGGGAGAAAGAATGTCCAGTTGAGGGTAAGGGTACAATTCAGTTTTTGGTACGTTGTAAAAATGGAAAATTCAATCGTATTATCTTAAAAGATGTTTTATATAATCCTAACTTAAGAAGAAATTTGCTCTCTGGGGTAAAGCTTGAAAAACTGGGGATAAATTTTGTGGGTAAAAATGGTAAAGTTTTTGTTTATGACAAACATGGAAATGAACTTTTTTATGCTTTAAGGAAAAATGACCTGTATTTTCTGAAGCCATCAAAGTATATTACCAAATGTAAAGGAAATGACAATCCAGTCAATTTTTCAGCAAATCAAGTTGATAAAGTAAATGTTAATGAGTTGTGGCATGAACGTTTTTGCCACATTAACAGTGAATATTTAATTAACACCAGTAAACAAGAAAGTGTTAATGGTCTTCCTATGCTATCAAAATTGACTGAAGATTGTATTTCTTGTAAATTGGCTAAATCTAAAAGGGTCTCTTTTAAGTCTGTTGGTCAAATTCGTTCTAAAGTTCCTCTCCAGCTGCTGCATATGGATTTGTGTGGGCCGCTGCCAGTTTCATCTCATGGGGGTAGCAGGTATTTTTTATCTATAATAGATGATTTTTCTAGAAAAGTTACTGTATATGCCCTTAAGAATAAATCTGATGTTTTCGAGACATTTCTTAAGTATCAAAAGAGAGCCGAAAGGTTTTTAGATAAGAAAGTAGTCTCTGTTAGAACAGATGGGGGACTTGAATTCTGTAATGATGAATTTGATAACTTTCTGGAAAGTCAGGGCATTGCCCATGAGAAAACGAACCCGTATTCGCCCGAGATGAATGGTTGCGCGGAACGCTTCAATTTAACTGCCCTTGACGGTGTAAAAACCCTCTTAAATTCTAGTGGCTTGTCTCAGAAATTTTGGGCTGAAGCTCTTTTATGTTTCACGTATGTGTGGAACAGAGTTTGTCATAAAAATTTCAATAAAACCCCCTTTGAATTGTATTCGGGGAGAAAGCCTTCTGTTTCTCATCTCAAAAAATTCGGTTGCTTAGCTTATGTTGGTATACCCAAACAAAAAAGAAAGAAGCTCGATATGAGAGCCAAACTTGGCATTATGTGTGGTTATGCACAAACGACTAAAGGGTATCGCATTTGGATAATAGATGAGCAAAGAATTTTTGAAACTATAAATGTTAGGTTTGATGAGAGTAAAAGGGGGGTGGATGTCATAAAGAGTCCAAAACATAATTTTCGTTCTTTTTCCTATTTGAACTTCCCAGAGGATGGTGATATCTTTCCTATGATAGATGATTTAATAGAGTCAGAAAGTAGAAGTGATATCCCAGCCAAAGTAAAGGAAACTATTCTTAGCACTGTAAAAACTAGAAGTTCAATTAATCAAAATTCAAATGACGGCCCAGATTTAATTCCTTGTACATCTATCAATTGGGTACGTAGTGCTGTCCCTAGGAAAAATGAGCCCAGGACAGATATTTATTATGGCATTGAGGGAACTAAAGTTAAATTGAGATCTTTAAATGATACAATAAAGTACTGTGCAGAAAATAACATAAAATACGATTATGATTTTTTTGATTTCAGGGGGAAAAATAATCAATCTGGTAAAGTCTCAAATTTTTCAAATGAAGCTAATTTAATTGAATTAAAAATCCCTAGAAGTTACAAGGAAGCCATTAAAACACCCGAAGCATCAGAGTGGGAAAAAGCAATGAACCAGGAAATGCAGGTCATGTTTGACCGCAAAGTTTGGGATCTTGTTGAACCACCTAAAGATGCACAAATTTTAGGTAACAGATGGGTTTACACGGTTAAGAAAAATGAAAATAATGAAATTGTGAGATTTAAAGCACGTCTTGTAGCTCAGGGGTTTAGTCAAATAAAAGGTTTAAGTTATGATGAGGTTTTCAGTCCAGTAGTAAGTTTTTCAATTATAAGATTGTTTTTCACTATTTTTGTATGTCTTTTTAAATGGTTAAATGTTCAAGTAGATGTAAATAATGCTTATCTATATGCAGATCTGGATAAGATCATATATATGCAGCAGCCGGAGGGTTTCATTAGTGAAACAGGTAAAGTTTGTAAACTAAATAAAGCTTTATATGGCCTCCATCAAAGTGGTCGCCAATGGTTTTTTGAAATAGATGATGTACTTTTAAAACTAAATTTTATTAAACTTAACTGGTGCAACTGTGTTTATACTTATGAAAATAAACTTGTTCTTTTATTGTATGTAGATGACATGGTCATCTTCGGTAAAACAGAAAGTGATTTGGAACTTGGTGTAAGTTTGTTAAGAAAGTTTTTCAATCTGAAAGTTTTAGGGAAAACAAGAAAGCTATTAGGTATTGAATTTCAAGAAGTAAATGACAAGCTGTACATTCATCAAAATTCCTATATTGATAAAGTTTGTAGCTTGTATTCAAAATATAACATTCCTTTGAGTAATGTCCCAATACCTAAAGGGCTAGTTTTGTCAAAAATGGACTCTCCAGTAAATCAGAATGAAGTTAATGAGATGTCTGAATTCCCTTATAGAAATTTAATTGGTTGTTTAAGTTTTATTGCTGGTAGAACAAGGCCAGACATAATGTATGCTGTAAATCTTTTATCACAGTTCCAGTCTAACCCAGGTATGAAACACTGGCACAGTTTAATTAGATTACTCGGTTATTTGCAATACACTAAACATTTTAAATTGGAACTATCTAGAATTAAAGAGTTAAAAATTTCTTGCTATTCAGACTCTGATTTTGCTGCAAATAGAGATGATCGTGTTTCCATAGGAGGTTTTATTCTATTTTTAGATGAGTCACCAATTTCTTGGAAAACCTTTAAGCAGAAATGCATTAGCCTTTCAACTATGGAAGCCGAATATGTAACTCTCACTGAAGCTGCAAAAGAGTTAATGTGGATTAAAAATGTTCTAGAAAATGAAAGTTTAAATTTAAATCTTAAAGAATGTTCATTGTTTTGTGATAATCAGGCAGCTATTGCTTTTTCTAATTCACCTGTTGAGAATCAAAGGACTAAACATATTCATATTAAATATTTATTTCTAAGAAATTTAGTTTATGATAAATTGTTTAAATTAAAGTATATTTCAAGTAAATTAAATTTAGCTGATCCTTTCACAAAACCTCAGGTTAAAGAACAATTAATGAAATTTTGTATGCAAGTTTTTGAAGTTTAAAATTTTTAAATTACAATTTTGGCCACTCTTTTCATTGCCATGCCCTTTTTGACATGACATTGATCAGACTGTTTCTTTTTCAGAAAAGTTTAAATATTTTTGAGAGTTAGAGTTTTGAGATGTATGTTGTTAAAAAAAAAAAAAAAGGGGGAAAAACAAAAAATCTACAATTTTTGGTCGTTTTGATCAGTGCCTGGCCGGTGAGTTGTGTTTTCCCCGACCTGGTTATGATTGGACTGACTTTTTTATGAATAAAGTATGTGTGTTTTTCATGTTTAAATTTTTGAATGTCTTTTCTTGAAGTTGTTGTAAAGACTTGGGGATGTTAAAAAGGGGGCTGATTGTTATGTCATGTATTTAAATTTAAGAGTAAAATATGTTTCATTTAAATATTTCCCTTTTCACATGACATACATTTGTTTTTACCATCCCCAAGCCTACATTAAATTACAAACTAACTCCATTGCTTCACGATGTTTTCGGGTAAACACGCGATTCATCCACGATCTATCACTGTGCTTCTGGATCACTGTTGATCGCTGTTACTTGCTGTTACTTTCGACCCAGAGCTCTCGTTTGACGATCGCCGCTCTGATTGGTCGTAGTTTGACGTCATAGTCCGTGAAGCCAATGGAGTTTCGCGTACGTTTTTCTTTTCACAGAATGGCAGCGACTGTATGCAAATTTTTCCAAAACAGACTAGTATATGTAGCAGATCAAGATGCTTGTATTTTCCCCTTTTCTTCCGTGTCTGTTGTTGCTTTGCCATGCTTTTCTTACGTAGCTCGCTTGAAAGCAGCACTTAGTTTTCGTGCCATGTAACTATACTTACGACGTCGTAGCTTGGCTACGTTTTGAAGGCTGCTGGCGGCTATTATTATTTTTTGATGAAAGTTTATTTTGATTTTATTTTTAAGTTTGTTCGGCGAAAGTAAAGCTGACGTTGGTTTGTCATTTGTAATTAATCATCAATAAAAAGTCATCTTGTTACTTCTGCTGTACTTATTAAAGTCTTCCACATCCATGCATTTCCAAGCTTAAAGATTCCACTGCGTATTCTGCTTAATATAGTTAATTTATTGTGAAAAAGAGAACAGAGATTAATGTAATAGAATGACAGACAAAAATAGTATAGAACTGCCCTGCTCGGCATATAATGAATATTTTGAAATTATAGAACAACAAGAAATTGGTAATTATTCTGTAACATGTAAACTTTGTATAATAATAAGAATTTACTGGTATCAAAATCATCTTCTTACAACTTGAAGTGGAATATAGAGGTGAGTTAGCAGTTTCTTTATTAATAATAATTACTGGATCGCATCTTGCACTGAATATCTAAATCGTTATTCACTAAAATTCATAAATCATTAAAAAGAGTATTTTCGAATTAAGATCCCCTGGTTCAGAAAATAATTTTATCGAACTGTTTATTATCGAAAAAAATATTTTGTTAATACGTCTTTTGATCGTTGTGAAATATTTGTCCAATATATGCATACAAATTAATTTATTGCATATTTCCTTTTGAAGATTCCAATAGATAAAACAAAGGTGGTTGAAAATAAAAATATATTATTTAAAAAAATGCCTAAGAATGCTTAATTTGATTTTTATGGCTATTTATTTTTACTTTAGCTGCACAGGTTTTTTATCGCTTAAATAATTTATTTATAATCTTTATATTTGATTTGATATTTGATAGCTTGGTGTTTTAATGAAATGTCTTTATCTTTGTCTCCAGAATGAATCTAAAGCCCAGTATGTTGAAATTCGGGTTTTCAAAGGGACATAAACAAAAAGAGATAGAAAGGAAAATAAAAGCTAGGCTTTAATTTATGCAAGTCTGTATGATCGTGTTCAATTTTTAAATTGCTTTCAGGAACTATATTTAAATTGTAAAGAAATAGGACTATTTAGCTCTATTAAAAAAATAATATATATTCAAATTTACCAAGAGCTATCCTCTCTTAAAGTTGTTCTCAAATTCAAACTGGCTACTTTATGACATATTCTTTAATTCACTTTTGTTCGGAAACGTATGAAAATGCAGGTGTCCTTATTCAGAAAATTTATAACCGAAAGACGTTTTCCACCATTCTTTATTTTATTTAATTTTTTGGTAAGACAGAAGATTTTTCAGAAAACACTGTCAAAGTCGGCGTTTTCAACCGAATTTCCAATGCCGCAGCAGGGGAAACGGAAAAAAAATTGACACGAATCGCTTACAACCCGATAAGTAATTTATTTATCAAAAAAAGAAAAACTCATTTCGATTCCAAATCGCTTCAATAGTCAGACCTGCCAATTTTATGCCTTTGTGTTTAAAAATAAGTCAGATAACGTATCAGACAGTTTCGCGTTGTTGAGTAAGGAATTTGAGAACCACCTTAAGCTTACTGGGCTATATCACTATCATACATTTGTAAGATTATTACAATTTTGTTTTCAAATTTCCTCTTTTTAACACTTTTCAACATAATTAAAAAGTACCTATGAATTCGCTTTGTCTGTCTGTCTGTGCTCTAACTCTCGTAAATATACTCAGATTGCCATGAAAGTTTTATATGTTATTGAACAATACCATTGAATGTTCAGTATTGAAAATGAAGTGTGTAGCATTTATTTCTCACTTACAGGGACATTAGAAAGAATTCTGTTACAATATGGTCTATAGGGAAAAATCGTTTGCGGTGTATTTAATTAGCGATGATAACTAAAGTATCGAAAAGTAGCGAAGTAGTGACTACTTTTGAAAAGTAGTTTGTAGTCGCTACTTTTTAAAACAAGTAGTTGTAGTTG
Source organism: Maratus michaelseni (assembly GCA_963931845.1). NCBI lineage: Eukaryota > Metazoa > Arthropoda > Arachnida > Araneae > Salticidae > Maratus > Maratus michaelseni. The sequence continues at coordinate 177,237,618 of OZ007589.1, read as the reverse complement.
TAGTTAACTACAGTTTTCATAAAGTAGTTGTAGTTCGCTACAAACAAAAAGTAGTTTTTCTGACCCCTGCCTAGACCCAGTGACTCCATGTATTTCACTCCATTATTTCACACTTTATTTTTACTCACTCATATATAAGTCGACCCCCCATTTTCAATTCCCAAACTTTGTCTAAAATTCTTCGACTTTTACGCAAGTATATACGGTAATTTCCTTACATTGCTTTGTTATCTTACTATTTTAATTACTTTCTTTTACTTTAACTAAGGGGCTCTGGCCCCTATGAGCTACACTCACTAACCCACAGGTTCTAAAAACACACTAATTTGCTGTTTTCAAAATACCCGCTTACGGAAGATTGAATGATATTATCATGCCAGTGGCGATCTTCCGTAATCATGCTGCCATTCATTTCCCTTTGACTGGGGAAATTTTCAGTCCCCCAGGCCACATCCACTGCTGTCACAACAACTGACACCTTATTTCATAATTGATTAAATAAAATCAATCACGCATTTGAAAATCAGTTTGTATAAAATGATTAAGCAGAAAATGCTGCTGTCTCCAGGACTTTTATAATAACGTCTAGAAGAAAAGTTTTCTTTTTAGATACTCAAAAAAAAAAAAAAAAAAAAAAAAAAAAAAAAAAAAAACATGACATTTTAAATATGGTGTAATTTTCCCCATTTAATGCTTTTTGAACGTAATAATTTACTTATTTTAAAGTTTTCTTTCTCTTTAACTATTCACATTTAAATATATTTTTCAATTGAATGTATTCGACAATATTATTATTTGGGCTTTTTAAGCATGATGAAATTTTCCCCATTTAATGCTTTTTGCACATAATTTAATTATTTTAAAGTTTTCTTTCTTTTTTTTTTAGTATTCCTATATAAATATATCTGTTAATTGAAAAGAAATATTGTTTGTGCTTTTTTTAAAAATCTGGAAACAATAGGTAAATATATGACTTTATAAAAATATGAAATAAATCTCTATTCAGATAATGAAATTTTTAATAAAAAATAGAAAACTAATTAAACAAATTTTTTTAAAAAATGACTAAGACATTGCACATTGCAATTGAGTCACTTATGGGTCTGCAAAAGATGTTAAATTGCTATGCATGGTTTTTGATCTTATATATATATATATACTAATAAAAGAAAGTTTCGCTCTGTGTGTGTGTGTGTGTGTCTGTTGGCGATGGCTATGAAAATCTAGCCCACCTAGAAGGCTGGAAATTTAGATTTAGGTAGTCCAAACCCTCTCCTGGTGCAACATTACATCAGAATTTTAATATTTTAATTACTTTCTGAAATATTAATTAAAATGCACAAAGAACTCTCATTAAAAATACGCTTTTTTTCTTCGGTTGGTTGGTTGTGTAGAATATCTTCTCAGAACACATTAAATAAATCAGAGTAACGATGCATAGATAAGGACTTATAACAAAATAGTGCCAACATGGATTGCAGTTACCTGCATATAGCCAAGCTAATGCAGTGCCATCTACTCACGGAAAATTACATAAACGCCACCTGTTTAAGACATTTACAGGCACGTTTTTCTTCATTATAATTATCTGGGTTTAAGGTTTTTTAAAAACACTACATATATTATTATGATAGAGACTATTATTACAGAAAACTTTATTTAACAGATTATTTGTTATATATTTGCGGGAATGGCGATGGGTAGGGGTCTAATTACATTTAACAATTTTAACCCGTAGCGTTTAATTGTTGCTTTATATACAGAATACCGCTATTTTAAATCTCAGTTTCTCAGTAATATCTCAGTAATAATGTTCCGAACTTCTCCATTTAGTTCCATTTTTACTAAATTATCGTAAAAATCAGCATTCATTGCTTCAAGGTGTATTTCTAAAAAGCAATTACCAGTATTTCCGAATAATAGCCTAAGTCAAATTTCAAATTAAGTTCCTAGCTTAACCAAATGAATCAATCTTTAAAGATGTATAGTGATCCTCCTAATTAGTTATTTGCTGAAGGTCACTTGAACATTCCCCCCCCCCCCTCCAAGGCCCTCCTTCAAAGTTTTCTCTAACTATTTCTCGCTTCCATATCTCAGCAACTATCTTTCCGATTTTAACGCAAGTGATTCCAAACATTATAATTAACTTAATAGTTACCCTTTATAACATTAAACTAAATTTATGAGTGCGGTTACCACTATTTCTGAATAATAGTTTAAGCCAAATTTGTAATTAAGTTTCTAGCTTAACCAAACGAAGGAATTTTTAAAGATGCATAGTGATCCTCCTAATTAGTCATTTGCTGAAGGGAACTTGAACATCCCCTCCCCCCCTCCCCTCCTTCAAAGTTTTTCCTCTAACTATACCCTGTTTCCATATCTCCGCAACTATATTTCCGATTTCTACGCAACTGATTCCAAACATTATAATTAACTCAATAGTAACCTTCTATAACATTAAAGTAAATTTATGAGTAGCGGTTACCACTATTTCTGAATAATAGTTTAAGCCAAATTTCTAATTAAGTTCCTAGCTTAACCAAACAAACGAATTTTTAAAGATGCATAGTGGTTGACCTAATTAGTCATTTGCTGAATGGCACTTGAACATCCCCACCCCCCGACCCCTCCTTCAAGGTTTTTTACCCAAGTATGCCCCATTTCCATATCTCAGAAACAACTTTCCGATTTGAACGCAAGTGAATCCAAACATTATAATTAACTTAATAGACACCCTTTATAACATTAAACTTAATTTATGAGTAGAGGTTACCACTATCTCTATAATAAAAGCCTAAGTCATGTGACTGTCATCAACAGTTCTGGGATGTCCGCTTCACTTTTTCATATACCAGGCGGCCATTTTTATTCAAAATTATTTTTTTGAATAAAACTGCATGAAAGTTACATTTTTAGAAAGATCGTTCAAAATAAATTAATATTTGAGAAATGACTTACGTTCAATTATATATATTCTGCAATAATTTCAGTTAAAATTAGGTTCGCAGTTCAAATTCTCTATCCATGAAAGTAAACAACAACAAACAAAATAACATTCATTCACCGTGAATGTTTAAAATATTAAACCATCGAGGTAATCCTTCGTAAAGCAAGTTCTCCGTGAATGATTTTTTCAACGGCTGCCTTGTGTCAAGAAATAATTCGCCCCAATGAGACAATCAAAGTTTACCATAATTATGTGCTATACAACTCAACTTACTTCCGTATCTTTTCTTGACGTATGCTGAATGTAAACAAATACAACTCATGTAATAATATTTAATGAATCAAATTTCGAAACGAATTATCAGTTATTTTGGTATTTATGTATTATACCTGCCAGGAAAAAAGATCACCGAAAATGATTGTTAATCACCAATCATATTTATCATTGTTAATGACCAATCGCGTTCAAAACAGTAATTTAATATACATTTATAAAATACATAACACCATTAAACACTTTTATGTTATTTGGGCGCAAATCTTGCCAATAGCATTTTTAAAATCGCCAATACCAGCTTTTATTTTTCGCGTATGCAAATTAGAAACGATGCTTTGATTTTGAAATCAAATGTTTTGATGGAACAGCTGTCGCAGACGCACCGGGGTTGGCGCGATTTTTGTTTTGCGCCATTTTGGCGAGAAAAACCCATTTTCAAGAACCGATTAGAAATTGCTAAAACAGCATGTTACTTTTATTTTATTATGAAATAGTTTATTTTATATTAAAAAACAGACATGTCTGCAACTGATAAGCAAACGGACAAGAAGCATAAATGCTTAAGTTGTTTAAGGGGTTTTTGTCAAGAAAGATGAAATACATAACAACAAAAAATGTGTGAAATGCTACCATGATCGCAAAAGTTCTTGATTTGTATATTAGAATTTTCCGTTTTGGCGAATGATTAAGGAAAAAAATTAAATTATGAATAAAAGTAACGTGTTACAATGCTTAACATACATTTAAGGGAGACCAAACTGATCGCCAGTGGCGGCTAGTTTCTGAATAATAGTTTAAGCCAAATTTGTAATTAAGTTTCTAGCTTAACCAAACAAACGAATTTTTAAATATGCGTAGTGATCCTCCTAATTAGTCATTTGCTGAAGGGAACTTGAACATCCCCTCCCCCCTCCCCCCCGGTCACTCCTTCAAAGTTTTTCCTCTAACTATGCCCTGTTTCCCTATCTCCGCAACTATATTTCCGATTTCTACACAACTGATTCCAAACATTATAATTAACTCAATAGTAACCTTCTACAACATTAAAATAAATTTATGAGTAGCGGTTACCACTATTTCTGAATAATAGTTTAAGCCAAATTTCTAATTAAGTTCCTAGCTTAACCAAACGAACGAATTTTTAAAGATGCATAGTGGTTGTCCTAATTAGTCATTTGCTGAACGGCACTTGAACATCCCCTCCCCCCCCCCCCCTTCAAGGTTTTTTACCCAACTATGCACCGTTTCCATATCTCAGCAACTATCTTTCCGATTTGAACCCAAGTGATTCTAAACATTATAACTAACTTAATAGACACCCTTTATAACATTAAACTTAATTTATGAGTAGAGGCTACCACTATTTCTGAATAATAGTTTAAGCCAAATTTGTAATTAAGTTTCTAGCTTAACCAAACAAACGAATTTTTAAAGATGCATAGTAGTCCTCCTGATTAGTCATTTGCTGAAGGGAACTTGAACATCCTCTCCCCCCCCTCCCCCTGGCCCCTCCTTCAAAGTTTTTTCTCTAACTATGCCCCGTTTTCGTATCTCTGCAACTACTTTCCGATTTCAAAGCAACTGATTCCAAACATATTTAACTCAATAGTCACCTTCTTTAACATTAAAGTAAATTTATGTGTAGCGGTTACCACTATTTCCGAAGAATAATTTAAGGCAAATTTGTAATTAAGTTCCTAGCTTAAACAAACGAACGAATTTTTAAAGATGCATCGTAGTCCTCCTAATTAGTTATTTTCTGAAGGACACTTGAACATCCCCTTCACCCGGCGCCTCACTCATGATTATTTTCTCTAACTGTGCCTTATTTCAATAACGACTTATAATGTTCCCATCTTCTCGAAACCAGCTCTATTTTGTCGCACGCCTACTATACAGTACCGTAGGCAATGTTAACCTGTCTCAGAGGTTCTTTCCGAAAGAGGTTGCTCCCCTGGCGGTGGAAGGGAGAAATAAATGATTTTCCAGAGCGTGTGAGCATGCCCGGTATACGGTGTCGAAGCCATCGGAAACCTTGGACAGAGTTTTGTTTTTTAAAAGATTTGAGTTTATTACATGGGCTCGGGCAACGCCGGGCGGGTCAGCTAGTATATATATATGTTTTTTTTTTTTTTTTTTTTTTTTTTTTTTTTTAAGTATTTTGACAGATTTCAACATTAAAAGTGATTAAAATAACTCTCTGCCTTAAAAACTGTTTGCTTCAGCATGTTTATAAAACATTTCTCTATAAAACTGCCAGTTTTCATATTTTTATAATCAAGTTTTATATATATATATATATATATATATATATATATATATATACTAATAAAATAAAGTTTCGCTCTGTGTGTGTGTCTGTTGGCGATGGCTAGCAAAATCTAGCTCACTTAGAAGTCTGGAAATTTAGGTGTGGATAGTCCAAGGTCTGACCATGTGCAACTGAGTCTCAGAATTTTAATATTTTGATAATTACTCTAGATATTAATTAGAATATCATTAAACATCGCATCGAAAATGCCATCTTTTAAATCAAAATGGCTAAAGAAAAGAACTGTTGTTGTGGGTTTGCAAGCAGAAATGAACGAATTCGAAATTATTTTACTAATTAGCAAATTTTAAAAAAACCAATTAAGATATCAATTTGAAAATTTCTGAGCATATGTAAAAAAAATTCTGCATCCGTCTATGCAATTTTTGACAAATTCGGCGGTAATTTTTCTTAATTTATGCGAAAAACTTCTAAAAATCTGCTGGTGCCAGTGAAAAAAAAAAATCCCACAAAGTTTCAGGCAGGGATCTGCTTTCATTAAAAACTGAACTACAAAGAGATCTGTTTCTCTGGCTGATCCTTCCATGTAGTTTGCGAAAATGAAAGGAAATAATTGCCAATTTTTACTAATGAACAAAAATTTAGATAACTAATTAAGATATAGATCTGAAATTGAGGATAGGAAGTGTTGTCATCTGCCGGCTATTTTAGCGTAGCATCTTCGTTAGGTTCTAATTATCAGAAAATTTTAATTCTTTTTTTAATGATCGCGTTAATGTAGGTGAAGGTGGTTTTCTTGAACAAATTATTCATTATATTTGCAAGTATGGGAGGGAGGGGTTTAACACAGATTGTTATTATCTCAGGCCCGGGCAACGCCGAGCAGGTAGCTAGTATATTATATAAGCAGAGTAAGACTCCCCAATCACAATAAATTCAATTACAATAGCAACAACAACAGCATCAGCATTATTTATAAATTTTTTTTTAGAACAGAGATGTATATAAATATAGTATACTGTGCCCACGAGAAAAAAGATTGAATGTAGGTGTACTATGCTATTAAAAATCTCTTGTTTTAAGATATACTATAAAACCTGTATTAACAGAATCCCATCCCAAACAAAAAAAATTCAATCCCTATAAAAAGAATACAATACAACTATAGTATATGATATAATTGCTAAAATGGAACTTGTAGATGGAATTCTGTCCCAAATGAAGAAAACTTTTACAGTCCTGTCTAAAAGAGTTAAATACAGCTACAATATATGATGTACTTGCTAAAACAGAATTTTCATTCAGTTTCTTGTGATTCTGTCTTAACAGGTTTTACTATATTATAGTCAAAATACAAGACTGAAAATAGCTGAGATACCAAATGAGTGAAGTACATATTGAAAATTAAATTAAACATTGAAAATTGTTAAGGTCAAAAAGAATTTCAGAAACATAAAAAAAAAAAAAAGAAAAAGAAAAAGAAAAATCATCTGAAGAGCTTTTTACCACTAAGAATGGTAAAAGAAATAAATAGCTAACACTAAAGATATATTTCATGCTTCTACAAGCATGTTTCACACATTAAAAATAAAAAGTATGCTTTAAAAACTTATGATTTTGTCAACTTTTTTTAAACTTGTGATTTTGCCATTTACTCTTTCTAATAATAATCAATTGTTTATAAACATTGCATACATTTTATTATTATTATTATTATTAAAAGTATAAATTTATCAAGGATGAACAGTTATACTTCATAAAATGTTGTATGGTTATTAATAATGTTTTGATGATTGTGGGAGCACTTCATTTTTTCATCAATAAGTCTTTATGAAAGTGAACAGTCATTCTTCATATAATTTTGCATAATTATAAAAAAAATATTCAATTGTTTAGAAAAACTGCATACATTTCCATCAATACCAAAATGTTCTAATATCAGATCAAGAATGAAGATGAAAGGGATCCCTTGTCAATTTTCAATGTTTGTTAGAAACTGATTTAAATTTCTTACATGAACAAGAACAAAAAATCATGCTTCAAGCATATATTATAAAACACTTTCCAACACATTCAGAATGCTACAACAAAACTTCACTGTTTAATAAGGAGAAATATGATGTCTAAGTAAGCGATTTGAGAAATGCATAACACATTTTAAAGCCCAATTTCAGCAATTACCACTAATAGCCGGGAAAATATACAAATTCTTTTGTGGAGTCCTGTATATGATCTATAGATCTGTATGCATACTATAAAGTAAGCTAAACTTTAATTCAGTTAGGGAATGTATTAACACAGTTGAAAATTTCCTTCAGTCATTTCCATCAGTAAATGTACTCAAAATCTTTTGTGCAGCAATGTATATGATTAATAGAATTTATACACACCATGTAATATGTAATAAACTAGTTACATTTAAAAATGCATACCACAACTGAAAATGCACCTCCAACAATTATTGTTCATGTACAGTACTGTAACTGAATATGTTTGTGTGTCCCTGTAAATGAACGATGAATGCTATGCACACCATATTCTATGATAAGCATCTTGTAGTGCACCTCAGTAATATACATCAATTTCAATATGTTTAAAATAGTGTAACATCATTAAAATACACTGCAAGATATTTTTACCAATAGACCATTATGTAATGTAATTATTTTGAGTTAACCTGTAACCTAACTATTAACACTACACACTTCATTTTCAATATCAAACATGCCACAATAAACCTCAATAACATATATCAATTGCATAGCAATCCAAGTTTATTTATGCAAGTTAGAGCACAGACAGACAGACAAACTGAATTCATAAACAGTTTTTAATTTTGTAGGAATTTATTAAAAAAGGCCATTAAGGGTAGGTAATTCTTCCATCTTATAAAAGATTGTAAGACGAGTGATAGTCTTGAATGCATGGGTATGAGATTCTGATATTTACAATATAAATATTTCCATTGGAAATAATAATAAATGTTATTAAAACTAGTCATTTCCTCATTTCCTGTTACATAATCACTTTCACACCGAACATTGTTTTTGAATGTTTTAAAATACATAACATTCATGCTTCCGAAATAACTTGAGGAATGTTTTCCCACTTTCAAAAAAAATCTTAGCAATAACTCTGGCTGACATATTTCGTAACTGATGCTTTTAAATATTAATTGATAATTTAACATCTCAATTAAAATTAGAAAATAAATTTGAAATAATTTATGCAATAAAAAGAAAAATAAGCCCCAGACACAAAAGAGTAGCATCACAACACTGTCCATACAACACTATCATGATAACAGGAAAAACATTTAATCATAATTGTATATAATTAGAACTGAATAAAATAGAAAGTAAAGCAATGGTTATCATTTAAATCTATTTTTTCCTATGCAGTTTTCTATGCATTAAAAATGAGAACATTGCAAATTATAATCAATAATACAGTTTTTTTATTATTATTATTATTAGCTGAATGTTTGTCCTAGAAATAGCTCATGTCAAGTTATTAATTCTATAATTCTAATATCTAAATTATTATAAAAATGATTAATAACCATAAAATAGCTGAAATCATATTGTTAGACAAGACATGAAAAAGTTATAATATCCAATCCATTCTTTGTCTAAGAATTCAATAGACTGTACAGAATGAATATGTGTGCTGATCGTTATGCTGATTCAACATAGTAATCTTTTCAAACAACTGTACAAATACGTCTAAAGCATAAGACAAAGGAAAACTTCGAGCATATAAAAGAATATATACAAAGAGAGAAAGATAGGAGTATTAATGAGAAAAAATTCCAAAAATTACTTAAAAGAAGAAAATGCAATATGATACAAAACTACTTTTCCTTTATATAATATTACCATTAGTAACAAAGATTAAAACACGGGTTAATAAACATTTTTAATCATACATTATCAAAAGAATATATCCATAATTTATTCAATAAAGCACTTTCATTTTCAATAATTATTTTTAAAAAAATTACAGAATTTTGAGATTTTAGAAAACTTTTAATAAAAGTATCCATTTATCAAGGATGAACAGTTATACTTCATAAAATTTCATATGGTTATTAATAATGTTTTGATGATTGTGGGAGCACGGCATTATTTCATAAACAAGTCTTTATGAAAAATGAACAGTCATCTATAGAATAAAAGCGTAAGTCACGTGACTGTCATCAACAGTTCCGGGATGCCCACTTCAAAATGAATTGAATTGATTGTGATTTTTACAGTTTTCAAACCACGGAGAAAACGGTAGACTTTAATCGCCTGCAGAGAATAAAATCAGAAAACACCTTTGACGTCATTCATTATGAACCAATGAAATTAGTTTTAGTTTTAGAAGTGTGACAAACATTGTGAGCTCGCTATTTATTGAACGTGAATCATTTTATTATTATTATTATTAATAGTATCCACCCAAACGATCTTAATCTGCTATTTTTTTAATTGCAATATTTTTTAAGTTATAAATTACATTTTTCATTGACGCTGAGATGAATTTAGCTATTTGGCAGTTACCTGATGATGATGAAGCTGCAATAAAATTGTTTCAGGACTATGGAATTGTACATATATAAAGTTTTTTTTGCGAGATGCCGGCTACGACATTAACAATTTCATGCCTGCAATTTAAATTGAGTTTCATTTTATTATTTTATTGCATAATATTTATTTCTTCTTTCATTAAAAGTATATATTTGAATTGGTTTAGTACGACAGTTTGTGAAAGTTTGTAATTTTCAAATGATCATTTTTTTAAATGATCACTATTGCACCAACAATTTCCTTTTTTATTTCAAATGTTTCATTTGGTGCCAACTATTATGCTTGACGACAATGATGTCAGTGTAACAAAATGTGCCGAATTGTTTTTATTGGTGTAAGAGAAAAATGTAGAGAATATTTGCATTCACTGTTGTCTGTAATTAATGGAAAGAACTTTGAGCAAAGTTCCATATCCTGTGCTGGTTGGTGCGATTGGCAAACAAATTCAAAATGGTTCCAAAAGGGGTGTGACGCCACGTATATAATTCCATTCCAGTAGTTAAAAATGAAACCCCAAAGACTGAAGATCGCAACAACCACATCAGACACTTATCACCAAAATCAACTTACCAAAAAAACCAGCACAGGATACGGAACTCTTCCCAGAACTTTTCTGCGGAAATGAAGCAAAAACCCTTTTTAAAAAGAATATATTATGTCTGTATTAGAGATATGTTCGGGCTCACTTTTTTGTACCCGGGCCCACCGAAACCCAACTATTTTAAATCTGAGCCTGATACCAAAAAGTATACTAAAAGAAAAAGTACAATAAAAATTACATAATATGTAAAAGTTCTTCTAAAAATGTAATATCTCATTTTCTTAACAACTTTGTACCTGAAAATAACTATTAATCCCTAGCATATAATTAATTTTAAGAAATTCATATTCAATCTTATCAAAAGAGACGTTTAGTATCAAATAAAAATACACATCACTAAACAGATTCTCATATTTTTCTCCCGCAACAAGCAAATCTGATGAACAAATTAACGAAATGCAATTATTTATGAATAAATAATTGAAATTTGCAAAAATTACGATTTATATGACGAAGAATTGAACAACGTTTTTCTATTTTCTATAAAATGTGCACATCTTTCATAATTCTTGTGTCCTTGAGAATCTGCTTAAATTAAAAATTTGACAACATTACCTTAAAAATCCAATTTATAGGCTTTTATAGGAAAAGAGAAAACACTGTTCGATTGATTTCTATAGGGAATAACAATATACATGCCAATTTTATCTACTTACGAATAAAAATGACTTCATGAATGTAAAAAAGAAGAGCCATAGAATGAGCAGAGTTCAAGAAGAAAAACTGATAGAATCACTAATGCTTATTTTCATATAAACTGTGATTAGCACTCACAAACAATAGCAGTCTAAAAATTTGAAAGCCTAAAGCTAATGCTAACTGTCTTAAAAGAAAATATTTATTTTACGTTAGATCTTTAAAAAAGTAATAATAAATAAATATTACAATTAAAAAATGTACCATATTCTGATTGGCACCATAACAGGTCGTCGCACATCAATGCCAAAGCATGGAATAAGTAATTTTTAAAGGGAAAAAAGTTATTTTTTTGTTTCTGTACGAGAATAAATAAAATTGCCAATTTAAGAAAGAATGAGCCCGAGCCCGTGTTGGGCCTGGGCTCAAGCTTTCGGCTTCGGGCTGAACCCATCTCATCTCTAGTTTGTATATCTATATACAAAAGGCTTTATCCTGACTGATTCATCAACGCATAGACGAAACTGTTCAAGCTAGAAACATGAGCTCCTCAGTATATAAGATTAAGAAAGGATTTCTTTTAAATTCAATTCCTAAGGGGGAGGGTGTTAAAGGGAGTGCCAAAAGTTTTTGGTCAGTTCCACATACCTCAGCAGCAATTTTAAGTAGGAGCATGAAATGCAGCATAACAAATCTACTAAAAAATGGTTAAATCCGTATTTCAATGATTTTAGAAATTCAACCTTCAAGATAGTGAAAGGGGATATTGAAGATCAAAACCAAAAGATTTTTCCGTAATCGTGTTTATAGCCCACTTGTGTGTGTTGTGCGTGGTTTGGCACAAAACTAATTTTATTGTTGTAACCATTGTTATCGCTCTCATAACCTTGAAACTAGATTGTTGCCAGCATCGTTCATTTTTGTCACCAACCTTGGCTGTGAACCTGATTATGAAAGATTAGATGAAAAAGAAAACTGATTTTTGATTAAATTGCACGACATTTTTCTGGGGAAAATTTTGATTTGTCTTTTTTTTTTTTTCATATTTATAAATTGTTTTTGTTCTTTTCGGCTTTTAGCAATCCGATTTCAATCTGTATACAAATTATAGTACATTTCGTCCTGTTCTCAAAAAAATGTTTTTGGGAAGTATAGGTTAACGATTTACATACTTATCGCCATATTTATGGGCTTGAGTATGTACGAGGCTCCGTTATAATGATTGCTGTATAATTAGTTTATAGGTGTGAAATCCACAAAGCTCTGTTAAAATAATAATTGTCATTTTAACCGTTTACGTTCACAAAATTCACAGAGCCCCGTTAAAGGATTGGTGTTTTAATGACTTATGAAGGGCGAAATACACGGAGTCCCGTTATAGTTATCGACGAATTGACCATATATGGTTGCAAAGCACACAGAGTCCCATTATTTTGATCACCCAATTAACAATTTATGGGTGCATTTACAAAACTCGCCATATATCTTAGGTTATCCCATTTTTGTCTATTTCACCTGAAAGCTCTCTCTTTTCCCAAGATTAACACAGACGACTAAGCGGGTTCTTGTCAACGGAATTATGAATTTTAAAAAAAATTTATGTTGTGAAATCTTTATTTATATGCTTTTTTGATACTTTTATGAGTTAGTTTCGTAATATTTAAAAATAAAGTATTTTATTTATTTATTATCTGTTTGCATGTAAACTGCACTTTGGGAGCCCTGGCCAATGCCCGGGCTATACGCAGCAAAGTCATCTGGGCCCATTAAGCGACCGTCTAGATGGGCTAAGACCGGCTAGTTCTTCATATAATTTTGTATAATTATAAAAAAAATATTCAAATGTTTAGAAAAACTGCATTCATTTTCATCAACACCAGAAATTTCTAATGTCAGATCAAGAATGAAAATGACAGGGATCCCTTGTCAATTTTCAATGTTTATTAGAAACAATTTCTTACATAAATAAGAACAAAAAATCATGATTCATGCATGAATAATTCAGAAATATTAAACAAAATTTTAAAATTTCTTTGAAAAAAAAAAACTTATTAAAAATATATAATTGCTTTATGAGTTAAGAAAAAAAAACATATTAACAGGAATCTAAGGCATTTGGAAATAAAGAAGACATTGATCTCTAATTTTTACAGATTTTTACCTTTCCAGTTATTATTAAGTTGTAAACATAATCAATAATACACACATAAATGAAAATTTCAAAGTGAGTAAAAATAAAATATTTAAAAACTCACAATGTTTCAATATATGAGCGAATGTTATTAAAGTAGAGAATAAAAGCTAACTAAAGCAATTACTTTAAACAATCTTTTTTTTTTAATGTTAAACAGTCTTTTTCCACAAAGTTTATTGGAACTAAGTGATATGAACAAACATCTTAACTTATACACAAAGTATCCTATATTATAAAGTTTTCAGATAGCCAGATGGGTGATGGCAAGGAAAGAGGGGGGAGGGGGCAGGAGGTTATTGCCCCACTGTGGATTTTGAAAATTAACTAAATTATCTCTGATAATTAAAAAAAAAAGTCACATTTACTTTTCTCAAGAAACTTGAAATAATTAAACACTGAGAGAAAAATAAACTAACAGCATTTGGCCCGGGAAGTTCTATCCCTTGAATCCCTCATGAAAGATAATTTTTAATTCTGTTTTAGTTTTTTTTTTTTTTTTTCATGCATTTGAAAATTAAGTTAAACTTTAAACAGGGAGTTCAAGATAGAGTTTTACATTATTTTTAGAATTTTAAAAAGGAAATAACCAGAATCTAGAAATCAGATCTGATAGCAACCAATTTTTTGATTCTGAATAAAGCTGTTTTAGGAAGCAAGTAAAAATAATAATGAAAGAATATATAACATTTTTAAAAGAACAGAATGGAGAATATGAGGAAATATCAAAGAGCAATGCTAATGATATAATATATTGCAGTGTAGTAATACTTAAAGAAAAGCTACATGAGAAAAATACTCATAATTTGATCATTTATAAATTATGACAGCAATCTACCTTCTGATATGTATTATACAGTAGCATGCACAGAAAATTTATAAGGGGAGGGGGCCAGAGCACGATTAAAGTTGTCTAGCACCCATAGCCCAGCACTTTTTTTTTTCATTTTGAGTATATGATAAATTTTTAAATCTAGAATTGATAAGCTTTTACTATCACACACACAAAGAAAAAGTTAAATAACGGAAGTTTTCTTTCGAAAGTTGTGATTGTTATTAAACTACAATTATCATCTGGAGGCACGGCAGTGCCTCCGCCAAGTCGAGAAAGCACGGCCGTAAGCATACTTTTCTGGAAGCAACTCAGGGCACTTATGACCCCCAACCTCCCCCCATATCTCCGCGCTGGAGTATCCCAAAAATTTGAAACTTCGTTTTTCTAGAGTATTTGGCCCACAGGACCAAAATTTAAAATTACAACTTTCTGTCTTTTCTAGTTCAGACGATATATGACTCAAACATTCGATTTTTTGTCACTCACTCACTCACTCGTTCACGCGTCATCAAAAAGATTAGGTAGATCCCGTTGCCCTAGAAACTTGACATTTGGAAAAAAGGTAGTGTTTAGGGTTTAGGATACAAAGAAAGGAAAAATTATAAAATCCGGAAAATTCGAAAAAAAAAAACATTCGAAAATTCAACAAATTCCATCAAAATTGAATACTGAAAGTATAACGATCTTATAGTCTTAGAAACTAAAGATTTGGTGTGAAGGTAGTATTTAGCATCCAAAAAATGGAAACATCAAAAACACCAAAAAAATCGAAAGCAAAATTGAAAAAATAAAAAAAAAATCGAAAAATTTCAAATAATCCGATTTTGTTGCGCTAGAAACTTGGAATTCGGAATAAAGGTAGTATTTAAGATACAAAATTAGGAAAAATTAAAAGATCCGGAAAATTCGAAAAAAAAAATTAAAAAATTCGAAAAATTCGAAAAAAATTAAAATAATTTGATCTTTTACCCTTAGAAACTTAAAATTCGCGGTAAAGATAGTGTTTAGGATTCAGAATAAGTTAAAATAAAAAACGCAATAAAATTCAAAAATAACATAAAAAAATCGAAAAAAATCGGAAAAATCTAAAAATAAGGAAACTTTGAAAATAATTCGATTTCATAGAGCTAGAAACTTGAAATTTGGAATAAAGGTAATATTTAAGATAATAAATAAGGAAAAATTAAAAAATATGGATAATTCGAAAAATATCTATAAATTAGTGCAGACGATATATGAACTCAAACTTTCGATTTTATGTCACTCACACATTCACTCACTCTCGCATCATCAAAAAGATTGGGTAGATCCCGCAGCCATAGAAACTTAAAATTTGGAATAAAGCTATTGTTTCGGATACAAAGAAAGGAAAAATTATAAAATCCGGAAAATTAAAAAAAAAAAAAACATTCGAAAATTCAACAAATTTGAACAAAATTGAAAATTGAAAATAACACGATCTTGTAATCTTAAAAACTTAAAATTTGGTGTGAAGGCAGTGCTTAGAATTCAGAAAAAGAAAACATCAAAAACACCAAATAAAAAATAGAAAATAAAATCGAAAAAAATCGAAAAATTTCTAATAATGCTATTTTGTTGTGCTAAAAACTTGGAATTCGGAATAAATGTAGTATTTAGGAGGCAAAATAAGGAAAAATTAAAAAATCCGGACCTTATTAAAAAAATCCAGAATTTTTAGCCTTAGAAACTTAAAATTCGCGGTAAAGATAGTGTTTAGGATTCAGAATAAGTTAAAATAAAAAACGCAATAAAATTCAAAAATAACATCAAAAAATCGAAAAAAAAGGAAACTTTGAAAATAATTCGATTTCATAGAGCTAGAAACTTGAAATTTGGAATAAAGGTAATATTTAAGATACTAAATAAGGAAAAATTAAAAAATATCGATAATTCGAAAAATACCTATAAATTAGTGCAGACGATATATGAACTCAAACTTTCGATTTTATGTCACTCACACATTCACTCACTCTCGCATCATCAGAAAGATTGGGTAGATCCCGCAGCCATAGAAACTTAAAATTTGGAATAAAGCTATTGTTTCGGATACAAAAAAAAATTATAAAATCCGGAAAATTCCAAAAAAAAAAAAAAAAAACATTCGAAAATTCAACAAATTCGAACAAAATTGAAAATTGAAAATAACACGATCTTGTAGTCTTAAAAACTTAAAATTTGGTGTGAAGGCAGTGCTTAGAATTCAGAAAAAGAAAACATCAAAAACACCAAATAAAAAATAGAAAATAAAATCGAAAAATTTCAAATAATCCTATTTTGTTGCGCTAGAAACTTGGAATTCGGAATAAATGTAGTATTTAGGAGGCAAAATAAGGAAAAATTAAAAAATCCAGACCTTATTAAAAAAATCCGGAATTTTTAGCCTTAGAAACTTAAAATTTGCGGTAAAGATAGTGTTCAGGATTCAGAATAAGTTAAAATAAAAACGCAATACAATTCGAAAATAAAATAAAACAAGTGGGTAAGTGTGATCAAAGATCGCTCAAAGGGTTTCGTTTAATATTCATCTCAAAACACTTTATCCTTTCTTTAATAAATTCAAACAAATTTCATTTAGCAACAACAAAAAAAAAGTCGTTTTTTATAAAGTAAAAATTTACCGGTCTATTTTTTCGTTTTTTCGAATATCTAAACCAGCCAGATAGCGGGCCAAGCCCGCTATTATATTCTGTCATAATAATATCTGTCATACGGACTAAATGCAATATTTAAAAAAATAATTTCAAAATTAAACAAATTGTATACCTTCAAAATGTTAAAATATGCGAATATTTCCATAATCGGATTTTTATCACGATTCAATATGGTTCTGAAACTCATATATTTACCATTCTCTATTATTTATATTGATACTCGCTTTGTATTATTCTCAAACATCTGAAAAATTCGTTAAATTTCCCATATGACGTCAGATTTTCTTTTTAATTCTCTAATGGCATGATAGTAATCTGCTTTGACATTTTCCATTTTATTACGACTATGACGTCAATCAATTTTATTTCATATTTATCTTTTTTTTCAATGGGTGAAACTTTTTATTTCATTTTCCTTTTTGACGTGGAAATCGTCTGAATAGAAAATTAATTATTGTGGAAAGATTTCCATCGTGGATTTTTAATTTTTGACATCTGCTATAATGGAAAATGTTTAAATTTAAAAGGCTGTTAGAATTTTGGTTTTTTATCTCTATTTATTAAAATAATACGAATTTTTCAAATTTTAATATTTTCAGCTCTTCACAGCTGATATTCTGATTTATACACAAAGTTTCAACTGTGTAAGTTACATAGTTTTGGAGAATAGCTCTGTGACAGACAGACAACGGAGCGGGAGCAATAGGGTTTCGTGAGATGAACAAAACCCTAAAAATGGAAAAAAATCGGAAAAATCAAAAAATAAGGAAAATTTGAAAAAAATTCGATTTTATAGCGCTAGAAACTTGAAATTTGGAATAAAAGTAATATTTAAGATACTAAATAAGGAAACATTAAAAAATATGGATAATTCGAAAAATTTAAAAATTAAAAAAAAAAAAAGAAAGAAAAAGAAAAAGTGAGAAATTGAAAATAATATGATCTCTTAGTCTTAGAAACTGAAAATTTGATGTAAAGGTAGTGTTTAGGATTCGGAAAAAGAAAAAATTAAAAACACAACAAAAATCGAAAATAAAATTTAAAAAACGAAAATTTGAAAATAATTCGATTATGAAGAGCTAGAAACTTAAATTTGGAATAAAGGTAGTATTTAGGATACAAAAAAAAAATAAATAGATAAAATAAAAAACTTGTAAAATTCGAGAAAAAAAATTCGATTTTGTAGCTTTAGAACTTAAAATTAAGTGTAAACTTATTGTTTAGGATACAGAAAAAGGAAAAATTAAAACACAATAAATTCGAAAATAGAATAAAAAACTCGAAAAAGATTGGAAATTTCAAAATAATTTGATTTTGTAGCGCTAGAATCTTGAAATTTGTAATAAAGGATACAAAATAAGAAAATAATAAAAAATCCAGAAAATTATAAAAATAAATTCGAAAAAATCAAAAATTGAAAACAATTTTATCTTGTATTCTTAGAAACTTAAAACTTGGTGTAAAGGTAGTATTTACTATTCAATAAAAGGAACAATTAAAAAATTCGTTGAATTCGAAAATAAAATCGAAAAATCTTTAAAAAATCGAAAATTCGAAAACAATTTGATTTTGTACTGCTAGAACCATTAGTTCTAAGATAATTGTCCTATTAGCTAGTACAACGCCCCTAATTGTTTTATGTTATTTCACCTGGATTATGGTTTTCTTTTCCTTCGTTTATGAATTTCGTTATAGAAAAGCTCCGCTATAGACTGGCTACGTTATAGGCGATTTCTTTATAGACAGGTTTGTTTTCTTTCACAGGTTATACTCTATTTACTTCGCATATGAAATATGGATTGTTAAATGATGTTAGCCCCACAAAAATTTTCACAGCTCCCCCTACGCTCCCGACATTACTGGCTGGTTATGGCTTGATAGTCCTTTCTAAATAAAATCATGGTGACTCTAAGATTCACTTGATTTATCTCTAAATTGGACCTAAATGATCCTAAGAAGACGGATCAAAGAATTACTATATTGGCATGACAATCAGGTAACTTAGAATTAAAATCGAAAAATCAATAAATTTATAAAAAGTCGAAAATTTGAAAATAATTCGATTTTGTAGTCCTAGAAGCTTGACATTTGGCAGAAAGGTAGGGTTTAGTATACAAAGTAAGGAAAAGTTAAAAAATCCGTAAATGAAAAAAAAAAAAAGACTAAAAAAAACGAAAACATCGAAAAAATGAATATACAGTGGAACTCCAGATATACGTTACCTGAGTTGTACGTTTCCCTCAGTTATACGTTTCAACTCAGAGGTCCCGGCCACTTGCCATTAAAAATTAGCTGAGTTATACGTTTTGAATTACACATTTCCCTCAGTTATACGTTACGTTTTTGCGTCCCCAGACAAATTTATTTTTCATTTATCCATTTTGAAACCGGAAACACTGACGACGCGGCCGAGGAGTCTGATTTGAAAGATCCCACTCAAACTTCAGAGCTTATGTGAAAGATTTAACGCAGTAAATCGGTTCGTCAGTAGTAAAAGAAATAACCATAAGGTGACTGCATTATTAACAGAAATGAAAAATTTGCTGTTCAGTGTCGGGTCTGCCGAAAAGAAAAACCGAAGATTAGGATTATTAAACAAGATTCAATAAATTACTGAAATGTCTTTTGATAAATGATTTATATGCTAAGGCGATTCCAACGATTTATTTTAAGTATTCTATGTGTATTAAAAATGATTTTAATAAAGCTTTTAAAATAAGTTCATGCGTACTTCTCTTATGTACTTTTTTTTCTTCTCATTTCCATTTCCAAAAATTTATGTCATGGGTGCAGTACTACTTAGGAAACTTCTGTTTTCAATATAAAAGGTAGCAAACACCTCAGCGGATCAAAGTTTTCACGATATATTTTAAAAATTGTTCTGGTACATCATTAATTGAGTTGTACATTTTACTGAGTTATACGTTTTGTTTGTCCGGTCCCGGGCAAAACGTATAACTGGAGTTCCACTGTAGTTTGACTCATTGGAAATTTCCGGAAATTTTAATTTTGGCTTTCTTTTTATGCTAAAAAGTTCTTTTATACTAAATATCAAGTATCTAGGGCTGCGAGTAATATCTCAGATAGATAGCACCTATCCTGGAAGCAATTGGGAGTACTTTTGACACTCCCCCTCCGATAACTTGGTGCTTGCCTAGGAACCTGAAATCTCTTTTTATCTACAGTACTTTGCAAACGAAACTAAAGCTTCAAATTTTTGATACCTGTAAATAATAGGGACAGAGTGTGGGCTTAGCGAAAATCAGTGGATGATCTCCAAAAAGAACCCAAAATCAAGAAAAGGGGGATTACTTACAAAAAGAAGTGAAATCTCATCAAAAACGTCACCTGTAAAAAATGCAGCCAAGTCTCGTGACTCTTTTTCCGTAAAAAGTTCTGAGATTGTGTAAAGCCAAGTTTAGCTATCTTATTAACTCTGAAATTTTCATTCACAAATCACTCCTAGTCTCTACATCTTTAGTTAAATATTATTTTGTGACTTGGCAATTACGTAGCACGAGAATGTGATGTATATAATTAGTCTTAATCAAATAATACCATGCCATCCCCTAACATATTAAGGTGTAATAACTTCCCTGCGCATATATAATTAGCCTTAATCATATTATCTCATCCCATCCCATAACATAGTAAGATGTAATAACTTCCCTGTGCTGCGTAATTGCCAAGTCACAAAATAATATTTAACTAAAGATGTAGAGACTACGAGTGATTTGCGAATGAAAATTTCAGAGTTAATAAGATAGCTAAACTTGGCTTTACACGATCTCAGAACTTTTTACGGAAAAAGAGTCACGAGACTTTGCTGCATTTTTTACAGGTGACGTTTTTGATGAGATCACATGTTCACACCGATAGGAAATATTTGACTTGCTAAATATTATTAAACTTTATGATATTTCTAAGAACTTTTGCAGAATTTCATCATTTCTAAAACAACTTTTAGATCTGAGTAGAAATAAATCCTTGCAAGAAGATAATTAAGATGTCTTAATTATCTTCTGCTATGATTCAGGAGCTGACAAATGAATTTCCATCCTTTGAAAAGTAAAGTGTTCAAAGTATTATTCAAAGTTATTACTCAAAAGTTTTAATCATGCCCTGCCAAAAATATATTGCCTTTGTAAGTCTTGGAAGGATCGAGTAACAGACTGCATTGGACCCATCGGCACATAAAAAGAAAATCAGGCCTTGTATATATATATTTACTAATCTAGATAAAAAGATTATATGTTCGGTATGTACTAGACGTAAGACGGGCTCAGCCCAAACCCGACACAGACTCTATTTTTATACCAGTCTTCGGGCACATCCGGAGACGCTGGTGGTTGTAGTGGGTAGCTGCCTGGGCTGGGATTTTTTACAATCCTGTTGGTAAAGCAAATGCGTGTTTGGGAAATCCGGATATGGGCCCAAGGCCCGGCACCCTTAGCTCCTAGGGGACTGGGATATGTCCCCAAGTGCCATGCAGCAGATTCCTAAAGTACATGGCTCTGCTGCTGTAGCGACCAGTTCGTCTATCACTTGGGAGCAGGAGGAGTGATGCGCAGGTGGCGGTGCTCCTCCTTGGCAGTAGCCTGCGTCATGGCGGCGTCACACAGAACCGTCCGCGGCCAAGGCTGCTGCACGACCTCAGTTCCGTCTGATGTGTGGCGCATTTGGGTTCCTCAGAACCTGTACTGGCAGGATAGTCGGCCTTTGGCCTGACAGTTTTATACCAGTCTTTGGGCTCAGGCTCAAAGTGAAAATTTCATTTATTCACAAATTGAAAAAAGTTGAAAAAAAACTTGCTACGTGAGTAACAAGAATGTAGTCCAAGTTTCTTAAAAGTGTTTTACAATTCTTCAAAAATCCATTTGTAAGGAAATTAAGACATAAGAAGAAATATTTTATCTGATTCTGAATCCTTTGCACAGTTCAGTGTTAGAAAAATAAGGAAGCCGTGGGATATTCCTTGTCTATCTTTACTTTCTATTTGAAGTCCTTTTTCAGAATTACTGGAAAGCAGAATGCATGTCTTTCTTCCATAGTTATACAATGACATTTTAAAAGAATAAGAATTTGGATTTTTACAGATTTCGGCCAGTGGCTGGATATATATAACAAAATTGCTATTTAAAACAGATTTTTCAAGCATATGAAAATCACGAAATGTTGTCATGAGGAAAGTATTTAGGATTAATACTTATTTTCATGTAAGAAGAGAATTTTAAATGAGAAAATTAATCTTGAAACAATTTTAAAATATTATTACAAATTTTCTACTGTGTACTTTTGATATCGGGCTTTGATGACAAAAAATATTTCAGCTTGAGTTCCAAAAAAAGGAGCCCAAACTCATCTCTAGTATGTACAGAAGGTGAAAAACAGAAATCATGACTGAAACTCATCAGTGTTCAAGCAAGGAATGTCAGTGTCAAGGAGAGGCTGAGAGATTGCCTGGGACACTAAAAACTAAAGAGTGAAAATATGCAAAATAACTAGCAAAACTTAATAGTTATTTTTAAGAAGATGTTATTTATAGGAAAGAAGGAAAAAATCCTGCCTAGGGCACCATGGCTAGCACCTAGCTGTATATGTCTATATTCCCCTAAAATTATTTCTGACATTTTGCTGCTCTAAGTATCTGTGTAGTTTTGCCTAACAGTAGAAATGGCGCTGCATTTTGACTTAAAATGTAAAGTTTAAGAACATTTTCTGAAATAAATAACGCTATTTGATTTCTTGGTATCTAAAATAGAATGTCTGCTAGCTCTAGGCATTTTTGAATGAAAATGACTTCAGAAATGTGTCAGAAAGTAGCCAGGTATGATTTTGAGAATAACTTTAAGTTAAGGAGTGTTGGATGCACTTTTAAATTCTTATTTAAGTTTGTTTAATGGCCTTTCTAAAAATACATTATTTTCATCTCTATGATAATTAGAAACATTCAAATTGTATTTTAGGATCATAGAAATTTCTGAATTCTGGCCATTTAAAAAGGATAGAAATATACATTTTTCTCAAAATATAGTTTTTAAGGATTGAATGCCTCTTTTTTTCTACTACTTATATGCTCATAAAATCTTCATAGTATACTTACACTCATTATATAAGTTAGTATGTACTAAAGTGAACTTTTATTGTCATGTTTTAAAATAATCTTTTTCATGGTAATGAAATTTGTATTTTCATCATGAAAGAAACATATTTTGAAGTGCTGAAACATACAAAAGGTATTTTAAGGTGCGTAAAATATGCAAAACACTTAAAGCACAATAAAATTCTAGCTGGCCAGTTATTTAAAATTGCAAGTGATTCACACAGTAAAATAAGTCTAGTGACAAAACTGAATAAAGAATAACATAAATGAAAATATTTTAAACTTCATCACCTGTAAAGATGCAGATGCAATTTGTCCAGAATGGTCTAAATCAATAGAAAAGAGCTGGGTAAACCGAGTTGCATTGGCATTCATAACTGTACGACAATTTCCAAATGCTTCTAATAATGTATATATTGCATTTAACTTTTCACCTGAAAAGAACAAAGTTATTTTCAAAATTACATTTCTTTTTAATTTGTAATTCTATAAGAATGATAATACAAATAAAAATAATATTAAATAATAAAAATAAAAAATGTTCTGAACCTGTGAGCGTCTGTTTTGTAGAACCTGCTACAGCAACAAAGTATTGTAACAGATGACGAAAGTTTGTAGTTTTGCCAGTTCCACTACGACCTTGTAAAACTATTGACTGGTCTCTGCGTGTTCGTAAAAGGTTATTTAAAGCTGATTGGGCAACTGCATATACATGAGGAGGCATGTCATCATCGCGACAAGATTTAAACATTCTCATAATCTAAAAATAAAGGAGCAATATAAATTGAGTGAAATTAAATTCAAAACAGTGTAATAAGCAGGAAAGAAAAAAATCTGTATGGTTTGTAATTCAAAAATTATTCTTATGCCCATGTAAAGAATTGAGCCGCTATGTCCAGGTGCACTATGTGTCATTCTAGCATTTCCTGTGAGTACACTTAACTGCATACCTTCCCTCGCTATTTTTGCCTTGAAGACTAGCAGACGCCGAATTCTATTGTACTGTGAGCGGAAAGTTCGGACAGTGATGTAGTGGTAAGGCGTTACCCAAAGAGGGGTCTTATGCTTTGATCCTTGCCGAGTTCGTGGGAAAGAGTTCATCTGCGAGAGAAGCGATCTCTGCACACGATTTTTAGGTTTGCGCCCGAAACTTTGCCCTTTGTCTTAGAACGTCCAATGACGGACTTAGTGAAAACGAAACCGAGGGATCTCAAGGCGGCTAAGAGGCTGGAGAGTTTGGAGGGGTCCGCCTCGACAAAATCCCCACCCCTAGAAGGAGTTCTCCTACGAGGATGAAAAAGGGAGAGAGGACAGTTTTTGGAGAGATCGAAAAGGAGAGTGTTGACTCTCTGGAGAAGGGAAAAGGAAACGTCAGTTTCAAACTCAGCGTGGTGTAAGCGCTAGTGAGGTCCGACCTCTAGAATTGATACAGCAGGTATCCGGTGAAAATCCCAGCGAAGTGAAAAAGCACACCAAGTGCGAGAGTGAGAGTTCTTAGACTCAGAATTAACGAGTATTAGTAGATCTTCCAAAGAGAAGGAACGGACGAGGCTTGGTCCGAATGAACTTTATTTTGTAGTCACGACTGACTGTAATGTTTAGAGACTTTTGTTTGTTTCAGTTACACTTGGAGTCAAGAGGTCATTAATTTATAAGCGATTGACTCACGAAAATAATTAAATGCTGTAATTAACTTTCTTGTACATATTTTCATTAGAATTAATATTGGTATGCAATAAATTCTATTTTTTAATTTATGCAAGATAATTCTCTTTACCAATGATCTGATCTCGCTACCACTCAACATCTTAATCAGGTCGGTATAGAGGAGTTACTACAACTGGTGGCTTGCGGTGATGGATTAATTAGCAAAAATTAATGACATTCTCTAAAGACAAAGAGTGGACTCCGAAATTTAAATCATCAAAGTGCTCCAAGAAAGAGTCTCCTTGTGACTTGTGACCTGAGTCTCCTTAGACGCCCCTGTGGATCAACACAGCATCAGAAAGAGAAATCTACCAAGAATTCTGGAGAGTGTTCCCCCATCAGAAAGAGAAATCTACCAAGAATTCTGGAGAGTGTTCCCCGATTCGGAAGAGTCCCCATCCGAAAAGTGTGATAGAGAACCCCGTCTGTGCTCCTGAGAATCTCTGAAGTCTGTGCTTCTGACGCCCTGAAAGACTCTTAGTAATGGAGGTAAGCTCTTTTTATACTCAGAGTGGCTTTAATTGTTATTAGTGTTTGTATAGGTGTTGTAGGCTTCAAAAAAAAGTTGTATGTTTATTTTTGTGAGAGTAAATTTTTGAGAAATTTTTCCGGTAAAAAAAAAAAAAGTATTATGAGATACTTCCGAGATTACTGTAACTAATTTAATAGACAAATTTTGTAGTTAAAAGTTAAATTATTGTTGAATTAATTTAATGCAAACTGAGAGTTGTGCAGTGTTACAAAATTTTAGCTGAATCTATAAATAAGAGTTCATTGAAAAAAAAAAGTATCGAACGCATTTCATATTTTACGATAACAGAGTTGATTTTATATGTTTTTTGTGAATTATTCTAAATTTTTTAAGAGTGGATGCAGAGATTAAGACCACCATTGATTTAAAAAAAAAAAAGGAATTGAATGAGACTTTTGCAATTTAAAATATTTTTACTGTACTTTTTGAATTTGAAATTTTTGTTTTGTGTAGAATTTATCCCATATGTATTTTATAACCAAATACCAAGGTGAATGTAGACGTTAGGATAGAGTTGCTTATCTTTATATGTTGCATATTTCCTATATTATTGCTAAGCGTACTTTTTTTTATGAGTGTATATTTTGGTAATATTTTGACGCACTTGGTAGGATTTGATTTAATCTTATTGTATTAATTTATATTTGTGGGAAAGATAATTTCTAATTTTATACTTTAAAAATGTCGGAGCTTAAATATTTTAGGAAAGCTGATTTGCAAACGTTAGCTTACGAATTTGAGGTCATTTTAGAGGAAAATGACACTGTACCGAAAATTATAAAAAAAATAAAGTCGTCAGAGGGTTTTGAGAAAGAGCTAGCTTTAGCACAAATTAAACTTATAGAAAAAGATAGGGAAAATAAAGTGGAGCGGGAACATGAGTTGGCTAGATTAAAAGCAACACAAGAGTCAGATGACCGAAGTACAGCATCCAGTAGTGTCTCAGTGAGAACGAGTAATTTACCCCTAAAAACAATTATGCATCGCTTTGATGAAAAGAATTCGGATATTTCGTTGTTTTTTAATTTATTCGAGAGACAGGCAAAAAAATGTAATCTACATTCGGATGAGTTGGTGACGAATTTACTATCATTATTACCTGTGGGAATGGCCGAGTTAATTTTAAGAGAACCCGAAGACAAAATTGATGATTTTCAATATGTGAAAGAAAAACTGTTAGAACGCTATCGTTTGAATGCAGAGACATACCGACAAAAATTTAGTCAACATCCACGAAATCCTAATACAGTTTGGAAGGATCTGATATTCGAGCTTAATAGTTTTTTAGAAGGTTGGCTGTCATGCTTACAAGTTTCGGATTTTGAGGGTTTGAAAAATTTGCTTGTCACGGACCAGATCAAACGGAGAGCGTCTCCAGAAATGCGCGAACATTTTATAGATAACTGGGCGGAGATTAAAGATCCTGAAGAGTTAGTGAGGCTTTTAGATGCGTACGAAGCGATCAAACGCCCTTCTAAAAAAATGTGGAATCCTAAGCCACCGACAGAGAAGAAATTTGAAAGACCCAAGACTTTTGAAAATGGGCGAAACGGTAACAGAAATCCGGAGACTAACTTTAACTGGAGGGATCGCGATGATCATAAAGAAAGGGAAAGGGTTTACGAAAAAAGGCGAGAAGTTAAGTGTCATGCGTGTTTTCGAAGCGGGCACTACAAAGTAGATTGTCCGGAAATTAAAAAGAGAGATGTTGCGCGGGTCAGTCACTTAATAAGTAAGCCGACACTTGAAGAAACCTTCTCCCCTTATTTGAGCAAAATATTAGTGAATGGAATTCAGGCAACTGCCTTAACGGACAGTGGGAGCCAGATAGATTTGGTCCGGCACCATTTAGTCAGTCAAGATAATTTGAATGGAGATCACGTATGGATTAAAACTCCCCTGGACAGTAAATTATACTGTTTACCTATAGCAGAGGTCACTTTAGAAATTGAAGGTGTGGGGGTCATTGAAACCAAGGCAGGAGTTAACAATAGAAATTCAGATATGTACTACTATTTGTTGGGTAATCGCACTCAGAAATTGTTAGAACAGGCGAAGAAAAAACCCGAATTGATGAATGCAGTTTTGACACGCGCTCAAACGAGAGAAAAGGGTGGCCCAGCTCCGAATCCGGTAAATAAACAAATTATGATTTCCGAGGGGGAAAAAGAAATTTCTAGCGGGAATGTTGAAGCGGAAACTTTGAATTCCGAGGAAGAAAAAGAAGAGGATATTTCTAGCGGGAATGTTGAAGCAGAAACTTTGAATTCAGTAAAAGAAAAAGAAGGGGGAATTTTTCGCGAGTGCAGTGAAGCGGAAGCGTTGAATTCAAAACTAGAGGGTGAAAATCTAGAAAGCCCTATTGAATTGGTTAGTGTGGATAAGGGATTATCGCCTTTGTCGATATGTGAGGGATCTTCGATCTTAGCAGAAATTGGAGGGAAGGATAGTCAAATTGAATTAGACAGAGATCAATCTCTCAAAAAGATTAGAAAAAAAACGGAAGGTGAAGAATCACATTGTAATGCAGGAGATTCTTTGATAGTGGAAAAAGCCAGAGACGAACGCATAAGTGGAAGGGCGCGAGTGCTGGTCCCATTGCATTGTCAGGTGGATATTTTTGGCGTGTGCCTAGAAAAAGTGTCATTACACTTAGGGAAAGGGAAAGTTAAAGGAAATGTGTCAAAATACTTGGACCTTGGGAAAAGATTGATAAGCGATTTAACTAACGCATTTCTAAAAAGGTTCGGTGTTAAATTGAAAAATCCGAGAGTGTGTCGCACAATAAGCGATAGTATTGCATGTTGGCATCGAAAAGTTAGAAAGCTTTTGAAAGCGTTAGTATTTGGAGAATGGATAAGAGAAACGGAGGAAAATAAATTCGTGAAGGGATGTGTGTTTAATCTCAAGAACAGGTTAAAAAGAGGTCGAGTTTTAGCCGTTGAAAATGTGTCAGAAAAACGAGAAAAGAGGAAATTTTGGTTTGACAGAAAGGCGGTAAAACGGAAGCTTAATGTGAAAGATGAGGTTTTAGTTTTAACTACCAGAAAGCCAATTAAAATGTCAGATAGTCGGATAGGGCCGGGAAAAAAGGAGTCAATAATTACGGAAACAATTGATATTGTGAATGTTCCTGGGAGGCGACAGAAATCTCAGACTTCTCACGTGAGTTTAGTAAAGCCTTACAGAAAACGGGTGGAGTTAGCAGATATCTTAACGCGGGAAATAAACGCACTTAAGAATTTCTGTTTACCGTATCTAGATGATATGGCGATTTTTTCAGATAGTTGGGAGGACAATATGCGTCATCTAGAAATAGTATTAAAAAGGGTTAATGACGCGAAACTAAAAATCAAATTGGCGAAATGCAAGTTCGCTCAGAAAACCGTAAAATATCTTGGGCATATTGTAGGTGAGGGCAGACGGAGGCCAGCTGAGGCGAAAGTAAGGGCAATTAAGGAATTACCGGTTCCGAAATCGAAAACTGAAATTCGTAGATGTTTGGGAATGGCTGGATATTATTCCCGGTACATAAAAGATTATGCAGTGATTGTAGAACCATTAACGAGGGCGCTTAAAGGGAAAAATAAAAAAGAAAAGATTGCATGGAGCGACGTTTGAAAATGAAACTTACTGAAGAACCGGTGCTTTACGCTCCTAATTTTCAGAAAGAATTCATAGTACAAACTGATGCTAGTGACTTTGCCCTTTGTCTTAGAACGTCCAATGACGGACTTAGTGAAACCGAGGGATCTCAAGGCGGCTAAGAGGCTGGAGAGTTTCGAGGGGTCCGCCTCGACAAAATCCCCGCCCCTAGAAGGAGTTCTCCTGCGAGGATGAAAAAGGGAGAGAGGACAGTTTTTGGAGAGATCGAAAAGGAGAGTGTTGACTCTCTGGAGAAGGGAAAAGGAAACGTCAGTTTCGAACTCAGCGTGGTGTAAGCGCTAGTGAGGTCCGACCTCTAGAATTGATACAGCAGGTATCCGGTGAAAATCCCAGCGAAGTGAAAAAGCACACCAAGTGCGAGAGTGAGAGTTCTTAGACTCAGAATTAACGAGTATTAGTAGATCTTCCAAAGAGAAGGAACGGACGAGCCTTGGTCCGAATGAACTTTATTT
The DNA here is from genome assembly GCA_963931845.1 of Maratus michaelseni. Taxonomy (NCBI): domain Eukaryota; kingdom Metazoa; phylum Arthropoda; class Arachnida; order Araneae; family Salticidae; genus Maratus; species Maratus michaelseni. The sequence continues at coordinate 177,208,157 of OZ007589.1, read as the reverse complement.
TGTAGTCACGACTGACTGTAATGTTTAGAGACTTTTGTTTGTTTCAGTTACACTTGGAGTCAAGAGGTCATTAATTTATAAGCGATTGACTCATGAAAATAATTAAATGCTGTAATTAACTTTCTTGTACATATTTTCATTAGAATTAATATTGGTATGCAATAAATTCTATTTTTTAATTTATGCAAGATAATTCTCTTTACCAATGATCTGATCTCGCTACCACTCAACATCTTAATCAGGTCGGTATAGAGGAGTTACTACACCCACAAAAATTTAAAAATAAGAATAATCTTTTAAAAGTTAGTGAGACTACGGCTTCGACCTGTAATTTTTGTTGTTGTTATTGCAATTATCATTCTGGTTCAGTTAAAATAAGATACTTTGTATCCTTCACAGCTTTTATTCCCATAAAAATAACAGTTTTTGGTTCTGTTCCCATTTTTATTCAATCAGAAATAACTGTTTATTCCAGTTTTCAGTTCTGACTTACCCAGGTCGAAGTCATGATTTCAATAAACCATTCAAAGATGAATATTTAAGTTAACACAAAATAATATTAAGCCAAATTTCTATTTTCTGCTCTTTTGCCTGAGCACATTATAAGGTATTCACATACATTTTAAACTTGAATATGTTCTCACCTATGAATTTCCAGAATTTTGTTCACAGAAATTAAATGTCAATAAAACTTTCTTGGTCTATCATACTCACTGATAGAAAACTTCTAAATGAGGCATGCAATTTTTTATTCATAATTTCAGAATATTTTAAGAGTTTGTCCACGAATGAGGTCACTCATTATAATGATTGTTATGGGCAAAATTTTGCCAGCCATACCAAGATTTCCACTTGGTAAGTGCCATTCACTAAGCTTAGCTTCAAATAAAAAAAATAAATAAAATAAAACTCTTCACTTCTTTTTTTAAAAAGCATGAAATATCAGGAGACCTATAATTAATTAAAAATAGATTTTAAAAAAAACTACCTTTTCTGAATATGCAGCTAGAGGTTGAACAGGATTTATAACAAGAAGATTACTACCAGCATAGGTATAAATTAACTGGGAACAGTATCTCTGACGCAATGTATGTAGCACACTACACTCATTCACATGTCTTAAGTGTGCAACATTTTCTAAGAAATCAAAATATGGAGGATTTGCCTAGAAAATAAATAAACAAAAATTAGTATGCTATACAAATTCTGAAAATTATTTGCTTATAAATCTCAAACTTTATAACAAAAATATGTGCAATTAAAATATTATCTAACAAATAAAGAAAATTTAAATATAACTTTCAAAATTAAATATTAATTTCCAAATGTAACACTTTACCTTTTCAACATCTTCTTCATTCACTTCAATTACTTCTTCTGTACTCTGTAATTTTACAAATATTTTGCCCTCTTGTGGAGCTGGACCAGTTTTGACTAGATATGCAGCTGAAAATCCATTTTTGTGGAGAACCCAAACCATATCCTTCGACAGCCAATTTTTTTCAGTTTCCATTTCCTCTTCAGATTTAGCCTATATAATATAAAAACATTTAGTGTAAATATAAAAATGCCATTAAATAACAAAATTCTATACAAGAAAATGGTACGTGCCAGTTGAAATTGGTTGATATTATGATAAGCCATATACTAAAAAATAATTTAATACTAAACAATTAAAAACTAAATACATTTTAGAAAAATTGCTACAAAAGGTATTAGAAACCTAGTTTCAAATATACTCTTAAAACCACAATAACTCAACATTCCTCATTCCTGTTGTGAAATAATTCTCATATTGCTTTGTCACGTATCACCATTTTCATATACCATATGACCTTTTACTACCGGTCATAGCGTCACTTCTTATGCCGTGCGCTGAGCACTTTTTGCCGTGAACAGGAAGCTGATTTTCCCAGAAGACATTTACCTCCTTCCCTATTCTTTGGCAAGGGTCTGGCTTATGCGTCAGAATGTGACATCTGCTCTCAGAAGCTTGATTATCTTCAGCGCAACGCTATGACATTCACGCTTTCTCCCTCTTGTCACTCTGTGAAGCTGTGGCTTAATTGTGTATCAAAAATGTTCGTAGATGGGTTGTTTTAATTAAGGCCTTTTTAAATCTCAGATGTTAGCTCTTTACAAACAAATTTTAAAATATTTTGATTTCATTTGTATTATCAGGGCTCCCACTCAACTTTTGTAATAAAAAATGATGGAAAAAGGGGACCATTTTTTTTTTTTTTTTAAAGGGACCAATAAGGACCACATACTTGTAAAGAACACAAAATAAAATAAACACAGAACCCCCCCCCCTCCTTTATTTGTCACTTATTTATAAATGTTCAAAATATAATTTGTTATATTTGTACATTTTCTTCACTTAATTCTGAAATTCATTATCTTAAAGCAATTGCTATTGGCAGAAGTTACAAACTTTTATTATTAATACAGCTTTATTTGAATTACAAGGGCAGGGTTGGCTTGATTTTGCCCAACCTGAAAAAACCCAGGCGGGTATTTTCGAAAAAACTCACTTGAAAAAACCCGACTGGGTTTTTTCAAAATCTTTATTTAAAATTCCACTTATCTAATTAATAATAAATATATTAATTTAAACCAAACATAATATACATATTATATGTCACAGATATAGTTTTCAGAAAATTCTAAATAGGCCTAATTGCTCTACCTGAAACAAACTTGGAAAATTCACAAAGAAAAATAATTATCTTAATAAAAATACATGTAAAATTATATAAACAATTAAAATTCAGGATTATTTGTCAACATGACCAAAACAGTGGGGGAAGGTTCAATCAATTATCAAAATTTCTAATTTTCTGAAAACTTATTGTATTTTAATAGAAATTTGGTAAGCTGCCTAATTTATTATTATTTGAATTCGCTGAAAATTTAAACACAATCAGATAGTTAAAAGTTTTTTTAATAATTAAAAGAAAAAAGTATTGTTTCATTCTTGTTTTAATTATTATTACTTCTATTTGCAGTTTAAAACTTTAATTAAATCTCAGTCATCAGCAACCAGCTGGGAAAAAGAAAACTGACCTGATAAAATCTTTCTTTAAAAATAATGATTTCTTATTCTTGAGATAGTTCTATTGTTTATCCCTCCCCCTCCCCCCTCCTTATCCAATTTCACCAAAAGCAGAAGGATGAGCGATCGCAGACTATGACACAACATGCAGCTATTCTGTGCTATTGAGATGCACCCCCCCCCCCCCCCCCCGTACATCAAAATGCCCTCTGGAAGATTTAGGAATTTATGCTTACAATTTAGATAGTTTAAAAGTGAATTCATCCCCCCCCCCCCGTAGTAGGACAATAATTCCACACATTTGATAAAATTCTATTACATAAGAAAATTTTAATAAAACAAAAGTAAATGATTCACTGTTTAAATCCAATTTTTATTTATAAAAGACAAAAAAACAAAATTTTAGACTATTAATTTAATTATTTTGACTTTCAAAAATTTCTTTCAACTCAGTCATAAAATGTCTTTAAAATCATTACAAATTTTTAAACTATTTTTATATATTAAATAAAAATTCTAAATAATTATAATTAAATAATATATATTAAATAAAATTTATCAAAGTATTAACATTTATTTTTTAAAACATCTCATTAATTATATAGTTGTTACAAAACAAAGAACGCAAAAAAAAAAAAATCCTCAAAACCGTAAAAAAAACCGGGTTTTTGCCAACCCTGTACAAGGGTCAGTCAGTAAGTTAGTTGCACTTCTTAATAAAACAAAATAGAATATAAATTTTACAATAATTTTAATTGTATCCTAAAGTTTCATGTAAAATCTTCTTTTCAACATCCATTATTTAAACATTTATGGAGACATGGTACAAGTTTTTTAATGTCTTCTGCAAAGAAATCCAGTCCAATGCCCAATAATCATTCTTGGGCTGGCACTAATTTTACGCACACTTACATGAGAAATATTCACTTCATTTGAGATTTCATCTATTGTTATGCGTCTGTTTGCAAAAATGCATTCACGCAAGTTGCGATCTTAGAATTTTATACTTCTCTTGCGCTCAGCATAGTCAATATCTGTATGTCTATTCTCAAACGTGTTGCACTACTTCGCGATAACTTTATGTGACATTGCATTTTCACTATACAGTTCATGAAACTGATAATAAATTTCAATGCAGTTACACCTTTTCACCCACAAAAAAAAAAACGAATCACTGCATGCATTTCCCATTTGGTTGCCACTTACAGCTGCCAAGACATGTTTACAACTGATTATCAGATAAACTAAAATTGCCACATGAAAGCCAAAAATCATTATTGAAAATGTTTATCTACAAAAAAATCAATAATGAAAATTTTCATATTCCTATGGAGCAAAAAATTTGCAAGTTTTGTAACCTATTGATGATAACTGTGTGCTGATTTTAGCATGACTGATTGAATTTTACAAATTTTCCCATGACCATTTGAAGAAATTCATGTTTCTTTCGCAATCCTTTGATGAAATCCGCATTGTTTTGCAATCCTTTGACAAAATTATACCTTTTTTTCGCAATCCTTTGACGAAATTACCTCTTTCTTAGCAATCTTTCGAAGTAATTCGCAGTATTTTCGCGATCCTTTGACGAAAGTCGCAGATTTTTCACGATCCTTTGACGAAATTCGCAATGTTTTCGTTATCCTTTGAAGAAATTCGTGATGTTTTTGGGATCTTTTGACATAATTCGCGTTATTCTCGCGATCCTTTGACGAAAATCGAGGTTTTTTGCGATCCTTTGATAAAATTCGTGCTTTATTTCGTAATCCTTTGACCTAATTCACAATTTTTTTTGTGATTCTTTGATGAAATTTGCAATTTTTGTTTACAAAATTCACATTGGTTTCGCGATTTTTTGACAAAATTCAATCTTTTTCGCGATCCTTTGACGAAATTCACGCTGTTTTCGCGACCCTTCGACGAAATTCATGTTATTTTATTGATCTTTTGATGAAATTCACGTTTTTTTTCGCAATTTTTTGACATAATTCTGAGGTTTTTTTTCTTGATCTTGTGATGAAATTCGCGATCTCTTGACGTAATTCGTGCTTTTTCCACGATCATTTGGCAAAATTTGCGATGTTTTCCCGATCCTTTGACGAAATTTGTGCTTTTTTGCGATCCCTTAATATAATTCGCATTTTTTTACAATTATTTAATGAAATTTCCGTTTTTTGATGAGATTTACACCGTTTTCGTAATCCTTTGACGTAATTCAATCTTTGTTCACGGTCCTTTGACGATATTGGTGACACACCTGTAAGAATTTTTATAATTCTAGTACATGAAGAAATGAGTGAAAAATCAATTACAAAATCTATTTTTACATGCATGAACCAAGTTAAATAAAAGAGTAAAATAATTAAGTACAACCAGAGTTGCAGGCAAGGGTAGGCATGGGCAGGTTTCATCAGTGCTGTCATCTATCATTATTGATGTGCCGGTAGTGTATACCAATCTGTTTCGTACCAGGCACCAAATGGAGTTGCTGCAGTGCTGGGTATGGCACTGCTTACCTAGTTTTCCCTCCAGGACACTTTTAAAAGGCGTAGCACTCTGTGCCTTTATAAAACTGCCAAAATGTACCCTGTCCTTTTTAAAAATTTTAAAATTTACCTTTAGTTCTAATCAGAGACGTTTTTTATAAAAATCTTTCCCCTGACCACAGTATTTTTAAATCCATGTGTTCAAGAGCTTGCAAAAATTATAAAAAATTGTTTCTTTAAGGATATAATTAAATCATGTTGTAATTTAATTGTATTTTTTAATTTGTAATTTATAAAAACATTCAAAATCAATGTTACTTTATTTATCAACTTATAGGAAACATGTTTAAAACATAGATGAAGCAATATACAAGGTAAGTCAAAATTATGCTTAATCAAATTTAAATTATGCTAATTCAAACGTTAAGGCTTAAATAGTAAAACTTTTCTTTGAATTGCAACCATGTGTTACTGAATGGACAATAGGCTGATACTTACACTAAATACATGTTCAAAAGATGTTTTTCAATTTAAGTATTAACATAATTTTGACTAACTAACCCTGTATTGTTACTTCACTTGTTCAGTCATTTAATGAATCTAAAATAGAGTATGATAATGGGAAACAATTCACAGAAAACTTAAAATATTTACTTACAACAGTTCTGAATTTGTTACTGCTGGAGGGTGATAAGCTTCCAGGTCGCCCATCATCAACAGAATCAGTATGTTCTTGACATCTCTTTGTAAGTTCTCTCAATTCAGGTACAGTTTGAACTTTTAAAGTCACAATGTCTTGTGATGACCGAATCAATTCTATGATTTCTTCCCTGGGTTTATTTTCTACTGGAACATTATTCACTTCTAATAGCCTGTCACCCGGTAACAAGCCGGTATCATTAGTTTTACCAAGACTACTTGGCTCTGCGAAAACCACAGTGTGCCGAGATTCAATCTCTGGGGAATGGCGTTCTAAAACAGCGGCACGTCTTAAAGCAAATCCAAAGTCACCTGTTTTTTGCCTTCTGATTGTCAAAGTTCTAACAGGAGGAGCAGGTAAATAAGTAACATGTGGAAGTTTAAAATTTGATGTATAAGATTTCCACCGAATACCATAACCTCCTTGTTCTCCTGGTGGCACTTGTGAGGGAGGTGCAGATGGTACACTGGGCTTGGCTGGACTTGAAGTAAAATTACTTGGTAGAGTAATACTGTTTTCAATTATGTTACCCCCTGGATGGTTCATTTGGTCCATAAATGCCATCATTTCATTAGTCAAATTTGCAGTTCCAAGATGTAATGACGCCATAGAGTATGTACTGCCTTGTGGAGAAGGTGTTGTTTCAATATTACCAGACATCTGATTCGGCTTCACAAGTAAAGTAGGTTTTTTAGGAATTGGAGGTGGTTTCCGAGATGGGCTTCCAGACTTACTTGGATCAACATTTGTAAGGCTACTACCAGATGGACTGGAATCATGTGCTGAACTCAAACTGTAATCACTGCTATTACTCTGTTTTTCAGAATTATCATCCTGATCTTTTGAAGATCGACTGCTGGTAAAACTTCTTCTGACTTCATCTAATCTCCTCAATTCATCTTGAGTTAAACTTTCTTTCTCAATAGTGTTTTTACGATCCTTGCGGTCTTTCTTTTCTTTTTTCTTTTTATCATCTTTTTCTTTATCTTTATCTTTTTTCCATCGAAACATTTTTTAAATCCTGCATAAAAACAAACATAAATATTTAAGAGATTAACTGCATCAAAAACAATAGAACAAATTTGTATTGAGATTTTATAAAAGAGAACTTTATAACAATACTTTTATGCATACATTATAATTTAAACTAATTCATAGATATACAGTAACAAGAATGCTAAGACTGTACTTTACACACTTCATCGTGTGCTATTATTGGCTTAGATATCATCTGTTTGTTGACGAATCAGTCCCGTGAGGAAACACAAATTTTCTCATATAGACAAATTTCCCTGATTTTCAAGTATCTTTACGAAATTACCTGACTTTTACAGATTGATAAATCTCCCTGATTTCCAGAATCTGTAGCCACCCTGTTATTTACATACTGCATGATTAATTTTTGAGTCTGATAAACCATTGGTATATCATGGTTCATATCATCTAAAATCACTTAAAGGCTTTCACTTTTTAAGCTACTTTCATTTTCTTTTACATGGAGTACAAGTGTGTAAAGTACAGCATCCATGCATCCAATGGTAGCCTTGTGCTTCATCTTGCAGTACAAAAAAAAAGTTATCACTAAAATTCATTTGTATGACAACCTCATGAGTAATAAGTTCTTTTTTTTTTTTTTTCAAATGAACACTTTGGGACCATACAAGATGTATTGTATATGTCTATGTTTGGGACTTGGATATGTGTGCATGGGATAAAAGCTTTTCAATCTTTTTAAGAACAAGACTGATGAAATCACCCAGAGTAAATGTATGTGATGTTAAATCTACTTTGTCAGTTCATACCCACTGTTTAGATACAATTGTATCTTCAGAATAAAAGTCCGAAAATTCTAACTTTAAAAAATCTCCAAGAGCATTTTTCTTGGGACATTTGCTGCATGTACGTAACATACAATACCAAATTATTAGAACTGCAAACCAATTTCTGGATCAAATCTTGATATCTTTCTTCAATCAGCAACTGAACATTTTGTGCAATTTTAAAGTACAATAATTTTTATTTGCTGTATTTTTTTATTTAAGAGTTGTAAATTTATCATATTTGGTATAATATACAAGTATGATTTAGTTATAAAATGTGACTATTTGTAGAATTTTTTCCATCATTTCTTTTTTATTTATAATTTACTGAAACTTTGCTACAGATTTCAATTTGGCATGAAAATATTTCTAAGTCCTGCAGAAATTCATTATTAGCATTCTTGTTTATTTCCATGAGATTCCACTTCTTTTTAGCTACATTTATAAAACATATTATCTTTATGTAAGATAAATAAAACCTTATCAAACTTTTAGATGTAAAGATATATGATATTTCTGATAATAAAAGAAATATCAAACAGCTTGTGTTTTCCGTTATTTTTGGAAGGTCAGTAAAATGGAAATTCTTCTTCAAACAAAATGCCCGTGAACTGCCCATAAAATTTTTTTTTATCACGCTTCAAAACACACTTTGAGTTGTCTGTGTATGCAATTAGATGAAAATTGAAGGGGGGGCAATGGGCGAAATTATCTGTTGAAGTTACACCTTTTTTTTAATTAAAAAAATTCCAAAAAATAATTTTTTGAAAGCAATTTAATGGAATAAACTGAACAGAAATATGTTTCAATGAAAGTTTACTTTATTCTGAACAAAAAAAAAAATTAACATTCTAGGTTAAACCTGTAAGGAGTTACAGAGTTTTATGTCATCACATGCGCTATTCAAAATGGCGGCAAATCGGCTATCTTGGAAGATCTTTAAAAGCTCATAACTCTTAAACTGTTTGATCAATTTCAATATGATTGATATTTTTGGAATCAGCATTAAAAGTTCTATAAATGCACCAAATTTTATTAAAATTGAAGGTGGTGGGTGTCATTTTTAGAAAATTCTGGGTGATTTGACATGGAATGACCCTACATTATACTCGGGTCTATTTATTGTATCTCTCTCCCTCTCTTTATAACTTAAAAAGTTAGACATTTAAATAATGACAGTATTTTTAGAAGGTTAAAAATTTTTGGTGTGCATATTTGCCGATAAATGAGCATTTTAAATTGAATTTTTTCTAAAGGGCAAATTAATGTGCAAGATTGTTCTGAAAAAATATATATAATTTTCTTCCCACTCAATGACGCAAAACTTTCGATTCATTTACGTAGTCATGCTAAAGCATGAAACTGAATGCATGCTTATTGAAATGCTTTGAAATAAAATAGCATTTTTCATTTTCTTATAAACACATTACATCTTGAGTTATAATTAAATTCTCCCTCATGATGAGTGTCATAACATAGGTTCAAAACCAAAACACCAATTTTGATATCCTTTTCCAAAAAATCCTGTGCTTTTATAGGAAACAGAGAAACACTATTTGATTTGTGTATCCTTTTATATCCTTTTTATTTACATAGTTACAGCAGCTTAACATTTCTATTTGGTACATAGTGTTTTTTTTTTTTTTCAAATGATCAGCAGAACATGAATACAAATAATTGGGAGCATCTATCAGATTTGGCACCTAATGCCAGGGCAGCATCTACACTACCTGCTGTGACTCTTATAAAGCCTCTGTGAAGTCTAATTTTTGTTAAAAATTTAAGAAAAAGTCTAAATTTTGTTAAAAATTTAAGAAAAAATATAATTTTTGTTAAAAATTTAAAAAGGCTGAATTTTGTTAAATTTTTAACAAAATTTAAAAAAGTTTTTAAAAAAATTGACTTTTTAAGTTTTTAAAAAATTCAGGCTTTTTAAGTTTTAAAATAAGACATGCACACACACAAAAAAAAGAGGATAAACTTCTTTGTTAGATTTTTGGAAATTTTCTTAATAGGTCTGATCTACATTTAATTTTCTGTCTTGCTTTATACTGTTAGGCTCCAATATCTTAGCATTTCAAACACAGTGATTAAAATAATTCTATTGTGGATAATGAAATAAAAGTTGGTCAAATTTATAGCAAAAAAGATAGAGGTTTATTATGTTAGTTTAGTAACAGATGATTATGTTTGGTGAGATTCATGTGAAAAAAGCCTAATCAAAATGTGTTAATTTTTGCCTATATTGTTGATAAATCTCTTATAAATGTTAAAGATATTGCACAAGAAGACAACAGACTTTCAGCAACAAAAATATTGAAAATGAAATGCAATATTCACAAATGTGTAAGAATTTATTTGATTGGATAATTCTTCATACTTGTGTATAATTATGGAACCAAACAACAATAAATAATAATAAAAAGCCATTCAAAAGGATCATTACAATATTGTATTAACAAATATTGATACAATGGCAATAATCCATTTCTATGGGTGTTAGCAGAATGAAATCGAGGGAGGGGCAAGATTTTGAAATAGATAAAAATTTTGCAATCTGCAAATTCTCCCCCGCTTTTTTTTTTTTTTTTTTATGAATACGAACATGAAATAAGCTACATTATGATTTTTTATCAGAACTTCTCCTCCCATGCAAGACGATTGGCGAAATTTACAATTTACACGCACCCGATCCGGCAAAATTCGCGATTTATATGCACCCGATCGGCAAAATTCGTGCTTTTTACGGGCCCGATCGACAAAATTCGCGCTTTTTACGGGCTCGATCGGCAAAATTTGCGCTTTTTACGCATACGATCGACGAAATTTACTATTTATATGCACCTGAACAGCAAAATTCGCAATTTTTCCGCATACGATCGACGAAATTTACGATTTATATGCACCTGATCGACAAAATTCGCGATTTCTACGCACCCTATCGGCAAAATTCGCGATTTTTACGGGCCCGATCGGCAAAATTCACGATTTTTACGCAGGCGATCGGCAAAATTCACTATTTTTACGTAGACGATCGACAAAATTCACGATTTTTACGCAGGTGATCGGCGAAATTTATGATTTATATTTTCCCGATGGGCGAAATTCGCGATTTCTACGCACCTGAACAGCAAAATTAGTGATTTTTTCGCGTCCGATCGGTGAAATTGATCCGCGGGCCACCAGCAATCCGATCGCAGGCCACTTTTGGCCCGCGGGCCACAGGTTGTGCACCCCTACATTAGAGGAACAACAGAATTCCCTGAATCTCTATATTTGAGGCCATTTTTCAAACATTATGACATAAGACAAACACTGAACATGAAAAAATCCAAAAATAAGCTTCTGTGTTTCTTTTTTAAATAGACAATTGAAACAGCTATCTATTTTTTTCGTCCGAGGAGCAACAGAATCCCCTGAACCTCCATTTGAGGCAATTTTTTAAACATATGACATAAGACAAACATTAAACATGAAAAAGAAAACTAAAAATTGTCTTGTACAGGGGATTCTGCCCCTGACTAAAAAATCTCAGTTCTTTTATTTTCTCTTAATCTTTACCTATTGTAAGGTATTTGAAAGAATAGTTTTATTATACCTTCCCAAAATAATTGAAAAAAAAAAAGATTAAAATTATTCATTAAACTTCAAAATCCAAAGAGGGACAATGGCCCTTCCTAGACAACACCCGTGTCTGTTTTACCGCATCTTTTTTGTTGTATGTTATCATCCACATATAAGCATTACCTATCAGCACTTGATATTTGCTATATTGAAAGTAAACTGTATGACTTTTTTATTAATATAGTATAGTATTTAGTTCTTATACATTTCATATTATACTTAAAATGGAAAGAAACTTTAATATTAAGCCTGTAAAAAATATAAGACATTGAAAACAAATCTTCGATTAAATAATACACAATGATCAATATTAGGACAATGAAGATTTTTTGCCTAAAAATGTCACTATCATAAATTTAAATACAGTAATTACTAAAAGCTCTCACATGCATAAAACAAAACAAGCATCCAAAACAAAATGAGCTCTTTGAATTACGAAAAGGGACAATCTTGAAAAAAACGATACAATCCACTGAATGCATGCTTAATACAGGGATGAGATTTCTCCGCTTTTTAGCATACCAGTATAATCGTAGAGAAAACGTTGTTCTGTTAAATCGTAGAATGTTCCGATTAAATAAAAATACATTTTCTGTAAGATTATACTGGTATGCAAAAAAGCGGAGAAATCTCATCCCTGTTAATAATAATCATTGTATGTAAACAAAAAAATCTCTTTTCTTTCTGTTTTGTTTTTGTTCCGATTAATAAAAGAAAACCCGGAAAAAATATATATAGTGTATCGAACTCAAATTATTATTAAAGAATATAAATCACTAGTTTATAGAAATAACATTGAAAAAATTTCGATAAGTTCAGGTGCAAAAAGTAAATCGTATCTTTTCTTTAGAATAAACCTAAATGCAAAAATATAACAAAATGTCAATGGACGTGTTTTAAATGAGAAGCGATGATGCAGAAAATTGTGAATCATGTAAACAGCGACTACGCCCATTTTATATTCGTAATTATAAATTACGCTCCGCATGTAACAGAATATAACTTTTAATCTTATTTTATGAATGACGCCGAAAATAGTTAAATAAACTGAAGGAAGCAGATTGCTTTAATTTATGCTGCAAAAAAATACGATAACATCGAAATATTCTATATTAAGTGAGCAAAACATGTTATATGAATTTATTCAAGGTAAGCAGAAGTTAATAACTGATTTTCAATATAAAATAATCAATATTTATTACTTTTACAGTGAAATAACCTTCTTCTTTATTGGGAAAAACACATTAGCGGAGATCATTAGTCTTTAAACTACATTGCGAAAACATCGAATCATCGAAAAAGATGTAGCATTGCTCTTTTTATAGTATGTTTTCAATTCGATGTGTTTGTCATATTTGATAAACACGATTTATATATTTCAAAACTGTTTATCTTCATGCTAAGCTAAAAACGTCAAAAATTAAATGCACCGGAAGATAATACTAAAACGTCACATCCGTCACACCTGCCTGTAAATTTTAAATGTTTTCATTTCACTTCGAGTTTCAAATGCGATCTTGTTTTTGATTAGAATGGGCGTGTTCACCTTTGACGGTCACATCGACCACGGTCGAAGGAGAAATATACATGAAGTGGGTGAAATTGGAAGCATGGAAATAGGCAATATTCTGTTTCTGTGCCTCACAATAGGTGAAGCCAGCGACTATCAGGGCCTGATTAACGCACAGGCCAACTAGGCCACGGCCTTGGGCCCACTGCTGATGAGGGGCCCAAAATGAATAAAATGATTTAGAAAAAATTTCTTAAAAATGAAGTTTTCTGCAATTATTTTCTCAAAAACGAAACAAAAAGATTTTGCTTAACTTGGCAACTGTATCATAATATCAAATAATAAGACTCGAAAATTTTTCTAGCTACTATTTTAATTCGAGGGTGGCCCCCAAAAGTTGCTGGGCCTTGGGCTCCAGATGACCTTAACTGGGCTCTGGCGACTATACGTCCTTATCCTTCCAAAAAAGTAGCTCTTGTAATACGCCGCTGAAGTCGTGACGTCATCAATATGGAGCTGGGCATAAACAGACTGAAGTGCCCATTGAAATAACATGGACGTAAAAAATAAAATCTTCTAGGAATAATAATTTTCATATATAAGAACTTTCAGGCACTATTCTGCAAAGTTTAAGGTACTCTTTTCATTATGAATTCCCCAAACTTCTGATTTTGTGATTTAAATTTGAACAATTTAATAAAAACTCATTAGCTTAAGTCCGGTTAGACAAAAATCATAGTTGTTTACATCGGCTGAAATGGTGATATTTACATTCACGTCTGTCAAGATTGGGACTTAAAACGGCCTATAGAGGCGCTGATTGCAGGCGTCGGTACAGGAAAATTGGCCCTTTAACTAATGCTAAAGTGCCATTGAAACCATTATTTATTGTAAACGCGTTTAAAAGTGTTAGATATTCAAATTCGGATAATTTTTACTTTGACATATAAACACAAAACACAAATGGCACATGAAATCTGAAATTGTGCGTAAAAATAATCATTATGAACATATTTAAAATGCATGTAACACAATGGGATTGCAAGGGATTTTCCTGAAGGGATAAGTTATATCTTTTTTCCACCAGATGGCGTATTCGAGCGCTTGAATCCTCAATATCTCTGTCTCTCTCTGCTTAAAAGTAAAACTTTAATTTAATTTAATTTAATAATTTTACTTATTTTATATTTTAAAAAATTATTAAAGATATTTTATAATTTATAAATTATTATAATTTATAAATTAATATAATAGATAAATTATAAATAATATTTAAATTAATATAATAGATAAATTATAAATAATATTTAAATTAAGTATATAAATTATATATTAAATAATATATTAAATATATAAAATATGATATATTAAAATAATATAAAGAAATATAAAATATAATATAGTAAATTATAATACTAAAATTATATACTATATTAAATTAAATATTAAATCAAGTTAAACATATTAAATTATTTATATATTACATTAAATTAATATTATGAATAATTAATACTAATACTAAATAATTATTTATCATTTTAAATGATTAATAAATGTAATTGATATTAATAAATAATATAAAATTAATTATTAATAATTATAATTCTTAATTATTTAATGTTATATATATATAATTATTAATTAAAAATTGTTAATTTAATTATATTAATTAATTATATAGTTAATTAATTTAATTATATATATAATTAAATAATAATTATTAAAATTATTAATAATTAATTTTATATTATATATTAATATCAATTATATTTATTATTCATTTAAAATGATAAATAAATATTTATTATTAGTATTAATTATACATAATATTACTATTATTATATTATAGATTATATTATAATTTTATATTATTTTATTATCAATATTTATAATTATATTAATACATTTAAATTTATATAAATTAATAACATAAATAATAATATTATTACAAATTATAAATTTAAATTATCATAGTAACATAATTTAATTATTATTAATAAAATTAAAAATAATTATAATATAATAATATGAACTAAAATATTAATTATTTAATAATTATATTTAATATTAAAAACTATAATTAATATTAATAATAATAAAATATTTATAATTATAATTAGTATTAATCTTAATAAATAATTAATTTTGTATACATAAATAATATCATAATAAATTATATTAAATTAATAATATATTAAATTAAAATACTAAATTTTATTATATTAAATATATAAAGTATTATAATATGTAAATTATTAAAAATAATCTAATAAATTTTTAATTTTAATATGATTTTATCTTTACTTATAATTAAAACATCAAATTACTTTTAAGTAAAGAGAGATAAATACATCGTGACGGACCCGATTCAGACGATGTAAACAACCGCCATGTTTGTCTAACCGGAGTTAAGCTAATGACTTTTGAATAAATTATTCAAATTTAAAGCACAAAATCAGATGTTTGGTGAATTCATAATGAAAAGCGTACCTTAAACCTTGCAGAACAGTGCCTGAAAGTTCTTAAATATGAAAATTATTATTCCTAGAAGATTTTATTTTTTACGTCCATGTTATTTCAATGGGCACTCCGATCTGTTTATGCCCAGTGCCATGTTGAAACGTCATACTTCAGCGGCGTATAGGAATATCATTAACACAACACCCGAAACATTCATGAAAGCTGCAAGCGTGATCTGATATAGCCCGATGAGCCTGCGCTAATTAATAGTCACACTAATATCGAAAAAAAATGGAAAATTTAGAACGTTTTTGCCTCTTTCACCCTTCCCCCCACCTCCTCTGTGGTGTCAACGATATAAAATATAGCTTATGTTACAGCAGGGGCTGTTACCATCACTTTTGAAAGTGGTTCTGTAGTTACAGAGATTCTATAGAAATTTTAATTTAGAATATTTTTAGACTGCTTTTCGCTCATCTCACCTTTTTAAATTTCGAATTTTTTTTTAGAGTTTGTTCCTATAGACCGGTAGGCGGCAGCACAGACAATCACCTCATCGAGTTCACGGCTGAAATTCCAGAATTAGTTAAAACTCGATTCGCATATTAAAACGCAATCGGTCTGAAAAGTCATATCTTGGTGGAAAACACCCGAAAACCCGATTTTAGCGGTTGACTCGTAGGTTTACCATTGAGTTTTCCTGCACCCAAAAGTATGAAAACATGGAGAACTGGGTGCAGGAAAACACAATGGTAAACCTACGAGTCAACCGCTAAAATCGGATTTTCACGTGTTTTCCACCAAGATATGACTTGGCAAACCGATTGCGTTTTAATATGCGAATCGAGTTTTAACTAATTCTGGTCTTTTTTCTTGTCAGTCCGTCTGGCGACTACCGGGACAATAAAAACAAAGGAGAATGCATAAAGTAAAATCATTTTCTAAAAGGAGTATAGCATTTGTTAGAGGTACAGTAAAAAATCTCACACACGGTGCCATGGCTAGTAAAGCCTTTATCCTCCAAAATTATTTCTCTCCTCTTTTTACCATTTATATGCGTTTTGCCGCCCTAGGCGACAGCTGTTAAATTCCGCCCCATTACTTTTGCTGCAATTATTTTTTTTTGCGTCCAGATCCAGCCTTGGAGCTTAGAGGGGCGGAGATCAGGTGACTGCTCGAGATACTAAAATCAAAGGTGCGGAAAATATACGCAAAATATAATACTTAGTAGAACCTTTTATTTTCTTTTTTTTTAATATGTCATTTGTAGGGTTGCACAAAAAAATCCCGCCCAGGGTACCATGGCTAGTAAACCGCCCCGGCTTTTATCCTCCCAAATTATTATTATTTTTTTATCCGTTTGCCATTTTTAGCAGGTGACAACTGAAAAATGCCGCCCATGTCTTTTACTACAATTACTTTTTTACACACAGATCCGACCTGAAAGGGCGCGAGGTGCGGCAACTGCCAAAAACACTAAAAACTAAGAAGTGAAATAAAGGAAAAATAAATAATAAAACCCTTTTTTGGTTAAGAATATACCATTTGTAGAGATGCAGAAAAGAAGCTCGCACAGGGCGCCATAGCTAGTAAAGCCGCCCCTGCCTTTATCTTCCAAAATTATTTTTTCTCGTCTTTTTGTCATTTGTATGTGTTTTGCCGCCCCATTCCTTTTGCTACAATTATTTTTTTGCCACCAGATTCTGGCTGAGAAGGGGAGAGGTCAGACGACTGAAAACGAGACACTAAAAACAAAGAAGTTAAAATTTACACAAAATAAAATTCTTAGTAAAACCTTTTTATTTATTTATTTATATATATATTTTTTCGGATTGATCTCTGTATCATTTGTAGGGGTGCAGAAAAAAAATCTTGCCCAAGGTGACATGGTTAGTAAAGCCACCATCGTTATGCTTGCCGAAAATCCTGGTTTTTGAGTTCTTAAGAACCTACACTGTAGTCACGTGAAGAAACTCGCAAGCTAATGTTAAACCTATGGGAGCTTTCTTTTCAAATTTCTCGCTTGCATTTTAATATTTTTAAATATTTTTTTTTAGGATAGCTGCGGTTGATCTCTAACCTAGTTAGTGTTTACTCTTTCGATTTTTGTATATATATATATATTTCGATTTTATATATATATATATTTCGATTATATATATATATATATATATATAACCATAAATGAAACATTATCATAACACCAACTTAAACATTTATTTAATTAAGTATGAAATAATTAGTTGACAATAAAAGATTCCCCAACACACTGAATATGGAATCAAAAACATTGAAAGAATAAGAAATTAAATAAAAATTTGAATATATGGAATTAAATGAATTAAATGAAATGAAATTTGTGGAATTTAGACAGAATTATCAAGTCCCAATTGCCTAAATACCACAAATAAAATGAAATGAGATGTTTCATCATCATGTTAGCCATATATTGCTAAAAAATATGATATTGGGACTACATCTCAAATACAATGATTCAAATCAGGGATAAAATAAAAAATAAAATACAATATAAAATAGGAAAGAAGCCATACTTATAAATTACAGAGAGAACATTTAATAGAGACATTAAGTATAAAATCCATAAAGATGAAAAGAGATAAAAAATAAGATACCTTGCAGTTCATGAACCATCATGAAAACTCCAACATGACTGGGGAATGAATTGCATAAAAAATCATAACATGTTGCCAATTTTAGAAATATAAATTGCTTAGAAATATAAATTGCTTTTCAGTGATGCCAGAAATAATGTTAAAATATAATGGATTATAAAATAAACAGGAACATTAGTGCTGCCATCTATTAGTAAAAGTGAATATAATCTGAATCGAAGGAATTGTATGGAAATAAATGTTTCATAAATCAACCAAATTACTATCTTAATTGATACCAATTAGTTAAATAATAAATTAATGAAATTAATTAATAAATAGAAAATTGAATTACATTAAAGGATGTACTAGGACTTCCCTCAAAGGGATTAGTCTGAGTGATATTGCTGAGAACATAGGGTTAACAATTACAATATAAAGAAAAAGAGCAAATTAAATGATAGAATTACAAAATATCATATATAAATTCATATACACTGTTAAAAAAATAGAAAAGAAGTACCGTTCATCAGATGTGTTGTCATAAATTTTTTTAACATGTGGCAAAGGATCTCATTTTCTTAAGCGCGTATTGCGCAAAACTTGAAAAAAAAACAAAAAACGCCGGATCTTTTAAAACGCCAAGCTTTTTAAAGTTACGTAATTGGATTTGCAGCCAACAGATTATTCTATCAAGCGTGGCTTAACGCAAATTTAATTTCATTGTTGCACCTTTTTTGTGTGTGAATTTAAATTTTTTCTTCCTTGATTATATATCTATTATTTGTATAACTGTTTATAAAAACTCTTACACTTCAAACCACATTAATAGCATGTTTTGCTACAAACCAGATTGCAAAACTATAGTCTAAATTACTATTAAAGTATAGAAAAAATCTTTCGATGACTTCTGTAAAATAACTTTTACATTAAATCTCCATATCGGCAAAATTGAAAATTATATATATTACAAAGTTAAGCTTAACAGATACTTCTTGATTATTCTATAGGAGGCTCTGCCCCCTGCGCCTTTACAGCGCCAATCCGCAGACTTTTCTTTTGCCTGTCTGTCTGTCTCTCCACAATCTGTCTGTTTCCCTATCCGTTTTTCTGCCCGTCTCTCTAACTGATTGTCTATCTCTCTACACGTCTCGCTATCTGTCTCTATATTTCTCTACCGGTCTCGCTACCCGTCTCTATATTCCTCTACCAGTCTCGCTACCCGCCAATCTATTTTTCTAACCGTCTGTCTATCCGTCTAACTACTTGTATGTCTAGCCGTGTCTCTATCCACTTCGTTACCCATTTGTCTATCTGTCTCTCTACCCGTCTGGCTATACGCCTCTCTACCCATCTTCTTACCCATCTCCGTACCCATCTGCTGTCTCTCTACTCGTCTGTATACCCGTCTCACTATCCGTCTGTTTTTGTACCCGACTCTTCACTCGTCTCGCTATCAATCTCATTACCCGTCAGTCAACTCGTCTCTGCACTCATCTCTCTACTCGTCTCTTTATCTACCACGCTACGCGTCTCACAACCTTTCTCGCTATATTCCAGTCTACCGGTGTCGCTACCCGTCTCGAGACCCATCTCGCTACCCCTCTGTCAACCCTCTTTTTACCTTTCTCTCTAGCCGTCTGTCTATTCGTTTCGCTACCCGTCAGTCTACCTATGTCTCTACTCGTCTCTCTACCCATCTCACTACCCGTCTGTCTACCCGTTTGTTTACTCGTCTTTCTACCTCTCGCCACCTCTTCCCAATATTTAAACAGTTCATTTATTATACAGAAGCCGTTTATCAGTTATGAAATGCAAACAGAAGTAATTTATCTAATAAGTGTAATCAGATGCATTTTTTTAAAAATACATACATAAACCTGAATAATAATTCATCAGTTTTGTGGTCATAGTTGTTTATATCATTTGACAGTAAATCTCAACTTCTTAAACCTGAATTGTCTCAAGCTTTTTAAAAACACAACAAGGTCTGTATAACTGCAAAGTACCCTGATGGCTATATTAGCTACATGTTATTAAGTTTCGTTATCGCGTTTGCAGCCAATTGCTTATGTCAGAAAGCGTGGCTTAACGCCATTTTAAATTCATTACTGTAACTTTATTTTCTTTCCTATTCTTTTTTTTTTTTTTTTTTTTGGGGGGGGGGGGGTAGGGAGGAAGGGTTTCAAATATATACATTTAAATTAAAACTTTTGCCTCCATGCCATTAGTGTTGTTTGTATTATTAACTAATACCTTGTAGACCGAGCTTCATTTGAAACAAATGTAAAAGACTTCTTTTACAGTTTTTTTGTAGGAGAAACTTTCGTAATTGGGCCCAAAGCCAATCGGAGTATTTAATATCATTATTGTAACTCTTATAGAGTTAAAACAATATTGTTGCTAGCTTTACTCTTGTTTGAGACCAACCTTGCATGTGTATCTGAATGGGAAAAAGTTTCGTATCCTATGTCGGTTGGCGAAAAAAATTTTAAATGGTGCCAAAAGGTAGTTTTAGCAACTTACAAAATTTTTCAAGAGAGCGGTAAAACATGTTTTTCAAATATTTACAAACATACGTTTATTAAAGCATGTTTTTGCGCCATCTTAAAAATTTAAGCACGATGCTAAAATGAAATTTTATCAACATATTCGATATTTTAATAAGTAATGAAATCACATAAACAAACCTAAGAGGCATTTTTGTGATAAATAATTGTTATTGTCAGGGGGTTAAATTGTAAACAATTAATAAACGGCTAGTAAATAATAAATAGCATTTAAAATCTAAGGTACTTTTCGGTTAGCCGAGCGCCAGTGAAATGTATATATCTATATATACATATATGTGTATATATATATGTATATATACATACATGCATATATAAATGTGTGTATGTATAGATATATGTATATATATGTATACATAGATATATAAATTTCACTGGCGCCCGGCTAACCGAAAAGTACCAAATCTAAAAATGGAGAAGTGGTCCGGTCCGTATAAAAATTAAGCGCTTGATATATTAAATCTTTTTTTATTTTTTAATATTTCCGAATGCACAGATAAAAAGGTAAAAATCTCTTTTCCAAATGCCAAATAGAAAATATACAAAATAGAAAAATATCTGCTAAAAAATATATTTACATAATACTATATATGCAAAAAAATAAGATTTAGAAAAAGTAAGCCAAATCCTTCAGATCCCAACAATCACATCGAAAAACTTATCACCAAAAAAGAACTCGCTAAATCTTACGGCACAGGAGATGGATTTTTCCCTCTGAATGCAGAATATTAGTTTTTTTTCTTGTACGATGGGTGATTATAACTGTTTCATTTCACATACTACATACCGTTTGATATATTGGTACTTTTATGTTATCCTGGCGCAGTTGATAAATCGCCAAATATTGTTCCTATAACATTTTCATATTGAATTCATTTCATTTAAATATAAACCTTTCACTCATTTAATTTAAAATACATGCCTTTCATTAATCCCATTTAAAATGCTAAAAAGAGAGAGAAAAAAAAGAAAGAATGCCATAAATCGAAACCTTTTATTTAAACACCAAATAATTTTTTTTTATTATTTACACATGAGAAATAAAAAAAGCTGCTATTGCTGAGATTTGCGCCAAATCTCTAATACCAAGTCTACTAAGTTATTGCGGGGTTTTTCTTTCAAAGAGAAAAAAATCCAGATTAATTTTCGATTTCTACTCAATTGAAATATATTTTATTGTGCTGAATATTAGTGCGTGCATATTTTTTTTTGCTCCTTGTACTCCATGAACTTTTCAATTCAGATTGTCTACGAAAATCTCGCGCCGGTGAAAATGACGTACCACAAAATTTCGTGACGTATGTACTTTAATTGTGCTTTTTTATCTATTTTTTTAATATAATTTCCAAACGGTTTAGCATTTATTCTTGGTAATAAATAGACGTCTTTGTCACCTTTATAGGTACCTGCTGTAAAAATTTGAACGAAATCCGTTAAATATTTTTTGAGTTATGCTTGACGAAAGGTTTTAATATCCATCGTAGCTATATATGGGGCAAAGTAATACTGCGCTGTGTATGAGTCTTCGTTGCACTCAGACAACTAGAAAAATATCTGCTAAAAAATATATGGTACTTTTCGGTTAGCCGGGCGCCAGTGAAATGTATATATCTATATATACATATATATGTATACATACACACATATATGTATGTGTATATATATGTATATATATATACATGCATATATAAATGTGTGTATGTATATATATATGTATATATATGTATACATAGATATATAAATTTCACTGGCGCCCGGCTAACCGAAAAGTACCAAATATATTTACATAATACTACATCTGCAAAAAAATAAGATTTAGAAAATGTAAGCCAAATCCTTCAGATCCCAACAATCACATCGAAAAACTTATCACCAAAAAAGAACTCGCCAAATCTTACGGCACAGGAGATGGATTTTCCCCTCTGAATGCAGATTATTAGTTTTTTTTCTTGTACGATGGGTGATTATAATATAAATGTTTCATTTACGTACTACATACCGTTTGATATATTGATACTTTTATGTTTTCCTGGCGCAGTTGATAAATCGCCAAATTTTGTTCCTATAACATTTTCATATTGAATTCATTTCATTTAAGAATAAACCTTTCACTCATTTAATTTAAAAGACATGCCTTTCATTAATCCCATTTAAAATGCTAAAAAGAGAAAAAAAAAAGAAATAATGCCATAAATCGAAACCCTTTATTTAAACACTAAGAGAATTTTTTTTTTAATTTACACACGCGAAATAAAAAAAGCTGCTATTGCTGAGATTTGCGCCAAATCTCTAATACCAAGTCTACCAAGTTATTGCGGGGTTTTTCTTTCAAACAGAAAAAAATCCAGATTAATTTTCGATTTCTACTAAATTGAAATATATTTTATTGTGCTGAATATTAGCGCGTGCATATTTTTTTGCTCCATGTACTCCATGAACTTTTCAATTCCGATTGTCTACGAAAATCTCCCGCCGGTGAAAATGACGTATGCACAAAATTTAGTGACGTATGTACTTTAATTGTGCTTTTTTATCTATTTTTTAACATAATTTCCAAACGGTTTGACATTTATTCTTGGTAATAAATAGACGTCGTTGTCACCGGTATAGGTACCTGCTGTAAAAATTTGAACGAAATCCGTTAAATATTTTTTGAGTTATGCTTGACGAAAGGTTTTAATATCCATCGTAGCTATATATGGGCCAAAGTAAAGCTGCGTTGTGTATGAGTCTTCGTTGCACTCAGACAATTAATGAATAATTCTATGTTATAAATAACTATTAAGATGGAAAAATTAATAATAAAAAACAACTTAAAATAGTGCTGCCCTCTAGTGGTAAAAGTAAATATAAAGTAATGGATGAAAATTAGTGTTTAATAATTAAACCAAATTACTATCTTAATGATAGCCATAAGTTAAATAATAAATGAAATTAATTAATAAATAGAATGTTGAATAATATCTAAGTAATGGATGTATCAATTAATAATACTATGTTATAAATAAGTAGTAATATGGAAAAATTAATAATTAATGCAACATTAAAAATGTACCATTAAATGACAACAACGATTAAATAACTGTACTAAAATTGCAACATCAATTAAAATAATTTAAATTAAAATACTAAAGATTTGAATTAAGAATCAAAGAATTTAAAATTAATATTGATTAAATATTGAAATGAATTAGTCACAAATAATGTGGCTTCAAACAAAGTTAAATTATATAAAAATACTTAATAAAATTAAAACATATTATATTAACACTGTATAAAAGTAAACATTATCTTAGAAGTAAATATGATATTGTCCACCAAAGGTATTAATCCAAATCATTAGATCAAATACATTCTTAATAATAATGAATATAAATTCATTTAAAATAAATAATGAATAACTAAATCTAACTAAGTTAATATACATATAAAAATAACACATCGCAGTCCATTATAAAATGTGTACGATCAAACAATTGTGTAAATCAAAATGCCACCCCTTTTTTTTTTTTTTTTTTTTTTTTTTTGTTTATATATATATAAAGTTACTTTCACTTTCGGAACATCAGCCTCAGCTATCTTAAGGAAAAAAAATATTTAAAAATATTAAAATGCTCTTAAGAGCCTACACTAGTCACGCAAAAACACTCACACGCTAATATTAAACCTATTGGAGCGTTCTTTTCGGAATTCTCGCTTGCATTTAAATATTTTTAAATAATATATTTTTTCATATGATACCTGATCTCGATATCTAACGTTGTGCGTTTTCACTTTTTCGACTTTGGTTGCTGTTTTTAGGGTTTCGTTCATCTCACGAAACCCTGTTACTCCCGCTCCGTTGTCTGTCCGTCACAGAGCCGTTCTCAGAAACTATATAACTTACAGGCATGAAAATTTGTGTACTTATAGCTAAATACCTACTATGAAGCAGAAAATATTAAAATTTGAAAAAATCGTATTTTAATATAAAGAGATAAAAAAACCAAAATTCTAACAACCTTTTCCTATTAAATTTAAACATTTTTCGTTATAACAGCTGCCAACAATTAAAAATCCACAATAAAATTCTTTCTACAATAATTAATTTTCTATTGAAAGATTTCCACGTAAAAAATGAAAATGAAATAAAATGTTTCACCAATTGAAAAAAAGATTAATATGACGTCATATTGGTAATAAAACGGAAATTTTCAAACATTTCTCAATAATACAAGGAGTATGAGAATGTGTATGTACAGAAAGCAGATTAATATCACGTCATTAGAGAATTAAAAAGAAAATTAATCTGACGTCATAAAAGAAGTTTAATGGATTTTTCAAATGTTTGTGAATAATACAAACCGAGTATAAATATGAGTAATAGAGAATAGTAAGTATATGAGTTTGAGAAATGTATTGAATCATGGTAAAAACCCGATTATGGAAATATTCGCATATTTTAACATTTTGAAGGTGTACAACATGTTTAATTTTGAAATTAGTTTTTTTTTAAATATCGTATTTAGTCCCCATGACAGATATTATTATGACAAAGTATAATAGCGGGCTTCGCCCGCTATCGGGCCGGTTCAGATATTCGAAAAAACGAGAAAAATAAACCGGTAAATTTTTACTTTATAAAAAACATGACTTTTTTTTTTTTTTTTTTTTTTTTGCTAAATGAAATTTATTTGCATTTATTAAAGAAAGGATAAGTGTTTTCAAAAGAAATATTAAACGAAACCCTTTGTGCGATCTTCGATCAAACTTATACTCACTTGTTTTATATGAGGACACTTTCAATTTCAGAACCGTTTCCAACCAATTTCACAAAAGTAAAAGTGTCCAAATTAAAAAAAATTGTAACAAAACCCGAAAAAGTACAAATGCACAACATTAGATATTGACCGCAAGTATTCCATGAAAAAAAAAAAAAAAAAAAAAAAAAAAGTATTAAGAACGCTCCCACAAATTTAACATTAGCTTCCGAATGTCTTCGCGTGATTAATGTAAACTCTTAAAACAAATGTGATTCATATCACTGGACTTTAAACGCCTCTTTTGTAATGATACACACCGTAAAAATCTGTGAAAATGAAATCTCTCTAATATGAAATCCAGTTTTAAATTTTAAAATCACATGTGTATAAAGGGGAATTTTTTCCTGTTCCTTTCTATTCCATTTCGAATGTTTTATTGAATCATTATTTGACAAAGCTGATTACGTAGTTCAGTATTACGTATTAGGTAGCTTTCAATTCAAAAAAGTATAAAGCTACCTATGCAGCCGTTCGGAGGAAAACAGTTCCGGAAAATTTCGATATATTTTCACCGATCATGACCCCCAAACCCCAAAACCACCCTCCGTTCAAATGTTGATTTATATATATAGATATATCCAGAGCGTAATTCACACTGTCGGATTCCACTTCTCCGTCCACACAACTTCGAAATAAATCCGGTCTTTTGATATGCTGCCACCACCGATATGAATACGTGATATCGGACACAATACGTGATGTATATTTAAGGAAAACCTAACTCTTTCTATTACACTTAAACAAACACTTTATTAACAATATTTACACTTAAACTCGGAGATAAAGTATCCGGTTTAATATTAAATCAAAATAATTATAGAAACGCTTTACGTGTACCGTTAGACTACGTTCATTTATTCCACACTGAGATTTCTATTCATCTCACACCCGCTCTCAGCGCTCATTCCCCGAGCAACCTTCACACTTCGCTGCTCCGTCCGAACTCAACACTGGTCTCAGAGCTCCAACTCTGAACGACCTTACCCTTTCGCTTCCTACGTTAGAACTCGCTTTCTTTCTCTCGTAAACTGCAGAACACCCTCCTTTCTACGGGGTTTCTCCTCTGTTTCCAAGGGTCCTTGACAACCCTTCCTCCCTCTTGACGGATCTGTCTTCCTAAATAAAAGGGTGCACTCTCTTTCTTATCTATCAAAGACCGCATTGCAATGGAAATACCTTTCATTATGTCCAAGTCGCCACCCTTCGGATTAAGATTTTCTAAAGGACGCCTTTAACTGTAAACAATAGATACATATACAATACATACAATATGCTAATCCCTTAAGAATAGCTTTCAACTCTTGCACCTGTGAGAGAAACCTGACACCCCCCCACCTTAGCGGAAAATATGCCTTTTAGGGGCTAATTTTCCTCAAACTATGTAATGTCTGAGAAGAGTTCAACAGTTCCTTGATAGGTTTCTTCATTACTACAATTACATAAATATTTCAAGATGTCTGAAAATTTAACTACTGACATCTCTAATGAACCATATACTAATGTGATAAATACAGAAAAAAAAATTACACAATATGCTAATACACTGTTATAAAAACAAGATGTACATACAATTATAAATACACAAAAAAAATAAAATTACACTAGTATTATGTCATTTTAATGTGAGTCCTTAGGCTGAGATTGCTGGAGGCGGAACTTTTTCCTTCCAGTGCTTCCTCGTTAACTTAATTGGTACATCCCTTTCCGCAATGTACCCGCTTGAATGGCTAACTTCTGTCTCTGATGTCCCAATTAAATCTTCCTCTAACCAATCAGGCACTTGCCTGTCCAAGTTCTCTTTGTACGTAATAAAGACATTGTACAATTTCTGCCTTATCTTACCCCTCTCCGGTTTACGACCAATCCGATTTTTCTCCATTTCTACCAGTTCGATAGGACCCATAAATAATTCCTTATTTTTCCTTAAGATTGATTTTATGTCCCCAACTTGAATATTTGTTAACCCTTTTATCTCAAATCCCTTCCTGTCTTTATTTTCCGGTTGTTCTCGGTCTAACAACAGATATTTCCTACAGTCTTCAAACTCCCCGTCACTATCCAAGACAATATCGACTACTTTATTTTTAGCCATAAATGCTCTCATTTCATCTTGATACACCAGTTTCTTACTCCCGTCCCCTAACTCAACTATAACTGCAGGTCGACATATTTCCTCTTTCTCCTTATTACTCACATTCATTTCCCTCGTTAATCGACATTCTACACATGATTCACAATATATTTTAGCTTCCTTCGCCATATTTTCCCAATAAAATGAATGCTCGATTCTTTCTGACATTTTCTTAACCGTCTGATGTTCTCCATATAAGGAGGTATGCGCTAGTTTTAGAATTTCCTCCCTTCTAATTTTAGGTATTACTAATTGAGCTACAGTTTCATCTACTAATTTCTCTTTATGATACAACATCCCATTCACAATATAATAAGACTCTCTCTCATTTTCAGCCAATTCCCAAGCTTTCTCTAAATCTTTACAATTCATTTGGGATTTCTGAAATACATTTGAACTACTTTCCATAACTTGATTAATCTTACTTTTCTCTACCTCGGCTTTTTCCTTCTCCTGACTTTGTAAATTTTCCGATCTCGCGTCTACAACATAACGATTATTATTACCATTTCTAATCCTTTCCCCTTCTTTCACTTTATTCCTACTATCTTCCTTACATTCCCTTTCTACCGATTCTCTTAATGATTTCTCGTTATTTAACCCTGACAATTCATTAGCCACGTCAGGATGTAAAATTACCTGTTCCTTGCTATTATCAATTATCGCGCAAAGTACGTCCTGATGAATTACATTAGTTTCTCCGCGTTTTGGAATAGCTAAAGGTAACTGAATTAATGGCGATTTCACTGCCTTACCAAATATCCCTTGTAAATATATGCTACCAGCCCCTCTTAATTTTTCTGCTGGTACTAAATCTTTATGAACGACGCTAATTTGGCAACCAGAATCCACCAATCCTTTTGTTATCTTCCCATTTACACTAACTTCCACTTTCTCGAGATTATTTAACTTCTCTCCAATAACTTTAGCTCTCCAATTCCCTCTTGCTCCGATTCTTGCCATACTCGCTCCCCTTGGTAATTCTTTAATTCCTCGCACTGAGACATTATTGATACTAGCCCTTGGTTCTTGTCGGTTATTAATTTGATTACTTCCCTCATTATTTCCTTTTGTACAAATTCGCTGAACATGTCCTCGTTGAGAACACTTGAAACAGATAGGCGTCGTATCATTAGGTTTCTTATATTCCGGTTTTCTATCCAAAAATGGACTAACTTCATTATTCCCATTTTGTCTCCAATTACTACTAAATCCCTCATTTTTTGTTCTTCTAGAATCTTCATTATTAACATACCTTTCTTTACCTTTATAACCCTTATAAGTTACCGCATAAGATTTTTCTTTAGCATCAAAGAAATTATCACATTCCTTAGCAATTTTCGAAACTTCTAACCAATTACTGTGCTGAGTTAATCCAATATGCGTCGCGGTTTCCTCATCTAGAGTAGTTAACAACTTATCCGTGACAATTAACTGATTAACCTTCTCATACGTATCTGCACCTCTAATCTTACAGTAATTTTCCCACGTTGCTATTAAACGTGACACAAATAATACATGAGTTTCATTTTGATTCCTTCTAGCCTTCTTGAAATTTTCCAAACACGCCTTCGGTGTCGGCTCATGTTCCCTTAGAACTAATTCCTTTAACTTCTCATAACTCTCAATTTGTTCCCTAGTAGTGTATATTAGCAAGTTATCGGACTTATCTCCTAACATATTTAGCAGAATTTCGGCCTGCTGGGTTTCCGGTACATTTTTTGTTTGGAATGCCCGTTCTAAACTGCTAAAAAACAGATTCCGTCCCTCAGTCCCTTCTGGAACCTTTATAGACAAAGTTTTAACACTTTTAATCAATTTCTCTAGGCTACTCTCATGATTAGATTCTGTAGACCCATTAGAATTATTTGCCGAACTTTGAATTTTTATCCTTTCCAACTCTAACTCATGTTCCAATCTCAATTTTTCAGACCTTTCTTCTCTATCTAACTTCTCACGGTCTAACTCCCTTTCTAACTTTTCTCGTTGTAACTTTTCCTCCCTTTCTAACTTTTCTCGTTGTAACTTTTCCTCCCTTTCTAACTTTTCTCGTTGTAACTTTTCCTCCCTTTCTAACTTTTCCCGTTCTACTACTAACGCTTCTTGTTCTAAGCGTTCCGTAACAATAGTGCTAGATAATTCCATAACGGCTCCCTCTTCATATTCGTCGCTCTCCACTATCTTTTTCTTAAGCTTAAACCTGGTATCATCCTCCGAGACCTCAATTCCTAACTCTCCACATATTGCCTGAAGATCCACCCTTTTTAATTTTAGTAAGAAAGCCATACCTTCTACCGATAATTATTACCACCCTACAACAATACTTAATCACAATATCAAATTAATACTTCCTCAAATCCTACCCTCATAAGTTACCTCCACATATTATACTATATAACATATTTCAAATAAGTAATAATACAATAATAAATTTCCTTAAACAATGATACCCCACAATTTGCTTCCAATAACAAAGTAACAATAATCTCAATTTGACTATTATGCAATACAGATTTTAAATTTATACCATTAAATAATAAAATACAATTTACACAATAATACTGATACGTTGCAATTTGAATAAAACACTGATGCCAATCACTACATAAAAATATCCACCTAACAAAAATTTGCATGAAATACACATAAATTACTAAATTTAATCTCAATAAAATATTTCAATTTCAAAATTAGTTCTCACATTAAAAAGTAAATCACAGCACTTTTTTTTTCTCTGGGCCTTCAGTTCTTCCTTGAAGGTTATTTCAATTTAATTTAAATTCTACACAAATTTCCTTTCCTCATTTACTATCAATATTTCAAACTTAAAGCAAACAATATCACTTCATTTAAATATTACTTTAATAATAATTTAAATTTAAGAAATTTCAATTATTCCTTCCAACTATTAACACAATGCATTAATTTTAATCATTAATCTTATCCGTTTAAAACAATTAGAAAATCACTTCTAGTAATTAATATAAGATCCTTTTCTTAAAACAATAGTGTAAAATGGTTGTTAATATCTCATTTGATTTAGACCAATTATTATATTGCACATAAATTATTATAAATTAACCACAACATTAACCCAAATTACCATCAATTATACACAATAAAATAAAAAAAAATAGGTTCGAGAATGTCAGTAGAGTAAAATGATCAAAACACCTTACCTCGTACTTCATTCGCTGGGGCAATTCTCTGCTCACTTTTCCACAGGGTAAATCTTGCACTCTCGGGCAACAATCACTGTAATTTGAAACACTGTGTCCACAAATACTACACACAAACACTGGAACTAACACTACACACCGAAACAACACTTCCACTGGACGATCCGGCAAGGCACTCTGTAACAAGGCTAGCTGGCACTGGTCTACGATGATAGGGCACACACACTTCCGCTAGACGATCCGGCATAAACTGACTGTAACACGGATAACTGTCACTGGTTGTCTACGACGATAGGGCACAAACACTTCCGCTGGGCGATCCGGCACAAACTCTCTGTAACACGGCTATCTGGCACTAGTCTAGAACGATAGGGCACGAACACTTCCGCTGGGCGATCCGGCACAAACTCTCTGCAACACGGTTAACTGGCACTGGTCTTCGGTGATTCAGATCCCGTCGCTGCCAACATTGTCGGATTCCACTTCTCCGTCCACACAACTTCGAAATAAATCCGGTCTTTTGATATGCTGCCACCACCGATATGAATACGTGATATCGGACACAATACGTGATGTATATTCAAGGAAAACCTAACTCTTTCTATTACACTTAAACAAACACTTTATTAACAATATTTACACTTAAACTCGGAGATAAAGTATCCGGTTTAATATTAAATCAAAATAATTATAGAAACGCTTTACGTGTACCGTTAGACTACGTTCATTTATTCCACACTGAGATTTCTATTCATCTCACACCCGCTCTCAGCGCTCATTCCCCGAGCAACCTTCACACTTCGCTGCTCCGTCCGAACTCAACACTGGTCTCAGAGCTCCAACTCTGAACGACCTTACCCTTTCGCTTCCTACGTTAGAACTCGCTTTCTTTCTCTCGTAAACTGCAGAACACCCTCCTTTCTACGGGGTTTCTCCTCTGTTTCCAAGGGTCCTTGACAACCCTTCCTCCCTCTTGACGGATCTGTCTTCCTAAATAAAAGGGTGCACTCTCTTTCTTATCTATCAAAGACCGCATTGCAATGGAAATACCTTTCATTATGTCCAAGTCGCCACCCTTCGGATTAAGATTTTCTAAAGGACACCTTTAACGGTACACAATAGATACATATACAATACATACAATATGCTAATCCCTTAAGAATAGCTTTCAACTCTTGCACCTGTGAGAGAAACCTGACACACACATTGCTAATTGTAAAATGTACCGTTATATAGATGATATAATTGTCTTCTATTTAAATAATAATTCAAATTATTTACTACCAAAAAAATATCATAAAAATTTAAATTATAGTTTCAACGTTAAGGTAAATAATGAAATTAATTTTCTTGATCTTAAGATAATTCTTAAAGATAATAAAATTTTGTTTGACATTTATGACAAAAGAAATGATTTCACATTTAAAGTTAACTTATTTACTAATTATAAGTCATGTATACATATAAATCAGTATTTGTAAATATTTTACTAAATTTTGCACATAGAATTAACAATCTTTGTTCTAATAATTTTAGAACTCAAAATTTAAAACTTATCCTTCAACATGAAATAGAATATGGTTATCCCTTTTATTTAGTTAAGTCAATTTTACGAATATAAATTTTGCTTTCATTGGGGTTTATATGTTTGTACATTCTTTCTGTTAAATCACTTACATTTTGATTGCTGATATATTTGGCTAAAGATTTATAGCTGGCTAAGAAAGATCCTTTATGTGCGAGCTGAATGGGAATATTTTGGTTAAATATCTTTCATTAATTAAAAATTTAAATAATTGTGAATTCTAAAATTTTTTTTCTTTTTTTTTTCCTTTTCTAGGTAGAGAACTTTTGATAAAATATTGTTCCAATAAGTGCGTTGCCATATTGGAAAATTTCTGTTTTTTTTCTCCTTTCCAGGTAGAGTACTTTTAACAAAATATAGTTCCAATAAGTGCGTTTGCCATATTAGAAATTTCTATTATTATTATTATTATTATTATTTTTTTTTAATACTTTTCAAGCTTTTTTTTTTTTTTTTTTTTTTTTTTTTTTTTTTGCAAGATTAGTTCCAATAAGTGAGGTTGCCATACTGGAAAAGTTTGGTTATTTTTAAGCTATCAGTGTGTGAATTCTAATTTTATTTTTCAGGGTAGATAATATTTAGCAAGATGTTAGTTCCAATAAGTGCGTGTAGCCATATTGGAAAATCTTTTAAGCTTGCACATAATTATTTATAAAATGAAAATTTAATTTGACTTCTACAATAATGTTTAAGATTTTATGGGATTATTAATGTTTTGTTAAAATGATATTACACAATTCACAATAAATATAAATTATTTAAATGTTGACATATGTAAAAATAAATAGATAAAAGAATTTTATGCTGGAAACTTTTCTTAATCTAAATAATTAATATTTATTTAGATATCGTTTTAATCTTAAACTAGGCAGCACCATATAATGTTTTTAAATGATCTAAAACCTATTACTATTATTTATTAGTTATTGTTCCATATTCTTAAAATAGATGGTAGCACCAAATAAATTATCCAATTTTTTTTTCTTGAAACTTGGAATACAAGTGAAATTTTTAAATTTTCCAATAATATAATATATATATATTAAATTTTTTTAATATATAAAATATTATATATTAAATTTACTAAAAAATATTTTTAGTAAATGAATTTATAGATTTTATATTATTTATTTGTATTTTTTAAATTTTAAATTAGAAATAGTTAAAATCTCAGGGGTTAAATTAATAACTGCTACTGTTAGCTACTTAACTGTAATTTTCACCTGTACTTTTGAATTCACTTACTCACTTTACCATGTGCTTTACAAAATTTGGCTTCGGATTATGGATAAATGATGTTGTAATGTATAGATTTTCTTTGTGTCTTCCTTTGTATTTATTTGTTTATACATGTATTTATTTTCTCCCCTCTATATAACATTGTTGGTTTGGTTTGTTGTGTTCCATTTTCAAAGGTATCCTTGTTTTTCATTTTAGTTCCAATGATTGTTTAAGCTTGGAATTGACGCAATTTTTGGTATTAAGCTGGTGTCAATTACAGAAAACAATCATTCTTTGCTTATAATGTGGTTTCCCAGCCCTTGAAAAAGTAAATTACATTATAAGCTTACATTTTTGTTTTTACTTATGTTTCACTTTTGAATAAATAATTCTTCATTTGTTAGGACTATGTTTTATAATGTGTAATTTGACAGTGCTATATGAGGTAATGATTTCATTGCATATGGTCAGTTACTTCTGTTTCAATGGTTAATTTTTGCAATAAGTTTATATATATAACCATAAATGCAGGGCCCGACTAGGAAGTTTTTGTGCCCAGGGCACTTTCAATTTTTCGTGCCCCCCCCCCCTCCAGATTAGTTAATCTATTAATACTAGTTTTTTTTTGTTTTTTTTACATGTTACACACTTATTCGAAAAGTTTTCCGGAAAGTTGAATGAAAATATTTTTTTTTTCTTTCATTTATTAAAATGTGCCATAGATTGTGATTTTAGCCATAGACTGAGATAGATTTTTGTCATTTCATTGTATTAATATCTCAAATATCATATTTCTTTCAGTTGTGTTACTTTTTAAATAAATGTGCAATATGATAATTGAATGACTTGATAAATACAGTACATCAATTACTAGAAAATAATGACTAGAAGCCTACTTATTAATGATGTTATTGATATTAAATGATAAAACCAAACTGATGCTGAATGTAAACAAAAGTCCTAAAGAAATAAAAACGTTGGCATAATTATGATTTTTTTTAATGGAAATTTAGATGAAATTATCAAAAATTTTGTGCCCCACAGAAATTTCGTGCCCAGGGCATGGGCCCTGGGTGCCCGTGCGATAGTCAGGGCCTGCATAAATGAAACATTACCATAACACCAACTTAAACAATGAAATAATATACTTTCTGACTCTATTTCAAGTTTTTTCTGTATATTATAGGTATGGCTTCTTTCCTTTTTAATATTGTATTTATTTTTTATTTTTTCACAGGTTTGATTCAATGTTTATGAGCAGATAGTCCCAAAATCATATTCTTTAGCAATGTATGGCTAATATGATGATGAAACCTCTCATTTCATTTTATTTGTGGTATTTAGGCATTTGGGACTTGATAATTCTGTCTAAATTCCACAAATTTCATTTCATTTCATTCATTTAATTCCATTTTTTCCTTTTTAGGTAGCTTTCAATACAAAAAAGTATAAAGCTACCTATTGCAGCCGTTCGGAGGAAAGCAGTTCCGGAAAATTTCGATATATTTTCACCGATCATGACCTCCAGACCCCAAAACCATCCTCCGTTCAAATGTTGATTTATATATATATATATATATATCTGAGTTATGTCATACGATAACGCTCGTATTTATAAATCAATTTTGATGAAACTAATTGTGTGTATTAAGCTCACCAATGTCTCAACCGAGTTCGTAGGCCAGCTTGGTCCGCCATTTTGTTTCAAGATGGTGGCCACTTAAAAATTTAAAACTAAAATGAATATACAAAATAATTAAAAATTCAAATTTATTTTTTAATTAAGTGTTAGGCCTTGATACGAGGATTCCAGAGCATTTTTTGGTTTACCTCTATCTTAAAAAATGGCTGAGATAGAGCAGTTTGAAATTCTAGGGTGGCTGACATTTTGAAACAAAACAGCACATTAACGCGATTACTCTCAAATTATTTTCTTTCATTGTTGTAATAATTTTCCCAATCATACGCATAAAACTATATATTCATATCCGTTAGCGCCAAATTCTCGCTAAAATTGGCGACATTTGGCGAAATATCGCCAAATTTGGCGACCAAAATAAGTCTTCATAAATGAAGCCAATTTGGCTATTGCTCAATAATTTGGCGAATTTCTTATTCAAATTCAGTATTAACGAATCTTTTGTAACCGTTTCTTTGCATTTTAGCGTGCTGTTTTCGTGTAACATTAGCTAAAATTTTAAAACGAAGATATAAAACTATCAAGCGCCACCGGCGCCCTCACGGCGCCGAGCGAGCCCTTCTCCTCGTCGTGCGCAAGTTCTGAGGAACTTTTAATGCAGACCATGGCTTTGTCTTGCCAGGTCGCTACGACCGATTCAGAGGGTTCGCGTTCCAGCGAGGCCTCTTCATCTTTGCCCTGGTGTCGACGACAGAGGTTGCGATTCGGCGGAAGTTCCCACCATCAAAGGGTACTTCCCCACGTGACACCTGATGAACCGTAGAGACTGTCGATCGGCTTCATCGCCGAGCACCCATAAGGGAGTCGGGTCATCCACCATATGTCCGGCATCCCTACGACCCTTGCTTTCCCGCAGAGTCCGATCGTGAACATGTATGGAAGGACAAGCCACTGGTCTCTTCTTAATAGGAAAGCTACCTTTTCCTCCCGGTACAGGCCGGAAGGACTTTTTTAATTTAATTTCTTATTCTTTTAAATAAGTTATTGTATCCATATTCAGTGTGTTGGGGAATACTTTTATTGACAACTAATTATTACATACTTAATCATTATTTCATTGTTTAAGTTGGTGTTATGGTAATGTTTCATTTATGGTTATATATTAGCATTCAAATTATTATGCTGCACATGCGCATATAAATATGAATGTAAGTCATTTATGATGTCTTTATATTATGATATCTTTTCATTTTGAATTTCAACAATTCATATTGATCTTTTTTCTTATACATTATGGTATCGTATATATATTTTTAAATATATAAATAATGGTGCTAATTGATTTTAGCAATCTTTTATATATACTAGGGAATCGAACCCGTGCTTCCCGGGTTACAGAACGCCGGCGAAAACCATTTTTTCCCTAAATCTAATTTTTTTTCATATTTTTATTTGTCAAAGTTGCTGCATATGGTGATTTTTTTTACTGGTTTCTTTGCTTTTCTTGTGCGTGAAGTGCTCATACATGCGGTATCCATCCAGTTTTTTTGCACTAAGCGTTCATACATGCGATATAGTGATCGCGACATGAACGAATTTCAAGGGTTTTGTTTATTTTTTATTTTTTTGGTATTATTAATACAGGGATTTGGCTGCATCCAGTGATGCTTCTTCGTTAATTTATTATTCATCATCTTATGCATGCGATATAGTGATCGCGATATTAACGAATTTCATGTATATTCGTTTTTTCCAACTTCGCAATGACCGTTAACATTATTTGTAATGCTGGTGAAATATGAATTAAAACGTTGTTTCTTACTGCTCATATTAACTTTTTATATGCATTTTTATTAAATTTGTGAAATAATTTTTTTATATTTTATTCATAAAAATGCAATATCTAAAACAATATCTTCTGTTTATATTATCTGTTAAAATATCCGATGTTTGTTTATGGTGT
This sequence comes from Maratus michaelseni, assembly GCA_963931845.1. NCBI lineage: Eukaryota > Metazoa > Arthropoda > Arachnida > Araneae > Salticidae > Maratus > Maratus michaelseni. Next base: position 177,170,803 of record OZ007589.1, on the reverse strand, counting down.
AAACAAATAATTTCCTTTTGAATTTTTAAATTATTACAAAGCTTCCTTTTCTCTAAAATCGTCTGAACTAATCAAATTTTGTATCCGGTATAACGCTACTCTCATATAAAGGCACCCTATTCTTGTGACGTTTTTATTTCAAAATTCATTAATTTTACTACCTGTAACTATTTAAAAATTTATAATGGCAGCATTCTTCCATTTGTTTATTGGGCGTTTCAAAATTCATGCTTAAAAATTATTTTATAAGCCATAATATATCAGGCAATTAAGATATAGTTTTCAAACAAATTGCATTTGAAAGTAATTTTTTTTCCTCTATAACGGTGTAAAAATTAAAAATGTGCTATGTTTAGAAATTAAAAAAAAATGCAATAGTAAAAATCACAAAACCAAAATGTCATCGTCAGCTGTTGCCATTCGCAAAATGACGTATGCGTTACGCACGGACACGTTTGGCCTTTATAATATAATAATAGATAGGGAATCGAACCCGGGCTTCCCGGGTTACAGAACGCAGGCGAAAACCATTTTTTTCCATGTCAAAGTTGCTGCATATGGTGATTTTTTTTTTTACTGGTTTCTTTGCTTTTCTTGTGCGTGAAGCGCTCATACATGCGGTATCCATCCAGTTTTTTTTTTTTTTTTTTTTTTTTTTTTTTGTACTAAGCGTTCATACATGCGATATAGTGATCGCGACATTAACGAATTTCAAGGGTTTTGTTTATTTTTTATTTTTTGATATTATTAATACAGGGATTTGGCTGCATCCAGTGATGCTTCTTTGTCAACTTATTATTCATCATCTTATGCATGCGATATAGTGATCGCGATATTAACGAATTTCATGTATATTCGTTTTTTCCAACTTTGCAATGACCGTTAACATTATTTGTAATACTGATGAAATATGAATTAAAACGTTGTTTCTTACTGCTCATATTAACTTTTTATATGCATTTTTATTAAATTTGTGAAATAATTTTTTTATATTTTATTCATAAAAATGCAATATCTAAAACAATATCTTCTGTTTATATTATCTGTTAAAATATCCGATGTTTGTTTATGGTGTAAACAAATAATTTTCTTTTGAATTTTTAAATTATTACAAAGTTTCCTTTTCTCCAAAATCTTCTGAACTAATCAAATTTTGTATCCGGTATAACGCTACTCTCATATAAAGGCACCCTATTCTTGTGACGTTTTTATTTCAAAATTCCTTAATTTTACTACCTGTAACTATTTAAAAATTTATAATGGCAGCATTCTTCCATTTGTTTATTGGGCGTTTCAAAATTCATGCTTAAAAATTATTTTATAAGCCATAATATATCAGGCAATTAAGATATAGTTTTCAAACAAATTGCATTTGAAAGTAAATTTTTTTTCCTCTATAACGGTGTAAAAATTGAAAATGTGCTATGTTTAGAAATTTAAAAAATTGCAATAGTAAAAATCACAAAACAGAAATTTCATCGTCAGCTGTTGCCATTCGCAAAATGACGTATGCGTTACGCACGGACACGTTTGGCCTTTATAATATAGATAGATAGATAGATAGATAGGTAGATAGATAGATAAATATATCTGACCTATGTCATACGATAACGCTCGTATTTATAAATCAATTTTTATGAAACTAATTGTGTGTATTAAGCTCACCAATGTCTCGACCGAGTTCGTTGGCCAGCTTGGTCCGCCATTTTGTTCCAAGATGGCGAAAAATTTAAAACTAAAATAAATATACAAAAAAGTTAAAAATTCAAATTTATTTTTTAATTAAGTGTTAGGCCTTGATACGAGGATTCCAGAGCATTTTTTGGTTTACCTCTATCTTAAAAAATGGCTGAGATAGAGCAGTTTGAAATTCTAGGGTGGCTGACATTTTGAAACAAGACAGCACAGTACAAAAATTTTCATTGTTGTAATAATTTTCTCAATCATACGCATAAAACTATATATTCATATCCGTTAGCGCCAAATTCTTGCCAAAGTTGGCGACATTTGGCGAAATATCGCCAAATTTGGCAACCAAAATATGTCTTCATAAATGAAGCCAATTTGGCTATTGCTCAATAATTTGGGGGAATTTCTTATTCAAAATCAGTATTAAAAAATCTTTTGTAAACGTTTTCTTTGAATTTTAACTTGCTGTTTTCGTGTAACAAAAGCTAAAATTTTAAAACGAAGATATAGGAAAGCTACCTTTTCCTCCCGGTACAGGCCGGAAGGACTTTTTTGTGATTACGTAATTTTAAATTAAAAATAAGTAATTTATTTAGCGGTGGGGAGGAGGTTGTAAAAACATGGTTTTTACAAAAAAATAAAATTAAATAAAATAAAATAAAATAAAATTAAATTAAATTATCCAACCACGGCAATACAATTTCTAATAGAATGCAACAGCTACATCAAGATGACAGTAATTTCCTAGCAAAATTTCATTATGGTGAAATTTTCCCATTACCGCCGCCGGGACGGCCAACATTTTGTAAAAACGGCAAAAATTTTAATTTTCCGTTTTCTTCAATTTTCATCATTTTTATTATATGTCTAGAATTGAATAAATTTGCATTATTTTTAGTAATAACTTATAAGTGTCTAGTCATTTTTATCATGAGCTTAGCCAAACAAGGGTGAGAGGGGCCCGCTCCCCTCCTAAATTTAAGAGAAAGGGGCTTTTTGAAGGGATTTGGAGGATTTTCCGGGAATTTTTTTTGTAGGGGGGGGGGGGGGTGGAGAGGGGCAAAAGTGGAAAATGATGGGGAATTTATCTATGGACAAAAAATCACCAAAATTTCTCGGAAAATCCCCGAAATTTCTTCAAACAGCCCCTTTCTCTGAAATTTAGGGGGGCGGGGGCGGGTCCCTCTCGCCCTTGGTTGGCAATGCCCAAGATCAAAATTACTAGACATGTATAAGTTATTATTAGATATAATGTAAATTTATTTAATTGTAGACATATAATAAAAATTGGAAAACACGGAAAATTAATTTTTTGCCGTTTTTTTCAAAATTTTGGCCGTTTCTGCGACGGTAATAGAAATGATTTCAACATAATGAAATTTCCTTGGAACATTACTAACATCTTGATGTAGCTGTTACATTCTATTAGAGATTGTAGTGCTGTGGTTAATTTTTTTTTTCTTTTTGAAAACACCCCTTTTTTTTCGATTTTTCGAAACTTTGGCCCCCTTGCGGTGGTAAAAGATATCATTTGGTGTAATATTTTGCCAATTTATTTCTTACTAGCGGCCCGTCCCGGCTTTGCACGGGTAGACAATCTATTTTTTTATTACATTCGTTTTCCTGAATTTCGCGCTCCAACCTAAAACTGTTGCTGAGATATGGCGAAATGACCTAAAACTTTCGAATCCCCCCCCCCTTTAACCACCTTCTGGGGGGGAGAATTCTAAATTCACTGAAATACGTGTTTAATCATTTGTTTAGTATATTTGTTTTCCTGAATTTCGTGCACCTACATAAAACAGCTGCTGAGATATGGCGAAATGTCCTAAAATTTTCGAAACCACCCTCTTTAAGACCCTTCGGGGGGAGGGAGGGGATTTCTACACTCACTGAAATGCGTGTTTATCCATTTTTTAGAAGATGTATTTTCCTGAATTTCCCGCTCCTACCTAAATCCGCCGCTGAGATATGGCGAAATGACCCGAAACTTTTGAATACCCCTTTAGCCACCTTCTGGGAGGGGTTTCCAAAATCGCCGAAATACGTGTTTAACCAATTTTTTAGTAGATTTGTTTTAATTAATTTCGCCCTCCTACATAAAAGCTGAGATATGGCAAAATAACCTAAGAAATTCGACCCCCCCCCCCATTTAACAACCTTCTGGGGGGAATTTCCACAATTGCTGAAATATGTGTTTTATTCATTTTTTAGTAGATTTGTTTTCCTGATTTTCGCACTCCTATCTAAAACTGCTGCAGAGATATGACGAAATGATCTAAAATATTCGACCACCACCCTTTAACCCCCTCCGGGAGGGGAAATTCTAAAATCCCCGAAATACATGTTTAGTCATGTTTTTAGTAGATTTGTTTTCCTGATTTTTGTGCTCTTAACTAAAATTGTTGCTGAGATACGGCAAAATGACCTAAAACATTCGAACCCCCCCTTAACCCCCTCCGGGAGGGGAATTTCTAAAATTGCTGAAATACATGTTTAATCATTTTTTAGTAGATCTGTTTTCCTGATTTTCGCGCTCCTACCTATAACTGCTGCTGAGATATGCCGAAATGACCTAAAACATTCGACCACCCCCCTTTAGCCTCTTCGGGGGGGATTTCTAAAATCGCTGAAATACATGTTTAATCATTTTTTAGTAGATTTGTTTTCCTGATTTTCGCGCTTCTACCTATAACTGCTGCTGCGATATGGCGAAACGACCTAAAACATTCGACCATCCCCCTTTAACCCCCTTCTGGGTGGAATTTCTAAAATTGCTGAAATAGGTGTTTAATCATTTTTTAGTAGATTTGTTTTCTGGAATTTCAAGCTACTACCTATAACTGCTGCTGAGATATGGCGAAATGACCTAAAACATTCGACCACCCCTCTTTAACCCCCTTCTAGATGGAATTTCTAAAATCGCTGAAATAGGTGTTCAATCATTTTTTTAGTAGTGTAGAGAATTGAGCCTCTACACTCAGGTGCAGCGTATGTCATCCTAAACTTTCATGTGAGAGCACTTAGAAGGGAACTTTTCATACATACCTTCCCACGCTAGCGTATCTTTAAAGGAAGGCAAAATGCCGAATATCTATTGTACTACCAGCGAAATGTTAGGACACTGATGCATTGGTAGGGTGGTACCCAAGAAAGGGGTCTTATGCTTTGATCTGTGCCGAAACCGTGGGAAAGATAGCATCTGCGAGGGAAGCGATCTCTGCACACGATTTTTAGGTTTGCACACGAAACTATGCCCTTTGTCTTAGAACGTCCAATGACGGACTGATTATAAATGAAAGAGATGTATCTCAAGGCTGCTAAGAGGTTGGAGAGTTTCTAAGTGCTCCGCCTCGACCAAAACCCCGCCCCTAGGGAAAGATCCCCTGCGAGAATGAAAAAGTTAGAGAGGACAGTGTTTTGGATAGATCTGAACGAGAGTGGTGACTCTCTGGAAAAGGGAGGAACGAACGTCAGTTTCGGGACTTAGCGCAGTGAAAGCGCTAGTGAGGTCTGACCTCTATTTGATTGATACAGCAGGTATCAGGTGTACATCCCAGTGAAGAGAAAAGCACGACCCGTGCGAGAGTGAGAGTTCTTAAACTCTGAATCATCGAGAATTAGTAGATTTTCCGAAAGAGAAGGAACGGACGTGCCTTGATCCGTATGAACTCTGTCTAGAAGTTACGACTGACTGTAATTCTCTGAGACTTTTTTTAGTTTGAGTTGCACTTAGAGTCAAGAGGACATTAAGCGATTGACCCACGAAAAATAATTAAATGCTGTAATAACATCTTGTACATATTTTTATTAGAATTAATATTGTTATGCAATAAAATTCTATTTTCTAATTTATGCGAGAATTTCTCTTTGCCAACGATCTGATCTCGCTACCAATCACCATCATTATCGGGTCGGTATAGAGGAGTTATTACAACTGGTGGCAAGCGGCCGGATTAATTAGCAAAAATTAATGACATTCTCTAAAGAGAAAGAGTGAACTCTGAAATTTAAATCATCAAAGTGCTCCAAGAAAGAGTCTCCTTGTGGCCTGAGTCTCCTTAGACGTCCCTGTGGATCAACACAGCATCAGAAAGAGAAATCTGCCAAGAATTCTGGAGAGTGTTCCCCCATCCGGAAGAGTCCCCATCTGAAAAGTGTGATAGAGACCCCCGTGTGTGCTCCTGTGAATCCGTGAAAGTCTGTGCTCCTGTGAATCCGCGAAAGTCTGTGCTCCTGTGATTCCGTGAAAGTCTGTGCTTCTGACGCCCTTGAAAGACTCTTAGTAATGAAGGTAAGCTCTTTTTATATTCAGGGTGGCTTTAATTGTTATTAGTGTTTGTATAGGTGCTGTAGGCTTTAGAAAAAAGAAAGAAAGTTGTATGTTTATTTTTGTGAGAGTAAATTTTTGAGAAATTTTTCCGGTAGAAAAATAAATAAAGTAGTATGATGAAATATGTTTCCGATATAACTGTAACTTATTTAATAGACAAATTTTGTAGTTAAGATTAAGTTATTGTAGAATTAAATTGATGCAAACTGAGAGTTGTGCAGTGTTACAAAATTTTAGCTGAGTCTATAAATGAGAGCTCTTTGAAAAAAAAATATCGAACGCAGTTCATATTTTAAGATAACAGAGTTGATTTTATATTTTTTTTGTGAATTATTCTAAATCTTTTAAGAGTGGATGCAGAGATTAAAACCACCATTGATTAAAAGAAAAAGGAATTGAATAAGACTTGTGCAATTTAAATATTGTTACTGTACTTTTTGAAATTGAAATTGTTGTTTTGTGTAAAATTTATCCCATATGTATTTTATAACCAAATACCAAGGTGAATGTGGACGATAGGATAGGGTTGCTTATTTTTATATGTTGCATATTTCCTATATTTTATTGTTATGCGTACTTTTTATGAGTGTATATTTCAGTATTATTTTAGCGCGCTTGGTAGGAATAGCATTAAATCTTATTGTATTGTTTTATTTTTGTGGGAATTTCTAATTTTAAACTTTAAAAATGTCGGAGCTTAAATATTTTAGGAAAGCTGATTTGCAAACGTTAGCTGGCGAATTTGAGGTCATGTTAGAAGAGAATGATACAGTAACGAAAATTATAAAAAAGATAGAGTCGTCAGAGGGATTTGAGAAAGAGCTAGCTTTAGCACAAATTAAACTTATAGAAAAAGATAGGGAAAATAAATTATTGGCAGAGAATAAAGAGAAAGATAGACCAGGCCCGGTCTGGCCAGGTCGGCTGGTTGGCGATTGCCGAGGGCCCCCGGCCCAAAGGGGCCCCTAAAAATGGATATACGAGTACAACTTTATAATGAGTTACATTAGACAAATTTCACTATTTCCCACTAAGTTTATGCGTTTACAATCAATTTTAAGCAGTGCCCAGTTGTTTTTTGTTTATGGTAGCCTACGTAGTGGCGCTGTGTCGTGTCGCTGGCCAGATGGAAGAGGGCTGCTATACAAATCGAGCTCTGTGTAGTGTAGTGCTTATAGGCTTTGATTCAGGGCGCATTGCGACGCTCATTCACTCAGTATCGTAGTATGGTTGTAGTTAGTGCAGTGTCACAGTTGTGTCAACATGAAACGTGTGTGCCATAGTGGCGCTACGAAAAGAAAAAAAAGAAGAAGAGAAAATCTTTAGACGTTGAAAAAAGTTTGAAAAGTTAAAATACTTGGTTAACTAGTGCCACTTCTCAATCTCAAAGTCAGCCTTTGAGGGACAATAGTGATACATTAAATAAAGGTAAGATAAATCGAATTAGTTTATTAGCTCATAAGTACTTTGCACATACTCAGTATTTTGAGTCGCCAATTCCGTGTTTGTGTTTCTTGCCTATTATTATTCCAGTCATTTGGTAGAAAATAAAAGAAAGTTTTGATGAAATTTTGATATTTGGTACTTTTATGTTTTCTGGGGTCGCTGAACACGAATTTGAGGTTTTCCAACAAACTCTTTTCCGGTAAATACTTTTCTTTTTACAAAAATGTAAAAAAAAAAACGTATTTTTCTCTGTTTTACCAAAATAACTCTAAAACTATGCATTTTACGTGAAAGTTGACATTATATGAATCAAAGAGGATAAAATTTCATACATTTTATGAATTTGAAATTTTTTTCTCTGATCTTAGCCATGAGAGTTCCACAGAAATATGTGTTAAAAGCAAAAAACTGAAACAACGGGAAATACGGCACTGTACATCGATGTAACATGGAAACTAACCATTTTACGCTATAAAGAATCCATTTTTTACTTTTACGTGCCGGTGCATGAGAACCAGTGTTTGGCATCTGAGAGTTGTCGTGTGAAAAGTTCTAAAAGAACATTTCCAGCATATTTTCTCACATCGGCGTTGCTTTGCAATAGTGGCAATCCCGAACTTCTTTTGTGAACAGAGGAAAACTTTAGAATTATAATTGATATCATTGTCCACCAAGGATGACAGGACTTACTTTGCTGATGGCCTGTCTTGGTGAGAAAAAGATCTCCGTGAGAAACCCCAAAGTGCAACTACTTATTTTCCTCTTTTTAGAAAGGAACCAATACCGCACTGGTTTGCAGGTGATGTCATGGTCCCACGGTACAAGTGGTCCTGATAAGCCTCTTCTCGGACAAAATCCTCTCCCATTGCGAAAACCATGAGCGAAAGGATTTAAATTAAGAGTTCAGATTGAGAAAAACGCTGAGAGGTGCCAGACCTCTCAGCGTAAGATATTTTTCCGAAGTTTAATCCTTTCGCTGCCAAATCATTACTTCGCGGATTATCTTTGAAAGGGTGTTATAACGCAAATGTTGACCATTAATGATACTAAAAATTATATGATTGACTATATTTTATGCACCTGAAGTTCATTGTTTTCTTCATAACTAAAAGATAAATAAAAATTAGCATACGTGGGATCGGATCAAAATCTCCATTTGCTTTTACAAAAATATAGCACTTTATTTTGCCTTTTAAATAACACAAAAATAAAATAACTAAAACACACTTTCGTTAATAAAAGCTGACACGGACTTCAGTTCCTAAAAGTTTTATTTTTAGCCTAAACGGATCAACTGCCATAAGTCTAGGTAATCAGACATTAAAGACGTGAACAGTGTTGTTGTTGGTGACTTTGGAACTGTCAAATTTAAACGGAGCGACAGAATAAAACCTCTTGTTGTAATGAACAGTGTGATACTGTGATACGAGTAGACGACGAATTGGTTTCTATTAATCCCTCAACTTTGTTCCAACGAATTTCGGTTGTAAAGCACTCAGATGAAGATATTGAGGAGTTTTTGACTTACGATCCAGGACCTTATTCCGAGTCCCTATTTGACAATGGCTTAAGAAAAAGAACCAAATCTACTCTCTACAAGGCATTCAAACCCCTAACAACCAAGCGGTTCAGCGGCAGGGATCAATTCGTCATTGATGGTGGTTTGTAATTTTATAGGGCTGTTTGGTCTAAAAATCTTTCTTTTTCTTTAATATCCGACAAATATGTTGAGTACGTGCAGTCAAAATATCAACTATCAGGTAGTCTTTGATGGCTACCCTGATGACGTACAAAGTGGTAAAAAAACTGATGAGTGTATGAGACAACTAAGGAAGCATGCTTTGACTGACGTATTGTTTGACGGCACAACGATACCTACCACGTCCAAAGAAAAGTTTCTTGCTAATCCAAAGAACAAGGGTCGGTTAATATCTATGATGATTGATAAGTTTTCATCACCAGATATTACATGCAAGCAAGCAAAAGAATACGCAGACACCTTTATTGAAAACACTGCTTTGTCCTTGGCTCCATAAAATGAGATGGTGAATATAGTTGGGTGGGGGTGGGGGGGGGAGTATGTAAAACTCTTGGTTATTTTGATAGGTCTCTGCAAATCTGAAAACGTTTTCTTTTTAAAACCTGGGAAGGACACCGTTTCTCCATTGACATTTTCTCCATCAAATGCTGCGAGTTCAACGGTTGCGGAAAACATCATTTTCCTACATGCTATGAGCGGGTGCGATACAAAGTCAGCACCGTTTATGCAAGGGAAAATGAAGTTCCTCAAAATTCTTGGGAATAATCCATATGTTGCAGATGTTGTTAAGTGTTCAAATACCCGATCACTACTCAGGAGATGGTTGCAGCTGCTGCGGAACGTTTACTTGTCTCACTGTATGGCTATAGTGGGACGAATGTACCTTCGCTGAACTACCTAAAGTATATTTCGTACCAGAAGTCAGCCTTTAGATACAGTTCTAATATTGCTGCTTTACCACCATCTGCAGCTGCAGCGCAACAGCTCTCTTTAAAAGTATATCACCAAGTCCAGCAATGACTGGGCGTTGAAAGAAAATGCTGATGAGTGGGGATGGAAGAAAACAAATGCTGGCCTTGAGCCTGTATTTACTGTACTACCCCCTGCTCCCCCTGCTTTGTTGAAGCTTGTATCCTGCAAGTGCACAGAGAACTGCAACCGAAATTTTGGGTGCAAGAAGGCAGGGCTTTGTTGTTCTAACATGTGCCTCAACTGCGAGGGGAACTTCAACAACATCGCAGTGGTGAGTCAAGACGAGGAAGACGAGTTTACCTTGAAACCGAACTGTAGCTGCATTGCCCACCCACTGAATCCGTGGACCCAATGGAAGAGGAACGAGCCATGCCACAAGGTATGAAATATTTACCATTAAGAAAGCATTTATTCTATAATATTGGTAGTTATAAAAAGCCCCACTAATTCCATACGTCTATTTTTTATGTTGTAGATGTCGATGAACAGCAGAGATCTTCAAATAAAAGAATGCGACAATAAGATTTTTGCTTTTTTATTTTATGTAAATGTACTTACTAATGTGTATAATTATTTATAATTAGTTAATGATTCATAATGAGTCGTCGTATTTGTTATCAGGTAACTTCATTGTAAAATGTAGTCAATCACATAGTCCTTAGTTTCATTAATGGTCAACGTTTGCGTAAAATGATTAGTTTTCATGTTACATCGATGTGTAGGGCCGTAATTCTCGTTTTTTTTCTTTTTCTTTTAATAAACACTTTTTTGCTTTTAACCACCATTTTTGTTGGCACTATTACGGATAAACTATTGATCAGGAAAAAAACTTTTAATGCATAAAATGTAGGAAATTTTATCCTCTGTAATTCATATGCTTTCGTCTTTCACGTAAAATGCACATTTTTGGAGTTATTTTAAAAAAAAAGAAAAAAAGAAAAAAAAGAAAAAAAAGAAACAGAGACAAGTCCGTTTTTATGCTTTTTTATAAAAATAACGTATTTCCTAGAAAATTTTTTGTTGGAAAATCTCTTATTTTTGTTCAGCGACCTAAAAAACATAAAGGTACCAAATATCAAAACTTCATCAAAACTTTCTTTAATTTGCCCTTTTTGAGTACTTAATGCTGGACTATATGTTTTGTTTTTGCCCCTAAAATCATTATAATAAAAGTCCAAATCACGTGACTGAGAGCGGATTTTAGAGTTTCCATACACAAATCATGCTTCGTTTCTAAATATTATTTTTGCGCCATCTGTCGGTAATTAATATAAATAAAGGAATTTTCTTTTGAAATTATACTTTGCTATGTAAGGTTATGAATTCTGAAGACATTGCAAATAAAATGAATATTTCTTATAAAACGTAATTATAATATAAGGAATATATAATACCGTGTACTACATATATTAATTATATCAATGCAAATAAAATTTTGTATTTTAACATACTAGAAACTTTGTAGTGAAAATAAATTTGTAATCCTATTTATGTCTATTGTTTTATTAGATTTATTTCTTGTTATATCTCCTATTTTAAAATATTTACAAAGTAAAACCATTGATTATTCTACAGCCTGGAACTTGGTAGAGAAGCTGCTTCAACAAATATGGGATAAAAGGAGTGATAAACACTTTCACGCTCTGTATTCCAAAACAAAATATTATACAAGTATATAGTTATTAGCAACTTAGAAGATAATGTATTGATGTTGAAGTAGAATTAGATTTCAAGGAAAAAAGAACTTAAAAGAAAAAGGTAATGCCTGGTGAAAAATCAATAGACGAGACTCCTGGAATCTCAACTTGCTCAAAACTATAAATTTGATCTTTTCCAGTGTTTTAGATTGTGCCAGGGCAAGTATCGAAGAAAGATTTAGTCCAAACAAAGAAATTTCAGTAGATTGTCTCTGGTTAGACCCAAAGAAATTTAATGAAATTGTAATGCTTGATACTTTTCCCGCGGAAGTCCTTTGTAGCATTTCTAATCTTTGTAAAGTTGAAAGAATTCAGTTATAGATAGAGCTGAAAGAATTTGCAGATCAGTCTGAAAGCTTTACAATGGTTGAAAAAACTACCATTAAAAGAAAACAAGACAATCTGAATGGAGCTGAATAAATCTGTGAGTATGACGATGTAGAATCTGAATTTGAAAAAGACAAAAATCTTTATGGTTACTGCTCTGACAAGAAACAATGTTTTCTGTGTTTATCATGCGCTTTTTCTGTTGTTTTTGAACTCTCATAATCTGGAATGTTTACCAACCTGTATGTAGCTTACAAGTTTGTACACCTGTGAAAGGGTGTTTTCTAAATTTAAAATAGTTAAGAATTGACTTAGATCTGCTTTAAACCAATACCTTATTTCTAATCTTCTTTTCATGAATGTAGAAATATTTTTATTTTATAACTGGGATAAAGATGCTATTATAGATGAACTGACCAAAAAGGCGTTTGGTTAGTAAACAGCTTTCCACAATCACATGAACTATCTTAGTTCGCTGTATCTGTACCAAGGTATTGTAGAGCCATTTTTCTTTTTGTTATAAAACCTATTTTACAATTTGTAACAATTAAATTAAAATTAAAGAGGACATTGTTTTTTTTTTCAATATGCTTTTTTTTTATTACCGTTGTGTTCCTTTTTAATATTTACTTAGGTATTACAGAAGGATTTAGATTATTAGAGCTTCAACTTCTGTTATTTTTTTCCAGCATGGAACTAGTTTAGGTACGGTATATAAAAATAATTTAAATATTTATTGTGAAAGTAAACAAACTACATCAGAGAAAGCTTGCTTTTTAACCCAACTATTTTCCAAGTGACAAAGTAGCTAAATGTGGTTTTTAGGCATGTAAACCTAATTTTCAAATAGTAAATATTCTAATATTCTATGTCCTCTAAATTTCCCGGTAAGGGGCTCTTTTTCAGTCTCTAGCCGAGGGCCCTCAAACAAGGGCGCCCATATGATTAATTTTAAGGGGGGGCTGAAAAAAATCTCAACTTCCACCAAAGCTATCATACATGTTAGTAAATATTTAAGGTACTTAGCGTTTTTTTCACTATCTTTTTGACAAAATTTGAGTCCCCCCCCCGCAATCTTTTGACGAAATTTGCATTTTTTTGCGATCCTTTGGCGAAATTTGCGTTTTTTCACGAATCTTTGACTAAATTTGCGTTTTTTTCGCGATTCTTTGACGAAATTTGAGTTTATCCCACGATTCTTTGACGAAATTTCGTTTTTTCGCGATTCTCAAACGAAATTTGAGGTTTTTTTCCCCCGTGATCTTTTGACGAAATTCGCGTTTTTTCGCGATCCTTTGACGAAATTTGCGTTTTTCTCTACGAATCATTAACGAAATTTGCGTTTTTCTGCGGTTCTTTGACGAAATTTGTGTTTTTTCAGCTATTTGACGATATTCGCATTTTTCTCGCGATCCTTGAACAAAATTTGCGTTTTTCTGCGATTATTTTACAAATTTTGCGTTTTCCCAAGGATTCTTTGACGAAATTTAGTTTTTTTTCGCGATTCTTTGACGAAATTTTAGTTTTTCCCGCGATTCTTTGACGAAAAATTGCCTTTTTTCGCGATCCTTTGGGGAAATTTGTGTTTTTTAGCGATTCTTTGACAAAATATTCATTTTTTCCACGATTTGTAGACGAAATTTGCGTTTTCTCCACGATTCCTTTGACGAAATTTACGTTTTAATCGCGATCTTTTGACGAAATTCGTCTTTTTCCCGTGATCCTTTGACGAAATTGGCGATTTTTTTCTGCAAACGATTCACGAAATTGGTGTTTTTTGTGGCCATTTGTCAAAATTTGTGATATTCTTCCGTGATATATTTTATGTTCGTATTTTCGGAACCGAATGCCTTAAATTTTCAGACAGTTCGGAACATAATCACCTTCACCACTGGCCTGAGGGTACTGAATAAGGGGCTCACAACCATAATTGACAAAATCCATTTTGAAAAAAAAATGAGATAGTCCATTGAGAAGGTGCATAAAATCTGTTTTATACACTCTCACAGTAAACATAGTCTGTAAACAGATGACATATACAGGGCTGCCACGACTGAATATTTTTCTATTCTATTCGCACCACTATTAAAAAAAAAACAGATTTTGTAGTATATTTCTCTTGAAAATTTTCTCGAATTTTATTTCAACAATCTTTTTTGAGAAAGTGGTGTGAGGTAGAATTAAAAAATTGTCGCCTGTATCAGCCCTGCATATATGAGAAACTGAAAACAGATTTGGCTCAGTGTGGGAATGGATAAAACAGATTTTATGCACCTTCTAAATGGGCTATCTCATTTTTTTTTCAAAGTGGACTTGGTATACAGGGAGTTTCTAAATGAATATCGGCGTTTTAACGCTTCATTACATACAACTTAAAATTATAATTAATACTTAAAATGAAAGAGCAACTCAAACAGTTTTACCTACAAGCTTACAAGTGTTCAATGTGAACACCTTTCGTCACACAGCACACATGACGTCAATAGCTCAGTTCTTCCCAAACGTTAATTAGTGTTTGTGGGGTAATTGTTGCAACAGCTGCCTCAATCCTGTTTCTTAGGTTGTATAGGTCAGCTGATAGTGGAGGCATATACACTCGATCCTTTATGAACCTCAACAGGTAGAAATCACATGGCGTCAGATCGGTGAGCGTAGAGTGGTGTTTGGAAAGAGCTATCGACTTTATGTGTTCCGTGTGACGAAAGGTGTTCGCATTGAACACTTGTAAGCTTGTAGGTAAAACTGTTTGAGTTGCTCTTTCATTTTATGTATTAAGTATAATTTTAAGTTTTTTATAATAGATACTACAAAGCGTTAAAACCCCGATATTCATTTACAAACACACTGTACTATGGTTGTGAACCCCTCAAAATGACATTCCTACAGTGCAAATTTTTGACAGAATTGTCTATAATTTAATATGGCTGTCTTAACCCCTTGAGGGGTACCGGTATATAATATATACCACTTTTTAATGTATAACTTTGCCACCAGTATTACTAAGTAAAAATATTTATTATTCTTTTTTGCAGATTGAAAAGGTAAAAATTTATTATTTAAATTTACTGGTGTCAAAACATCGCAAAATGTAGCATTTTTAGGCCACGTGCTTGCCCTCCAAGGGGTTAAATAAATGGGGAAATGTAGTTTCTATGAGGAGATCATTTATCGTGACATTCTCACCACAGTCTTTGCTTTTCCACAAATCAAACCATGTTCTTGCTTCTGACTCCAAATTCTCAATATTATAAAAATGAGATAGCTCCTTGATTTCTTTGACAAAAAAAATTTTGCCATATTTTTCGTCATATTGGGATGAAGTAAAATTGCTTTGAATGACGTTTCATATTTCGATTCAAAAACCTTGACTCAAGGGATATAATTAAAGAGTCTAAATATGGATTTAGAAATGCTGCTCTGTAATATTCAAGAGGAGTGGCCATAGGAAGGTAAGATTATCTAGTAGACGTTCTATACATTTTAATATCGATTTCTTACAATTACAATTCTCCATTTTAGCTCCATGAAAATTTCTGAAAATTCTTCTTCTGATTCCGTTCTGTGTATAAGAAAAATCTCAAGAAGTTCATCTTTATGTTCTGATAAACCGAATGCAAATCTTAATCTACAAATTGTAATTTGTTTACAACTGGCTCCAGATAGAAAAAATATCGAGAAATTATTTTGAGGTATACAATAAACTTTATAGATGACGTTGCAGCATCTAAATGAATGACTTGTGAGCGTGTTTCTTGGTTTGTACTATTGTCTAGAGAAATATTACAGAGATTTTCTTTAACAGTGGCAAAATGATTAGGAAAATATCTTGTGGACTTATACTTTCCTGACCACATTGTTTCACGTAGACCAGGAAAGTGTGAGTTACAAGAATTATAAGGTTTCTGGTCGACGAAAATTATTTTGTCTTGTTCTGTAGGCTTAAGATAGAATTTTCGAGTTCTGGCTGCGTACAATCAGGATTCTAATCTTTATTAGATTCGGGAAAAAGAATTTTTCAATTAAAAATTGCACTGTACCATTCACAACTTATTATTAAATCTCTCTCTAAATTCTCAGAGTTTTGTTCATGCAAAATAAGTTATACCTGTGAAAATGGATCCTGTCTATAACAAAATCCTTCCTTATGCAGAAAAAGTGTTATTGTCTTGTAGGAAAAAAAACACACACAGTAACACCGGCTAAGATAAAAATCGTCTGAAACGGAATTTGTTTCCTATCTTGTGCTTTTCCTCTTTGTAAGAAGCAGACTATTCGGAAGGACTAATTAAAAACTTATGAAAATAGAACCTGTCTAAAACAGAATCCATCTTTAAAAGAAAAAAAAATTATGGCTATGACAAAATGAATTCCTAACAATTATACCTGCTAAGACGGAAACCCATCTAAAACGGAAATTACTTCCGGTGACTTCTGATGTTGTCGAGGCATATTTTATTTATGCTTTGTTTTTAGAAGGTAAAGTTAAAATTTTCATATCTTGCAACTGATCTATATTAAAAAAATTTGACAAAACCAAAATCTAGGGGGGGGCTCAAGCCCCCCCTTGCCCCCCCATATGGGCGCCCTTGCCCTCAAAGGAGCCAGTCCGGGCCTGAGATAGACTGTGGGAAAAAGCAGAAAAAGAAAAAAAAGAGCGGGAACATGAGTTGGCTAGATTAAAAGCAACACAAGAGTCAGATGACCGAAGTACAGCATCCAGTAGTGTCTCAGTTAGAACGAGTAATTTACCCCTAAAAACAATTATGCATCGCTTTGATGAAAAGAATTCGGATATTTCGTTGTTTTTGAATTTATTCGAGAGACAGGCAAAAAAATGTAATCTAAATTCGGATGAGCTGGTGACGAACTTACTATCATTATTACCTGTGGGAATGGCCGAGTTAATTTTAAGAGAACCCGAGGACAAAATTGACGATTTTCAACATGTGAAAGAAAAACTGTTAGAACGCTATCGTTTGAATGCAGAGACGTACCGACAAAAATTTAGTCAACATCCGAGGAATCCTAATTCAGTTTGGAAGGACCTGATCTTCGAACTTAATAGTTTTTTAGAAGGTTGGCTGTCATGCTTACAAGTTTCGGATTTTGAAGGATTGAAAAATTTGCTTGTCACGGACCAGATCAAACGGAGGGCGTCTCCAGAAATGCGCTAACATTTCATGGATAACTGGGCGGAAATTAAAGACCCCGAAGAGTTAGTGAAGCTTTTAGATGCGTACGAGGCAATCAAGCGCCCGTCTAAAAAACGTGGAATCCGAAACTCCCTTTAGAGAAGAAATTTGAAAGACCCAAGACTTTTGAAAATGGGCGAAACGGTAACAGAAATCCGGAGACTAACTTTAATTGGAGGGATCGAAATGATAATAAAGAGAGGGAAAAGGCGTTCGAAAAAAATGCGGGAAGTCAAGTGTTACGCGTGTTTGCAAAGCGGTCACTACAAAGTAAATTGTCCGGAAATTAAAAAGAAAGAGGCTGCGTGGGTCAGTCACTTGACTAGTAAGCCGACACTTGAAGAAGCCTTCTCCCCTTATTTGAGTAAAGTATTAGTGAATGGAGTTCAGGCAACTGCCTTGAGGTATTCAGGTGCAGCCCTCGATTTAATCCCATACGACTTAGTCAGTCAAGATAAATTAAATGGAGACCACGTATGGATTAAAACTCCGTTCGACAGTAAATTATACTGTTTATCTATAGCAGAGGTCACTTTAGAAATTGAAGGTGTGGGGGTAATTGAAACCAAGGCAGGAGTAAACAATAGAGATTCGGACATGAATTTCTATTTGTTGGGTAATCAAACTCAAAAGTTGTTAGAACAAGCGAAGAGGAAACCCAAATTGATGAATGCAGTTTTAACGCGTGCTCAAACGAGAAGAATTGTTGAACAAACCCCAGATCTGGAAGATAAACGGATTATGATTTCCGAGGAAGAAAGAGAAGGGGGAAATTTTCGCGAGTGCAGTGAAACGGAAACGTTGAATTCTAAAGAAAAGGGTGAGGACCCAGATGATCCCATCGAATTGGATAGTTTAGATAAAGGTTTACCGCCATTGTTAATTGAAGACGGATTTACGAATCTGGCAAAGATAGGGAGAGAGGATTTTAAAGATGAACAAGACTGTGATCCATCTCTCAAGGAGATTAGAGAAAAGGCTGAAGTTAAAAAGTCCCACTTTGAAATAAGAAATTCTCTGATAATAAGAAACACGAAGGATAATCGCGGGAACGAGAGGACTCAGGTGGTTGTTCCTTTGAAATTTCGAGTTGATATATTAGGCGCGTGTCATGAAGGAATTTCGTCTCACCTAGGAGAAACGAAAACTAAAGATAAAGTATTGCGGTATTTCTTTTGGCCTAATGCGATAAAAGAAATTGAGGAGTTTGTCAAAACTTGTGATCCGTGTCAAAGAATCGGAAAAGCAGGGGAAAAGAAGAAAGCGCCGCTTAAACTAGTACCAATAGTGGGTGAAATATTTTCGAAGCTAAGCTGTGATCTCGTCGGTCCCTTACCTAAGTCAAACAAAGGGAATAAATACATGGTCACTGCGGTATGTTTAGCATCAAAGTACCCCGAGGCTGTACCAGTGTCCGATATGAGGTCTGAGACCATTATCGAAGCCCTAATGATGATATTCAGTAGATTAGGATTTCCAAGGAAAATCCAGACAGACTTGGGCCGGAGTTTTGTTAGCGATTTAACGACCGCCTTTCTTAAAAAGTTCGGAGTTAAGATAGGAAACTCAAGTGTGTGTCTACCTGAAAGTAACAGTGTTGAACGATGGCACAGGATGGTTAAGAGGCTTTTGAAAGTGCTTTGTGTAGAAAACGGGTCTAATTGAGAAGCAAATTTGCCTTATGCATTGTTAGCATTACGGACGGTACCGCATAATTCGACTGGGTTCAGCCCCGCTGAACTAGTGCACGGAAAAAATTTGAGGACCCCGGAAACATTATTGTTTGAAAAATGGATGGGAGAAGCGGAGGAAAATGAATTAGTGACGGAATATGTGTTTAACCTCACGAACAGATTAAAAAGGTGTCAAGATTTAGCCTTTGAAAACATGTCAGCAGAACGTGAAAAAAGGAAATTTTGGTTTGACAAAAAGGCCGTTGAAAGAAAATTTAACGTGGGAGATGAGGTACTGGTTTTGGCAACCAGTAAACCTAATAAAATGTCAGTTAGCTGGATAGGACCCGGGAAGATTGAATCGAAAATCTCGGAAACCAATTATATTGTGAATGTCGCTGGGAGGCGACAAAAATCCCAAATTTATCACGTGAATTTATTAAAGCCTTATAAAAAGCGGGTGGAGTTAGTAAATGTTTCAACGCGAGAGATAAACGAGGTTGAGGATAAACAAGATTTAGATATAGTTTTTCCCTGTGCCGATTCCGAAGTTTATAAGTTCGATGAAGTCGTAAGAGAGAGTGATTTAACAACTAGATGCACTTCCGAACAATTGAGACAATTGGAAAATTTATTGGATCGTTATGGGACTGTATTTTCTAATGATCCAGGACGTACAGATCTAATCGAACATGACATAGAATTGTCTGAACTAAAACCCGTCCGTTCGAGACCCTATAGAACGTCGCCTAGACAAACGGAGATACTTCGCAAAGAGATTAAACGAATGTTAGAATTAAATCTTATAGTAGAGGGCGAATCTGAATTTAGCCCTCCAATTATTCTCGTGGAAACTCCAGGAAAGGACCCGAGGCCCTGTATAGACTACAGGAAACTAAATGCCATCACAAAAGTAGAATTTTATCCTTTACCCAATATTGAGGAAAGAGTAGAAAAAGTCACTAGTGCTAAGTATATTACGGTTTTGGATCTAACGAAAGGCTACTGGCAAATTCCAATGACCCCGAGGGCTCAGAAATTAGCAGCTTTTGTTACAAGCTTTGGATCCTATTATCCTCTGGTCATGGCTTTTGGACTCTTGAATGCCTCCTACAGGTTCTTAAAATTTATGGATATAGTTTTGAGAGGGCTTGAGAAGTTCTGTTTACCGTATCTAGATGATATGGCGATTTTTTCAGATAGTTGGGAGGACCATATGCGTCATCTAGAAATAGTACTTAAAAGGGTTAATGACGCGAAACTCAAAATCAAATTGGCGAAATGCAAGTTCGCTCAGAAAACCGTAAAATATCTTGGGCATATTGTAGGAGAGGGACGTCGTAGGCCAGCTGAGGCAAAGGTAAAGGCAATTAAGGAATTACCGGTTCCGAAATCGAAAACTGAAATTCGTAGATGTTTGGGAATGGCTGGATATTATTCCCGTTCCATAAAAGATTACGCAATGATTGTAGAACCATTGACGAGAGCGCTTAAAGGGAAAAATAAAAAGGAAAAGATCGCATGGAGCTACGAAATGGGAAAAGCCTTTGAGACATTGAAAACGAAACTTACGGAAGAACCGGTACTGTACGCTCCTAATTTTCAGAAAGAGTTCATAGTACAAACTGATGCCAGTGATTTAGGTATTGGCGTTGTTTTGGCTCAAAGAGAGGGATCTGAAGAACACCCCATTATATATTTAAGCCGCAAATTTACCGATAGTGAGAAAAGTTTCTGCGCCAATGAAAGAGAGTGTGCGGGAATTATTTTCGCGATAAAAAAATTTAAGGCATTGTATTGATGGACAAAACTTTTCTATCGAAACGGTTCACAATCCCTTGGTATTTCTAAAAAGAAATTCTGGAAATAATCCTAGATTGTTAAGGTGGTCCTTGGCTCTGCAACCTTATAATTATGCAATTTCTCATCGCCCAGGCAGAGACATTCCGCATGTTGATTGTCTGACTCGAATTTAATGAGATTTCTTGTTAAACTTTTGTATATAATTATTTTAAGGTTTTTTATTTTTTATTTCACTGTGTTTTATTTCTTTATATGTTCATGATTTCTTATCAGAGCGCGCAAAAAGAAAATGAAAGTAGTATTATCTTATTCATGTATGTTTTATCTCTTGCCACTCTGATGTAAATTGAGCTTGAATTTCTTTGTCCGCCACCTAGAGATTCTTAGTGTTTCACCCTTAAGAATCCCTTGAGGAGGGGGTGCTGTAGAGAATTGAGCCTCTACACTCAGGTGCAGCGTATGTCATCCTAAACTTTCATGTGAGAGCACTTAGAAGGGAACTTTTCATACATACCTTCCCACGCTAGCGTATCTTTAAAGGAAGGCAAAATGCCGAATATCTATTGTACTACCAGCGAAATGTTAGGACACTGATGCATTGGTAGGGTGGTACCCAAGAAAGGGGTCTTATGCTTTGATCTGTGCCGAAACCGTGGGAAAGATAGCATCTGCGAGGGAAGCGATCTCTGCACACGATTTTTAGGTTTGCACACGAAACTATGCCCTTTGTCTTAGAACGTCCAATGACGGACTGATTATAAATGAAAGAGATGTATCTCAAGGCTGCTAAGAGGTTGGAGAGTTTCTAAGTGCTCCGCCTCGACCAAAACCCCGCCCCTAGGGAAAGATCCCCTGCGAGAATGAAAAAGTTAGAGAGGACAGTGTTTTGGATAGATCTGAACGAGAGTGGTGACTCTCTGGAAAAGGGAGGAAGGAACGTCAGTTTCGGGACTTAGCGCAGTGGAAGCGCTAGTGAGGTCTGACCTCTATTTGATTGATACAGCAGGTATCAGGTGTAAATCCCAGTGAAGAGAAAAGCACGACCCGTGCGAGAGTGAGAGTTCTTAAACTCTGAATCATCGAGAATTAGTAGATTTTCCGAAAGAGGAGGAACGGACGTGCCTTGATCCGTATGAACTCTGTCTAGAAGTTACGACTGACTGTAATTCTCTGAGACTTTTTTTGTTTGAGTTGCACTTAGAGTCAAGAGGACATTAATTTATAAGCGATTGACCCACGAAAAATAATTAAATGTTGCAATAACATCTTGTACATATTTTTATTAGAATTAATATTGTTATGCAATAAAATTCTATTTTCTAATTTATGCGAGAATTTCTCTTTGCCAACGATCTGATCTCGCTACCACTCACCATCATTATCGGGTCGGTATAGAGGAGTTATTACAGTAGATTTGTTTTCTGGAATTTCAAGCTCCTACCTATAACTGCTGCTGAGATATGGCGAAATGACCTAAAACATTCGACCATATCTCATGACATTCGACCCCCTTTAACGCCCTTCTGGATGGAATTTCTAAAATCGCTGAAATAGGTGTTTAATCATTTTTTAGTAGGTTTGTTTTCCTGATTTTTTCGTTCCTACCTATAACTGCTGCTGAGATATGTCGAAATGATCTAAAACATTCGACCACCCCCCTTTAACCCCCTTCTGGATGGAATTTCTAAAATCGCTGAAATAGGTGTTTAATCATTTTTTTAGTAGATTTGTTTTCTGGAATTTCAAGCTCCTACCTATAACTGCTGCTGAGATATGGCGAAATGACCTGAAACATTCGACCACCCCCCATTTAACCCCCTTCTGGATGGAATTTCTAAAATCGCTGAAATAGGTGTTTAATCATTTTTTTAGTAGATTTGTTTTCCTGTTTTTTGCGTTCCTACCTATAACTGCTGCTGAGATATGTCGAAATGATCTAAAACATTCGACCACCCCCCTTTAACCCCCTTCTGGATGGAATTTCTAAAATCGCTGAAATAGGTGCTTAATCATTTTTTAGTAGATTTGTTTTCTGGAATTTCAAGCTCCTACCTATAACTGCTGCTGAGATATGGCAAAATGACCTAAAACATTCGACCACCCCCATTTAACCCCCTTCTGGGAGGAATTTCTAAAATCGCTGAAATAGGTTTTTAATCATTTTTTTAGTAGATTTGTTTTCTGGAATTTCAAGCTCCTACCTATAACTGCTGCTGATATATGGCAAAATGACCTAAAACATTCGACCACCCCGGCATTTAACCCCCTTCTGAGGGGAATTTCTAAAATCGCTGAAATAGGTGTTTAATCATTTTTTTAGTAGATTTGTTTTCTGGAATTTCAAGCTTCTACCTGTAACTGCTGCTGAGATATGGCAAAATGACCTAAAACATTCGAACCCCCCTTTAACCACCTTCGGGGTGGGGAATTTTCATAAATCCCTTCTTATTGCTTGCCTAGGCCATAACAGCAATCTACAGTCCAAATTGCGTGACCCTGACTTTAGTAGTTTCGGCTGGGCGTTGATGAGTCACCCAGTCAGTCACCGTTTCCTCTTTATATAATAGTATAGATTACCAATGGCAACTTTCTCGCACTATTAGTATGTTTCGATTATACAAATTTCGTTTTTTTTCGACCCACCCTAATATACAAGTTCGTTAGGTGCAAGGCCCAAGTGCAAACCTTTTTAATAGTATCGTATAAAAAATATTTTTACTCACATTGGCCACCTATACCGCACCCATTTGTTTCTGAACCTATCGTTAAATAACAGAATATATAGAAATATATAAGCAATTTATATATATATGTGGTGAATTTGATTTGTTGATTATAAAATATGTAAGGCAGTGTTATGAAAACAAATGAATCTCATTCAATTTTTGAAAACTAATTAATGCCAGGTATATGTAAAAAAAATTTCATATTATATTCTGGTATAAGTGCAATTAAAAAATTACATTTGTTTACTTAGCTTTTCAGCGAAATTAGAAAAGACCTTACAGTGGCGCAGCCAGAATTCGGTTCTGGGGGGGGGAGGGGGGGGTTGAGTTTCTGGTAAAAGTGGTCGCCGATTATCTGAATCACCGGTTAATGAATCAGTCTTTTAAATGAATGAAATCATAATGCTTTTCTCCGCAATTACGCTGGTTATGATTCATTTAAACAGCTTTTAAATATTAGTTACAAACTATAAAATGCACCAATGAAGTAACACAAAACTAGGTTAGATTTATAAAGTGTTTAAAAATGATGAGGGGAAAACTTTAAGATGGAAGAGCACAGTACAGCAAATAATTTTTACATAGAAACTAACAGAGTTGCAATCCATCTGTTCAATCAAAAATACACAAGGTTTCATTACAAGAGAATCACGAATTCTTATTCCTAACTTTAATAGCTAATGAAGCAATTTTAACAAAATTTTCAATAGACTTACTTTTCTTGCTTTTTGCCAAATGTAACTACTCAATTAGGTAATCGATGTTTTGGAATGTAGTTGATATTAAACATGGTATTTTAGACTAAATTACTCTGCCCTTCCAGTACTTTATATGACATTGAATTTCGCATTAAGTAACGTAAATCAGATGAAAATTTCTTTAAAATATATTTATTATTGTTAAAGTTCTCTAAAAATATCCGAGTTTGAATTGGAGTCGTATCTATACTAATATTATGAAACAGCAACGTTTGTTCTTTTTTGCAGGGATTAATTCTGGAACTACAGAACGGATTAAAAAAAACAATTGGTCATATGCGAGTTTTGATCGCGTACAAAGGATTCGACCCAAAATATCAGAACTGTTCAAATACAATATCAGGAACCGGAAAAATTACTTTTTTTATTGTAGCGAACTACAACTGCAACTACTTTATCGAAAATGTAGTTTACTACAACTACAACTACACTTGTTTTAAAAAGTAGCGACTACAAACTACTTTTCAAAAGTAGTCACTACTTCGCTACTTTCAGATTTTGTCAAAGGGTTTTCCATTTACACTTGAAATTGAAGACACGAATTAAATAATAAAGCGACTCCTCGTTATATCTCGTCTATCGGGTTATAATTAAATGAATGCAACATAATCGAGGGCATTAAAAAAGATAACATACAAGAAAATGTTTTGTGTTTGTCTCCAAAATGTTAATTTATACACACATTAAATTTCGTAGCAAAATTAAGAGAGAGATTATAATCTAGAAAATTACAAAAAACAACCCTATATGCAAATAATAAATAAATCTGTAAATCAAGAAATTCCGAACAATAAGAAACTGGCGTTAAAACATGAAGATTTAATAATGAGTAAATAGACAAGTGTTGCCAGAAAGAAAATTAATTCATTTGGTGGATTAGTACTTGATTTTAGCAGCAAGTGTCAATGGGGAAAGTCTATCACTTCATGCGATACGTTGTTATACGCTGCAGCTGAGATTCGCAAATTGTTGAGCAGAACAAATTTTGCATAAAAGAAGCAAATTTCGGCACCGTAATTTGCAGAATTGTACATTTCCTACCCCTGAAGTAGCATTAAAAGTAGCGTCGGTTCTCAGTACAAATTGCGGATTTCTTGTATCACGGTACTCGCTACACTACATTATTCAAAATGTGACGCAGTGCACTACAAACTACTGTAAAAAGTAGCAGCTACAGTAGTTTCGCTACTTCCGACCCCTGGACAATATACTCACATACCTAAAACAATACCACATGCCATAATTTAATTTTATTGGTATTGGACTGAAAAACAAGCAATATATCTCCCTCTAAAACCTTGCACAAAGTTTAAACTTGGCAGAGAACCAATCACGCTTTGGAAGAAGTCGCTGAATTTCACACGAAAAGTTACTTGACAAATTTGACGTAATAGTAGACAATTTTAAAGCATTTAAAAAAGTATTCTAAACAACGCGAAACTTTCCGATTCATTTTCAAAAATGAAATTATATGTAGGCATAATTCAAGTGATTTGTTATTGAAAAGTTTTTTCATCTTAAATGAATTATATATTCAATTATAAGCGATTGTTGTCTCAAAATTACTGACTTTCAATGTCTTGGAATTAATCTATGAATTATTTTTCAATATTTGCCTTCAATAATTGAATTCAGTTGGAATGAAAAACGTTGACTATCACTATGATTTGTCTTACCTAAAGCAAAGATCTTGTACAAAGTTTAATCTTAGCATTGTGCCAAGAGCGCTTCAAAAGGAGGTCGCAAAGTAGCAACACTGTTTTAATCCATGCCGTTGTTTTCAAGATGGGTTTTTAACCCTCTGCACGGAACACAGGTCTCTCGGACCGATCAATGTTTCTGTTCTTGTATTTCTTTAAAATTGTGAATTTTTCTCATTATGTATAATTTAGTGGGTATTTTTGTATAAATAAAGAATTTGAAATATTACATATTGTAATTAGTCCACCCTCCTAATGGGAATCAATCTCAAAAGTTAGTAGGAATACATGTCCTAGCCTGAGAGACCGGTGTTCCTTTTAACTAATAAAAAAAAGATGTTCCGTGCAGAGGGTTAATTAATATCTCAGCTAGTTACAGATACATTTTTTTCGAAAATCATTATCAACAATCCTTAGATGATTCTGCGTCGATAACCCTCAACTCCACCGCTGAGCGCCAGAAAAATAAGACACACGAGTGCTCTTATAATAGTTCCGTTTTTACTTTTTAAGTATGGAAATGGAACTTTAATAATGGTGTCAAAATTCTGGTAACCATCTGCTCTCTAACATAGGCTATATTTTATACAACAATTTCCAAACAATTTTTTCGGTACAACAATTTTCAAAGGGGTTCAAGAACAAAAAACATTCTAAAATTGCGGTTTCTACGATATACGCCGCTGAAGTATGACGTTTCAACATGGCACTGGGCATAAACAGATCGGAGTGCCCATTGAAATAACATGGACGTAAAAAATAAAATCTTCTAGGAATAATAATTTTCATATTTAAGAACTTTCAGGCACTGTTCTGCAAAGTTTAAGGTACGCTTTTCATTATGAATTCACCAAACTTCTGATTTTGTACTTTAAATTTGAATAATTTATTCAAAAGTCATTAGCTTAACTCCGGTTAGACAAACATGGCGGTTGTTTACATCGTCTGAATCGGGTCCGTCACGATGTATTTATCTCTCTTTACTTAAAAGTAATTTGATGTTTTAATTATAAGTAAAGATAAAATCCTATTAAAATTAAAAATTTATTAGATTATTTTTAATAATTTACATATTATAATACTTTATATATTTAATATAATAAAATTTAGTATTTTAATTTAATATATTATTAATTTAATATAATTTATTATGATATTATTTATGTATACAAAATTAATTATTTATTAAGATTAATACTAATTATAATTATAAATATTTTATTATTATTAATATTAATTATAGTTTTTAATATTAAATATAATTATTAAATAATTAATATTTTAGTTCATATTATTATATTATAATTATTTTTAATTTTATTAATAATAATTAAATTATGTTACTATGATAATTTAAATTTATAATTTGTAATAATATTATTATTTATGTTATTAATTTATATAAATTTAAATGTATTAATATAATTATAAATATTGATAATAAAATAATATAAAATTATAATATAATCTATAATATAATAATAGTAATATTATGTATAATTAATACTAATAATAAATATTTATTTATCATTTTAAATGAATAATAAATATAATTGATATTAATATATAATATAAAATTAATTATTAATAATTTTAATAATTATTATTTAATTATATATATAATTAAATTAATTAACTATATAATTAATTAATATAATTAAATTAACAATTTTTAATTAATAATTATATATATATAACATTAAATAATTAAGAATTATAATTATTAATAATTAATTTTATATTATTTATTAATATCAATTACATTTATTAATCATTTAAAATGATAAATAATTATTTAGTATTAGTATTAATTATTCATAATATTAATTTAATGTAATATATAAATAATTTAATATGTTTAACTTGATTTAATATTTAATTTAATATAGTATATAATTTTAGTATTATAATTTACTATATTATATTTTATATTTCTTTATATTATTTTAATATATCATATTTTATATATTTAATATATAATTTATATACTTAATTTAAATATTATTTATAATTTATCTATTATATTAATTTATAAATTATAATAATTTATAAATTATAAAATATCTTTAATAATTTTTTAAAATATAAAATAAGTAAAATTATTAAATTAAATTAAATTGAAGTTTTACTTTTAAGCAGAGAGAGACAGAGATATTGAGGATTCAAGCGCTCGAATACG
Source organism: Maratus michaelseni (assembly GCA_963931845.1). Taxonomy (NCBI): domain Eukaryota; kingdom Metazoa; phylum Arthropoda; class Arachnida; order Araneae; family Salticidae; genus Maratus; species Maratus michaelseni. Next base: position 177,142,768 of record OZ007589.1, on the reverse strand, counting down.
CCATCTGGTGGAAAAAAGATATAACTTATCCCTTCAGGAAAATCCCTTGCAATCCCATTGCGTTACATGCATTTTAAATATGATCATAATGATTATTTTTACGCACAATTTCAGATTTCATGTGCCATTTGTGTTTTGTGTTTATATGTCAAAGTAAAAATTATCCGAATTTGAATATCTAACACTTTTAAACGCGTTTACAATAAATAATGGTTTCAATGGCACTTTAGCATTAGTTAAAGGGCCAATTTTCCTGTACCGACGCCTGCAATCAGCGCCTCTATAGGCTGTTTTAAGTCCCAATCTTGACAGACATGAATGTAAATATCACCATTTCAGCCGATGTAAACAACTATGATTTTTGTCTAACCGGACTTAAGCTAATGAGTTTTTATTAAATTGTTCAAATTTAAATCACAAAATCAGAAGTTTGGGGAATTCATAATGAAAAGAGTACCTTAAACTTTGCAGAATAGTGCCTGAAAGTTCTTATATATGAAAATTATTATTCCTAGAAGATTTTATTTTTTACGTCCATGTTATTTCAATGGGCACTTCAGTCTGTTTATGCCCAGCTCCATATTGATGACGTCACGACTTCAGCGGCGTATTGTTGGTTCTAGACAGGCCCTGACTATCGCACGGGCACCCAGGGCCCATGCCCTGGGCACGAAATATCTGAGGGGCACAAAAGTAGAATTTAAAATAGAAGTTGTTTTAATACTTTTAGGACTTTTGTTTGCACTCAGTTTGGTTTTATCATTTAATATCAATAACATCATTAATAAGTAGACTTTCTATCATTATTTTCTGGTAAATGATGTACTGTATTTATCAAGTCATTCAATTGTATCATATTGCACATTTATTCGAAAAGTGACACAGCTGAAAATATGTGATGTTTGAGATATTAATACGATGAAATGACAAAAATATATCTCAATCTATGGTTAAAAGCACATTTCAATAAATAATAGAAAAAAAAATTATTTTTATTCCTGGAACTATTTTTCCATTTTCCAGAAAACTTAATTTTTTTAGTTGACACATTTCGAATAAGTAGACTAAAAAACTAGTTCAGTAAACCAACCAGTCTATGGGAGCACGAAAAAATGAAAGTGCCCTGGGCACAAAAACTTGCTAGTCGGGCCCTGGTTCTAGAAATATGAAATTTGGGCTAACGGTTACTTTAAAAATATGTAAATGTTCACTAAAAATGGTTTCTAAAAAGTTCGAAATTTAAAAAGGGTTAAAGGAGCAGGAAACGTTCTAAATTACAATTTATTTGTACAGTTAGGGCTAGAAACATGAAATTTGGCATGGTTGTTACTTTAGAGAGTTAAATGCTAGCCTAGAACAGTTTGCAAGAGCAAAAAAACGTTCTAAAATTGCGATTTGTGGGATATATTTGGATATAACTTGGAATTTGGCATGGTGGTAACTTTTGGGACGTAAATTAAATGCTCTCTTAAGAACGATTTCTAAAGAAATTTTAAATTTAAAAGGCTGAAATGAGCGAAAAGAGGTCTGAAAATGATCTAAAAACAATTAATTAGGAATTGTCTGTGCTAGATAGGGTCCATTGAACAAAAAATTAATATCAAGTTAATTTAAATTTGTTAAAAAATATGTTGCCACAGAATATGACCTGACTTTTTTTTTGTAGTTTTGTTTTTTAAATGAATATTAAAGATTCAAAATTTTGAGCGTGAAATGATTGGTTTTGTGTATATTCATTCCGTTTGTACTCATCCGTGAAATGAAATGCGGCCATTTTCTAACATTGTGGGTGGTTCAATTTTGACGTCTTAGAAAATTCGCCGGAAGCATATTTAATACTCAAGCATTCGAGTTTTAACCTATTAGCGTAGTTTTGGTTATTGCTTATAATAGACAGTACTTGTGTATTTATATTCCGTCTCGGTGCTCTTAAGATTTGTGAAATATGGCCGATCGGGATGATAATGTCTACAAAGCTAAGCTTGCCGAGCAAGCGGAACGATACGATGGTAAGAGGGTGGAGATTTAATATTTATTACAACTTTAATGGTGCTCTTTAACCACATGTTCATTTTTGTCCCCTGTTGTAGTTACCTATTTAATTTTAGTTCGTATTGTTTAAAGTTCATTGATTATGATAAAGGTTTATGTCTGTCCTTTAAATACTTTCATAATTGATCATGTTTTCGATTATATTTAAAAAATAACTTTCTAACAAATGAATTACTTCTTTTGTAAAGGGTCCATGTTTGTTTAACGCACGCTATGTAACATCTTTCAAGTAGTTTATAAATTTTTATTTTAAAATGTGTTTTTAACCCTTTAAATGTCGATTTTATGACAGTATGACATGTTAGATTGACCTTTTAACTCTGTTGCTTTCGGTGAGCATTTGTTTTGAATTATCTAACTTCTAGTATCTGTTAAGATGCAGTATATAGTGCAATAAAATTTGGTTTTTAAATAATATTCTTATATGGGGGGGGGGGGGCGGAGTATGTGTTTTTAATATTTATTCACGAAATTGATAAATGTTTTACTAGGTACTACATATGAATTCACGATTCTTGTTTGTAATATTAAAAATTAATAGGGACTGTTTAATTTACATTTATCTTCATTACAAACATGCTGATTTCTTTTATTTATTTTTATTTTTTTTAATGCTACCTTGTGAAATTTCAGTAGAATCTGTTTAAAAGAAAAACCTTGTTGTATGACTTGATTTGTTTTCCCTTTCTTTTTCCTAAATTTAGGGTTGTTACATAATTTTTAAATCCTAATTTTCCTTTAGAAGAAAGATTGTTGAAAGGTAGAAATGAATAGGAAAAGCTTAAAAAAAAATCTGAGATTTTGGGTTGTTATAGGAATTTTAAAATGTTATAGCCTGTTTTTATTAATATCACAAAAATTAAGTATGGTGGTAATTACAAATTAAGATTTTTGTTGAAATAAAGCATTTTTCACTCATTAGTAACACAAAATTTAAGGATTTTCTGTAATTCAAAATACTAGTGACACACAGCTCATAATTTAAAATAAATTACAAATTGCTTTTGTACATTTTATAAACATCTGCAACATTTTTAAAGTACATTTCATAAATTATAAACAGTATCTGTAAATATATATTGAAAATCATTTTTTTTTAGACTTGATGCCTTATAAATAAACACTTTTAATCCTACTTTCCTTTTCGTGTTTAATTGATATGTCACTTGAGAATCTCCCCCCCCCCCTCCAAAAAAAAGAAAAAGAGCAAAAATAAAGAAAATAGTTTATTAGTGCAAACAGTTAATTTTAAAGTTATCTAAAAATCTCTACCTATCTGCCAATTTTAATGTCATCTACACTGCAGGTGAGTGCTCCACTCTATTTAGTTGCCCTTCATTATTTCCTATTTTTCTGCAACAATTAAAATAAAATAACCAGATTTGCCATAATTTTAAAGAAATTTTATCAATGACTTTTTGTAATAAATGTTGAATGATGGCTCATCTGCAATGCAAATAAACAGCTTTCAATCAAAAAAATGATTAAAATTGGTTCAGTAAGCCCAGAGCAGGTGATAAAAAAAAGCCAGTTTGTATTTTACATATATAATTTTATTATAATTGGTGTTCTTAGTTTTTTTAATTTAGTTTACACAATATATAGGAATTCAGTAAACTGTTTTAGGAAAAAAATGGGTCCTTTTAAAGGACTCTGAGAATCTGGGAGGTTTATCAATCTGGAAAAGTCAGTGAATTTCGTAAAATTACTTGAAAATCAAGAAAATTTATCTACTATATGCGAAAATATTTGTTTTTGCATGCGACTGATTCGTCAACAAATAGCTGATATTTAAGCCAATAATAGTATGTGATAAAGAAAAGTAACATTTATGTAATTTTTTTAAAAGATGCACATGATATGAGTTTTTATTATTTAACACAAATTAAGGTGATGTACTCATTTTCTGTGGATAGCACTTATATTGAAGGCAATTTACCCATTTTTGAAAATTTTATTATACATTAGCATAAAGATGACCAGGTGGCCAGCTTAATCCAATTGGCTATCTCGTCAAATAGATATGTCTTGGAATTGAACGTTCTTCAGAAAATACGGATTTTTTCTGGTGGCCACTATATGAAGTTGTTGGATTAAATTTTGAGTTCAGATTTATGAAACTGTAAACCAGTACTTTATGAATATTGTGCAGTTTTTGTTTTTCTCTTGTTTTTTTCCCAAATGAGGTATTAGCAAGTTGAATAAGTATGAGGAAGCAGCCTATATTAAAAAATACTGTATGTGTATCGTTCGTTAATAATGGAAATCTAGGAAATCTGTTAAAAGTAGTCATGGAAGTCGGGGGAACTGTTTTTTGCAATTTCTGTAGCCATCCTGCATTCACTTTTTTTTTTCATTTCAAAGCAAGGCCCTTCCCAAAGCTTCTTAAAACAGGGTCCTTCAAAAATTTTTTAATCTTAAAAATACTCGCCATTCGCTTACATTTCAGATTTATTTTTTTTTTCCCCCAAGCTTAATTAAAAAAAAAAAAAAAAAAGAATCAAGTGTTATGGTATATGAAAAAGTAATTGGTCATGCAGTTTGGTCTTTTTAGTATGTAAATGCTATTAGAATAGATGAGCCCATATCACTGTAGCCCTGTGGTCATAGCTGAACGAGAATGTACAAATATGGTTTAATTTAATTTCCAGATATATAGGACACCTGTATAAAGAGTAGCCTAAGTTCTAGATGCACCACATTAAAAAGTTTGCATTTCTTCATCGAATCTGTATGTATAATTTACCAAGAAAACCAATATGCAAAAGAGCTTTATTCACTTTTTGCACATTCTTTAGGCTGGAAAACATTAATATTTTAAAAATGCTTTTTAAAGCATATTAAATCTGCTTCAAACTTTTCAATTAGCATGTAGTTGTTTCTATAACAGAGGGCTGAACTTTATGCAAACAACATTCAGCTTGCTTTTCATGCCAATAATCTATTTGGCTAAGCTTCAGCATTAGCCCGCTGTTTCTTATTGGTCGAAAATCATCGTTATTTGGCGAGTTTCGCCTTTGGTACTTGCGATGGCAACCCCGATCTTTTCGGCAGCCCTAGACTTTTCTCTCTTTCCAACGTAACGCACGGAGCTGCTCACTTTTGTCGTAGCTGTGGTAAGAGTAAGACGCTTGTTTTACGCTCTATATTATTACGATTAATTTTTCTACACATGGTTTGAGGATTGAACAAGGTTGTATCTTTCTAATTTACTGATTTTTTTATATTTTGTATTTTTCTAATTAGTTATGTCTGCTTTAGTGTTGTCACCTGTTGTCGACGTTATTAAGAAGTATCAGGATATTTTGTATGCTAAAGGTGGATTGTTTAAGGTGTCACATGGTAGGCTTATTTTAGGGAAGGATGGAAAGGCGACGGAAATTTTTTGCTTTGAGCTATTTAGAGATAGAGGTTTGTTTTTTGAGTTCTTAAAGGAAGTTGGATTACTTAAATCTTCTTTAATTTGTCCAAGATGTGGCAGCAATATGAGGAGACGGACGAAGAATAGCGTTTGGATGGTTTTTCTTGGGTTTGTCGAAATAGGATTGTTGATGGAAAGAGGAAGGAGTGTAGTAAGGAATTGTCTTCTAGGTATGGTACCTGGTTTAGTGCTAGTAATATGACTTTGGAGGAAATTTTTGTGCTGACTTTTGAAATTGTCAGAGGTAGAAAGACATGTGATATTATGGATTCTTATAGTTTTGGCAGCAGTACTATGATAGATTAGAGGCAATTTATAAATGAAAGGGTTTTGGATTATATTCAGGATAATTCTGAGAAAATTGGAGTTGTTGGCAAGATTGTGGAAGTGGATGAGTCCAAATTTGGTAAGAGGAAGTTTAACAGAGGACATCCAGTTGATGGACAATGGGTTTTTGGAGGTGTTGAGAGTCTGGTCGTGTGTTTCTTGTTGCTGTAGATAACAGGTCAGCAGAAACGTTGAAGGAGTGTATTTTGCAGTGGATGGAGAAAGGTACCACAGTTTACAGTGATTGCTGGAGCATATGAGAATTTAGAGAAGGGTACAATTGGTTGAGAGTTAATCACAGCATTAATTTTGTGGATCCTGACACTGGTGTACACACTAACACCATAGAAAGCTTCTGGCGCCACATAAAAGCAACTATGCCTACCTACAATCGGCAGAGCGATTTTTGCTTTTATTTGGCGATGTTTATTTTTGATAGAGCGTGTGCAGACAAAAAAATTCATCTGTTTAACAAATTTTTGGAGATTATAAGGGAAATTAAGTGGGAGGAGTATAATTTAAAAGTTGATGGAGCATAATATTAAAAATGCTCGGATTTTTTGTTTTTTATGGTGGTGTGTGTAAAATGTGAAAAGGAGGTTAATTCTGGTGAATTTTGGGCATAGATTTTCTTGTTTTTCGTTGAAATTGTTATTTTGAAAAAAAAAAAAAAAGGCCATAGATTTCCTATTTAATAATTTGGTGAATTTTTTATATAAAAGTTGGTTTGTGGGGAATTTTTTATATAAAAGTTGGTTTAATTCTGGTTAGTTTTTTGTATAAAAGTTGGTTTAATTCTGGTGAGTTTTTTGTATAAAAGTTAGTTTAATTCTGGTTAGTTTTTTGTATAAAAGTTGGTTTAATTCTGGTGAGTTTTTTGTATAAAAGTTGGTTTAATTCTGGTGAATTGAAGGTATTTAACCACTGATGATAGATTGCATATATTTATTTTTTGAAATAATTGTAATTCTTGTATTGGAAAAATATATTAATGTGAATTTATGGAATAAATTAGGTTGGTTAAATTTTTGTTAAATGTGAATTCTATGCATTTGATCGCTTAGGATTGATTTTTGTACATCGTGATTTTGTAATGTTATTTTTGTACATTTTATTTTTTAGTATTTATGCGTTTCTTTTTCAGGAAAAAAATATTGTAGCGTTATGAATATTTTTTATAGCGGGCGGTCATGGAGGGACCACAATTAAAAAAAATTTTTTTTTTATGTTCATGTTTACTTGTATCTGTATTTTAATATTTTAATCTCAGAATCATTATTTACTGTTTCTTATTCATTCTAAAATTTGATTTAGCGTTAATAGAAAAAAACGGGGGGGGGAAGCCCCCCTGACAACAAGTAATCAGCTTTTTATTTACTGTTTATTTTCTTTATTTTAATCTTAATCTCGGACGTATTTACAGTTTTCTCGATGTCGCCAAGTATATTTTATAAATCCAAAATTTCAAATTTTTTAAAGTAGATAATAAACAACAAAAAAAAAAAAGGTGCAGATTTATGGTCACCATCGTGAAATTTTTTTTTTTTTTTTTTTTTTTTTTTTTTTTCAAAGATTAAGACCAAAACACATAAACTTTATTTTTAATAACATCTCAGAATGATCTGTTTAACACAGCAAACTATTAAATATATTCGAATAGCTATGTTATTCGTAACTGTTTGAGTCTGATAATTTTACATAGTCTGTGATTTAAAAAAAATTAATAGAAAAACAAATGTGAAATGGGTTTTGATTTTTATAGTGCAAAATAATCTCGCACATTCAGATTTTCTTTTATATGGCAAAATCAAAATAAGAAATATTGTTTTTCTAAGATTCCCAGCTATCATGATTGCTTAGCTTATATAATTTTTTTTTTAAACTGTATCTTGCCCAACTTTATCTTCTGACTGTATAGGATTTAAGATTTATATTACACTTAATAAATATTCAAATTTTGTTGTACATGTGTAATATAATAAATTATGGTACTTTTCGGTTAGCCGGGCGCCAGTGATAGATATATATACATATATTATACATGTATTATAGGTGTAGATTCCCAAAATCTGGAAGGAGCCAGTGGCTCCTAAACTCAAAAAATCCAGTGGCCACATTGTGAAAGAAAAGCATTTATGTGGGGGAAAACTGAGTAATTCAAAATGAAAAATAAATTATTTAATATATACACTACACATGTACAACAAAACACAGATTAATTAAATCAAATGTGTATATTTAATTGAATTATAAAATTCTTTAGATGTGAATATTAAGTATAATATAAATTTTAAACTATGTACATTTAGAAGATAAAGAAGGGGAAGATACAGTTTAAAAAAAAAACCGTATAGGGTAGATTAGAGCTCCTATAATACAGGCTGACGCATCCTCGCAGATTTGGGTCTCAAATTGAAGTTCAGTCGAAAAACCAAGCTAATCAGAACCGTTTCAGCCAATCACAGCAGAGTCTTAGGCAACCTCAACTTTGGCTGCGGTCGATTGATGCTGAACTGAGCACGAATAATCCGAAACAAAATGAATATGCGTCGGCTCCTATTATAGGAGTCTTAGGGTAGATGTGCCAGTAATGGACACCCTTAAGGAATTTCTTTTAAAATTATTTTTTAATGAATAGTTATAATTGTTATATTCCACATTTTTTAATATATTAATCTACCAACAATATTTAACCATGCTCATAGTCACATTTCTTAATGTGAATCTAAATTTAATTGTAAATAACAGAAATAAATCAAAACACCCTAAATTCCAGTAATGGACACCCCACAAAAAGTAATAGATAATTGATATTATGATTGTATTTAAAACTAGAATTTAAAGAAAGCTTATTAATGAAATAAAAAAAGCTGAATTTTTATTGGTTATTTTTTTATAAACCAAAAACGTTGAAGGTGGCCCATTACTGGAACATCTACCCTATAAGCTGAGCAATCATGTTAGTGGGCAATATTAGGAAAATAATATTTCTTATTTTAATTTTGTCATACAAAAGTACATTTAAAAAAAAAAAAAAAAGTGACTTCTGTGAGATTATTTTGCACTATAAAAATTAAAACACACTTCAAACATTTGTTTTTATATAAGAAAAATTATTTTTAAAGAAATCTTATCACAGACTATGTAAAATTATCAGGCTCAAACTGTTATAAAGAACACTGCTACTCTAATATATTTAGAGCAATAGTTTGGTGTGTTAAACAGATCATTTTGAAATGTTATTAAAAGTAATAACAATAAAGTTTATGTGTTTTGATCTTAAAGTTTATGTGTTTTGATCTTAATTCTTCCTGATTTTAGAAACGTATAGATATTGGTTTTGTATATAGTTAAACCAGATTGTTCTTCAGAAAAATAACTATTATGCAAAATTGCATTTAATTAAAAATTCAATCAGTAATATTGTCTGCTATTAAAACTTAAAAGTAACAAACAGTAAATGTTAAATTAAAATTTACTGTAAAAAAACTTAAATAAATTAATAACTTATTTTTTCTCCATTAAATTTGGGCAACACAATTTTATATAATCTTTCCACCATAATTGTATATAGTTTATAGGAATAAATGTTTGTAATGTAAGACCTGGACATTTTATGAATAAACGATTATGCAACGTGCTTTGTTCTATAAACTGTCCCCCCTCCCCCTAAAAAAAAAATATATATATACAGTTGAACCTCGTTAACGCGAACACTCAAGGGGAAACTGTTTTTGTTCGTGCTATCCGAACTTAAATACATTACATGCAACTGGACAGGGCAATCTGAAACAGTTCGTGCTAAAAGTAATTTGCGTTAAGAGTGTTCGTGTTAACGAGGTTTGACTGTGTGTATGTATATATATATATATATATTTGTTTTTCATAGCTAAGTAAACTCTCAACATGGGCATTTGCATAAAAAATATGTCTATAAAAATCAAAATAAAAAATATATGTAAAAAAAAAATGCATTATTTTCTTTTAGGTTTTAGATTAAAAAAAGAAAAATTAACTATTTCTAACATTCATGGATGATTTTGAGTGTGGGATGATGGAGAAAGATCAAACACTAAGCCTCATTGCAACTTTTGTTGGCAAAGGGATTTTTTTTAAGGATTTATTAAGAATTATTTTTTTGAAATACCTATTTAGATAATAAATTGCAATTTTCGTGACTGATCGCAGATTTTCATGTTTCATTATTGCGAACCCTTGATGAAATTTGTGATTTTTTTTCGCGATAGTTCGACGAAATTCGCAAGTTTTTTCAGTGTTTAACTAACGAAAGTTTTTTTTTTTTTTTTTTTTTCACAACTGATTGACGAAAATCACAATTTTTCCTGCGACTAATTGACGAAATTTGTTACTTTTTCCGCGACCGATAACGAAATTGACAATTTTTTCTGCGATAGATTGGTGAAATTCGCGGTTTTATTTCCCGATTATTTGACAAAACTTGTGATTTTTTCCCCCTCAACTGACTGATGAAATTTGCGGGTTTTTTTCTCCTCGACCGATTGCCGGAATTTGCGGTTTTATTTCGTGAGCTATTGATGAAATTTGTGGTTTATTTGGCGAGCGATCGGCGAAATTTGCGGGATTTTTCTGTGACTGTTTCCATAAAGTTTGCAACAGATTGAGGAAATTCTAGATTTCTTTTCATGATCAATTGACAAATTGTTTTGTGGAAATCTGCTAAAATAATAATAATAATAATATGAAGAATTACGCTAATTCGTGGAAGAATCGCATGCCGATATCTAATGTCTACCTGTCAGAACATATCTGAATAACCCCAGAGTTACAAATTTAATGAGTGGGACTCAAAATTATTTTTTCTCGACACGAATTTTTCTGCGTTGCGTGCTAATATTTTCTTGATTCTGCAGACATCGCAATTTTTTTAAAAGAAGAAAACTGGAAATTTGTGGATCCGCAGAAATGTGGAATTTATTTAATGATATTGTTTAATATTGGACAACAGAAAAAAAAAGCGGCAAGTATCGCAGAATTATGGATGAGAATTGACAGATTTTATTAAAAAAAAAAAAAAAAATGAAAAATAGCGGAAATCTGCAGTTTGGCGGAAAAGGGGCATTTCTGTAAAACACATGGCGACTTGGACATCGAAAGTTAGTGGCCAACGCCAAAAAATTTAGTCGCCATGTGGCAACTGGCGACCGTGAATCTGCACCCATAGTATATATATATAATATATGTATATACATTTATAGATGTACTTATATCCAGGGTTGGCAACGTTTTCCCCACCCCTGGTAAATACCATGGTAAAAACCGGTATTTACCGTCCTGGGAAATACTATGTTTTGCCCACATGGAAAAAACTGATTATTAAAAACATAAATATAAATTCAAAACAACCTTTAAAAATGTCAAAATTGAGTTCTAAGTTCTAAGTAAATTGCTTGAAAGATTAAAAATAAATAAATAAAGAGAAGGAAGATCCAGAAAAATGGACAATAGAGTGCATTTATTTAAATATTTACACACCACACAGATTCCCAAACATTTACCAATCGTAATCGTATTCATATTCTTTGTCTTCCACTTCCACATTAGATTTTAGAATCATATAACAAAATACTAATTTAGCAGCTTTTTGTAAACCCAGTCTATTTCTAATCTTGTTTTGGATGACAGAAAAGTTAGAAAAAATACGTTGCAGAGATGCAAGACATCCCTGAAGATGTTCCATAATATGGAGAAATTCTGCATCTATTCCAGGTTTACTTAAATTCTTGTGTAGGTGAAATAGTGATTATTGCTGTATATCTTTTTTGTTAATTGTTTTTGTATGGAGCTTGATGTTTTTTTTTTTTTTTTCCCAATGAAAATCTGAATCGGTCTTCAAAGACTGATTCTTCAAGCATTCTATTATAGACTAGACAAGAATCTGGCAACAACAAAAAATGTAAACAAATAACAAATATGGTGGACTTTTGGTACTGATGATGTAAAAGAACATTTTGTGTCAATATTAACCAAACCAAAATTGTAAAATAATAAAAAAAAAAAAAAAAAAAAAAAAAAGTGTTTAATAGGTCTACTTAATAAAAATTTGAATTAAATTTAACAACAAATTATTTATTGCTTCTCTTGATGACACTGATATTTTTAAGTTTAATAATTTCATTTTATTGTGTTCTAAAATATTATTTAGGAAATTCATTATTGTTAAAAAATGTTATGAGCAAATGTTATGGTTTATGCAATTTCTTATTTATATTCCTTTCCTACAGAATAATTTTAAACCTAAGGCAAATTTGTAATAATTATGTATTTCTAACTTTAATTTTACACATCAGATTCAGAAAGCCAGAATATTTTTTACATGTTGTCATTTGGAAGTTTTTCACGGTATTTACCACTTTTTCCCGGTATTTACCACTTTTTCCCAGTGGGATGGGAAAAAGAAGTTTTGGACGGAAAAAGCCAACCCTGCTTATATCACTGGAAAAGTACCTAAATTACTTTACACTTTGAATTCCTGAATTTTTTGTTTAGCTTTTTACCCCATATACACACTATTGTTTTTATGCGTTTGTTTCACAATTGTTGGCCACTGGATTTTTTGGATTTAGGAGCCACTGACTCCTTCCAAATTTTGGGAATCTGCATCTATAGTTTGGATTCAACAAACATAATTGTAATGGTTGCAGCAGTTCTTTTGCCCCATTTTAATTAGATTTGGGTTTGTTTTGCTAAAGATTTGTTTGTATATCACCACTAAAAATATAGCATGCTAGTATGTTCATAAATGTAATTTTTCAAATTTATTACATAACTGCGAATTTGCATTAGTCACATAATATGTAAGTCGGGGAATGCCTGTACATGGCTGCATGAAAAAATTCACACACATTATTGGACGGACAAGGACAGCAATTGTGGAAAATTTATCTTTACTGATTGTTTTTAAATTGTTTATTTAGATATCTCATTTCATTGCATTAAAATGAGATTTCTTAATATTCTGTTGGTGTTGGAAAATGTTTTATAATCTATGTCTGATACATGATTTTTTGTTCTTTTTAGAAATGGTTGAAGCTATGAAGAAAGTGGCATCTCTAGATCTTGAATTGACAGTAGAAGAACGCAACTTACTATCTGTTGCATACAAGAATGTTATTGGAGCTCGAAGAGCTTCTTGGCGTATAATTAGTAGCATAGAACAGAAGGAGGAAAATAAAGGAGCTGAGACAAGGCTTGAGATGATAAAAAATTACAGATTGCAGGTATATACTTGAAAAGTAGATTCTAAGTAAAATCCGTACAGGATTTATAAACTTATATTTTGCTGCTGAGTGCTGACTGATCTACTTCTTAAGGCAGTTCTAGAAAAACTTTTCTTTAAGAGCATCTGCCAATTTGATAAGTTTGCAAACAAAAATGAATTAAAAAAATGTGCCAGAAAGTAGACAGTGTTGGTTTGAGAACAAACAGCCTTTTAAAGATACGTAAAGCTGAATATGCTGTGTCCACTATACGCATATTTTTTCTCAATCATTCACATATATATATATATATATAAATTTGTTTTTTCTCTCCCTGTAAAATAATAAATAAAACTTTATTTCAACTGTATGAAATAAGGTTTATATGTAGGCATAATCTAATATACAAAAAGAAAATTTGTCTGCACAAATCTACAGTTAGAAGCGAGAATCGTGAAGTTTTACATAAAGGCATATTAAAATACAGCCGAGGCAACTAAAGAAATCCGAAATTGAAATAAGTTGTAGTTTATTTTTATTTAATAAACCACCAATTTAACATAAATTTCCTATCAAACTTAAACATTTTTTTATTATAGCAGCTGCCCAACAACTAAAAATTCACAATGAAATTCTTTCCACAACAATTAATTTTCTATTGAAATATTTCTACACGAAAAATGAACTTGAAATAAAAAGTTTCAACAATTAAAAAGGTGAATATGACATCAAATTGTAAGTATAACAGAGATTTTAGATTTCTTAATAATACAAGGAACATAAATATGAGTAAGTGCAGAAAGCAGGTGAATATATAACATCATGAGTTTGAGGAACCTATCGAAACAGGATAAAAATGAGATTATGGAAATACTGGCATATTTTAACATTGTGAGGTTCTCTGAATTTGTTTTTGACATTTTAAAATCTATTCCACATATATACATGTACGTCTGTAATGCATGCATATTTGAATTTCTACAAATGTTTAGGTCCCCAGAGCTCATTCATTCTTAGTGAAGAACTGAAATAAAGATTTCAGATTTCTTAAAAATAAAATTCATAGAATTTTTGTATTTGCCATTTTTTTAATCATGAAAAACATATTTAAATAACAAAATACTCTGAAACAACTTTTTAACAAAAGGTTGTAATCTTGGTCTCAATCTGGACCACAGATTATTTCTTAACCCTCCAGCCGCGGGAAACGCTTGTATCGCGTTTCACTTAATCAATACAATTCTGCGAGGACTGCTATTTTTGGCTTATTTTTTCTATCTTAAAATTTCGATTTTGCACTTATAATTTTTGGTTTTCTTTATACATTCCATTGATACAATCCTCATAACTATTAGAAATAACGAATAAAAATAATGTGCAGTTTTTTTCAAAAAAGTATAAAAAATCGCCCGCGGTTGGAGGGTTAAGTAGGTAATCTGTCGTCCAGATTAAATGAAAAAAAAAATGTGAAAATTATGCAAATTAAAACTTAGAATAAAAACGTAAATTAAAATGTTATTTTTTTAGAATGGCAATACATGTGCTTCGTTTACATAGAAAGTTACATCTGAAGGAATCTTAGCTGTTGTGTATTTTCAGATTTTATTGCTCCTATAATGAATAGAAGCTAGCTGATTTCTGATGAGTTTATTATATAAATTTATATCTTTTATTATTGGGTTTTCATTTGATTCATGTGTATAATATTTCGCATGCTTCTTTTATGTTTTTATACTGAATGTTGAATTTTTAACTTTATTTTTCTATACAAGCATTCTTAAAATGACAGGCAAGATAAAGTACTTCAGCTAGTAAAGAATAAAATGGCATTTGTTTATTTTTTAGGAATGAAAAATTTATTTCTGTACTTTAAAATAAGAATATATGTGTGTGAATTATAGCACATTGTTAGTTCAAATTATATCGGGGCTTTTTTTTTCAATTTTAAACCCATGTCCAAAATTAGAAAGGCAAACTGTTGATTCATTTCTATTGCACAAGAAATATATGTTATAATTGTCAAGTCCTTATTTCTGTGAATTGTAAGGATCAACTAGTTTTGTTCTAAATGTGTTTCCTTGTAGTTTCATTTTTTTTTTTTCCCCTTTCAAGTGCACTACAAGATCTTTGCAGGGGTGCAGAATATGTCCGATCCGGCGATCTAGGATCGGGGGAAATTTTAGCCATCTGGGGGAAATTTTGTGGGAAAATATAAAATTTATTTAGATTTTAACAATGAATTACATAATTTCCCGAGATAGAAAATTGCAGTTTTATTTCGAGATCGTTTGCCGAAAACTGCAGTTTTATTTCGCGGTCCCTTGCCAAAAATCGCGGTTTTATTTGGCGATCGTTTGATGAAAACCACAGTTTGATTTCGCGATTGTCTGATAAAAATCAGTTTGATTTCACGATCGTCTGATGACAATCGTGGTTTTATTTCACGATCGCCTGATGACAATCGTGGTTTTATTTCACGATCGCCTGATGAAAATCGTGGTTTTATTTCACGATCGCCTGATGAAAATCGTGGTTTTATTTCACGATCGCCTGATGAAAATCGTGGTTTTATTTCACGATCGCCTGATGAAAATCGTGGTTTTATTTCATGATCGCCTGATGAAAATCAGTTTTATTTCATGATCGCCTGATGAAAATCAGTTTTATTTCATGATCGCCTGATGAAAATCGTGGTTTTATTTCACGATCGCCTGGTGAAAATCGTGGTTTTATTTTGCGGTCATTTGACGAAAGTCCTGGTTTTATTTCGCGATCGTTTGTCGAAAATTGCAGTTTTATTTTGTTGTCACTGGCCGAAAATCACGGTTTTATTTCACAATCGTTTGAAGAAAATCGTGGTTTTAGTTTGCTGCCATCTGACGAAATTCACGGTTTTATTTCGGGATCATTTGACGAATATCGGGGTTTTATTTCGCAATCGTTTGACGAAATTCACGGTCTCTTGTTGAAAATCGCGGTTTTATTTCGCAATCATTTGACAAAAATAGTTTTTTTATTTCTCAATCGCCTGACCTAAATCGTTATTTTATTTCACCATCGTTTGATGAAAATTAAGATTTTATTTCACGATAGTTTGACGAAAATCACTATTTTATTTCGCGATCGTCTGACGAAAATCCCGATTTAATGTCGCAGTCCTTTGCCGAAAATCGCGATTTTATTTCGTGATAGTTTGACGAAAATCGTACTTTTTTTTTTTCCACAAAAATCGCCGATTAGATTAAAAAAATTTTTAATAAGCGGAAATCTGCCGTTCGGCGGGCAAGTGGCATCCCTGGAAACAAAATGGCGCTATGAAATCGCATGTACTGCTACATGAAAAATAGAAATCGCCTCTTTGGCGATCAGATTCATAGCATAAAGTCGCCAATTTTTTACATTCAGTCGACCGGTGGCGACCAGGAATTTTAACATTACACAAGAAAACACCACAAAAAGTGAGTGTTTCAAACTCCACGAGAAAAAAATATTTAAAAAAACCTCTGCTCAGCTTAAACAACTTAAACAAAGAATATGTGAACCAAAAATTGTAAAACATATGAGACAGTACTTCAGTAGTACCCCATCCTTAGAAAAAAATCACATCAATAAGATCCCACACCACCATTGGTGAAAAATATTAAAAACCTCTGCTCAGCTTAAACAAAGAATATGTGAACTAAAAATAGACAATGCTTGAGTAGTAAACTCATTTTGAGCTCTACCCCATCTTTAGAAAGAGAATTAAATCAAGGAGATCTCACACCACCATTGGTGGAAAACTCACTACAAGCTCTCACTGAATGTGTGAGCAAAAATATAAAAGAATTTAAATTTAATAATGAGAAAAGTCTTCTTAATCAGTGGACAACTTTGAAGAAAAACATTCTAAAAGCTGAATTTAATTAAAAAAAAATCCTTAATTCTGAAAAGAAAAACATCACTTCTAAATCAAGACAGCAGTATTCTTTTATAATTCAAGATTTTACCAGTCCTGGTGTGAACACTGATGTACCAGAATAGTTTACCTCCTTGAAAACTGCTTGAAAATTTGCAGTGAATGTGTTTGTGAATCTGTTGGCTCTATTATTGGAAATCACATTTATAACCGAACCCTAAAATCGGATAATCTCTTTCATGAAGTGTTTATATCATGGAATGGATCTCCAGTGCATAAAGCTACGGAATTATTAAAAGCATCCTTAAACAGACATCATTTTCATGGTGGAAATTATCATTTCACTAGATTTTCTCCAAGAAACAGACTCAAGATCTAACTAAACATCAAAAGTGATTGACAACATCCACAAAGTCAGTGGAAGATCCCAGTTTCTCAATAATTGACAATTTATCAGAAGCATTATATTTGTTGGTTAAAATTGTGCATTTATTAATAAATATTAAGCATAAGAATTAGATTAAACCTTACATGCATTAACTTACCTTTCCAATAGAGGCAACTTGTATATTGCAAAAATTTTCTATACCTACGGTAATACAGAATTTATTTTGGGGAAATTTTCATATGGATTGGGGGAAATGTTGGGAGTAAAAACATTTTATGCACCCCTGGATCTTTGCAGTTCTTCTAATCTTATTTTTGTGTGCTGCAGACTTCAGATCAATTTGAAAGGATGCAGCACCCGGTGGCTTTTACTGCTCTTTTTATCTTTTCCTTTGGTCAAGGGGGGTGGGGGGGAAACAATCGTGAAATATGTCCATCAGTGGTAGGAAAAAAATTGTGAATTTCGTCAGTCAGTTGAGGCAAAAGAAAAATAAGGAAATTTGTTGGTTGGTTGCGCGAAAAAAAATCATGAATTTCATTGATTTGTCGTGGGAAATTTCACATTTTTTCAGTCTGACCCGAAGAAAAAACTGAATTCCGTCAATCAGTTGCGGAAAAAAAATCAAGAAATTGTCCTTCAGTCTCTAGAAAAATTATGAAATTCGTCTATCAATCATGGAAAAAAAAAAACTAATTTCGTCAATATGTCACAGGAAAGAAAGTGCAAAATTTCTCTATCGGTTACCAGAAAATATTGTGAAATTCATTAATTAGTCGCTGGAAAATATCAGGAAATTAGTCAATCGGTTATGGGAAAATATTGGGAAATTTGTGATCGTGTGAAAAAAATTAAGTAAATTTTCAGTCTGATGCAGGAAAATAAATCATGAATCTCGTGAATCTGTTGTAAGAAGCTGTGAAATTCTGCAATCAATCGGTTGTTCAGTCACGGTATGATAACTACGAAATGGATCGATAAGTTGCGAGGAAAATATTGTGAAATTCGTTAGCCGGTCACAGAAGTTGATAGTCATTTGAAAAAGAAAAATTCTCCAGAAAATGATAAAGTTTTTGAGCGGGATTTGAAAATTTTGGGTGCGACTCCTGCCATCCGCCTTGAAATTCAAGCTCTGTATATGCACTTTAAAAAAAGCCCAAAATAAAACCCTAAAACTTTTAAAACATACAAAAATATGTTCTGAAACTTTTAAAATATGCAGTAGGGAGATTCTCAATGTGATAAAACTAAATGTTAATTAAAAAAAAATTTCATATTTAACTTTATTTTTTTATAATTTTACTGTATAGTATATAAACCTAGAATTATAATATACAATATTAAAAGGCAGCAAGTGTTCTGGAAAATCTATATACATTAGATTCTCTTAAATCTGCATAGCTTAAAACCAGAGGTTGTGCTGATTTTAGAATTTTGTGGATTTCTGGTCCACTGTTTCGTTTACATTTTTTAAACAGTAATTTGAATTTAATAATGCACTCATATGAATATGAGTTCAATCATATTCACCAGAATTACATATTAAAATGGGTACAGAATAATATATATAAAAACACCATCTTAATTGTAAGTTTTATTGTTTACATCTGAAACCAGGTGCAGATTTTTAGGGTCGTAGATTTGAGGCAGTCTACTGTATATATTTCTCTTATGTGGCGTGGAAATAATTAGTAGACTGCTACATAAGTTTTAAATTTTTCAATGCTTAAAATTAAGTATAGTAATTCTGAAAATGAGTTTATAATTTGGCATGCAAATTGTATTCTTTGCTAAAGTATGTTATCCTATGTACTCTCCTTGACAAGAAAAGGCACAGTGATAATTCATAAAAAAGGCACAAATAAAATGAACAAATTTTAATGAAAAGTCCAATGTGAATTTTGTTGCTACTGCTGCACGGTGGGGGATTTGTCATTCCAGCTGGCCAAAATTATTTTTCAACTTTGATGAAATCTATTTTTTGTTTATATAAACGATATATTAGGCTGATTTAATGAAAATATATGAAATTTTAAACGGTAGTTTAATAAGAAATCATTATATTTAATTAAATTATTAATGTAGTACATTAGATGTGCAGGGTGGCTAGTGGTCAGTGAAAAATACGGTCAAAAAAAGTTATAAACACCAATATATTTTTATAGAAAAATTCATGTTAATTATTTGATCGAATAATCGACATGAATTTTTCTATGAGAATATACTGGTGTTTATCACTTTTTTTGACTGTATTTTACCCTGATCACTAGCCACCCTGATGTAAATTTTCTTATTATATTACTATGATGTACCATTCAGTTAAATATTTAAAGCTTTAAAACATGTATGAATGAGTTAATCTTTTACTTGATAACTAAAAAGGACAATATTTATGAACTTTTATAATATTATTAAGATTTAAGCGATAGAATTATATTATATGATACCAAATTATAAAAGTAATTTTTTATAATAATCTACTAGAAATTGGGATACAAAATAAATATTAAAGAGTAATACATATTATTATATATACAAAGGAATAAGAAAATTGCGTAGAAATTTTCTGACAATTCGCTATCTAATAGTTCTTCATTCTGGCTTTCCTCAGTAAGTTACGAGTACTGATTGAACGAGGTATTTCAAAACTGCTTTGCAGCCAAGTTTCATATTTTTTCATAAATTTCTCATGTGCTCTATGTACAGCAGTCCACTTTTGTCTAAACTGGGCCTTCTGTATAATCATTTCCTGCTTGAAAACTTTCATTTGTACTTCGTTATAATTTTCATTTGTCAACAAAACATATTAAGCCAATTCGATTTTTTCGTTAAATGTGGAAGCTTGTTGCTGCTGTATAATATTATAAAAGCTTATTCGTGTGATTGGTTTACATTCTGATGACCCTGGTAAAAAGAAAAGTGTTCTTAGAATAAAAAATATAATAACTTTAGACTTCGTATGATAAAAACAACTTTAAAATCTACGGAAGCAGACAAGTAAACGTTTATCCAATATCTAAGACTCTAAACTATTTACTAAAATTAAAAGTTGAGATTTATCTAGCTTTATCATATAACTTTTTGAATTTTGAAAATGAAATTTATAAAAAATACATAGTCATTAAAAACATTAAATGTGAAAACTATTGACAAAAGAAAAAATTATGCTTATAAATTAAAAAAAATAAAGTACATGCCTTGTTCTAAAGCACTCATAATGTACAATTTCTTCAACATTCACATATTAAAACAATATACTAGAAATCATCGATTTATTCTCCTCTAATAAACGCCAATTTCATACTCACCTACTGGCAGTACGGTTGCATTTATATCAAAAACATCTGCAGTGCCCACCACCTGCACATATAAGGTACATGTGGTAAAAAAAAAATTCCAGTTGGATAAACTTTGAAAAATCGATTTTTGGCCAGCTAGAATCAGCAAATCGTCCACCGTGTGCTGATTGAACTTGATCTTAATGTTAACATTTAGTTATTAAATTTTATAAAATTGGTGTTTAATAATAATTAAAGAAAAGTATAGAAAACCATTTAACTTTTTTAAATTGAATGTAAGTTTGAATAATTATCTATCTCAAAATAAAGTTCATAATTAAAATCAAACTATCAACTCAATTTAGGTAACAAGTTATTCACCTCTATCGTTAGATGGTCCTACACCAGGAAACTAAACTGCAGTTTTACTTTATGGAAACTCATTTTGGTATAGGTCTTGCATCTTTGCAGGGCACATTTACCACCATGCAAAAACTGCCAGATGTACTTATTGGTGCTAAAAAAAGTTTACGGCTGTGGGGAAAAAAATAGCAACAGTGTATTTTATGCAATGCTGTGCTATTAGAATGTTTAAGGGAAACATATCATCTCTGAGGGTTTAATCTAGAAAAGAAATATTTGTAGCTTTTTGGCTGATTACAGCCAATAACTTTTATCCCAATAAAAATAGCTTTAGCCAAGGAAAAAAAAAAGTTTCATTTATTCAAAATTTCTATATACATGTATTATTTTTAACTATGCAAAAATTAATTCCTCGTTAATTATTAATTCGCATATTTCTTGCTATCCTTTGACAAAATTTTTGCTTTTTCCGTGATCTATGACGAAATTTGCGTTTTTCCCCAATCTGATGAAATTCACATTTTTTGCTATTCTTTGACGAAATTTGCATTTCTTCAGTGTTCTTTGACGATTTTTGAATTTTTATTCGCAAACTTCTGATGAAACTTGCATTTTTTTTTTTTTTTTTTTTCCAATCCTTCAACGAAATTTGTTTTTTTCCCCCCGAATGAAACAATTTTTTTTTTTTAGAAGATTCTTTTAAGATTGATTTTTGCATTTATTTTTTATTTATTTTTTTCCCCGGGATTGTTTGATTTTTGCATTGTTTCTGCGATTCTTTCATGAATTTTGCTTTTTTCCACGATTCTTTCACAAATTTCTTTTTTCCCGTGATATTTTGATGAAACTTGCATTTTTCTGTGATCTTTGACGAAATTTACTTATTTCCACCATTTTTTATTGAAACACTCATTTTTTTTTCCCACGAATTTTGACGAAATATGAGTTTAGTTTCGTGATCCTTTGAGAAATTTTCGTTTTTCCCATGATCCTTTGACGAAATTTGTGGTCTTTTTCTCGATTCTTTGAAGAAATTCGCAAACGATTAACAAAATTTTTTTTTCAGCGACCATTTGTTTAAATTCGTAATATCATTTTAAATTTTGGAACCTAATGCCTTAAATTTTTGGAAAATTCGGAACAGAATCATCCTTGTGATATAGCACATTTCTTTTGGCTGTCACTATTTGGCGAATAAACTAAATGCTTTGGGGGCAAAAAGTGCTTTAGTTAGCGATTTGACTAGTGCTAGATTAAACCCTATCTCTTATCTTAAGTAATTTGTAGATTAAAAATAGTAAATTTATTTTTACTATGAAAATTTGAAGATTTTTGTGATTTTTTTTTATTTTTGTAGTGTTTAATTATTTAATGTTTTTCCTAGGTTGAAACTGAATTGAAAGACATTTGCCAAGATATTCTCGATGTATTGGATAAACATTTAATTCCAACTGCATCTACTGGTGAATCTAAAGTATTTTAT
Organism: Maratus michaelseni; assembly: GCA_963931845.1. Classification (NCBI taxonomy): domain Eukaryota; kingdom Metazoa; phylum Arthropoda; class Arachnida; order Araneae; family Salticidae; genus Maratus; species Maratus michaelseni. The sequence continues at coordinate 177,120,323 of OZ007589.1, read as the reverse complement.
TATAAGATGTAAGTTTTTTATTTTGCCTGCAAAATTTCTTTTTTCAAATTTGGTCATTTAAGGGTTTTTTACAACCCTGGATTCTTAACTTTTTTTTTAACCCAGCTCGGGCAGCTATCCACTACAACCTTCAGCGTTGTTAAAAAAAAAAAAAAAACAGTTTGGCAGCTATTTACTGCAACCCTGGTTAGAACAACATTGGAGCACAGCTACAGATGTTTTGTTGTCTAGCTCCACAGTTTGTCGCCATCTGCTGCAGCATGAACTTTGTGCAAGGGTTCTTCTATGCAGGATTCCCCCCCCCCCCTATTCCCTCTTCCCCTAGTTTAATCACAGGCGCCTCAGACTTCAATGGGCTCAGCAACACAGCACATGGCGTGTCCAGTGGCAACAAGTTACTTTTCCTGATGAATCTCTCTACAATTTGAGTATCATAAATTTTCTCTTATTTGCAAACTATTTTTGCATTTCCAGTTGAATTTTTATGTGCGACGTTGACAGTGTTTTTACTTGATAGAATTAAAAAAAATTTCAAATGTAACCTGTAATTTTTTTATTTGTGCAAACTGAAAATTATGTTGAGTTTGAACTTTAGAAATTAGGAGGTATCTTTAATGTATATCGGTATTTAGAGGTATCTTTAAAACATCGTGGCACTCGGGCGAAAACCGGAGTGAGTTGCTAGTTATTTTACAAAGATCGATATTAAAACTTTTCACAAGGGAGAAAATAAAAGAACAGTTTTGTGCGAAAAATGAATTTTTTTTTTTTTTAGCATTTAAAATTTATAAATCTGAAATATTTTTTAATAACTTCCTTCATCATTGAACTGATTTTTTTACAAATAAGTTTTTTTGCAATTACTTTTCTTAAAAAACATAAAAATATGCATTCGAAAAATTGTTTTCACTTTACATGTATGTTACAAAAACTAAAAGTAATTTTAAGTCTTTCAGTTACCACAGAAGTTCTTGCTTAATAGATAACTTTTTTTTTTTTTTGTAAGTTTGTCAATTGATAAAATAATTATTTCAGTTGTGTTTTCTAGCGTAATCTTAAATCTAATTTTTAGATTTAAAGGAGAATAAAAAGTAAAAAATCTTAACTTTCATCTACTATAACTAGAGTTTGAATGAAAATTTTAACTGTATTGTACATCCCATGTACACGGTATAGTAAAACCTCAGACACTTCGGAATAGCAGATACCTTTATTTAGATAGAACTTTTTCTATCCTCAACAGCTATATATTTGTAAGCTTTACCATTGAATAGCAGGCACAGAAATATGCACTATGCACAAAGGTGGTATTCGGCAGCAAAATTTTAAACTATGAAGCTAGATGTTACCGTTACAATCATTACTGGTGAGTACAAAACATTTCAAATGTATTAAGCGATAAAATGAATAATGCTATAGATTACCATGATTGTGATGGCTGGGGTTTGAAGGGATAGGAAAAATTGCACATAGAGTAATTAAATTATCAATTTTATAATTTTCACTCATTGGCATTATTGATAAATTTTTGCATATTAATTTTCATGCATTTTTAATGAAAAGTAGTAGTATTTATTTATCTTATCTATTATACAGGGTCATCGAAAAAGGTATCCCTGATTTTTAAAATAAATTACACGAGAAATATGCAATCAATCTGTACAAAACCAATGTGAAATTGTAGACCATCTGAAGGAGTTTTGGTAATGGTGATTGCGTTGACCTTGACGTGACACGATGCCATTTCAATTATCAGTCAGTTTACAGCAGTCATGATGAGGGTACAGCAGAAAGCGCAGTGTATGTTGTGGTACGCCAAGTTTAAATCTGTTATAATGGTACGTCATTTTCGCCGTACATATGGAGAAGATCCACCTACAAACAAAACCATTGTTCATTAGTTTAACCAGTTTAAATAAACCGGAAATGTTGTGAACATTAAGAAATCTCCAGGCCATATTGAAGTTAAGTTATGTAAAAAACCGTCGGATTTTTTTCTAATTTAACAGTGTAAGAATAACTGGTTTATTTTTATTAAGGCCTTAGTTATTTTAATTCGAAATCAGGGACACCCTTTTTTGATGACCCTGTATTTTCCAAGTTACAGTATGTAAATGTTCCAGTATGTTTTCATGTGAGAGATGGAGTGTTTTTATGAAGATGAAGAAATATGAACAAAAAACACCAGGATGTAGCTATTATAAAAATTTAACTCTAGAACCACAATGACGGGTCATTTTGACCCATAACAAATAAATATTTGTCGAATTGCACCAGAAATGTCTTAATAAATTAAGTTAAATATATGCTGCACAAAAATAAGTTTAATATTTAAGTTAAATAGTTTTAAACAAAAATTCTGGTGTAAAATATTTTTTATAAAACTTGAGTAAAATTACTTGTGGTTCTAGTGTTAAATACAATATATTTCAAAAAATAAAATTTGAAAAATTTCAAGTGGAAGTGGAAATAAATATTTTTAACATCCCCCCCCCCCCCCCCCCCCCAACACACACACACTAAAAGTTCTGTTTTTGATAATATTGTATGATAATATTTAATTGTACTATTTTAAAATCTGGTACTTCTGTATTATCCCGTCGACCACTTTTCATAACAAAAAACTATCACCAAACTGTAACGTCAAATAAACGGGAGAACTTTGCCATTGGAATATCAAAATAAATAAATAAATAAAATATAAGAATTTAATGACACAATTATTATTTTAATTAATGAAATAACTAATAAATCAGTAAAACATAATGAAAAATACACACAAATGTTGAATTAAAAACCACTTGATGACATAACAAACATGTATAATGCTTCTGTCATCAAGTAAATGGGACTGTATTTTTGGCGTTTAATCTTACTGTTTGGCGATAGTTTTTTTGTTATGAAAAGTGGTCGACGGGCTAATAGAGAAGTACCTAAAATCCTTATCTGTTTTATCTTGTCTTCGGAACTAATTATGTGATCTTTATGTTCATGATTTTTCTCACATTTTAATTAAAAAAAAACTTACACAGGTACATTTGCTATGTTCGTTTAAAATGACCAACAGGCTTCCCTTTTCCCACTAAGAATGTTTTTTATTTATTAACATCTGTGTAGCTATTTAGCAGTCTCTGGACATGTCTCAATTTCTTGTCAGGGTTTTTATCAAATAAAACTATAAATGAACAAGATTAGTTTATCATTTAAAATAGAATGAGATTAGGTTTAAAATGCACTGATTTAAAAAAATATATCGTTAAAAAAAAAGTTTTAAATTAACTTTTCAGGCCTAATAATTGATACAAACTAGGTCTGTGATAGTTCACTTTCATGATTTGGCAGGCTCTGTGGCCACATTTTTATAAAAAAAAATGAATATTTTTAATTTGTTTATACACATATATTGGAGTATTGTATTATACCATATCACATTTCTATTTTAACATTTTCAGTTGCAATTACTTTTAGGTAGATTTCGTAAAAAATACTACCTATTACATTCTCACCTAAGTTGGCATTTTTGAAAAATTTTTGCAGATCTACGCCGATCATGACTCCCAGAACCCAAAACCACTCCCAGTTCAAAACTTTATCTATGTCACTTTTTTATGGACATGATAACTGGAAAAATTCTGCATAAATCTCTTCCAAACTGATACATAAAATCAAGGGGCATAAAATCTCGGCCAAGTTCGTTAATGGGCAAAATTGAACCTAATGGGGGGGGGGGGGGGCTTTTTGTGAAAACAGAAAAAAAACCCATAATTTCTTAATTATGATATGTATCGAATCCGTTTAAAGTTATTACTTCTAGGAAACGGGCCGAAAATTTATATATGACAGATTTTTGATATCAATAAAAATGGCCCCAAGGAGGGGGGGGGGGGTTTCGAAGGGAAAAAAATCATAACTTTGTCAATTCACAAGATATCAAATCCGCTTAAATTTACTATTAATCCTCTTAATATTATCTAAAACTTTTATATTGACAAGTTTTTTATAGGACCAACCCTTATAGCAAAAAAAAATTAAACAAAAAAAAATCCGTGCCGGCTCCGCCTGCAAACAAGTTAGGTTTCGAAGTGGGTGGTTCCCATCTGCCGTATCATGGCAAAAAGGTCATTTCTTCTGCAATTCCCAACAAACAGGCGCCCCTTGGTCTGCATCTTCGAAATCTGTAAGTGCCTGTAGGCCGAGCCGTCAGGGATTTTTTAAATTAATTTTCTGTCATTCTGTGACATCAATTTGTATGTAGATTGGTTTGGAGAATGACCCATACATTTTCAGCAAGTTCAAATCTTTTTTTAGTAACTAAACCAGTTCTCTCATTTGAAGTATTGAAATTCTTGATTGTTTGAATAGATAAATTGTCATAACTTTGAATTAATATTATGAATTTAACATTTAGTCATGTTAATTTTCTATTTGCAACTTCCATTTATAGGAAAGGAGATTATCATCGTTATTTGGCCGAATTTGCTACTGGGAATGATCGCAAAGAAGCTGCTGAAAACAGTCTTGTTGCTTATAAGGCTGCTAGTGATATTGCTATGACTGAATTGCCACCAACTCATCCAATAAGATTGGGATTGGCCCTGAATTTCTCAGTTTTCTACTATGAGATCCTAAATTCACCTGATAGGGCATGTCGCCTGGCAAAAGCAGCGTTTGATGATGCCATAGCTGAGCTTGATACTCTGAGTGAAGAAAGTTACAAAGACTCGACTCTTATAATGCAACTTTTGCGTGACAATTTGACACTGTGGACATCGGATATGCAACATGATGGTAAGTTAAGGGGAATCATTTTCAAAATAATAGAAGCACCTCAAAAATAAAAGTAAAACTTACTAATTTTATTTAAAATAAAAAAAGCAAAATAGTTTTTATGAAAATTGTTATAAAACGAAAATATTTAATTTGTACATGAAAGAGAATGTTCGTAATGCTAAAAAAAAAAGAAACCATATTTGGCGATTTATTGTTTGCGTCAGGTTAAACATGCATCTGAAAATTTTATTAGGTAAAATCTGAATAACAATTTTATTTTTGAGGAGTTCTTTATTTTTAAATTTAATTTTTTTTATTTAACTCCTGCATCATGTGACTTATAAAAAAAACTACTAGATGTAATTATAAAAATGACTAATTGTGATTCACATGTTATTTGTTTACTTACGATTTTGATTTTACTTATGTCGCCAAACAATTTGATTTTAAACCAAAAAAAGCATAAGCATGATCATTGGTCACAATAAAGCATGTTCACAATAATGGTGTTTTTTCAAGTGGACAACATTTTTGGATTATTTTATATTCAAATGTAAATTATATAAATAACAGTTAATATTATAAAAATGGAGTCAAATATTTAAATTTTAATGGAAATGTCTGCCACACACTAAGTATTATCACACATTTAAAAAAATTTACACCATTCATTTTTTTTAGGTAGCTTTCAATACAAAAAGCTACCTATTGCAGCTGTTCAGAGGTACGAAATTCCAAAAAATTTTGGTATATTTTCACTGATCATGACCCTCAGACCCAGACCCCCAAACCACCCTCCATTCAAATGTTGAGATATATATATGATGATGTATGTCATGCTGTAACTCTTTTATTTATGAACCGATTGGATGTGACTGAGTGTGTGTGTAGTACATACCAAGGTCTCGACCAAGTTCATTGGCCAGCTTCATCCGCCATCTTGTTCCAAAATGGTGGCCAATAAAAAAATTTAAAATTTTTAAATTCAAAAAAATTATAAATTGAACAAAATATTTCTGTTAAATGTTAGAACGTGATACAAGGATTCTGAAACATTTTTTGCTTTTGCTATATTTTAAAAAATGGCTGAGATATGGCAGTTTAAATTTCTAGGGTGGCTGAGATTTTGAAACAATCTGCTATTTGCTATGCTGTAACTCTCGTATTTATGAACCGATATGAATGTGACTGATCATGTGTACAGAACATACCAAGGTCTGGACTGAGTTCGTTAGCCAGTTTCATGCACCATTTTGTTTCAAAATGGTGGCAAGTTAAATTTTTTTTTTGAATTCCAAAAAAATGTATAAAAAATTAATTGAAAAAGTTGTTTCCACTAAGTGTTCGATTGTGAAACAAGGATTCCGGAACACTTTTTGTTTTGGCTTTATCTTAAAAAATGGCAGAGATATGGCAGTTTGGAATTCTAGGTTGGCTGACATTTTGAAACAATCTGATATTTGTTATGCTGTAACTCTCATGCTGAAATTCGCATTCAAATTCAGTATTAACGAAAACTGGGATTGAATCTTCTTTAATCTGGTACCAAGCAATTTAGCTTCGGGTGTTTGAATAAAATGAGTTGATTTTTTAAAAACATGGACTATGAAAGCTACCTTTACCTCCCGGTACAGGTCGGGAGGACATTAAAATTTTTTTTGCATATCTTTTTTTCTTTTTGAAGGTTTTTAAAGAATATTGGACTAATCTTCTGTAATCGGGTCACCCGCCAATTGGCGTATTTACTATTGTTGGAAATTTGTTTTATATTTGAAAGGAGCTCTGGATGGTGAATCTGATTGCAGCGAATTTGTACTCAGCGATTAGTAAATTTATAGTTTTCCATTATGAAGAAAACGGGCAAAAGAATATTTACTATTATATATTTTCCATCTGCAGTTATTTTACTATCACTAAAAAAGCAATACTTGCAATGTATGAAAAATACTTTGAAATGCCAATGGTGGCCAAAGAAACAATATTTGCTGATTTATCATATTAGCCTAGATATGAAAAAAAAATACCTGGAATTCAGATTGGATAAAATTTTGATTAATATAAAGCAATTTTGGCTAACCAGGGTTCATACTCATCAGGGGAAACCTGGGAATCAGGGGATAAATTTCATGTTTTAAAAATCAGGGGAATCTCAGGGGATTTTCCAAAAAATGCCAAAAACCTGGGAAAATGTGGCAAAACGATCGGCTACTCTGGGAAATGGGGGCACTCACTGCTATTGGCATGCTTCATGATGTCATAATGCAATCAAACTAAGATACACCTTCAAACCTCGGGAGATATCGAATCGGAAACTAGCCATGCCTTCTAACGTCCGACGACATCCATTCAAAAATTATATATTTATTTTTTTACCTTCTGATGTAAAAACTTAACTTTTGTGATTACCTCTTTATTAGTTTTTTTCAGGGGGGGGGGGGTAATACTAAGTTTTAAAAAAATGTCATTAATTGTCAACATGGGAAAATACATCAGGTTATTCTCAGGGGATTTTTTGGGGGGAAATGAGTATGAACCCTGCTAACTCACAGCCTTAGCCGCTAAACTGAGTGACAAAATAACAGATTACAAATTAACCGTACATTATGAAGTTTATTTAGACAACAGACTGAAGAATAATGTAATCATGAAAATAAAAGAAATAGCAAGTCTATTTCTCAGAGTTATTATGCTCATTAGAGAAAGGCACAAAAATCTTTGATTGAAGAATTCACAAAAAAGATTATTACTAAAAATTTTACATAACTAACTTTATCATTCTCAAGGAGTTTTATTGGTGAAAGATTTATAATTCAGTCGAAAGCAATTTGACATTATTTAATGGAACATAGTTTGGCGCATAATAACTTCATTTTGTAGCTAACTCTGGTACATTTGTAATCGTATTGTTGCAAAAATTTCTAATGTTTGACTTCAAACTTGGCTGTGGACCCCATTACAGAAGATTAGGAATATTTTATTTGATGCAAATTAAGATTATTTTTTTACCAGAATCAGTTATCGAGTTTTTTTTCAGGTTAAGGGTTACATGAATGCAACTGGTATATAAAATGAAAAGGCAATGAAAATAACATTTTAATTTTATTCAAACAATTCAGCTTTAAAACCCCACTTTTTTATGATTTCACATTTTTTCTAAATATGAAAGTTAAACACTGTTCCTTGTGCGCAAATAATTTTTCGCTGTATTTACTCTGCTGGAATCCAAAGATAGAAAACTGTAATAGACTTGCTAGAAGATGATGTATATAACGTTTTATAATGTAACATAGTGAGATTTGTATTTAAGCTATCAGAACCGCACAAAGATCCAGTGTTCAAGTACTAAGAAACGAAAATGAATAACCTGAACATTATTTAAGTTCAATGGTCAATCTTTTCAATGATTGTAATGCTCTTTTGTAGTAGTGTGGTGACTCTGAGAACATTTTAATTTCTGTTGATCGCAACGACCACATTTCTCTGTCAAACTCTAATATAAATCTTAAATTAAAGAGTTGTTTTTTAATAGCCAGAATTTAGTATAACGCATAAAATAAGATAATAGCGCAATGGCATTCTCATTGTGTTCAGCAATGCGGAAGGAGTTTCAGGTGAAGATCCATATTACTTTTAAATACATGGTCAAATTCACCATTTCGTTTGATTCAAGGTTCATTTGGAAAATGGACCAGCGCAGCAGGCGTAGCCTGCTAGTTTAATATAAATTTCAATGTTTATATTAAAGGAATCTATTTTTAAAACGTGTAAAATTATTTTAATGACTTTAAAACAATCAAGATTCTTAATATATTTAAAAGCATTTAGAACATTACCTATTATTATAAAAAGTCATAAATCGTTTATAACAAACATCGGATATACCAAAACAATTTTGGTGGTCTTGCCAGGTTCATTATAAGCAGACTCGACTCTATATGTATAATATATGAATGGGAAACACACTGTATTGAAAATAAACACATGTATTTTGGCAAGCTTAAATTTCACAAATTGGCCTTTTTTCTTTTTGGGAATTACAGGTGGTTTTAATGTTTTTCCTTTTTTCCTTGATAAATTTTTTTCCAATGTAATGATAAATTTCTTGAAACTTGCAAAGTAAAAGAAATGTATAACACTTTTTTCCCTTTTATATTTTTTAGGTGAAGGTGAGCAAAAAGAACAAGTTCAAGATGTTGAAGATCAAGATGTTTCATAAATCATTTTATATTCATAAAAATGTGTTCCATTAATTTGTTACTATGTGAGATGGTTTTGTGTTTATTGCCACGTAGGGTATTTCCTTTGCTCATTTTCGATCCGCAGATGTTTTTGTGTCTGTAAGAATGCGAGAGTGTTTCCTTCTAATCAGGAACTTGCGCAAGCCGTAAATCTTTCGTAAATATGTATTTTAGACCATTGTGTGGTACTGTAGGTTGAGTTGTTTTTATATTGTTTTATTCAGATGTTATGGTATATAATTGTGTTATATTTATGGCTTTAAGATTTTATTTTAATTTATGTATTTGCATGCTCATGAAATCTCAGATTCAAAAACTTATTTAAAACTCTAAAAATGCTAAATGTAATTACCTGGAATTCAGTATTCTCTTCTATTTAACTAATGAATGTAACTACTTATATATACTTTAACTGTGTTCTAACTTCATGAAATTTTTACTGGAAAAACCCAATATTGTAAAAACACTGTGGTTAAAAACCATATATACTTACATTCATATATTTATGCATGTATGTATTATGTATTTTTAGCGGATTCAAAATGTTGCTCAAAACAATCATTTACAATTATTTTAATAGCAATATTTTTCTGTAAATTTTATTTATAGCTGTTCTTGAAATTAAACTGTTAGTGTAACTTTATTTGTAATTTTAGCTTTCATTTAACCTGTATGTATTTTAAAAGTATTATGCTAAACATCTGCATACAAATATTCGCATTCCACATACACACACATGTATCTTTAAATTTCTAATTGTACTTTTTAAAGCATTTGCATAAATTACAAAGCCATATGTACTTGTATGTGTATATAGATATATATATATGTATAAAATTGTATATAAATATATATACATACATACATTGAAAATTAACACTTGCAGTATGTTTTTTTACTTTGTTTTTTGTGGAAGTGTCTTATTTTTGCAATCTAATTTATATATCACATGTAACTTTTATTCCATGGAAGTTTTTCATACTCAGGCATAAGTAGCATAGCTCTAAATGTTTCATTAGTGTACTATAGAATTTTTGAAGAAAAATAGTGACCATGATATAAAGTGATATAGGTCATGGCAGATCTTCTGTCAGAAATTGGTTTCACAAAATTTCTTGTAGAAAAAGCACTGGGACTGAATAGCACAATACTAAATTTCTTCTTGTTATAGGCCAATTTAGAGATCTTATTTAGGTTTACTTCGGTTTCATCATAAGCATGCTTTCTAAAAAATGTCTTAGATCTCTTACAGTATTTATTCAGTGGTAATTGCAACTTCTGGAATATTTTGTACTATATCCAAATATTTTTACATCATGAAAGAATTTTGATTGAGAATCAGACTGTGATTGAAAAAAAAAAAACACAAAAAAAAAACGCTTTGATAGAACTTGAACAGATATCCTTGATATGTGGTTGAGGGTTCCCAGTGTTTTCTGCTTGTTAAGTCTTTTCTTTTTTTCTGCCAATTAAAAAAAGTATTGCCCTTTTCAGATTCTCAAACTTTTTTTTTTCTTTTTTCTACTCTCGCACATGTCTTTTCCCTTATTATAAATAAATTTAAAAGGAATCATGGCTGATTAAGTATGTATTCAACATTATTTGGACTTAACTCTACAAAAAATTGGGAACCCTAACTATAGAAATGTAATCATTAAAGGGTAAATGTAGATAATGGTAACACTTACCTAGATTTTAAGATCATTATATTTTTAAGCTATTACCCCTCCTCCTTCATCCAGCTTGCCTAATTATGCATCTATATTTTATTTTGCTTTTATTGCTAATAATTTTGTGAAACTGGTGCTAAAGTCTTCTAGCTCTCTTTCCTAAAAAAGATGTCTTAGTGTCAAATGTTCCATGTTTGGTGTTAATTCATTGTTGTAGTATATTTTACAAAAGATAATTCATTTGCATCTTAAAGGTCACAGTACAGAACTTGAATTCACTTTTAAAAAATTGTGAAAGTGCAACTTAAATTTGCCAGTGAACAAATAGACTATTGAAGAGCTAAGATTTCTTTTGATTACATCTTTAAAAAATAGTTTAACTTTTATTTTTTCTGATTATCAGTACTAGTTTGATATTATACAGTAGATTAATTTTGTTAAAAAATATATTCATAAAAATTAGAAAGAGTTCAATAGTTATCCAAGGAATAGAATGTATCACATCAACAGTATAAGTTGATGTGATTTTAGTGCCTTGGAATTGTAGGTGGTTATCTAAAAAAAAAACTTTTTAATTTAATTTTTAAAAAATGACTTTTTTTTTTAATGCATACATTTTCCTTTGCACTGTGCTGCCCAGTTCAAAATTTGTAAATTGCTAGAAGAATGTATGTTTCATTCCGATATTAACTTAACAGAGAACAAAGTTTTCTGCAGTTTGAGCTTTATATTCAGTGAATTCCAGATAAAATTTTATTCCTTTTTGCATCTTACACGCATGAAATCTTTAGAAATATGTAAACTAACATTATGCTCATTGGTAGTGTTGGTGAGTACCAAATTAATGTTATGAAAAATATTTTTTTTCCAAAAACTATAACTGTACAGAATAAACTTTTATTTTCTATGAAATTTTCTGCCTCTTGGTCCTCAATTACCAACACTTCCCATTGAGTATGGTTGAGACAGGACCTTAATACACTGTACAGCTGTTTTTGTAAGTGGAATTATGTTTGTTCATATTGTGTCTGAAGGTGTAATGCAAGTGGCACTGAAATATGTGGTTTGACTGACATCTTTTCACATTTCTCATTCCATCTGTAGAACAGAACATTTTGTGTGCTTTTTGTACAACATATTTGTTAGTTCTTGCTATATAAACAGTCATTCCAGCGGAATGTAGGAGATATCTCAAAGTGTGTTTTATGATGTAATAAACTAATAAATGTCACAATTTTGTTTCCCCTACTTGTTACTGTAGTCACTTTTGCTAAATGAATAAATTCTGGAAGAGCGTTTTAGGGGTATTGTGTATTGTGTCTGCATTAGTAATGTTCTCTTCAATTTTTCAGAATTCAGGAAGAATTTTGTATAAAATATATCCTATCTTAGAATGGAACTGCATAGTTAAAAATTTTGATAGATTGATGGCAGAAGTCTGATCTACATAAATTTTTTTTATAGGACCATCTGAAAGAAATATTTAACTAAAAAAAAAAAATAGTATAGGTACTTAAAAAAATAATAAATAGTATAGGTGAAAGATCAATTCCTAGTAAATTAAGAATGCATGCAAAATGTAGGATTTTCCTCTGTGCTCCATTTTTACAAAATTCAAAGGTTTATCTATAAAATAGTTTCATAGTTTGTATAACTAAATAGATAAACAAAAAAAATAAAGGTCTGAAATCAAAATCTACACAACTTTTGTATTAAATTATGAAATGAAATTGTTATGGATTTAGCCTTTTTTTTTTTTTTTTTTTTTTTTAAATTGATTACTTTAAAAAATAGATACTGAAATATTTATGAAAATGCTAGTTTTTGAAAAAAAAAAAAAAAAAAACTCATCTGAAAGACAAGATTTATTCAGGTTTTAAGTTTTTCTTTTTGCAAATTTTCAGCACAAGCTGTATATCCAAGAATTGTTACAATGTTATTACTATTAGAACCGATAGATTAATACATATGAGTTATCTCATAAAGGATAAGGCATCAATAGATATCTGTATATTAGTAGAAAAAGAACCAGTGACAAAGACTAGACGATATTATGATTTCTACATTGCGATACATCAAGGCTAAATAGTGATATTGCAATGCATCCCGAGATTAGACTTTTTGTATTACAAACATGGTCGTAATTTTAATATAAAATTTAAAGAGTTATACATACACATTAAACTTACGTTTTAAAAAACTCTTTTCTGCATATGATTAAAGGCAAAAATGCAAAATATAATAAAACTTGCTGCAAAAAATATACAGTCAAGGATTGATAATCCACACACCCGTAATCTGCAATTTTCTATAATTCGCTTTGCTTAACAAATGCGTAACAGTTAAACAAATTTACAAATTATTGATCCAAAAAATTTAAAAGAAATAATAAAAAATGCAGTAAAAGTTCATAAAATATCTAATTATTTTTTAATATACATATATTTTTTTATAAACCAAACTGCATTAACAACATAAATTGCATGTTAATTGCTGCACTACTGTAAAAACCAAACTGCATTACAGAACACACGTTGGCTAACAGGACATTCTGAACACATGCACATGTTTTACTGCTTTTCATTCGTCACTATTTTAAGTTCAGGAGAGTAAATAACCAATGAAAACGCATCATTTTGAGTGCTTGTTGTGCCTGGTAAAATACGTGGCATAATATATGAAGTGAATCTTTGTTTATTGATATTCCATGTGACAATGAAGAATTTCATGGTTTTAAGCCCTTGCATGTCAAGACAAAAACTGTAGAACTTTTACAGTATGTGCAAAAAGTTGGAAGTAATGTCTCTAAATCTGCAACAGAAGATTTCATAGTGATACTGCTGAGAGCAATGATAAAGCATCAATTACTGAACACTTAACAGATGCTGAAATAATCTCTAGTGTGATGATACCTACTGATTCTGAAACTGAATCAGATCCTAAAAATGAAGAAAATTTTTCACTTGATCAGGAACTAGCTTTGGGTAGACAATACTTGAACTTTTTAAAGCAATAGTTGCATTTCTCAACAAGAATTAATGATCGTTCATAGAATGCAAAATCTAAAACTTGCAACAAACAACACTTGGCTCTATATTTGTTATACATAAAACTTTATAAATATTATTCAATACTAGCTATCCGCCCGGCGTTGCCCGGGCCCAAGATAATAACAATCTCAGTGCAAGGCGTTAACCCCGTCCCTCCCCATACCCTCAAATATAACAAATAATTTGTTCAAGAAAACCACCTTCACCTACATTAACGCGATCATTAAAAAAATAATTACATTTTTCTGATAAATAGAACATAACGAAGACGTTACGCTAAAATATCCGGCAGATCACAACACTTCCCATCCTCAATTTCAGATCTATATCTTAATTAGTTATCTAAATTTTGTACATTAGTAAAAATTGGCAATTATTTCTTTTCATTTTCGCAAAGTAAATGGGGGATCGGCCAGAGAAACGGATCTCTTTGTAGTTCAGTTTTTAATGAAAGCAGATCCCTGTCTGAAACTGTCTGATTTTTTTTTCACTGGCGCCAGCAGATTTTTAGCAGTTTTTTGCATAAATTAAGAAAAATTACCGGCCGAATTTTTCATAAATTGCATAGACGGATACAGAATTTTTTTTTTTACATATGCTCAGAAATTTTCAAATTGATATCTTAGTTTTCTTAAAATTCGCTAATTAGTAAAATAATTTCGAATTCGTTCATTTCCGCTTCCAAATCCACAACAATTCTTTTCTTTAGCCATTTTGATTTAAAAAATGGCATTTTCAATGCAATATTTAATGATATTCTAATTAATATCTAGAGTAATTATCAAAATATTAAAATTCTGAGACTCAGGTGCACATGGTCAGACCTTGGACTATCCACACCTAAATTTCCAGACTTCTAGGTGGGCTAGATTTTGCTAGCCATCGCCAACAGACGCACACACACACACAGAGAGCGAAACTTTCTTTTATTAGTATAGATTCCAAGATGCTATTTTTCATCTATCAGTTTATTGAACAGTTTTTTTTTTTAGTTTTTAATCATTCTGCTCATCAGTAGCTGTTATAAAATTATTTTATACTTTCCCATAACTATAATTTTCTGTATTGGTTATTATTTTTTGTGCATAATTTATTCTTTTTAAGCATTTTTGCTATACTTCTTGCTGAAAATGATCCTAGAAAAAAAAAAAAAAATTCTCATATCAAATTATCCATGTAATTATTCTTTAAATATATATACAGGGTTCGTACGTCTCCTGGAAATCCTTGAAAACTCCTGGAATTTACCTGTGACTCCTGGAAATTAAAAAAAAAACTCCTGTAGAATATTAAAAATACGATATTTTAATTATTTTTTTACTCTCTATAATTTTGAGAATATTCAACATAAACATTTATTGATTTTGAAGGAAAATCGCAAAAAATCTATTTCGTCATGGAGCAGTGTTAACTGCAACTGCACAGTTCGCACAACCGGCGCGAAAAGTGTATTATGCAGTAAACATGTGCAACCGGCAGCTAAGAAGAACGATTGAGCTCGTGGGGAAACACAAAATTAAATTAAACTGGAAACTTCTAATTCTTAGCAGTGAATTTGATGTTAAAATATTGAGGTAATTTAAGTTTTAAATTAATTTTTGCTTCTGATATGTATCAACTGGAGCTTAGCGATCCATAATGAAAAATCAACATTCTTTTAAGTCTCATATTTCTAAGGTTTTTTATTATTTTAAAATTTAAAATTAGTAAGATTTTTCAAGATTCACATTTCAGGAGGAGCAACCCCATCCCTATATATACCATCTTGAAAAAGATAACGAGGTTGTATTAAAAACTCAAAGCAAATCTCCTGGAAAAAAATTTTGACTCCTTGAAAATTCCTGGAATTAACTTTGTTAAAGGGTATGAACCTTGTATATATATATATCTATCAATTTTTTAATAATGAACCTTGTATATGTATATATATATATATATATATCAATTTTTTAATAAAATTAATTTAAAATTGCATTTTTTGAGATAGGATATTAAATTACTTAATTTCATATTTAACTTTTCATGCCATACTGCAAATGGAATTAAAATGTTGTCTAGAAATTAAATGGCACGTAATCCATAATACTCCATAATCCACAATATTCTAAAATCTGCACAACTTTTGGTCCCAACTTGGGCAGATTAAAGAATGAGCTTTAATTCTTTAAAATAATCTCTAAAACCAGAATTTCTGATATTTTGATATTGCCCTTACCTATTCACCCTCAAAATTTGAAGCAATTATGTGCAACATTGATTGTTTGTGGACATAGCTCGCACGCCTGTACTGGCCAAAATTTTATTTTTCATATTTAGATATATTAAACTATCAATTCTGACCAATAGTTCCTGTATAAAACCTAAAGAACTAAGACTGTATATCCTGCTGTCAACAGGCAAAGCCCGCAGCAAAATTCTTTGTATGATTATTAGATATATTACACTTACTCAAAATTTTAAGCAATTATCATTAATATTAAAATTTTTATTAATTTATGGGCATATCCCTCTTGCCTACATTGACCAAAATTGAATATCTGGTATTTACATATATTACACTATTGAGTCTGACTAATAGTTCTTGGAAGAAAACTCAAAGAACCATAATTATAAAGCCCGCCGCAAAATTAAATATACGCTATTCAGATATATTATATTTAACCAGTGACACTCAAATGATTGATTTGCAGATATAGCCCACCCCCTGTACTGGCCAAAACTTATTTCTGATATTGAAATACATTACACTTAACCATTCTCCCTGAAATTTTTATGCAATTGTTTTTAATATTAACCATTTTATTGATTAGCGGGCGAAGCTTGTCTCCTTTAATGGCCAAAATTTAATTTCTGATAGTCAAATTAACTATTTACCCTGAAAATTTTATGCAATTATGTTTAACCCCCTAAGCACCACGACGTACCTGTGTACGTCATGAACTCTTCATTTGCAATATCAGGAAGTATGTGCGTATGTCCTCATTTTAAATCCAGATTACAATGTTCTGACCAATTCGCACCAGAAAATTCTATCATTCAGTTATTAGACATTAATTCTGATATCTGACATATAATAATTGACGGGCAGAATTTTCCGGTACAAATTAGTTTTCCCAAATGGAAGGAACTTTCCGAACAACCCAATAACTGGTATTCAGCATACTATCCCTAAATTGAGTATTGTGCTTAAGGGGTTAATATTAACAATTTATTGTTTTGCGGGCAAAGCCTGCCTTTCTATATTGCCCAAAGTTCAATTTCTGATATTTAGATAGGTTACACTTAACTATTAACCCTCATATTTTATACAATTATCTTTAATATTAACGATTCTATCAATTTGCGGGCATAGATTGCCTCCTGTACCAACACATCCTACAAGAAAGCCCGCTCACTCCCCACAAACTGGATTGTGACGTCACGGTCACTAGCCCTACTAGGATTTTCAAACAAGTTACTCTAGAGTGATATAGCCCGCGGAACAACTTTGTGAATGCAGACATCTTGTACGTGACTAATAGATATTTAACACGTGTTAGCTTAATTTCGCATTAAAATAGACTTAAATACATTTATTTAAAAAATTAAAAGGAATGATAAATGTGTAGTGTCCACTTAATAGAGGGCATCAAGGTTTAAAAAACAATTGGATACAAGATATAAAAAGACAGGATTTCTCCAGTTTTATGGATAACAAAAAACAAGAGGATTTCAGACATAGAAAGTGACAACGTCCAGTCAAATAAATATTCAAAGGTGAGTCCCATTTTTTACTCAACTATTTATATCAAATTGCTGTGTTTAAGTTATTTTATGGCAGTATTTCTAATCTCTTTTATAAATAATACAGTAATTTTAAAATATTATTACTACAAGAATTATTATTTTAAATTATTTATTCATCAGCTTGAATTCTACGTTGCGTTTTTCTTTAGGAAAAATTAAAAATTTTAACGTTAGTTTTGTTAAAAGCTAAAATAATATCGTTATCATGTGTGTTATTTATTAAATTATCATAAAAATTAAGCAAATCATTTATATTATTTATTTAATTAATTTTGTTTATTCTATATTTATTTATTTATTTTTGCATGAAAGTTTTTCAATAAGAAATATCTTTCAATATCAAAATGTTAAGAGGTCTCGCCCACTTACGTCCACGAATAACAAATATTTTTTCGTCACTTTTTTTTTTGACGACAGTAATAAGAAATTAACTGATAATCAATGTAAATAAAAAATTAGTTGTTTTACTGTTGATTAGTTTGAGAATTTTTGTTTTGAGATACTAAATCAAATGAAAAACAATATCGGATTATAGCAACATCGGTAATTTCAATCTTTTCTATACTGTCTCTCAGGAAAAAAAAAAAAAAAAAATGTAAGCATATATATTATATTGCGTTGAGTGAATTGCATATTAGGATGTTTTGTAGCTTGTATTATAAAAAAGGATTAATTCTTATTGATTATTAAAACTAGTCAAATATAAACACTTTCTGACAGAAAATCGTTTTTACCTGTACATGCATAAAAATTTTACATGTGTATATTTATGTTCCCCAGAACAATTTATATTTTACCTTTCTTAAAAAAAAAAAAGTTAAGCGTTTTTCAAAAAATATTGTCAAGATAGATTTAAAAAACTGATTTTTGATATATGACAGTCTCGAAATGAGAAGTTGATCGCCAAGTAACAATCTGGTAAAATTAAAAATTTATTGCATATATAAGAGAAGTTGGTTGATTTTCTGACGCCTGAATGAAAGAGAAGAGAAGAATAAAGAATACTTAAAAATTTGATGCATGTATGAATAAAACTGAATATGTAGATATGTCAGAAAGTTGTGCTTTTACATAAAAGAAACGAAAATTTCTAAACAAAGGGAAAAGTTATATTGATGCATTTTAAAGTAACATTAAAATACAGGTTAAAACTGTTTAATCTTAGCATTATTTCAATAACAATATCCAATAAAGATAATTTAACGAAAATTTAAATCCATTCACTTTAAAAAATAATAACATATTTTTTAATATATTAAATTTGAGGTCCAAGTCTCATGCTAAATATGCAAGAAAAGAAAATAAGAAAAAAATCTTTGCATTTGAGCTATCATACTCTTATTTACATAAATTTGATTTTATTGGTAAAAAATACTTCTCAAAAGAAATTTATTTACCTTAAAATATTGAGTATCTGTTTCACAGCGACATTTATACTATATACTTACTTCAGTAATTGTTCATTTCAAGATTAGTATACTTTAATAAACAAATTATGTTTATTTTAAAGCATAAATTTAATTTTTAAGAAGAATACTGTGAATATATATATATATATAGCTGTGAAATATCAAATTATACAATAAATACAGGGATATGTTTAGGAAAATTTTGGGTCTTTAAAAGGACCCTTCACAAAAGTTTTCATGCCAAAACAGAACCCTTCACAAAACTCTTTACCTTAAAAATAGAACTTTTCACAAATCTTCTATAAACAATTTTTATTAAAAGCATGAAAAATGATGCTTATTCAATAGAAATGCTCATTTGTAATTTTATATTCAATTTCAAATAGAAAGAGCTAAAACTCATATGTCTGCTTTGTGAACATAGATTGATATATAAGTTAATATAATTAATGAAATTGAAATACACATATACATTTATTTATTTAAAGGAAAATTCTTTAGATGCTTTCTTGTAGTTTTATTGAATTTATGAAAATGATAGATATTAGAAATGTATATTGGTTCTAAAAAAAGGTAAAAAAAAAAAAAACTTAAAGCTGATGAATAAATAAATTAATCAGGAGTTGATCCAGGTTTTTTTCCTTGGTGCCCATTTTGTGAAAAGTAAAAGTTCTTTTTTTGAGAAATTACATTTTGTAAGGAAACACGAAATTCTGTTATTCCAATTCGAACCAAGCTTTATTATTAATAACTTCTTTAAGTCTTTCTGCTAAAATTTTCCTTTTTGGTGTACTTGTTTTGTTTGCAAATTACACATTTAAAAACCTAATAAAATAAAAATAATCAAGAATATGTTTTTATGGAATGTAATTTTGTGAAAGGAACTGTTTTAGGATTTTTTTTTTTTTTTTTTTAATGAAGGATCCCTAAATAGGCCCCAAATTTTGACTGGAACAATCCCTGGTTATAAAATAAAAATATATATATATAAATAGAATATACTGCCATTAAGTACATAAGACATATCAATAAAAAATAAATAGTTGATATAAGAATTCGACTTATCTTAGAGTATATAGTTGCCTCATAGTTTTCTTTGGTCTACTTTTTTTTTTTTAATAAGCTCATTCCTTTCCGCAATATCGCTTATTTTAAAACCAGCCACTTAGTGACTAGTAAAAAAAAAAAAAAAAAGCATAATAAACATCAATTCATTGCATTCTATTAGAAGTATACATATTTTTCTTTTAATAATAATAATAATAAACACCGAAGATAGCCATATTGAATCTACCGCGTAGTAATGATGGACGACTAGCTGTGACGTCAGGCACCCTGTGTGGAGGCTTTCTTGTAGGATGTGTTGCCTGTACTGGCCAAAATTTAATTTCTGATATTGAAATATATTACACTTAACTATTCACTCTCAACATTTTAAGCAACTATCTTTAATATTAATGGTTTTATTGATTTGTAGGTGAAGTCTGCCTTTTTGTACTGCCCAAAATACATTTCTGTTATATAGATATATATTGCACTTAACAATTCACTGTCAAAATTTTATGCAATTATCTTTAATATTAACGCTTTTATTAAATTGTGGCTGTAGCCCTCCTATCTATCTGTACTGGCCAAATATTAATATATGATATTTAGATATATATTACACTTTCAATTCTGACCAATAAATAGTTCCTGAAGAAATTCTAAATAATAGAACAAGCACTATAACTTGTAATATTTAACTATTCTGGCTTTAGGGAGGAAGGGGGGGGGGGGGATTATTTTCATTTCAGATGAGTACAAAAATTGAAGGAGGTGGGAAGGCAAATCTCCCCTGCCACTCTCATAACGCTTAACACAAATGTGAAATAATTCACAAACTGGTTTCTCTCCCCTCCCTACTCCGTCGAAAATGCAGCAGGCTTTTGAATACTTATTGCACATGTTGTAGTAAGTGGCAAAATTCATGGGGGAGGGCGGGGGATACTTAGTCACATCGCCGTATTTTCTCAAATGAACATCTTGGTGCTGCTCGCTGATCATTTATACAGCTAGAAAAACAGACTTGTAATTGAGCATGCGGTGATTTGCGATCGGCATCAATTTCTGTTAATCCCGGTGTCTATTCGAGTGTTGTTTAACCACTTTGATTATCAAAGGAGAAACAAAACTGCTCTCCCACCTCGTTCTCATTTGCACATGCATTGTTTATCCACTTCGAAGACCGGAGGAGAAAACGGTCTTTTCCGCCAGTCTCGTTCACGCTTACGTTGTTTATGTACTTCGAAGATCGCGGGAGAAAGCGGCCTTTGCCACCACCCTCATTCACAATCGATCTGGTGTGATGCATTGTAGGGCCGCGATGCATTGCTAAACGATAGATCAAGAAGTCTGAGGATTTATGATTTAAATCGATTTTCCGTGATATATTGATGCATCGTCCAATGCTACCAGTGACCAAAATCCCCACTTAACGGTCTCTGTCCACCAATCGCTTCACTATAGTTAGACATGTTTTTTTTTCATAAAATCAAAAATTAAGGGGAAAGAATTTCGTTACAATGAATGTCACTTTAAGGAATTTTTCAGTTTAACAGATATTTTTTGTGCTATGGTTTGTCATCATAAAAATATATTCACTTTAACGAATTTCAGATTGAGAATTTTTATTTTCACTATCACATGACCTTGATTTTCGAGAGATGAGGCAATCTCTCTCCACATCCAATCTATTTTCTTCTTACTTTCTTTAATTTGTTTTTGCAGTCATCCTTTATCTTCAAGTGTTGTTACATTTTGCAGTAAATAGCTGTTCCTATTAGCAAATTTCTAGACTGACACAGTTCACATTTGGAATTTGATTCAATTTTTGAAATGACAAGGATAAGGAAAATGTCATTTTTATTGAACGAAAAAAAAAAATATCGAAGCAGTAAGTACTTGAAAGGCTTAAGTAAATGTAGCGAAATAATTTGACGTTGCTACTTTTACATTAGCTAACTATTGTTTTTTTTTTTTTTTTTAAAAAAGGACATTTTGAAGTACTCTGCGATGGTCTAATATTTACCCATATAGGAAACTATTGTGGCTTGGAGACTATAAAGGGATTGAAGAAGCTGTATAAATATGTGTTAAATATGCATTGCAAGATAAAACAAATTGATCATTTCAGGAACTATATTTTAAGGTAAAACCGAATTAATTTTCAGAGATCATGAAAATAGAGAACTTTGAAGCAAGTTCTTGTTGGCTATTTAGTTTTCGTGCCAGGTAGGGCCTAACATTGAAACAAATTTCTAAAGAAGAAAAATGCAGATTTTTCAGCTACGCATGAAAGGAAAGAAAAATTACTTGTAGAAATACTAGAAAAATATCCATTTGAGAAAATTTTCAATGCCGAGGAGGGATTTAACCTTCTAAGCATTTTGCCCGTATATTTCTGTTTCCCGAAAACAACTTAAATCAGCCCTAGACAAAAATATTTTTAACAAAATTGTATTGTAAGATATATGTAAAATAAAAAGATATGAAGTGTATTTGAGAAACAGAGAACAAAAATTTAAATTGTTTTAAGTTTTACAAATATTTTTAGGAAAATGCAGGAAAGCTCTCAGAGGGTTAAAAAAAAAATCCTATACAATATCTTATCATGGTAATGAAAGGTGAAAGCTGTAAAATCCACGAGTTACTTGTATAATTGGGAAATGTCATACGAGTTCCTCAGGGTAAGTTTGGGTTAAAACAACTATGAACGCTTTTGAGTAAAGTTGTGTCACATTTATAAACAAACACTCCCTTCAACAACCAATCTACCACTTCATTTTTATCATAGCGATAATTGCAGGAATCGTCCTGGCGACATTGGCCAATTATATCATAGACCTGTTAAACGTAGTCCAAATCAAATGGTCAGAGCTCAAGAGACATAAGAACGGCAGTTAACTCTAAAGTGAATAAAAAACGTTTCGCAACCATGTGATCACTTTCCCCAACAAAATTCTGTAGGTAATGTGTTACCAGAAGTCTGGATAATTTCTGGCTCTGAACACTACGAGTAACCCACAAAATGTCACGTGATGTTGGACTGTGAACACTTAAGGTTACTCTGTGTAACTTGGGTTATGGTCCGTGAACGCACCCTTTGAATGATTTGTGTCCAGAGTAAAAAGTGTTTATCAAATTGCATATAAATAAAACTTCACAATTAGCATAAATATCTAGAATACCTTTTGAAAATTTTTTCTCGTTAGATTCACAATGTTAGGAATATGTATGTACCCAAGAAAAAAAAAATCATAGATATAATAATAAATTATCAATGTCCTTTCTTTAACAAATTCTGTAATTTTCTCTATTCTTTACTAATTGGCTTTTAAGTGAAGAAAAAAAAAATTATAAAATTTTTATATTTCTTTGAAAATATTTAAAAAAACATCAAATCAGGTAGATATTTTTGGCATTTTAAGAAGCTTAATGTTTGTCTCCCCCCCCCAAAGGTACAGATAGCTGTTCTTCAAGGTACATGTTTAAACATGTGCTGCTAAAGCTTTGCTCCTAATAGTATTTCTATGTATGACAAGATAATCTTTATTATTATTATTTATTTATTTTTTGAAAATATATAATGCTATATTTTGCAGAATACTTTGTTCATGAAAATTTGTGGAATAATTTTTAATGTTGAAGGAATTAGTCTTATTCATCTCACCACTTGCTCTACAGCAGTGTTGTCAAGATTGGGGAATTCTTTTATTCAAAACATCTACCACTTTTTTAAATAGCTAAGTAATCTTTGTCTGATTTAGTCACATATGGAGACAATGCTGTACAGCAGGGGTCAGCAAGTAATTTTAAGAAGGAAGTTCCGAATACTTTTGAAAATTTTTATCGAGGTCCAGAGAAAAACACTTAATTAATATTAGTATTTATTAATTTTAAATTGTTATTTTTACACATACATACATACACTATAGAATAGAAAAATCAGGTATTTGTTATGAAAAATTACTATATATACACAAGTATACGTTCTGAAAAATTTTATATACACATTATAAAATAGAAAAAGCAGATAATTGTTGAAAAATTACACTTGCGGTCTTGCGCTAGTTTTTTATAATTTGGTTCACATGGTGAACAGCTAATTCGAAGAGTGTCTTCAAGGTGGGCGTTCGTTAACCTCGAACGATATTTGTTTTCTTCAAAAATTCATTTTGGAGAAAGTTGTTTCACATAGATATGTAGAACCAAACGTAGTAGCCAGGTAAATAGTCAGTTTTTTACAATTTTCATATTTATCTGAAACATGTTTACCCCAAAATTCTTCAGGGGATGCAGTTTTGTACATTTGCAAAGAAATATCTTCTTGCAAATCAATTATTTCCATTTGAAGTAAAGGTTTTTCAAGGTTGAATAATTTTGCAAACACATCAGTCCATTCTGCAGCTGGAGCAACTTCAAAAGGCGGTTTAAGGAACTGTGACAACTTACCTCTGCAAAATCTTGTAATCTTGCTTCAAATTCCTTTATAAGATCTGACATAAACTTAATAACACTGCGGTGTCCATTTCGGAATTCTTTTTATGTTCAAGGATTGTTGGAAAATGAATAAATTCTTCATTTGCAATATCTTTTCCAAAATTTAAAATTATCAAACTTGCGACGAAAAGCAGACATACTTTGTAACAAATCGCACATTAATTTCCCATTTCCTTGTAACTCGGTGTTGACAGCATTTAAATATTTCAGAATGTTTTTCAGGAAAGCCACAGCTGCCATATTGCCCTCGTTTGATAGGAACTCCAAGTGCTCCGTGCCCTGTGTATACAAGTTGACTAAGAAGGAGGTTACTTGTTCTTTTATTTGCCAGAAACGTTCAATAACTTGACCTTCGCTTAGTCAACGAACATTGTTGTGTTGCAGTAAGTCAGAATACGCTGAATCAATCACACTCAGATAGAAACTCCTTGAACTGTCGGTGCTGAAGAGCAGAACGAGACCTCATAAAATTGATCAACTTGATTAAGTTGTTCATTATTTCTTTCAGAGTAGAACTAAGTTTTCCACAAAGGACTGTCTGGTGAATTACGCATTGATAAGATATTAGCCCAGCATTTTTATCCTTGATTCTCTTTACTAATCCTTTTTCGATGCCCATATTCGTAGGGGCTCCATCAGTTGAAAGTGACACCATTTTATCATAACTGATGTTTGATTTTGTCATGAAATCGTCAACATTCTTGAATAAATCATCTCCGCGAGTCTTGCCTTTACATGTCAAAGTTATTAGCAATTTTTCCCTGAATAATTTACTTTAAATGTCAAAAAATCTCACGAAAATAGATATTTGTTCATCATCAACAATATCACATGATTCATCAAGTGCTATGGCGTAGCAAGGCGCCTTCTGCAGAAGTTCAAACAAACTTTTTTTAATGTCAGCAGCCAAAATTTCGGTTCTTATATTGCTTCTTGCCGATAATGGAATACCTTGAATTGTGGTTACAACGTCCTTCTTCTCTTCAAAAAGTGCCGTGGCCACTTCCAACATATATTCTTTTAGTATTTCAGAGTCTGAAAATGGCTTCTGGTGTCTATTAAGTGTCCAGCAGACACGCAACGCTGCTTCTGATGATTTTTCTTGTTCGCTCATACAGAGAACTAGTAAGACCGTGCTTTTTTTGTAAGAAGTAAGATATGCCTGGAGTTTTTCTTGACGAACTACACTTCCGAGAGGAAATTTTTTATGGAACTGCTGATGAATTATTTCGTAGTGTCGCTTTAAATTGGAACTTTTAACAATAGCGACAGTTTTGTTGCATATGAGGCAAACTGGAACAGCTTCAGGTCTGTCAGGCAGTGTAAAACAATAGTGTTCTGTCCACTGAGGCAGAAACTTCCTATTTTCACTGTCAACTTTGCGTTTTTTAGAATACATATTCATTCACTTATGAATAATGCACACGGCAATAGCAACGCAAATGAACGAAATATCCGCACAAAAGATTGCAATCTACGACTGACAAGGTTAATTCTCGTGCATGCGTACCAACGCAGCCGGTCAGTTCACTCCTAAGAGTAAAAACAGTAAAGAGTGCGGATTTTATTGTTGTTTGGTCGAAAAGTTATTTTGTACCCCCTCCCTCCCTTCTCTCGCCACGATTAAAAGATTGTTTAATCTTCTGGGTGGATTTTATTTAAGTGTTATAAAATAGCTTGGGAACATGCATTGCACACCTCCTTTTTAATAAACATTATTTTAAAAATATCTTTTTTCATTAGCTATATAAGATAACAAGTAAGATGATCCAAAATATTTCGAGATTTCTGTTTGGAAAGCTTCAATTTGACACAATTATTTCACGTAATGTAACAATGTTAATGTCAGATTTTTTTTAATTCTAAAAATGCATAAAATTTTGCAGGCATTATTGAAATAACAGGAAATCAAACAACATTTCCCGCGATCCTTTGACGAAATTGGCGATTTGTCTTCGAACGATTGACGAAATTGATTTTTTTCGGCGACCATTTGTCGAATAACGCGATATATTTTATGTCCGAATTTTCGGATTTATGACCGATTTTTTTAATTTTCGGAAATGACTGCCTTAATTTTTCGGAAAATTCGGAACACAATCACTCCTGGTTTCAAACCATTGTTCAAAAGAATTTATTTTGACCATCACTAACATAGTATAAAACAAAGTCGCTTTTTCTGTCCCTATATCCCTATGTACGCTTAAATCTTTAAAACTACGCAACGGATTTTGATGCGGTTTTTTTTAATAGATAGAGTGATTCAAGAGGAAGGTTTATATGTATATCCATTAAATAGTGGAGAAATACTGTTATTTTTGAGGTTTTTAATGTGATGTCGTAAATAATTTCATTTTTTCCGCTTATACATTGCAAACGCAGGCCGAACCCTACAAGATTTATCAAAATAATGTACTAATTATTGTACACATTAAAAAGGTCTACAGAAAACACAAAGAGATGAAGGTTTTCAAGGTTAACCCGAAGAAAAGCGAGGGAGGGCCGCTAGTCAGAAATAAAATGTAAATACAGTGACCTCTCACTTATACGACTCTCTCGGTTATACGCCGAATTCTCTTGGTCCCGTCCACTTCTCTCAGTTATACGACTGCTTCTCTCACTTATACGACGCTTTAAATGGTTCAAGCGAGTTTAACATTTCCCATTCAAGAATTCATTTTTATAATCATTAAAGTACAAATCATTAACGTTTCTTAACCTTTTGACTATTGTTAAAGTGTTTATAAATAATGAATAACATTTCTTACCTAACTTGGTGTGTTATTAACGATGAAATCTGTGGCGGAAAGGTGATTGATGGAATTTTCCTGTGCCTTCCATTTAACAAAGCCGATTAACAAAAGCCAAATGACCACCTGCAGATCATGCCTCTGTATAGTACTGAGTGAGAAATCAGGGTTATAGAAAAATGCACTTTCCTGGATCAATATCCATCACATCCAGATATAAAAGATTTACTATTTCTGCAACAAATTAAAGTTCTATTTTTGCCAGCAAATTCGACAAACAGATTAAAACTCATATTTAGGGATTATAATGAATTCCAAGTAAACTACAGAAGGAGTTTGATTTGTCGTTTTATTTTTGATCGAGAAAACAAAAAGGAAGTTAAAACAATTTTCATTTTAGATGTCATGCATCTTACAGCATCTGCATGGAAAAATGTGACATCGGAGACAGTTAAGAATTGTTTTAAGAAATGTGGTTTTTCACAAGACCAAACTGCTAGGTCAACAGATGAACCCGATTTTGTGAGCGTATGGAATCCTTTAATGAGAAATGTATCAATAATGAAGATGTGAGGAAGGAGGGTGACGAAGATGAAAACAATGTTTCTGCTGTTGTAGTTCAGAAGTAGTGCCGCTATAAATACATTAAAGAATATGTCCACCAAAATGATTATTCCCAAAATAGCTTAAAAGCTTTATTAGACGTAGAAGAAGACATTTTCTCTTTTAGTCGACGACAGAGACAAACTAATATCACTTCATTTTTTGAGAAAATCTGATCTGTTAATCTTCAAAATAAACATAATGGTGAGTGAACTATTTTGTGAACTTTTTAAAATATGTTTTATTTTTTAATATTATTTTATAAAATTGTTAAAATTTTGTTAAAATCTGTTCTTAGTTAGTACTCAAAACTTATCGTTTTTAATATAAGTAAAATGATTAATACATATAAAGTTTGAAACTTCTATAATACGACGGTCTCTCACTTATACGACTCTCTCAGTTATACGACTTTTTTCTACGGTCTCCTGAAAGTCGTATAAGTGAGAGGTCACTGTAGTTGGTTTTTATACTGTACTTAATAGTTTATACTTCTTCCTCTTTAAACTTCACTTTATTTATCAGTAGGATAATTTTCCTTTCCTTTTTTTTCTTTACATGGTGACTTTTTAAGAAACCTATAAATTTGCCTTTAATATATTTTTACTTTCTTCTATCTTTAAAAGAAGAAAGTATTGGATTCATGAAAACTTTCCACTTCCTGTTTCCGACGGATTTATACGTTTTAGAAGGTCCTGAACACGATTTGACTATTTTTACTTTCTTCTATCTCTACAAGAAGAAAGTATTGGATTCATGAAAATTTTCGACTTCCGGTTTTCGACGGATTTATACGTTTTAAAAGGTCCTGAATACGATTTGACTATTTTTAGAAAATGTCTGTCTGTGACTCTGTCTGTCTGTATGTGACAAAAATTTTGTGGGCGCTCTATCTCAAGAACTAATGCTCGGAATTTAATAAAACTGTATATTCAGTTAGCCCTTGATAAAAATTGGTGCTGATTAATTTTTGGTAAAAATCGCCCTGCAGGTGGCGCTGCTATGCAGCTGTTTTCGCGATTTACGCAATAGCTCTATCTCAAGAACTAATGCTCGGAATTTAATAAAACTTTATATTCAGTTAGTCTCTGATAGAAATTGGTCTTTGGTAAAAATCTCCCCGCAGGTGGCGCTACTATGCAGCATTTTTCGCGATTTCCGCAATAGCTCTATCTCAAGAACTAATGCTCGAAATTTAATAAAACTTTATATTTAGTTAGTCTTCGATATAAATTGGTTTTTGGTAAAAATCTCCCCGCAGGTGGCGCTACTATGCAGCATTTTTCGCGATTTCCGCAATAGCTCTATCTCAAGAACTAATGCTCGGAATTTAATAAAACTTTATATTTAGTTAGTCTCTGATATAAATTGGTGCTGATTGGTTTTTGGTAAAAATCGCCCAGCAGGTGGCGCTGCTATGCAGCATTTTTCGCGATTTCCGCAATAGCTCTATCTCAAGAACTAATGCTCTGAATTTAATAAAACTTTATATTCAGTTAGTCTCTGATATAAATTGGTGCTAATTAGTTTTTGGTAAAAATCGCCCAGCAGGTGGCGCTGCTATGCAGCATTTTTCGCGATTTCCGTAATAGCTCTATCTCAAGAACTAATGCTCGAAATTTAATAAAACTTTATATTCAGTTAGTCTCTGATATAAATTAGTACTGATTAGTTTTTGGTAAAAATCGTCCAGCAGGTGGCGCTACTATGCAGCATTTTTCGCGATTTCCGCAATAGCTCTATCTCAAGTACTAATGCTTCGAATTTAATAAAACTTTATATTCAGTTAGTCTCTGATATAAATTGGCGCTGATTAGTTTTTGGTAAAAATCGCCCAGCAGGTGGCGCTGCTATGCAGGATTTACACGATTTTAGCGATAGTCATATCTCAAGAAATAATGCACGGAATTTAATAAAACTTTAGTTTCAGTTAGACCTTGATATAAATTGGTGCTGATTCTTTTTAGTGTATGCGAAACCTGTGTGAGATAGAAGAAAGTTTTGGGATTGACACATCCGACTAGTTTTGTCAAAATCTTCAAATATTGTTGGCTATTAAAAATTTACAATTACAATATCATTTGTCATCCATAGAGATTGCCTGTTATATTAAGTATTTGGATATCGATTCTGTCCAGAATAGACTGATCAATCTTTTAATTTAAGGGAGATCTTAAGAAGAACATTTCTGAAAATAATAAAAGAATAATGGACTGTGTCTTGCAAAAATAAAATAGCCTTTTTAGAACTTTACAAAACCATTTACTTAAGAATTTCCTTGAAGTATCTCTTTCATATATTTCCCAGTAAGAACCTAACAATCGTGGAATACTCAGGAAATATGTTTTGGTCTTAAAATCTACAGGGAAAAATCCATGATTTCCCCCTCTCCTACACCCACACAAAAGAAAAAAAAAGCCTCTAGTCTGTTTTTAAAGTTAACACATTTTCCAGTAGTAGTAATTATTCGTCGTCTTTTTGACATGGGAGTGAATAATAAATGCATCTTTATTTTGGAAGTGTTTCACAAATTAATGCAAATTTTATTGTTTTGAACACTGCTGCTGTGTTTTGAAAATTTCTTTTCTCGCATATTGTTATGAAAAACATTTATTGTAATACATGATTATTTAAATACAATACAATTATATGTCAAGAGTTTAAGGAGAAAAAAAAAACTGATTTTAAATATTTCTATTTTGGTTTATTAAAATAATCTTTTCATATCTGGTGTCTATTTTAATGGACATTGTACAGGATGTCTTCTTTTATCACTGACCAATCGCTAATTAGAGATATACTTCCAATTCCAATTAGAATTTCAAATATAGTTAAGAGCAGTTTTAGCCAAAGTTACTTTTGTAGAAATTACTAAATTAAAATTTTTATACATATATAGGCTCAGGGTCTTACAGTGCGCCCGAAAATTTTATAGACAATGGGTTTTTTTTATTTTACAATTAAAAAAGAGGAGTAACAATTTCAAAACAATTTATAATCATGCATAGTATCAAGACACTAATAATACTATACAAAAATAATATTGCACAATCGCAGACTTTGTGAGAAAAATTAAACTCCCAAAAGTTTATAGACAACTAATTTTTTTCTTTTAACGTTTAAATTTTTAATCTGTTTTTTTTATAATCGCTTCAAAAACTCAATCAGGCATACTCAAAACAAGAGGTTGAAGAAATTCTAGCTTAAAAAAACTTCGTTCAATTCGCAGCTTTAGATCTTGAACCATTGCAAATTGACGCCCATTAGCATATACGTCTCTAATAGATAATATTCTCCAGAGATTCTCTTTTGGGTTCAGGTCAGGCCTTATGGCTAGCCAGTACATAACAGTTACTTGGTTTTGTCTAAACAACTGCATTGTAGAGTTGGAACACATGAATGGGGCAATTGTCTTGCTGGTATATCCATTTGTCCCCACCTAGCAACTTTCCAAATGGAAATAACTCTACTTCAGTCGTTTTCTGGTAATCTTCGGAACATTGACGACCATTCAGAAAAGCAATATCGGCAGTTCCATCATTATAAGAAAATGCTCCCCACACCATGAGTGAACCCCCTCCTTGTTGTCTGCTGAAAAAAGTTCCTGGTTATTTGCGAATATCGTTTCAGTAGTATGTCCAACCATCGGGGCCAAATTTATTGTCCAAAATCACCGCAAAAAAACTCAAATTGCATAAAAAATTAGCCAAAAATTCAAAATTTGCTGCACGAATTCCGAAGAAATTTTATTGAAAAGAGAACAAAATTTCTTAAACTGGACTAACAGATTGAAACCGGATTCTTTTTCAGAATGTTAAAAAACGCAAAAAAAAAAAAAAAAAAAAAAAAAAAAATCCGAAAATTACATAAATTGCGAAAAATTTAAAAATAGCTGCACGAATTCCGAATAAACTTTTGCAGAGGACAACATTTACTATATTGAACTAAAGAAAAATGAAACCGAATTCCTTTTACTACTCTGCCAAAACGAGTACTTCAACATTCGCTATCACAGCGCAAATAAAATCAATATTTTTCGTTATTCTCTTGTACATCACCTGCTTGCGAAGCCCCGGGCTAAGCGCCATTCGCTGCACGAGCAGCCGATGTATAACACAACTACGAGAAAATTGTTATCACAACGCCACCTTCCGGTGAAATATCTCCAAATTCAAGTGGGACCAGCTGTTCATTAGTGAAAAATATATGAATGAAATTTGGTCCAATTCTATACATTTCATACACTTTTCGATTCTACAATGAGGGCAGACAGACATTTTGTCTAAACATGTTTTTCGAGATCTCTAACTCCTAAAACGTGTAAATTCGTTGAAAACCGGAAGTCGAAAAAATTTCGATTACAATACTTTCTTCTATTATAGATAGAAGAAAGTAAAAAGAACATTTTGGAGAATCCCACGGGATTGCAATCCCCATCCCTAGTTCTGACCAACAGATACGTGGCCTTAACCAGCTAATGTTTTTTTTTTTTTCTTTTAAAATATATCAGATATTTTAGTTAAAAAGTTCTATACTTTTTCTAGTGTTTTTATAAAACAATATTTTATTGTTACAATTTGTTATTGAATTTTAATTATGCAGTGAAACATTAACGAAATTGAAATTATTCCTTGATTTACTTTGCTGACATATTAACCTTAAATATTTAATTCGAAGCAAGGTAATCGGATTAAAAAGATAATGTTTTGTCGGTCTTCAGGAAGAAGCATGTTTCGTAACCGTGAAAATCTTGGAACACAATACTTGTTTTCAATGCTAATTGTTTCATTTGTATGAAAATGCGCGTTTATGTGTAAGGTTCTGTCAAGGGACTCACTGATACGATTGTCATGGGCGTCAGCCAAACGAAATCCAGTCAGGGGCAAGATTTTAAAATAGATATGCCTTTGGTTAGCACCCTAGTATTTTATCTATTTTATCTAGTAAACTAACAGTATTTTATCAGAACTCCCACATGCAAGAAAACTTTTAAACGTATCAACATAAAAATAAATGTCGAAATTTTATTAAATACCCAAAAAATAAGCTTCAACCGACTTATTTTCAAAACAAAGTATTGAAATACTTTTTTTTTCTGTCAGTAAGGCCCTGAACACTCCGCTTAAGTAATTTATAAACAAATGAACGTAACAAAAATAACTAAAAATTGTATTGCATGGGGGATAGTTCAAATAGTTTCGGCCGCAAATCCTCCTCTCTAATGTTAAACTTATGGGCTTAAGATTATGAGGATGTTATAAAAACTTTTACTGCTAAAAAAATGAGAAGAAAATTTATAAAAACATCATTAATTATCACAAAATTACTAAAGTCAGTAGTGGTCTTCTTAATAAGTTCCGCTTTCAAGAATATATTTTTTAACTCAAGGCCGCTGTAAGCTAGTTGCAAGGAGGTCCCCAAATTTGTAAATCGGTCGCTGGCTGCTTATAAAATAAACACATACATTTGCCCCCCCTCCCTCCCCCGCCTTCACCTCCGTAATATCAACTAAGAATTGATTGTATTCATCTGACTTTAAAATTTAAAACCAAGCCCTTATTTAAATTTAACTAAAATCCCTTTTCTTCTGATAATTTTGATGAAAAAAAAAGTAAACAGTAGGATAAAATATATAATTTTCTGGTTAAAAGGATTTAAAGTAATTATTTCATTTTATGAAATTAGGAAATACTAATAAAATGTATCATATATATTATTTCTGTTGTCAACATCCCTTTTTCTAAGCAAATAAAAAACGCAAAACGATAAATGAGATACCATATGAAAAAAATTTTGAACAGGTTTCTGCCATATTATACTCACATTTCGTTAAAACATGTTTGATGAAAATTACATTTAATTAAAAATTAAATCAGCATTGTTTTCATAAATGAAATGAAAGGTTTTTCTCAAATCAGCGTTGCCACAAAAAAAATACCGCATCAATGATTATTAAAATATATGTTCCAATAAAGATAAAGTGGGACAAAGTTGTTGCACACGTTTATATTATATTTATGATTAAAAAGCAAAATTTAAATTCAAATGCTCAATTTATTTTTCTTTCTCCCATGTTTTTTCCAAAACAGATGATGTCGCCCTCTAATGCAGTTAAGGCAGTATTCAAAAAAAATATTTTTCCAAGCTCAACAACTCAAAATTTTGAGACACATTTTCGGACTCATTTTTAAAAGTAAAAACATGAAACTTGGCGGCGTGATTTATGAAGAGATTTATAAGGGACCCATGTTTTTATTTTTCGTTCAATTAATTAGAAATTGATTTACAAACAATTATTTTCACAGTACGATAATTTTTTTTTTTGTTTCCAGCGCTATCGCTTCGGGAAATTCGGTTCAAAATGTCCACTTTGACAGCATTTTTTGAAATATATTCTGAGACCTGAAAATTCTGTATATTCTGAGACTTGAAATATATTCTGCCTTTATAAAAAAAATCGAACCAATACGGACATTATAAAGTTTCTGGAAAACAGAACCTGCCAATTAGATACATTTTAGAGCAAAAATGAATTTAAAAATGCGTCTCAAAATAAGCAGTTTGGATTTGAATACACCCATCTTTACTTTATTTTATTTTATTTATTTATTTTTTTTCTTTGCTATCCTTGGCCAGATTTTAATGTAGTTTTGGTTGAATAAATTAGATGATATTCTGGCTTGACTAATGTTGTTTGGAAAATACGTCTATGCCAAGATAAAAGCCAAGTTTTCGCCAACATCAGTGGGGTTGCGAGCATTCTGTTTGACCACCTTCCCATAATCCCCGTTGCCAGGGCCGTACAGAGAGACCGCGGGCCCGGTAATAATTCCAATGTGGGCCCCCACTTTACGTATGATACAATAACCACTTACTTAAACAAAAACAACTAGTCGTTGGGGGGGCACCGTAATACTTACCCATCATGGATATGCATAATGTAAAATATTAAAATAAAAATGTAAACTACTTATAAAATGCATTGCAATTCAAATAAAATCGTGGCTTGATGACGTCATAAACTTTAAAGGCTCGATTACTGAATTGCTTGAAAGAAACATCCTTATAACTCAAAAAATAATAATCCTATTAACTAGCGGTTTATTGCATCTGATTAAGCGTCAAATTTCCAATTAAAATATATCTTTGAAGGGAAATTTGGATGAAATACAGGGTCATGAAAAATCGAAGAATGTGGAAAATAGGATTCCAAATATTTCGGTAACTAATTATCCGATCGACTTCATGCTGTATGCAAAATTTATGTTTTTCTATTGTCTTTTATATTTATTTCTTAAAATAACCAATTTCGAAAATTTTTATATACCTTTTATCAGAACGAATATTTCGAGAGTCCGAAAAAAATAGTTCCGGTTAATCGAGGTTATTGAAATGAAATAGGCTTCTTCCCATTATTACATACTAAGTACATACCAAACTGCTAGTCTCTATCTCAATTTTTTCGGGAGATAGAGCGTTTACAGACACACAGACAGACAGACGGCAAATTTTTTTTTCTAAAAATATGTTTTTCGGAATCTCCAGTGTCTGAAACGTGTAAATCCGTCAAAATTTTTTTTTCGATTTTCAAAACGATTACAAGACTTACCCTATACTACGTATGATGGGTAAGTAAAAAAGAGAAACTTTACGTTTTAGACAGGTTATAGTAGGATATTTTCATTTTAGAAGGTAAAATTGCATGGTAATTTTTTGGCAGAATCGTGATTCTTTTTCGTTTATAGTAGGATTCCGCTATAATCAAGCTTTATTACATTAGAAAATAACTTATCTGAATAGTTCTCTTTTAGAAATATACAGTATTTGCAGACAATTTATTGTTTTTTCTATTTCAGTACAGTTTATGATGTATTTGTAACACCTTTTTCATCTAAAGACTTTAAATAGAAATATAAAGTATAGTTAAAATAAAATTTAATTTTAATTTATCAATTAATTTTGAATGAAAAAGTTAAAAGTATGAAAGAAGTAAAATACGAAACCTTAACATGTTATTGTCCCAGCTTTCTATACTTAATTCTCGTTCGCGCATCTGAAATCATCCACTTCATTAAAATAAGGGCGCCATTTCAAAACGTTTTTGAAGGGGGGGGGGGTGCAATTGTTTTTAATTTGTTGTGCACAGTTGAGAAGCAACTGATATAGCTTTATTCTCAAATTTGTTTATAAAATTAACCAATGTACTCATTATTGATAAATGTGCTTCACTTTGAGAAAGTGGCATTAGCAAGCTTTAGCAAACATTATTGGTGTTTATTAATTTCTTGGCTTAAAGTGTTTATTTAATACTAATGGTTCTATTACATAATCAAACATGACAAATTATTTTTGCTTTCATGCAGTTTTAGATTTAAAAAAAATTCTGATCTGTGTAATTTGATACACTTCATAATATCAAATTCTATGATGGGGCAACTTCTATACCTCCCAGCAAGGGCGCCTATATGATTAAATTTAAGGGGGGGGGGGGCTGAGAAAAATCTCAACTTCCACCAAAGAAATATAATACATTCTAGTAAATATTTAAGGTACTTTGCGTTTTTTTACTATCTTTTGACAAAATTTGAGTTTTTTCTCGCGATCTTTTGACGAAATTTGTATTTTTTCGCGATCCTTTGGCGAAATTTGCGTTTTTCCACAATATTTGACTAAATTTGCGTTTTTTCCGCGATTCTTTGACGAAATTTGAGTTTTTCCCACGATTCTTTGACGAAATTTCGTTTTATTTCGCGATTCTTAGACGAAATTTTCGTTTTTTCCGCTATTGGACGAAATTCGCATATTTCTCGTGATCCTTGAACGAAATTTGCGTTTTACTGCGATTTCTTTACAAATTTTGCGTTTTTCCCACGATTCTTTGACGAAATTTTGTATTTTTATGTTATTCTTTTAACAGTTCCTCCTCATTGTAGCCACCGTCGTCTTCAGCCATTCGATGTTTCTGTTTATGAGCCTTTAAATGCAAAGCTGAGATCAGTCCAAGATGATTGCCTGACAAATGATCTTGGAGAGCATATTACAAT
This sequence comes from Maratus michaelseni, assembly GCA_963931845.1. Classification (NCBI taxonomy): domain Eukaryota; kingdom Metazoa; phylum Arthropoda; class Arachnida; order Araneae; family Salticidae; genus Maratus; species Maratus michaelseni. The sequence goes on along the minus strand of OZ007589.1, from coordinate 177,083,462 downwards.
TTATAACCTCTCAGCTTTTGCCAAGGAGGCATTTTTGTCAGTTTTTAGTACTATCAACACAAACATAACTAGTGGTTTTAGGAAAACTGCCATTTTCCTTTTTAACAGCAATACATACACTGAAACTGATTTTATACCAGCTTATGCGACTGACAGACCACATTTAGAACATTTTAGACAGACCACATTTATTGTGTTTCTGATATTTGCACATCCGTGCAACTTTAACTTTGTAATTCATTAAAATTTCAGTTAAAATATATAATATAAATTACAGTTTTTTAATGCATAATTAACCGTGTTTTCACTTCTTAGATTACTAACACTGATATATAACAGCCTTATAAATTATATTATTAGCCACTGATATAAGATCTTATATTACAAATATAATTACATATAAGTTTATAATTATAAATTTTAATTTGGTATCATTGAATACAGAGAGGAAAATATTTGTGTCCCATCCATCCCTGCTGTGGGGATGATTGGGACAGATAGGAACTTTTTTTTAAATTTCATAATATATTTCTGTAGAATGATAATCTTGAATAAATATTGTGCATAAGATGTAGACAAACACCTAATGTATGAAATGCGATAGATAATATTAATAATAACTTAAATAAAATATTTAAAATAAATATTTTTGTGAAAATGTCCCATTCATCCCCTATCTCCCCTAATGTTGGATATGATTCAAAAGTATTATTTTCAAGTGATAACTTGCAATTTTTTTAAATTTTTTTTAATTGTTGCTTCTACTGTTCTTGGACTTTGAAAATGTATATTATTCAGGAAATTTAAAATAACTGTCAAATACGCCACCTGGACAAGCCAGGAGAAATCATTGAAACGATCTTTCAAATGGAATGCATGCATAAATAGATGCTTGTGTTTACTCCCAATTTCTTCTCACAAAATTTTAGTGTATAATTTAAGTTAATTTCAGTAGTAAATTCTATCAAAGCTAGTTAGTTTAGATATAATTTACTACTGAAACAACTTCGTTGAATGTAGCCTTCAAATCTTCAAGAATTTTCAGGCAAACAGCAGCGGCTCACGGTTAATACAACAGTGTGTTCATATTACATGTCGTGTTTTAGCTTCAAGGAAGCTGATCAAACATAAAATCAGTAACAGTTCCACTCATAGCTCAAGCCCCATCTGCACTTATTGCAATACATCTTGACAGGTTTATTTCTTTTCTATTATTATTGCATGCTTTCTTTTACTTTACAATTATGTATGTATGTGGCAGTGAAATCTTCTTACTCATTTTTGACCCACTTCCTGTTGACATAGAGCTTTGAAATTTGGAATATATAATATATGTATTCCTGAGGGTAATACATTGTAGTAACTCCTCTATACCGACCCGATAAAAGATGGTGAGTGGTAGCGAGATCGGATCGTTGGCACAGAGAATTTCTCGCATAAATTAGAAAATAGAATTTTATTGTATAACAATGTTAATTCTAATGAAAAATATATACAAGACGTCAATACAGCATTTAATTATTTTTCGTGAGTCAATCGCTTATAAATTAATGACCTCTTGACTCCAAGTGTAACTGAAACAAACAAAAGTCTCTAAACATTACAGACAGTCGTGACTACAAAACAAAGTTCATTCGGACCAAGGCTCGTCCGTTCCTTCTCTTCGGAAGATCTACTAATACTCGTTAATTCTGAGTCTAAGAACTCTCACTCTCGCACTTGGTGTGCTTTTTCACTTCGCTGGGATTTTCACCGGATACCTGCTGTATCAATTCTAGAGGTCGGACCTCACTAGCGCTTACACCACGCTGAGTTCGAAACTGACGTTTCCTTTTCCCTTCTCCAGAGAGTCAACACTCTCCTTTTCGATCTCTCCAAAAAACTGTCCTCTCTCTTCTTCATTCTCGCAGGGGACCTTCTTCTAAGGGCGGGGTCTTGTCGTGGCGGGCCCCTCGAAACTCTCCAGCCTCTTAGCAGCCTTGAGATCCCTCTGTTTCGTTTTCACAAAGTCCGTCATTGGACGTTCTAAGACAAAGGGCAAAGTTTCGGGCGCAAACCTAAAAATCGTGTGCAGAGATCGCTTCTCTCGCAGATGAACTCTTTCCCACGAACTCGGCAAGGATCAAAGCATAAGACCCCTCTTTGGGTAACGCTTTACCACTTCATCACTGTCCGAACTTTCCGCTCACAGTACAATAGAATTCGGCGTCTGCTAGTCTTCAAGGCAAAAATAGCGAGGGAAGGTATGCAGTTAAGTGTACTCACAGGAAATGCTAGAATGACACATAGTGCAGCTGGATGTCGAAGCTCAATTCTTTACAGCATCCCCTCCTCAAACGATTCTTAAGGGTGAAACACTAAGTATCTCTAAGAGTCGGATAAAGAATTGCAAGCTCAAATTACATCAGAGTGGCAAGAAATAAAACATACATGAATAAGATAATACTACCTTCCTTTTTTTTTCCGCGCTCTGATAAGAAATCATGAACATATAATGAAATAAAACACAGTGAAATAAAAAATAAAAAATCTTAAAATAATTATATACAAAAGTTTATCAAGAAATCTCCTTAAACTCGACTCAGACAATCAACATGCGGAATGTCTTTGCCTGCGCGATGAGAAATGGCATAATTATAAGGTTGCAGAGCTAAGGACCACCTTAATAATCTGGGATTATTTCCAGAATTTCTTTTTAGAAACACCAAAGGATTGTGATTGGTTTCGATAGAAAAGTTTTGTCCATCAATATAATGCCTTAACTTTTTTATCGCAAAAATATTCCCTGCACACTCTCTTTCAGTGGCGCAGAAACTTTTCTCACTATCAGTAAATTTTCGACTTAAATATATTATGGGGTGCTCTTCCGATCCCTCTCTTTGAGCCAAAACCACGCCAATACCTAAGTCACTAGCATCAGTTTGTACTATGAATTCTTTCTGAAAATTAGGAGCGTAAAGCACCGGTTCTTCAGTAAGTTTCATTTTCAAAGTCTCAAAGGCTTTTCCCATTTCGACGCTCCATGCAATCTTTTCTTTTTTATTTTTCCCTTTAAGCGCCCTCGTTAATGGTTCTACAATCACTGCATAATCTTTTATGTACCGGGAATAATATCCAGCCATTCCCAAACATCTACGAATTTCAGTTTTCGATTTCGGAACCGGTAATTCCTTAATTGCCCTTACTTTCGCCTCAGCTGGCCTCCGTCTGCCCTCCCCTACAATATGCCCAAGATATTTTACGGTTTTCTGAGCGAACTTGCATTTCGCCAATTTGATTTTTAGTTTCGCGTCATTAACCCTTTTTAATACTGTTTCTAGATGACGCATATGGTCCTCCCAACTGTCTGAAAAAATCGCCATATCATCTAGATACGGTAAACAGAATTCCTCAAGTGCGTTTATTTCCCGCGTTAAGATATCTGCTAACTCCACCCGTTTTCTGTAAGGCTTTACTAAACTCAAGTGAGAAATCTGGGATTTCTGTCGCCTCCCAGGAACATTCACAATATAATTTGTTTCCGTAATTATTGACTCCTTTCTTCCCGGCCCTATCCGACTATCTGACATTTTAATTGGCTTTCTGGTAGTTAAAACTAAAACCTCATCTTTCACATTAAGCTTCCGTTTTACCGCCTTTCTGTCAAACCAAAATTTCCTCTTTTCTCGTTTTTCTGACACATTTTCAACGGCTAAAACTCGACCTCTTTTTAACCTGTTCGTGAGATTAAACACACAACCCTTCACGAATTTATTTTCCTCCGTTTCTCTTATCCATTCTCCAAATACTAACGCTTTCAAAAGCTTTCTAACTTTTCGATGCCAACATGCAATACTATCGCTTATTGTGCGACACACTCTCGGATTTTTCAATTTAACACCGAACCTTTTTAGAAATGCGGTAGTTAAATCGCTTATCAATCTTTTCCCAAGGTCCAAGTATTTTGACACATTTCCTTTAACTTTCCCTTTCCCTAAGTGTAATGACACTTTTTCTAGGCACGCGCCAAAAATATCCACCTGACAATGCAATGGGACCAGCACTCCCACCCTTCCTCTCTGGCTTTTTCCACTATTACAGAATCTCCGGCATTACAATGCGTTTCTTCAATTTCCCCTTTCCCTCTAATCTCTTCGAGAGATGGATACCTGTCATTTTCCATTTTACTAACCCCTCTTTCAATGTTTGCTAAGAACGAAGACTCCTCACATATCGGCAAAGGCGATAATCCCTTATCCACACTGACCAGTTCAATAGGGCTTTCTAGATTTTCACCCTCTAGTTTTGAATTCAACGCTTCCGCTTCACTGCACTCGCGAAAAATTCCCCCTTCTTTTTCTTCCTGGGAATTCAAAGTTTCCGTTTCCACATTCGGGCTAGAAATTTCTTTTTCCCCCTCGGAAAACATAATTTGTTTATTTACCGGATTCAAAGTTTCCGCTTCATCGCGTCGGTGAACATTCTCCCCTTCCTTATCGGAAAACATAATCCGCTTATCTTCCAGCTTTGGAGTATGGTCAATTTTTTTCTTTTGAGCCCGCGTCAAAACTGCATTTACTAACTCGGGTTTTATATTCGCCTGCTCTAATAACTTTTGAGATTGATTACCCAACAAATAATAATCCATGTCTGAATCGCTATTATTTACTCCTGCCTTGGTTTCAATGATTCCTACACCTTCAATTTCTAAAGTGACTTCTGCTATAGGTAAGCAGTACAATTTCCTGTCCACCGGGGTTTTAATCCAAACATGATCTCCATTCAAATTATCTTGACTGACTAAATGGTGCGGGACCAAATCTATCTGGCTCCCACTGTCCGTTAAGGCAGTTGCCTGAATTCCATTCACTAATATTTTGCTCAAATAAGGGGAGAAGGTTTCTTCAAGTGTCGGTTTACTTATTAGGTGACCGACCCGCGCAACATCTCTCTTTTTAATTTCCAGACAATCTACTTTGTAGTGCCCGCTTCGAAAACACGCATGACACTTAACTTCTCGCCTTTTTTCGTAAACCCTTTCCCTTTCTTTATGATCATCGCGATCCCTCCAATTATTATTAATCTCCGGATTTCTGTTACCGTTTCGCACATTATCAAAAGTTCTGGGTCTTTCAAATTTCTTCTCTAAAGGGAGTTTCGGATTCCACGTCTTTTTAGAGGGGCGCTTGATTGCCTCGTACGCATCTAAAAGCCTTACTAATTCTTCCGGGTTTTTAATCTCTGCCCAGTTATCTATAAAATGTTCGCGCATTTCTGGATACGCTCTCCGTTTGATTTGGTCCGTGACAAGCAAATTTTTCAAACCCTCAAAATCCGAAACTTGTAAGCAGGACAGCCAACCTTCTAAAAAACTATTAAGTTCGAAAATCAGATCCTTCCAAACTGAATTAGGATTTCGTGGATGTTGACTAAATTTTTGTCGGTATGTCTCTGCATTCAAACGATAGCGTTCTAACAGTTTTTCTTTCACATATTGAAAATCATCAATTTTGTCTTCGGGTTCTCTTAAAATTAACTCGGCCATTCCCACAGGTAATAATGATAGTAAATTCGTCACCAACTCATCCGAATTTAGATTACATTTTTTTGCCTGTCTCTCGAATAAATTCAAAAACAACGAAATATCCGAATTCTTTTCATCAAAGCGATGCATAATTGTTTTTAGGGGTAAATGATTCGTTCTAACTGAGATGCTACTGGATGCGGTACTCCGGTCATCTGACTCTTGTGTCGCTTTTAATCTAGCTAACTCATGTTCGCGTTCTTTTTCTTTTTCTGCTTTCTCCCACAATCTTTCTTTCTCTAACTGAAGTCTATCATTCTCTTCCTTCTCCGCCAATAACTTATTTTCCCTGTCTTTTTCTAACAGTTTAATTTGCGCCAAGGCTAGCTCTTTATCAAATCCCTCTGACGACTCTATTTTTTTTTATAATTTTCGGTACAGTATCATTTTCCTCTAAAATGACCTCAAATTCGTAAGCTAACGTTTGCAAATCAGCTTTCCTAAAATATTTAAGCTCCGACATTTTTAAAGTATAAAATTAGAAATTATCTTTCCCACAAATATAAAACAATACAATAAGATTAAATCAAATCCTACCAAGTGCGTCAAAATATTACCAAAATATACGCTCATAAAAAAAATACGCTTAGCAATAATATAGGAAATATGCAACATATAAAGATAAGCAACTCTATCCTAACGTCTACATTCACCTTGGTATTTGGTTATAAAATACATATGGGATAAATTCTACACAAAACAAAAATTTCAAATTCAAAAAGTACAGTAAAAATATTTTAAATTGCAAAAGTCTCATTCAATTCCTTTTTTTTTTTTTTAAATCAATGGTGGTCTTAATCTCTGCATCCACTCTTAAAAAATTTAGAATAATTCACAAAAAACATATAAAATCAACTCTGTTATCGTAAAATATGAAATGCGTCCTTTTACTTTACAATTATGTATGTATGTGGCAGTGAAATCTTCTTACTCATTTTTGACCCACTTCCTGTTGACATAGAGCTTTGAAATTTGGAATATATAATATATGTATTCCTGAGGGTAATACATTGTAGTAACTCCTCTATACCGACCCGATAAAAGATGGTGAGTGGTAGCGAGATCGGATCGTTGGCACAGAGAATTTCTCGCATAAATTAGAAAATAGAATTTTATTGTATAACAATGTTAATTCTAATGAAAAATATATACAAGACGTCAATACAGCATTTAATTATTTTTCGTGAGTCAATCGCTTATAAATTAATGACCTCTTGACTCCAAGTGTAACTGAAACAAACAAAAGTCTCTAAACATTACAGACAGTCGTGACTACAAAACAAAGTTCATTCGGACCAAGGCTCGTCCGTTCCTTCTCTTCGGAAGATCTACTAATACTCGTTAATTCTGAGTCTAAGAACTCTCACTCTCGCACTTGGTGTGCTTTTTCACTTCGCTGGGATTTTCACCGGATACCTGCTGTATCAATTCTAGAGGTCGGACCTCACTAGCGCTTACACCACGCTGAGTTCGAAACTGACGTTTCCTTTTCCCTTCTCCAGAGAGTCAACACTCTCCTTTTCGATCTCTCCAAAAAACTGTCCTCTCTCTTCTTCATTCTCGCAGGGGACCTTCTTCTAAGGGCGGGGTCTTGTCGTGGCGGGCCCCTCGAAACTCTCCAGCCTCTTAGCAGCCTTGAGATCCCTCTGTTTCGTTTTCACAAAGTCCGTCATTGGACGTTCTAAGACAAAGGGCAAAGTTTCGGGCGCAAACCTAAAAATCGTGTGCAGAGATCGCTTCTCTCGCAGATGAACTCTTTCCCACGAACTCGGCAAGGATCAAAGCATAAGACCCCTCTTTGGGTAACGCTTTACCACTTCATCACTGTCCGAACTTTCCGCTCACAGTACAATAGAATTCGGCGTCTGCTAGTCTTCAAGGCAAAAATAGCGAGGGAAGGTATGCAGTTAAGTGTAACTCACAGGAAATGCTAGAATGACACATAGTGCAGCTGGATGTCGAAGCTCAATTCTTTACAACATGAATTGGACTGATTTTTTAAAATTCGATCCCTAAGGGTAGGAAACTTCGTCCCTGTACTGATGAATACATACGAATATAATGAGTATTTGTTGAAAAGTACTAATGACAGTGTTACCAAAATAGCGCCAAATTTGTGCCAAATTGACTGAATATCGCCAAACTCGGCGACAAAAATAAGTTGCCATATATGAAGCCAACTTGGCGATATCTGGCCAATTTGGGGGAATTCCCATTTAAATCGATTAATCTTCATAATCTTCTTCCATTGGCATAGCCTTCTATAAAGTGCCATAAGACAAGAAAAAAAAAAGAAAGCATGTTTTTTTTTAGGTTATTATACTTATTTTTGTATGAAACCGTCTAAACATGTGAATAGTACAGCACTTGTTGTGCAAGTTGGGAGGAGTTTGCGAAGTACCAAATTCATAACAAGCGAAAACTATCAAATTAACATTATCGAAAATATCTAAATTCTTATCTAGTTGCAATGTGAAAAAAAGGACTAATTTTTACACGTTCATTCTATTAGTTCTCAAAATTGTCACACAAGTCTGTGATTATGCTCTTAACCCTTTCAGGGGCAAGCAATTTTGTTCCTGTAACGTCGAACTCACACCGGTATTTACGTAAGAATTTAATTCAAAATAAGGAAAAGCAATTTTTCAACTTTTCCCCGTCAAAGTTAAAAAAGTAAAATTTAATTAAAAGTTTCTGGTTTGAATCGAATTAAAATTAGGTGGTATATAATATGTACCACCGCCCCTCAAAGGGTTAAGAGCCTACACTAGTCATGCGAAAAAACGCTCAAGCTAATGTTAAGTCTATGGGAAGGTTCTAGCGCGATTTCTAGCTCGCATTTTAATATTTTTAAATGCTTTTTTATTTTGCATAGGATAGCTGAGGTCAATCTCCAACGTTGTTAGTTTTTACTTTTTTGATTTTGGTTCCAGTTATTTTATATAAGGGTACTTTCACTTTCAGAACCGGTTACAACCGGTTCCAAAATTAAAAATGCCCGCTTATAAAAAAACTGCAACAAAAATCGAAAAAGTAAAAACTAACAACGTTGGAGATTGACCTCAGCTATCCTATGCAAAAAAAAAAAAAAAAAAAAAAAGCGCGTTTAAAAATATTAAAATGCGCTAGAAATCGGGCTAGAATCTTCTCATAGACTTAACATTAGCTTCAGCGTTTCTTCCCGTGACTAGTGTAGGCTCTTAATAGTATCATTAGATAATGAAATGAAATTTAAACCTTCTATCATTCTAAATTCTTCTATCATTGTTGCAATCATTGCTTTTCAGCAGGTAGATTTCAATTCGCTGAAATCGTGTGAAGTTTTGCAGACTTTGCTACCATCAGAGATACTTATGAGGTAAAATCGACCTTTACATTATTGGAACCAGTCGTGGTCTTTTCATTTCATTTTTAACTTGCTTTCAGTTTTTTAAACTTTCTTTTCAAAAAGGTCATTTGGTTTGTTTGCATACTATTTGTGTTTAGTTTGTCTTCGGAGTTTTGCTGGTCTCATACACTGATTTGACAATATATCGTTACAAATAATAGACTGACTGTTTCTCGATATTAATATAGGTGCTCGTATATCCAAATGTTATATATTATTCAGAGGACTAACGCTTTTGCCTTGGCGATATTTTCTTCTCTATTGAATTCTGAGGTGTTGAATCATCATCGTCTAAATCTAACTTCTTCTCGTCTTTACATTTTAATGTACCATCCTTTTTAATCACTCATCCATATCTTAAATAAAACGTATTACGGAACTATGTAAATATGTAACAAGAGAGATTAAAATACGAGCAGTGCATTTAAAAATGGCAATGGATGCAATAACAATATCGCATTTTTTCAAATGATTTTGAAAAAATGCGATCCGACATCTATTACCTCCTTAAAAACAAATTTCTCACCCGTACATCCAAAAAAAAAAAAAAAAAAAAAAAAAAATCTTGCACATTTAGAAAAAGAAAAAGGTTTATGTATGATTTTTGTAAAGCTTGTTGTTTAAAAACTGAAGTCTAAAAACTGCACTTTTTGTCAATTTTAAAAATGTATTTTTTAAATAATAAAATTCACAAGTTCATAGCTTCTATTTTTTGTTTGGAATTTTAAAATAAATGTTTTTCTTTCGTTTTAAATTTCAAATAATTGTAAAACATTGCTTAGGTGAATTTTTAGAATTTCTTTTCAATGTAGAATCTTTATGAATCCTCTGACTGCTTAATATTTTTTTTCAAATTCCTTTCGATCAATATGTATTTTATTACATATTTCAAATCATCCTGTATTTGAAATATGTAGGACATTTATCGTTTGCATTTTTACCATTTGACTGCGGAATTTTTAAAACAAAATTGCTCCAAAAATTGTGTATTATATAATTTTTTTACACGTATTTGCCCGTGGAAATCGCTCGTTAAAGGGTCGGATGGTTAAAAACAAATTTTGCTTTCGTTTTGTTGCAGCAATAAATAGACCATATGGTCATGAGATTACTACTATGTCAGCTCGAAATATTACACATTTTAAAATTAACTAGGGAAAGGAAAAAAATAATAATCTGTAAAAAATTTTTCTTGCGTCGTGATGAATTCAAAGTGTTGTCCAGGAAAGGGGGGGGGGCATTCTTCCATCCTGGAGCACTGACATGTCTCCCTTGGAAGATTTGATGTTTTATGCTTATTAATAGTCTAGACTAGTTCTTGTTCTGCAAAACTCCCCCTAAAATAACTACAGAAATTACTTCAGGAGAAAAAAATCTGAATTTAGTTCTGAGCTTGAGGATCTCCGGCCGTAAGCTCGCGGACCCCCAGGGGTCCGCGGACCACAGTTTAAGAACCGCTGTTCTAGCAATTGGTTTTACTTTTGGTGTCTGTCCTCATGAACGGCTTTTCTTTTGTAAATCGTTGGATTATAGTTTATCTGCATCACGTAGTTCTTAATTTATTCCGATTACACGAATGTGACGAAAGTGATCACGGTCGTTAGACCATAACATTATTCGAGGTATCTGATATTTGAATAGGAAGTAAAATAAAAAGAATGTTTTACAATTAATCGGCTTTTTTTTTTCTGTAAAATATATTATCGTTTTTCTGCATCACTTAGTTCTTAATGTATTCAGAATTACTCGAATGTCAAACATAATATACAAAGTTATAAGATATGATGTCGAGGTGATTTTGGAACTATTTAGTTGTGTGCAGTGTTCGAGAGTGCTGCAGACAGTCAGAATACTTTATAAGGTAAGATACAATAACAATGTATTTATTCTCTATAACAAAAGTCGTGGGTGGAATGAAAATTTTTCTATATATATATAGAGGAGGCAATGCTATCTTGTTAATGCATAAGTACTTTATCTTACTATTTCAAAAAAAAATTTGGGGTGGGGCTGCCTTCCCTGCACCCCCGTACTCCCATGCCCGACGATACTCAGACGATACTTTTTCTTGCGTCCGTGAATTATATATAAATTTTTGCGTATAAATACATATTTTGCACACATGGGAATATATAATAAGAATTGGTTTTCATGGGGGGTATAGAAGAGAAAAAAGTGTTTTTTTGTAAAATGAAAACTATCGTACAAAAAAAAAAAAAAAAAAAAAAAAAGGAAATAATTATTTGCATTGAAAAATACAACATATTTTCGGGATTTACAATCTTTGAATACTTGGCATACCAGAATAGTTCCAGAATAGCTTTATTACCTGTTACACTTTGAAAATTTGTGGAAATTCGTATGTATGTTCATATGTATGTAAGTATTCACATGTATGTTAGACTGTGCATACTTATGCAAAAATTAAACCAAATTGCTTTTACTGCAAAATTATCTTACATTTCATTGCAATAATTAATTTTGCCTTTGCTCTAATTGAATAATACTTAGAAACTATGTTTCGAAATTGGTTTTTATTTCTCATTCGTTTGTTAATAGTTTTATGTAGACCAACTACACCAAACAGCATTTTTGGCACTTTCGGATTAGTCGCATGTTACGGGTTAATCGCTAAATATTTCTGTATTTATAGCAACTTTTTTTGGTTTTAGTTGTTTCAGTGTTTACATGTGTGTTACAGTTATAGTGTTCGATTGCATGTGTTAAACTCGTGTGTTAGTTATTTACTCGTGAAGTTTTAATTTCGTTTGGCTATTTAGTTACGGAATATTACACGAAAACAAAACAAATTATGAATTATTTATATTGTTTTAAGTGCAAAAGGGGTAATCTTCCGTAGTCGGGTTGCAAGTTTCTTTTTAACACTTTCCAACATAGTTGAAGAGGGTTTTATGAATTCGGTTTGCCTGTCTGTCTGTCCGTGCTCTAACTCGCGTAAATATACTCGGATTGCCTTGAAATGGATATATATGTTATTGGGATTTACTATGACATGTTTGGTATTGAAAATGAAGTGTGTAGCATCTATCGTTCTTTTTCAGGGACACTCAAAAGAATTTCGTTACATTACGGTCTATGGGAAAAAATCGTGTGCGGTATATTTTAATGATGTTACACTATTTTAAACATATTCAAATTGATACCGATCACTGAGGTGACAAGGCACTTATTGTAGAATATGGTGTGCATACCCAACAAACACAGAGCTATCGGAAAGCAATCAGCCGACTGCCGCTTGCCGTTCCTGGTGGTAACGGCACGATATCAGGTTGCCGATACCGATTCCAACACTTTTGTGGTCCCCCGGGCGATAGTCGGTCCGATGTGTTGGCACCTAGTCGGACCGGGACCGGCAACATCGGTAAGTCTGTCGGCAGGATACTATGCCGAAGGCACGCCGATAGTTAACCATACGAATGCCGGCCGCAGTCCGACAGAAAAAAAAAAAAAATCTTATTTTTAATTTTGGTGGCGCATCTATGATGCGGCATCGACGCCGCAAGATGCCGCATCGTTTAAACTTACCGAAATTGTGGCTCGAGTTACTCCATGGTCACAGTTATGAAAATAAACAACCAAGTTAAAATAAAAGATAACGTGCGTAATTTTTAAAAAAGTACATGAAAATTAAATGATAGCATTTTAAATAATAACTTTAAAGCCCGTGCAATTATAGAATATTCTCATTTGTTTTTGAAAATGACTCGTAGTGAGTCGAAACATGTCAAACAACCTAATAAAAGTTATTTTAATTTGTATTATGTTGTTAATTTACACCTTTTAGCATTTAAAAGAAATATATTATTACAAGGTGTTATAATTTATTATATTGTTATTTAAAAATTTTCTAATTTAAAATCCTAATCAATTATTTTAATGCCTTCATTAAACTTCTAAAACCATAAATATTTATCGTAACATTCTTTTCTAAACAAATTAGTTTATAAATTAAAAAGAAACACGTTTTTAATAATATCTAACTGGTTTAATTGAAAATGTTAATTAAAAGTAGAGTTGTTCTTTTTGTTGTCAATTTTTACAAATTGTTCTTTTTAACTGATTAAATTCAAAACTGATTAACTGATTAAATTCAAAATTTAACTGTGCACCTTTTAAAGACAATTTTTGAAAATTCAAAAATTTTGAAACATTAGCATTATTTAAATAGTATTTAGTAAGATAGTACTCTGTATTGGCCGAGTACTTATCTTCTGAAAATGTAAAACAATTGATGTCTTTGCACCACAATTTGTGATCTAACAAATCTAATTTTTAAAGTATTTTTCTAATTTGATTTATTGTATCTACAAGCTGTTTCTTCATCCAAAATCATAGTCTTTTCTTAGTTGACTTTTCTATATTTTGTAGTCATTTTTATATATCAGGTAAATAGCTTTTATGAATAATTGCATAGATTATACATTTATATTTGAATAACCCTTTACAGATCAGTTATAAATTCCTTTGTCTTTAACAATGCTTAAAAAAGGAAATTCTTACAACTACTCTGAATTGATTGAGTTATGAGTTCGTATGCACGTGTATTTAGAAGTTAATTTATTATTTAAATGATTGGAATAACTATTTTAGCTGAAATTATTTAGTTGAAGAAAGCGAATTGATTTCTCTTATAAATTTAAAAATGATTAATTATTTAATAAAATAAGTGAAAAAAAATTATAACACCTTGTAATAATAATAATTTTTTTATTGCTAAAAGGCTTGTAAAATAAAAACTTTATAAACATTAAAATATTCTTTAATAGCGGAAACTTGTCAACAGTCTAATAAAAATTATTTGACTATTTATAAAGCTTTTATTTTATGTCTTTTAGCAATTAAAAAAAGTATAAAATTAAGGGATTTTAGAGGTTTTGATCAGTTAATATATAATTTTCTTTTTAGGAATTATAATGTAATTACACGTGTTGATTTAGGAATTATATATTTTTAACATGGAAAAATTAATTTGAATAAATAATAAGTTGGTAATTAAAAGCTTTTAATTAGAATAAGAACTAGGGATGGGAAATAGAGTTAACTTTTGGTTAACAGGTTGCAATGTTCGAATGTTGCATAGGTAACAGGTTCTAACAACCTGTTATTTTTGTAACGTATAACTAATCGCTATGTATGGTGGCAATGGATGTTTTAAGTAATAACCTTTAAATAAAATTGTCTAGCCTTTAAATGGACTTGTCTGGCCTTTAAATAGAATGTTTGAAATAATTTTGGGACATAAGTCTAGACGAGGCTTTCCGCTTAGATGAATCCACATCATTAAAATCAGTTTACAAGATTAAAACTCAATTTTTGAGCTACAAAAAATTATCTAGTTATGACACTTTGAATTTCATGCATTTTCAGCGTTTTTTGCTCTAAAAACACGATTTTCCATTTTTGGTGATTAAAACACTGAAAATTCATTAAATTCTAAGTATCATAACTCGATAAGTTTTGGCGATAGAAGAGTACACTTTTACTATTTTACTTGTTAGAACACGGAGAAACTATTTCTAAACAAAACATATAGGAAACAGGTATTGTACAAAAATTCTAATTTCTTAACTATTTAAAAAGTAATTTTACTGTAAATCGATTTTTATACGATGCAAAACAAAATTTGATGCATTTTTGAAATTAGAACAATACCTCTAAAACTAGTGGTTTAGAAATTAGCTATTAATATACGATAAGAAGAGACACCCTGTATAAAAATAAACACATTTTTAACAACATGATTTGTAGAAAAATGAAATTTGACGCCCGACTTTATTGCGACCCTATCTATCAATGCATATCCAAAGCGAATCCCAGAAGAAAATGGAAATATTATTTACGAGTAAATACATTTTTAATCAAATATGCAATACACCCAAACAAATTTTCCACAGGTTTTTAAAATTAATTACAATTATATTAAAATTAAGTGCCCGCACTCTAATACGATGCTATTTTCTTTTTTTTCAGTAAAATGAAATCACAGAAATTAAAATATTTTTCAACTCTCATTTCCTAAAAACGCATAAAAAAATATAATAATAAAATAAAATAAAATAAAATAAAATAAAAGCACATGGCCCAAAAAAAGAAAATTTTAGCATCTAAATAAAAGGAAAAAACTTAAAACTCCATGAGTATATAGCGATATCTATATATTTAAAACGCTAAGTGTTTTCTTTCGACAATCCGTGAGAACAAACTACTGCATCAAATTACATCATACTTTTTTTTAAATGAAAGATATTTGAACACAGATTTGTTATCGTGCATTCGTTTGTTCGAAAATTTAATTAATTAGTCGTAATTTTCAATTAAACTTTTACTTCTGCAAATGACGTCATAATCGGATAACGCCCACTGTTGCGAGTCACAGAGTTTATTATCTGAACTCTATGGTTGTGAGGATAAAAGATAAATAATAAATATTAAAAGAACGTGGCTTTTAGGCCAAATTTTTTAATTTGCAAGTTAAATTTCGGTAAAAATATTTATCCGCGTGTTTTATAAGCGAATAAAAATTCATATTTATTGTGACGTCACGGGAATATTGTCCATTGGGTTTATTTTATCTTTATGCATTATAATATTGTTGATGCCGTTTTCTTCATTACAATTAAATACAGAAAATACTTTTTATTTGTATACATGGTGTTCAAGCATTAAAGAAATGTATATAAAGTACGCGTGAAAAGTTTGCGCCGGTGAAAATGACGTTAAGCTTAGCTTGAAATGCATTTTAACATTGATAAAATTAAAGAGAAAAATGTATATGATTGCGTCAACATGACGTAATTTTAACTGATTTTTCAATTCTTAATTACAAAGATTAGAATTGGAGCCGTCATTGATTGTTTCATCTTGAATGCATACCTTGATTACATGTTACCAATTACTTTTTTTATTATTATGGTTTAGAAAATTCCCCTTTTTAATAATAAAAAAAATCACAAAAGTAAAGGATTTCAGGAAATTTAAAATTATTAAAAATAGTGTTATGGTAGAAAAAAAACCCCCTTGAAATATTGATTGTATTTTTAGCTAGAATAAACAAATGTAAGACTAATATTTTATAGGAAATATTTTGGTAGGTTTATTATAAGTTCATTTAACAGTTCCTTATTAGCGTAGTCTTATTTCTTTCACTGTGAATTTCTCTTTCGATGTTAAAATATGGATTTTCTACTTTTGGACACCAGCCAAAATACAGTGGCAATTTTTAGAAATGTACAACTGTTGTGACAACAAACGGTGCTATTGCTTTAGCTTTCATCACGCTTACATCACTTCTAAATACTACAAATTACTATTTTTTACGACATTTTACAATTTCAACTCTTACATCATCAATTAGAAAAAAAAAATTAGCTTTCGAATGAAGTTTATTTGAAAATTGCCGCTTAATTTAACGACATTTTAAATAATTTTCAATCATGAAAAAGTTTTTCAATTCTATCGTATCAATGACCATCAGTTTGCTTCAATAATGTAAAATAGCCCCTGGGAAAGTTGCCACAATTGAAAATATATTTCCCTAACCATCATAAAAAGTGAATAATAATAAAAACATCATAAGATCAGATACATCATAAGATCAGACTATCCATAAGATAGAGCATTTTGGCGCTAAACGAAAATCTGTCAAAAAAAAACAAAAAAAAAAAAAAAACAATTTTTAGTTATGTTGAACATAAATTTGATATGTTGAATTCGTTGATGTATATGTTCCAGCAGATATCAGAATATGCTAGGAATTGCATTTTTAAATTTTTTTTAAAGATCCATTTGTCAATTGTATAAGAGGGAAAATATGCTCAAATGTGATGGAAAAGGGATAATCACCCTGTTTATGTAAAGGAACCGAAGAAACCATACAAATAAATTACAGTTGAAAACATTAAAAATCTCCCTGATCTGCAGATTGATTAATTACTGTAAAAAAGTTCTTCATATTTACATAAAAATTGATTAGCTTAAAATAATGGATGCGTTTTAGAAGATATGGATTTGTAATGAACAATGATTAAAGAGGATATTTTAAAACTTTTAATTTAAACATTTAAAAACTTTTTTAACATCGAACTTCGACGGTGCTTTTGGGCAGATACAATGCACATGCGCATAGGCGCTCATTCTGTTGCATTATCACAGGGGGGGGGGGGAGATGTGTGCTTTATTTACTATGTTCTTTTATTTACTCAATATGAGATGAACGTAGGAATATACTATTTGTATGATACTTCTAGGTCCATGAAATTTTTTTCTTGCCGTGGGGAATATGGCGATAATGTCAAACTGATTTGCATTACACAGTTGTTTATGGATTGTTTGTTTGGAGTTTGCATCGGAAATAGCACTGTATTTGACTGGGGAAAATAAACTTTTAAAATATAATATTTGAAAGACTGTTTCATGCGCACCTCTTCTTAAATAATAAAGAAGCTTATTTTACTGATATTGTTATAGTATTTTTTTCCGTCAAGTTTTGACGAGTTCCCTCTAGTTCCTTTTTAAACATTCAAATTAAATAAAACCGCCACCTCCATCTGCCAGTAACGCTGGCCAAAGATCTCTGTCTCACTTACTCTATCAAAAATGCAACAAGATCATTAAAAATCACCTTTTTCAACCTAACCTCGCAAATCCTTTACTAAAGAATATCTTTTCCTTTTCATTCCAAAAAAACCCTACTAAGCCAAGTGATTACAAGCAACTGTAAGCCTCTGCAGAACAAATTGCAATTTTTAGGTGCGTTCGTAATTATATAAATACGTAGCACCTATAGTCGTCGTCTGGTTCGTCCGTCTGTCAGCATTTTACAACGCAAAAACTACCCAACCAAATGATTTGAAATTTAATATACATAATCTTTGCAGAATTTTGTAGAGTCATTTCAAATTTTATGAAAATCGAATCAAAACTTAAAAAGATATTAATAAAAATATTTATTAAGTAATTTGAATTTTTTAAAAATTGGTACTTCTTTGTTATAGCAGCTTCCGAGGATTAATCGTCAAGCGACCGAGATGTATCATTCTATTAAATCCCATCATACGTAATTAATTCAATATCCCATGATAGGTAATGGTACTAGGTTGCCATGGTGATTACGTCCTATTTAAAATGGAGTCATATTATTTCCGTATTACTGAATTTAAAAACCGAATTTGTATATTAAAATTGTATAATTATAGCAATCATATAATCTACTGACAGTTTTTGGATAGATATTTCCGGATAAATAGTTGTTAAATGGAAAAAAGAGTCTAAATATGGATTTCCAGTTCTGAAATTTTCAATGCTAGGCTTAAGTTTCCCATTGGAATTTTCAGTAAATGTCAACAAATGATAAAATGTTACCAACTTAAAATGTGCTTATTTTATTACGGAAATTAATCATGTCATAATAACAGACAATATAATTCATTTCACTGAAACTAGTTATAGTACGAACGCACCTCATTTGTGACGTTTGACGTACAACTTCCTACTTGTTTAAAATTATTACTTACCTATCATTTCCATGACTCACGATGAATGAATCTTTTGTTTATTTACTTTAATGGATTGAGATATTTGGCTGTTAACTTAATTTTCACTGAAATTATCTCATAATCTATACATTTTTTAATGTAACTCATCTCTCAAGCAAACAATTTGTTTGAACGATCTTTCTGAAAATGTAACTTTTATGCAATTTTATTCGAAAAAATAATTTTTAATAAAAATGGCCGCTTGGCATATGAAGAAAAGATGTGGTTAGTATTTGTTTTCCTCAGTCACATGACTTGCGCTTTTACTATGTATAGATTACGTGTGATAGGATTTAATAGAATAAAGAAAACTTCTGTTAATATCTTGTTAAGTTTTGATTCGATCTTCATAAAATTTGAAATGACTTGACAAAATTTTGCTACGATTACATATATTAAATTTCAAACCATTTGGTTAGGTAGTTTTTGCGCTGTTATATGCGGACGGACGGACAGAGGACGACTATAGGTGCTACGTATTTATATAATTACGAACACACCTAAAAAAAAAACGCTGTAAGTTTTTAAATAAATTTTAAACATACAGAATAAGCATTACAAAAAAATATTATATAAAAACTTTTGTATATCTGAGTTGATTTATTTTCTTATTTATGCTACGCTGTCCTTTTAAAATAAAAATTTAATATTATGTAATATAGTATATGTATATATGATGGGATTTTGTTTAAATAGTATTTATTCAGGTGTAATAAATTAAAGTCTTATACTAATTTTTACTAATCTACTTCAAATAAATAATGCTTTAAGCCATCTCATAATATCTCAGATTTTCTTATTATGAATCTGATGGTATTTCCATACGCATACGGTTTTGAAAATCATTGGTGGGGTTCAACTCTTTTTTACACAAATATGTGTATGTGAGTATAAAGAAGATCGATTGCCAATTTAATGTTTCTTTTTTTAACTCCCTTTTAAAGAAATTAGACATAATCGTATATTGATAAATAATCACAAGTTAAATAAAACATTAAGACAATATAAAAATTCGAATGTACAGTACAGACCCGTTTATAAAATTATACTCGCGATATTCGCGAATCGTTTATAATAAAGGTAACTCTGAATACGGTCTTTTTTTTTTTTTTTTGGATTATGGATTTTATATATATATAAAGTTCAGACACTGAGCATTTTATTCTAATTTAAAAAAAAATAGAAGATAAAGTGAAAAAGTTTTCCTAATGCCGTTTATCCTATAACAAAAGAAAAATAGGAAAAAATGGAACATTTAAAAATTCTATAAAATACTAGAAAGTTAAAAAAGAAAAAAAATCTAAACTTTTTTTATATTAAAAGGGGAAAAAAAAGAGTCCATTTTAGGAATTATTGGTGGGTTAGAGCCCCACGAACCCATACAACTCTACGCTTATTGGTATTTCTATAAAGGCTGTATTTTCCGAATAACTTTAATATGCATAGAGGCGTACGCAGAAGAGTGTGCAGAGGAAAGTGCCCAGCAATTCAACAGTGTTTAAGAGCGCTTATTGGTATTTCTATAAAGGCTGTATTTTCCGAATAACTTTAATATGCATAGGCAGAAGAGTGTGCAGAGTAAAGTGCCCAGCTCTTCTCTAAATCTTTAAATAAGTTAAGAACTTAAAGAAAAAGTATGTAGAATACAAATATCAAAAGGTGCATGTAATTGTGATTGAACATGGTTATCTGGTTATTGCATGATTGCAGTAGGTTTTGCATTCTTTTATTTTATTTAACTTGGTTCATGTATCTAAAGATGGAATTTTGAAATCAATTTTTAATTCACTTCCTGATAGGCTAGAATTATAAAAATGATGTACACAGGTGTGTTTCCGATGATAATACAACATTTTTACATTTTTACAACGTAATTTTAAATTAATTTTAAGACATTTTACCGTGAGCAGGGCAAAGCTGGTAAATTGACAAATATTATTTTTAGTTACAAGTGTAAACGAGTTACAACAACAATGAAGGTTATGCGCCAAACTACGTTCTCTAAAATATGCCAACTGGCTGTGAAAATGCACCAATGAAATATTTAAACACTAAAAAGTGAAATATAAATAAAATAATAAAGAGTGCAATTACAAAAATATGCTTTTATCAATTAATAGTTTAAAAATTAATTAAATTATGATTATACGTTGTGAAAACAATTTAGAAATCCTGAATAGATAATTTAAATAATCCTTTTTCTCTTTCCTGTTACCATATGTTAAAACAAGAAACAGAGCAAAAATTATAATTCTTTATAAATTCACTAGCTCGCGCTTTCTACCAAGCATAAATCAAAGCGGTGAATTTTCCATGGTCGGAGCCCAAATCAAATTAACACATTGTAAGAGAAATTTTTTAGAACAACTTGAGTTGCAGTCATGAAATTAGGTGTGTTTTTTACAATAAACATTCAATGCTTATAAAAGAGTGTTTAAGATTTTTTTTTTCATACTTATTTTATGGGGGAGAGAATCTTATAGGTTTTTAACTGCAATGACTTTCTTTAAAATAAAAGTACATGGTAATTAATTCATTTCCCAACTTTTTTAGAGGAGGGACACTCGTCCCTTCCCCATTTTATCCAATCTTGATAAAATTAGGTAATAATTTTAAAAACATTATTGATTTTTTTTCTTACAGAATTTTTCTTTTATCGTTTTCCTGGTGTTGAAAATTGTAATTTTCATTCTTTCACCCCCCCCCCTCCCCCATAGAATTTTTTTTAATATTTTGTACTATTTATACTGATATTTAACAAGAATTTATAATATTTAATATATTTTTATACTATCTTAAAGTCTAGAAAAAGTCCTTTCTGATGATAGTTATTAACATTTTCTAGGTTAATTAGGTTAACTTCTATGTTGCCTTAAATTAGGTTAATTTCTATGAAAAAACATAAGCATGATTTAATATTAAATTTATTAAAATAAAATAATGTATTAAAGCTTCAATTCATTTTATAAAATTTCCTGTTTTAAAAATCTACATTTAAACGAAAAATATGCACAAGAAGAATTACAGCTTTTTAAATAATTTAGAGCTGTTTGCTGTGGGGTAATAATAATCAACAGTATGAATAGCGGCCATACTAATTAACATTTATTATTAGTCATGTTTTTAGGTAGATTTCGTAAGAAATACTACCTTTACATTCTCCCCTAAGTTGGAAATTTTGAAAAAGTTTTGCAGATCTACGCCGATTATGACTCCCAGAACCCAAAACCACCCACAGTTCAAAACTTTATCTATCTATCTATCTATGTCACTTTTTATGGACACGATAACGTCAATAATTCTGCACAAAACTCATCCAAATTGATACATAAAATCAAGGGGCATAAAATCTGGGTCAAGTTCGTTAATGGGCAAAATCGCACCAGGGGAGGGGGGGGGGGGTTCCAAGAAAATTTCCAAGACATATAGGAGTTCGCCAAATCTAAAACGCCACACGCCAACAGCGTCTATTACACGTGACTGATAACAGCGAATGAGAACGCAGTTCAAGCTAATAATGCTAAAACGTGACTATATTTTAGAATTTCGCTTTCGGGAAAGTAAATGTTTTTGCCTCTCTCTTCTCTCCACCCCTTTTATTGAGAAAAATGGTCAGTTCCAAGCACCTGCTGAAAGGTATGCCTACTGCTTGCGAAATTCTCTTTTTGTGTTATATTTGACGTTCGTTTTAATTTTTATCAGTCTTTTTTCTATTATAACGGAGCAACTCGGTTCTTTCTTTGTGGGAAATGCTTGACCAAAACCGACTACACTTGCAAAACGTAATTTGAAAAAAAAAATCTGTGAGTATTTGCTTTGAAAATATTTTTCATTTTTTTAAATATTATTCTTGTATTTGTGGGGGAAAAAAATCTTAAATATAATGTAAATGTTCAATTATACATTTCTACTGATTTCTGTGCGTTTTGTATATATTTTTTTCCTTTCTGAAACAGAGTCGAAGCTACTCTCGCATGCGTTCTAGGGGGGGGGGGGGGGGATAGCGGGCGTTCTAGTGTTAATTTAGAATATATTTTTAATAATTATGTAGCAATATTAATTCTTTTACTTATCAATATTTTTTAATTAAAAAATAAAATAGAAATAATAGTTAATTATTATTATTATTATTATTATTATTGATGGAGGAAATTTGTGAATCTTTCTTATAAATTTGAATGCTGTAAAGATGGATAGATATTATTATACTTTTACACCTTGTAAAACAATTTGAATAACTTTTAAATAATTAATAACTTTTAAGTAAAATAAGAAATTTAGTTGTTGGTTTTAAAATGATTACAAAATAAGTTGAATAAGTAATTAGAAAATAAGTTGAATTAATTTATGAACTAGTTTTTTTTTTCTTTCTATGATTAAGTTTATAAATAATAATTCTAATGAGCACTTTTACAAATTATTTTGATGATTCAAAGTAGGTTCTTTTTTAAACGAATTATTATTATTATTTTTTTAAATAAATAAATATAGGCAATTTTAAACAGTTTTTTCTGTTTTAATAACTGTTAGAATTTTATATGAAATATATTAAGTATTAAAACCAAATTATTTCTGTTATAACATCTTTTTTTTTATCACACAAGCATACACACACACATAAATATAATATATATAAGAATAAAATAACGACAGTTTTATTTCTTATTGCTATAATGATTCCTTGAAGAAAAGTAGGAAAATATATAATTTCCATTAATTTAAAAAATATATTTAATATTCCAGAATAAATTCAAACTTAAATAAATAGTAATAAATAATAGTAACAATAATAATAATAATAATAATAAAAACGCCGGCTAGGAATAAATGCTTCAAATTCGGACCGATATTGTCATATCTATTCGGACAACAGATATCTGTCCGTTGTGACTTGCCGAAATTAATTGCTTTCCGATTTTGGGTCGAAAGCAGCCCGATAATAGCAAAATACATTAAAAAGGAGGACTTTCTTTAGTATTGGCAGCCGGCATGGTACCGACATCTCATCGATTCCAGCATACATATGCCGATAATAAACCGACATTTCCGACTGTAGCCCGACCTTCTGCTAAAATGTATGTGTTTGCTGGGTAGACTGCATTGTTCATTTACAGCAGGCATGTCAATCTCGTTTAACGCCGCGGGCCAAATTAAGTATTACATAAAAAGCCGCGGGCCACATTAAAAAAAAAGTTTATAATATTATTTCAACTGTACAGAATAAAAATTTTTCGTACAAACACGTTAAAGAAATATTTACGCAATGGTCCAAATTTATTGTTATACATAGTTTATTTTATCTTTCATAGTTTATTTTACTTTTCATCAACAAACTATCAAATTTTAATTGAATTTTCTAAATTGTATTTATTTAAAATAATTATTGTACAAGCTGGACAATTAATCTTTATCTAACAAAGGCACAGCTGTCAATCTTCCGTGTTTTCTTCAAGTAAAAAATAAAACACATATTTTGAATCGGAAAATTTATTTAATAAAATGTGTCTTTTATCTATGCGCTACTTATTTGATTTCATTTATTAAATACATTTTCTGATTCAAATTATGTTTATTTGACTTGAAAAATTACAAAAGGATTCATGCTATACTTTAAAAAATTGGCCAATTGATGAAAAATTACAGAAATTTGGAAACCCTATATCCATATATTTTCGCTCTAATATGAAATCGCACTGAATTTTTTATTAACTGCATTAGTAAATTCTAAACAATAATTTCATCATCAATCATTAGAAGTAAAGTAAACAGATTAAACTGATTTTCATATTTCTTGAAATTCAAAAATCTTCTTTTGAATTCATTTTATAATATATTTTTAAAAATTTCCACTTCGATGATTTTTGTAATAATGCCTGGCAACAATTAAAATAAAATAAATAAATTTTCTTTTTGAAAATTGTTTTCTCAAAGTAACAAACTCTAATTGGAAACGTTAATACTATCAAATAAAAAGATAAACTTAGGAATTTTTTTGCAGTTGAAGTTTACTCAGGTGCTTTGTAATTTCAAATGAAAACTCCAAGTACTTTGTCTATTGGTGTTCTTTTAATAATACACATTCATAATTTGCCAATTTAAATTAAAAATTTTAACCTTATTTAACAGTTCGAAATTAACATTTAAAACTTTATGATGGAAAGCTGTCAAATATCTTTATAAGAAGGTAGATCTGTTTATCTTCACTACCCATATTTCCAAGATATTTTCTAGATTGGCGATCATTAAGTACGTGTGCTGATTTGTAGGGAATGATTTATCTTATAATAATAAGTTTATGAACACTATAAATTTTTAAGGACATATTCGGCTTTTATAAATCTATCCGGCTATATATAAATATTTCTAGCAATGTTTATGGTATTTTAACTAGCTTATGTTATAGTATTTTAACATTTCTATAACATCTCTAAACATCATTTCTTCAATTTCTTAGTGAAGGATTTTAACTCGCGGGATATTTAATCTAATAAAGACAATACTTAGTTTTTCAAAGCAAATGTATTTTCTTCAATAGTTTGACTCTCTTTTAAGAAGTACACTGTAAAAAAAATGTGTGATCTACTAAAAAAAATTTTAGTTTTTCTCACTGATCTTTGGAAATTACTAAAAACTTTTTTGTATTCTTACTCAGTTACAAGAAAATCCATAAGAATTAATCGAAAACAGCTAGCAACGATTCCGGTTTTTAGTACCGGTTACTAAAAAAATCTGTGGAACACAAATATACTAAAAAAATTTTAGTAACCTCAGGATTTTTTTTTACAGTGTATCAGTTTCAATTCTGATAATTTATCTTTCCGATGTTTAGTCAGATTTTTGTGAGTTTCTGTGCTGTAACAGTTTTTAATGTTGCATTCTTTCCAAACTCCAACAGTGCCTACATATATAAAACATAAAATTTCAGTTTTCCTTTGAATATAATTGTATTTTAAATCACCTTTAAAAAAATCTGCGATGTTCATCTTCAGTTTATCATATTTATTCATAGTGGTAAAAAGCTGTAATCTTTTTTTTTTTTTTTTTTTTTTTGTAAATTTGGGTTGTATGAGAGTACGTTAATAAAATGTGTGTATATCAATAAAAATGAAAAAAAAAAAAAAAGGAAAGAAAGTTCACACAGGTTTCATTCAATGACACAATTAGTAATCTAAGAAATGAAAATAATTAAAGAGTTTAAATTAAAAATCCATATGCTCGTCTAAAGCCTAGGTGAAGAACCCGGATGACATATTCAGGGGTTTTATGTCCAGCACAAAAGCGATAATTTATGTCACTTTCAAAGTGACTGATTGAAAGCTATTTAATTTTATATTTTGATTAAAATTTTTTTTAACTGTTATTAATTAGCGCCGAGTGTTATTAATTTTACAATACATTTTTTAGTATTTATTAAATACAACATATTATTTTGTAAAGTGGTATAAAATCGAAGAGAGTAGTAAAATAAATTATTAGAATTAATTTTACGAAAATTTAAATTTTCAGACACACAATCCCGCCCTTTACTACGTTCCGATTGGTTATCTCTGAATCCACATTTCTTTTGTGCTAAAATGTAAAATTGAATTATATCTGTCTATACCTGTAACCACTGTTGCCATATGAGAGGGATTTTTTTAATTCTGAATGCTACTACATCCCGAAGCGAATGTTCCACTTATTTAATGACATAATAAATGAGATAAATACTATTATTATTCAAAAATTGTGGTAGAATTCTGAATAAGAAACCCCTGGCAAACTAGTAACACTGATATACCTATCTTTCGGATGTTTGTCATCTCTAAGACCACGGTTGGTACCAGTGTGTTTGGGCACAGTGTATTTTAACCATGAGCGTTCTAACAACCAAATTATACACAGATGAAATGCTAAAGGCGTCGCGGGCCACGAATAAGTTCCAGGTGGGCCACGTGTTTGAAATGACTGATTTACAGGGACATTCAAAAGAATTCAGTTATTTTATTACGGTCTATGGGGAAAATCATTTGCTGCCAATTTTAATGATGTTTTACTATTTTAAACATATTTAAATTTATACATATCAATGAAGTGCACTAGAAGGCGCTCACTGTAGAATAGAGTATGCAAAGAATGTGTCGTTCATTTACAAGGACACTCAAAAGAATTTGGTTATAGTACTATCTATGAAAAATACTTGCTGGTAGCTCATTTTGAGTTGTGGTACGCGTTTTTAAATGTAACTAATTTTTTGCATATTAATTGGTGCATACAAATTCTATTGGTCATATACAGGACTGTTCAAAAGATCTCACGTATATTTCCATTTAGTGACAGAAATTGCTGAAGGGGAATTTTCAATTGTGTTGTGTATTTCCTAACTGAAGAAAATTTTAGCATACTTTGTAGTATATATACAAATCTATAAATTATATACAAGGCGGCGAAAAAAAAATCGAATATTTTGTTTGACTATTGGTAGCAATTGTTGAAATTGTGTTTTCAAATGTGTTATGCGTTTTCTAAACTGGTTTGACTTTGACCTTGTTTACTGAATAAGAGGGCGCTGACTGACGCAACAATGGTAACATCGATGTGTATTCGTTCCGAAGAGATGGCGTAATTTTTCCCGTAACGGGGTCAGCTACAGTCATAATCTATATGTCATTCTTTTAGTTTTTTTTTTATGTTCTTTATAGTACTTCTTATATATAGTACGTTCATTTCGGTCCAGGGGTTCCGGAGCTATGAATCAAAAACTACTTCCTTCTTGCGGCTCTCATTGCTCGAATGAACCGGGCCTTCTGGTGCAGCTTATCTTTAATTTACTGTTTAATTATTGTTAAATTAGTACTTCAGAGACTTTAAGCTCTCATTTAAGTCATATCGTGAAAAACTAAGGCTGTTTTTGGTAATTCTAGTACACACTGTTTTCTTTCGTTTTGTATTTGAATTTTCTCTCTGTTGGCATATGGAACACCAACGGGCTTAAACGTCAAGCCTCTGAGTTTAAGGATTTTATTGTTAGTAATAATTTAGATATCATGTTGGTCTCTGAGACCAAATTCCTGGGTAATACTGTCCGTATCGCCAACTATGTGCTTTTCAATGTAGACAGACCACCTACAGTTAGCGCCCGTCCTAGTGATGGCATTGCTGTGTATGTTAAAAATGGTCTTAATGCAACCCCCGCTAAAGTCCCTCAATTTCAATGCATTGAGGCCACTCCTATTGTTTTAGAATTTCCTACCAACACCCACCTTCTGATTGCAGCCATCTACAATCCCCCTTTGAGGGACATGCGTCTGCTTGCACAAGAACTCTTTATTTTAACCTGTACTTTTCCAAATTTCATCATTGCGGGTGATTTTAATGCTCATCATTTTTACTGGGGTTCTCATAGCTCCAACAACACTGGTTATAAATTGCGCAGGTTGACAGATCAAAATCATGCGCAAATTTTGGCTCCCCTTGAGTCCACCCGCCATAATCATCACTCCATCATTGATTTCGCCATCACTCGCAATTTTCCCTTCCCGCACACCATCCAAACGGTGAATGATCTCGCGTCGGACCATCTACCGGTTGTGCTTAGATTCGAAGTGGGCAACTTCAGACTCGACATCCCCTAGGCCTTCTCGGTCAATAGGGAGGACTTCAGTCATGTCCTAGAAAACATGGACACCCGCCCAGTGAGATTCACTCGGCCGAGGACGTAACTTCTTCTATTCAAGCATTTAGAGACTCCCTCCATAATGCTTTCCAAGAAGTCGCGAAATCTAGGCAGAGGTGGTTGACACGTTTCGACCACCTGAGCACATTAGGGATTTGAAAAGAGAGAGAAATTGTTTAATACGGGACTGGCAAACGTCTAGGGACACCCTCTTAAAAACTCAACTTAACAGAAAAAACCACCAAGTTTCTGCTGCAATCAAGGAGTTTAGTACTTCACGTTGGAACACTTACATGTATTCTTTATCGACAGCTGACAGCACAATTTGGTCGGCAACACCATGCATTCGTAGATCACGAACACACATTCCAGCTTTAACTGGCCCAAATGGTATGTGTATGGCCTACTCTTATCACAAACAAGGCTGAGCTCATTGCAGACAGTCTTATAAGCCAATTTACACTCAATATCATCAATCCTGAGACTGTCGACATTGTCAATACAGAGGTTGAGCATTCCTTAAACACTTCACACAATAACACTCTCAATACTGTACTCCCCTCTGAAGTGATTTCTTATATCGGGAATCTCAAGAAGAACAAATCGCCCGGTCTCGATAGAATCTCTACCAATATGCTCTTGTATCTCCCACTTAACTTTATTTTCTTTCTAACTATTCGAATTAATTGCATATTAAATCTCTGTATGTTTTCTGACTGCTGGAAGAAGGCGCTGATTGTCCCGATCCCAAAACCGGGACAGGATATGCACGCCCCTTCTAGCTTCAGACCTATTTTCCTCTTATCATGCTTGTCTAAGATCTATGAATATATACTTGCAAACCGTCTGAAAGAGTTCGTTACCTCCTATTCGATTATTATACCCGAGCAGTTTGGGTTCAGGCCCAAACACTCGACTCAGCACCAACTTTGGAGAGTAACTGAATTCGTTCACGTGGGTTTCCTTCGTAGACAAAAAACTGGTGTCGTATTCATAGATATTGCTAAAGCCTTCGATCGGGTTTGGTATCATGGACTTATTTATAAGTTAATTCTGCTCAAGGTTCCGCCTCAACTTATCCTTATTTTCTGGAAGTACCTTAACAGTAGGACCTTCTCTGTTAAAGTTAATAACTCTATTTCCTCTTCTCGCATTATCGAGGCAGGCGTCCCTCAGGGTAGTCTGTTAAGATCCTGGTGGTTCAACCTTTATATTAATGATATTCCTTGCATTATTCCCGATGTCCTCTTAGCATTATATGCGGAAGACATCACGACCAGCAGTATTTCATTAGACATTGGGATGACTAAACTCCAAGCCTACCTCTTGACCCAACAGATCTGGCTTAGAAATTGGCGTACCAAAGTCAACGCAGCAAAAAGTGCCGCCATGATTTTCCCCCATAAATCTATCTCCCAAATTGTTAATTTTTCTCTCAATGGTGAATTCATACCCTCGATCACCAACTACAAATATCTAGGTATCTATCTATATTCAAAATTAACCTGGGCTAGGCAGATTCACGACGTAATTGTCAAATCTACCAAAGCTCACGGATCCCTTAAATCTTTACTGGCTTATCACAGCCGTCTGTCACTCTCGAATAAATTATTACTGTATAAGTCCTTCATCAGATCAACCATGACCTACGGGTCAGTTATCTGGGGTACGGTCTGTAAAACTCGGATACAGAAAATTCAAATTTTTCAATACTCTTTATTACGTAGAATTTGCAATGCGATATCGTTTGTCCGAAATGACGTCATCCATGCTGATCTCAATATTAGGTCCATCTCGCAAGTTGTTAAAAAACTTGCACAAAATTTTCAAAGAGATCTACTTTTAATATTCAATGAAGCGTTGCGGTCCATTCAACCTTACACTGTAAATAGTAAATAGCAGTAGAGGGAAGAAGAGACCGCTTGCTATCTTGAGTAGAGATTACGGCTTTGCTCCGCCTTCCAAAAGAAGGAGAAGGGAGCCACCCTACACGCTTCGTTGTGCTATTCCAAATTAAAAAAAATATGGTACCTAAATAGTTATTCTCATTTGACATTCTTACACTAAAATTTTCCCTTTGACGTCCTCCCGCCTTGCTTTTGGCATCGGATTCTGCCAACTTTCCTACTTAGCTCTCTTGCAATTGTAAGGGAAAAAAAATATTTATTTATATTATTTTTTGCATCTTAATTGTAACTATACTTAATTTTCTTTGCATCTTACACAATTTAATTATATGAATCTTATATAAAGTAACTGTTTGCATCTTATTTAAACTAAACTGTTTGCATAATGTATTAGATTAAAATAATAATAATAAATATTAAAAAATGTTTGGGTTTGACGGGGCTTTTTCCCCCTTCTCCCCCTATGCTTACCATTCTGACACCAATAAAAGCATCAAAGCGCACATCCAGATTGTTCCTACATCAGCATCATTCCACCGTAGCCAGCTGCGAGAGAACTTTTATATTTCTGAATCTTCTGATGCCATCTCCATAGACTGTTCTCATCTAGATGTGAAGTAAACGTGGGCATTACGCCCCACGTAGGCATTCTTCAGTAATCATCTTTGATCTTGTGCCATTTTGAAAATGTTTAAATGTT
Source organism: Maratus michaelseni (assembly GCA_963931845.1). Classification (NCBI taxonomy): domain Eukaryota; kingdom Metazoa; phylum Arthropoda; class Arachnida; order Araneae; family Salticidae; genus Maratus; species Maratus michaelseni. Next base: position 177,052,695 of record OZ007589.1, on the reverse strand, counting down.
CTGACTTCTTTGCACTCATTTTATCCATATATCTCAAGCTTATTACCCCTCTGAGCGTCTTGGGGAGGGGGGGGGGGCTTTCCTGCATTTTCATAAAAATATTTGTAAAACTTAAAATAATTAAAATTTTGTTTCCAAATTTGTTTCTAAAATACGTTTCATATCTCTTTATTATACAGATATCTTAAAATACAATTTTGTTAAAAATATTTTTGTCTAGAGCCGATTTAAGTTGTTTTGGGGAAACGGAAAAATACGTGCAAAACGCTTAGAGGGTTACATTTGCAAACAACAACAATGTTGTTCAAAATTTATCGTAGATCATTTTAGTATCATTAATTTAAAATTTTTATTATGTTTAACATGTATATGTTGTGAATTCGTAAATTTTTTTTGCTTTTCTTGTTTAATATCTATTGGAATTCCCATAGGAAAAACATGTCGAATTTCATCTTTGCACCCAATTTAAACATATTTCTCATTGTGTTAATAACTGCAAACAACAAAAATATTATAGAAAATTTATCGTTTTTTAGTACCAATTATTTTTAATTTCTGTCAATTTAAGTATGTTAAAGAAGTGTTTTTGTAAACCCTGTTATTTAATTAAATTGCAATTGACGACCTCACAGGAAATTTACTACGTTGTTTTCATTTGATTCTTATCGTTTTTGCTATTAATTTTCTACATTTTCAAAAAAAAATTCGCTTGTTTAATCTAGTCGGGTGCTTTGTGTGTTTTTTCCTTTATTTTTCTTTCTTTCTTTTGTGTTCCTGTGGGGTCTCCAACTATATGTAATAAATTCAGTTTTGGATACCATTCTCCAAAATTTTTCCCTTGCTTTTTTCAGATAAAAGCATAGTTCGATGTTCGATGTTCGGGAAAAATAAATAAATAAATAAATAATTTTTTTAATACAATAATAAATAAATAAATTTTTTTAATACAATAATAAATAAATAAATAAATAAATAAATAATTTTTTTAAATACAATAATAAATTAATAAATAAATAAAAATTTTTAAATAATTTAAAACATTTAATGTTAACTATTCTTAAAGGTTTTTTTTTTTTAATCTAGTTTAGTTTTTTGGATAAAGGTGAAAGTTTTTCTTTTAAAAATCTAGTATAGTTATTTTGGGTAACGGTGAAGGTTTTTAAATATTATTTATTTCTATTTTTAATTAAGCTTTGAAAACATGTTTCCTTTCAAATTTCTTACTTGATTGGTTGGATTTCACTTTAAATATTACTGGCCTCGAACACCATTAGTGTTTAGTTGTCTTTAGCAACTAACTTTGGCAAAACTCTCATAGAGGTAATTTAGCCACAGTTCTCCGACCTAGGGGTTTCTTAGAACAATGTATGCATTGATATAGGATGTGCTGGCTAATGGGTTTAATGTTTTTTTTTTTTCGATAAATCTATGGTAATATTTAACATTTGTATTATGGTTTTATGGTTTATAGTAGTTTTTTTTTTAGAACTTAATTTAAATTGAATTATGGGTCTCGTTTAAGGTACATATAGATTATATTTATAATTAAGTTTTTTGACATTCACGTCCAATGAAATTTAAACATTTAATTATTCAGAGTTTTTAGACAATTATAATTAAGCTCTTCCCAGATTAGTTAGGTTGGATCAGTAGGAGTCTACTAACTTTCAATCTGCTAAACTAGATCGGGACCGCCTCTTTGACACTTTTGAAGGAGTTTTCCATGACCTTCAGAGTCCGATAGTGGTGCCTACCTTAACTTTCCGTTGCTGTCTTAACAAGTTGTGTTTTTGTTTTTGTGTGTTTGTTTTACATGTGGATAATCACACAGTTGAGTCGATCGGCCACCACCTGCATTTCGCTGCAGGGGCTAGTCGGAAGCAAAGTTTCTGGAGGGCACAACCTTAGCCAGGGCGTGTCTATACGCCAGGGACCCTTTTCCTCGAGGTCCCGGGCTGGCAAGAGGCTCCTCCTACTCGCCGCGGCCGATGAACAAGTCGCTTCCTCCTTCCCTAGGACTCGATGATCGGAAGCCGTGGTACAGCAAGAGTCTCTGAGGAAGTTCAGCATGTGGACTAGGACCCGGTTACCTCTTTAGGGTTCCGGCTGCGAAGCCGTCGATTCCAGCGTCTCCCCAAGTGTTTTTGTGGTGGTGTCCTCGAATTTTGGACTCTACCGCATATCGCAGCGACCCTTGTCGTCAAAGTCTTAGGTTAAAAGGGAGTGATGCGCAAGTGGCGGTGCTCCCACCGGCCGCAGCGCTTACAGGAGGACTCTCCTGGTCAAGTGCGATATAAGCCTCTCAGGACCTGACGGGCGCCATTCAGGTGCCTGGCGGCGCAGCCTCTTTTATACCACAACGGTTCAAATTTATTGTCTTCATTAAATTACCATCCACATTCGGTTGGTTCATATAAAATTCAAATTGGTTCAGTAGCATTTTGTACACATTGTATTTACAAATATGGTGCGTAAATTTTTTTGTGATAAGGTTTTTCAGTATGGAGGAATGTTACTGGAATTGAAATTTATCATGCCCTTGTAAAATTCAGGCCAACTGATTTAATTAAAAATTAAATAAGTTGGCCTGCTTTGTAAAAGTCCAGTGATTGCGAATGGTATTCCATTTTCTTTGCGAGCTAATCTTTCTTAATATTTTATTGATGAAGAAAGATATCTGTAAAAATTAAATGTACCTCTGAAGTGGTGGTGTTGCATATTTTCTTCAAAATAAATTCTGCGATCTTGCCAAATCTTTGGGACACAACAGAGAGCCCTAAATTGTGTAATAAATGAAAACTGTCTATAATTTCAACGTCTATGTGGATTGGAACTGAGGTTTCTATTGAAGAAATTATTATTATTATTTTTTTTTTTTGCAAATGTGGATTTGTCTGTTTTAAACATTTTTTTTGTAAGTTAAGTTAATGCCGGTGGAAATGGTGATAATGGGTATTTTAAAGTCGTTTGCATGTCTTTTTTTTTTTTTACTTTGTAACGATATTTCCAACAATCGTACGAAAATATCGCGTTCCATTCGGATTATGGTATGCGTCTCATCGCGTGTTTTTTGAGCTTTAGTTAATGATTCACTCGCAAATTTTTATATTTTGTTTTTTTAATGGATCTTTCTAATCTGTTTTCATCAACTGCACATTCTTCTATAAATTTCCAATTTTGCTCCATAACTTTTTCTCTTACACTCAATAAAAATTTGCTGGTATCCTCAGATACGGCTTTACCAGTGATGATATTGAATAAATTGTTTGGATCTATTGTTGAACTAAAAGTTGAACGTTTTGATGTTAACTTCGTACAAACATTCACAGACATTTTCACATTTATAATATTATTATAGATATTATTATAGATATTTCATGTTATAAAAACGTTTACTTCAAAACGAATTAATTTAATTTGCTACTTTTCGAAATTGATGTGACTCGAGCGTATGCAATAAAACTGGTATGACAGGTATTTCCGGCAGTTTTTAGGCTGTCATACTAAGAATTTTTTAAAGAACACATTAAAACAAATAAAATGAAAACAAAAAAGTTTTTCCGCCATAACGGTTCCGGCAAAATAAAGTTTGTCAAACCAAGTTTTTCTGAAAGAGCACACAATTTTCTGTAAAATTCTCTAAGAATGATCAATATCCGCGATAACGGTAAAACATTATAGCTTTTTAATAATAATTAATTTAATTAAACATATTTTTGGCTTGTGAAACCTAGTCATACCTAGCTCATTTTGTTTGTATGACTTTTTACTATCGATTTACATAAAATTTTTCAATTCCACGATCACGGCTTTCGATGTCACCGGCTCCCAATCTATAAAGGGGAACTTACAACTGTGCTATATGCGTTTCCTAACTAAACAAAACTTTACCACACTATGTTTGTAGTATAGATACAAATCTATAGAACGCATACAGGTCTGCTCAAAAGACTATTGATGGTATAATCTCTGAAATTGTATTTTCAAATGTGTTATGAGTTTTCTAAATTGTTTACTTTCACCTTATTAAAAGATTAAGTTTTCTTACAGTATTCTAGAAGTGTTGGGATGTGTTTCAGAATCTATGCTTGACTTATGGTTTTTCTTACTTGTTTCCATTAAAATCTGCATATTGTTTTGCATCTAGTTAAAAAAAAACCCAAAAAGTATATTATATTTTTTTCTTTTTAGGAAAAGATATGATAGACCTAATTCGAGAACAGTCATATCCAACGCCTTTCGCCACATCCCCTCTCCTTCCACTATTGCTGGTGACTTTAGCGACGCAGAGGTACACACCTATAACTAAAAACACGTTCAAAGATGAATACGACTACATAATAGGTTTGTATTTCTTCTTGATTGTATGCTATTAATTTTAATGAACTATTTCAGCTTATGCTTCAATGTTTTCTTAAAAAAGAAATAAAAACTTATTGGTATATGTAAATTGTATTTGTAATGAAATTTTGAAATCATAATTGATTAGTAGATAATTTAAAAAAGCGATTTCTTAAAAATAATAATAACAAATAAAGGTTTGCATTCTTTCCTTTCCTTATTTCACTCTTTTCTTTAATATCACTCCTCCTTCTTGAATACACGTGTTCATGAAATGAAGTGATCTCACTTTGAAATGCTGTTTATTTCTTCTTATGATTATCATCCATACCAAAATAGCAAAAAAGTATTGGGCAAGTACTGATTTTATTGACCATTTCTAGAAAAATAATGAAAAAAAAATAACATTGGAGTTTTTATATTTTGCTATAATATGGCACTAGCATTAACAACAAGTATTTCGTCATTTTATTTCCAAAATATCCAACATAAAGTCAATATTTTTGCTATTAACATTTCATTTCCTTATCATTGTAATATGAGCGTTTCATTGCTCTATCAATCGAAAACTAATATTGGCTTTACACTGGATATATTTGCAATATACCCAACTGGATATATTTACAATTTATGTAATGTATTACCGCATTTATTGAAAATATTTCGATTAAATGCAGCACTGGCACAGTATTGGGCCTAAATATAACCAATACTGATTTGCTAATACGGTATTAATATTCTGGTTGGCAAAAACATTATGTGTAAACAAAACCAGCAATCATTTAGTGGATGTGTATACTTGAGGTTTCTCTCCAAAGTCAGAAATTGCCTTTCTAGGGTTGCACCATTTTAGTTAAGACCATGTATTGTGATTTTTGCTTGTTTAGGTGCATTCTATTACTTCTGAAAATATGTACCAAGAGTTTTCAATCACATTCCTTGTATTCTAACGAAAACAATTCTATATTTGCGTAAAATTCACTAAACTCAACGGCAATGTTTATAGAAAATGTTGTAAGAGAAAATAACATTAGGTTGCTCTAAACAGAAGTCTAAACTAGCTACTTTCAATCACATTCACGAAATATTTCCGTCAAATGTATAAAACTTGGTAATATTTTTTTTCCTATTCCAAAGAACCGAATATTTTTAAAAAAAAATTACCATATAAGAAAAATATCTTAAAAATAATAATAACTGTCAGCCAGACATCAAACATATTTTGTATAGAGCTGTTCCTATTAGTGGCAGGATACACGAGGCTGTTGCCCAGTGCCTACAGATTTCTCATGGGCTCAAAAATTTCTTATTCCTCACTAGTAATCTTGAAAAACACCTGAAAGTAATCTAAACTGAAAAAAAAATGTTTGATTCATTACAGGAATTATGGAAAATTAAAATTGTCACTGACATAATTTTGAAGGTGAATTCACTCAACATGAATGTATCTTAATGTTTTATATCTGTTTTCTTTTTTTCAATGCATTATATTTTCTCTGTAAGTGAGATGTTTTAGGTTTTTCATAATGACTCCAAATCATTTTTGACTTCCTTGTATACGATTTATGTAAACTCTGAAATTTTTTAAGGGTTTTTAAATTATGTGACTAACACGTGTAGAATTCGTTTTTCTTTGTTATATATATATGTTTTTAAAGCTGTATACACTGCAAAAAATAATTGTTGATTTTACAGTATAAAACTGGCACCCAGCTGCCAGTATTATACCGTAAAATTAACAGTATTAAAAAGTAAAATAAGCAGTAATACGCTGCCGCGCAAGCAGTAATACTGCTTATTTTACTGTTTAATACTGTTAATTTTACGGTATAATACTGGCAGCTGGGTGCCAGTTTTATACTGCAAAATCAACAATTATTTTTTGCAGTGTAGTATAAAGTCATGTTTGTTTTACATCATATTTGACTTTTCTAAATAAATAAATTTTCATGCTAATAATAATACAACAGTAATGCAATAATAATACCATACCTATAAGATTCTTGTACATTATTGTGTGGTGATTATAAGTAATATTTTTTATTAAAAAAAATCTGTGATTAGGCCCCAAAATATTTTTTTGCTCACACAAAATTTTGATGATCGGGCGTAAGTTAGAGCTGTTGCTAGCAAATCCTTAAAAATTTAAAGATAATACTTTGAATCTGTGTTTTTTTGTACTCTACCTATTGTATTTTACTATGTTCATATGCATTGGCATTGGTGCGTCGTGATTGTCCAATGTTTTATCAATAAAGCACATTCTTTTAATAGAATATCTTTACAAGAGAGTGGTATCATACGTACAGAGTACTACACACAGTCAGATTCAAAGTTTTTGTCCAAAATTTGAGCAACTCATACCATAGAATTTGCCTGAACGAGTTCGATTAGACGAGCTAGATAAGTAAACAACTATTAGCTTGGAGGTAATTGCAGTATCGTAAGTCCAAAAAAATGGTAAATTCACCGAGTCCAAAATTCTCTGGACCAATCGAATTTCATTACCCGTATATCACCACTATCTTTTAAAAACATTCTATCTTTGAGTGAGAAGCTATGCGAAGCATCTCATAATGTTGGAAAGTGTTTCATAATCTGTGCGTGGCGTATAATTTTTCTTTCTTGTTTAATAATAATAATAATAATAATAATTTTGTTCAGTTGGTGCTGGCACTGCCGGGTCCGTATTGGCGAGTCGTCTTTCTGAAACCAAATGTGTTAATGTACTACTTCTGGAGGCTGGAGGCGATCCACCTCTGTTGACGGAGGTTCCCGCTTCAATCCGAAGTTACTTAGGTACTGATGTTGACTGGAGGTTCGTAACAGAACCACAGAAAAATACTATGGCTGGTCATGTAAAAAGGGTAAGGGAAATTTGATAAATGAAAAGTAAGGTCATATTTGGTGCTGTACAACATAGGTAGATAACAGTGTTTTACGCGCCAGAAATTTTCTAACTATTGCAGACTGGTATATGAACAAAATTCCTTCATACTCCGCGCTGATGACGATACGCTGAATGCTATCGAATATAGCCTGCAATAGTTAGAAAAGTCCTGGTGCTTAAATGTTGTTATATATCTATTATAAGTGAACCCCCCCCCCTTTTTTTTTGACAAAAGGCTTTAGATAAAAACTGAAAGTAACACCATAAAAAATGAAGTGATACAGGTACAGTAATATATTTTTTCAAAATATTTAATTTAAGACGATATGAAAAGGTACAATCTTTCAGCCTGTTTTCAAAGCAAGTGCCGCAGTATTTTGTGGAAGCTATTTCAAAGATCCTACACGGCTGAAATAACGCGAGGGTCTGTATTACAGTTTCTTCTATAGTTTCAGTAAAATATCTCTAGAAACAATTATTTTAACGAAATAAACTTATAAAATGGCATTTTATTTTTATCTGGCACCGTGAAGAAGATCGCTAACAGAAAATTTGGTACAGAAGATCTTGCTATTTTAGCTGTGCAAGATTCAGTGAAATAGCTTTTATAAAATGCTTAGTCACTTCCTTTGAAAAACCGTCTGAATGATCGTATATATAGCATTGCATATAATCTGAAAGAAGATATAAGTATTTATTTATTTTACTGTAAAGTGATATCTTGGTCAATGAATACCTCAGATAACAAAACCTTTCGGCTAACTAAGATTGTTTTCTCTCTTCTTATGCTTTTGCTAACAAATGTTTTATTGTATGCGCGTGCTAACATAACGAAAGCGAATTGAAATCGCAAGAAAACATTAAATAAAAATTAAATATAAAAAAAAGTCTCCAAAGATGTTTGTATGCAACTTCCTTTATGCGCCTGACTCTTGAGAAATCCTGAAAGGATCGTTATAATAATATCCTTTATACTATTCAAGTCATTGCCACAGCATTGCATTGACTAACTATAGAACTGCCACTGATGACTATTTTTATATTCAACTCACACCACTATTTTTATATTCAACTCACACCACTATTTTTATATTGAACTCACACCACTATTTTTTTTAAAGAAATTATATAGAGTATTTGTCTTGCTTATGTTGTAAAAAAGCTCCATCTATATTTATCCGACTGGAAACTTTCCAGTTCAGGATCTCACTAATTTAATCTCACAACACTCACATTGCTTCTTTGCTGGTGACTTTAACGCCAAAAGCAGGCGTTGGAACTGTCATGGCAACACTAGAAGAGGTACCTCACTACACAATCTTATTCAAAACCTTAACCTTAGCCTCCATGCACCAGTCACTCCAACACACATTTGTACAGCGCCTAGGTCCCGCAATTCAATTATTGACTTTGCAATCACTAAAATGCCTTCCATATCCTATTACCACTACTGTTATTAATGATTTAAGCTCTGATCACATTCCTGTCTCTTTTAAAATTGACCTAATTAATCCTCTCTCCCCACCTCCTTCTGTGGCCACCGACTGGAAAAAATATTATGATTTTCTCAATAACAATAACTTAAACTTTCCTGAAATTAACAATACTGCCGACATTGACACTGCTGTTGATAAATTTAACTCACATATAACCAACGCACTAAACTACTCCTACTTTAAAAAATAATAACACTTTCACTCCACCGGCTTATATCTACAACCTCTGCAAACAACTCAATCGTCTTCGGCGTCTCTTTCAAAATACCAGAGACCCCTCCTTAAAACCCCTCATTAACAGACTTAACAATAAAATCAAAAACAGTATCTTGAAAGAAAAACAAAAAAAACTCAACAACATCATTTACAAAGCTCAAAAAGATGCCACTTATACCAAATTCAAAAATAATAACTCTTACATCTTACCCACTTACATACATAATATCTGTAAACAATGCAACACACTCCGACGACTCTACCAAAATACCAGAGATCCCACCCTTAAAACAGCTGTCAAAAGGCTCAACAATAAAATTAAAACCCTTATTCAAAAAGATAAGCAAAAAAACTGGTCTAATTTTATCAAAAACATTACTAGTGAGGATAATTCTCTTTGGCTAATTAAACGTAAAATTAATAACAATTACACCCCCATCCCTCCTCTTACGGTTAACAACAATACTGCTTACACTAACGAGGAGAAAGCTGATTTCCTAGCTAGATCATTCTCTAACCAATTCTCACCGAATCCCACCCTCGCTAGCCACAATCACATTACGCATGTCAGCGACACTGTTAGTAGATTCCTTGCACAACCCCCTGATGAACCCCCCACTGTCATTCAGCCTATTATTATACACAACATCATCTCTAAACTCAAAAAACGCAAAGCCCCTGGGTACGACAAAATCTCTAACACTGCACTCAAAAACTTACCTCCTAACTACATAAACTACATCACGAAACTTACTAACTCCATCTTCTACTTTAATTATTTTCCGAAGCCATGGAAAATTTCCATCATCTCTCCTATTCCTAAACCTGGTACCTCACTGATCCTATTAATTACAGACCTATTTCACTCCTTCCTTCTCTCAGCAAAGTAATCGAACGCGTCATTTGGTCGCAACTCCAACCTCATATCCAACTCAACAACACTCTCATGCCTCAACAATTTGGCTTTCGCCCAAAACACTCCACAACACACCAGCTACTTCGAGTTGTCGAGTTTCTCAGTGAAAAGCTTAACTCGAAGATTCCTGTTGCTGCCACATTTCTCGACATCGCTAAGGCATTCGACAAAGTCTGGCACTTGGGCCTCATTTACAAACTAATTATGCTTAAATTCCCTGCCAGTCTCATACACCTTATTTACTCTTACCTTAGCGATCGCATTTTTTGCGTCCGCATTAACAACATCCTTTCCGCAATTTTCCGTATCTTATTAGGCATCCTCCAAGGGTGCGTAATCGGTCCCTTGTTGTTTAACATATACTTTAACGACATTCCCAGAACACCATTCACTCACCTTGCTCTTTATGCGGACGACACCACAATATACGCCTACGCTCACCACCCGTATACACTATACAGGTACCTTCAGACCCACATTGATGCCTTCTTAAACTGGTGCGACCTTTGGCGCGTTAAAATTAACGAAAACGAGACTGCTGCTGTCTATTTCTCTAAAAAATTCATTTATCCTAACAGAATCACTATTAAAAATACCACCATTCCCTGGACTAACGATGCAAAGTACCTAGGGGTGACCCTTGACCGTAGACTTACATTTAATAAACACATCCTCAACATCAGGGGGAAAGTCGCCGGAGCATCCATTGCACTCAAACCTCTTTTTAATAGCAAAAATAGCCTTTTTAATAGCCCTGGCTATCCACAATAAACTTCTCCTCTATAATACTTGCATTTTACCCATAATCACCTACGCATGTCCGGTTTGGGCATGCAAAACTTCCATGAAAAACCTCAGTTGGCTACATAACAGACACCTGCGCACTATCAGGGGTGCCTCGCGCTACCTACGTAACAGTACGGTTCGCAGAGACCTCAATACTACCACCCTTATAACTCGTATAAACCACCTTTCCACTAAATTTTTTGTCAAACTTTACGATCTCTCCAACGAAATTATCGCAGAGCTGCCGGATTACGACGCATCCGAGCCGCAACACCGCAAGCGACCTAAATACTCATGTTTGACTGACGGTGACCATTAGTTGCTCACCACTCTCTGCTAAATATTTATCCTCTTTTTCACTTCTTTTTGTTATATTTAAAAAAAAAATCTTGTATAGCCTTAATTTCTTAATTAATCTCATTCCCAGCTATAACAAACAAACAAAAAAATAAAAAAATATGTACAGTAATCCCTTAACATTCGCGAGGGTTACGTTCCAGGAAAACCTCGCGAATGTCAAATCCGCGAATGTTGAATCTATCTCTCTGCACTAAAAAGGGAGTTACGTTCTATAAAATTTTAATTAGAGTGGCACAGCATTTCAAAGAACAAAAAATATGTATACTATTAACAATACGTTATACAAAAATACATTTAGAAGGTGAATGTACACACACATTAATAAATACGGAATTTATTTATTGAATATAATTCAAATTAACTGACTGGAGAAATAATTACAGCTAAAAAGAGTATAAGTTTTTGTATAAAGAATTTCTACTCTCTCTATTCGCAAAGATATGATACTGTATTAGTGGGTGATACAATATTAAAACAATGGCTGATACAATGTATGCGATAGAATATTAAAATACGATATTTAAATACAACTAAATTCTTCAGAAATGCTTTTTTTTCCATCTACGAGCAGTTTCAGTTACATCTCTACGAGAACCTGCACATTTTAAATTAATAGATTGAAGAGGCCGTTACATTATAGTACCACTTCTAATGTCCCCATTGCAATTGAGTATTCTGCTGTTATTATTTTTCTTTCCTACAACACTCATTCCTTTTTCAGTTGACAACTGAAAATTCATTTGTAAATAGATACTAACAAAACACAACGGAAATAATCTTTAACCACTATAAATTCTGAAAAAGAAAGAGATAATAATAATAATAATACAAAAACATCGCGAATAATCAAGTCAGATTCTCGCGAATGTTAAGTTTTTCCGCATTTCCATATTCGCGAATAATCAAAACTCGCGAATGTTAAAACCGCGAATGTTGAGGGATTACTGTATATATATTGTATGACCACTGTAAAGTGTCTTTTTTTTTTAAGTTTGCTTTGTCCGCCTTTCCACCTGGCATTTATGTACTGTTTGTTACGAACATGTCCCGAACCCTATTTTAATCCTTAAACTTTTTATCAGTAGTATATTACTACAGCTATACCATTTTATTTCCTATTATCGACTATATCCCTAATATCTTTTGCTTTTCTTATTATTCCAAATTTATTCTTCCATTCTTTAAATTTCTCTTCTTTTCCTTTTAGTTGCTATTTAAAGCAATATTATCTATCCCCAACGGCTCACTATTTAAAGACAATCAACTCACAATTCGACTGGGCGTAAAGTTGCTGCAACTAGGAAGCTCCTGAACCGGTATCAACTGTTCCGGACTATGTTGTCAAAGACCACTTCTGTTATTAATGACCTAAGCTCTGACCACCTTCCTGTCTTCTTCAAAATTGATCTTATCAACCCTATCTCTCCTCCTCCTTCAGTAGCAATTGACTGGAATAAACTCCAAAATTACCTCAGCAACACTGATCTTACCTACCCCACAATCAACAACACTACTGACATTGACAACGCAGTTAATGAACTCAACAACATCATTTACAAAGCTCAAAAAGATGCCACTTATACCAAATTCAAAAATAATAACTCTTACATCTTACCCACTTACATACATAATATCTGTAAGCAATGCAACACACTCCGACGACTCTACCAAAATACCAGAGATCCCACCCTTAAAACAGCTGTCAACAGGCTCAACAATAAAATTAAAACCCTTATTCAAAAAGATAAGCAAAAAAACTGGTCTAAATTTTTCAAAAGTCTTACTTGCGAGGATAACTTATTTGGCAAATCAAAAAGAAACTCAACAATAACTACACTCCTATTCCTCCCCTTACTGCCAATAATCAAACTGCGTATGCGTATACTGACGAGGACAAGGCAGAATGCCTCGCTGACTCATATGAAAAGCAATTTTCTCCGAATCCCTTCCTCGCAAGTCAAGCACACTTTAACAATGTCAATGATACTGTTAATGACTTCCTCTCAACCCCTCCTACCCCCCTCCCCGAAATTCAACCCATCATAATCAACAATATTATTAAAAAACTTAATAATAAAAAATCTCCTGCGTACGACAAAATTTCCAACTATACTCTTAAACAACTTCCTATCAACTGTATTTTCTATATTACGAAGCTCACTAATTCTATCCTCAAACACTGTTATTTTCCTAAACCCAGGAAAACCTCTATCATTTCTCCTATTCCTAAACCATCCTGCAATCTTAATGACCCAACTAATTTTCGTCCTATCAATCTTCTCTCCTCTCTAAGTAAAGTCATCGAACGCGTCATTAGATCACAACTCAATGACTTCCTGCACAACAACAACATTGTTATGCCTGAACAATTCGGCTTCAGAGCCAAGCACTCCACCCAACACCAACTTCTTCGATTTGTGGAATTCTTAACTGAAAACTTCAACGAGAAGAAGCATACTGCTACCATATTTCTTGATGTCGCCAAGGCCTTCGACAAAGTCTGGCACGCGGGCCTCATTTACAAATTAATTCGGCTTAAGTTCCCGTCTGGACTTATCCATTTAATACACTCTTATCTTGGTGATCGTAACTTCTACGTCCATGTAAACAACTCACTTTCTCTACTACACATAATACTCTGTGGTATTATTCAGGGTTCAGTCATTGGCCCAATTTTATTCATAATATACTTTAATGACATTCCACGCACACTCTTCACATCACTCGCACTCTATGCGGACGACACTGTTCTCTATGACACTGCACATCACCCATACAATCTTTACAAAAATCTACAACACCACCTCAACATCTTCATGGAATGGTGTGATCAATGGCGCATTAAAATAAACGAATCTAAAACTACTGCTGTTTAATTCTCTAGAACCTTCTCCACTCCTAATAGATTAACCATCAATGATACTACCATTCCCTGGTCTGACGATGCCAAGTACCTAGGGGTTACCTTTGACAACCGTATTACCTTTAAAAAGCATATTCTTAACATCCGTGGTGAAGTCGCCGGGATTTCCAAAATCCTCGCACCCCTTCTTCGCAGCCACTCACTCTCCATACACAACAAACTCTTAATCTATAATGCTTGCATTCTCTCTGTTATCACATATGCTTGTCCAATCTGGGGCTTCGCTTGCAAAACCAGTATGAACAAACTCTCTAGTACCCATTAAAAACAGCCCCGTTACATCAGGAACGGGTCTAGATACTTCAAAAACTCCACAATCCTCAAGGATCTCAAAACGACTTCACTCAAACATCGCATTAAGCACCTTGCAAAAAAATTCTACAAGGACATTAATCACATCCCAAATGAACTCATCTATGAGCTACCTGACTACGATGCTTGCAGTCCATCCAACCGGAAAAAACCAAGGTACTCCACTATTCTTGATGAATAGTCCCCCTGAGCTATAACTCTTACCTCAAAAATTTTCTCTTTAATATTAAAATAAAAAAAAATAATTTTAAATAATTATATCATAAATAAAAATTTCTTTTAATTTCTCTCTTAATTTCTCCTAAACTTTCTCCTAACATCTTTATCTTACCTCGTCTGGCATTATATTTGTTTTTTTTTTTGAACTATGAACTATTTTCACTATTATACTTTTACTAATATTTTTCATATTTTATAACTATACTTAACACTATCCTTTTTTTTATGTAGTCAATTGGACTACGGCTAGACATTTCATATGGCTCTCTCAGGGTTTGATATACACCTACTCAAAGTCAGGGTGTGCAGTTGCTGCGCAACTTGGAAGCCCATTGAACCTATCACAAGTTCAAGTGTTGTCAAAGAGTTTGTGAAAGATTTTTGTTTTGGGAATGTAATGTGGTGCGAGATAGAATTAAAAAATAGCCGCCAGCGGCAGCTCTGCAACTAGAATGCTGATGTTGCTTGGAAAATTTTATGGCCGATTTCGAGCTTCTGAATTGTAACTTTTATGTTTTATAGGTATCTGTAATGGTTTTGATTCCCTTTGAGATGAAATTTTTTATTACTTTTAAATGCTAAAGGTGTACACCTTTAGCATTTAAAAGTAATATACTATTACAAGGTGTTATATTTTATTATATTGTTATGAAATTCTTTGCCCGTTTGATAGTTTTTCAGATTCACGCTTTCTGTTTTCTTTTCTTCTTCCTTTTTTAAGTTCAAATTTGCAGCATTTAACCTGAATAGTTTTAATGGTGCTTCATAAACGAAGTTATGAAAAATGCAATATAACTTTCGAATATAAAAATTATTTTAAACATTTTTGAAAGGCAAATCATGTTTGTTTTCATTTTTAGCGAGTACGATTCCCTGCTGGTATGATGCTCGGAGGAACTAGTGTGCTATCAGGCGGATTGGCTGCCAGAGGAAATCGTGTCATTTACGATGAATGGGAGGCTCGAGGAGCTAAAGGGTGGAGCTATAAAGATTTATTTCCCTATTTTATCAGACTGGAAGATAACACTAATCCCAAATTTGTGGCTAGTGGTGAGTAGCATTTTTGAAATAAGATATTTAACTTTTCACTTTTCATGATACTAGTCTTCATTATGTTTTGTTTCAGGCTATCATGGTGTTGACGGTCCAATTACAATATCTGAACACAGGTACCACACACCTTTGTACAAAGCACTAAAAAAAGCTACTACAGATCTTGGATATGAGGTAGTAGATTCAGACGGGCCCTCACAAACAGGTAAAACAGTTAGAAACACATAATTTTTATTATTATTATTTTTTTTGAGGTTGTAAATTTATTCTTGGCATTTTTAAAGGCCTCATTCTGAATTATGTCGACGAGTTTCAATAATGAAAAAGGTTTCGGTTCAACCATTTATTCATTTTGCTGTTTTCATAAATATCTTAGCTCACATATGGAAACCTATTCTTCGACAAAGAGAATTCAAAAGTAAACATCTGTTTCACTCAGAAAAAACAACAATACAAGGTATCCCAAAAAGATTGAAAAGCGCTTTATTTTTTAACATATTGAATATTATAAACTAAGATAAAATGACAAAATAGTGCAAGCATTTGATCAAAGTTTTAATGTATAAAACGACATTGCACTTGAATGGTTATACAAGGATATGCTAGTTTGCCTTACCTACTGGTTCGCTTGACGAACATGAGTAAAAATTGTCATGAATATGTAAAAATATAGAAACAATTTCAGCCACTAGATCAATGTACTGTTTGTGAGATGAATTCTCACATTGTTTGTTTTTGCCGTTCTGTTTTATTTTAACGGCATTTGTTTTCGGCGTTTACGTGTGCGATCTGTTGCCGATGCTCGGCGACTCGTACGGCATGTCTGGCTGCTTCGCCGACTCGTACGGCATGCTTTCCTCCCGGCCGGGTTTTTAGCTCACAGGCTATCAAAGCCTGAGAGCTTATGTGCCCGCCGGTTCTGTATGTATGTATGTACGTACGTACGTACGTATGTATGTATGTATGTACGTAACGCGATAACTCTTGATAGAACTAACCGTTTTACTTTAAATTTTGTTTATAGGTTCCTTGTGATAAGACGCTTCCCTGATTAGTTTTGGAGGTTTAATGGTTAAGCATAAAGGGGGGAAACGGGGGGATAACCCCCCTAATTTAGATAAATGAGTTTTTCATGCAGAATTATCCGATTTTCTTCAAATTTTGTATGTAGGTTCATTGTGATAATGCACTTCTCTGAATAGTTTTGGGGGTTCATTGGTTAAGTATAAAGGTGAAAGGGGGCTAATCCCCCCTTAATTTAGATAAATGTGTTTTTCATGCAGAATTATCCGATTTTCTTCAAATTTTGTATATATATTCATTGTAATTAGAGACTTCCCTGATTAGTTTAAGGGGTTCATTAGTTAACTATGAGGGGGGTAACGGGGGGATGACCCCCCTTAATATATTGTTGATTTCTTTATTTTTCGAGGGGCATATTTCAAATTCTTTGAAATAAGAGTATAATTTACAATTAGTGTGAATAGCCTGTGAGCTCAATGCCCTCAGTTTAACTGGGCAGTTTTCTTTTTATTTAGCTTTCGCTTCATCGCAACCACAGACTAGGATATATTGTCTGTGCCGGAGTAGCGCTAGTTTTACTGTCCCCCTCCAGACGGCGCTGAAAGCAGGCTCCATCTAGAGATCTTAGGATCTCTAGCTCCATCTTATTCGTTTGTTAATGCTGCGTTTACACTATGGCTTATCAGGTCTGCAAGGTCTGTTAATAAGGATTCTATTGTCTGTGATCGCAGCATTCGGCCACTTTTTTGCCCGCGCAAAAGTGCGCGCGCATCCAATTTCTCCCGGCATTTTCTCTTCATTTTAATTTCTCCTCCTTGCATTTTTCGGCGCTTTGGCGCGCTTGCTCAGTAGGTATTCATTAGAGCGGACTTGAATTTTCACTTCTACGTACATACGTTTTTCAAAACAACGGTATGGCTTTTTGTTTGGCAAATAGGAGAAGATTAGTTTCGTTTTCAATGCTTGCCACTCGCCCATTTAATTACTGTTTCTTTTGAAAGTTAATCAATTAAATTGAAAATCCCTTTTAATTAATTGGCTTCCTGGTAGTTATGGTATAATTACTTTGGCCGTTAAATTTTTAAGCAGTTGAATTCTGATGCGATGTCGAGATGAAGTTGTGTTCTTTTTTTATTATTATTTTTGCCATTCTCCTTAAGTTTTTCTTCAAATATATAGTTATTTGAAAGGTTTGCAAGTATTTAATATGGTGACTTGAATCGGAATTTTCTAACAACTATTAATAGTGGTCAAGAAGGAAATCTTATTTGTTCTCAGTATTTAATTATGAATAAAGATTTTTTTTAGTTCGATTTCAAGAATTTTGTTGTTCCTATCTCCATCTCAACATGTATTTAGTAAAGTAAGACCGTTTATGTTTTCTCCATTTCGGTGACTATTAAAAGAGCGAACTTAAATATTTTATTTAAGATTTTTTGCCTCCATAACTTCAAAAATAAAATTATTTTCACAAATGCAAGTACTACACACATGATCATACCAAACTCCAACAATCACAATAATCACTCCAATAATTCACATAACACTTTTTAACCTAGTAGGTAATAGGCTTTCAACAACGATAAACCTAAGGAAGTTACGAAATTGGTGTAGAGACGTCATCAAAAGAATCCAAAATTTCATGACAATATATTCTGACACTATATTCAATATATTCTGATAATATATTCCCTAGTACAACCATTTGCTCAATCTTGATTTAAATACTATTCTTTTCAGGTCATTCCAAAATAAGTAAATGCGAAAAGACAGACGGAAAATCCATTACGAACACACTGGAAGACGTGAGCAAAGTGTTGAAAATAGGAAAACTTTGTATCAAGTCATGCCTTTTGTTTGATGTTTCTGCTTTGTACCCTAGTATGTTACAGTAGTCTGATAATGAAAATACTGAAGACAGACCAGGTAGACATTACGAAAGAGGATCGGCTAGTTGGTCTCGTGACTTCGGGACATATACCAGTCTAGCGCGTCTTACGCAGGCGAAGCTTTCTGCGACGCCTGTAGGACTAGAAGTTGTCTTCCTTTTCCGGTTCGGTTCGACCGTTTTCGGTTTGCCCGGCTATTTCATGACAGTTTGCTGTCATCGGCGTTGGGGTCGCTGTCGATGCTGGCACTTTGGTTTTTTGCAGGTGATCTTAATGAGCTACTTTTGTTCCGCCCTGTTCATTCAGGTAAGCGAGGTGCCTTTGTACTCGAGGGAGATTGCAGCACTAGCTCGAGGCGTAACGCTAGCGACCTGGTTATGATTGTTTACTGTCGGTGGCGTTGGGGCTGCTGCCGCTGTTAGTGCTTTGGTTCTTTGCCGATGGTCTTGAAGAGCGATTTTTGTTCCACCCTGTTTATTCAGGTTGGCCTCTATGCGGGGTACCGTGGCGCCCTCAGTGCCGTTGCTACCCGAGGGAGATTGTCGCACTCCCTCGAGTCGTAACGCTAGCGACCTGGTTTTCACACTGGTGCAGACGTCACATTGAGTTTCGGTTTCGTCACAAACAATATTTTGCGGGTGGCATAGCACAAGTCTTAGAGGATACTACGAACCTGGCGTGGGTCCATCTACTCCGGCTATTGGGATGCTGTCGTTGAGGCTGGACTTCGCTCGGTGCCTTGGGGAATGGTGTTCGCTTCGCGATTCCCCATTGGACCGCATGGGATAAACGATCCTGGATAGGTAAACTCTTAAGTTTTACGAAAGAGGTGGCAGACGTCATCAAAAATGTGAAAAAGCGGACCTTAGTCAAATAATTAGCAAAATATTAATTTAAATACCATTTGTTTCAGTACTTTCAAAAATATGTAAATTCAAAAAAGCGGACTGAAATTTAAATGTAATTTGTTTCAGGACTTTCAAAAACATGTAAATTCAAAAAAGCAGACTGAAATTTCATTACGGACTACCCGGCAGTCTTATGAAAAAAGTTGAAAAATTGGGAAACTATGCAAACAGCTGTACCTAACAAATACATGGAAAAGAAGTTCGATAAACTGGAAGTTAAATAGTTCAAAAATACTTTATTGGAACAAAAGAAAAGTAATTTGAAAAGGTGTGTCCCTGTAAATGAACGATGAATGATATGTACACCATATTCTATAGCAAGCCTCTTCTAGTGCATATCAATGATATAGCAATTTAAATATTTTTGAAATAGTGCATCATCATTAAAATTCACCGCAAACGATTTGTCCCCATCGACCGTAATGTAACGGAATTATTTTGAGTGTCCCTGTAAATGAACTATAATACTATGCCATAGCAAACCTCATTAACATATATGAGTTGCATGACAATCCGAGTATATTTACGCGAGTTAGAGCACGAATAGACAGACAGACGGCAGGCAGACAGACAAACAGAATTCACAAACACTTTTCAACTATGTTGGAAAGTGTTAAAAAAGAAAGCCGGTATAATTTCTAATGTGTAGACAAACGACTTATAAAGGTGTATTCATATTAATAAAGAAGACATTATTCCGAGTCTATTGGCATCTTTGGTGGGATTTTATTGTAAACTATCTGCGAATAAAGGCGGGTTTGCTGTTTTTTATGACGAGACTGTATATTTAATTTATTGGAAGCATTATATATAATTTTTCCGAATTTTTCAATTATACTGTATATTTCATTTTCCATGCTGTAATCGTAAGTTATGAAACGATCTTCATACATACTACCAGTTATTTATATTCATAATATTATAGCATTTTTTTTTAATTTAAGGCTTTACCATACAGCAGTATGCTATGCGAGATGCGCAGCTTTGCTCAACAGCTAAAGGATACTTAGTACCAAGTGAAAAGCGCCCAAATTTAGATATTTTGAAAAATGCAAGAGTAACAAAAGTAAGCAATATTTATAAACGTTTTTGGTATTACAGGTTAGCTTTTTTTTTTTTGAGAAACCTTTTTTGAGTGTTTGTTTTTATATTGTTTTAAACATATTCAACTAGGTTTTACAGATGGGTCTTTGATTACAGTAAAACCTCCAAAGTTAACCACCTCTCTACGTTGACCACTTCTCTATGTTGACCGAAATTTATTAGTTTGAATGGTCACAACGCAGACCACCTCTGTAAATTGTATGTTGACCACTTTTTAGTAGGTTTTACTCTCTGTAACTTAAACACTGATGTTTTCTTGAATTTGCTTTTTCCTGCGTTTGTTCTCCATCTGGTTTCCAGGAATTTCTTTATCAGTCATTCGGTTTATATGAGCAACACTCGCCACTCTTGTGGTGCTCCATTCATTGTTCACTTCCAATATGATACAATGAGAGGGAAATGCCAGAATTCCTGGAATCTGTCGAAAAATGTCAGGGGAGGGATGTGCGGAGCGGTGTAGCTATACGCAGAATTGGAAAACAACATATATCGCTCACATGTGAAACACATTCCGTTCTTTTTTTCTGTATGTCGCGTCGTGACGGGACCGGTCGTTTATTTGCGAATTTTCATAAAAAAGGCGCAAAGAAAAGCTCTAAAGGAACTTAAATTAAAGGAGAAAGTAGATCTTATTAATTTTCTTTAAAGCAGCAGCCAAAGAAAAGCAGCGGAAAAATTTGGTGTGAGCAAGACAACTGTTAGCAACATTTTAAAACGCAAGGAAGAATATCTGGGAAGATATTCTTCCGAAAACGGGCGACTTCAAAGAAAACGTAGGAAAACGTGTCTCGACGCTGAAAACGAAGCCACGTTTTGTTGGTTTAAAGAGATGAGATTAATCAATGTAAGAATATCGGGACCTATGCTTCAGGAAGTAGCAAACAATTTGCAAAAGAATTCGAAATAGAGGACTTCCAAGCGTCAGCAGGTTGGCTTGAAAAATTCAAACTACGATACGGGATTTCTCAAAAAGTTTGTGTGGGGAATCGAATGAGGTTTCAGCTGAAGTGGTGGAGAAGTTTATTGAAAAATTCCCAGAGTTTGCTAAAGATTTTAAAGATGAGGACATTTTTAATGCTAATGAGTGCGGTCTCTTCTTTAAAGCAATGCCTGATAGAAGTCTAGTAATGAAGGGTGACATTTGCAAAAGAGGAAAACTTTCGAAACAGCATTTTACTATTCTTCTATGTGCTAGTATGACTCGGGAAAAATTGAAGCCTACGGTGATCGGCAAATCCGCAAAACCTCGTGCATTAAAAAACGTAAAACCTGAAGACCTTCCTGTTTTTTGGAGAGTGAATAGATCCGCTTGGCTGACCAGTGCTTTGTTCGAAGAGTGGGTTAGAGGAATTGACGCAGAAATTAGGAAAAAGAAGCGGTCTATTCTACTTACTGTGGACAACTGCCCAGCCACCCGAAAGTGAATAATCAAATGTGAAGCTAAAATTTTTGCCTTCAAACACAACTTCGATCAAGGCATTATTCACTCCTTCAAAGTACACTACAGAGCTCAACTTCTGGAATGGGTGATCATGAAAGCACAAACCTGTGGTCCTTCAGCATTGGCATCGTCAACAGCTGCGTCAGTAAATGCTTTGAATGCTGTTAATTGGATTAATTCTGCTTGGAATAAAGTCACTCAAACTACGATTAAGAACAGCTTCAAGAAAGCTGGATTTGTTACAGCTACAACATCGGTGCAAGAGGATGAGCTTCCTCTATCTGCCTTGTCAGTTTTTGATGGAGTTGATTTTGAAGATTATGTTACCATGGACGATGAGTTAGTAACATGTGTTGAATCAGACCCAGAGGCAATCTTCAATGAGATACTCTCTGCAACCAAGCACAGCGCGGACTCTAAGGTACAAGAAATGGACGGCGAAGAGGATGATGATCCAAGTGACGACGAAACTGAAAAGTACCCAACTCTGAAGGAAGACGATGTAAAGCGCATGATGGAGCAACTTAAAGATTTCGGCGCATAAAAATGCCCAAGCATGTTTAATGGACTTGTAAACTGTGAAAGTGCTTTTTGTAATTACCTAATGAACAAAAAGAGGACTCAAACAAAAATTGAATTATTCTTTCAAAAATTGTAAAAATGTGCTGTGCTGTACCTTCAGTAAAAATAAAAATGTGTAAGTGCTACTTTTATTCTAAATTTTTCCTTAAAAAATACTAAAAAAGTTTACTAAAATTTTTCTAATATTGTACTAAATATTTTCTAAAAATTCCCTAAGTTGACCACCTCCGTATATTGACCACTTAGTTACAGTTCCTTGGGTAGTAAACTTATGGAGGTTCTACTGTAGTTTTTTTTTTTTTAAATAATTTCGCGTATTTAAGGAAAACGTTATTTTTCCAATTTTGCATATTAACGAAGGGCTTCGTTACATTGATTGTTGTTTTAACGATTTATGGGCATGATCAAAGGGCCAGTTATAGTTATTGCCGTATTAACAATTTATGACCTCGGACAGCGAGTGCTAATTTTTCTTTTTTTCTTCTTCGTTTTACATTTTTTATTTTCACATGATATTAATTGTTATTTATATTCAATTGATTATTATTATTATTTATTATTATTATTTATTATTTATTATTATTACTATTATTATGGTTATTATTATTATTATTATTATTACTATTATTATTGTTATTATTATTATTATTATTCAATTGATATTTTAGATAATTTATGTATATATAATTTTTTTCGTGATATGGGCTATGTTGAATAAGAATTGTACTTCATTCAACCTTCAAGATGATTTTAATTTATGCTAATTTTTCATAATAAACATACGTATGTGGAATGAATGTATGAATATAACGGGTATTTATGTTAAAATAAAAGAGGTGATTTTTTTCGGAGGGAGGTAAGATTTCTATTTGTGCCCGCGCTATTTTAACGTCTGATAATCAAATCAATGCGTTAAAAAGTTATTTTAATAATAAAAGTTCTTAGATTTCTTCTATTTTGACAATTTTCTCAATTTTTATTGATTGCACATGCCATTTTAATACTAACCGATTTTCTTATGCTTGAACTACATATTAATTAATACTCGCAGAGGTTGACAGCAATAAAAATCACGCTTGGCGAAAGTAAAAATATTCTATCCAGTCAATGTGGTCACGGAAGTCTGATTTTCTACCAGCCTGCAAAAACCTACCAGCCATAAATTGAAAGCAGAAAATGCGTTTCATAAAATAGAACATCGTGTACATTTTTTTAAGAGAACCTTATTATACCTTGGGCTTATTATATAATCCAAATTGTATTTGCAATTATTTGAAATGAAATTATCTTTTACACGTACAGTGCCGTATTTTAGCATCACTATTTCTCCCCACCTTAATTTCATAGAATTTCCTGGTTCAAACAGGTGGATAAACCTCCATTACAGTTTATTATTATAATTTCATCTAATGCGCCTTCTTGGAGCAATGTAATTTGTGGATGTAAATCCATGTTCACATGGAGCAGTACTCATAGGAATGGGTTTGCTTCAAAAAATAAAGGAGGTAGCTCTATTTTTGGAACTTTTGGAAAATTTTAAAAAAGGCCTTTTAATATTTAAATTTTAAAGTTTCGTTAAAAGTATTTTTGTACTTCTGCATTAGTCCATACACCTATAAATGGTTTCTCACCAATAATATCCAAAAATACCTATTCTGGGCGACTACTTTTTAATGAGAAAGTGGACATCTCAAAAGTTCAAAATGGTTGTTAAAAAGTTCAAAATGGAAAAGTTCAAGATTTGTCAAAAATGAAGCTTTATGCGGAAAACGCTTCACTTGCCACTATCAACTCCACCAGTTTAATAATATTCAACAAGCATTCTGAATCTTCTTTGTCAGTTATGCTAGAAAATAATGATTATAAAAAAATATTTTGCCTAAGCTCATCATAAAATCATTCACATATATTTTAATCTTGACTATGTCCTATTCTCCGTTCCCTATTTTCAAATTTTTGTTTAACTAAAGGAAAGGATGGTAAAACTTTCTTCCATAGTTAGTAGAAAACATCTAAATGTAGCGAATAGTTTTTGTTTCCCAACTTCCGGATATTTAAAAAAAATCGTCCAGGAATAACTCACTCACCCAAGTGGCTGGTATGGGTAAAATTTTACCGCACAGATCTAGATTTCTACTCGCCATTTGGCGAGTGGCGAATGTCATTCACTAAGCCTGCTGAAAATGTAATGTTGTTATTTGTTATTATTTCTCCTGTATAAATACTGTTATTATTATTATTTTTTTTAATTGTAAACATTAAAAGTTTCTATGCATGGTTTTATTTCTGCACTCTTTATGACAAAAGGTCCTCATAAAAAAGAGACGTGCTATTGGTGTTCAGTTTGATGATCAGAAAGGAAAGCATTACATAGTCAGAGCAAGGAAAGAAGTCATAGTGTCTGCGGGTACTATCAACACCCCAAAACTACTCATGTTATCTGGAATTGGGCCTCTTCAAGAACTGCTTAAGCATTCGGTAACTACAGTTTATTGATTTTTCTGATAAACGAAAACGTAACAACAACAGCAACAACAATAAAAAAGTTATTTTCTACTTTTAAAGTGCACTAATGAAAACGTGATTTTTAAAAGACAATTTTATGTTCTTTTATTTAAAATCATTAATGAGATTCATTTCTCATTCTAGATACCCCTTATAGCTGATTTACCAGTAGGACATAATCTGATAGACCATGTTTCAACTATTCTTCCCTATGACGTTAGCTCAGTTATGGAGCCTTTTGATGTTCAAGTATCATCCCCAGAAAATATTCAAATGTACATACGTAACAAAACAGGTAAATTTAACATTTTAATGACTAGTGATGGCAAAATTATTCGAAATATCGATATATTGTTTTTTCAATACATCATCTTAAAGTAACATCGATAGTCGAAAAATATCAGACAGTAAGTATCGATATATCCGATATATCGTTTTTTCAATATATGGGAAATATTTTCATTGTTACTTAATGTTTTTAACACACGGAATGATTTGTTTCCATTTATGTTAAGCAATGTTTTATTTAAAAATACTTTTAAGCACATATTTTTATCATTAATTTTATAAAGTCGAAATTATGTCCAGTATTTTAAAAGTAATCCATTTACAAAATAGTTACTCTGATAACAGCACGCCACTCATCAGACGACTTCTTTTCCCAATGATTGTCAGCATTAGAAAAGAGTCTCTTAGCTGGGACCGAAGTTGCAACATCTAACATCTAAGTATTGTCTTGTTAAAACATAAAGTTTTAGATAAATATGTTTCAAGTCTTTCAAAAAAAGAAAAAAAAAATTGCTAATATGATTTGCAGCTGCATGTGTTGAAAAATATCAAGATATCTCCGAAATTGATTAATTAATTAATGCATTTATTCTTCTTTCAGTATTACGTGAACGAAGTCACGGGTAACAGCTAGTAAGTTAAATAAAAGTCAGAAAAAAGAGAGTTTCATTTATTAAATAAATTATTTTGTTGCATTTTTTTTAAAGAAAAAATAATGCAATATCTAACATTTACCCCAAAATGTCCTCACGACAGAAATATTAATATATTTTTTTTCAATAAATATACAATTTGAGCTATCACGATTGTAATAAACTATAATCTTAGCTTTAAAATTAAAACTTCCATTCAAATTATCACTGTGATGATTTTTCAAATATTTTTTGTATGTTAGTTAATAAAAATACCTGTAAAATGTCAGGAAATTTTCAGATATTAAAGCCGATGTTTCATTACTCTCACAACATCTCATAAATTGTAAGTTATTAGTCTTATATAAATATTTAATCATAATTTTTGGAAGTAGAACACTTTTTTAGCAACTGATTGTTCATGAAAATCAAGCTTTTCTGAAAACGCAGTTAATATTTTCACTTCTAAAAATCTACTGACATATTCACTCCCAAATTCTTAAAATTTTCCTGGTTTATATGGTTACCATCCTTAATTTTAATAGAAGATTCTTTTTTTTTTTTTTTTTTTTTTTTTTTTTTTTTTTTAAGTTTGTTAATCCTTTGTGACTCAGCAACTCCGATATGAAAAATATTTATTAGATATTAGAATGCTTCAGTTTAAGTAGGTAAAAAATAATTTTAAAAACTTAAAACATAAAAAAATAAATTAATGACTAAAATGTACATTTTTTTCAAATCTGCAATAAACAGAAAATTACACACTTCTCATAAATATTGTCAATTTTCTAATACAAATTTGTAAAGTATACGAACTTACCTTTGTAAAAAAAATCTATTTTTGAACGTCTCCAGCCTTTTTAATTTGACACAATTTACATAGTTCATTTTAGCAATAACGATGCGAAACAGCTCAAATGATAAATAAAACTTTGGCATGAAAAATTAACTCAGTATCGCCGTCTGTTGAGAATTCTATGAACAAGTTATTGAGTTATTGGCAAAACCCACCCAAAAATTAAAGATTTTTTTTACTTCTCTTGCGACAACCACACTATCAATAATGATACAGGGACATTAACATAACATATTAACTGCTGTGTTGGAAGATAGCAGCAATAAATAAAATCGTCTTTTAAAACCCACTGTATAAGTAACATTGACTTTCGGGTATGTTGCAGATATGCCTCGCTTTGTGACAAAGAATTAAACAGCAATTTCCTGTTACTTAACTGCACAGCATCCAGTTAGAGAGAGCTGAAATAAAAACAGCCATAACCAGTGCCTGATTTATGGCAGGGTATTCGGGGCACATGCCCAGGGCCCCCGATTTTCTGGGACCCCAAAATGCTACTGAAGATTTTTAAATTATTGGGCAAAATCTGATGAAGTTTTAACTATTAAAAAACAAAATTAATAAGGAATTTTTTTTAAATTATTTTTTTCATGTAAAAATAACTTTTAAGGGCTACATTACTCACGCAAAAACACCTGATCGCAAATGTTAATACTATGGGAGAAATTTTTAAAAATATCTCATTTGCATTTCAATATTTAAAAAAAAAATTACCATTGGATATTTAAAATCGATCTCTACAAAGGCCATTTTTTACTTTTTCGATTTTGTTGACAGTTTTTTTTTTTAATTAGGATACTTTCACTTTCGGAACCGATTTCGAAAGATTGAAAAATCGTCAGCGAGATAGAACACTTAAGATTATGAGGATATTATAAAAAACTTTTACTGCTAAAAAATTGAGAAGAAAATTTATAAAAACATAATTAAATATCACAAAATTATTAAAGTCAGTAGTGGTTTTCTTAATAAGTACCGCTTTCAATAATATATTTTTTAACTCAAGGCTGCTGTAAACATAGGTGCAAGGGGGTCCCCATGAGCATCTGTGCCCAGGGCCCCCAAATTTGTAAATCGGTCGCTGGCCATAACTACATTTTAAATGATCGCAAGAATAAAACAAAAACTGTTTTGGATAATTAGCTTTAGAGATTTTAAAATAAAATAATTACAATAAAAATAATGATAATTGCCAAAATTAATTATTTAAGCGTAGTGGATTACCTTAAAATTTAGCTGCAGTGTTTTTTCTCCAAGTGGTAAGAGTTTACGCATTAAAGCTGGTTTTTGGGTTCACATAATTTATCAGTTGTAGATATTAAGTAGTAGATATTTTTGTGATTGGTGTTTTCACTAATAAAGTGTTTATTTTGACCCAATATTAAGTGGGGGTCATTAAAGAGCTCTGTTTAGCCCAATTGAAAAAGTTGAACAACTTTTCCTTTTTTCTATATAGATAGGAAAAATGTATTGGAGTCTTCGGTATTTTAATATGGATTTGAGATTTCCTGAACACGACTTGACTGTTTTTGGAAAATGTGTGGCGTCCATATATGGCGCGAATATTGTGGGCGCTCAGTCTCAAGAACTAATGTACGGAATTTCGTCAAATTTCATATTCTGTTAGACCTTAACATAAATTGATGCTGATTCGGTATGGACGTATATAGCCCAACAGGTGATGCAGATATGTGGCATTTTTCCCGATTTCTGCGATAGCTATATCTCCTTCGCATGCATGGGTTGGAACTTCATCAAATTTTAATAAGTAGGATATTTATTAAAAATTATATTGATTCAGTTTTTGCTTTGTTCACTTAACAGGGGGTGCTAGTATGCTGTGTTTTTCACGATTTCTGTGACAGCTATACTTTGTCATCTATGGAATCGAAATTTATGAACTAGTATGACGTGGCCATCACAAAACTTTCGTCTACATTATTCTGATATATTCATTAAAATGCTGCTGTTCAACACCAACAATTACGAATTACAGTGCATTTCTCTAAATTTAACTTGGATTTACAGTGATCAGCGAAAAAAATGTTCAATTTAACAGCATCCCCTGTTGAGTATTCAAATACAAAAAAAAAAAAAAAAAAAAAAAAAAAACATATATGTTTTAATTAAGAACTTCAAATATAAAATTTGGTGCATTTCTACAAATACCGTCATAATGTTAATCGTAAAAATATAGCATAGTAGCGCCCTCTGTTAAGTGAACAAAGTCAAAATTGAATCCACAAAATTTTTAATAAATGTTTTACGTTCTAAATTTGGTGAAATTCCTTCCCATAGATGCTGAACTATAGCTATCAGAAAAATCGTAAAAAGCACAGAACAAAGCAAAAACTGAAACAACAATTTTTAATAAATGTCTTACATATTAAAGTGGGTGAAATTCCATTCTATAGAATTCAAGATATAGCTATCAGCTATCACTAAAATCGTTAAAAACACAGCGTCAGAAAAAAACTGTGCCACTTATTGATAAATACACATGCAAATATAATCAGCATCAACTTATGTCCAGGCTTAACTGAATGCGAAGTTTGATGAAATTCCATCTCATGGACGCTGAGGTATAGGTATTACAGCAATCTTGAAAAATACAGCACAGCAGCACCAATTCAAGTCAAGGTCTAACAGAATATATAGTTTTATGAAATTCCGTGCATTAGTTTTTGAGGTAGAACAGCCACAAAAATTGTGTCACACACAGACATACAGGCAGACATATTTCCAAAAATATAGTCAAATATTGTTCAAGACATACCAAAACATAAAATAAAAATTGCCCAATCTTAGACAGTTTGCGCAATTTATCAATCCTAGTTTGAAAATCTTGTTTCAACTATTCTATTGCGAAAAATCAAACATTCAAGCATTAAAACAATATGTTAAGGCCTTATTTTTTGCTAAAGCAGTTTAGACTTTTAAAGGAATTTTTTCATTTGTTTTATAGCACTTATAGGAATTTTATATTAACAACATCCAAGCCTTGTTTATTATTACCTTATTTGTAACCAATGAAAGTATCGTACCAGTTACGAGTAAATTGAACTTGTATGATAGTCTCTCAAAAATAGTGTTATTAATATTTTTACAGGACCTCTAACTTTACCTGAAGGTTCTCTTACAACATCGTATTTGAATAAACAACAATCTCCGTATGCCTTACCTGATCATGTAGTGTATGGTGTATTTCCTAATTCAGATGAATTATTACAGCATACATTATGGAAGCCCGAAGTAAGTTTTAAAAAAATCATTTTAAATGAAATAATGTAAAACAAATCTAAAGTATGTTAATGCCTGTAAAATGACAACAACATAAATTTTGTCAAATGAAAGACTTTATTGTAGAGAAATATTGAGCTTACCAACTGATCTGCCCGGCGTTGCCCGGGCCCGTGATAATAAAATTAAATAAACCTAAAGTTTGTATGATTTTATATCTTTACCCGATTTTATATGAAATTATTTATTTAAAAGTGCTGCGCATGCGACTGAAAATCCATTAGTTCCACTTTCCACAGCCAGGGGGCACAATTTGTTCGATACGAATATCTGACACGGGTACCCGTTGTATCAAGGGAGTTGAATGAACCAATTCCCGTTGAAATCGGACCCATAGAACTCGAGAAAATAATGCGCCCCATGGCGGTGGAAGGCGGCACTAAAATATGTAACACGAACGAAAACCAAGTCGAATGACCCAAAACCCGTTGTAATCGGGTTGAACTAATTATAGAAATTTGATCATTTACTGTATTAGATTGTACATGCATATTAACAGAATTTTTTTCAATTTCTTGGCAATCTTTGGCTCTCTGCAGCTTGGCTTTGGTTTCATAGTATTTTTTTTTTCAAATTCTTGCATTTCTGAAGATTCTGGAGCTAATTTAGCATCTGCTTTATCGAAATCAGAATAAATTGTTTCCAATTTTTGAAATTTATTGCATAAATCATTTTTTTGGAAAATTTGATCAATATTATTAATAAAATTTGGAATTCTAGTTAAAGCAGATTCTCCGCTGCTCTGCCACGTAAATTTATGGCTGCCTTTTCCATTTCTTCTGCAGCCCTTTTTAATGCTTCTTCGTCCTCTTTGCCCTTTATTTTAATAATGTTGTAAATGGTTTTTCAAAAACAAAAGCCAACCTGATAGTAACAAAAAAATGTACTTATCTGTAATGGAGCTATGCGTAGATGGAGATGCGATTTAATTCTTATTGATTCGTTGTCCACAAATCGTCTGGCTGGCTGGTGCCTCCAGAATGTCGTGGGTTCGTCTCCACGAGTGTAGGATGTGTAGGTGTGTAGCGTAGAAGAAATAAAACTGTAACCCATCTACATTCACGAACATCTATTAAGATATGTACAGAATAAAATTATTTGCAGTGATCTTGCGTTAATCATAGGAACAGCATTCTGTTTTGGAGAAGTAATCCAATGCGCGACAATGCACGATGTATAATCAATTAATCAGTGAATAAAGTCCCTGTGCAGTGCGGATGATGCAGGTGCGAGTGGACTTTTGCACTGTCCAGTTGCGAGTTTGAGTCTGATCTGAGAGGTGGGAATGTTCTTCTCTTATTTTACTTTCACTAGGGAGAACGCAAATAAAGTTAATTACTGGAAAAAACCTTGGAAAGTCCAGTCGTTACGTGGGAAATTCAATTATTACACTTATTGCAACTATTCAGGCAATCAGTTCGTGGCGTGGGAGGGATTAAATCGGAATAATGAAATTAACGAGGATTGCACGTACTTTATTTAATAGCTCAGTTAGTGATATTTGTTCATATCGAAGATTATTTCTAAACATAAACACTGTTGTTCCAGGAGATATCTGAGATTTCTAGAATGTCTAGGATCATTCCGCTTTACTTGCAGTTCTAGATAATACCATAGATAGATTTTGAATTGAATTCAAATCTGGGTAATTTGCTGGAATGAAAGAGCTCCTTCGAATATTCGACAAACCAGTCAGTAAAATTTTTGGCCCGGTGCGGACTGTGCATGGAACAGTGATCATCACGGAACAAAGATTTGTTCGTAAGTGGATTCTGATAAAGGTGGTAAGAGAATGGTAATACCTGTTCATCCAAAATTTGAATGTAGTCGTGCTGACATAGTCTTATTAACTTCCCTGCAATTCGACTAGAGGACCCAATTCAGAGTATGTGAAACATACCCAGAGCATCACGGGCCCACCTTGTCCTTGTACCACACCTTGAACACACATGGAAAGCTTTATTTGACTTGCGATGCTCCTTATATCAGGGCATCGTTAATGTAGAGGCAAAAACGAGACTCATCAGACCAGATAACTTGTTCAGTCCTTTACAGTTCACCCTTTCTGAAATCTAACCCATTGCAGACTTGCCTTTTTGTGCGAACGTGTGAGAATGGGTTATTTTTATGGCACCGTGCTCCATATATGCATACTGTGGAGTTCTCTCAAAAATTGGAATGTGTGACCAAGTATTTATGTTTACCAGCAATTGTTGCCTTGTTACAAATCAATCTATTATCATTTGACGTGACGATCTTAGACAATCCGGATGAGTGAGTGTTTTCTTTCGACCGCAGTTCTCATGCTGATTCCTTGTCGTCTGTGTTTCATCCCACTGTCTAAAAACACGTTTCACTGTATTATGTTGTATGCCAAGAAACTGAGCCCTTTCTTCTATATTATACCTTTTTGAACGATCAAACGCAATTGATCATTTCTGCCACTTGGTTACGTCTTTATTTTGACACATCTTACAACATGTAAAAGCAACAAACATGAAACAGCTCGACTATCACAAATAATTTAAGATAGGCCTTTTTCGATTCTATTCGCTTATAAATTCTTGGACTGCTGCATATAATCCCAGGTATTGTTGAAGAACTGAACCATAATCATTTATCAATGAGAGTTCTTATTTTTTGTTAGGTATGTGTACATTTGAATGTTTCATGAATCAAATGGGTATTTTTCTTTTGTGTTTGCATTAACTAGAACTTAAATAACAACTGAAGTTCGGATATTTACAATAGTTTTTTTTTTAGCACTGTGCATAAAAATTTAAATATATTGTAACTTATACTTGTAATATAGAGCGAGTCAAAATGATTGCGTTGAGTACAAATGACAACACAACTTCATTCTAAATAATGCTAGAAAGAAACACTTTGAACACAATACAGGGAGGTTTTGTTTCCATACTTCATAACCGTTCTGTATGATATACCTTCGTCACATGGACAATATACAAGGGTTAGTCTATTTTATGATAAACATTCTGAATGCATTGTGCATTATTTCTTATGAATGCTTTTTATGAGAATATGCCAATGTAAGGAGTCCGACCAGTAAGTGAACAGCTCCCAGTGAATGAACAATTAGTAAATATTTTACCACTAGAACGGCGGTAGGGGCCATTTTGACCCCTGAGCACTTTTGTCTTTTGATTACTTTTGTTTGTTTGGAAAAAAATTTTAATTTTTTTTTTTTACTTTTCCTAAATAGATAACAAGTATTTTTTTTTTTTTTTTTTTTTTTTTTTTTTAAATCAGCATTCTAGATTTGTTAGTTTTTGAAATATTGGACAATATTGAATACATGCATATGAAATATATATATATATGAAATATTGATGACAAAAATATTAATTTATAAATTGTGTTTTATTTTAGTTAGCATTAGTTTTAATTTGTGGAACCAATCAATTTTTATATCAAATTAATGAGTTCTTTGAATAGTTGTAGTATGATCCAATTGATCGCCCTGTAGGCGTTACATTTACAGTACTTTAAAAATTCAATAAATTATCAAGTAATATTAAATATAAATTATGAAATACACGTAAATTACATATTTTTTACAATATGTTTTCATTTAAAATTGTTTTACCGTTGTTATTTCAGTAGTTTCATCCAGATGTCAAAATAATCCCTTCCCACCGTTCCAGTAGGTAAACTTTTCCCGCCGTTCTAGTGTTAATAGAATAAGGTTTGAAAAACTTCCCACTACTTAATTATCATGCTGGATTTAAAAAATCCGAAATTCAGTAAAAACGTGTTATAAGTTAATTTTACAAGTTGTAAAATAAATTAAATAACATAGTTTGAAACTTAAGTGTTTTTAAATTGCTACCTGTTCATTCACTGGAAAATTTTTCGTTCATTCACTGGTAAGAACTCTTCATTTGCTTGATTTTTGTATAGCTTTTTATTAAGACACCCCTAATGTCCCAAACAAATGAAATATAAACTTCCTTTTATTATTTTTTAATCATTTTGTATATCAACACATGTATTTGCACGGTCAGACACCAAAATGTTCTGTTTATTAAAATATTATCAATCTTTTTTTTTTTAAATGTGCTAGGTGTTCATTTACTGGGAGGATTACACTATTTTCACCTTCAGTGAACGAACGGAAGGTGCGCTTAGAGAATTCACAGACCTCAGTGACTATAAACTTGGCTTAAGAGCCTACATCAGTCATGCGAAAAAACGCGCAAGCTAATGTTAGGTCTATGGGAAGGTTCTTGCGCGATTTCTCGCTCGCATTTTAATATTTTTAAAAGATTTTTTTTTGCATAGGCTAGCTGACGTCGATCTCCAACGTTGTTAGTTTTTACTTTTTCGATTTTGGTTCCAGTTTTTTTTTTATATAAGGCTACTTTCCTTTTCAGAACCGGTTCCAAAATTGAAAATGTCCGCTTATAAAAAAACAGAAACCAAAATCAAAAAAGTAAAAACTAACAACGTTAGATGTCGACCTCAGCTATGCTATGCAAAAAAATCATTTTAAAATATTAAAATACGAGCGAGAAATCGCGCAAGAACCTTTCCATAGACTTAACATTAGCTTGAGCATTTCTTTTCGCGTGACTAGCGTAGGCTCTGAACAATGTCAGTCGTCTACCTCATGGATGTTTTCTGTGTGACTAAAAAAAGTCATATAGAACAGCCATGAAGTACGCAAATAAAACTTTGAGCTTCCTTCTGTATTGTATTCAAAATGTTTCTTTCTAGTGTTGTTCACAGTTAAGTTTCAGCCAATTGTAATAGGGCAATTAACTTGATTCGCTCTGTGAGGAATCTTTTCCTTCGTTGTTAGTGTATATAATTCAGATTTGGTTAGCTCAGATCATGAAACTACTATATAAAGAAGTCAAAACATAAAATACACGCTGTTTTCTTGGGCTCT
The DNA here is from genome assembly GCA_963931845.1 of Maratus michaelseni. NCBI lineage: Eukaryota > Metazoa > Arthropoda > Arachnida > Araneae > Salticidae > Maratus > Maratus michaelseni. The sequence goes on along the minus strand of OZ007589.1, from coordinate 177,017,743 downwards.
TTTCTTTTTTTACGAAATGCTGAGTTATAAAAAGCTAATAATGTTTTGTATTTTAAATATTTTACTGTTGTGGTAATTCAGATGATTCTTCATCCTCAACTGAAAAGCAGAAGTTGTTAGCAATTATATTTTTATCACAAACTCTTTTCATATTTTTATTCCTCCTTTTTAGCTGGTAGAGCAGTTATTTGCTCCGTACATAGGTAAAGCTACTATTACCTGCGTCACTCAAGTTCTGAATCCGAAGAGCCGAGGTTTCGTGCGGTTGCAATCAGCAGATCCCTATGATCCTCCTATTGTAGATCCTCGTTACTTTGAAAGTTTTGAAGACGTAGACGTCATTGTAGAAGGTACTGAACCATAGTTTTTATGTTATATTAGGGTACTCTGCCTTCTACGACCAGAGCGCAGATAGGGAACCGGTAGAAATTGCCGTGGCCCGACTGCTTTAAAGGGCCTGCCAGGGTTCCTGTGTTTTAAATAAAATAATAAAAACGTAGAATAAAACACTCCTTTTTATGTAAAATCGTCAAGTAATAAATAACAAGTAAGGAAATTAAAAAGTCAGAACTCGAGTCGTTTAATAGCCGAAGAAATTGCTAAAAAAATCTTTATCTACAGTAGTTTTTTAATTCTGATAATTTCAGCGGTTTTAAGTGCTTATTTCAATTACATGCCTGTTAAATTAGTGTTTTATTTATACTATTTTATTTTTTGCTTACTGAAGTTTTAATTTCGTTATTGAATATTAGCTAGAAAGAAATGCTGAAATCTTTATATTGTTTAAAGTGTAAACGGATTAATATTTTGTAATCGTCTGCAAGCGATAGATTGATTAGAAAACAATCATTCTTGAAATATAATTTAAATGCTATAAGTGAGTAAATTTTTATACAGTTTTCAAACAAATTGCATTTGATGGTATATTTTTTTCCCATATAACGGTGTAAAAATGAAAAATATGCGATGTTTAGAAATTAAAAAAATTGCAGTAGCAAAAATTTCAAAACCCAAATTTCATCGTCAAGTACTGCCATTCGCAAAATGACGTCAGAGTTATTCACGGACACGTTTGTTCTCTATAATATAGACAGACAATACTTCGAAGATACAGTACTGTATCCGAAATCATTTGTGTGTCCATATAAATGAACGATAAATGCTATGAACATTATATTATACAACAGGCAACTTATAGTAAACCTCAGTAATGTATATCAATTTCATTGTATTTGAAATAGTGTAACGTAATTAAAATACACTACAAACAGTTTCCTACGTAGACCATTATGTAACCGAATGATTTTGTGTGGCCGTGTAAATGAATGATAGATGCTTTACACTCCATATTCTGCCAAAAAAATGTTTTAGTGCACTTCGCAAATTGATATCAATATCATTATGTTTGTACTAGTGTAACATGATTAAAATTCACCGCAACCGATTTTTCCCCATATACCATAATGTAATAATATTTTGAGTTTCTCTGTAAAATAATTATAAGTGCTACACGTACCATATTCGATAGTAAGCATCTGGTATTGCACTTGACTAATGTATATCAATTGCAGTATATTTGAAATAGTTTAACATAATTAAAATACACTGCATATGATTTTTCCTCCATAGACCGTAATATAACGGTATTCTTTTGAGTGCCCCTGTAAACGCAGTATAAGTGTTACTTACTTCATTTTTAATACAGAACATGTCATTACATATATAAATAACATATATCAATTGCATGGCAATCCGAGCATATTTACGTGAATTACAGTACGGCCAGACAAACAGACAGAATGGAAAACCAAATTTGTAACACTTTACATTTATGATCGAAAGTGTTAAAAATTGAATACCTCAGTCTCCCAGATAAAATAAAATAGATAATTCATTTAAATGTAAAAATTTAAATAATTAATATTATTTATTCTTTTGATTATGATACCTCTTTCTCTAAATCATATACTTGTACTAGAAACCAATTAAATAATATTAATACAGGTTGGTTCACTACCAGACCGACAAACTTGCAGGAGATGTAAAAGGCACAGAGACGACTCGGAATCACATAGGAATTCATAGTTGAAAATGCCGTGGTTGCGAGCTATGGTTCAAAGAAGCAGAGAAAAAGAACAGAAACAGCAACACATTAATGGGACAGAAAACATTTTATTGAAAGATTGCATTACAGAAGGTGTTCGAAATTACTACCAGAAGTCGTCGGGCAAGCTTGACAGCGGTGTCGTATGGATTCACGTACGTTCTGGAAGATTCCTGGTGTGTGGCGTATCCAGCCTCGCCGCATGAATATGTGTAGCTGCCGGCAGGATACGCGACACACCAGGAATATGAAAACTATTTTGATAAAAAAAAAAAAAAAAAAAAAAAAAAACACACCATATTATCGTTTGGACGTATTTAAGCAAAAGCAAGCGAAACTTTTATTTTTGAAATATGAGCAGTTTGTGGTTTAATCTGTGTATGTTTTAACACAGTACTAAGAAAAAACATTTTAAAAACATCTTCCACTTAGTTAGTAATAAATGATCCTCAGTGGCTAAGATGACAAAACGTCAGAGGTTCGACTCTAGAGGGCCCCGTGACAGCTAAAATGGGTGTATAACCACAGAACCTTTAATCGCGGATTCAATTTGTTTTCTATATTTTGTTAATACGCTTATATTTAAATTGTAAACAATATAACGAAAATAATTATTTAACAAGTTTATTTACTAATATTATATTTAAGGACCCGCATTCGAATTATTACCGACGCCTGAGACGAGACTGTTTGAAAATCTATATGCGAACTTCGAGCATCAACCCCCGGACCAATGGCCCCATTGGGGTCTTATGGCAAACTCACTCCTTATTCATTTATTGGTAGGAACACTGTGTATACCACCAAAATAACAAAATTTATTGTTGTTTTGTGCATTTTTACAAAGTTAGAGCATAACCGATCAAACAGCCCGAGGGATATCTTGTGCAACTAATTGTTGATTTGTAATTTATTCCCCGTTTTAGCTTAGATGTTTTGTCTCAGGCACGCGTTAAATTCAATGTAAACATGACATCTTCTCGGGGGAATATATACTTTCTAGGAGGCACAGTTTTTGAGAGAGACAGGTAAACATTATTACGAATTTCGACTATAATGCTCTAATTTTTGCTATTAATTATGCCTGAAATCTTATATGTTTAATAGCAGTAAGTTTTGTAATGATTAGAATCTTATTGCTTGTTTAATTCTTTATGCATGATGTCATGTAAGAAAATGAAAACATATCTCACGACAGGGCTTGATTATGTCCCAGGTACAGTAAGCACAAGAGCTCCCCAGGTCTCAGAAGTAACGTGAGAATTTTAATATAAAATATTAATTTTTTTCCATACATACAAGGCATAATTTTAAACTTACGCTGCACGATTCATTCTTTTAGGCATAATCTTTTCATACTCCTATTTAGGGCTAGAAAATATGAAAAAATACTTACTTTTTTGAGAATTGTTTTACTGCTTTTAGCAGAAAACTGTGTTTGAAACATATATGAATCGCTGTGCATCAAATTCAATTTTGGCAATGAAAACTTCAGGGTTGTTTGTGCTTGATAACTGACTTATAACTGAAATGTTAGAATATAAAACGTTGAAATCTGCTGTGATTTCTGTCTTACAGTTGAAGCAGTAGATACTAAAGAGATTAAATTCGGATTAACGTTTTAAGAATCCCTTATATCGGTGCCATTAACAGGACTCATCTAACTTGGATCGTCATCATCCAGAGTCTGTAAATTATAAACTATCTTCACTATCAGCAGGAAAACTCTTCCAAAGCTCAGCGATTTCCTCATCATTCAAATATTTTCCCTACGTTTTGTAAAATAGTTATCAATTCTAATAAAACGAGATATAAAAAAAAAGTCTAAATTAAGAAAATACATTTAAAAATTAACTAGATAGAACCCGTCAAAACTTGACGGTAAACAACTTGATAATACCATAAAAAATCCATAGCTGCTTTAAAATGCTTGAGATTTTTGCAGAATTCAAATAAATAAAACCCACCTCGAATTAAAGCTGGGTTGGGGACCGGCAATTGGCTGAGTTACACTGGCGCATGCACTCACAGAATTTATTTCATCTGACACTTTTCCATTTACTGGCACAACGGCGATAAATCATATACAATTGCCATTATACAACGACAGTGAATACAAAATGCATTTATATATACACTACACACTTTTCCATCTACTGATTCGATAACCATTTTGTCATTATAGTGTATCTAAATACAGTTTGTGAGTCATCAATGTCAGATAATGACAATCATATATGATTTATCGGTGTTCTGTCAGTAAATGGAAACCTCTCTTAAAGTTTTGCATTGCATATTTTGTTTATGCATACACATAGGCCTAGGGCTCGTAGTAAATATCATGATATTTTCAAATCAATCTGATATATATATTTAAAAATAGTTAAATTATTGCTGATTATAGATATTTCAACTTAGCATATATAAAAAACTAAAACATTGTACCTAACATGAAAACTTAATAAAACATTTTTCTAAATGTTTTTTTTCTTTCTTTTATCACTTACATAACAAAATTAAAGATAAATTAATTGAAAACAGAAACAATTTGCTTTTTACATTCGTCAAAACACAAATAATTCAGTATGAAGTATCGAGAAAATTTTTCTTTACAACTAAATTTTAAATTGAAAAAAAATGTTTTTTTTTTTTTTTTTTTTTTTTTTTTAAAATTTTGAACATAAATGTACGTTTTTCTGCTTTTTCATTCCCTAAACTGTTGTTCAGTTTAAACAGAACAACTACCAGATCAGAAAAGATTCTTTCTAATAAAGCTGTAAGTTGCTGAATATCTAAATTAGACAATTTATCCTTCAGCGGCTTTTCTAAGTTAAAATTGTTGCACATGATTATTGCTTCTGCATTTAAAATCCTGGAAAATATAATTTTTATTATTATTTGGGGATGGGGGATAAAAAGTCACTGCCAGAGGCAAAAGTATTTGATCTACAGAATGATGCAGTCAATCGCAATTAAAAAATTAATTAACAAACCTATTTTGACTGAAAATATCTACTGTGAAATAACAATTAAATACGTGGTAATATAAATCATATTTTGAAAATAAATATTATATATATACTATATCTATATATCATGTTACCAAACGCTGGCATATACAACAGGTAAAAAGTACTATACATGTATGCATTTATATAGAGTAGACTACCTTAAATCTGCATAGCTTAAAACCGGAGGTTATGCAGATTTTAGAATTTTGCGGATTTTTGGTCACTGTTTTGTTTACATTTTTTAAACAATAATTTGAATTTAATAAAGTATTCATAATTATTTAATAATGACTGCTTACAATAAAGTAAACTAGTTAAGTAAAATAAAAAAAATTAAGAAATTAAAAAAAAACATTTAATATATTAAAAGTACCATAATTTCCGGTGTATAATCCGCGGATCAAACAATTCTGTTTCAACCCAGAAATTTTATTCATTAATTGAAGTCAAATATTTACAGCGATGTAGTAAGTTACATTTTATAAAATAAAATTTCTGGGTCGAAACATGATTGTTTGATCCGCGGATTATACGCCGGAAATTACGGTAAAGGTCAAGTAAATAATTAATAATGTATAACTAAATATGTATAATGATGAGATAATTTTTTCTTGAAGTATTCAGTGAAACTCGCCTTATAAATGTACACTAATAATTCACATCAAAATCTTAAAATAACAAAGTTTTCTTTCCTGTTTAGCCATACTTAATAACCAAAAAAGCTTAATTAATACATAAATTATTTGGTAAAAATATTGTGATCGCCACTGATCTAGAATTTTACTAGGCACTATCTAGATTTTTTAGGCACTATCTAGAATTTTTTCAGATATAAATTTATACTTCCTTCATAAGAAAACATGAATTGAATCATATCAAACAGAATTACATATTAAAATGTGTACAGAAGGATATATATATATATATATATATATATATATATATATATATATATATATATATATTTAAACTTAAATTTTACAATATTTGACCGATATATTGATAAATAATTCAGCTCTAATGTATACCGTTGGATGAATTTCACAAGCTATATACGTGACATCAACTTCTTTATTCAACTTTTTTATGGCTACCTAATGTAAACAAAGATTTTGTGTATCTAGAGTGAGTTTGTAGATGAAATACAAATTAAATTTTAATATAGAGTTTATTAAAATCTTAAATATTTTAATGCTTTACTATAATAATGTAATTACACGCAATGTAATACACAGATGTAAGGTAATACACGTGATTCTTTCCCTCTTCACACATTTGTATTACAACACATGAGATAGGACGTACTGCCCTGTTATATAAAAGAAATCACGTGTAATCCTCTTAAAGATCTGTACATAGATAAATAAAATGACGTTATATAAATGAAACCGTATTTCTATATGTTTGAAACAAGGATCGTCTTATACTTTCACTATTCTATAAAATTTACACTATTTTCTTTTAGGTATGAAGAGCTGTCGACAAATTTTTCAAGGTTATCCTTTGAAAAAACTCGGAGTAGAACCATTTAAAACTGTTTATCGAGGTTGCGAAAACTTTACCAGTAACGAAGAAATGTACTACAGATGCATCGTGAGAACAGCTATTTTACCATTTTATCACGCAGTTGGAACAGCGAAAATGGGAAGTCCCTCCGATCCAACAACAGTTGTTGATCCTCAACTCAGGTACTTAATTATAAAGTGTAGATTAAAATAAGTGCTGATTTGTATTTTCTGTTGTTTAAAGTAGTAGAATTTTTTTTTTTTTTTTTTTTAAGAAGTGTTCGGGATCAATGAAATTTTTTTTCAGTATCTATGATCATCTTTGATCTAGATTTTGATAGCAGTTGTCTCTTCGCTCTATTTTAAATTATTTTTTCAAATTGCCTTAGGACATTTTTATAAATTTTGGGGAAATTTTATATTGAACAAAAAACGGTTGAACGTCGTTATAAATAATAATTGACGGAATTAATGTTGGTTTCGCTATATCCTGGTGATCGCTACATTCAGCATTAGATAAGCACAAAAAATTGGAAGGAGCAATAATTTAGTTTGTCATATGGGGCGTTATTTATAAGCCAGATTTACTATACTGGAGTTTAAACTATTTTTTTTTCGCCAAACAGTCTCTTGCATATGTGGATTTGTTATAAGAGAGTCTAGTCCAGTCATTTTAGGAAAAATGGCGGAAAAAATTAGAACAAAGCTGGATTTTTGCGCAGGGGCTAGTTAAGGTATGTAGTTTAACATACTAAAAGTCCTCATCGATCCGGTGTGAGCTTTCCCCACCAGGGGGCGCGAATGATCTTGGAAATCGATATTTTGAGAATATCTCATTAATGATGACATCTGGAAAAAAAGTACAGTTAAAAAGATGTAGAAAATTTAATTTCTTACAAAAAGTGTGTATAACATTTTTTTTATCACACCAACGCTTCTCTGTCAAAAATCAAAAACAATGAATGTACTTGGAAGAAAAACGATAAAAATACGAAAAATCTGCAGCTATTTATTTTTTCTGCTGCCAAAGAAATTATATTGAAAGGCGTAAAATTCTTACTTTTGAAGGAAGAAGGTGAATGTATTATATGCTTATTTCCACACCACTCTTAAACTAAAACATTTAGCTCATTTTATTTTTTATTCCGGTTTCCCCCTTCGGCTAATCAACATATAATGACTGGCTTGTTTAAATCTCAATCTGTTTGAGTAGCCGTTTGCACATCTACAACTTCTTCACTCGATTTAGTTTCGTCATCATCTGTATTTTTCTTCAGTTGTATTACCTTCACTATTTTCTGGCTGGCTTTCGATATCATCACTAAATTCAGGTGTAGCGATTCCCTCATTCCTTGCAATGGGCATGATATTGTCAATATTCTCCTCATCTTCTAATTCAACTTTACTTACATTGTGACATGAAACTTTGCAACAATTTACGAAAATATAAGAACACTTGAATCCATTTTTTAGGCATCCACACGCTTTGCCACATCCTTTGGAGCAAGTACAAAAAATGGATTTAATAATATTTTTTGGTGCGGGCTGTAAGGTAGCTGGAATTGGAGAAAAATTAAGTGCATTTTGCCAGTCCCAGTTCTCAGAAAGAAGTTTATTGCCCAACCAGTATTGCATTCGATGATAAACACATAAACTGTGCAATCTAGCTGCGTCCATGGTAAGCTGTAACGACGAAAGCCTTTTTTTTTACCAACAGCAACTCCTTTCTTGAAACATATATTGGTACTTGTTCAGGGAAATTTCTGCTTTACCACCATATAAAGCAAGGCAATAGTTTTCCCTCTCTCGAATATTTCAATTTGGGATGCTTTGCCACTTTTAAAAGTGCTGGCAGCTTGTATGTTACGGTTTCCTTCCTTTTTCAAAATTTTTAATAACGACATTTTGCCTTTCCCAAGCATTGCTGTGTAGAGTCACAACCTCAAAAAGCATGAAGAAACGACATATGATCTTTCAGAACTGCATGATTGTTGAGACTGTGCGACGAATACAAGGTGGTTGTAATTCTTGTTCTTCGAGGCCTATTAAAAATATCTCTGTCTCTTGAGGTGCTAAGGCAGTCAATAATACGAGCAAGTCAGCATCGTCGCCTACAATAGCAGCCAGCGCACCATATTTTGCTACTTCAATGGCTGCATTAACTATAAGTGTGTCAGCATTTCCCTCTGCCTATTTCGCTTCGAAACTATTCTCCATAAATTTCTCCTTGAGAATAGAGATGAGGTGTGTCGTTTTTTTCTGATTAGATAAAAACTTTTGACTAATTGACACTTTCATTTCTTCATTAATATCGATGTCGAGAGTTAGAATTTTCGAATACCGATGAGTTCATTTGGACTCTTTTGTATTATAAACTTCGTCAGAGTAAACATCGAAAACGGTTAAACATTTACCACAGTATAGTTTCTTAGGATATAGGAAATATAACTTTCTACGACACTCATGTATGAGGAAAGTGCAGCTGACGTAACTGTGGGGAAGCGAGAAATACCCGACAGTCGTTAAAAATACTATTGTTCACAAGTGTTCCAGCGGTCTGATTAGTCTGCGATAAAAATATCTGTGACATTATTGCTCTGCGTCGCCATGATAATTCCTGCAATGATCGCTAAGGATAAAATGCAGATTGGTTGATGGAATTGTTTGTAAACATGTCCTTTCCTTATTTACTGCTTTCCACTTACTTGGTAAAAACCCCTTATAAAGAATTTATGGTGGTACCTTGCTTCAGCCGCAACCAAGTCAATAACATTAGATAAACGCTTCCTGACTTCTTTGACCCATTTGTCTTCACTGCAGACACAATTAGACTATTTTTCACTCTTAAGCTTTTAACTATTATTATCACTTTTTTGCAATACTTTAGAGATCTCTTTTTTTTCCTTCCGTATAAAAGCTTCATCCAATGTATCAGAACACAGTAAGCATTTTTCATTGAATTCAAACAAGCGACTGTCTTTCTCAATTTTTCATTTAACGATGTAATTTCTGTGGACGTTGCTGGTTTTATACAACAGATTTCTAGTACGATTTAACAGAATTTTTTCTTGTATAAGTTTTCCTACACGTTGGATGGACTATAATTCCACTATTGTTTTCTGCCATTTCTTCAAATGCTGTTCAATTATTGGCACTTCTTTCCAAACATGAGGTCCCAAGTGACTCCAGTACTTTTTTTCCAATCATTCATAACGCGGCTCTCACCACATACAAGACAAAATACTTCGTCAATCTCCATTTTAACGCTCTCGATCAACAATCAAGAACGAGTCATTTTACACTCTAAAAACTATTTAAAACTTTCTACTATACGCGTGGAAAATAACGCTATTTACTTTCTAAAAACTCACAAAGAATACTTCATTCAGTAAGTTAGGGTGATTTAATACCAGCGAAATGATCATCAATTGAAATAAAACACGGCAAAAATACCAGCACGTGGTATATTTCGACATAAGCATGGGATACCACGATAATGGCTATTTCACCAGCTTGCGAAATCTGTCTACAGAGAAAAGGACAGAAGAGGAGGTGTAGGGTTCGAATGTAGATAGGTATTTGTTTTGCTTCTTGGGCGCGTTCAGTACAATAGTTTCCCTATTTTTTTCCAGTTATGTTGACTGCTTCTGATATTTGACAGGGAAGGGTTGGTGTGACAAAAAATGTTATGGACATTTTTTGTATGAAATTAAATTTTCTACATCTTTTTAACTGAACTTTTTCTTCTAGATGCCATCGTTAATCAGATACTCACAAAAAACCGATTTTCAAGATCATTCGTGCCCCCTGGCGGCGAAAGGTCACATCGTATCGATGAGGACTTTTAGTATGTTAAGCTACATACCTTAATGAGCACCTGCGCAAAAATCCAGCTTTGTTCTAATTTACGGTCTACCTCAACAAATTCAATTTTTTCATGTATCATTTACTATTCAAATATGTAAACAAATTATTTAACATTAAAGTGAAAAAATAATCTTAGTGATATAAAATTATAATTATTATTATTATTTTTTAAATAAGCAACTTTTATAATTTTCTAAATAATTACAGTATTAAATATATCATTAATTACCATCACTACAATTTAATTTACCCTACTGAAACATTATTTCATTAAAAAACTAAAAAGCATAAAAGTCAGCACATAAATGATACAGAAAAGTAATTATATAATTATTTGATAGTAGCTACAAATATAATAAATGCTTTTCATGCAGATACTCATGGTTGTATAAGACGCTCGTAATAAGTTATCAACAAAAATCATTTCTTTATCTCAAGTGTTTAAAACTATCATACGTTTACGTCTAAAGAAAGTACTAAAAAGGTAAAAAGCTCGTGTGGTTTAATAATTAATCACATAATCAGCAATAAAATTACAAAAATCGCGAAATTTTGCTCAGTTATCCTTCCTTATTCTTTGTATTCCGGAGAGTTATTTGTAGCATCCGGAGGAAAAACAGAAACTAACAATAAAAAGAAGGTTTTTTTTTTTAAGAAATTTAAAAGGCATTTTTCTTTGCACTATGTTTTTGTAGTAAGTAATATTTTTAAAAATATTTAAATTATTAATTATGTATCAATTGTATTTTTATGACTTAAAATACTGGTGAGGCCGTGCCCCAGTGGCCTTAATGGGCCTTCCAAAGAACTTCTCAATTAGAAGTTCTTTGGACCGTCCTCTCCTGCCGTTTTTGTTGTTTATTTATGAAGTTTTCTTGAATTTCTCCAGTTTTTTTTCCTTTTTCTTTTTGAAGCTCATACTCATTTTTCTCATTTGAAAATACCTAGAAAAGCAAAAAAGAATTGTTTATCACTGGTATTTTTGCAAATATATTAAACTATAAATAGATTTTGCTTTGTTATATAAGTAGTTTCTTAATTCTTTTAAAGTGTTTCACCTAGTGGGGAAAAATTAGCACAATCCATTACTCTAAATGTCTAAATCTATTGAAAATGAAACATTAATTTTCTATTCCAAGCAAAGAATGTCTAAGATGAATGTCTAAGATTAACGTCTATGGTTGAAGTTATTACAGTAAAACCTGGGTCCATTCGTTTTTAGCGGGGACGTTGTTCCAAAGAAACGATGGATACAGACAGGGCCGTGCTTAGGACTTTGAAGGCCCTGAGCAAAATATTTTTTGGCGGCCTTTTTTCTGAAAATTATTAAAGGGATATAAAATGTAAAAAACTGTACACATTTTACGAAACATATCACAAGAGTGAATTGGTATGCACTTTTTAACACAAAAGGTTGTAGAAAATACATTATAAAAAATTAATATTTAAAAATAAATCAAATTCTCCATGCACACAAGAATTCATAATAACGATATTGGTTTACTTTCGTATCGCATGAAATAGCATGAATGCATAGCGCCATGATATGAGACTTTTTTGCCACACAACGTTCAGTACCTCTCTAGCAGTCGAAATAAAAATAAAGTAATTGCACAACAGAGTTTGTAAAACACTTTTTTATTAACGAAACTGGTGGAATATACTAAATCAGCTATTTATTTATTATAAAGCAATTTTTCTTGCTTTTGACATCAAAGTTATGTATATTAGTTCTGCAAAATTTATTGAATTTGCCAAATCGTTTTCAATCGAAATAAGAGCAAGACCAGAGAGATGTTCATCAAGCATAGTTGATCTTAGCATAGTTGATCTTTATAAAGGATCAGGGTCCATAAGCCGTGTTTTTGACCATAAGCTGTGTTTTTCTAAAATTTTCTAATTAGAAACTTGTTAAATATACAGCTTTTCAAAATCGGCAGAATTTACATATTTTTATGTTCAGAGGAAATTAAATTTTTCGATAAAAATCGTACAAATTATTGACTATTAGAAGTAAATAGACAGATAATTGTCCAAATAAATAAACTATTTAGTAAAGAGAATTTTGGAAAAGTTTGGACAATCATTGTTTTTGAAATATATTTATTATTAAAGAATAGGAATATAAGCAATACATGCAAAGAAAGGCGGACTTCGGACATCCGACGAATTTTAAGAAATCCCAAATCAAGTAAAATCTAAAACTTGGCAAGTGTTTGCAACAACAATAAAAAATCGTCAATAGTGCCAGAGATTTTGTCACAATCGAATATCTGGCGCATGGATTTGAGCCAAGTAGGAGCTCTGTATATTATATATTACTCTGTGAATAAAATAAAGTTTAAACTTACCAGAAATGTTTAATCAGGTTTCGCCTATTTAAGTAGATGATAAAATATTATTTTTGTAATTTCCTTTGATGCTGTAGTGGATTAAGTACTACAAAACTGCAAGCTTCAATTTCAGCAACATGCAGCAAGGAACAAGGATACGCTCTCTTTTTAGCGCAGGTACTCTCTAAGAACTCAATACCTATTCTGAAAGAAAAATTCACAGGCTTCTCTAGAACTTCCCTCCTCGGCCTTCACCACCCTTGAGACCAGTCGTGTTGCCTAGCTACCTAGCAATCTCACTGATTACTTTTATCTTCAATGGTCATTTCGAATGAATGCTCCACATTTCCTATAGATAATGTGCATGTGGCGGCACGAAGCGATGTAAAAACATACTTCTAAACTCGGTGAAGACAGAAAGTAACCATTCTCGCAGAGTTAGTAACTCATAATGTATTATTTCTGATACATAATATGGTGTTACATAATACATAACTAAGTGAAAATTACGAGCCATTCAGCGAAGCTACGAACACTTTAGCTCGAAATTTTGCCTACGTTGAGTTGAGTTGAGTACACACGCCACAAGCCAGTTTGTTGACAAACGTGCACTTTACCTATAATGACCTTGCCTTCTATGAGTCCTCTTTCTCACGTTTAACAAAATATCCAAGAAGAGAACTAGCCATAGTGTTGTCCACTTGTTCACTCTTGTACCAGAAAGATACGAATCAATGGCATGTGTTAGATCTCAGAAATATATACAAATGTTTGGAAGACAGTTGAAAATCGAAATCGCTTGTCTGCGTGTCTGCGTGTCCTGCTTAGCCAAAGGAAAATTATCCATGTTGTTAATTAATCTCGCGTACCGGAAGTTTTACTATTATTTCCCTTAAAAACAACCCAACTCCCATGAACTAGTTGAAGTGACTTTCACAAAGTCAGAAAAAGCCTTGCAATTCACCTTCATAGGTGAATAGAGAGGTATATAGAGAAATCTTTCTTAAGCAACTCTCAGTTACACCTGAAACAGAACATGTAAATTATTCAATGATTTTTTTTTTTACTTTCCAGAATTTAAAATTAATGAAATTACATGTATTTATTTGTTAAGTTAATGGATTATGCATTTTGTTTTTATTTAATGATAAATAATTTAGAAAGAACAGAGGGAAATCCAAAATCAACACCAAATTTTTAGCGGCCCCCAAATTTTGGCGGCCTTGGGCAAATGTCCTGTCCTCCCCCCCCCCCCCCGTAAGCACGGCCCCGGATGCAAGAAAACAATGAGAATGAGTTCATGATGCTAGTAGTTCATGGAATTTTTGCAAATTTGCTGGGATAGTTGAATTTAAACGCTGAGTGTGGGGAAACGAAGGATGCGGGAACGATGTATGTAGGTTCCAGTTCTGCTGTAATTACATTCGCAATTTTCTTGAAACACAGATTTTTCCACTTTCATGTTTTGATGTAATGCCGATATTATAATCATTAATTGTTAAAAATAAACTTTTCATAAAGCTATTTATTTATTATCAATAAATCATCAGCAATTTTTTTCTCACATGTTGCTTTAACTTTTAGGGTGAAGAATGTTAAAAGCTTAAGAGTGGTCGATGCTTCAGTGATGCCTACAATAGCTGGTTCGAATCCCCGCCTAACAATCATAGCAATGGCAGAAAAAGCAGCTGACATGATTAAGAAGACAATCAGGTGTTCATCACCTGAATGGTTTTAATGCCGTGTGCGTTCCGAAAAAATATATCCTGTAAATGCTTTTTTTTTTCTTTCTGAGCTCTTAATATGGTTATTAGTTTCATTCACAAGTTTTATAGAAACCCATTCGCAAAAATTACATAGTGCAATACTATATATTTATTTTAATATTTTAAGTATGCTCTGGCTTTTTTGCCTTAAAAATAATCCTACGTTCAATCATTAGTTGAAGACAATTTTTAAAATGATTAGTAGCTTGGCATATTTTTTTATAATTCCAATATGCATCAGATTTGAGAATGTTTATGACAACAAAACAGTATTATGCCTCTGTTTGAACTGTATTTTAATTAATGATTAAAACTGTCACGGTAAAAAAAGTTTTAAAATTATTTTTTTCGTTAAAAAAAGAGGGGTGGTGGGGAGGAAGATTTACAATGTTTTTTACAGTTTAATAGTCAAAATCTATTCCTGGAAATGCCTTGAACATTTGATTCTTTTTGCCACGCGTTATGTAATGCGTGATATTTATTTTTTATTGCTATTTAGATCTTTTGTAATCCTCTTATAATTTTTATATTTTCGCAAACCTCTTGCTGGATCAAGAAGTACCCCTCTCTCTTTTTACAGCATATCGAATTACCCACATTTCAGCTATACGCATTTTTGGGGGATAAATCTGCGAACGAAAATTTTGATGGACACATATCTCTTTATAGTGGCGAAAGGGTTATGTAATGCTAATTATTGTAAACCTTCTTAATATTTTAATAGTCACTCACAACATGGAAATATTAGGTAATCCACAATACCCTGTAAGTTTTTAAACAAATGTACATATTTGCCGCATATACTATATGTGCTGTATGCACGCACTTTGTTGATGAGCGAAGCCTCTGAAAAAAATGTGTCGTTTCGTTATTTTTATGAAATCCCCCTTTTCTCTAGCAAAAGTCTCCGAAATCACGTGTCTATCTTAGTGTGTAACCATTACTATAACAAGAATTCAGAAATGTGTAAAGACGTCACAAAACATTGAATAAAAATTTTCAAAATCAATAATAATAGTAATAAAATTAAAGTGCTAAGGTACATCGTTCTAGTCAAGAATTATTTTAATGTCAAGCTTAGTATAAGCTCGGCCAAACTTAGTAGCCCAACATCTATCTTTTAGAAATTTAGCTGACAAGCACTAAAACATACTCTATCTTTCATTATGTATTGACGTATATAAATAAAAACAGTACTACACATAAACACACGTGACATATACATAAAAAAAGACATAAATAAAAGAAATACATAAACTATTTTTTACACGATAACGTGACCTAACTAATTTTTTATCTGTAACAATATCAACATGTTCATGAAAATACATTTCAGTAAAAGGTAGTGGAGTAAAGGAATTTTAAGTGTTGTGAGGAACACTTAAAAAATAATCTTTTTTGGATTATTCTTGTGACAATTTCTTCATTTAACCACTAATTAAAGAACGAATAGTTCTGTAATAGAGTCCCTATATTCAGGGATGCAAGCGCTGCGCCACAAATGGCTAATTCTCACCACTAAATTTTAATTATATTCTTCATCTTATTAAACTTCAGAAAATCTTTCATTAAATAAGGTGGTAAATACTATTAAAATTTAGTGGTGGCACTCGGCCATTTCTGGCATCACTGCCTATATCTCTCTCCAGTTCAAGACGCACCGAAATGGATAGCCGCAGTAAAGTTCTTTTAAAGATTACTGGAGTGACTCATATATTCCAGTCAAGAACCCTTCAAGTGACGTTACAAGAGTGATATTCCCATAAAATTTTTAAGTGTGACACTATATAGACAGTAATGTTCGTATAAATTTCTGGCACTTGAGACTACTTGAGAATCTCTCGAAACTACTTAGAATCAGACAATCCATATGTACCAAGCAAAGAGCCCCCAAAACAGGACTCCCAATCGAACTACTAAGAAGAGCAGATCTCCCGTAACTCTGCTTAAAAGCAGCGATGTACGGCTGGCAAACTACGTTGCTGACGAAACTTAAGTTTCTGGACCTTGCTCAACTGTTCTTTCAATGTTAACATTTTGTGAAACTGTATTGTGTCTGTGAATAAAGAAGTGTATGGTGTAAATGCGTCATTCTCTTTTAAAGTTACGTTACAGTCTTATCTTTGATATTTGTTGTCAGGTTCTTCTCTTACAGTTGCAAGAGTTGAAAGCTATTTTTAAGGGATTAGCGTATTGTATATGTATCTATTGTGTACCGTTGAAGGCTTTATAAGAAAAATCTTAATCCGAAGGGGAACGACGTGAAAGAAGTATTTCCATTGCAATGCGGCCTTTGATAGGTAAGAAAGAGAGTGCACCCTTTTATTTAAGAAGACAGAGCAGTCAACAGGGAGGAACGGTTGTCAAGCGACCCTTGGAAACAGACCAGTAGCCCCGTAGACAAAAAAGGTGCTCTGGGGAATGACCAGAGAGGAAGGTAGTTGTAGCGTGGCAGCGAAGTGTGAAGGTTGGTTTTTCAGAGAGCAGCTCTGAGCACGTGTATGGAACGGGATCTCTCGGAAGGAAGAGAGATAGCGTGTGTGAGATTAAGAGAAATCTCGGTTCTGAGTGAAGCAACGTAAGTAGATGATAAAAGAGAGTTCTGCATCAGCGGTGGGTGCTGTGGTGACCTTCTGTGCTCTGTGAAGGTCAGCGGAAGTAGCAGGTGTGGACACCGGATGTAGCAGGTGGGGATAACAGGCATGTTGAGACAGGAAGTGAACAGGAAGTGTAGATAGGAAGTTTAACCGGAAATGTGACAGGAAGTGAATGCGATAAGGGAGAGAGGGGGAGGGCTTATTTTTGTGGGGGGCTTAATTTTCTTTGTTGATTTTAATCCTTCTAGTCGAGTGGAGTTGAGTTGTAGGAATCCTGCTATCAGAATGAATTTAGTTTGAAAGTAATATTAGCAAAATGTTCGATTTTTTTTTTTTTTTTTCCTCACCTGAAATAAAAATTTTATTTGCTAACTAACACCTAATATAAAAATGGAAATCTTTCTGACTTTGTTTTACTTTATAAAAGTTTAACGTGAAATTTATTTTTAGACTGGAAACGCGACAGGAAATAAGATCGGAAACGGGATTAGACATGCTTTTTCCAAAAAGGGTTTTAAGGAAGCAGTAAACATGTTTTAGGAACATGTTTGGGAGCTTGTTGGAACAGGACAGGTGGTTTGTGAGACCGGAAGTAATTAAGATGAGAGAGATAAAGAAGGGGCATGATTAGACATATAGATTTTGTTCTTTGTAGAGGGTGAAATTTTGTTTTATTTTTTATTTAAAGTGTTTTCATTTTTTTTTTAATTTAAGTTATTTAAAGCGTTTCAAATTATTTTTTATATTTTTTTTTGTAGTGTTTTACGTATTATTTTAATTTTTAGTGACATTAGAACCTGCAATTTCTGTATCACACATGTCTTATCTTGGGTCACCAAGGATGTATGTGTGTTGTTATCTCTTTAAATGCGAGAGATGGTTACTTCAGACCTGCGTTGAGATACCTTTATCATAGTTTTAATGAACTGCAGGAAATTGTCTTTAGCTATTGAGTAATTCGCGAGTTTTGGTTTAATATGAATGCTATTACATCTGTTTGTTTAATTTACAAGCACATTTCTCTTACAACACTCTGTCAACAGATCACTTCAATATTCGAAATAATAATTTAGAGGGAAAATTTTTACTTTCTATACGAAATTTTATTTATAGAGATTGACGAAGATAGTATGCCTAATTCTTTCTTGTACATTTCTTGTACAACATTATATTCGAAATAGAGTTTTGTTACCAAAAATAACGTGTTTATACATTTTAAAAACGAAAGCAAAGTGATTTTCAAAAATGTAAATATAAGCTATACACCCACGCATTTTTGTTATTGAATTAAATTACAAGGTTTAATATTGTATTCACCATACTATTTTCTTATAAAAGCCGTTTCACAAACTTGTATACTAAAAGTAATGTGTCATTTTTAGGGGAAAAAATTAATTCAAGTCATTGAGACTAATCCTTTATGGGGGAAAAAATTTGTCATACTTCTTTGTGTTACATTATATCTTCCGTTTTTTAAGTTTACAAATTTGTGGACTAACTTAAATAATCGTTTTTAGGATACTTAAACAATATATATATATACTTTTTAATTATATAATTTTTTTAATTGACTTGTAATATAGCTTTTTTTTCTTTTTTTTTCTTAAAAGGGTACTGTAGAATAACTTATGTCACAAATACTACATCCTTCTTTAGTTAAATATGTTTCACTTAAGACATGACAAAGTGTCTTAGAAACATTTCATTTTGGAGTTAAGTGATTAAACAAGAAAAATATTATTTATAAAAACACAACACATAAGACCAGTGACTGAGAGGTTCTGGTTTTAAAGCTACTAGACGTTTGGGTTTAAACTTCTCTCGCGCTCGTCGACCTAACCGTTCGGAGTTTTCTTCGAACCTTGTCAATACGAGTTAGGAGCCCTTAGAATGACCCCTAGAGTGACCTATATCCCTAACGCAGATAATCGGTTTTAACAAATAACCAACCATCCACAACACATAAGACATTTTAGATCATTTTAGATCATTCCATTTAGTTTGTAGTAACTCCTCTATACCGACCCGATAGAAGATGGTGAGTGGTAGCGAGATCGGATCGCTGGCACAGAGAATTTCTCGTATAAATTAGAAAATAGAATTTATTGCATACCAATATTAATTCTAATGAAAATATGTACAAGAAAGTTAATTACAGCATTTTTTTATTTTTCGTGAGTCAATCGCTTATAAATTAATGACCTCTTGACTCCAAGTGTAACTGAAACAAACAAAAGTCTCTAAACATTACAGTCAGTCGTGACTACAAAACAAAGTTCATTCGGACCAAGGCTCGTCCGTTCCTTTTCTTCGGAAGATCTACTAATACTCGTTAATTCTGAGTCTAAGAACTCTCACTCTCGCACTTGGTGTGCTTGTTCACTTTGCTGGGATTTTCACCGGATACCTGCTGTATCAATTCTCGAGGTCGGGCCTCACTAGCGCTTACACCACGCTGAGTTCGAAACTGACGTTTCCTTTTCCCTTCTCCAGAGAGTCAACACTCTCCTTTTCGATCTCTCCAAAAACTGTCCTCTCTCACTTTTTCATTCTCGCAGGAGAACTTCTTCTGGGGGCGGGGGCTTTGTCGAGGCGGGCCCCTCGAAACTCTCCAGCCTCTTAGCAGCCTTGAGATCCCTCTGTTTCGTTTTCACTAAGTCCGTCATTGGACGTTCTAAGACAAAGGGCAAAGTTTCGGGCGCAAACCTAAAAATCGTGTGCAGAGATCGCTTCTCTCGCAGATGAACTCTTTCCCACGAACTCGGCAAGGATCAAAGCATAAGACCCCTTTTTGGGTAACGCCTTACCACTTCATCACTGTCCGAACTTTCCGCTCACAGTACAATAGAATTCGGCGTCTGCTAGTCTTCAAGGCAAAAATAGCGAGGGAAGGTATGCAGTTAAGTGTACTCACAGGAAATGCTAGAATGACACATAGTGCAGCTGGATGTCGAAGTTCAATTCTTTACAAGTTAATAAGTGATTTAACGTGCAAAATATTATTCATAAAACATACAATAAGAGAATTTTAAAGAATTTTTTCTTTCCAATGAACAATTTTTAGTGACTATTTAACTTATTAAAGAGAGCGGGTATTTTGTTTAGAGTTATACGATTAAAATAAATTTTCAATAGATTTGACTTTATACAACAAACATTTAAAAAAAAAAGGGGAGAATGGAATCTAGTTTTTATAAAGTAACGTTTTTCAATTTTACAAATACTTCACACCTCGTCTTTTTCCCCCCTCTTTTAGTAGACTTTACATACATAAGACATAAAAAGCGTTTTAGAATACATCATTTAGAAATTAAGTGGTTTGATAAATAAAATATTATTTATAAAAGCAATAGATACAAAAGTAATAAAGATTTTTACTTACAAATGTACGAACTTCTGATAGGTAAGACTTTCTAAATCATTGTGCAAGAATTAAGTGGTTATTGAACTTATAACATTATAGGATGAAATAATCATGTGACGTATTTTTAAATCAATAAAATGTCAATATTTTTAAACCAATAAAATGTCAATATTTTTAAACCAATAAAAAGTTAGTATTTTTTACACGAGCGCCCTCTATTACTATATAAATTTCAATAAAACGAGTTCATAACATTCTACTGTAACCTGGTATCGTTGTAATAGGTTGTATTTTTCGTTAAGTTAGTTTTCATTTAAGTTATTATGGAACGAGTTATGAATTCTTATGTTGGTGACGTAACCAACTTGGAGTGTCAACACTCATCACCAAAGTTAAATAATCAAGAGATGGATTCTACACTTTTATCCAAAGAAGGACTCGTTTCGAATTATGAAGTGAAACCCACCTCATCAGGACTAAAGAAACAGAAGTTACCCCATGTGTGTAAGACGTGTAACAAAGCATTTCCTCGAAAAGTTAACTTAATGTTTCACATGAAATGTCATTTAAAAGAAAAGTCTTTTCGTTGTGCGGTGTGTGCTGAAGTTTTTTCACAAAAGAGTGATTTACGTAATCATCAAAAGATTCACAAATCGCCCAAACAATACAAGTGTAGTGATTGCAACGAGATATTTTCAAGAATGGCTGACTTATTGAAACATAAGAAGACTCATAAGATTCGTAAACAACAGTCATGTACAAAGTGTAGCGAAATGTTTGATTGTGAATCAGATTTAGTACAACATTGTGATACTTTTCATAAAGTTTTACCTAATGTGAAGAAGTCACCTGATTTGTTATTTGAAAAAGTGAAACATTTTAAAAGACAACATGATGTGCGAAATATTTGTACTAAAACTATCATTGTGTCCAATGAGATGAATCAAAAAGACTTTCGTTCATTTTTTAACAGTGTTCGATCAGATGTTTTAAAAGAATTAAATTATCAATTGCAAATGAAAAAGTCAATAAAATGGTATGCAGCCGTTAAAGTGGATGTATATCGTGAATCACAGGATGGTGACTTAGAGAGAGCAACCCCCTTTTTCCTTTCCAAAAGTGAACTGGAATTAACAGAACAAAACATACATGTGCATGTTGAGAATGCCTTTCTAAAGTTGTACAACGGCTTTGAAGATTTTACTGAACGAGTGTTTAATTGGACATTACAAAAAATTTTGAAATTAGAATTGATTACAGCTCAATATGACAGGCTTATTTGATTTGTATTACTTTAAATGATTAATAAATAGTTTTAATATGAAAAAGCATAGTGGTTTTTTCTTATAGTTGATGTAAATTAATTTGAACAGTTTGACAATGCAACATAAACTACTGTTTAACATTTTGAATGTCTTAGACAAAATGGAAATGAATTTGTTGAAATTATGTAAAACATGATGAAATAAATGTGATGTATTTATTATATGTTACTTAAACTACAAGAGAAATGATTGGAAATGTGTTATTTTAAATCTATGATACTTTTAATCACTAACAAAGTAAGACGTGACGTTATGAATCATCGATGGGTTTTCCTTTGAATAGGTATTAATCTTACTTATTGATAAGAAAGTTGAATTTTTCTCTTCGTTTAAACAATGACACTGCATGTTTTGATAATTTTCTCTCAACAGTCAACATCAATGTTTTTAACCTAGTTAAGAAAATTTTTAACTTAAACCGTCACTGAGTTTATCCTAGATAAGTAAATTTTTATATTTAACCTACATATAAATTAAATGATTAACTATAACCATGACTGTTTTTAAAATCTAGATAAGTAGACGTTTTTATGAAACACATCCAGTGTTCTGCTGACTTTTATCGAGATTACATCAGTTAGTGAAGCAGATTAAATTGCATAAAAATATTTTATGAAATGAATATGCGATCCCACGAAGAAGTGTTTCCACCTTCAAAGCGTCCACGCTTAGAAAAAGCTATGGAAAAATCAAATACTTGTGAGAAGGAATTAAAAGACCCAAGATTAAAACTTTCTAAAATGGACAATGACTGTGTAACTATATCACGTGATATCTCCTCTACTAAGAACTTACCAGATGTGAAACCTGAGATCGCTATGAATTTTTCAAACTTTACCGGTGGTTACGATGCAACATCCTTCGAGAATCCACATCAAGAGTCAGTTTTTGCCCAGGACTATTTAAATACATTTTTCAAAGACATAAATTTTGAAAATTTAGATTGTTCTACCCCCTTAACCTCGTTAAAGGATGAACCCTTTCAAGAACCTACGAATAATATCTTACAGACTACTGTTAAACATGAGATGAACGAGATACAAGCAAACAGCCTTTCACAAGCAAGTGGTGAAATACAAAGCATCACTACACCTACATTTGCCACTAAAAGTGACAAATTATACAATTCCAATGTGTTTCACAAAGAACTAAGTGACTGTTTCTACTTAACTTTGAAGTTAAAAAATAAACAATATTCTATACATATGCGAGAATTTAAACGCAATGTATCTACTAATGAAGAAATCCCAACCAAAAACGGAGTTAATATGGATATTCATAGCTGGTATGAGTTTCAATATAAAATCCTTGCATTTAATTTAAGATACAAAAGTGCATCCTTTGTTTCTAATAACACGATTTTAGTGTTAAATCAAGATTCTATGATGCGAATTAAAAATTTGAAGAATTTTTCTCATGTTGACTTAAACGAACAACAAATGGAAAAATTAAAAGAAAGTACCTCACACTTAAATACTGTACTTTTACAACATATGTACACAAAACTATTACCCTTTCTCATTAAACAGAAATGTGTGGTGAGTAACAGATCCACAGAAAAAGAACCTGTGTTATGGTCTAAACTTAATACGTGTATCGAGAATAATATGGTAACAATACTTAACCAGTTGTATGAATGTACAGGATGTATTTTTCGACATGCAAGTCAAAGCCTTCACTCATGCTTCGCATTTAATAATAAGGAAAAATTTAATCAACTAGGTGAAGCTTTGTTAATGCTCATCGATTTCGATTATGTAATTTCAACGTTTTTGAATGGAGTTTATAGTGTTAGTGAACACTTTGTACATAAGCTTCCTGAACAAACTGTTTATAATGAATTGTTTAAGACAAAATAAATGATTTGTTTTGTTAAAGATCTGTGTGTGTTTATTTCTACAAAGTGTCTCTGTGTGAATTTATTAGTTTTTTATCTAATCGAACTTTTAAGTGAAGAGATGTAATTTAACTTTTTTGTATATTCCAATTCAAAAATTTCAACAATTGCAAAAAAAAGATTAAACTATTGAAAAAAAAATATCCACGTTAGAAAAAAATAAGTTATGTTGAAAAGTTAAGAAAACAATGAAAAGTAAACAAAAATATAGTTTTTAAATTAAAATTTTTTAAAGTCTTTAAGTTAATCAAAATTAACTTTTTACTTTTAACTATTGAGAGACTATGATCTAACTGTTTATCCTCGCAACCAACTGGTGCATATCAACTATATACTCTATATCTGCATATGCGCAGAAAAACATAGACATTTACACTAACGACTTTAAAATTCGACTTTAAATTCGTTAAATTTGTTCGACTTTAAATTCTTTGCCAACTTTTAAGTTTAATTACTATACACAACTCGATTACCTTTCTCACAAAACACCTTTCAGAAACAAAACAGAAATTAACACTTACCGAAAAACACGTCAACTTCTTGTGCTTGCTTTCACTCAACTAACGTTTCTCCCTTATCTTTGCTAGGGGGCGCTGCAATCGCCGCTAGAGGCGTTAGTAGTCTTCCGGTGTGTGATAAGAATAAACTTTAAATCCAGCTTACACTCGCTCAGTCATTCTTGCTTCTCTCTACCTTGCTAACAACCGTTTGCTGCTGGCTCATTGTTTGGTTGTTTAAACTTGTTGAATGACGTCATCATGTGTTTGTCTAAACTTGTCCAGTCTTGTTTTTATGCAGTACGTCTATTTAGATGAGTCATCACTCGCTTATCTTGGTTGACTTGTCCAAACTTGTTTTTGTTTGACACGTCTATTTGGGTGAGTCATCGTTCGCTTATCTTGCTTTACTTGTTTGAACTTGTCTAGTATACACCACCTCATGTCTTTTGTCATAGCTTGAATATACTTTACACCAATCACTTAAATATAAAAGTCTTGTCACAACTTACTTAAACTTTGATAAAATTATTAATTATTTATAAATTTCATCAAATTCTTATTTTTCTGATACATTTACTATGTAATTTTCGTTCAAAAATATGGTAAAGCCCGATTTTAAATCGAAGTCTAAGATAAATTCCCCAAATTTGTAACATTTTAACACTAATAATAAATATTGTAAGCACCCAGTACATACAAGTTTTGTAAAAATAATATTACTTATAGCTAACTCGTTATGTCCCATGATACAAAATTTCAATATAGCTAAAATCAGTGTTAAACGAAAATCTAATCACGTGTCTTTATATATTATTTTGAAATGCAAAGCATTATATCTAAACGAATGATATAAGGAGTAGTTAGAATAGTTCTTATATTGTTGTTAGTAAAAAAATTATACACATTATCTT
The DNA here is from genome assembly GCA_963931845.1 of Maratus michaelseni. NCBI lineage: Eukaryota > Metazoa > Arthropoda > Arachnida > Araneae > Salticidae > Maratus > Maratus michaelseni. The sequence continues at coordinate 176,992,563 of OZ007589.1, read as the reverse complement.
ACAAGGTTGCAATATTCAACACACGGTTCACCATATTTAAAAACGATTCACCATGATTTAAAAACTTAGTAACATATTTTAAATTTATAAATTTAAATTAAAAATACTTAAGTATTTATAATTGTTTATTTATAAAAATATGTTTTAATTTAAATTTATAAATTTAAAATATGTTACTAAGTTTTTAAATCATGGTGAATCGTTTTTAAATATGGTGAACCGTGTGTTGAATATTGCAACCTTGTAAGATAATGTGTATAATTTTTTTACTAACAACAATATAAGAACTATTCTAACTACTCCTTATATCATTCGTTTAGATATAATGCTTTGCATTTCAAAATAATATATAAAGACACGTGATTAGATTTTCGTTTAACACTGATTTTAGCTATATTGAAATTTTGTATCATGGGACATAACGAGTTAGCTATAAGTAATATTATTTTTACAAAACTTGTATGTACTGGGTGCTTACAATATTTATTATTAGTGTTAAAATGTTACAAATTTGGGGAATTTATCTTAGACTTCGATTTAAAATCGGGCTTTACCATATTTTTGAACGAAAATTACATAGTAAATGTATCAGAAAAATAAGAATTTGATGAAATTTATAAATAATTAATAATTTTATCAAAGTTTAAGTAAGTTGTGACAAGACTTTTATATTTAAGTGATTGGTGTAAAGTATATTCAAGCTATGACAAAAGACATGAGGTGGTGTATACTAGACAAGTTCAAACAAGTAAAGCAAGATAAGCGAACGATGACTCACCCAAATAGACGTGTCAAACAAAAACAAGTTTGGACAAGTCAACCAAGATAAGCGAGTGATGACTCATCTAAATAGACGTACTGCATAAAAACAAGACTGGACAAGTTTAGACAAACACATGATGACGTCATTCAACAAGTTTAAACAACCAAACAATGAGCCAGCAGCAAACGGTTGTTAGCAAGGTAGAGAGAAGCAAGAATGACTGAGCGAGTGTAAGCTGGATTTAAAGTTTATTCTTATCACACACCGGAAGACTACTAACGCCTCTAGCGGCGATTGCAGCGCCCCCTAGCAAAGATAAGGGAGAAACGTTAGTTGAGTGAAAGCAAGCACAAGAAGTTGACGTGTTTTTCGGTAAGTGTTAATTTCTGTTTTGTTTCTGAAAGGTGTTTTGTGAGAAAGGTAATCGAGTTGTGTATAGTAATTAAACTTAAAAGTTGGCAAAGAATTTAAAGTCGAACAAATTTAACGAATTTAAAGTCGAATTTTAAAGTCGTTAGTGTAAATGTCTATGTTTTTCTGCGCATATGCAGATATAGAGTATATAGTTGATATGCACCAGTTGGTTGCGAGGATAAACAGTTAGATCATAGTCTCTCAATAGTTAAAAGTAAAAAGTTAATTTTGATTAACTTAAAGACTTTAAAAAATTTTAATTTAAAAACTATATTTTTGTTTACTTTTCATTGTTTTCTTAACTTTTCAACATAACTTATTTTTTTCTAACGTGGATATTTTTTTTTCAATAGTTTAATCTTTTTTTGCAATTGTTGAAATTTTTGAATTGGAATATACAAAAAAGTTAAATTACATCTCTTCACTTAAAAGTTCGATTAGATAAAAAACTAATAAATTCTCACAGAGACACTTTGTAGAAATAAACACACACAGATCTTTAACAAAACAAATCATTTATTTTGTCTTAAACAATTCATTATAAACAGTTTGTTCAGGAAGCTTATGTACAAAGTGTTCACTAACACTATAAACTCCATTCAAAAACGTTGAAATTACATAATCGAAATCGATGAGCATTAACAAAGCTTCACCTAGTTGATTAAATTTTTCCTTATTATTAAATGCGAAGCATGAGTGAAGGCTTTGACTTGCATGTCGAAAAATACATCCTGTACATTCATACAACTGGTTAAGTATTGTTACCATATTATTCTCGATACACGTATTAAGTTTAGACCATAACACAGGTTCTTTTTCTGTGGATCTGTTACTCACCACACATTTCTGTTTAATGAGAAAGGGTAATAGTTTTGTGTACATATGTTGTAAAAGTACAGTATTTAAGTGTGAGGTACTTTCTTTTAATTTTTCCATTTGTTGTTCGTTTAAGTCAACATGAGAAAAATTCTTCAAATTTTTAATTCGCATCATAGAATCTTGATTTAACACTAAAATCGTGTTATTAGAAACAAAGGATGCACTTTTGTATCTTAAATTAAATGCAAGGATTTTATATTGAAACTCATACCAGCTATGAATATCCATATTAACTCCGTTTTTGGTTGGGATTTCTTCATTAGTAGATACATTGCGTTTAAATTCTCGCATATGTATAGAATATTGTTTATTTTTTAACTTCAAAGTTAAGTAGAAACAGTCACTTAGTTCTTTGTGAAACACATTGGAATTGTATAATTTGTCACTTTTAGTGGCAAATGTAGGTGTAGTGATGCTTTGTATTTCACCACTTGCTTGTGAAAGGCTGTTTGCTTGTATCTCGTTCATCTCATGTTTAACAGTAGTCTGTAAGATATTATTCGTAGGTTCTTGAAAGGGTTCATCCTTTAACGAGGTTAAGGGGGTAGAACAATCTAAATTTTCAAAATTTATGTCTTTGAAAAATGTATTTAAATAGTCCTGGGCAAAAACTGACTCTTGATGTGGATTCTCGAAGGATGTTGCATCGTAACCACCGGTAAAGTTTGAAAAATTCATAGCGATCTCAGGTTTCACATCTGGTAAGTTCTTAGTAGAGGAGATATCACGTGATATAGTTACACAGTCATTGTCCATTTTAGAAAGTTTTAATCTTGGGTCTTTTAATTCCTTCTCACAAGTATTTGATTTTTCCATAGCTTTTTCTAAGCGTGGACGCTTTGAAGGTGGAAACACTTCTTCGTGGGATCGCATATTCATTTCATAAAATATTTTTATGCAATTTAATCTGCTTCACTAACTGATGTAATCTCGATAAAAGTCAGCAGAACACTGGATGTGTTTCATAAAAACGTCTACTTATCTAGATTTTAAAAACAGTCATGGTTATAGTTAATCATTTAATTTATATGTAGGTTAAATATAAAAATTTACTTATCTAGGATAAACTCAGTGACGGTTTAAGTTAAAAATTTTCTTAACTAGGTTAAAAACATTGATGTTGACTGTTGAGAGAAAATTATCAAAACATGCAGTGTCATTGTTTAAACGAAGAGAAAAATTCAACTTTCTTATCAATAAGTAAGATTAATACCTATTCAAAGGAAAACCCATCGATGATTCATAACGTCACGTCTTACTTTGTTAGTGATTAAAAGTATCATAGATTTAAAATAACACATTTCCAATCATTTCTCTTGTAGTTTAAGTAACATATAATAAATACATCACATTTATTTCATCATGTTTTACATAATTTCAACAAATTCATTTCCATTTTGTCTAAGACATTCAAAATGTTAAACAGTAGTTTATGTTGCATTGTCAAACTGTTCAAATTAATTTACATCAACTATAAGAAAAAACCACTATGCTTTTTCATATTAAAACTATTTATTAATCATTTAAAGTAATACAAATCAAATAAGCCTGTCATATTGAGCTGTAATCAATTCTAATTTCAAAATTTTTTGTAATGTCCAATTAAACACTCGTTCAGTAAAATCTTCAAAGCCGTTGTACAACTTTAGAAAGGCATTCTCAACATGCACATGTATGTTTTGTTCTGTTAATTCCAGTTCACTTTTGGAAAGGAAAAAGGGGGTTGCTCTCTCTAAGTCACCATCCTGTGATTCACGATATACATCCACTTTAACGGCTGCATACCATTTTATTGACTTTTTCATTTGCAATTGATAATTTAATTCTTTTAAAACATCTGATCGAACACTGTTAAAAAATGAACGAAAGTCTTTTTGATTCATCTCATTGGACACAATGATAGTTTTAGTACAAATATTTCGCACATCATGTTGTCTTTTAAAATGTTTCACTTTTTCAAATAACAAATCAGGTGACTTCTTCACATTAGGTAAAACTTTATGAAAAGTATCACAATGTTGTACTAAATCTGATTCACAATCAAACATTTCGCTACACTTTGTACATGACTGTTGTTTACGAATCTTATGAGTCTTCTTATGTTTCAATAAGTCAGCCATTCTTGAAAATATCTCGTTGCAATCACTACACTTGTATTGTTTGGGCGATTTGTGAATCTTTTGATGATTACGTAAATCACTCTTTTGTGAAAAAACTTCAGCACACACCGCACAACGAAAAGACTTTTCTTTTAAATGACATTTCATGTGAAACATTAAGTTAACTTTTCGAGGAAATGCTTTGTTACACGTCTTACACACATGGGGTAACTTCTGTTTCTTTAGTCCTGATGAGGTGGGTTTCACTTCATAATTCGAAACGAGTCCTTCTTTGGATAAAAGTGTAGAATCCATCTCTTGATTATTTAACTTTGGTGATGAGTGTTGACACTCCAAGTTGGTTACGTCACCAACATAAGAATTCATAACTCGTTCCATAATAACTTAAATGAAAACTAACTTAACGAAAAATACAACCTATTACAACGATACCAGGTTACAGTAGAATGTTATGAACTCGTTTTATTGAAATTTATATAGTAATAGAGGGCGCTCGTGTAAAAAATACTAACTTTTTATTGGTTTAAAAATATTGACATTTTATTGGTTTAAAAATATTGACATTTTATTGATTTAAAAATACGTCACATGATTATTTCATCCTATAATGTTATAAGTTCAATAACCACTTAATTCTTGCACAATGATTTAGAAAGTCTTACCTATCAGAAGTTCGTACATTTGTAAGTAAAAATCTTTATTACTTTTGTATCTATTGCTTTTATAAATAATATTTTATTTATCAAACCACTTAATTTCTAAATGATGTATTCTAAAACGCTTTTTATGTCTTATGTATGTAAAGTCTACTAAAAGAGGGGGGAAAAAGACGAGGTGTGAAGTATTTGTAAAATTGAAAAACGTTACTTTATAAAAACTAGATTCCATTCCCCCCCCTTTTTTTTTAAATGTTTGTTGTATAAAGTCAAATCTATTGAAAATTTATTTTAATCGTATAACTCTAAACAAAATACCCGCTCTCTTTAATAAGTTAAATAGTCACTAAAAATTGTTCATTGGAAAGAAAAAATTCTTTAAAATTCTCTTATTGTATGTTTTATGAATAATATTTTGCACGTTAAATCACTTATTAACTAAATGGAATGATCTAAAATGATCTAAAATGTCTTATGTGTTGTGGATGGTTGGTTATTTGTTAAAACCGATTATCTGCGTTAGGGATATAGGTCACTCTAGGGGTCATTCTAAGGGCTCCTAACTCGTATTGACAAGGTTCGAAGAAAACTCCGAACGGTTAGGTCGACGAGCGCGAGAGAAGTTTAAACCCAAACGTCTAGTAGCTTTAAAACCAGAACCTCTCAGTCACTGGTCTTATGTGTTGTGTTTTTATAAATAATATTTTTCTTGTTTAATCACTTAACTCCAAAATGAAATGTTTCTAAGACACTTTGTCATGTCTTAAGTGAAACATATTTAACTAAAGAAGGATGTAGTATTTGTGACATAAGTTATTCTACAGTACCCTTTTAAGAAAAAAAAAAGAAAAAAAAGCTATATTACAAGTCAATTAAAAAAATTATATAATTAAAAAGTATATATATATATTGTTTAAGTATCCTAAAAACGATTATTTAAGTTAGTCCACAAATTTGTAAACTTAAAAAACGGAAGATATAATGTAACACAAAGAAGTATGACAAATTTTTTCCCCCATAAAGGATTAGTCTCAATGACTTGAATTAATTTTTTCCCCTAAAAATGACACATTACTTTTAGTATACAAGTTTGTGAAACGGCTTTTATAAGAAAATAGTATGGTGAATACAATATTAAACCTTGTAATTTAATTCAATAACAAAAATGCGTGGGTGTATAGCTTATATTTACATTTTTGAAAATCACTTTGCTTTCGTTTTTAAAATGTATAAACACGTTATTTTTGGTAACAAAACTCTATTTCGAATATAATGTTGTACAAGAAATGTACAAGAAAGAATTAGGCATACTATCTTCGTCAATCTCTATAAATAAAATTTCGTATAGAAAGTAAAAATTTTCCCTCTAAATTATTATTTCGAATATTGAAGTGATCTGTTGACAGAGTGTTGTAAGAGAAATGTGCTTGTAAATTAAACAAACAGATGTAATAGCATTCATATTAAACCAAAACTCGCGAATTACTCAATAGCTAAAGACAATTTCCTGCAGTTCATTAAAACTATGATAAAGGTATCTCAACGCAGGTCTGAAGTAACCATCTCTCGCATTTAAAGAGATAACAACACACATACATCCTTGGTGACCCAAGATAAGACATGTGTGATACAGAAATTGCAGGTTCTAATGTCACTAAAAATTAAAATAATACGTAAAACACTACAAAAAAAAATATAAAAAATAATTTGAAACGCTTTAAATAAATTAAATTAAAAAAAAAATGAAAACACTTTAAATAAAAAATAAAACAAAATTTCACCCTCTACAAAGAACAAAATCTATATGTCTAATCATGCCCCTTCTTTATCTCTCTCATCTTAATTACTTCCGGTCTCACAAACCACCTGTCCTGTTCCAACAAGTTCCCAAACATGTTCCTAAAACATGTTTACTGCTTCCTTAAAACCCTTTTTGGAAAAAGCATGTCTAATCCCGTTTCCGATCTTATTTCCTGTCGCGTTTCCAGTCTAAAAATAAATTTCACGTTAAACTTTTATAAAGTAAAACAAAGTCAGAAAGATTTCCATTTTTATATTAGGTGTTAGTTAGCAAATAAAATTTTTATTTCAGGTGAGAGAAAAAAAAAAAAAAAATCGAACATTTTGCTAATATTACTTTCAAACTAAATTCATTCTGATAGCAGGATTCCTACAACTCAACTCCACTCGACTAGAAGGATTAAAATCAACAAAGAAAATTAAGCCCCCCACAAAAATAAGCCCTCCCCCTCTCTCCCTTATCGCATTCACTTCCTGTCACATTTCCGGTTAAACTTCCTATCTACACTTCCTGTTCACTTCCTGTCTCAACATGCCTGTTATCCCCACCTGCTACATCCGGTGTCCACACCTGCTACTTCCGCTGACCTTCACAGAGCACAGAAGGTCACCACAGCACCCACCGCTGATGCAGAACTCTCTTTTATCATCTACTAACGTAGTCTAACGGTACACGTAAAGCGTTTCTATAATTATTTTGATTTAATATTAAACCGGATACTTTACCTCCGAGTTTAAGTGTAAATATTGTTAATAAAGTGTTTGTTTAAGTGTAATAGAAAGAGTTAGGTTTTTCTCGAATATACATCACGTATTGTGTCCGATATCACGTATTCATATCGGTGGTGGCAGCATATCAAAAGACCGGATTATATTTCGAAGTTGTGTGGACGGAGAAGTGGAATCCGACATTTGTAATGACACATATTTTACACAGTCATTTAACAATTAACCGAACAGTATATTTTTATTGCTAAAACCCTAATTTAAGAACAACGAGTCGGAACTCGTCGAATTCGACGAATGAAAGTATTTAAAAGAAAAACTGTTAAATTGAATTTACAAAAAACTCAGAAAACAATTTCAATAAAAAATTCATGCAACAGGCCTAACTCTTAAAACAAATATTATTTTGAACTAAAGTTACCAAACTGCTGTTTTTATTAACTTCAACTTTTCAAATTATTGAAAAATTATACTGTATTCCTATAAACAATCAGTAACATCTAATCAAAATAAGTAATTATGAAGATATCAATTGAGGTTTTGATCTTTGGTATTACGCAATGAAAAATCAGCAAGAATTGTGCGACTTTGATACAATCATATTTTTTTTTCAACGAATTCTTAATATAACGTCATTTTTACTGTCACGAAATTTACATGCTTATTTTTAATATTCATATTCACTATTTTAAAATATTATATTTGAACATCTGTGGCATTTGAATTTTAAACTTTGATAACTATAAGAAGTTTACAGAAAAACTGCAACAAGCCAAGGTTATTATAAGAAACATCGTGATTATTTATACTAATAAAAGAAATTTTTGCTCTGTGTGTGTATGTCTGCCATGGCTAGCAAAATCTACCGCACGTAAAAGGCTGAAAAATTAAGTGAGGATAGTCCAAGGCATGTCCTGATGCCCTAATTTTTTGATAATTAGCCGAGATATTATTTAAAAACCCGTCAAAAAAAGCAATATTCTTATGCAAAATTGGCAGATGCACGCGCGCGTGCATGCTCAGTCACTTTTTTTACAGAGCGTGTAGAAATGAACCAACTGTTGTTTTTTTTCCCTTTTGTTTTAACTCCCAAACCGTTTGGGAAAAACAGAAGACATATTCTTAAAGTTAGTACTTTTACATCTTCGAAAAAATATTGTTGTTAACACTTTTAATTTTTTTTTCAAAAAGGGCCGTTTTTGTGGTTGACGTTTTCTACCTTACGGAAATGCTCCCACAGGCTGCAATTTTAGAGGTACCAACAAACAAAAATTATGCTATTAAAGCTGAGACCTTCTTTCCGAGAGTGCAATCGGTTTTCCAAAATACGAATTTTAGCCTATTCAAAATCATTGGCGACCGCAGGTCACTTCGCGCCTTCCAGAGACGATCTTTTTTCTACTCTAAAAGTAACTAAACACCCGTAAAATAAAATAAGTTAAAACTGGTGTGAAACACTAAGAACTAAAAAAACTTCTTAAAACACCATCAAAAACTTAAAAATGCGCTAGGCCTTTCGAAAGATCTGAGTCTTTCTTCGTCATGCGCAAAAAGACGTGCGTCTACTATGAAAGCAGCAGCAAGACTCATGAAAGCAGTCTTGCTGCTGCTTTCATAGTAGACGCACGTCTTTTTGCGCATGACGAAGAAAGACTCAGATCTTTCGAAAGGCCTAGCGCATTTTTAAGTTTTTGATGGTGTTTTAAGAAGTTTTTTTAGTTCTTAGTGTTTCACACCAGTTTTAACTTATTTTATTTGATTGTGCTTCTTCTGCATTTCAGTGTCTTGCTGCTGCTTTCATATAGACGCACGTCTTTTTGCGCCTGACGAAGAAAGACTCAGATCTTTCGAAAGGCCTTGCGCATTTTAAAGTTTTTGATGGTGTTTTAAGAAGTTTTTTTAGTTCTTAGTGTTTCACACCAGTTTTAACTTAAACACCCGTATTTACACCCAATCATTTTAGAGAATCTCGGCAGATCATATTTACATCACCTACAAAAATTTCGAAACGTTCGAACAAGTAGAAGTATTTTTAAAACAATATGACAAATTTTCGATGAAAACGGCAAAATGCGGGCTGTTTTGGCGAGGCTTCGGCTCATGTTTTCACTACTAAATATGCATATTTTATCACGAAATTTTAAAGAGAGCTCGGGTATTATTACATTTAAAACCGATTAAAATTTCAGAAAGTTAGGACGATGATAACTATTTTTTTGTTATGTTAATGGACCCGACCCGAAAAAAAAAAGCGAGAAGAAAACATATTTTTTTACAACATAGATAACAATACTTTTTCACGAAATTTTTACACTGGCTGCAAAACTGTTCTATTTATAATCGATAAAAATTCCACAGAGTTCGGACAACTAGAAGTTTTTTTTTACTATGGAATGACTTACGTGAAAAAACAAGAAAATGTCTTCTTACGAGCGCTTTTACTACTAAATATCAATAAGTTTTCGCAAATTTTTCATTTAAAAATATAAATTCATACAAAATCGGGAGATATAAAATCATACAAATTTGAGATTTATTTAAGGTTATTATCACGGGCCCGAGCGACGCTGGGCGGGTCAGCTAATTATTATAATTTTGAGTTACGCAGCCGTTAGAAACTTCATGTGTCAGCATCACCTAAATTCAAGTGACATTAAAATCAAAGTAAACTAGTCGTTGGGGGCCACCGTAATACTTACCCATCATGGATATGCATAATGTAAAATATTAAAATAAAAATGTGTAAACTACTTATAAAATGCATTGCAATTCAAATAAAATCGTGGCTTGATGACGTCATAAACTTTAAAGGCTCGATTACTGAATTGCTTGAAAGAGGTTTTTCCTTATAACTCCAAAAATAATAATCCTATTAACTAGCGGTTTATTGCATCTGATTAAGCGTCAAATTTCCAATTAAAATATATCTTTGAAGTGAAATTTGGATGAAATACAGGGTCATGAAAAATCGAAGAGTGTGGAAAATAGGATTCCAAATATCTCGGCAACTCATTATCCGATCGACTTCATGTTTTATGCAAAATTTATGTTTTTTTATTGTCTTTTATGTTCATTTCTTAAAATAAACAATTTCGAAAAATTTTATATACCTTTTATCAGAACGAATATTTCGAGAGTCCGAAAAAAATTGTTCCGGTTAATCGAGGTTATTGAAATGAAATAGGCTTCTTCCCATTATTACATACTAAGTACATACCAAATTGCAAGTCTCTATCTCAATTTGTTCGGGAGATAGAGCGTTTACAGACACACAGACGGACGGCAAATTTTTTTTTTCTAAAAATATGTTTTTCGGAATCTCCAGTGTCTGAAACGTGTAAATCCGTCAAAAAAAAATTTTCGATTTTCAAAACGATTACAAGACTTACCCTATACTACGTATTGCCAAATAGTTATTGGGCAAAAATGTATCAAAATTCTTGCCCGCATAACACCTGCATTCGTACCTCACATATAGGTGTCTGAATTTAAAGAAAAGGGAGTTTTAGAAAGATATAAGAATAGCTATTCAACGTGCAGCACGGACAAATATAAAGATATAATGCAAAATTCTTAGGAAAGCCACTTCAATTGAAATAAGCCCAGGTGTATGAAATCTCAGGTGCGCATAACAAGCCCCTGTAAAAGGATAGGCATAACAACGTTCCAAGAAATTACAATTGATAAGGGATGCAAGAATACATAACGCGATCTCACCGAAAGTGGGGACTAATAATTTATAGATAGGGGTGTCCCCCTTTCTTCCCCAAAGGCGCACGTGTCCAGAACCGGGGCGACACCAGCACGGAAAGGGGAATATATATTATAATATTAAAGGAGTTATAGCATTTTAGATGATGCGCAATGATTTTGTCCCAAGGCGGGGATTTTAACAAAAGAAAGCTAAGCTATCCACTAACACAAAATTAGGGGGGCTAAGAGAGGGCGTAGAAAGACACCGATTGGATCTCAACGGTTTCTATGGGGCGTTTGAGAAAAGGGGAAAATAAGGTAAAAAAGGGATGAAGAGGAAAAAAAAGGATTATTATGAGATGGAGTTTTGGGTAGTTCGGAGAAAGATTGAATATGATGAGTGAATGAGCATCGAGTAGTTTTGAGTAAAAATATAGTGGTTAGTGAGAAAGATTTGGACCTTTCTGGGAGTCTAAAAGATCTAAGTGCCTGGAATGATGACTTCGCTGCTTTACCTAGGATTAACAGGTAAACATTTCGTTATTTACATCATATTTTGATGTTCTTTGATTTTAGTTTAAAGATATCCAAATCACTAATGTTAGGCGTACAGATAGGCATCCTTTAAATTAATATTATATATTTATAACAGAGTTGTACTGCTTTATATTGTAATTGTGCTATTTACTCATGTTTAATTCCTTAATAAATACTTGTAACTTAGACATTTATATCTCTATTTTATTTGTCTATAATTTAATTTGCTACAGGAGGCGGGCTATGCATGGACTCTCGGGTTTTAACTTCGCAAACTATACGGCCTTATACTTCATAAATAACTATAAATTAATAATAATAATATTTAACTCTTGCCAATAAAGATAACTTCAATTATCCGATTAAATGAAGTAATTAAATAAAAATATATACAACTGTAGCCCAGCAATGGTGCCTTTGGCTAATAATACCTTTTCAGGTATTAATCTGTTTCTTAATTTCTTTCCTGTAGCACTACAAATTTTTTTCGTAAATTTAAAATAGTAATAATAATAATAATAATGATAATAATAAATTAAATAAATAAATAAAAAGATAATAATAATTTGTATACAACTCTGTTTTCCACCAAATCAAAATTGAATTTAATGCCTTCTACTTTATATATTATTTCAACTTATACATAAGAACACAAATAAAACTTCGATTCTATTTCTATCATGTTTTGTAAAATTAATAAAAGCATCAATCTTGATGTTTGGTTATATAACGGGGAAGTTAAATTATTCTCTTCAAAAGGTTATTCTAGTGACATTGCACCTCTTTGTGATACATTATCCAATTGCTCACATGTTTCAGAATATATTTTTTTTTCTTTATTTTCTCTAAATTAATATAAATACAGTCACTACATGCTTTCTATATATTTATCAAAGGATTAATTTATTAACATACATTTTCCTTATTATATATACTTCACTACTATTTTGCTCTGTGTTATGTTTACTGATTATTATTTTATTATTACTTTTAATTGATTGAGTGTACTGTTCGAGTAGGATATTTAATTTATGACTATCGTTATCTAAGTTAAACTTACCGGAGATAATTTGTTTCTATATTCTCTTTCATTATTAATTTTTGGTATAATCTTTTATTTTAAAATGGCTACCGATAACGAAGCACTAATTAGAAAATTATCAGGATTTCAAAACGTGATACCCCAATTCGACAATATCTCAGCTATTTCCCCACAGTTCTTTATTGAAAATTTGGAAACAATTACAGAATTAATAAAATGCACGGATGAAGAAAAATTATTGATTATGCGATCGCGAATTAGAGGAGACGCTTTAACAAATGTTATTAATTCGCCGGACTTGAACCAAGAAAAGAACTTCAAGGAATTCAAAAGGAAGTTTTTGTCATATTTTGACACGCAATACAGTCTCGACGCGAGACAAAAACAATTTTCAAATTGCATCATGACTCCAAATGAACAAGTCAAAACTTACGCTGCGAAGGTGGCACTAGCCACACAAAATTTTTTTAACTCGCCTGATTTAACAAAAGACGCAATCAAGACCATTTTTGAAGAAACTAAATTAGCAAAATTCCTAGATGGCCTACTTCCTTGTTATAAAAACTCCTTAATATTAAAGGAACCAAAAACATTTCAGGAAGCTGTAGATTTTGCCCAGACATTACAAGCCAGTGAATTTTCACCTATTGATAACACTCAAATGGTCAATAATATATCCTCAAATGCCGCTAACGATGAAATCAAAGCGATGTTAGCTGCTCATGCATCTAACACCCATGAAATGATAAATAGTCTAACTAAACAAATAGAGGATTTAAAATTACGAACACGAACACCGCAACAAACGTATAATACATTTCGTAACCCCGGCAGGCAAGGCACGGAACCTTCACGCTTTTACCAAAATAGATCCTTTGGTCAGCGTAATCACCCCACCTGCAACATCTGCAATCGATCATCCCATCCCACTTCAGAGTGCTTTTACAATTCGAATAACAGACAGAATTCCGGAGGCCGAAATTCTAGTTTCAGGGGAAATGGAAGAAGCAACTATTCATACCAAAATACCGCTCGGAATTTCAGAGGAAATTCCACTCGAGGTCCTCGATTTAATGGCAATCAAGGTTCGGGAAACCGGTAAAGGGGAGCAACTACTTTCATAGCTCGAAGCCAGTTGACTCCCCCTCTGACAGTGAATTTAAAGAGAAAAAAAGTATGCGAATAGAAAAGGTAAACACACAGACCATTACATGTGATTCTAGGATTATTGAGAAAAAAAATTCATTACCAGTGATTGATTTAAAAATTGCGGGAATTACAATTAGTTGTTTACTTGATTCAGGATCAAGTGTCTGTTTAATTAGAGATACAGCTTTTCAACAATTTAAGACAGATGATAGAATGAAAATATTGAGAATCGACGCGAAAATTATGTCAGTTACTGGAGGGAATCTAGAAATCACAAATTGTGTCTCTTTACCTATACATATCGGAAATAAACAATATCAACAAAAATTTTATGTTGTTAAAAATGAATTATCTAAGTTCTATGATGCCATAATTGGTTACGATTTTTTGAAATCAGGAAAATTCAATGTTTGTTTTGATACCGACACGTTAAATTCAAAAAACGCCGCAATTACTATTAGAGATGCTTTGACAAAAGCGCCAGAAATAAACCAAACAACATATGCATATTTACCGAAAAACATCGTTTTAGAGCCAAACGAAACAAGAAATATTGAGCTTTCTTTAGATAAAACATTACAGAAAGGGGAAGTAGTTAAGATTTTTTCTAACTTGAAAAATCCAAATATCAAAATTGTTAATAACGTGTGTTCCCTAGAAAATGAAAGACATATAAATTTAGACGTGTCTAATATTTCTAATGAAATGATTCCTATCAATAAAAACACAAAATTTTGCACAATTAGTAGTAATTTTGACTCAAGAAATATAGAGTTAATTAAGCAACTTAGACGGAATGAGCTTAAACGATCGGATTTTCAATTAGATCATTTGGATACATTTGCGAAAAACAAACTGTTAGACTTATTGATGGAATTTGCAGATATTTTTAATAAGAGGTTATACACAATTGGGTGAACTGAAGCTATACAACCTAATTTGCGAGTGGATACGAATAATTTACCATCGACTAGACCTTATCGCGTACCAGAGGCATTACAAGACGAAGTCAATCGTCAGCTTAAGGAATTAGAGGAAGCGAGCATTATTGAACGTTCTAATTCACATATTAGTTCTCCGCTCATTCTTATAAAAAAGAAAAATACGACACGCGACCCTACCAAACAGAAGTATCGTTTAGTAGTAGATTATAGGAAATTAAATGCCCATGTGAAGTACCCTCGACACCGCTTACCTATTACCCAACACTTATTAGACAAATTAAGGGGAAATCTTATGTTTTCAACGCTCGATTTAAGTAGTTCTTTCTTTCAAATAGCGTTAAGGCTTGCACAACTTTTTGTACATCAAATGGAAATTACCGCTTTGTTTCGTTGCCACAAGCCTTAAATGCAAGTGCAGAGTCTTTTGCAAAACTAGCAGATCAAATACTTGCCCCTTTAGCAGATTTAGGAATTTCAAATTATATTGACGATTTCGCAGTTGGTTCCCGAACGGTAGAGGAGATGCTTTACAAACTCAAACAACTTTTCGAGAGATTTCGACTTTTCGGTATTACCATCAATCCCGAAAAATGCTCTTTTATTAAACCTGAAATTGACTTCCTAGGCCATAAATTGAATTCAAACGGAATCCGACCTATAGACGATAATATTATTAAAATTCGAGATTTTCCGACACCAAATACAGTCCGAAAGATTCGCCGGTTTGTCGGTTTATTATCCTATTATAGAAAATTTATTAAAAACTTCTCCGAATTATCTGCACCACTTACCGACTTGACTCGAAAAAACGCGCGATTTCGCTGGACAAAGCAGGCCCAGATTTCGTTTGATACTCTAAAAGAATGCCTTTCTAAACCTCCGATTCTCATACATCCTGATTTCCAAAAAGACTTTATTTTGGCTTCGGATGCTTCGGATAAAGCGCTTGGAGGAATGCTAGGACAAAAGGATAACGAAGGTATAATTCGCCCCATTGCTTACTTCTCAAAAAAACTTAACGATACACAAAAACGGTACACTATCTTAGAAAAGGAATTAATGGCTATCGTGTGTGGCATTTCTACCTTCAAACATTATTTGTATGGTCGGAATTTCATTATTAAATGCGACAATAAAGCTTTAACTGAAATGTCACGCCTTGAGTCACCCGGAAATCGCGTCACACGATGGTTTGCATTTTTAGCAGATTATAATTACTCTTTCGATCATATACCGTCGTCAGAAAATATAGTTGCGGACGCATTGTCAAGAGATTTCTTTGTGAACTCCACAAGTAAAACAAATAATGATACAACCATTTATCAACAAGGGCGGAGTAAAAATTCATTAGAAATTCATTCGGCGAAAAATGAGCTTTCCAAAATTAACACCGATATGAATAAAAATGACACGAAAAAGAATTATTTGCAAACATGTAAAATCACCGGTTTTGAAAATCTCGGAAATTCATGCTTTATGAATGCTGTTTTACAAAGTTTAAACTCCTTACAACCCTTGACACACTACTTAACTAATGAAACCTTAAATTGTAATAATAGTACATTTTGCATGATATGCTTGTATAAAAAGCATTTAAATTCAATACATACCAACACGGATCAAGTTATTCGACCAGTAGAATTTCACGATAATTTAGAGAATATTGCTAAACAATTTCGCAAATTGCTCCAAGAGGACGCTCATGAATTTCTTGGTCAAATAATACAAAAACTAGATCAATCGACTCTGAATCACAGAAATGAATTTAATCTTATCAAAGAAAATGCTTTTAATCCTATTAAATCAATATTCGAGGGTAATTTTCGAAATCAAATACAATGTTTAACATGTAACAAGAAAAGCTTCACATTTGAACCATTCATGGATATTTCTTTAGCATTAACGCAAAATATCCATAGTTTAGAAGATGCATTACAGAATTTTACAAAATTCGAACATCTCAACGACAGTTATCGATGCTGTAACTGTAAAAACTATTCTAAAGCAATCAAACAGATATCAATCTCTAAATGTCCAGAAATAATTACTTTTCATTTAAAGAGATTCGAATTTTCAAAACAAAACAATCATAAACTAACTAATTTTATCTCATATCCTATAAATTTAAACCTTCGCTCATATGTAACTAACGTAATTGATAACGACATGTTACAATACAGCTTAAGTGCTATTATTGTTCATTCAGGAACAAATACGGATAACGGACATTATTATTGTTATGTAAAAGATTCGAAGGAAAATTGGTACTTAATAAATGACTCCGAGGTTCAACAGATATCACCCCAAGAAATACTTAAAGACCAAGCATACATTTTAATGTACTCTAAGGCGGATACAAATAATCAAATAACAAATTTAAATGATATCATAGTAAATGCGATTCAAATTGATTTACCCACAGTACAAGAAATTAAAGTGGAACAACGTAAAGATACAGAATTATCAAAAATTATTCTTGAATTAGAAAGTAGCCCCAAACAATTATCGCAAAAATATCCAGATTATCTATTGAAAGATGGATTGTTATTGCATAAAGCTTTTATTCTACGCATAAGAAAATCCACTATGGTCGAACAACTAGTCATTCCAAGAGTTTTTGTATCGCACGTGCTTACCGCAAAGCATATTTCTCATTTTGGTGTAATTAAGACTTATCATGCTATCCGTGAACAATACTATTGGAAAAATTTATATTCCGATACAAAGAATTTTGTTGAATCATGTAAAATATGCGTTTCCTTTAAATCACCTAATAAAATCGCCCCTGCACCGATTCAACCTCATTACGTTCCTTCTAAAGTAGCAGAATTTATATCGGGGGATTACATCGGTCCGTTTCATAAAACTGATAAAGGAAATAAATATATTCTTACTTTTGTTGACCATTTTTCTAAATTCATTAAATTGTATGCAGTACCTAATACCACGACATATTATACTGCTGAATGTTTTATGGACTATATTAGCACTTTCGGTGTCCCAAATAAATATTTAACTGACAAGGCAAGTTGTTTCACAGCTGAAGTATTTAAATACTTATGTGATAGATTTGGCGTTACTAAATTAGTAACCACGCCTCAACACCCAAGTTGTAACGGTCAGGCTGAGAATGTGAACACTAATATAAAAAAGTCGCTCGCTATATTTGCAGACCAAACTTCCAATTTTGACGAATTTATTTCATATTATGCATTAATTTATAATAATAGTGTTCATGTAACCACAGGCGAAAAACCGGCATTTCTGCAATTTGGGTACGACCAAGTACTTAACAGATATTCTGAACGAACATCACTCAGTTGAACATGTTTCACATCAAAATTACGTTGAAAAAAGAGCTATGCAGCTTAAATATGTTAATAGAAAAGTACGAGAAAATATTATAAAAGCTAGCGAGAAAATGCGGGATTATCAACACCGGTTTGCAAAAAGTAGAAACTTTTTCCCAGGGCAAAACGTATTCTTAAATAATCGGGACTGTGAAAGGTTTAAAGTTACTACGAAGAGGCGTTACAATGTTGGGCCATATAAAATAAAAGAAAAACACAATGATGTCAATTTTACAATCGTTGACCCTCACAAAATCAATAGCAAAGGTATCAAAGTACACGCGCAACGATTAATTCCAATAGCGGACAGGAGACCGCATTTAAACTTATTCGAATCTATGGTTAAACAGCCACAAAGAATTCCTACACTTCCAGACAATTACAAAAAGCCTTATGGTCAATTCGATGACACACCTCCTGAAGGAATTTCCTGGATAATGCATTCAAAATGCCCCTTACAGCAAGAGGTTAGAAATGCTACCCCAAAAACACCCCGGAGTCCTCCCTCATCATCTGCTTTAAGACCGAGTCCAGATCAATTACCCACAGACACAAATGCGTCCCCTCCCTCACCAACAAACATTGACAATCTTCAAGCTTCACCTGTAAGTTCGGACGATTCACAAAAGACCATTGTCTATGATGCAAGCGCTTCAAGCCCTCAAACACATCACTATGACCTCAGGGATATTCAGCCGCGGTATTTAGCTGACAGATTTTTGGATTGGGCCTTCGAGGTTACTAACTAATAGCATAAACGAGAGAAAAAAAGGAGACACACCTGTTGGTGCTCTAAAAGGAATCCTTTCACTACCCCTCATTGCCTCAAGCAGAAAGTACCTACAAGATAAAATATAATGTATTGTAAATACTGTCCTCTGCTTTCTCAAGATTTGTAAATATTGGAAAGAAAATCGTACTTTATAGCTACATATTTCTTACAACTATTATTGGAAAAAAAAAAAAGGTGTTTATTTAAAATTTATATTTCTGGTAAAGAGGGCTTTGCTTATGCTCACAAATCAATTTAAGAGAGATAGATTGTGTGCGAATATTATATTTTTATTATCAATTGGTTTTAACATTGTAGGTTAGTTATAAACTATTTCTTATTTTATAGTATGTATGAATTGGCCGAGAAATTTATTATTGGTTTTCAAAATTTTCTCCTTATTATTCTATTGTTTTATTTCTTATCATTATTTTCTAGATTCAAACTAGTATTAAAAAAAAAAAAAAAAAAAAAAAAAAAAAAGGTGTTTATTTAAAATTTATATTTCTGGTAAAGAGGGCTTTGCTTATGCTCACAAATCAATTTAAGAGAGATAGATTATGTGCGAATATTATATTTTTATTATCAATTGGTTTTAACATTGTAGGTTAGTTATAAACTATTTCTTATTTTTTAGTATGTGTGAATTGGCAGAGAAATTTATTATTGGTTTTCAAAATTTTCTCCTTATTATTCTATTGTTTTATTTCTTATCATTATTTTCTAGATTGAAACTAGTATTAAAAAAAAAAAAAAAAAAAAAAAAAAAAAAAGAAAGAAAAAGAAAAAAAAAATTAAGCATTGAATGTACAGTATATTCTTTATAAATTTATCTTTTCGTATAGATCTATAATTTCTCTGTTTTTAGATTATTTCTTGTCATTATTTATATATTATCTTATTTACGAATTAACTAACTGTTAATTCAATAGAATATGATCGTATAAAATTTCTTATACGTGAGGACTGTTATTAGCGAGTATATAAATATATGTAGATATTAAACCTTATTTCTTAATGCGAAGCAGATTTTATCAACGTATTCAACATAAAAATAAAAAAAAATCATTTTTCCGAAATTCTTAATTTTGCTCTCTCATTCTTTACAAATGGTAGTTGGTGAGTTAAAATTAATTATGCTAATTTCAGTTAGCATTTAAATTTAAATTTGCTTCTATTAAAGGGCATTTCATGTCACATATTTAATTAAAAAAAAAAAAAAAAAAGAGAGAGAAAGAATGTAATCCATTTTATACTAATAATTCCACCCTTCTCTCTCTCTCTTAGCTCTAATCATTAAACAATTAAAAGTTATTATAAATATATTTTAGTTACTCATTAATGAATTTCGTCGATAAAATAAATTTTAGTTATTTCATGAGTAATTTGATATCGCATAACGATTTTCTTTGCAAAATGGCCAATTGCACTGATCATATTGTTAGCAGGTTAATTTACTCAAAATTTAATTTTAAAGACTTTCATAGAACTTAATTATCACTGTTCGATTGAATTCGATAATTCTTCCACCGCACAGACAAGGTTGAAATTCTCTTTCTTAACAATCACTAATTCCATATTGTCATTAATCAAACAAAATATATGTATCACAAAGACAAAATGTTATTCGAATTGCATCATTTCACCAGGGTTTGGTACTTACTACTTATTTGTGTTCTTATAATTAAATTAATATGAAATCCATACTAATTATTTATTCAATTTAAATACTTAAACTAAAATCAACTACTGTTCGGAATATGGTGTGAATAAGGATTTGTTTATTGCAGTAATTTTGACGTTGTGCCAGGACGCAGACACCTTATCTCGATCACGCCATGGAAAGCTCTGCAGTCTACGAAATAACTTCAACTGCACACGGATTCCAAAACAAATCTGGAACAAGATTGACGTTCCATCCAATGCATGTTTTTTGCACTCATGTAAAAACTGTATTATTGTAAAAAGAACGTTTATTATGACCGCTGAATTCGACCTTCTAGAACCGTCTACATTCTTATTGCGCGATGGCCTACAACAGACAGATGAATTCTCCACGACATACGCTTGTGCCACTAGAAACAATGAAAATTGTGATTGTACGAATGACAACTGCGATGGTACACCAGACTTTTGTAAAATCAGAAATTGTCGTAGTAACAGCACTTGTCAATGCACCATGACTTTTCAGAAATTAGACTTAATCGCTGTCTCTTCTGATGCTTATATTACAAATCCGGACTTGTTAATTCTCGACATATGTTACTATGATTCACGCCAAAAACATGCCTCAAACAGCATTCACAGAAAATTAATGGAAGGTGAAAAGGCAACATTTACTAATAGAAATTTATCCTTTTCATTCGAAGACCCGCTTTTGCACCTTTCTGGACAAGGCCGGGTTATTATACGCAGTCCAGATTTTGAACATGTGTTGGTTGTACCTCAGGACGGTATTATTAAAATACCCTTTGAATTTCTTGCATACAAGGCAGACATACAAGTTACTTACCTCCATATTAGCGGAAAAGTGGTGTCTGGAGTGATTCACGTTAGTGGGAAAAATATTTGCCAAATTCGCCATTGTTTTTATGCAGAGATATAGTTACTCATTTCAAATGCTATCCTCGGGTTATTCAATATTGTGTATATTTTATATTTGCCATACTTATACTAATTCTATTACTATGTGTGAAACTTATTGCTAAAAGCCTAAAATTCGTCGTTGTTTCCTTAATTTTATGTGGTTGTGCTGTCTGTAAAGTGTTTAAATTTATTGCCAGATGCTCCCTACTATTAGGAGCATTCATTGGTTCAACAATACGGGAAATATTCCATACATGTCATACAGCGTTAGAACGAAACGCAATGAGACGTGCCAATATAAGTACATTGCCCCTAGTGATTATGGCCTGTATTTGTTACATATCCACAGTTTCAGCAGATTGTAGTACAAATACTATCGTTAAATCGGATCTTAAGTCCTGTACTACAGTGTATGATGGATCGAGAAACTGCAAAATTTTTACAACTGCGGAAATCTCTTTACAATCCCTCTCTGCCGAAAATTGCCTTTGGTTTTCTGATCCTAACGAGAATCACCTTTTTTCGCTGAAATTGAAACTTGAAGAAGTATTATGCACGTTTAGTAAAGAACGTTTATACTTCACTTTCCCAGTTACCGCGAAAAAAATAAGTCAGATTTCCTGTATTTATAACAAGTTCTGTGGGCGTGGCCACCATTGTATTTCTCGTGAAGTGGGAAAAGACGGCATTCACTTTGAGGCTGAAACTGAAGAAAGTCGCCAATTTCCGGGTTTCTCTGCCTGTCTTGCAGGAGAGAATGGAAATGGGTGCGTCGTATTAACTCGTCCAAGTTGTAACTTCTACCGAATCTGGTATGAGCCAAACCTGCTACAGAGTTTCGAAGTATCAAAGATCACTGGTCACACCTGCAAATACCAGATATCAGTGACACATGTTGAGAATAATACAATCTCTCGACTGATAACTTCTGATACAGCATTTACTGACTCAGGAATAAAGATAACAGTCCTAGGGGCATACGACCAACCTCACATTCATATTACAGAAAAGCTTATTCAACGAGTCGGTAATTCCGACGAGGCGTATTTAGCACCTGCCAGCGATAGAAATATCCCTCAATCACAATTGATCGGAGCCATTCAGGCTAATACTTCTTTTACAACGGACTTCATTTTTTCCCCCGATCTAACACAATGCGATTATTTTGAGGACACGCTCCGCTGTAGTACTGCACCTGACAATATCGAGCGCCTTAGGGCTACACAAGAGCACGCCTTGCCCCTTCAGAGGAACATTCACCTGTTTAAAATGAATGAAGGAAAATTACAATCTACTCAATTACTTTCCTCGGCTGTCAGAATTCAACTACATTTCACAAACTTTAGAATTACGGTACAAACTAACACTATATGCCCGCAATTGAATGAAGCTAGTTTAATTGTGGAAGGATGTTATGGGTGTAAACTACTAGCGCGAATTAAGCTTATAGCTCATTCTTCATGTCAATCAGGACTTGTAACAATACAATTACAACAAATTGCTGTTCACACAAAAGCAATCTACCTTCAATTAGAGGACACAGAACATACTATTAAATTTCAGGCAGAAAGAAAATGCGACACAGACAAAATATGTCTTAAGTCATCGACACTTTCCCATTGTAGGACTTTTAAATACTGTCTCGATGAACCATCAGTGGATCTCTTAGATCTTAATATGAACTATACAAGAACTGTTAGCTCAGACACTTCTTCGAATTTGTGGGACTGGCTTCAAATTCCCAATCTTGGGAACGCATTTTTCATATTAAAATTCATAGGAGCAGCACTATTCATAATCTGTCTAACTATAACCACATTAGCTACTGTAATTACGTGCTGCTGTAGGTCAAGATAAATATTCACTAATTATTTTTGTTTGTTAGCTAAACAAGAGACATTACTTCAAAAAAAAAATCGACTTTTATGTTTTATTTTAAATTTTCTCCGAAGCTAGCTATATGTCTCTTGATTAGTAGAGCGGAGATGATGCTTCATCAAATGCGTTAATGTCAATTTATTTATTTAATCATTACCCTATTTCTTTATGTTGTCTAACATTTGTTATTATCTACTTTTATTTCTATGTTTAAAGGATGCCTATAGCTAAAAATGCGGAGTTTTCGAATTTTCTTTTTTTTATTTGTTTTTTTTTCTTTAATTGACATTTCGTATATTGCCAAATAGTTATTGGGCAAAAATGTATCAAAATTCTTGCACGCATAACACCTGCATTCGTACCTCACATATAGGTGTCTGAATTTAAAGAAAAGGGAGTTTTAGAAAGATATAAGAATAGCTTTTCAACGTGCAGCACGGACAAATATAAAGATATAATGCAAAATTCTTAGGAAAGCCACTTCAATTGAAATAAGCCCAGGTGTATGAAATCTCAGGTGCGCATAACAAGCCCCTGTAAAAGGATAGGCATAACAACGTTCCAAGAAATTACAATTGATAAGGGATGCAAGAATACATAACGCGATCTCACCGAAAGTGGGGACTAATAATTTATAGATAGGGGTGTCCCCCTTTCTTCCCCAAAGGCGCACGTGTCCAGAACCGGGGCGACACCAGCACGGAAAGGGGAATATATATTATAATATTAAAGGAGTTATAGCATTTTAGATGATGCCCAATGATTTTGTCCCAAGGCGGAGATTTTAACAAAAGAAAGCTAAGCTATCCACTAACACAAAATTAGGGGGGCTAAGAGAGGGCGTAGAAAGACACCGATTGGATCTCAACGGTTTCTATGGGGCGTTTGAGAAAAGGGGAAAAAAAGGTAAAAAAGGGATGAAGAGGAAAAAAAAAAGATTATTATGAGATGGAGTTTTGGGGAGTTCGGAGAAAGATTGAATATGATGAGTGAATGAGCATCGAGTAGTTTTGAGTAAAAATATAGTGGTTAGTGAGAAAGATTTGGACCTTTCTGGGAGTCTAAAAGATCTAAGTGCCTGGAATGATGACTTCGCTGCTTTACCTAGGATTAACAGGTAAACATTTCGTTATTTACATCATATTTTGATGTTCTTTGATTTTAGTTTAAAGATATCCAAATCACTAATGTTAGGCGTACAGATAGGCATCCTTTAAATTAATATTATATATTTATAACAGAGTTGTACTGCTTTATATTGTAATTGTGCTATTTACTCATGTTTAATTCCTTAATAAATACTTGTAACTTAGACATTTATATCTCTGTTTTATTTGTCTATAATTTAATTTGCTACAGGAGGCGGGCTATGCATGGACGCTCGGGTTTTAACTTCGCAAACTATACGGCCTTATACTTCATAAATAACTATAAATTAATAATAATAATATTTAACTCTTGCCAATAAAGATAACTTCAATTATCCGATTAAATGAAGTAATTAAATAAAAATATATACAACTGTAGCCCAGCAGTATGATGGGTAAGTAATAATTAATTCAAATAAATTTATTGGATGTGATTGCCGGTTATTGACAAACACAGAAACGTTAGACGACAATTTGAAATTGAGAAATCTATAGACTGTTCTAGAAAACACTAACTATTTTAGAAATCAAATAACAAGAAAACGGTGACAGCTATTCAAAACAATCTTGTGGGAGAGTAATGTGTGTAAAGTCTAAAATTTTATTACTACGCTTCTTTGTTTTATTTAGTTCCAAACATAACCGATAGATAATTGTCGCAAACTGTAACATGTTCAAAATAACCTTGCAATTTTTAAACGCAAATATATTTTTTAGTACATCAGCATCTAAACAGAATAAAGGTTGAAATCTGAGTGAACTTTGATCGACTTTTTACGTTAGTTTGAGCGATATAACAGTTAAAGACAGCGCAGCGCCATCTATTAGTAATAATTGGATTTAAAACAAGAAAGCGTAGAGAAAAAATTCCTTCACATTCCATCTTCAATAGCTTTCGCCATTTTCTTGATATTGAATTTTTTAAAAAGTCAGTCCATTCGAGGACACTTTGTACCTTAACGAGTTATAACAAATTGTCATCACCACCCTTCTTTAGTTATCATTTAAAAAAACGAAGGAAGATCTCTTATATATATTGGAGTTATTTAGGAAAGGAAATGTTTACCATCACGAGAATAGTAGGATTTGGAATCAACTTTGGCAGATAACATGTACTAAATATTTGGATATTGTAGAGCAGCGCTTCCAAAGCTAAGGATCAGTGTACGATAGATCATATCTTCAAAAATGTATAATGAATTTATCTGATTCAATAATTAATTCATATATAATAAAAACAATATGTCACAGCTCTAAAGTAAAATATCGTGAAAAGATAATAGATAAATAACTTTGTGAAAAGACAATGCTTTATTAAGCTTTGTGTAGAGATTAGTTTTAAGCTAAAATTAAACAAGTTACAATCCCGACGCAGACTTTGTCGTCGATGAAAAATAATGCTTTAAATCGCATTGACTTTTACAGCGTATTGTTTCTAATACGTTCTTTAATAAATGTATTTTTTTACGCAGTAAAAAATTTTGATAACTCCACTTTCATTTAATTGTTACTTATTACTGTTCTCATGTGTATGTTTAGTTTCAAAATTCATTTTTCTTTAAGATAGGTAAGTGTATTTTTTGTATAATCTATTAGATGAGTCGCGAAAAAAAATGAAATTTTAAGGGGAAGGAGGGTCGCGTAAAAATAAAGTTTACGAATAGCTGTTTTAAAGAGAAAACATTTTTGAAATGAGTTTATTTTCTAAACCAATATTTCTCTAAATGAAATACGCGTACCCATTGGGGGGTATGAAAGGAGGTTTTAGGTGGTACGCGAGTAGGTATAAAATGGGGATCCTGGACCAGCGGATCAGATGGTTTTATATCCACCTACGCAAGAAATCAAATATTGAAAGAGACTATGACATCAAAGGTGATTTATGACACTTCCTCCGTAAGAACAACAAGAATTCAAGAAATATGTAAAGGTAAAGGTATGTACAAGCACACCTGCCACATTAAAAAGTGTGCTACCTGTAACCTGTAATGTACATTTAGTGTAAAATAAAATATTTATTTGTATCCAATTCTTTTTGTTTATTTAGCGTTTTCCTGTTCATGACTCTTAAATAAAAATAAAAAAAAATACAGAAAAACAAAAATTTAAATTAAATTAGTGGATGCTGGAGCATGCAATTCTTGGTGGGATGCGCAAGGCATAAAATATGAGAACCACTATTCTAAAGTATAACATAACTTCCTAAAATGTGGTAAAAAGTACATTTTTCCATTTATAATATCGAATGCAAAACTGTCAGAAGGGCATAGAATCTTGTCAAATATTGCATTTATCTGATTCCAGATAATAATTGTTTTCTGGCCCCACGAGAACACAGTAGTGGAATGATTAAATACCAAATATTTAGTAGACTCAACAAATATTCATAATAAAAAACTGATATCTGATATAGAAATCTACTTAAAAGAAGATCGAGTTCCTACTTTTTTTAAAAATTAATTGATCATTATCCTTATTTAAATAATGTAAAATAGTTAAAGTAATTGCACTCCAGTATATCTCATAAAGATTTATTGTTTTATATCAATGTAATACAAAGGCTACAGAAATCAGTACGACATTAAATCTCTTTTGATGATGTCCGAAGCTTTTTCAGCTACCATTATCGTGGGAATATTCGTGTTGCTCCATGGAATGGTAGGCATCACAGAAGCATCCACCACTCTAAGACCGCTAACACCTTTTACTCTAAAAAAAAATGAAACATGTTTTATGAAGCACAGATACATAATATTTTCATATTTTAAAAATTATTTATTCATTTAAAAAGAGATATTTAAACAGCAATGATACCACTTTATTGATAGAAGGATAAAGAAACATATTTTGACTGCTACACAGAAAAAAATAAAACCCAATTTGGGTCGAAAGATTCTTAGGTATGTGCCTAAATTGGGTCATGCCTGTTTTTGTTACCACTGTGTAGTGTATTCATTTTAAGCACTGTTAAATGCCCAGTTAAAAAAAAAAAAAAAAAAAAAAAAAAAAAATTTTTTTTTTTAATATGAAACTTAAGAAAAAATATGATTTTTTTTTATGGTTATTTAACAGTGCCCAAAATGGATACACTACACAGTGGTAACCAAAACAGGCATGACCCAATTTGGGCACATACCTAAGAATATTTCGACCCAAATTGGGTTTTATTTTTTTCTGTGTAGCTTGTTTTCAAAGTTGATATAATTAGGGTACAAGGTTTCTAAATAAGATTCATTTGAATAATCATGCTATATTTTTAGTGCATATTAATTCAAAACACATCCTGGTTTATCATGAACATGTGTCGATGTATCCACAAGAGGTATCAGCATTGAATTTAGAAATTTTTCTCTTGCAGTGATTTCTGCTGCTCCGGGGGATAGGAGTAGCCGGCAATCTGGAATTCCGATTGGTAAAGGGCCACTTTTCACTTTTAGACAATTACTAAGCATAAAATCCCTAATTTTCTGGAGAGACATCTTGATGTTCCTAAAGGGGACCTTCGTCGGAGCACTACCTGAATTCAACACTGAAAGGTAATCTAGCCAGCTTTTCTGGATATGTGACCCCAAAATGACCCTGTCGAATTTTCTCGAACATGTGACCTAACCCAATGGTCTTTTCTTACCCCAAAACGGTAAGATAAAAATTTAGTCAAAATCGTTAGAGTCGTTTTTTAGGTAAAATGAGCTTGACCCATAGTGACCCCAGCCCAGAATGGCCCACTAATTTAATTTTCCCGCACACGTGACCTAGTCCAATGATCTTTTCGTGAAAGAAAAAGGTAGGACACAAAATTTAGTCAAAATCATTTGAGCCGTTTTTAGATAAAATTAGATTGACCCGTAGTGACCCTAAAATGGCCCACTAATCAAATTATCTTGAAAATGTGACTCCGCCCAATGATTTTTTCGTATCTCAAAGCGGTAGGATACAAAATTCAGTCAAAATCGTTAGAGCCGTTTTTTAGTTAAAATTAGCTTGACCCGTGTGAGCCCAAAACGATCCACTTATCGAATTTTCTCCAACATGTAATTTTCTCGAACATGACCAATGGTCGTCTCGTAATCTAAAATTGTCAGATACAAAATTTACTCAAAATCGTTTCAGCTGCTTTTTTTTAGATAAAATTAGAATTGACCCTGAACCGTAGTGAGCCACAACGACCCATTAATTGAATTTTCTCAAACATGTGACCTAGCTCAATGATCTTCTCGTGCCTGGAAACGGTAGGATACAAATTTTGGTCAAAATCGTTAGAGCCGTTTTTTAGATAAAATTAGCTGGACCCGTAGTAACCCAAAAATAACCCACTAATCGAAATTTCTCGAACATGTGACTTATCCAAATGGTCTTCTCATAATCGAAAATGGTAAGATGGAAAATTTCGTAAAAATTATTTCGTCCTTTTTTTACATAAAATTAGCTTGACCCATAGTGACCCAAAATGTCCCACTAATCGAATTTTCTGGGACATGTGACCTAGCCCAATGGTCTTCTTGTGCTCGAAAACAGTATAATAAACAATTTAGTCAGAATCGTTTCAGCCGTTTTTTAAGTGAAAACTTCTTTAGGCGCGTTGGGCATTTTTTGAGATGAAAAAAAAACATTGAATTCGCGAAACTGTTACCGACACCTCTGTATATTTGGCGACGATACTGCAATAGCTGGAGCCTTTTTTGAGATGGGAAAAAACCATTGAACTCGCGACACTGTTACCGACACCTCTGTATATTTGGCGACGTTTCTGCAATAGCTGGTTCAGGTAAGCAACCAGATTTGCTTAAATTAATATCTCACTTTGACAGCAAAAGTGATATTACTCTCTATTTAGCATTATTTAAAAGACAAATTTCTCGAATGAATATAATAAAAGAAAATTGGGTCACACATTTGTTAAGTTTAATTCCGTTAGAAATCGTCAATATTATAGCTAGAGAGCCAGAAACATTGGCAAACAATTACGATTACGTAAAATATTTACTTCTTAAACGCTTCAAAATGACGCCAGAAGAATTTAGGCAGAAATTAATGTCACATGAAAAAGAATCTTCAGCCACTTGGCGCGATTTAGCATTTGAATTAAGAAATTATTTGGAAGAATGGATTAGTGGTCTTACAGTATCTGATTTTGAATCCTTAAAAGGATTAATAGTAGTAGATCAAATTAAGAAAAGGTTACCTATAGAAATGAAAGAACATTTTATTGATGATCTTCCAAAAATTAAAAATGTAGACGTATTAGTAAGTAAACTAGACGATTATGATGCGGCGAGACGTAATGTTAAAACCATGAATAGAATTTCACACCACTTTGAAGATAGAAAACCCGAAGTAAGTAAAAATGAAAATTCGCAATCTTTCGTACATACTCAATACCAAAACAAAAGAAATAAATCTCAAATTAGGTGTTTTAGATATAACTCTCAAGGCCACATAGAGTCTCAGTGTAATAATAGCATAGACTCTACCGAAAACTATCGAAATTATAATCGCCAAAATCCCAATTCTAATGCCGATGTACAGGAAAAAGCTAACATTGCTACAATTCGAATCAGAAATAACTCTAAACCTAATGGAATGGGTAAAATAATTAATATCAAAGGCAAAGAAGCAAGTCTATTGTTTGATACAGCTTGATGTTTCTTTATTCAGTTACGAATGTTATGTCAATATTGGGTCGCCAAATTGTCTGCTGTTGATATCTTATTAAATGACATTGGCAAAGAAACTGTAAATCTAATTGGATATTTTGTGTATGAAATACGTGTTGATGGGTTTCTTATAACAACGAAATTTTATGTTTCAAAATCTCTCGCATACGATATTGTAATAGGGAAGACGTGATCAGCAAACTAAAGTTGGCGATAGATGAAGAGGGAATTAAAATTGTTGGCGAGCGTAATACTTTTCTAGTAGGTTGTCTTAAAGTTGTAAATAATTCCGATGAAAAATTAAATTATGTTGCCAATTCATACAATGAAGCTAAAGTATAAAAAGGAAATAGTTCACGTGCAGAAAACGAAATGATTGGTTTTATGAATAAAAATAATACAGAAAATAATTTCAAGATAAATTTAGCACGCGCGGTGAAAACAGATAAAAGTGACTCAACTCGCGAAACCAAATCAAAAGATGAAAATGAAATAACAAAACACGGAAAATATTATAATTTAACGATCACGAGAAAAGAAATAGACGGAAGTAATATAAAAAGAAAAAATGAAAATAATGAAATATTTCACGAAAGTTTAAAGAAACGTGGTCACTGATACGGAAATGAAGTGAAATCATTTTATAGAAAATAAAAGTTTGTTGATAGAAATTATAGATACCGCAAACAATACGCGCAGTATGAAGATAGAAAAAAGCATAATGTTCACGAATACCGTAAACAAGACAGGCAGCAAAGAAGTAATCATTTTTGGAGTGATAGGAAGTGGGAACCCTATTTTGCAGATAAATGTTATTACAAAAGATATGAAACTACATTTCATGGACGAAATGATGAATGTATTGAGAATTGTTTAAATTGTGGATGAAAATTCATAAGTTTCATTGGTATTCATTTCAAAGAATACCAATTAATTAAATTTCATATTTCATGTATTTGTAAATTTACGTTTTAAGCAATAGATTGCAATTTTTGTATGTAAAATAATATGCATTATTTTTCATGTACAATAGCGCATTAAATGAAAATTGTAATATAATTTTTGTAGTAGTAGTTTATAATAATGAATAAAAAAAAAACACTTCATTTAAAAGTATTTCCTGCACAATAAAACGTTTTCTGACGATTCAAAAATACACACATAATTGTTCAAGTTTTCACTTCTGTCGGCACTCCCGGAGTGCCATTGTTTTTTTTTATATAAACTTAGCTTGACCCTGACCCGTAGTGACCCAAAATGACCATTAATCGATTTTTCTGGATCATGTGACGTAGCCCAATGATCTTCTGGTGCCCGAAAACGATAAAATACAAAATTTAGTTAAAATCGTTACAATCATTTTTTGGATAAAATTAGCTTGACCCATAGTGACCCAAAAATGACCCACTAATAAAATTTTTTTGAACATGTGACTTAGTCAAATGGTCTCATAATCCAAAATGGTAAGATACAAAATTTCGTGAAAATCGATTCAGCCAGATTCAGATACAAAAAATTAACTTCACCTTGACCCATAGTGACCCAAAAGGACCCACTAATCGAATTTTCTCGAACGCGTGACCTAGCCCAACGGTCTTCTTGTGCTCGAAAAAGGTAGGATAAAAAATTTAGTTAAAATCGGTTCAGCCGTGTATTACATAAAATTAGCTTGACCCTTACCCATAGTGACCCAAAATGACCCATTAATAGAATTTTCTCGATCATGTGACCTATCCCAATGGTTTTCTCGTGCCTGAAAACGATAAGATACAAAATTTAGTAAAAATCGTTAGAGCCATTTTTTAGATACAATTAGTTTGACTCGTAGTGACCCAAAATTGACCCACTAATCGAATTTTCTCGAACATGTGACCTAGCCCAATGGTCTTCTCGTGCCTGAAAACGGTACAATACAAAATTTGGTCAAAATCGTTAGAACCGTTTTTATATAAAATTAGCTTGACCCACGGTGACCCAAAATGACCTACTTGTCGAATTTTCTCGAACATGTGACTTAGCCTAATGATCTTCTCGTGCCTTGAAAAGGTAGGACACAGAATTTATTCACAGCCGTTTGAGTCATTTTTTAGGTATAATTAGCTTGATCCTGACCCGTAGTGACCCAAAATGACCATTAATCTATTTTTGTCGATCACGTGACCTAGCCCAATGGTCTTCTGGTACCCCAAAAGGGTAGGTTACGAAATTTCGTCAAAATTGTTAGAGCCGTTTTTAAGATAAAATTTGCATATCAACACACAGACAGACAAGATTTGTTCGTATTATATGATATATTATAGATCAGGGGTTCCCAAACTTTTAGACCGACGTACCATTAAATTGAAGTTCATACTTCCGCGTACCACCAGACATCAAACGTAATGCTAATAAAGGAAAAACTGTAAAAGTGGAACTTCCCATATTTTGTTAGATTTAAAATCACCATATTAAATAACTTTACTGTATTAAAAACGTTTTCCATGAAACAGAAAGAAACTTACACATTTGGTACAGAATAAAAGAAAAATTTCAACTGACAGAAATAAACAATGAATTTTATTTCAAATATATTCAATTATACTTCAACACCGAAATAATCAATAAAAAAAAAAAGTTTTAATTTCTTTTATTTGAACAAGCTCCTCCTACTTTCATGAAAAAAAAAATGTTTAAAAGTTTTTCTACTAATTAAAACTGTTACATTGATTAATTTTTAAATTAGGTCTTTATTTACAAATTTTAATTTTCTCCCGTATAAATTTAATAATACATGTGTTTAATTCTGGAAAACTGGTTGTATCATAAGCAGCGTGTGCGAATTTCAGACAAAGCGTTTACAATCTCTAATTTTCCCTCGAAAATTTCCAAAATAATAAATTCATGCAGTTTTTGATTTTATAATATTTTGCTGGTATTTCATTTTACGTACCAGCATCGCACTTTCGCGTACCAGTAGCCAGAGCTTTGCGTACCAGTACTGGTACGCGTACCATAGTTTAGGAACCCCTGATATAGATTATTTTTGCTGTTTCCCGATTTAAAAAAAAAAAAAAACATCTACGAGGCAGTAATTGACGTTATAATATGTGTTGTGATAGTTAGTGTGATATGAGATTAAGTCGATAGCATGCCTCGCTATATTGATGTTTGATCATTGCTCATAGTGAGCTCATTAGATTATGAATAAATAAAGATATCGTTATACCTCTTTCATCGTTACATCCAGGCCCTAACCAAGAGAGTTTTATGATTAGGGCAATTTTAAATTTTTAGTTAGTTTGGAAGCGCCACGATTCATTTTTGAACATAAAGGTTTCAGATTTCGGACATTTTATCCAGTAGGTACAAGCCCTTGCTACTAGACATGCCAGCGAGTCAGTTGAAATTTACCTTTCTGTATTCATGTCATAATAGTAATAATTGTGAACAATAGAATAATTTTAAAGTAGTAAACATTATTTTAACTTTGAGTTTTCACATCTTTGCTGTTCATAAATTATGAAATGCTTTTTTTAATAATTCATGAAGAAAGAAAAGATTTATTACATAGTAGGTAACTTCAACAATTTGACAGTTAAAAATGAAGATTTATAAGGGGAAAAAATCTAGAAAAAGTTATTCTAACGTCATTATGCGATTTTTCTAAGCTCATTTCAGATTTCTAACTGAACTTAGTCTGCTTGCTTGGAATGAAACAAATGGCTGTAAAAGGAAACTTCCGAAATTAAGTGATAGATTTGATGCATTTCATTTTTTAAAAAAAGTACTGACCATTACTAGATTTTCCATAGTAATCTATATATTTAAAACGCTAAGCGATTTCTTTCGACAATCCGTGAGAACAAACTACTGCATCAAATTACATCATTCTTTTTTTAAATGAAAGATATTTGGACACAGATTTGTTATCATGCATTCGTTTGTTCGAAAATTTAATTAATTAACCGTAATTTTCAATTAAACTTTTACTTCTGCTAATGGCGTCATAATCGGATAACGCCTACTGTTGCGAAGCACAGAGTTTATTCTCTAAACTCTGTGGTTGAATAAAAGAGAAATAATAAATATTAAAATCACGCGGTTTTAAAGCCGAATTTGTTAATTTGCAAGTTAAATTTCGGTAAAAATACTTATCCGCGTGTTTTATAAGCGAATAAAAATTCATATTTATTGTGACGTCACGGGAATATTGTCCATTGGGTTTATTTTATCATTATGCATTATAACTTTGTTGATGCCATTTTTTCATTAAAATTAAATACAAAATATTTTTATTTGTGTGCATGGTGTTTAAGTATTAATGTAAGGTATATGAAGTACGTGTGAAAAGTTTGCGCCGGTGAAAATGACGTTATGCTTAGCTTGAAGTGCTTTTTAACATTGATAAAACTAAAGAGAAAAATGTATATGATTGTGTTCACATGACATAATTTTACAGATTTTTGCATTCATAATTATAAAGATTAGAATTGGAGCCGTCATTGATTTCTTCATCTTGATTGCATACCTTCATTACATGTTACCAATTGCTTTTTTTTAAATTATAGGATAGAAGATTTCCTTTTTTAATAAAAAAAATTCACAAAAGTAAAGGATTTCAGGAAATTTAAAGTTATTAAAAATAGTGTTATGGTAGAAAAATATCTTGAAATAATGATTGTATTTTTAGCTAGAATAAATAATGTAAGACTAATATTTCATAGGAACCAGGTGCGAGGATTTCGCACTGAAATCTAATATTTTTTAGGTACTTCTCTATTATCCCGTCGACCACTTTTCATAACAAAAAACTATCGCCAAACTGTAAGATTAAACGCCAAAAATGCAGTCCCATTTACTTGATGTCAGAAGCATTATACGTGTTTGTTACGTCAAGTGGTTTTTAATCCGACATTTGCGTGTATTTTTCATTATGTTTTACTGATTTATTAGTTACTTTATTAATTAAAATAAGAATTGTGCCCTTAAATTCTTATATTTTATTTATTTATTTATTTTGATATTCCAATGGC
Organism: Maratus michaelseni; assembly: GCA_963931845.1. Lineage (NCBI taxonomy): Eukaryota > Metazoa > Arthropoda > Arachnida > Araneae > Salticidae > Maratus > Maratus michaelseni. The sequence goes on along the minus strand of OZ007589.1, from coordinate 176,957,440 downwards.
AACGTTCTCCCGTTTATTTGGCGAAAGTTTTTTGTTATGAAAAGTGGTCGACGGGATAATAGAGAAGTACCATTTTTTATCAATATGTAATATTTATTAGATGCAGGTTTAAAATTCTAAAGAAAAAGTAAGGATAAAAATATCTGCAAACAACATTTAGTTTTTAGTCAATCCAAAATATTATATAATTTATTCCATCAAAGTTAGAGTAAAAACTGATCCAAGATTGCAAAAGGCACGCTAGAGAAAAAAAAAAAAATTAACAATCATATTTTGACTGCATTAGAGGATGCGTCATCCGCTTCGGGAAAAACATGGGACATAGAAATATAAATCTAAACATTTCAATTTCAATGTCGCTTTTTAATTATAAATATAAAATAAACCCGTGCAGTGTTTTTTATAATAATTGCTGAGCATCATATAATGTGGTATTTTATTTTTTTGGCAACAATAATTTGAGGAAAACCTTTCATTTCTTTTAAGAAAACAATGCCGTTTTAATTTTTTATATTCAGCAAATTTTAATCAAAAACATGTTTTAACGAAACGTTAAGTGTGCTATGTCAGAAGCCTGTTCAAAATCCTTTCATATGCTATCTCATACGTCGTTCTGCGTTTTGTATTTTCTGCGAAAAAGGGATGTTGACAGGAGAAATAATATATATATGATTATTTTGATAGGTTTGTTATAAGTTCATTTAACAGTTCCTTATTAGCGCAAAGTCCTATTTCTTTCACTGTGAATTTCTCTTTCGATGTCAAAAAATGTTTTTCTACTTTTGGACACCATCCAAAATACAGTGGCAATTTTTAGAAATGTACAACAATTGTGACAACAAAGGCGCTATCGCTTTAGTTTTCATCGCGCTTACATCAATTCGAAATACTACAAATTTCTATTTTTTACTACATTTTACAAATTTAATTCTTACATCATCAATTAGAAAAAAAAATTAGCTTTCGATTGAAATTTATTTGAAAACTACCGCTTAATTTAACGATTTTTTAAATATTTTTCAAGCATGAAATTTTTTTCAATTCTACCTTATCAATGACCACCAGTTTACTTCAATAATGTAAAATAGCTCCTGGGAAAGTTGCCACATAGATTTCCCTAACCATCATAAAAAGTGAATAATAATTTTAAAAAAAAAGCGATAAATCATAAGATCAGATTATCCATAAGATAGAACATTTTGGCGCTAAACAAAAATATGTCAGGAAAAAAAAGAAAAAAAGACTATTTTTTGTTTATGTTGAACATAAAATTGATATGTTGAATTCGTTGATGAATATGTTCCATCAGATATCAGGATATGCTAGGAATTGTATTTTATTATTTTTTTTACATTTGCCAACTGTATAAGAGGAAAAATATCCCCGACTGTGATGGAAAAGGGATAATCATCCTGATTATGTCAAGGAACCGTAGAAACCATACAAATAAATTACACTTGAAAACATTAAAAATCTCCATCTGCAGATAGATTTATTACTGTAAAAAAATTCTTAATCTTTGCATAAAAATTGATTAGCTTAAAACAATGGATGCGTTTTAGAAGATATGGATTTGAAACGAACAATGATTAAAGAGGACATTTTAAAACTTTTAATTTAATCATTTTAAAACTTTTTTAACGTCGAATTTTGACGGTGCTTTTGGGCAGATGCAATGCACATGCGCATAGGAGCTCATTCGGTTGCATTATCACAGGGGGGGGGAGATGTGTGCTTTATTTACTATGTTCTGTTATTTACTGAATATGATATGAACGTAGGAATATACTATTTGTATATACTTCATAGGTCCATGAATTTTTTTTCTTGCCGTGGGGAATATGGTGGTAATGTCAAACTGATTTGCATTACACAGTTATTTACGGATTTTTTGTTTGGAGTTTGCATCGGAAATAGTACTGTATTTGACTGGGGAAAAAAATATTTGAAAGACTGTTTTATACGCAACCCTTCGTAAATAATAAAGAAGCTTATTTTACTGATACTGTTATAGTATTTTTTTTTTTGCGTCAAGTTTTGACGGGTTCCATCTAGTAAATTTCTTAAATGTATTAAATTAGTTACAGAAAGTTTTAGTGTCCCTAGGAAATTTCTTGTCCAAGGTATAGGATGTGTCAGTGCGATGATTGGGCCCTGATTATATCGACCTTTTATTTTTCCATCATTGAGCTTTCATTTAGCTTTCGCATAAACATATATGCACACATATGAACGTAACAATGCATGTATGCATATACATACATACGAATCAAAACGAGAACTTCCAATTTCCTAAAGTCGGTATTAGATACTTACCGTAGTTGTGGATCCACCACCGTCGACGGATCTCTCGGATCGCCCATTTTTGCAGTGCCAACTTGGTGACTCGTAGTAACTACCAATGTTCTCACAATGCATCTAATATACATATCTAAATCTTGTACGAATTCTTCACATCCTGGGATCACTTTATCTAATGGCCTAGCACCTATTTTCTTGACTGCAGGATTACTCATGATCTTGTTGCAAACTTTCAAGCCTTTAAAATTTTAAAAATACTAAAGTAAACTTTGTTACATGGCAAGGTGTTTACACTTTAAGTAAATTGACAGGCCTCGGAGCGGTCTCTTTTAAACGAGACTAAATCAAAATTTTCGTTTTAGGTTTATATTGCAAATGTCGTAGAAACTCGCTTCGCGATGTGTTTTTCTTGCAATTCTTGTAGTAATCTGCCAATCTGCCATTAAAATAATTTAAAAAAAAAATAGTAGTGGCCAAAAAGAGACCGCTCCGAGGCGTGAATTGATAATGCATTTATTTGTTTCATTTTTATCATAAATACAGGATATATGAGAATTATTTTTACAACTTTGACATTAAAATCTGAAAGAAATAAAATTGCCAAATTATGCTTTGTTTGCATGTAATAGCAACACATGCATATTTATATGCAAAGCGTTCTCTTTAAAGCAAATAAAGAGTTGTAAATTTTTAAGCAAAAACGGAATTCTCGGACTAATGGACTGACCATGGAGGTCTTATACCCTGGTCTGTTAGATTATCAGGTATCATGATTTATCACATGATTTATTTTCTATGGATATACATTCTGATGGAATGACAGGACTTATCCTATCATTTCATTTGTAGAACTTTATATAAAATAAACTTTATTAACTTTTAATCGTAGAGTTGACACAGAACTACAAACGACATATCAAAATGATCGCAAAAACAAATTCTTGCCGAATATGTTATTTATTTTATTATTGTGTGTATATAGTATGATTTAATATTTTATAATATGCTTTTTTTTTTATAAACAAGTAACCAGTTTCAATAACAATTTTTTACTACTGTGTCGTGACAGTTTGTCGAGAATTCACAAAGACTTTTAGAAGTAATTAACAAGTAAATGTCAACAGAATTTACGATGCACTTAACAATATTTATGGCCAGCCCACCAAAAAAGTTAGACCCTGGGAACGGAAATTACAAAATTCAAGTGACTATTACAAGAGGTGGAGTTTCGTGGTTTGGATCTAGTCAATTCTCAAACTGTTGATTCAATTAAGCTAGCCACTAAGAGCTCACCGGAATCTGCATTTGAAATTAGCATATAAATATAGATAAGAATTTTTATATAGGCTAATTTTAGCTAATTAAAATTTTTCTCACAAGGCAAGCTTTTTTAAAAAAATTAACACAACGTAATGCTTTTCGCTTTTGAAGCACTTAAAATTAAGGAATTTAAATTAGGCAATTGTTAATGAATATTCTTAGATTATTATTTTTTTCCAAATTACCTTGCCCAGAGATAATTAATCTATAATCAATTTACTGTACTTTTATGTATTATATATGTACTATCAAGTTAAACTGTACTTCTGTTTCCTTCATGTTGAATGATTGTAAGAAAATCGTAACCAGATTAGATCATCGGCTTAAATCATCCCAACACATTCAAACAGGGGTGTAACACGGTGGTAAACGATACGCCGTATAACTTTTGGAATTTTTAAGAAACTCAAATATCCTCTGTTTTTCAACTAAAACTATAGCTTATGCTTCTTGATTTTTTTTTACGAGTAACAGCACTGTATTCAAGATCATGTGTACCGTACACCTGTGGCTAATATCAATGATTTGAAGACAAGAATCACAGATTACAGTTTAAATTGAAATATTCACGTAAATATGCTGAGTGTGCTTTGAAAAAATTGAGCTATCCCTAGGTTGTTTTTGATACTTTTTAACATAGTTGAAAAGGGTATATGACTTTGGTTTGTTTAGCCGTCTGTCTGTCTATCTGTATTCTAACTGACGTAAATGTACTTGGATTACTATGAGCTTAGTATATGTTATTGAGGTTTACCATAGGACATTCTTTATTGAAATAAAATGTGCAGCATTTATAGTTCGTTTAGAGGGACACACAAAATAATTCCGATACATTATGGTCTATAGGGAAAATCGTTTGCAGTGTATTTTAATGTTGTTACAGTATTTCGAACACACTGAAATTCATATACATTATTGAGGTGCAATAGAACATTATTTATGTAGAATCTGGAGTGCATTCCATTTATCATTCATTTACAGGGACACACAAAAGAATTGTGTTACATTATGATCTATAGGGAAAATAATATGCAGGGTATTTTTAAAATGTTACACTGTTTCAAACATAATGAAATTGATGTGCAATGTTGAGGTGAACGGCAAGACGCTTACTTATGGAATATGGAGTACATAGTATTTATTCATTTATAGGGACACAAAAAAGTAATTTGTTTACAGTATTGTCTATGAGCGATAATCGCTGGAAATGTGTTTTCAGATGCGGTATGCGTTTTAAAGCTCAATGGAATTTTAGTAAATTACTTGGTGTGTATGAATTATCTAGCTAGCTACAGCAGACAAACAAACAGGTAGACGGCAGATAGACAAACGGGCAGATGGTAGGCAAACAAACTGAAGTGATAAACACTATTTAGCTATGTTGGGAAATGTTAAAGAAGGGAAGAGTCAATCAAATTACAACTCACAGCAAGATGACATTTAAGAAGATCCTAAATATTATAAATCTAGAGTGAAATTTCTAATAGAGTAAAGTAAGAAAATGCAATGTGTTTACTTAGGTAGAGAAAAAAAGAAGTAAAACAGGAAGTCCCAGCGTTGGAAATCTCAGTCTGCTACAAGGTAATCTCTGTTTAACATTCTTTTGTATATATCACATGGTTTATTATAGAAAATTGTGAAGCAAATGATTTGATGGAACTTCAAACATGCACGGGGAATATAGCGGAGTGTGCTATCCAGACTCAGAGATATAATACCAAGCCACTTTCATGCTTGGTGGAATGCGAATGTGTTAAACATTGCAAAGTTCATGTTACACAAACAGTTAAAATGACATGAATTCGTTAAAATATTTGCGTCCTCTGAAACTCGTCCAATGTCTGCAAATGATTGTCTCTGGCCCATTCCGATCCTGGTCGGGTTTGACGAATAAGTATTAATGAGTATATACATATATACGTGTCGCGTGTGTATATTTTTAAACAGTATTTTCTAAAATTTAGCATCGAATCACACAAAAAATTACTTATTTGATAAACTGCGCATAAAATTTTATTATAGTAAAAATTCCTTTAAAGCTATGCATTAGTTTTTGCATGATGTTTTAACAACATACAAACAGACTTACACTTTTATATAATAGTATGAGTCTTATACACAGGGTGGACCAGAACTGAAACGCGCTTTAATTTTTTATCTGCTAGAGATCCGTAAGCAATGTAAATAGCAAAAATTTTCAAATTAAAGTAGGAATATTAACATTATGTAAATGAAATAGTCCTGCTACTATTTTTAAAAAAGTTACACTTTTTTAATTTTTATAAGGTCTCACGGTCCTATAAGTTATATTTAGAAAAATACTTGCCGTGCTTTGAAAAGTAAAACAGTAAAAATTCTATTTATCTATTACCAAAACTCACCTAAGTATGATACACTGAATTATATGCCATTTCGGAGATTTCCGGCAAGACGATTTTTTACTGGTGGAAAGTTCCAAAATTTCATAAAATTCAACATATCGTTGTAGAAGAATGGAACTTTTACTGTTTTACTTACTAGAGCATGGAGAAAAGTTTCCGAAACATAACTTATAAAGTTCAGAGACCATATAAGAAATTAAAATGTGTAATTTTTTGAAAATTAATGGCAGGACTATTCCATTAACATAATCTTAATTCCTACCTTATTTTGAACCATCCAAGTAAAAAATGAAAGAGTGTTTCAATCTTTTTGGGATACCCTGTATGTACGTTTTTTGACCCATTTTTATATCTGTCTATCTATCAATCTAACTACTTGACTATATCAGGATTTTTCAACTTTTTTCAATTCCTACTATTAGTTCACACTCTTCCTATATATATTTACATATCTTGTTCAAATTTTCAATCGTTAATACAATACTTTTTATTCATTCACTCAAGTTCAAATACATTTTTTTAAAACTTGTAGTGGAGGACACTTGATGTTAATACAGTTTTTTCAAATATTAATTCATTAATTTAATTTAATTTAATAAAAAGTAACTAAAATAAAAATTTTCTTTGTTGACCTAAGTAGGAATTGACAATTTTTTTAATTTTTTATATTACTTGTTTAAAATAAAATTCCATGACACACTAGAACCGTTAAACGTTACGTGTCACACTTGCACCGATAGTTTAACTTACAAAGCACACTCTCGAAAAGCAAGAAAAAAGTATACCTTTTTTTTATTATTATTTATTAATGCAAACAAACTGTACAATCATGGCCATATATTAAAAAAATATATTTATTATAATTTATACTAAAATGATAAAAATTTACTCTGTTTAAAAAAGTATTTGCATATATTTAATCTTTTGTGTATTACACTTTAACATTGAAAGAAATAGCTGCGCTTCACATTATTTTAGAATAATTTCTTTGCTGGATTGATTTTTTCGGTAGGCGTCTTCTTATTTTTTTCCCAAGGATTCTAGCCGTGATTTATTTTTTTGTTTTTTTTATTTGTTTTCACTGCTGAAAAGTTTATTTCACCCAACAAATATTACTTACAGAACGAGAACAAGTATTTTCTAAAAGTAATAGTACTTTTTGTATAATACATTTGTGTACTTTTTGTGTAATATATATATTGTGTAATATTTAATTTTGTATTCACCTTTAAAAGAAATGTGCTGCAGCATAGTGGTTGGAACCTCTGATCTACATATGTGCATGCATATTAAGCCTCTTTTTCTATTCTTTAACGTTTGGCTAGATATTTGTGAAACTCATGTAAAAGCTTTTACCTCCTTTAAATAGCAAATTCCGAAGTTGGTTTACCTAATATTATAACAGATGTATATAGCTTAGTAAATAGTTAAACGATAAAATAAACGATTTTTGTGCTATCCCAGTAGGTGATAGCACTAATCAGCATCTACACGCTCTACCTTTCGTGCGCGCGCTGGGAGATTTCTTTTGCAGTTTTCACCGGAATTCCAGAGACGCGGTCGGTTTTATTCGCGCGCATCGCTAATCATGATTTGGGAAGATGGGATTTCTTCTCCGGCTAGTCTTAGTGTAAATAATTATATATAGATATGTGGAATTGTGACCTAAACCATGTAATCAAGAATGAGACATTAAGTGTCTTTTACAAAAATCCCTGAGTGCTTTCGGATTCTGACTAAAAAAATGTCTAAGTTAATAAGCCGGTTTAAAAAACTTCAAATTGTGGGACTAAGTAATCAGTTTCACAATATGATCTTTATGACCCTTACCTTGAACAACATCTTCTATATCTCGAAAATCGGCAAAGTAATTAGGATCGATAACTGGTGGATCATAAGGATCAGCAGACTGGAGAGACACTGACCCGATGCTTCTTGTGCGCAGAAGCTGAGAGCCACAAGTTATCAAACTCTTATTTGATGACGGAATGAGGACTCTTGCGACGAGCTGTAAATAAATAGAAAATAAAAAGATAAGATAAACATAATAAGTACAGTTTCTGTAAAACTTCAGTAGTTCAGTTATGTTAAATTGTACTGACTGATAAATAAACACTTATAGTGAAAAAAAAAAGGATAAAGTATGAGTTGGAACTTGACAAAACTAATTTCTGTATTAGCTGCAAATGCATGTCAAACATGAATAATTTCTGTATTAGCTGCAACTGCATGCCAAACATGTCTGAATACTATTGGTGGAAAACGAAATTAACGTTTTTCAACGTCCCTAATCATCCTGGAATAGATCTTCTAACATCCAAACAGTTAACTCAGCGATCATGTTATTGACTTGAATCGCATTGTAATATGATATCCTCTATCTCTATCCCTTTGAATACTGAAGTGGTTGCTTTAGAATGTGAATATGATTTTAGAGGTAAATATTGGAATATGATTCCATGTGAAAGCATATTCACTGAGTGTCCAAGAAATTAGAGGCACCCCTAATTTGAAAGTAAACTAATCCGACAGTGAAGTAGAATGACATAACAAAGCAGAGTTGCTTATATAAGGAACTCTCAGCTTTTGTACAACGTAGTTAGCACGGAAGTTACAGTAAAAATAGGTAAGACGAAAGATTTAAGTGACTCTGAACGAGGGATGACCACCGGTGGAAGAAGAGCTGGTTCCAGCATCTCTGAAACAACGACTCGTTAAGGATTTTCTCTCCCAACAGTATCTCGGACGTTTAGAGAGTGGCAGTTGAGAAAAAAAAAACTTGAAGCGATAAGGACCATTCTGGTAAAAAAAAAAGAAAAGGCTGGTGAACGAGAAAGGTGAAAGGCGAGTTGCATGCTTAGTCCGCATCAACAGAAGGGCAACAACACGACAAATTACAGCTGAAATCAATCAGGTGCATCACAAAGCAAATCCCAACGCACAACAAGACGGGCTTTGTAAAGTATGGGCTTTAGCAGCAGGAGACCATCAAGAGTGCCTTTGGTATCACAGAAAAAATAGGAAAAGGCGCCTGTTGTGGGCGAAGGAACGACGAAATTAGTCACTTGAGGACTGGAAAAGAGAGCCTTGTCCGATGAATTTCGTTTCCTGCTCCATCATGCAGATGGCAGAATCTGAATATGGCGCAAAGAGCTCGAATTCATGGACCCTCCTGCCAAATGACAACAATGCTGGCAGATTTCAGAATGCTGGCGGTGGAATTATGGTGTGGAATATGTTTTCCTGGAGTACACTTGGTCCCTTAATATCTGTGGACACAACTCTGAACAGCACAGCTTACCTCAACATCGTTGCCGATCCCGTGCACTTGTTTATAGCTATAATGTTCCCTTATGGAGATGGTAACATTCAACAGGACAATGCACCTTACCACCACGCTCGATCGGTCTTAAATTGGTTTGAGGAACATCAATCAGAGTTTAACTTGTTTACATGGCCGGCTCAGTCTTCTGACCTCAATCGTATTGAGCATTTGTGGAACGAAGTCGAAAGAACACTTCAAAGCTTTGAAACGCCACCATCCAATCTGACCAATCTTCAGCTGCCATTATGTCAGCATGGGTCAACATTCCTCAACAACGGTATTAGCAACTTATTGAGTCCATGCGAAGAAGAATATCAGCTGTGATCAGAGTTAGAGAAGGACCAACTCGTTATTAGAAGGTGTCTCTAATTTTTTGGCCACTCAGTGTAAGTAAGATTTTCTCAACAATGGTAAAACGAGCATGCCGTACGCCAAGTCGACCGCCTCATCTATGGTCACAGGAGTTTTTACATGCGTGCGCCAGGTAGTCCTAGTTGACCCAGGACACCACGCAGGTACAATCCATAGAGTAGAAATACTAAATACAATATAAAAAGTCTATGGTACACTCTATCGGCCAAGGAAGAGCACCATGCAATGCACATCACTCCTCCTGATACTCCAAACAACAAATGAGACGTCTGGTTACTTCGACAGCAAAACCCAGATCAAATCTAAATATATTATAAAAGTTTTACCTTTAACGTTATGTGTATAATAATAATAATAATAAATATTTTTTTCTTAATATCTCAAAAACATTATTTTATTTAATTAAAGAAACAGAAAAAAAAAATCGTTAAACATTAAAATTTTAACAGACAAAAAAAAAAAAAAAAAAAAAAAAAAAAAAAAAAGACTTGTATAATCAAACCAATTGAAAACATTGGAAGCATATTAATAATAGTGCTTTAAAACAGTTGATTTGAATATATGTCAATTTGGAACTTTTAAAAACAAGAAAATTTCCTGAACATCACGGGAACAATTTTTAGAGCTCAAAAGTGTATGATGTTGCCGTCTAGTGGCATAGTAACTAATAAAAGAGGTTTCCAAAAATTAAAAAAAAAGTAACAAGAAAACGCGGAGTATGGAGTTAATAAAAAAATGTTGTATTTTGCCAGAAAAGATTGGATCGAATGAGGGAATGGATAGAGACGTTAACCTGATGAAGGTAAAGCAGTTTACTAATTAACTGGGACATTTGAACAAGCTGGATGAATTTTCGATTTCAGACATTTTGTCATATTTTTTAAGCAACAAATTGTTCTTCATCTCAAGACAGATAAGGAACCTGCTTGAACTCACAATTTCCAGTGAAGATTCAGTCTCGAGTGTATTTATTGGAGAGGAGTAACAACAAATTTAATAAGCAGATGTTTTAGAAAGTAACTAAAATTTATCTCACTATACTGCATATATGTTGTTAAATTTTGATGATATTTAATTGAATGTTTATATAAATTGCGCCTATACTGCTGGCTACAAAGTAAAAGAAAAAAAAGCAGTTTCATTTTATAAATGATGATATATCATCGACTATTCAAAATTTCAAATTTCAACATAATGTTTCTTATGTAGATTTTCAATCTTTCTGAAAGTTTCTCTAAATTTGGTTAAAAACTTTGCATGGTGAAAGAGAAAGACATTAAAAAAGATGGAATTTTAAAAAGAAACGTTTATATTAGGGTGGTCACAAGTTATATGGGGAAATTTTTTTTTTATCTAATCTTTCGGGAGACCCTCCTAAAATTTGCCAATTAGTTAGAAAATGATATTGGTAAAGTTTCAGCTCAATTGAATAATATTAACCCGTGCCTCATCGAGGTTGAATTATTGAAAAAATGCGATTTTTGGTGAAAAATTGCAGTTTTTCTTTCATTAAGTGAAAATTATTTGTCCTAATAACCTGATTGATGTCTTATTTGATAAACAATGTTGTTGCTTTGAACTTTTACTCTCATCAAAACTTATATTTAATGACATTTAGCATTTTTCAGGTCAGGTCGTGAACTATACCCTCAAATCTGCATTTTTGAAAAATAAATGGAAAATGACAGCAAAATAATTCTAATCATTTCTGACCACTTTTTTGTATTTTTTACGTTAAAAGACAAAAGAAAAAAAATTATAACTTAAATTTTTTTTTCACGAATTATAGTTAATTATTAGGTATCTAGTTTTGCGCCTCGAAAGAAAAAGCTCCTGAATTTGTATTGCAGTTAAAGTGCATTTAACACGAACCTCTGAAACTCTCTTTTTTAATACATGGTAATTTTTCCTTCTTTCTATCGTTAAGAAGTCTATTTTTAGCATCGACGAAACCTTCCGACACCCGGCAGTCGTGAAATGCACCCCTTCTTTCAGTGTGATTGGCTGGAGGCCCCCCTCTGTCTTACGAGGGTGGAAAAGGGGAATTTAGTTAATGTTTGTCTTTCAAGCAGTGAACGTTCGCTTAATTTCTTTTCTTGTGACGCTTGAGAGATAATGGATTTAGAACCTTCGTGTTCTACAGTAATAACGAGCATGAGTTCAAGGCAGAAAGACAAGATTTTTTTAATTGGTCACATGTCTCACCAAATCACTGGCAGTAAGTTACCAAGTAATTGTCAAGTTTTACGCAGTTTATTTTATAATATGCGCCAAGTGAATCTGAACACCAGAGAAGCTGCTAGACTTACAGTACAGGAAGTTGTACTTTTTTGGGAGAAAGCCAAGATACCAACCAGACACTTTAAAGACTGTGTTGCAAAGGCTGAAAAACTTTACGAAGAGTGGAGAAAACTACAAAAAAATGCTACAAGATCCAACTCCAAAGCGCAAAATAAAAAAGTAGAATCTTTCAAGTCAACGCTTGATGACCTTTTTGATGTTGCTCATCAGGATGCAATTAAAAACATTACTGAAGAAGACAAACAGTTTTTGTTACTCCAGAGAAAGAAAGGGCGCCCTGGTTGCATGGGAGGAGTTGACATGAAATTTGTAAAAGCTGAAGAACGAAGAGAAAAAAGACGAGCAGCTGAGCTGGCAAGATTGGAAAAATCAAGAAGAATTTTAGGTTAGTTTTCTCTTTTATATTATTTAATACTACTTTGCACATAGGTTTAAATTAACACTTTTATTTAATTCAATTTCTTAATTGTTTTTCTATGTTAAGATTAATTAACTTGATACTATTTTCTTTAAGTGCTTATTATTTTTATTTTTAGAAGATAAAGATGTAGAACTGGAATCTTTACCAGGCACAAGCGGCACAAGCACATCGGAGGAAGAGAAGCTTTGTCAAGATGATATGGAAAATAATTTTCCAGATACAGAAGAAAGTGAGCCAGGAATAAAGAAAAGGAAGTACTCAAAAGGAACTGAAGAGATTATTACGGAAAAATTGTCTTTACTGTTAGATAGATGTAGCATATCTGATAGAGACACAGTTAGAATAATTTCAGCTACTGCAGAAGCATTAGGTCATAATCCAGAGACTTTAATTTTAAGTAGAAGTGTAATAAGACTCCGTAGACAACAATTTCGAAAACAAAGAACTGAGCTCATAAAAAACAGATTTAAAAATTCTGATTTAGAGGGAGCTGTTGTCCACTGGGATGGAAAACTGCTTCCATATATTTTGAATAAAGAAAATGTAGAAAGGGTAGCGGTATTAATTAGCTGTGGGGATGAAGAGCAGTTGATAGGTGTTCCCCAGCTTGAAAATAGTATGGGAATAACCCAGGCAAAAGCTGTATTTTCAGCAATTGAAGAGTGGGGGGCAGTTGGTAAAATCTAGGCAATGTGTTTTGACACCACTGCGGTAAACACAGGTCGCCTCAAGGGAACCTGCATTTTGCTACAGCAATTATTAGAAGAAAATCTTCTCTATTTACCATGTCGCCACCATATTCTAGAAATTATACTCAGAGCAATTTTTGATTGTAAAATGGGCACAACCACTGCCCCTCAGCCAGATATCTTTAAAAAATTTCAAACTGGGTGCTCTAAACTGGACAAGACAAAATATAAAACTGCTATTGAAGATGAAGATATCAGATATAAAATACTAAATTTGGACGAAATTTCAAGTTTTCTGATCGAACATTTAAACCATAAACACCCCAGGGATGACTATATAGAATTTATCCAACTTTGTTTAATTTTTATAGGACGTCTTCCACCAAAAGACATTTTTTTCAGAGCACCTGGTGCTATTCATCACGCCAGATGGATGGCTAAGGCCATTTACTCTCTCAAAATATATCTTTTCAGGGATCAATTATCATTAACATATTTAGAAGAAGAAGGTATTAGAGACATTTGTTTGTTTATCATCAATATATATGTAAAAGTGTGGTTCAATGCTCCCACTCCGACTTTGGCTCCCAATCAAGACCTGCAATTATTAAAATCATTTGTTGCCTACAGGAAAATTGATAAACAGGTTGCAGACAAAGCGCTTTCTAAAATGATAAAACACTTATGGTATCTTAACTCGGAGCAAGTTGCATTTTCCTTTTTCGATGAAACTTTGGAAAAAACAGTCAAAATAAGTATGGCTAAAATATTAATGTTATTTGAAGAAGAAAATGATGATGATGATAAGGATGTAAGAGCCACAATAGATTTCAATGAAGTGGAATATTTATTGGACAAGGAAGTAGATTTTTTTGTTTCATCTCAAACTGTAAAATTTTTTAGAAGATTTGAGATCAATATACAATTTTTAAATTCTGATCCCGATGTATGGTGTGAAGATAAACATTATTTGAAAGCAAAAAAAATAGTGAATGGTTTTAAGGTTGTCAATGACGCAGCTGAAAGGGGAATAAAATTAATCCAAGACTTCAATTCATGTTTAACGAAAGACGAGGAGCAAAAGCAGTTTCTGTTACAAGTGGTATCTGAATGCAGAAAATTTTTTCCAGACTCTTCAAAAGCCACATTATCGAAGCCATTACCACATTAATATGATAATTGTAAGTGATAATATTTTATTTCCTTTATAACCACTCGTTTTTTATAACACAACTTTAATAATGAAATGTATTTGAACATTATTTGTTCTCATTTTTATACTTTGCTCTTTATTTCTTATAAATCATTCAGTTTAAATTTCGATTTTTATCATTTACGTTGGATTTTTTTTTTTTAACGGAACCCTTTTTTTTATGTACAATAATGAAAAAATAATGAATTCAGAATCTAAAAGCAAATGAAATGGAATGTTACAATGTTTTTTCACATTTTTATAAAAAGTCATTTTTGAGAATTTGCATCATGTTTGGTCCTAAAAAATGCTATATATTTTTAAAACTAAGATTTTTTACAAAAAAAAATGTTTGGTTCTTCAATGCAAACACATTTTTTATGAAATGAGACCAGCATTAGGTTTCTAGGTTCTTTTGTATTCATTTTATGAAGGAAAAACTATAATTTTTTGCGAAAAATCACGTTTTTTCAAAACTTTGACCTCAATGAGGCACGGGTTAACATTATCCAAATGAGCTGAAACTTTGCCAATCTCATTTTTCAGCCAATTGGCACTTTTAGGGGGGTCCACCCCAAAAAATTCAAAAATTGATTTCTTGTGACCACCCTAGTTTATATCTTCGTGAATGTACGAGCTATTCTTACGGAAATACATACAAACATTTCACAAACAAGAAAAATAGTTGTAAAATTTACAGATCAATTCCAATGTTTTATGATACAGCTATGTTTACTTATATAAATCTTTTTAATTAGATATGTTTTTTTATCCCCTAAATAATTTCGACCTCGAGACTAAATTTTCACTGGAAAGTGAAAGTCCAAACAGAAAAACGACAATTCGTCTGATTTTCTTTCCTAGAAATTCGAAAAAGAGTCTGAATTCAAAAGTTTTTTTTTAATCTTATTCCAATTAACTTGCACAGTACTGTACCATTTTTCTGAAGCTCAGAATCTCTGAAGAGCCCTCTCCTGAGAAGAATTGGATCATATACGCAACGGAGAGCATTAAGGGAAGCAAAATCTTAAAAAATATCGGTTTTGGGATTTTTTTAATACTTTGAATACGCTATTTCTCCCTTTTCTAACGATATATATTTCTTTTGTTTCTACAGCAACGAGAAGTTTGAAAATTGTGAGCAACTCTGTTTACATTTGCCCATACTCCTTGACCATGCCATTTTAAATTCAGTTTTTTCAAAATGTTGTTTTAAGACTTCAATGCATCATTTTATAGAAACTACACTGTAAAAAATCTGCGTAATGTTTCTGACGTTTACAGTGTAACATTCCTGGGTTTTCTCGGATTATTTCTGTTGATTCGAGAATACCGAGAAATCTGGTGTAACATCTTCCACAATGTTGTGTAACTTTTCGGAATACTTGAGAAAGTGAAATTTACTGATCAACTGTGAAATGTTCCATACGTTTTGTGTGTAACATTGCTTAGTTTCTCAGGTATACTTTTGAACTTTTGTGTAACTTTTCTGAATTATTGTAAAAGAGAAACTATCGGTGATCTGTGTACACTGAGCGTGAGGCAATATTGGGTTATTTAAAGGTTTCATAACCATAATATCTCTGCAAATTATTGCTATGCAAATTGGTATTAAACTAAACTGATTTGGCTTATAAATTTATGAATTACGCTAAAATTTATTATTTTATAAATTATAATTTTACAAAGTTTATAATTTTTTCCTTAAATTTATAAAATTAGTTACTATTTTTTCTTTACTTTTATAAAAAATTAAGTTTATAATTTTATAAAGTTTTTAATTTATTTCGTTATTTTATAATTTTATAAATTAATTTAAATTAAAATAATAAGTCCAGATTTAATCTTACCTATCCCAAGGTTATTAACTTCAAAATTTTCTCTAAAAATCTATTTTTTTGATATTTTAAAAACTATTCAGTTTAACATAACCGTACGCAAAAGCTCTCAGCATAGCGGAAATATAATAATTTAATTTATTATCAAATTGTTTATTTACATAAGTTTTTTAAAATAAGATATAAAAAAATATTTTAATAGCATGTAACAAACACGTCTGCTTAAGATAATTGTTGTTTTTATTGGAATTGATAAATAGATAACCAGGAAAATAATAAAAAAAAAAGTATATGTCGAAAAAAGAAAATGTTGGTACTACTGCAAAGAGAAGCAATCATTACTCTTAATACAATGTTTTACGCATATAATACAAAAAAAAATTAAACTTAATATGTTATAAGGCATCAAATAATACAGCAAAATATTGAAAATTGTGAAAAGAAAATATTAAAAACATTAGAACTCTGGAAAAATCCATCTACCGATGAAACCTCAAGTTTTTGCATCATACAAAGCGACTAAAATAAGTAACAGCATTAGAGAAAGTGGCGTGACCAGACATAGCGCAGTGGTCTAGACTGTCAGTTTAGTAAACGGAAGATTCCGGGTTCGATTCCGCTCGTGGCCAGGGTTAGTTATTTACTGTACACTCACTCAGGAATGAAAAGAAAAATGCAGACATTTATCTAAACCTTGGTTACGACATAAAAAATACGGAAGATATTTGTTTAAAGACGGAAAATTTCCTGGAATTTACGGATTTTTTTTTTCGTTAAGATACGGAAATAGTACTGGCGTCTCGATTGCCAGTACAATTTCCGCTTTTTTTCAGGAATTTTTTTTACAGTGTAAAGTTTCATATGTTTTGTGTGTAACTGACTTGTGTAAGTTTCTTGGCATTTCTTTGGTGCAATTCCTGGGAAAACCTGTGGCAGAATAGCTGCTACAGGTTTTCTAAGGAACTTTACACCAAATTTTTTAGACTGTAATTTTTCTTTTCATTCCTGAGTGAGTGTACAGTAAATAACTAACCCTTGCCACGAGCGGAATCGAACCCGGAATCTTCTGTTTACAATTTTCCCTAAACATTCTACAGATTTACATTATACTGTTTAATCTGAATTCAACTATTATAGATAATATATGAATTCTTTAGAAAAAGAAAAAAATCTACGAAAAAAAAAACATTTTTTAAATATTTAATACTAGTTTCTAATTCAGATTTTTTAAAACTGACTAAAAAATATCTCAGTCTAAAGCTTGACTTTATTTTATCAAGAATTATTTATTTGATGCATTTAAAAAATTTCAAGTACATATATATGGTAGTTTATGAGAAAAGGTACCCTAATTTAAAATGGCTTATTGTATAATCTGTATAACCTGTATAGCCTAGCATTCCGGCTGCCTTTAAGTTTGTTCATATTCGTAACTATTTGTCTTTCTGGTACATATGTGAATATGATGCCCTAAAATCACGGATTGTATGAAAGCAACAGTAATCAAAGAACCGTAATTTGGCTGAATGTTTTAAAGACAGACCTTGTAGATACTTTATTTCAAAGAGTGATAATTATATTCGTCATATCTAATGCAGTTATATACTACAAAGAATTAAAATTTACGCATATTTAAATTGTTAAGTGCTATTTATGATGACAGAATGAATTACAAATAGTAGCTTGAGAAGCTATCATATTTGATCAGAAAGTAATTGCTTTATGTGTTACAATTTTCAAAGCAATTTCTGTATTCATATAACTCAATAATTCGCATATTTAAATTGTTTAGTGCTATTTATCATGACACAATGAATTTCAAATAGTAACTTGACAAGCTATGAAATTTGATCAGAAAGTAATTGCTTTATGGATTACAATTTTCAAAGTAATTATTTATATAACTCAATCATACGCATATTTAAATTGTTTATTGCATTTTATGATGACTGAATAAACTTCAAGCAGTAACTTGACAAGCTATCAAAATTGATCATTCCAACTGGCAAATATTGTAACATACTTTATTTCTAAGAGTACATGAAATGAATAACCCATTTTTAAAAAATTATTTCAATAATATCAATTATATATAATAATTTATTTGATTTTAAATGCATTGCATTGCTAAGGCAATAACAAATCAAGGGGAATTCAAAATAAGAAATAAGAAATTATTCAGTTTTTTACTGATAAATAAATAAATAAATATGAGTTATATCGATTATGTTATTATAATAGTTTACTTATTAAAAACTTTTTGCTTATAAAAGAACATATTACCTTTTAAAAGAAGCTTCATATTTCTAAATCAATTTTTAAAATTATATTTTTAATCATCATTTTATGAGACTGCATGCATATAAATAAATTAAAACCATGACAAAAGTATGAAAACATAATGTTGCACATTGTACATGCGAATTGTTCTAAATAACTTTCTGAAAGATTAGGTCTTAACGAAATATCTTAGGTCTTAACTCATTTTAAGTATCTTACAAACTTTAGCAAAAAAAAAAAAAAAAGTTTGATACAGTTTTATAACCATTAGTATAGAATAAATTCATTTAAATTTTGAATTTGTAAATTCCTTTGTCTACTAAAGCTTTGAAAGTTGGAAAATTCACATTTTTTTTTTTATATTAGAATAGTTACAATTTATATTTATATAAATATTTTACCAGAATGTAATCTTATTCTGTTATCTTGTATTAAACATTTTACACTGATCTACATACAGATCTTGCACGGTTCTTAATTTTGAGTACTGCTCTTTCCGAATAATATCTTTGCCTTATTTCATAAAAGAAATTCTGCGATTAAATGAGGTGAATATTATTAGTCGAAAATATTGGTACTGAAATGTAGAAACCGTACAAGTTCTAAGTATGCACACACACACACACACATTTATGTATGTATATATATATATATAATCCAAATGTTTATTCGATATAATTGGAAACTTGAACGATAATTAGTTTCCATTTATTCTAAACTATATTACCTCAGGCGTCATTCCAACTTGCATATATTGTAATTTGAGAAAATCTGTGATGTATACAGTATGATCTGGAAGTCCTTCCATCCCATTTTCAGAGCTACTTAGAAATGACATCAATTCAATCCCTTCAGTGCAAGTAAGAGGACCTAATAAGGTTCAAATATTTAAAGCTATAATTTATAAATATATAGACATATAAAGTAAAACTGGTAAAGTTTTCTATTTGGAGGAATTAAGTTTTCTTTTAAAGTGATAATATATTCAGTTTAGAGGGAAAATATACGGAAGTAAATCATCTTTTTCCCCATACACTGCAAAAAATAATTGTTGATTTTACAGTATAAAACTGGCACCCAGCTGCCAGTATTATACCGTAAAATTAACAGTATTAAACAGTAAAATAAGCAGTAATACGCTGCCGTGCAAGCAGTAATACGCTGCCGCGCATGCGCGGTAGCGCAATTAACAGTATTAAACAGTAAAATAAGCAGTAATACGCTACCGCGCATGCGCGGCAGCGTATTACTGCTTGCACGGCAGCGTATTACTGCTTATTTTACTGTTTAATACTGTTAATTTTACGGTATAATACTGGCAGCTGGGGTGCCAGTTTTATACTGTAAAATCAACAATTATTTTTTGCAGTGTATAATGAATAAACAGCTATAGTTTCGAGAGCAAATAATTATCAGGTCTCATCATCAGGTGATAATAGCATAAGATAGTTAAACATTTTTTATACTTAATCAGATCCAGCTGCAATAATGTTAAGAGTAGAGTGTTCCTCGAGGGTTGGTTCACTCGTAGACAGACTTCGCCGATCAATGAATCTTGTGCTGTTCCACCTGAATACACGGTTTTGCTTTAATGGAAGTTGTTTCAAAACTTTTAAGTTTTAACTGGTTTATTTTAGTAACTGTATACATGTTTGAAAACTCTCCGGTCAGCGTATGTTATTGCACTGAGGAAGGGCTAAGTTATAGCCCGAAACGTTTGCACATATTACTTTAATGTTTAGTGTATTTATTTAATGTTTATGTCTGATTATATATGATAATTTAATTTTAAAAAAAAGATAATAGCATAGTTCCTGGCAAGGATAAAAACATGACAGATTTTTTTTTTTTTTTTACTTGCCCAGATATCTACTCTCTGCTACTTTATTATGAGAGCTGATAATTATTTGCTCTGGAAACTATAGCTTTTTATTCATTAGATCGAGAAAAAAAAATACTTGTGTATAAAAACGTTTTTGTTTATTTCACAAAAACTTTCAACATGTGTTTGTGTACAAACTATATAAGAATTTCATTTACGATGAACTGACATCCGAAATATAAAATGATTTAAACTATTTTGAAATATAGCTTCTAATTTTGATGAAAATTACGTACAGTTTAATAATATTAAATTAGGTTAGTTCGATGAATGCTATCGAAAGAATTGAACAGATAAACACGTCTAGTTTCGTTCTACAATTAAGTTTATTTATTTTTTAATAGTTTTTGCTTTGCTTTTAACAGCTAGAAAACAACAGATAAATATTTATTCCAATATATTGCTTTGGAAATATTTCATTAAAATTGTATTTTTACATTTCGCAGTAACTATTATGTTCACGGAAATGATGTCCACAGATCTGATTTATTATTATTATTATTATTACTTTTTTTGTAAATTATTCGTAACACATTAAATATTAGATTGAATTGAATAATTCTGCTAAATTATGTAATTAATATCGCATGTTACTGCATTTAAATTTACTGTTTTGTAATTCTTACTTGTTTTTATCTTGCCCATGAAATGATGGCGTGGTCTTTACGTTCATGATTATTTACTGCCATTAAATAAATAAACAAATAAATAAATAAATGTTTAATTTTTGCAGTATCCTTTCAATTGATATTTATAGTATCTCTCCCTTTGTTTTTTACACATGTGTGAAAATCAAAGGAAACAATAGTGTAAAATGAAAATTCAAATATAAAAAACTTTGAATATCTTATGGATTCGTCAGTGGAGCTTCATAACAATAATTCATAGTAAAGATATATTATTTCGTCGAATATTGTCAGAATTAAGCCTAAAAATACAAATATATGTAATATCTTGCAACGTATTGCTACGTGTAAAGTGACTAATAAGCTTCTCTTTCATACGCTCTTCTTCTCTCTTTTTCACATTTTTTTTTTTCTGCTATCTATTGAGCTATGTAGAAACTGTTAATTTTCTGTACACGGACATGATTTAATTTCCTGTTAAAGTAGTTATTTAGGAAATAAAACTATAAATAAACATGATTATCCTTTGAAATTGAATTTGAAATTTGCTTTACATAGCACTGAACTAAAAATAAATAATGCATCACGGAAAGAAAAGTTTTAAATAAAATTTTCAAACCTAATAAGTTGAATAAACTAGGACGATTGGTCAGTTTCTGTATACTTATTATTTGTATGAAAAAAGTAATTTTTTTTTAATATTTAATTATTCACATATATAATTTGGTTGTATCACATCACATTTCCATTATAACACATTTTCAATTGCAATTACTTTATTAATAACCCATGCATTTCAGGTATTTAACTGAAAAATCAATATTAAGCAAAAGATACACTAAAGGAGGGACAAACTAAGAATGAAACTTTGCAAACTTGATCACATAAAGTATGCTCATTATCTCAGATTTAAATTTATAATGAAAAATAATAATGCATAAATTGGGCATAATTAATATAATCCATAGCCGTTATTATTCTCTACTCGTTGATAGAAAGAAATGCCAGGTAGTTCTCTGGCGATATGATAAACCAAAAGATTTGCACTTTTAGAAACAGTTCATGGAAAATTTCAGTAGGATTGTATGATGCTGTTGGAGTTAAGGTTCTAACTTTAGCCAAATGTGTCATATAATTGAAAGATCAGGTGATCCTTCCAGATGTAATAAGTTTTTGATTTCAATCATCTTCAGGTGTTCTCATAGGCATCGGCAAGAGGGGAGGATGCAAGGAAAAGCCATTGCTTTTCTATAGATTTTGGCATTTAATTAACTAAATTTTTTTTACCTCTGATGATTAAAAAATAATAATAATAATTTCTTCTTCTCAAGTGATATAAAATACACTAGATTATTTTTTAACACAATTTTTTAAATTGGTAAAGTAATCATACAAGTTGTAAATTTCCAACTGGACGAAAAATGTCCGGGCCAGGATTCGAACCTGGGATCACTTGGCTGAAGCCGCCACGCTCTACCACTGAGCTATCCCGGTCGAATCTGGAGGTCATAATTCATCCAGTTAACCTTATTGATCAAAGCATCTGGTCTGATGTTTTAATCAGCCAAGATTTTTTCTGTTCTGCGATCTTTTCTGTTGAGCTGATTAAAATATCAGACCAGATGCTTTGATCAATAAGGTTAACTGGATGAATTATGCCCTCCAGATTCGACCGGGATAGCTCAGTGATAGAGAGTGGCGGCTTCAGCCAAGTGATCCCAGGTTCGAATCCTGGCCCGGACATTTTTCGTCCAGTTGGAAATTTACAATTTGTATGATTACTTTACCAATTTGAAAAATTGTGTTAAAAAATAATCTAGTGTATTCACGTATCCAGCGTTTACTGGAGTTCCATTACCTGCGATCTTTTCTGTTGAGCTGATTAAAATATCAGACCAGATGCTTTGATCAATAAGGTTAACTGGATGAATTATGCCCTCCAGATTCGACCGGGATAGCTCAGCGGTAGAGCGTGGCGGCTTCAGCCAAGTGATCCCAGGTTCGAATCCTGGCCCGGAGATTTTTCGTCCAGTTGAAAATTTACAACTTGTATGATATAAAATAATTAAACACTAAGAGAAAGAAGAATTAAAATTTTTTTGCCAGCCGATTCTGCTCTCTTTCCCCTTTCCCGCTCCCCATGGAAGACAATTTATAATTCAGTTTGTCTTTTTATGTTCGCATATTTCAATTTATTTTTAACGGTGGATTGCCTGAGGGGTGGGGGTGGTGGAGCTCAGAGCACCCTGAGAAAAAAAAAGAATAAATATTCTCATTTTTCCATTTTGAAAAATGCTTATTATTTCTTAATTGATCTGTATTGTTTTTTGTGTTGATATATTTAAAAATTGTCTTGCACGAAGAGTTCTGAGGAAAAAATCTTAGTTAAGCTTATTTTATATTTATAGTCACTAAAAAAACAAAAAAACAAAAACAGACTGGATTTTAGACTACAGATACATCCGTTTCAAAATCTTGCTCCGCCCTAGTTTTCTTCCAGCCAGTGCCCAAGAGTGTTGTGTTATGTGTTATCTATTAAGATCCGTTCAAGTATGTTGTCTGGCTGTAATGTCATAGCGATCTCCCACAATTTCTACTCTGTTGCACTACTGTAGTAAAGTTTGTTAGCAACAAAGACTAAATTGACCAGCCATATTTTTGAAAAGATTGCTATTTTCTTTTTCTCAAAATCGTTTTATTGATGATTCCATTATCTATTTGGGATCGTAGATATAATATCAATTAATAATTATTTTTACACTTTTATTTAACTTAACTTGGCTCATGTATGTAAAGATGGAATTTTGTAATCGATTTTTCAATCACTTCCTGATAGGTTAGAATTATAAAAATTATGTACACACAGGCCCGGACTGGCTCCTTTGGGGGCCCTCGGCTAGAGACTGAAAAGGGACCCCTTACCGGAAAATTTAAGAGGACATAGCATATTAGAATACTTGCTTTTTGAAAATTAGGTTTACATGCCTAAAAACCACATTTCGTTACTTAGTCACTTGGAAAATAGTTGGGTTAAAAAGTAAGCTTTCCCTGATGTAGTTTGTTTACTTTCACAATAAATATTTCTATTATTTTTATATACCGTACCTAAACTAGTTCCATGCTAGAAAAAAGTAAGTATACTAATTAATTACGAGTTGTTTAATACTCAAAAATGAGAGTGAGATATGCTTTTAGTTTTAAGCAACCAAATAGTTTTAAGCAACCAAATAACAAAAGTTGACGATCTAATAATCTAAATCCTTCTGTAATACCTAAGTAAATATTAAAAAGAGAAACAACGGTAATAAAAAGACAAGCATATTGAAAAAAAAAACCAATGCCCTCTTTAATTTTAATTTAATTGTTACAAATTGTAAAATGGATTTTATAACAAAAATAAAAATGGCTCTACAATACCTTGGTACAGATACAGCGAACTAAGAAAGTTCATGTGATTGTGAACGGCTGTATACTAACCAAACGCCTTTTTGGCTAGTTCATCTATAATAGCATCTTTATCCAAGTTATAAAAAAATCTTTCTACATTCATGAAAAGAAGATTAGAAATAAGGTATTGGCTTAAAGTAGATCTAAGTCAATTCTTAACTATTTTAAGTTTAGAAAACACAGGTGTACAAACAGGTGTACAGCCTGTAAGTACAGGTGTACAGTGTTGTAAGCTACATACAGGTTGGTAAACAATCCAGATTCTAAGAGTTCAAAAATAACAGAAAAAGCGCATATGATAAACACAGGAAACATTGTTTCTTGCCAGAGCAGTAACCATAAAGATTTTTGTGTTTTTCAAATTCAGATTCTACATCGTCATACTCACAGATTTCTTCAGCTCCATTCAGATTGTCTTGTTTTCTTTTAATGATAGTTTTTTAAGCAGTTGTAAAGCTTTCAGACTGATCTGCAAACTCATTAACTCTACCTATAATTGACTTCTTTCAACTTTACAAAGATTAGAAATGCTACAAAGGACTTCCGCATGAAAACTATCAAGCATTACGATTTTATTAAATTTCTTTGGGTCTAACCAGGAACAATCTACTGAAATTTTTATGTTTGGACTAAATCTTTTTCCGATACTTGCCCTGGCACAATCTAAAACACTAAAAAAGACCAATTTATAGTTTTGAGCAGTTGAGATTCCAGGAGCCTCGTCTATTGATTTTTCACCAGGCATTACCTTTTTCTTTGAAGTTCTTTTTTCCTTGAAATCTAATTCTACTTCAGCATCAATACTGTTATTTTCTAAGTTACTATTAACTATGCTTGTATAATATTTTGTTTTGGAATACAGAGCGTGGAAGTGTTTACCACTCCTTTTACCGTTATTTGTTGAAGGAGCTTCTCTACCAAGTTCCAGACTGTAGAAAATAGTCAATGGTTTTACTTTGTAAATATTTTAAAATAGGAGATATAACAAGAAATATATCTAACAAAACAATAGACATAAATAGATTACAAATTTATTTTTACTACAAAGTTTCTAGTATGTTAAAATATAAAATTTTATTTGCATTGATATAATTAATATATGTAGTACACGGCATTATATATTCCTTATATTCCAATTACGTTTTATAAGAAATATTCATTTTATTTGCAAAGTCTTCAGAATTCATAACACGCATAACAAAGTATAATTTCAAAAGAAACTGTCTTTATTTATATTAATTACCGACAGATGGCGCAAAAATAATATTTAGAAACGAAGCGCAATTTGTGTATGGAATCTCAAAACTTCGTTCTCAGTCACGTGATTTGGACTTTTATTATAATGATTTTAGGGGCAAAAACAAAACATATAGTCCAACATTAAGGGCTCAAAAAGGGCAAATTAAAGAAAGTTTTGGTGAAGTTTTGATATTTGGTACCTTTATGTTTTTTAGGTCGCTGAACACAAATAAGAGATTTTCCAAAAAAAAAGTACTTCCCAGATTTTTTTTTTTTTTTTTACAAAAAGCATATAAAAACGGACTTGTCTCTGTTTTTTTTTTTTTTTTTTTTTTTAAGTAACTCTAAAGATGTGCATTTTACGTGAAAGACAAAAGTATATGAATTAAAGAGAATAAAATTTTCTACATTTTATGTATTAAAAGTTTTTTCCCTGATCAATAGTTTATTCGTGAAAGTGTCACAAAAATGGTGGTTAAAAGCAAAAAAGTATTTATTAAAAGAAATAAACGAGAATTACGGACTTGTACATTGATGTAACATGAAAACTAACCATTTTACGCAAACGTTGACCATTAATGATACTAAGGACTATGTGATTGACTACATTTTACAATGAAGTTGCCTGATAACAAATACGACGACTCATTATGAATCTTAATTAATTATAAATAATTATGTACATTAGTGAGTGCATTTACATAAAATAAAAAAGCAAAAATCTTATTTCCGCATTCTTTTATTTGAAGATCCCTGCTGTTCATCGACATCTACAACATAAAAAATAGATGTATGAAATTAGTGGGGTTTTTTATTACTACCAATATTATGGAATAAATGTTTTCTTAATGGTAAGTATTTCATACTTTGTGACATGGCTTGTTCCTCTTCCATTGGGTCTACGGATTCAGTGGATGAGCAATGCAGCTACAGCTCGGTTTCAAGGTAAGCTCGTCTTCCTCGTCTTCACGCACCACTGTGATGCTGTTGAAGTTACCCTCGCAGTTGAGGCACATGTTAGTACAACAAAGCTCTGCCTTCTTGCACCAAAAATTTCGGTTGCAGTTCTCTGTGTACTTGCAGGATACAAGCATCAACAAAGCAAGGGGAGCAGAGGGTGGTAGGGTAGACCGGGGCACATTTACGCGGATTTTTTTCAATGAATTTTCTAATTTTTATGTTTTAACTTAGGAAATTTTAGACATTGTGGTTTTATAAAGCAGTTAATAAAGTCAAAATTTGTGTATTCAATTGTTACCCTATTTGTGTTTTTAACCGTAAAAAAAATTCTTTTAGGTCCAAGTCATCTTCGTAAACTTGCCCCGGAAACGGGGCACGTTTACGCATATTCTAAGTGATACCAAAGAGTAAGTGAAATAAATATTTAATCAAATTGAGATGCTTTATTTATAACTTAAAACACTGTTTGAAAACAAAAAAAATTAAGGAGAATTAATTAAAGAACATTTTATAGGCTAAACTGAAAACATAGGGTTCATTGCTAGTTAAAAATAGAAACTATTTAGTCATCTTCATCATCACTGTTACAGTTTTTACAAACAAAAAATAAAGTATTTCCTTTTGCACACTTGTCATGGGACCACCTTTTGCATCTAAGACATTGAACCCAGTCTTGTCCTTTTTTGGATTGGTAATCACAGTAAGAACGTGCGTAAAGGTACCCCGATGTCAATGCGTAAATGCGTCGCCATGTTTGGATTTATTTTTAACGTGCAACCAAAATTAATAACATTTCTGTTCATACAAATACAGTTCTCAAAAAAGGATAAAATTCTGCTAATGTTCATATATTTGTTTATCCTTAACTAAGTATTATTAGTTCATAATAAGTTTCAATAAGTTCAACACAAAATTTACTCACCTTGACAGAAAACATATTATCCTTTCCGCATGCTAGACCAAAGCTCCACTGACGCTCAAAATCTTGTGAGAATACCCGCTAGGGAGCAGCATCAATCTGTCATGACTGGTGGCGCGCCAGTTATAACTCGTTTCGGAAAAAGTGCACTGCGTAAACGTGCCCCTGTCTACCCTACAGTAAATACAGGCTGAAGGCCAGCATTTGTTTTCTTCCGTCCCCACTCATCAGCCTTTTTTTCAATCCCCAGCCATTGCTGGACTTGGTGATATACTCTTAAAGAGTGCTGTTGCGCTGCACCTGCAGATGGTGGAAAAACAGCAATATTAGAACTGTATCTAAAGGCTGACTTCTTGTACGAAATATACTTTTGGTAGTTCAGAGAAGGCACATTCGCCCCACTATAGCCGTACAGTGAGACAAAGAAACGTTCCACAGCAGCTGTAACCATCGCCTGAGTAGCGATCAGGTATTTGAACACTTTAACAACGTCTGCAACTTCATTTTCCCTTGCATAAACGGTGCTGACTTTGTATCGCATCCGCTTATAGCGTGTAGGAAGAGGATGTTTTCCGCAACCGTTGAACTCACAGCATTTGATGGAGAAAATGTCAATGGAGAAACGGTGTCCTTCCCAGGTTTTAAAAAGAAAACGTTTTCAGCTCTGTAGAGACCTATCAAAATGACCAAGAGCTTTACATCCTCCCCAACTATATTCACCATCTCATTTTATGGAGCCAGGGACAAAGCAGTGTTTAAAATAAAGGTGTCTGCGTATTCTTTTGCTTGTTTGCATGTAATATCTGGTGATGAAAACATGTCAATCATCATAGATATTAACCGACCCTTGTTTTTTGGGTTAGCAAGAAACTTTTCTTCGGACGTGGTAGGTATCGTTGTGTCGTCAAACAATACGTCAGTCAAAGCATGCTTCCTTAACTCCTTAAGCACCATATTCAATTTAGTGATAGTATGCTGAATACCAGCTATGTTAACTTTCGTCAAAAATACAAAAAAATTCAAAAATACAAAATTCATACTGGAAGTTCTAAAAGAATAATTTTAATTTATGTAATCACGAAAAGTCTGTCATTATATAAAATACAAATTACTACTATAACTTTCTGGTATGAATTCAAAATTTTGAATTAAAAAAAGGTCAAACTGGCAACCTGGACACATACGTCCTGAAATTACAGATAGAGGTTTTCATGACATACGCAGGTACGTCGTGGTGCTTAAGGGGTTAATCGTTTCATTCGCCCATCAGTTTTTTACCACTTTGTACGTCGTCAGGGTAGCCATCAAAGACAACTACTGCCTGTGGTTGATATTTTGACTACTGCACGTACTCAACATATTCGTCGGATATTAAAGAAAAAGAATGATTTTTAGACCAAACAACCCTGTGCAATTAAAAATAACCATCAATGACGAATTGAACCCTGCCGCTGAACCACTTGGTTGTTAGGGGTTTGAATGCCTTGTAGAGAGTAGATTTGGTTCCTTTTTTTAAGTCATTGTCGAATAGGGACACGGAATAAGGTCCTGGATCATACGTCAAAAACTCCTCAATATCTTCATCCGAGTGCTTTGTAACTGAAATTCGTTGGAACAAAGATGTGGGGTTAATAGAAACCAATTCGTCGTCTACTCGTATCACAGTATCACACTGTTCATTACAACAAAAGGTTTTACTCTGTCGCTCCGTTTAAATTTGACAGTTTCAAAGTCACCACCAACAACATTGTTCACGTCTTTAATGCCTGATTCCCTAGACTTACGGAAGTTGATCCGTTTAGGCAAAAAATAAAACTTTTAGGAACTGAAGTCCGTGTCAGCTTTTATTAGCGAAAGTGTGTTTTAATTATTTTATTTTTGTGTTATTTAAAAGGCAAATTAAAAAGTGCCATATTTTTGTAAAAGAAAATGGAGATTTTGATCCGATCCCAGGTATGCTCATTTTGATTTATATTTTAGTTATGAAGAAAACAATGAACCTCAGATGCAAAAAATATAATCAATCATAATTTTTAGTATCATTAATGGTCAACATTTGCGTTATAACGCCCTTTCAAAGATAATCCGCGAAGTGATGACTTGGTAGCGAAAGGATTAAACTTCCAAAATATTTCTTACATCCGAAAGATCACTTTATTGAATAAACAAAGATTTTCTTGGTAGATGAAAAATAAGAATAATATTAAAAATAAGAATACATTTTATGAGTTCGTCGATATGACGATCTTTCGTTTTAAACTATCGTTCATTGGATTTCAGTGCCTGTTCAGTCCACTATAATTGAGAGTTAGATTAGCACTCTTCTCGATTCGTGAAAAGTTCAGAATTCTCTCTCACTCTAGTAGGATTTTTATCCAGATCATGTGTTGCATCTCAAAAGGTTTCTCGTTCCTTGTCCGCACAAAGCTTGTTGCGGGCGGACTTTCTAGCATTCCCCCGGGTACTCGGCGTACCTTGTATTTTCGAACAGAGGTCTAGCACCTCTCCGCGTTCCTCTCTCAGTCACCTGAGTACTTGGCGTAACCTGCATTCTCGAACAGAGGCTTGGCACCTATCAGCGTTTATCTCAATCTGAACTCTTAATTAAAATCCTTTCGCTCATAGTTTTCGCAATGAGAGGGGCGTTTGTCCGAGGAGGGGCTTATCAGGACCACTTGTACCATAGTACCATGACATCACCTGCAAACCAATGCTGTATTGGTTTCTTTCTAAAAGGTGAAAATAAGTAGTTGCACTTTGTGGTTTCTCATGGAGATCTTTTTCTCACCAAGACAGGCCACTAGCAAAGTAAGTCCTGTCATCCTTGTTGGACAATTCTATCAATTATCATTCTAAAGTTTTCCTCTGTTCACAAAAGAAGTTCAGGATTGCCACTATTTCAAAGCAACGCCGATGTGAGAAAATATGCTGGAAATGTTCTTTTAGAAGTTTTCACACGAGAACTCTCAGCTGCTAAACACTGTTTCTCACGCAACTTCACGTAAAAGTAAAAATGGATTCTTTATAGTGTAAAATGGTTAGTTTCTATGTTACATTGATGTACAGTGCCGTATTTCCCGTTGTTTCAGTTTTTTGCTTTTAACACCCATTTCTGTGGCATTCTCATGGCTAAACAATTGATCAGAGAAAAGAATTTCAATTTATAAAATGTATCAAATTTTATCCTCTTTGATTCATATACTGTCGACTTTCACGTAAAATGCATAGTTTTAGAGTTATTTTGATAAAACACAGAAAAGTTCGTTTTTTTTTTTATATTTTTGTAACAAAAAAAAAAAAGTATTTCCCGGAAAAAAGTGAGTTGGAAAACCTCAGATTCATGTTCAGCGACCCCAAAAAATATAAAAGTACCAAATATCAAAACTCCACCGAAACTTTCTTTTATTTTCTACCAAATAACTGGTCTAATAATAGGCAAGAAACACAAACACGGAATTGGCTACTCAAAATACTGCGTATGTGGAAAGTATTTATGAGCTAATAAACTAATTCAATTTACCTTACCTGTATTTAATGTATCACTATTGTCCCTCAAAGGCTGACTTTGCGACTGAGAAGTGACACTAGTTAACTAAGTATTTTAACTCTTCGAACTTTTTTCAACGTCTAAAGATTTTCTCTTCTTTTTTTTCCCTTTTCATAGCGCCACTATGGTACACACGTTTCATGTTGACATAACTGTGACACTGCTCTAACTACAACCATCATGGCCCGCTTACGACTTAGAAGTACGGGAAGCCTGACGTCACACAGGGGAGCCCCCCTTTTACTCTGCCAATTATGCTTCAACAATTGGAGTTTTATCATCAAAATTTCGAGTAAATAACACTTTTAATATTAAACTAAAACTACCAATATACATATAAACAAATTTTATTATATACATAACAAATTAATTTTGTAAATGAATTTACAAACATGGAACAGGTGTGAATATTTGAACTTCAAAATATATTTAATGCTTTACAAATTGCAGGATTTGTCAGTGTTGAGAACAGTGCAGGGACAACAAATATTTGACGTCAATTTATGCTTAGCTGCAACACAATTTTGCTTCTATTTTATAAACAGAAATTTGGTATCACCTGTATGCTAATGACTTTCCCCTTTATTCAAATAACCTATTCTCCATATTTTATATCATTTCTCCACTCTTTATGAATATAAACAAAATTTAACTATACAGATTAAATTTTCTGTTATTTTTAGCACGTTCGAAATTAAAATGTAAAACATAGTAAACGACCACTATTTCGCTAGCTAACTCGCTCGTTACTTTTTTCGCCGGCTTGTAGTTAAACGAGCCTTTACGAAAACAGCACCTAAGCGGCGCGTACAGGAAGCACGCATGTTTTTGGGCTCCTGGTTTTTGCAATTTTAAAACCGGAATTCCTGAGATTTTTTTTCAGATTTTTGAATTCCCGGAAAGAGAAAAACATTTCCTATCCGTGGACATTAATTTTTCAATTGTGCGACCAACGGTTAATTAGTTATGTACTAATTAGTGTAATCAAGGGACCACGTGTTGAAAGAGCTAGCGGAAGGACACTCTCGGCTTTGCGGACAGACGCTAGCATACAGGACCGCGGGAGAAAGATGTTCGCCCGGTAGAAACGGAACAGCCACACCTGCCTTGATCAACATAGCAGCTCTTTGCAGGAAGAAATCAGCAGCAGCAGTAATTAAGGTAACTGGTACCTGGCGGGGATTGCCTATGTAAGTATAAATCCTAATTGACCATCTTTTAAACACTGGCGGCTGATGGGTACGCCAAAGCGATCTCAATTAGTGAATTAATTTACTGATTGCGGCAGTTTTGGAAGCTACATCCCCAGCCATCTCGGGTTAATTAGGTCCTTTACCTAATTGCTCATCGCGAAGTAGGCCCAGTGTTCTAACTCAAAAGTTTAGGACTCAACGAGTCATAACATCATATCAATTAGCAATCCTTAATTCAATGAATTCCCCCCACTCGCTTTTCCCCCCAAAAAAATAAATAAATATTTGCCCTTTGTTATTTTAATAGTAACTTAAGTCCTTAGCGTATTCAACTATCTTTTTCTCCCCCATCCATATTAAATTCAACTAAACAGCCTAAACAGTAGTTTAATAATTAAATTGTAATTCCTCTCTAATCCTCCCAATAGAACAATTTAAAACTAATCTCTTCAACTAAGCATTTACATAACTAAGCTAAAGTGTAAAATCTAACCTCCCCACCCCCAGTTTTAATCTCATTTTATAGTTTAATTAGCTAAGAATCAAATAATTCATAAATATCTAAATAAACCCCGGGGGAAAAAAAATTCAAGAAACTAAACAGTTTCTCAAGTACCCCCAGAATATTTTCTGTAACCATACATTTCTAACTAGACATCCAATTTACTTTAATAAGCAAATTAACAAGTAAGCGCCCTCAAAAAAAAAAAAAAAAATCTCAAGTCAAAATAGCAACAATTTCTCTATGCATAGGAAGTTTCAGTTACATTAAAGAATGCTCACATAAGTGAATTCAACATTCCAGTGCAGATTAAAAGAAGGGAGTGTCAATCATTCAATAATCCTAACTTCATTACAGCTACCACTAGCTCATTGTTGGGTGTCAATCACCCACTAATCCCTACTTCTACCAGCGATTCCCTCTCCACTTTCTAAAGCCTCAAGGCATTAATCTCCCAGTTCAAACTCTTAAAGTATAATCTCTCAGTTAACCCCCCCCACACACACACACACACTGTTAGAAAAAGATGTCTATAATTGTAATGTTATTTTCATGTTTCCCCCTGCTGGGAATAAAACATAAATAAACTAATAAAAGGGTAACTAGAAACACCAAATACAAAAAATGAAACTAAGCACACGTGCAAGTTCCCGCGAAAAAACAATGACACCAATAGACCAAAAGCGCAATGCGTCAACAAAAACCACCCAAGGCTCAAAAGGCTCAAAAACAGAAGTAAAAAACACAAAAAAAACGCCAGGAGCAAGTAGTACACCTGAAACTTCCCAGAAAGAGCAGGTAAAAAGCAAAGCAAAAACCTCCGAAAAAGTAGGAAAAACAAAACTAAAGAGGACAGACATTGAGGGATTTTACGAATTGACAAAGAAAGATACGTGCGAAGAGACAGATTCAGATGTGGATAGTGTAATGACAGAGCCAGATAAAGAAACTGCGGTACTACAAGACACAGAAGTCACGAGGTTAAGAGGGGAATTAATAACCCTTTGCGACATACCAGATGGATCTAAAAGGAGATCCCTAGAGATAGAGAGGGCTATGATGGCAATAAGCTACATCAAGATGATACAATCAAAATCAACAAAGATACCAGCATCGACGTGTGAAGCCATGGACCAAGCTCTGCAGGTAGTGATAAACTCACTGACTGAGATGGAGTTGAGGGCAATACATGCCGAGGCAAAGGCAGAAGCCTTGGAAATAGTAACAGCAAAAAGAGGAACCCAACCAATGGAAGAAGAGACAACATCGCTACCAGCACAAAAAGCAACAAAAAAGACTGCAGTTGCTCACAGTTATGCACAGGCGGTCAAAGCCGCGACGGCAACTGTAATTATTCAGGCTACAGAAGAGCGGACAGCAGAGGAAGTAGAGCAACAAATAACAAATACGATAGAAAACAAGGAAGGAGTCAGGAATGTCAAACGGATTCGCAACGGCATAAAAATTGTTTGCGAAAACGCAACGGAAGCTACGAGGATAAAGGAAGCCCTGGCAGAGAATGAGGAGAGTAACAGTGGCCTGAAAGTAAAAACAGCCAATTTAAGGAAGAAGAGAATCATTATCTTCCATGTACCGGAGTCGGTGGAGCCAGCCATAATCAAGCACAAAATATGCAGAGAACTAGGCATCGACATAGAACAAAACGAGGACAAAATACAGTTGCTAAAATCGCTACGGGCACCAGCAGGGCGATTGCATATACCGGTAGCGCTCCCTGAGCCCCTGGCGGATCACCTTCTCAAGGAGAGAACGATCTGCCTGGGACTCAAGGAATGTCCGATAAAAAACTATGTGACGATCCAAAGGTGTCACAAATGTCAAGGTTTTGACCACGTGGCGCACCAGTGCAAGCAGAGTCAGTACTGCCCGATATGTGCAGGTAGGCACAAATACGAAGATTGCCCAAAAGGAAGGAAGAGGTGTATCATCTGCACTACATTTAACGAATGGAATAAGGCGCACTTACCGGCACAAATCCCTATAGACCACACGGCTCATGATGGGCAGTGCAGGGTGTACAGAAAGCTCCTCAAAATTAGACAAATTGAAATTGAACAAGGAAGACAAAAACTAACTACAGGTAATGATGTCCTAAACGACAAAATCACATTAAACACAACTAGGGGTGTGACACGGGTGCATAGGAGGTCACAGGAGGAACTTAACAACAGGCAACAAAGGACACACGAATTGAATTATGTTCAATATCAACGCCGCTAACACAGACGCGTGCCTAAGCGGCACCCAAGACAATCCAAACCTGAATGAAAATAAAAATCCAAAAGAAAACTCCAACAATAAAAATCAAGACAACATCAAACTAATACAAATAAACCTACATAACAGTCTCCATGCAACACAAACACTTATGGGATATATGGGAGACAAAAAAATAAATATTGGACTCTTACAAGACTTTCACCAAAATAAAAAAACAGGAAAAATAACAGGTTTCAATAATGGTAATTGGAAAATAACAAAAACAAAAAGAAATCGATCAGCAATAGTAACTCACACAGGCACCAATCCAATAACAATAGCAGAAAAAGAATACACAACAGCAATAAAAATCGAAAATAAAAAAGAAACAATAACAATAATCAATGTATACGCACCCCCCTCAGTAGAAGACTTCGAAGATGTGCTGCAGGAGGTAGAAGACACTCTGAAAATAGCCACGGGCGAAGTACTACTGACGGGGGACTTTAACGCACACTCTCAACAATGGGGCTATGCGAACTTAGATGACAGGGGGGTAAAACTTACAGACTTCCTCCTCCTGAATGCCCTCTTTGTACAAAACCCACCAAACGCAAAAGCATCGTTCAGCACCATGAGAGGTAAAAGGAAGCTAGAAGGATGGCCGGATCTGACAATAGCAACAGCTAAATTAGGAGAAAATATAACAGACTGGGAAGTAAGCGACGACGAATCAAACAGTGATCACAAATACATAAAATTTAATATAAAATATAAAAATACGTGCTATCAAAGACATAGATTAGAAACAAAACACGGCAAACACGCAAAATTCGAGAAGAAAATTAAACAAATCAGAAACAAATATACAAAAGAACTAAGAAAAGCAATAAATATAGATCAGTTAGACAACATAACTCTAAGATTACAGAGAGAAATAACAGCAATAGCATTCGCCTGCTACAAACATAGAAAAACTCCAGAATTAATGGCACCACCATGGTGGTCACAAGAAGTCAAAATAGCAAGAAATAGAGTAAGGGCGTTCAGGAGAAAATTCCAGGAACAACAAGATGAGGAACTAAAACACAAACAACATATAGAATATAAAAAAGAACGCGCAAAATTAAAGAAAATAGTCCAAAAAGCCAAAAGAGATACATGGAAAAAATACTGTGAGGAAGTCACTAATACATATGGCCCTCAATATAAACTGGCATCAGGCAAAAAAACAAGCCCATCACGATTAGAAAACATCATGCCCAACAATCAAGAAGTAACCGTCAAAAAGACATTAAACCACTTCCTAAACAACCTATATCTAACAGATCCATCAATAGAACATGAATTAAAACCAGAGACACCGACATTTAATGAAACAAAACCACAGCTTATAACAAAACAAGAACTTAACAGGATAATCAAAAACATAAAACAAAACAAAGCTCCGGGCTTTGACTACATAGACCATAACCTAGTGAAAAGAATACACACAGCAGCACCACAACTACTACTAACATTATATAACACATGCCTTAACTTCAACTACTTCCCAAAATCATTTAAAATAGGCACAGTAGTCCTATTTCATAAAAAGGGAAAAGATCCAAAAGAACCAAAAAATTACAGACCCATATGCTTACTACCTACACTTAGTAAAATACTAGAAAAAATAATACACGGCAGGATATCACATCATCTAACAATCAACAAATACTGGAGCGACAAACAATATGGGTTCAAACAAGGGTTATCAACTGAACACGCACTAAATAACCTAATAAAAACAATAAAGAAAGACAAAGAAGACAAATACCAAACATTACTAATAGCAATGGATATAAAGGGTGCATTTGATAATATCAGATGGCCTATTATAGCCGAAAACTTAAAACAATCACCATGCCCCACTTACTTAATAAATTGGATACTAAGCTTTTTAGAAGATAGATACGTATCCTTAGAAGAAAACGGCATTAAAGTAACAAAACAAACATTTGGCGGCTGCCCACAAGGCAGCTGTCTGGGACCACTGCTGTGGCTGCTAATAGCAGATACAGCCCTAAAGAAAAACTGGGGTAAAAATGTAAGAATACAGGCCTTCGCAGACGACTTTATTTTAATAATAAAAGCAAAAACAAAAGAACAATTAGTAAAACTAGCAAACAAAATAATAAAAGAATTTTATGAATGGGTAACGGAAAATAACCTAACGCTTAATTGGGACAAAACAGAACTACTGTACCTTAATAGAACATACACAAGAAACCTACCAACAGCAGACACATATAAAATTGAAGGAATTAAATTCAAAGAAAGGGAATTTGAAGGAAAAGAAAACATTAAGTATCTAGGTGTAATCATACATAAAAACCTAAATTGGGAAACACACTGCCAAGCACAAACAGCCAAAGTAAGGAAAGCGTTTTGGATGATGGGACAAATGGCCAAACGGGGTTGGGGATTGAAACCAAGCATCTTAAAAATATGGTATAGAACAGTAGCTGAGAAAACACTGACTTACGCAGCCTCAATATGGGGACATAAGCTAAACCAAAGAAGTAAACAAGTACTAACAACATGCCAAAGGCATTTTTTGCTGGCTATAGTTAGGGCATATAAAACTGCCCCAACAGCGGCCCTTCAGGTACTTGCGGGCCTGATTCCAATTCACCTCCAAGTTAAATACGAGGCAGAATACGGCACAATATCTCGTTTAAGAGAAACGACAGAAATACACGGAACCACTATCCACCATACAGACTATATAAAAAAGATTAATGTATGGGAAACACATCCCGCGGACACCATAGAACCAAGAATAGGCCACAATTACAAGGACATAGTAATATATACGGACGGTTCAAAATTGGAAACAGGCGCTACGGGTTCGGCATTCGTAGCTTTCAAAAATGAACAAAAAATAAAAACATGGTCAGCTCCATTAAGGAAGTACAACAGTGTTTTCCAAGCCGAACTACTGGCTATACTAAAAGCAGCAGAATGGGGAAATAGAACAGGGAAGGAATACAGCATTCGCTCGGACTGCATGTCAGCCATCCAATCACTCAGTAAACCCTTCAATGTAGTAAAATTAATCGATACAGTACAAAAAACAGTAAAAGACTCAAACAATAAATTCAAAATTAGCTGGGTCAAAGCACATGTGGGTATCCAAGGAAACGAGGATGCCGACGAATTAGCAAAAAAGGCTGCAGAAAACCAAAGTAAAGAAATTCCATACCATCTAGAAAGACCGATATCAAACTTAAAAAGAAAACTAAAAGAACTCACTATCAAACAATGGCAGTTCGAGTGGGATTATGGGGAAACGGGCAGGAAGACATATGAATACTTCCCAAAAGTAGATTCTCGCAGAATCATCAGCTGCAATCTACTAAGTCAAATTTACACGGGTCACGGAGCATTCCCGGACTACTTACACAGGTTTAAGCGCAAAGACGCACCAAACTGCTCATGCGGGGAGTTGGGAACCCCCAAACACTATCTAACAGACTGCCCACTAACCCAAACACTACATCTGATCCACATCACACCGAACAACGAAAAAATATGGCACAACCAGTTAGCTAACAACAAACAAGTACAAACAAAAGGAAGAGTAGTGATGAGATGGTTAGTAGAAAACATCGATCTCATATCACAATAAATACACCTTCCCAGCAGCGAGATTCCTCAAAAGCATATCCCACTCTCAAAAGCCATCCATTTGGTAAGTATATTTTCTAATATATC
This sequence comes from Maratus michaelseni, assembly GCA_963931845.1. NCBI lineage: Eukaryota > Metazoa > Arthropoda > Arachnida > Araneae > Salticidae > Maratus > Maratus michaelseni. Next base: position 176,918,729 of record OZ007589.1, on the reverse strand, counting down.
TTTAAAAAAAAAAAAAAAAAAAAAAAAAAAAGTAGCAATGGAACCTCTTTGCTACGCCAAAAAAAATCGATTTTTTTCAGCACTAGTGAGAAGTGGAAGTCATCTGTGACGGACTGAATTTCACCAACTGATGAAGGCAAATAGCCAACAAAAAGTGAACAAAATAATTAAATGGTGAATGCACAAAGCACACCTGCCATGAAAGTTAATGGGGAAAAAAACAGTGTCAAATCAAGTGAATACAGCCTCATAGATACATGACGGACTAACGGCCACGGAACAAGCCCCACTCCATTAGTGCGACAAGTTTCTCAAACAACAAATCAACAAGTTGCACAAAATTCAAAAGCAGTGATAACAGCCATTAGGATTCAATGGACTGATCGCAAAAAGCGTATTCACGAAGGGAAAAAAAAATCAAAATCCCCAATGCTTGGGTGAGATAAAGTGACAAAGACAACAAAAATGAGTGTGCAACATCCAGAAATGTGACAACCACCAGTAACAGAAGTTACAATGTGACAACCACAAGTAACAAAAGTTACAATGTGACAACCACCAGTAACAAAAGTTACAATGTGACAACCACCAGTAACAAAAGTTACAATGTGACAACCACCAGTAACAAAAGTTACAACGTGACAAAACCCACGATAGTGACATAATAACCAGTGAAACTCTCGAAAGAAGACCAAGATTCAAAATGTGAAAACCAGCTCTAGCACAAGCTAGAGGTAAAAATATATCAAGAAAGAGACAAAAAACCAATGAATGATAGACAAAAAACAACCCACAACAGGGGCGAGCCTATAAAAACGCCAAAAAGCCTTGACAGAGACAAATACAACAAGAAGGGAAATCAGCCCATAAAAGAGGCGATAAACACTACAGCGACAACCCACCATGAACGTGACAAGCCAACAGACATGGTAAATATGTAAATCTATGTACGCTAATGGCACCTGGTGCATGTAAAATCCGTCGTGGGTGCAAAGCCCTCCAAGTTACCTGTGAATAATACCTCTGGGGGTGCCTAGTCAGGTGAGGGTCTCGTCACCTGATCAAGGTTCTAAATTACGAGACCTATTAAGTCTGTCAATTCAACAAAGTTAAACAGAAACCTTGAACCGGCAAACAAAGATAACGGTAGCAAATCACAAGAGAGCAAGCACAGCAGCGATGTGAACAAATCAATAGTCAGGTGGATCACAGCCATGCTGTGATCAGGCGATTTCCGCCCCGCACCCAGGTACTAACCCGTTAAGCTAGGCATTCATGCCGGGCAGGTAGGGGCCTGGTTAGCGGTATAAAAAAAAAATGTAAAACATAAGAAAAATGAAAATAAGTTGCATTTAATCACTGATTTTATACCATTTATTATATCAACAGAAAAAAATAGAGTATAAATGTGTCAGTAATAGTCTGAGGGAAAATTGAGTAGCTATAATTAAGGGAAAAAAATACATTTTTTACCCTGAATGGAATTTTCCCCTCTAAAAATTAGTTTTGAAAATAAATTTGGGGGCCCCTTTGTATTTGAGTGGGTAAGCTCGGACTTCACGCGCCTATTCGGTAAACAGGCCGTGACAACCTTACTACGAGACTGAGCAAATGAGCATCGCATACGCCTATGAGCACTACACAGAGCTCGATTAGTTCTTCCGCTGGCCAAACGCCACTGCGTAGGCTACCATAAACAAAAAACAACTGGGCACTGCTTAAAATTTATTGGAAATAAATTTGTGGGAAAAAAAGTGGGATCGTTAAATTAGTGGGAAATAGTGAAATTTGTCTAATGTAACTAATTATAAATTTGTACTCATATATCCATTTTGGGGGGCCCCCTTGGTCCGGGGGCCCTCGGCAATCGCCGACCAGCCGACCTGGCCAGTCCGGGCCTGTGTACACAGGTGTATTTCCGATGTCAGTACAACATTTTAATATGTTTAGAACTTAACTATAAATTAATGAATTAATTTTCAGACATTTTTCCGTTACCCGGGCGTAGGTGATAAATTGCCAAACGTTCCTTATGGTTACACATCCTGTATATGTATGAGTTACAGTCACAATGAAGTTAATCATGCGCCAAAACACGCTTGCTAAAATATGCCAACTAGCTGTGAAACTGTAAAAATGAAATATTTAAACATTAAAAAGTAGAAAAGTATAAAAATAAAAAAGAGTGTATTAATATATATATATAGGGGGGGGGGGGACGTCTTAATTACTGAAGTAAAACATCGTTCTTGTAGACAGACACTTTTATTGATAATGGACGAGGACAGAACAAAGATGAAACATGACATGAATTGGTGGACGGCCGATATTCGTCGAAATAAACATAACTTATCATCGTACTTTACATCTTATGAAAAAAACACAAACTTGTACACTTCTGATTTTAGGAACATCGGAAACTTGGTGCGTCGTTAGCAGCGATTGCTACCTTTCTCTCTTCCTCACTTACTTACCGTTTTTTAGCACTTTCCAACCTAGTTGAAAAGTGCTTATGACTTCGGTTTGTCTGGCCGTCTGGCCGTCTGCCGTCTGCCGTCTGTCCGTGCTCTAACTCCCGAAAATATGCTCGGATTGCTCTGCAATTTTTATATGTTATAATCGTTATCTATAGCATGTTCCCTATTTCAACGGAAGTGTGTAGCACTTATAGTTTTATTACAGGGACACTCAAAAGAATTACGTTACATTGCGGTCTATGGGGAAAAATCATTTGCGGTTTATTTAAATAATGTTTCACTATTTTAAACGCATTGAAATTTATATATATCGCTAAGGTGCATTAGAAGAAGCTTAATATGGAATAGGGTGTGCATAGCACTTATAGTTACTTTACAGGGACAGTCAAAAGAATTCCGTTACATGACGTCTATGGAGAAAAATCGTCTGCGGTTTATTTAAATAATGTTTCACTATTTTAAACGCATTGAAATTTATATATATATATCTAAGGTGCATTACAAGAGGCTTACTACAGAATAGTGTGTGTATAGCAGTCATCATTCATTTACAGGGACACACAAAAGAATTCTCTACTGTCTATTAACACTAATTCCTGGAAGTGCGTTTTAAGTTACTAAACGCGATTTTAATTTTAACTCGCTTTTTGTCTATTACGTGGTGTGTATAAATTCTGTAGATCCTATACAGGGCAGCACAAAAGTTCGCGAACACATTTCCGTTTATTGACAGAAACTCCAGAAGGATAATTTTAAACTGTGCTACGCGTTTCCTAACTGAACTAAAATTTTGCATGCTGTGTAGTATATATACAAATCTATAGATCATATACAGGGCTGAATAAAATTATTCGGATATTTTTCCGAATATTGTATCTGTTGGAAATTCCTGAAATTATGTTTTTAAATATGTTATGCGTTTTCCAAATTGTTTACTTAGATGCTATCTTTTAGCTTATTAAACGGTATGTTTTGTAAAATTATTTTGGAAGCGTTGGAAAGTGCTACATAATCTATGCTTGACGCATGATTTTTCGTTCTTGTTAATCTCGTAGCAGGTTGTCGTCGTTAGTGAGTGCGCTCGCTGCGCCGTCTTGTGGCAGCGGATCCGACCCCACATATATATTTTTTAAAAAGCATTTATTCAAAATAATTTTTATTTCTTTATTATCCTTTAGCTTACAGACACGTTTCAGTGTTAATTATAAACAAACAACGATTTAACCGCATTTATATCAGCATGCTGACAGACCAAACATTTTATGTAATTTTCGTCAAAAGTTGATTCGCTATTATCTTTTGTTTTCTTTTCCAATTTTCTTCGTTATTACCTGCACAGCCAACGAAAGCCATAGTTCCTCCCCTATTAGCTGTTACGTGATCAAGTTTGACCGATATCCACCAACTGCCATGTGATCAAGATAGGCTGAAAAACAGACGAAGTCGGTGGAAGACCGCGGTCTGTGTTATACCTGAGCATATTTAAATTTCATTCTTTACCTTTTGGATTAGAAAACAATTTATATAAGTTGTTATTGGGAAAAATTATAATTAATACGTTAATTATCGTATTAACAATAAATAATAAAAGCATTTTGGGCACCAATTAAAAATAAATAAATAAAAGACTATAAATCTTTTACCATACGTATGATAATTGATTAACATATTCAAATCAGTAAAAACAGCCTAAATTTACAGAAATACACCATTAAATTATCCTTAATTTCTAAATTTACTTTCGGTTCCGTTTTATTCATTTTATGTTAAGAATATTGTCAAGGTAAAACTGAGCTGCGCCGCCACGCACTTACGGGCGACCGTCAGGCACGTAAAATAAATAATTATTAAGTAACACAGGTCTAGAATAAAAAAAAAACATTTTTGATAATTTTAGCTGTTTTTAATGTAGTTCTTTGTGATGAATTTAAAAATTACAATAAAATGATGCATCACGTGCAATTTTTACACAATTTTTACTTTTATGATTAGTAAGCGATATTACAATCTGCTTATTGAAATTAAAATTCCTAATTTAAAATAAGTGATTTTTTTAAAAATAAATGTTGTTAGTCCACAAAATGAAATGTGTGTACTGTTACACATTGCATTAGAAAAAAATATTTCAAGTATTTTGGGTTGAAACTTGGGATTAGAATAAATCATGGACTCGAGACACAAAATTTGTTATGTGTATAAGAGTTAATAATGTTGTACAAAGGTAAAAATAAGCATTCAGATTTGGTATTCCATTGGTATGAAGGGAGCCTAAATACCACACTGATTATTATTATTATTATTGTTTTTTTTTTTATCATGTGATATGTTAGTGTCTATCCAAAAACAATATAGTCTTTATGTACCCAAATATTCCTCAGCTTTATTACATGTTCCGGTCCACAAATTTCTGACCCTCTTTTACAAGATGTATTTGAACACTCATCTGATTCTGATTCAGATAATGCTGCTGAGGATTTTCAGTGTCATATACACAACGATTTGACATTTCTCCACTATTCAATCAATCTGAACATTATGATTTAATCAGAGGTTTGGGGTTGTAAGGATCTGCGGAAATTTTAGGCTCCAGATTAAAAGGGAAAACTTGTTAGCTCGCAAAATATATCTACTACTGTATATATAACTAGAGAACAGGAGTTTATCCCTTACTTCCTACAGGATGGTGACTAAGGTTACTGCAAGGATCGCTACCCTTGTAATATATCCTAATCCTAATAATATTATAAATCCGATTGTGCGCAAATGTTAGGCTGAAGCCAGCGTCAAAATGGAGCATTTAATGATCCTGTATCTTTGCATATAGGTTGATTATAACCCTCAAATGAACATAGGCTGGTTTTTGTTTATTTTATTAAAATATTTTTCTTAATAATTCAAAATTTCGTTATTTTCATAGAGAATAAATGGACATTTTTTCATATATTATTTTAAAATGGTTAAATTTACTGTACCGTTGCTAATACTTTATCGTTGCCAAAACTAAATCAAAAGCCGGAATAATAATTTTTACTCAACAATTTAGTTTCAATTGAAAAATTTTCACGTGAAAAATGAAAATGAAAAAAAAATAATAAAGAATTAAAAAGAAGATTAAATAAGATTATTAGAAATAAAACGTACTTTTTTATTTTTTTGATAATTATACAAGGTTTCAATATGCGTAACCATAGGAAACAGGCGAATATGACGCCATACATCGAAAATAAAGCGGATATGCTTTGACGGTGAAATAAAATGATCTTGTGTTTTTTCTTTACTTTATTTCTTTTGTATGGTAACAATACTTGGCGTTTTACCGTCTGCGCACGGCTAATATAACTATACGGTACTTTTTATTTAAATTTTAAAAAAGTAAAAAAAAAGTTTGAAAAGAAAATGGTTAGCAAATGTCAATAATATGCTCCGCAAAATTATCCATGTCGAAAACGATGTCATGGATAGCGATAAATAGTTATTTTCATTCTTAAAACTAAAAGAAATAACTCGATTACCTAAAAAAAAAATGACGAATGTTAATAGTTCCATTTATGTTGATAAAACCTAAAGATTTAATATTATTTCGTTAAAGCAACACAATTTCCCCTATGCCAGTATTTAAATTAATTGCCTGGAAAATAAAATTAACAAGAATTATGTCATTAAAAAGGGATTTCGCTAGGGAAAAAAAGACGTCATATTTGAAATAAAACGGGAATTTTCCAATGTCTTTTAAAATGAGTGTGAATCAATTCCTTACATTAATAATAAAAGGATCAGTAAGTATAGAAAGTAGATGAGTTTCACGCCATATTTATAACGAAAAATTTAAACTTTTTTTTATCTATACTGATTATTAAACATGAGTATCCATTATATACAGATGAGAGTTTTCTGCTAAAAATCACATCATAATTTTAAGAAAAGGAAAATGAACACGAATCTATTTAAAAATCTGACTATGTGTTTGTATTTCGCAACTACTCCTAGACTATGGAACACAACGCCATTTACTTAATACCGGTTATCATTGATCCGAGGATGTCACGCAAACTCTCAGAATTAAAAAAATTAAATTAAATGTCATTTTTTTTTTTTTTTTTTTTTTTTTTTTTTGTAAATTTTAACGAAGTTTCTCTAAAAACGGAAAGTAGATTGCTCCATATTTGTGTATAAAAAAGGAGAAATAAAACAGATCTGTATATTTTTTACACCATTTTCTCATTAAAACTGAAAAACAGAATTTTCACTTTGAATTGATGGTGAAAACAAAATCTTGATTTCAGTAAATTATCCGAAAAATAAAAACATATTTTCACATATTCAAACTCCATGAATCAATTTATTCTGGAGAACAAAAATTGCCTGTCAATATACTGTCTTTTAGAAAACAAGATTTGTTTCAGATATACATTAAACCAAGGAGGCAGAATTGAATTTAAAGAAAAATCATATACTTTTTCCAATTAATGTTTTTTTGAAGGATGGCTGTTAAAACGTTTCAAAAAGGCGTTAAAAGTAAAATTGTTTTTACCAATTCGTCTATTTCTACGATTTTATTTGGCCCTCCTTTTTGAATTGGTTGCAATTTCATTTTCGCGATTATTTGGCACAAAAATTCACTTTTTTAAGACTGAGTTATGTCAAGGTCCCTATAACAAAAATAACCGTATTGTCTCCTAGGAAATGTGATAAATAGTTAGTTAATTATTAATGTTTTTAATTATCGGGAGTGAAATATTTTGCTTAATTAATGTATTTATTCTTTTTTTAATGTTGCGTGAACGAAGTCACGGGTAACAGCTAGTAATATATATTACGGAGGTAGCACAAGGATATTAACAGATGGATGTGTAAGTTTGATGTTAAATATAAAGAAATTGTAAAACTCTTCTTTTGCATAATGAGAACAAAAATGTCTTTGTAGATATTGTGTATGTCATGATCAGTGGAATATATTTTTTGTCGATTATTGCTGTATATTTAATCGTGAAAATGCAGAATCATTACATAAGGAACTAGTCGGATGTGCCAATTCCAAAACTTTCTTCTACCTCACACAGGTTTCACATACACTAAAAAGAATCAGCACCAATTTCTATCAAGGTCTAACTGAAACTCAAGTTTTATTAAATTCCGTGCAATATATCTTGAAATATGACTATCGCTAAAATCGTGTAAATCCTGCAAAATGCTGCATAGCAGCGGCACCTGCTGGGCGATTTTTACCAAAAACTAATCAGCACCAATTTATATCAGAGACTAACTGAATATAAAGTTTTATTAAATTCCGAGTATTAGTCCTTGAGATAGAGCTATTGTGGGAAATCGCGAAAAATGCTGCATAGCAGCGCCACCTGCTGGACGATTTTTACCAAAAACTAATCAGCACCAATTTATATCAGGAACTAACTGAATCTAAAGTTTTATTAAATTCCGAGCATTAGTTCTTGAGATAGAGCTATTGCGGAAATCGAGAAGAATGCTGCATAGCAGCGCCACCTGCCGGGCGACTTTTACCAAAAGCTAATCAGCACCCATTTATATCAAGAACTAACTGAATATAAAGTTTTATTAAATTCCGAGCATTAGTTCTTGAGATAGAGCTATTGCGGAAATCGCGAAAAATGCTGCACAGTAGCGCCACCTGCCGGGAGATTTTTACCAAAAGCTAATCAGCACCCATTTATATCAGAAACTAACTGAATCTAAAGTTTTATTAAATTCCGAGCATTAGTTCTTGAGATAGAGCTATTGCGGAAATCGCGAAGAATGCTGCATAGCAGCGCCACTTGCCGGGCGATGTTTACCAAAAACTAATCAGCACCAATTTATATCAGGGACTAACTGAATCTAAAGTTTTATTAAATTCCGAGCATTAGTTCTTGAGATAGAGCGCCCACAAAATTTGTGTCACATACATACAGACAGACAGACAGACAGAGTGACAGACAGACTCACCGACAGACATTTTCTAAAAACAATCAAATAGTGTTCAGGACCTTCTAAAACGTATAAATCCGTCGAAAACCGGAAGTCGAAAATTTTCATGAATCCAATACTTTCTTCTTGTTGTCGGAGCAAAGCTCCGGCTTCCCATGAAAAATTACACTTTTGTGTACACGATAGCGGCCAAAATATTTGCCGCATTGATACCAAAATTGGACTGGAAGTCGGTAGTGGCAAAATCTCGCCGGGGATTGAAAAACAGAAATATTCGTCAACTCTAACGCCCGGAATCGTCTGCTCTAGAATTTTCCATTTCCCCATAGAGATAACATTGCGATTGTTTGAATTAAATAAAAAGAAAATTGAAATAATTTATATTGTTGCCATTTTTTATCATGAAAAACTTTTGAATTAAATAAAAAGAAAATTGAAATAATTTATATTGTTGCCATTTTTTATCATGAGAAACTTATTTAAATAACAATATACTCGGAAACAACCTTTTAGTAAAAGCTCTTAATCTCGGTCCCATATATTTTACTTTTATATATTTTACATATATTTTACTTTTCTGAAATAAGGACCCCATACATTTTTATCTTAAAACACGTGCAATGAAGTTTAAATCGTATTAAGTACATGAATTTAGTTTTTTTTAAATCGAACTCAGCAATTGGTGTAATTAAACTTTTTGTTTCCATTTCAAAATATATTTTTTTCTTTTCATTCAAGCTTATTGTATAAAAGAAGTATGAGAGTAAATCTGTTTATTTTGATATAGTCCAGCCAATCCAGGATAAAAAAATATATATATATATATTGAAAAAAATTTTATATATGAACGGATTATATGTTTTTATTATATAGAATTTGCAAGGATGCCAGTTAAGAGAAAGCAATCAGCTGAAATGAGAAGAATTGCGAATCGTAATTCAATGCGGAGAAGTCGCACAAGTCAGTTACCTTCAGATTTTTTGCCGAGTACCGGTATACTGACAACTCAAATGAATGAAGCAATCAGGTTTGATAGAGAGGTATCGCAAATCACCTATGTGTCCTGTAATACGTGTCACAGAGCTTTCCCTGATATCATATTAAATACTGCTGGGCTCTGCCAGACATGCAAGTGTAGAGACGGTGCTTTCAAGTTTTCTGCCACTAATTCGATGGAACCAGGTCCAGTTCCTATTTGTCTCAAAGATCTGAGCTACATTGAACAAATGATGATCACTCAAATACATCCAGTGGTTTCTCTTTACCGTATATGAGGCTCACAGTATGGATACAGCGGAAATGTAATCAGCTTTAAACAAAATATTGAGAGTTTTATTTCGCGCCTGCCTGTCAATCCTTCAGATATGACTTCAATTGTGTTAGTGACAAAAGATACTTTATCAGGATGTGCAGAGTTTTCTATTCGCTCACAACGCCTTCTAGAAGCACTCAGATGGCTTAAAGCTCACAATCCTTATTATTCAAATATCACAATTGATGAAGATTTGATCGCTACATTACCTGAGAATGGTGACGTATCTCAAATGTTACCAACAGCAACCGATATTACTGAGGATATTGATACTTTGAACGAGGAAATAAGGCGCGAGTCATTTAGACCACTACTTGAACCGGTAGATCAAAACAACTTAATAAATTTCGCAATTCGTGTGCCTCACCCTTCATTAAATTCACAGCCTATCAACGAATTTCAAGAAGAGGGTTACATAGCACGTGCTTTTCTTCATCTTTTTCCACATGGTACAGCTGACTTACGACAACCTCGTCAAAAAGCAGTCTCTCCTGATGAGTATTTTAAGTTCCTAATGAAGTATGAAAATGGGCGATTTGCTAAAGACCCCCGATTTCGCTACTTTGCCATGAATTCAATTCTTCGGTGGCAGTCTTTGGCTAAAGGGCGTTTTTTCGTTCAGCGAAATAGGTTCAGCAATAAGACGGTAGAGCAGATGCGTGATATTCTGAATAGGCAACCAGAAATGGCAAAACACATTATGATTTATGCTAGCAAATTAAGATTCACAAAATGATACTGGCGTGCACGTTGTGGGGAACTTCTTTCCATGGTAGGACAAATTGGAGCACCAACAATTTTTTTTTACACTGTCTGCAGCTGATTATCACTGGCCTGATCTTTTCAGACTTTTAGAGCCTAACAAAGATCCAAATGAGCTGACTGATACAGAACGCAGACAATTAATGCACGACAACCCTCTGTTGAATGGTTGGCTCTTTCAAAAACGTTGTGATATATTTTTGAGAAAAATCTTGACGCCGTTATTTTTAATAGACGACTACTGGGTTCGTTTCGAATGGCAGTGGCGTGGAAGTCCTCACATGCATGGATTGTTGTGGTTAAGAGGGGCGCCAAACATGGAAACACTAGACATGACTAACGCTGAAAATGTAGCAGCCGTAACAGCATATTTTGAAAAACTATGCAGTGCTGTTAATCCTGACAAGGACGTCCTCGTAAAATCCAAGGAATTGTTATCTGAGATTTTAAATAAGATGAACGAAACAAATCCAGCGGTTCAAGCAGTCCAAAAACTTATTTTGTCTTCTGTTTCTGAAAGGGATTACTCAGCCCAAGAGGTAGTACACATATTAATGGGATGGCCAATGTACCACAGTAGTTGGGAAGTAGTTACAATACGGCTTCATGATAAGAACTCGGAAGAAATCAACTTTTCAAGCGACGAAAGACCATCAAAAAGCATGCTTCAGAAATATTGCGCGCGGCCGGAGAAACTTATTTCCTGTACGCTTCTTAAGTTTGCAAAATCTTTCTCAGTAAGAGGAGTCGATTATCACCAAAGAAGAAAAGATGCAGTTGTCAGAGTTTTTCCTCTTACATCACTCAACCACGACACAACTCTAGCCGAAGATAGGCAACAAGTATTACTCAATTATCCTTGGAGAGGTAATTCTGACTCTTTATTGCAAGAAAGCCTGCCGTCTGCATATCACTCATGGGAGGAAGCATTCAATGATCTAAATATTGATGCACACGAAGAAATAAATTTTCCTGCTGTTAGCAGTACTCATGACACAGAAATCCTGCAAGAAGAATACCGCGAGATTGATCCATATATGGCAGCAGCTGCCATAGTTCCTGTGCAGACAAACGAGGATACTTTGGGGCAACGCGTGATTGATCATGCATGTGAGTGGAAAAGTGAGAGTTACAAGTACCCTGATCGCAATTTTACTTCATTTTTAAATTACTGTAAAGAACAACAACTTACAGTGCATCAAAATTACGATACGTCTGAGATCAGATTTACAGATGAGCAGCAAAAAATACTTCACTTATGCACGCAACAGCTTTCGTCTTTGCAATCAAGATTTATAAATTGCCCTAAACATACTTTTATTATTGGGAAAGCTGGAGCTGGAAAAAGTACGGTAATAAAAGAAATTCGTAAAAGAGTTACCGAGCAGTTAGGACCGGAAGCTATTATGGTTTTGGTCCAACAGGTGCTGCTGCAATTAATGTCGAGGGCAAAACAATTCACTCTGCACTAAAAGTACCAACATGTTTTAAAGCGTTTGCTGATTTAGGAAGTGAAGCAGCAAGAAATCTACAGCTCAGCATGAATCCAGTTTCATTTCTCATTATTGACGAATTTTCAATGATCGGATGCCGTCTGATGGCTGCACTTGAGCAAAGATGTCGCGAAGGTAAACCAGACAGCATTGAACCTTTTGGAGGCTTATTTGTTTACCTGATTAGAGATATTAGGCAGCTACAGCCTGTAAAAGACACACCTCTATATAGGAGACATTCTATAAAAGACATTTTGGCTTTACGTGGACAAACAGTTCTTAAGATGTTTGAAAAATGTTTCACCTTAACAAAGTCAATGAGACAAAGCGACGATCAGCAAATACAGTTTAGAGAGAATCTTGATTCGCTTTCCGCAGGCGAAGTTACAGGCGACCAATACGCATCCCTTATGCAACGACGTAAAGCTATACAGCCTCCGGCTGAACTTGAAAGATTTCAAGATGCCATACGCCTTTTTCCCACAAACCAGCAAGCTGAAGAACATAATCAAGAAGTACTTCGTAAATCAAAATGGCCAGTGGCAAGAATATTAGCAGACCACAATAATCAAATAGCAAGATGGAGTGAAGATGAGCACGCGTCTGGACTTCAGGCTGAACTTTTTTTAGCAATTGGATGCAGAATTATGTTGCGTACCAATCTGTGGACAGACGGAGGATTGGTCAACGGTGCACTTGGTACGGTAAAATATATTGTCTACGGACCAGGATTACGGCCTCCAGGCTTGCCACAGGCAGTAATGGTTCATTTTGATGATTATCGGGGACAATTTCTCACTGAAAGACTTTTTCCTGTCACACCTATTACAAAGTCTTGGAAAGAAAACAATGTCTCATGCTCCCGTACTCAGTTACCTTTAACAGTTTCATACGCTGTCACCATACACAAATCCCAAGGTTTAACTTTGTCAAAAATAGCTGTGGACATTGGTGAAAAGGAGTTGTCACTTGGAGCAACTTATGTCGCGTTTAGCAGGGTTCGACGTTTAGAGGATGTTCTGATTGAAGTGCCTTTCGCAAAGGATAGGCTAGACCAAATTAGAAGAATGGGGGCACTTGCTGATAGATTAGCATTTGAGCAGCATCTGAGGCAACTGTTGACCGAATAAACACTTGAAGATTCAACAGCTGTTATTGTAAATTTTCTTTTATACTATTAAACAGTAAATATAAAAATAAAAAATATATATTATATAATGTTAATGTTATATTTTATGTTTATCCCACTCAATGCTCCGACATTTCGGCCTGACGGATTCTAGTAAAGATAGAAGAAAGTAAAAACTAAAATCGTAGCTTTACTAACAAACTAAATGACAATAGGGCTTTTGACTGAGAAAAATAAATGAATTTAAAAGCATTCTATATGTGTACGTATATCCGCGTATAAATTTTCAAATACAATTGTTCTATCTTATTTATTTTACATTATTTAGTTCAACAGATTATATGGAACAGCAATACATGTTGACGTAGATTTGAAAAAAATATACGTAGAAAATAATTGATATCACTTTTTGCAGCAAGCATTAAAAAAATATGTAGAATCAGTAGAAAGTTTCCAAAAAGTTTTCACAAATATAAATTTTGAAGACCTCTGAATCTGAAATTATTTTTCGAGAAACTGAAATAATGTGGAACATTCCCGAAACATTGATGAATCAATATAAAAATTAAAAAGTATGACTGCACATTAAAATAAATAATATGATATTGTCAAAACTTGAAACTTTTAATGTTTTCAAAACAGATATTATTGCACATACAGTGTGCATAACATAAACGTTACAGTTACTTCAATTTGAAAAAAAAATAATCATATGCAAATATAAACGTACTTGGTATCCGTGTCTGCACATTAAAAATATTCCTCAAATCAACTACAAACAAATTAAACTGAAGAACATAAAACAAGCAAATCTAGCATAGCTAATTGTATCTCATTACACCTAATAAACATATTTCCCACTTCTTGTTTTACCAATTACTAGATATGTGTAAGAAATTACATTGCAAATTAATTATTTTTTATTTAGGTTATAATTTTATACAACTTTACCTTTACGACTGTTCATATAATGAAGAATATTGACGTTCTCACGAATTTCCAAATCGAATTGAGGGATGTTAGCATTCACTTCGTAAATGAGGAAGCTCGCAGGGTGATCTTGAAAATTTAGTCCAACTGGTAAATCTGCCACGACCGGTATCTAAATAATAAAAATGCATAAATAATAACAATGCAACATTATAACTTTCACTTTCAGAATAATTTGAAAACATCTGATTTTTAAAAATAAAATGTTAAAACACAACAACTTTTCCCTTATGCCTCCCTCTTTTACATGTCGATTTTTTAAGTTTTCGACAACACCTTCTGGGAAGCACAGACAGTCAGTCGTTCACACTTTATGGTAACAATTTTCACAGTTATCTACTCATAAATACCACATTATTTGCAACAATTTGACTCTATTAGATAGCCTTGGGTAGCTCTGGCTCAAAATTTCCACCATAGTAGATTTTTTTTCTTAGCCATGTCAATTTTCTCCACACCTCTTGGGAAATTTCCTAAAAGTATTTCCGAAGTATCAATGTTCTTGAATGGCGTCTTCCTAACGCTCGCTTTAACAAGCCAAATATACAAAAGTCTATGGGGGTAGCAGGTAGGGCGTCAGGTGACTTTACATGTATTTATCGAAATGTGACACAATTTACTTCCGTTTGTGATTCTTTCTTTCCTAAGAATGTAGCAGTTGACTTGGAAGAATGACAGAAGGTTTTGTACATAAGAAGACTGATTTTATTGATGTTTATATATTCCATATAAAGCTGGATTTTTTTTCTTCAAAAATTTGTTCTAAAATATTTTACTAATAATAAAGTGTAGTTTACTAATAATAAAGTTACTTTAGCTTTACCTAATACTTTTTTGAGCTTTAATTTAACTTTATAACAAAATCCAGCAGCAATCATAAATCCTTACTGAAACTTTTCTTTACATTCCCAAACCCATTTCATTTTTTTTTCTTCCTTCTACTATATATATAAAACACAAACGGAAATTTTGTTCCGTTCCTTTATAACTCGAGTTCTACTGAATAGAATTTGATGGAACTTGCACTGTTGGATAGATAATTTTTCAGGGAAGGTTTTAGTATATAACACATAGTTCTACGTATATTAGTTATAGAATTATGATAGAAAGTTCTGTTATTTTGGACAATAGGGTTTACCATAGGTAATTTTTTAGGCGACCATTATCGTTGGTGAAAGAATTGAAACGGCTATATCAAAAAATAATGCAAACACATCGAAAAATAAAAGAAAAATTCAGTTATTAATTTTATTTAAAATCCCCCCTTCCTCCCCGCAAGAAAAAGAAAGAAAAAAACTGTTTTAATGAAGCATTATATTTAATTTAAACCCCAAAGAAATGTTTGTAATGCTTAAAAATATTTGCAATGCATGAGATTGCAATTCAGATTAAAACAATATTTGGCGATTTATCGTTTGCGTCAGGTTAACAGAGATGCATCTGATAATTTGATTTAATAAAATATGAGTAATTTTTTCCCCTTTTTTTCTTTCTGTTATTTTTTTTTATATAACTCCCCTATCATGTGTATTACAGGAGGAACTAGCAGATGTAATTGTAAAAATGACTGCATTTATGAATTACATGTTATTTGTTTATTTACGGTTTTAATTTTACTTTTGTCGCCAAGCAATGTGATTTTAAGCCAAAAATGCATAAGCGTGACATCAGCTTCAGCGATATTAGCAATAATAGTGTTTTTTCGTGTATACAAGATCCTTTTTGGAGTGGATTTTTATATTCAAATGCAAATTATGTAAATAACAGTTATTGTTATGAATATGGGATCAAATATTTAAATTTTAGTGAATGTCTGCCACTCAAACACATATTGTAAAATAATTAAATTTTAGACACTTAAAAATTTACTACGGAAATATGCCGGTTTGTTTTCAACCAAACATATTATTTTTATAGCCTCGATCTCAGATCAGCGAATATTGTTCATTCTTTTATTTTTATTTTATTATTTTTTTAATATATCGCCAATTTCACTTATAGAAATATTCACTGTTTCAAAAGTTAGGAACCAAAGAATATTCTTAAGGAGATGTATGCATTTATGCATTATTACTATCACAAAAGGCTACATTTTGCAATAAAAATTGTTTGCTGAAATAAATTTTCGATGCTCTTTTGGATTCGTCATTTCTTTTTAGTTTTTTCTGCATATCTTCCCTTCTTTCAGGAAGGTTTTTAAAAGACATTGGACTAATTGTCCGTCCGTATTCCGGTCTCCTGCCAGTTGGCATTTTTACTACAGTGTTGGATGTTTCGCTTATGTTTGAAGGTTACTCTGGACGACGATTCAGATTACAGAAGATTAGACGACTTTTGAAATTAGCGATTGCTAAATTTATGGGTTGTTTTTCATTATGAAGCAAAGTTTTACCAAAAAAGCAATGCTTCCAATGTACGGTTGGTTGATTTTATGACGGCCGATTATCTACACGAGGGATATAGACCATGGGGGGAGTGCCCTCCGTGGGGGTCTTTCTAAGGGATCCTAACCCGTATTTACTGCTAGGTTCGAAGAAAAGCATGGAAAACTCCGAACGGTTAGGTCAAAGAGCGCGACAGAGGTTTGAACCCAGCACTTCCCGTATGCCAGCTTTGAGAGCAGAACATCTCAGCCACTTTTTTGGCGCTTTCAATGTACGGAAAACTTTGTAATGTCAATGGTGGCGAATGGAATAAATAATATTTGTCGATTTATCATTTCAGGCTGGATAAGAAAAAACGAGTACCTGAAATTCTGATTAGATAATTTTTCGATCATTATAAAGCCTTTTCGACCTACACACAGTCCTAGCAGCTAAGCATAGTGAGAAATAAATTTATTTCTGCGTGTTATTATGCTCTTTAGAAAAATGCAAAAAAATTTTCGGTTTAAGTATTCACCAAAAATAATCTAAACATTTTGCATAACTAACTTTATCATTGTCAGTTTTATTTAAGGTATGGAATTTTGTTAATGAAAGATCTATAGTTAAATTAACAGTAATTTGACGTTATTTAATGGAACATAGCTTGGCGCGTAAATAACTTCGTTTTGTAACTAACTCTGGCACATTAGTAACCGCATCGTTACAAGCACTTCTAATATTTGACGTCAAATTTGGATATTATGGAAGATTAGGAAGATTTTATTGGATATAAACTAGAGGTTAATTCTTCTACCAGACTTAATCACTGGGTTTGTTTTCAGATTAACTGTTACACGAATGCAACTGGTCTAAAAAATGGAAAGACAGTGCAAATGGCTTCGTTTTAATTTTATTCATATTCAGCTTTAAAAATGCACTTTTTAATGTTTCACCATTTTTTTAAATATGAAAGTTAAACACTGTTCTTTATGTGCAAACAATTTATTACAATTTTCACTGTATTTACTCTGCTGGAATCGAAAGATGAAAAACCGTAGTAGACTTGACAGAAGAGGACGTATATTGCGAAATATAACGCAACATAGAGTGAGATTGTACTTACGTTACCAGACTCTCACATGGAGACAAGAAAGAAAATGAATCACTCGAACATTATTTAAGTTCCATGGTCAATCTATGCATTCATTGTAATGCTTTCTCTTTTAGTAGTATAATGACTAGAGAACATTTTAGTTCCTGTTGTCATAATCTCATAATGGCCTACCAAACTCTACTATAAATGATCAACTAAATGAGTTGCTTCTTTTATCTCAAATTTTGTCCAATGTATGATATAATATAACGCAATGTCGTTCACATCGTTTACAGCAATATTGAAGGAAAATCCAGGTGAACGTCCCTATTGCTTTAAAATACATGCCATTGATATAATTCGTTTGATTCAAGGTTCGTTTGAAAATATTTACTAAGTTAGCATCAGTAGGTGAAAATCCACATTCCTTTAAAATACAAAGCCATTTCGTTTGATTTAATGTACATTTAGAAAAATGGCCCAGCGCAGCGGGCGTAGCATGCTAGTTAACTGATAAAAAATTGTTATTTTTGTTTTGGAAAAATCATTTAAATAAAGCCATTTTTCATTCAGCGTTACCACAAATTTCTATTTATCATCAACTACCAGGAGGAAGGCCGATGCCGTCCCTAGAGGGTCCTCTATGATGAGCTCCCCGTATCGTAGTCGCCGAAGGGCGTCAGGTTCACGGATGTTTGCTCCGAGGGATCTTCGGGATGACAAAGGTGGCGAAAAGACGCCGCGTAGACCGATCCCTCGTGCCCGGAGCTTGGAGTTACCGGGGGGTGACGCGAGTGCAAAGGTTAAGCAAAATCGGATCGGGCGGCTGCAAAAACTTGTCTATAAGGAGATGATAGCTCGGACAGGATCTGATGACCACGTCTCACATGGGTTCCCAGTGAAGAACTTAGCGACCATAGCGGTGTGGGACCCGTAGGTCGCCCAGTGAGTCCTCTGTGGCTGGATCAGTTGGGAGTCGACCTCAAGGCCTGGATCGAGACTGCCCGTTCGTACCAGACGACGCGATGACAGGGGAGTACGGTCGTCAGCCTACGATACGTGTCTTGCGTCTGCTCTGGGAGGGAATTTGTCCTTCTCGAGCGAAGGCCGCGAGGAACCGGACCGGTGGCTCGCCGGTAAAACGACGGTGTCCGAGCTTGAAATCAAATCATGGGCCGAAACCTAGTCCGGCACGTCTCTCGTGCAGCCAGGACCTTCCACGTCTGGCAGGCGGATGAGTGGCTCGTCTTCTGAGTTTCACCCAAATATTAACCTCGATCGGGCCCGTCTCTTTGACGCGTTTAGAGGAGCTTTCCGCGACCTCTAGAGTCCGATAGCGGCTTCTTTTGATTCTTCCGTTGTTATGTTTGTGTTTTGTTTTTTATTGTGTTTGTTTTTATTCTGTGATATGTGTCTGTGATATATATGTCGCCTTACTCGTTGACGGAGGTCGTTGGTTTACCGCCTAGTTCTGCCTAGGGGCGTTCAAACTCGCGGGTAAAACCGTTCGACGAGGGCAATCTAGCCGAGTCTCTTCTATGAGACAAGACCGACATTCCTCATGGTCTTGGGTCGGTCAGAGGCACCTTCCGCCACACGTAGTGTCGCCCACGGAAGATGAGCCCAGTAGCTTGCCCTTTCATGCATGTCTATGATCGGACGCCGTGGGAAAGCAAGGGCCGTAGAGATGTCGGACATATGGTGGAGTCCCCGACTCCCTTATGGGGTTTCGGCAACGAAGCCGTTCGGCAGTCGCTACGGTTCATCGACTGTCGCGTGGGGAAGTTTCCTCTAAGAGTTGGAACTTCCGCCGAATCGTAACGACCTATGTCGTCAAAGCGAGCAATCACTCGGGTAAAAGATTGGGAGGCTTCGCTGGATCGCGATCCTCCGAATCGGTCGTAGCGCCGTGGCGAGCCAAAGCCGCTGGTGCGATAAAAGTTCCTCAGAACTTGGGTACGATGAGTCGGAGTGTTCGCTGGGCGCCCCCGAAGGCGTCTGCGGCGCATTCTAGTTTTATCATCAACTACGTGTTTGTTAAAGCGAGTGTTAAGAAGACACCATCCACAAACATTGAAAAGACTGAAAAGTTTCCCGAGTGCAGTGGGAAAAAATTGACATGACTGTACTAAAAAAATATAAATAAATAACTACTATGATGCAAATTTCAAGCCAGATCTATAGCAGAGAGTTAAAGTTATCCAATTGAGTCAGAATCTTGCAAAGAATAAGGCATTTATATGCAGAAATTAACTGTGAAAATTGTTTCCATAAAGTGTGAATGAGCTTCTGTAATATAAAATTTCTTTGGGATTTGAGACGATTTCTATCACGTACACAACACTAATTTAAAATTGTCATTATTGTTACTATTATTTTTTGTCACTTTTTTACTATTTTCTGAATTTAGTTTTGTCATTTTATTTTTATTGTTATCATTAATAAAATTTAACTTTTATTTATATCACTTAAATTTTATAGTATAGTATGAAAATCATGTTACTTAATAATTAAAAACGTAGAATACTAATCTATTGAGAACTTACTACCCTATATTGTGCAAGTGCAACTTTAGGTAACGTTCAAATATTTGTGCAAAAAAAAAAAAAAAGAAAAAAAGAAAAAAAAATCTGAAAATAATTTAAACCATTATAAGACCTAGAAAATACACTTATTTATCCTATTCCCAAAGAAAAGCAAACCGATACCGCTCTATTTTTGAAAAAGTAAAAATGTAAATTTTTGCAAATAAAGAACAGTTAAATATTTCTTACCATCATATATGTATATTATTTCCGATGTCAACATCGATTTTTCTATGTAAATATGAATTGCGCAACAATGAAAGAGGTATCATATGAAAGGTTTTTGATCAGCCTTATGACTTACTAGGAAGGTCTTCTTCATAAGCGCATACTCAGAAATTTTTGAAAAAATTAAGGAATATTCTTCTCATGAAGATATGTATGCTTATAAAAAATAACTCCCGAGGAATCTCAGTATAACATCCGTAAAAAAAATAAGTAAAATTTCACTTTTTTGGCGGTTTATCGCCGGTTGGCGACACAATGAAATTTCAAAAAACACGTTTTTGAATACTAAACTAGTTTAAGTAAGATTAACTTAAATATATTTATATAACTACAGATTTGTCATATACATTTACATACACAGTGTATATTAGTGCATATATGAAGTTTGAATTGATATAATAGGATGACTTCTCATTTATTCGACTCTCTCAGCCCTACACACGGTATCCTTCATTTCACGAAAAATGATGAAAATATTAATTTTTTCGCTTTAAATGAATTTAGACATTCGTAGTATATTGTGACTAAGTTTCGTAAGTATCCGATAGTTAAAAATATGCGGAAAAGGTATTTTACTGCATTCATTTTTCTTTAAAATTCACAGTTATCATAGGATGACATGTAGGTCTAGCTTGTGAGAAACGCGAAGAAGATTGAGTAACGATGGAGATTGAGTAACGATGGAATGAGAGGACGTTTTTTAAAAAGACGAGTTGCTTGTTGGTCTTTAGATAATCATCTGTAAATATTTTAATATGTAAATATTTTAATATGTAAATAGCTTTTCATTTATTAATATAACATTCAGTTAAAATTTAACGCAGAGTTGAGTATCATTTGAGTTGTGTTCAGTTTATTCGGAGGGTGCACTATAATATTTTTATGGCATAAAAAATAGAAAAAGGAACAACTTACATCGAATTTCTTCAGTTCACTTAACGGACCTATTCCAGATAACATGAGTAATTGAGCGGTGTTCGTCGTTCCAGCTGAAAGTATGACTTCTCGTTTAGCTTTAACTTGATAAGCAGCATTGTTAAAATCAAATTCCACTCCTATGGCTCTCTTATTTTCAATAAGTACCTGTGAGAAAATTTTGTAAGAAATAAAAGAAATATTAATAAACTTTAATACAACAGTTTTCTTCATCCCTTATTTCAAATATTGTTTCTTAAAGCTAATCTAAATATTAAAATTAAAATTGTTTTGTTTTAAAATTACAGCTGTTTCATAAAAGCAACGTCAAAGTGGAACGGGTATTTTAGAAGAAAGAACGTGATCATTAGGTCAGTCAATAGTATTACAGCCAGGGAAGAGGAGGTTAATTTTACAGACTCGTGTTTCTTTATCAAAATAATTTTAATTAGTTTCTTTTTATGAAATTTTCACAACATTAATACACTATGTTAAAATTTTTATAGTTTAGTGAATATAGTGTATAATAATTAACACTATATTCACTATATTGAATACACTGTGTTAAAACTGAAAATTAAACCCCCTCCTCCCCCCATAAAATATATTTTGAGCTACGGTACTGCCAATCAGATGCTTCATTCATTTGGCATAAGGTCATCACCAATATAAAGAAATGTTAGAGGAATGTAATATGTTCCGGAATACCGTATTCAATGGCAGAGAGTCAGTCAATTACATCGTTTCCGTGGCGTAAAGGCCCATTTCACAATGTACAGTCGTGGAAAAAGAAAAAATGAACAATCCCTACTAACTCTGCCACAAATTATTGTAGAAGAAAGCTACTGGTACCAAGTGATTAGAAATAAAGTCTACTTTTAAATGATGTATAATTTTCTTCGAAGGCCATGTACATATCAAATCAAACCCAAACTTTGATTTTTTTTCAATGGCAAGACCCAATTTTGACAAGATATTTTAAATCTTCAGTTCAAACTATGCCTAGATACGAAATTTCATGAAATTCCTACGATTAGTTTCAGAGAAATTAATTATTTTAAAATGAGCATATTTTAGGAGCTGTATCCAAATTGAAGTTCGGTACTCTATTGTTGAATTGCTACAGAATGACTAAGTCAATTCTATTAATGTTTTATTTCTTGCCATTATGACCATTTTACTCACTTGATATGTTTCGGCTATTGTTATATACGGTAAAATCCTTTTCAGTATCCATTTTATAATGTTTACAAAAGTTGAATTATTCGATTAAAAAAATATATATAAGGTAATCTGTGATTAAAATAGTTTTCGAATATATGAATGTGATTGGAATTTTATAGGTATTTTTATAATGCTTTTTCTCAGATTTTGAATTTATTTTACTTGCTCGTTTCTAAATTTATATGTGAAGAATATCAGCGAATACAAAATTTAGAAAAAATAAAAAATAAGAAGAAGCAGTAGAAGGAAACGATGTAAAAAAGAAAACACACAAATTGCTTGTCAGTCTGAATATGTCTGAATATAAATCTTAACTCGATTGCTAATGGCAAACTTTTAAAACGTTTTGCAGCAAATGCACAACACATATGCATTTATAAGAAACTTTACTTTAAACATATATACCGCAGAAAAAATAAAATAGGTTTTTAGACTGTAGAAGAAGCTATAAATTCAATTAAAGGTAACAAAAATAATGAGTAAGATTTTTTTTTTTCTAAGATAAGACTTCATTTTTTAAATTGAGCTTTGTTAATTTAAAAATACAAGCAAAACTTATTTACATAACTTTATAAAGGCCGTAATAATTAGACGTAAAATTATATCTCATGGAAATGCGATTTACGTAATTTGAATAACAAATTTAAAAGCAGACACACATACACACACAAAAAAAGAATCTTATTCTAATCAACAATAAAATGAGTAAAATATTTTTTTTAAATTATGCTTTTCTGCACATCATAGACAGCCTTTTAAACCAGCATCTTGCCGTTTTTAAGCATAATTTGATATCTACTTGGAAGAAAATTTTGAAATTTTGAATGCGCATAAAGCAGGACATAACAAATATAAATTCACCAAAAAAATTGTATGTTGCAATTCATAATTTTTTAATCATTATTTTCTAATCATAATTTATTAATCATTAATTTCATAATTCATATTATAAAATAATAAAAATTACAAATTAAACGCTTGAGTTTTTTAGTATTATAACTAAACAAAAAAATAGCACATTAGAGTTATAATTTCAGGAGATATTAATAAAAATATGAAAATGTATTTAACATTAGAAACTCTAAATTTTTAATTTTGAATGTTTATAATTCATAAACTTATTATCCAAATGACTTGGAATTTGGTATCTAGGCATAGTTTGAACTGAAGATTTAAAATATCGTGTCAAAATTGGGTGTTTCTATATATATAAACAAAGTTTGGACTAGTTTTGATATGTAGATAGCCCCCTAAGCAAATTTTACATACATCATTTAAAAGTAGACTTTATTTCCAATCGTTTGATTTTATTATAACTTTTTGCAGAGTTAGTGCGGTTGGGTGTGGGGGGGGGGGGGTAATTTATTTTCCGCGACTGTTACACTACAGTACATTAAGGAACTTCTAGCGAACTCTTTACAGTTTACAGATTACTCCAAGATATATATATCACGTTCTACATTAATCCTTTGTATCACCGTGTTGTATATCTGCAAACATACCAAAAACCAATGTTATTTCGAAAGTGAGCTTTAGAGGACGATTTTATTGATTGTTGCCATCTTCCAAAACTGCGGTTAATATAAATTGTCAGCAGAATCTGCAAACAATTGTGATACCGAGTTAATATTTAATACCAAAGTTTAATTTTTCGCTTGAGCTTGTTTCACGTGGTTATTGCTAAAATAAACTTCATGAATTTAGTTAAATTAAAAAGGCTGGAGGCATCCAGAAACAGATTTTTCTTAAAGGTAAGTTTATGGAAAATGAAGTACGTCGAAAAAAGAGAATTCTGCTTAAGCAAGAGCCATGAGTGGAGCTCGGAGTCGGAGTAATGAGTAAATGAGCAGCCCTCCTGCTCCTCTTGTCCAGAACACGTTCTACACTATATTGCCAAAGGTGACCAGTCACTCGCGATTTTAGACGTTTTGTTAACTATCTGGAAAAATACATGAGGAATTAACCTGAAACTGCAGGTGTGTAAACAGTATAGCATAGGTTATATATTTCCGCGAAGATTTTTTCACGAAACTCCATAGGGGACTGTTAACAAATTGAAAAAGAACGAATATCTTTTGGATAACCCTGTAAACACTAACGTAGCAAACGCGTTCAAACTCAAGATTATTAATAAGTGGTTTATTGTAATATACTGTGTTCATTTTTATGAGGATAGCATGCATACTCGTAGAGAAATTAAGGTTTTTATAAAAACAGTCCCAAATTTCGCGTAGTTTTTTGCTTATAATTTGCAGCGTTCTTAACATAAAAAAAAGTTCTTGTCAGAAAATGTGACAAACAACATTGTACATAATACTCTGCAATCAGAATAAAAAAAAAATAATTGGATGAAAAATGAGCAGGTTTACTAAAAAATGTTTCACTGCGCATGCGTGAATGCAATCAAAACAGAATATGCATAATGTATTAGCTAAGTATATAGAGCAACTTTTTTGAAAGTCTCAAAATCATAGCTTGAAAATTCTGAAAATTATCGTCGATGGAATAAGCTCGAAATCCGTTGTTCCCCAAAGAAAGCAAAATATGAGGGGTTGTATCCAAATATAGTAGTACGTGCAATATTGTGTACGCTATCTTGGCACTAATCAACAGATATTTGATACAACCCCTCTTATTTTTGCTTCTTTTTGGGAATAACGGATTTCGAGCTTATTCCATCGACGATAATTTTTAGAATTTTCAAGCTATGATTTTCAGACTTTCACAAAAGTTGCTCTATATACTTAGCTAATACATTATGCATATTATATTTTGATTGCATTCGCGCATGCGCAGTGAAACATTTTTTAGTAAACCTGCTCATTTTTCATCCAATCCTTATTATTTTTTAATTCTGATTGCAGAGTATTATGTACAATGTTGTTTGTCATATTTTCTGCAAAAAACTTTTTTTTATATTAAGAACTCTGCAAATTATAAGCAAAAAACTAGGCGAAATTTGGGACTGTTTTTATAAAAACCTTAATTTCTATACGAGTTTGCATGCTATCCTCATAAAAATGAGCACAGTATATTACATTAAATCACTTATTTATAATCTCGAGTTTGAACGCCTTTTCTACATTAGTTTTTACAGGGTTATCCAAAAGATATTCGTTTTTTTTAATTTGTTGACAGTCCCCTATGGGGTTTCGTGAAAAAGTCTTCGCGGAAATATATAATCTATACTATACTGTTTACACACCTGCAGTTTCAGTTTAATTCTTCATGTATTTTTCTAGATAGTTAAGAAAATGTTTAAAATCGCAAGTGACCGGTCACCTTTGGCAATATAGTGTACAAAACGAGGGTTTGGGGAAGACCATAAGGAAGGTTGTTATCTAAGAAGAAAGGAGAGAAAAGAATTTTAGTTGAACTAGAGTACAATAAGAAATTGTAATTAATTTTAAGGAGTGAGATATTTTTTTGGTTCTGCCCTCTACAGATCATAGATTGAAATAATTTCGAATCTATTTAAAAATAGAATAGTTAAAAGATGAGAATAGTTAAAGTATATAAAATTTGTCAATATTTATATATTTTACAATTTTGAATAAGAAAATTTTACAATATTTATGAGAAATATGTAAGTTTCTTCTTGTTGCCGATATGAAACAAGCACCTTTTTGTCAATAATTTTTTATTTTTATGTTTTATTTATTTATTTTTGTATTTTTTACATGCTTGAAATGATGCATTCTAACATCGGAGTAAATATTTTTCAAATCGGAGCTGATGTATTACAAAGGGTTAAAAAGAATATGTGCAGTCGGCCAAAAGAAAAAAAAGAATAAGAGAGACTGGCACATACATTTTAATTTTCATGTTGTCATGACAAAAACTGAAATAGTCATTCGATTGGGAATATCTCTTTTTTAACACTTTCCAATATGGTTGAAAAGTGTTTATGAATTCGGGTTGTCTGTCTGTCTGTATGTCTGTCTTTTTGTCCATCTGTCTGTCCGTGCTCCAACTCTCGTAAATATAATTGGATGGATTGACATGATATTTTTACATGTTATTGAATTTTACTATAGAATGCTCGGTACTGAAAATGAACTCTGTAGCATTTAGTTCATTTACAGAAACACACAAAAGAATTTCATTACATTATCAGGCGTGCGGAAAAATCGTTTTCGGCGCATTTTATTGATGTTACGGTATTTCAAGCATAATGAAATTAATATGCATTACTGAGGTGGACTACAACATACTTTCACCGGAGTAAAATACAATAAGTAGCATTTATAGTTAGTTCTATTACAGGGACGCACGAAATAATTCCTTTAAATTATGATCTATAGTGGAAAATCGTTTGCGGTGCATTTTAAAAGATGTTATAATACTTCAAACATAATGAAATTTAAAAGCATCACTAAAGTTCACTACAACTTGTTTTCTATATATTATGGTATGGGTAAGGATTTGTCGTTCATGTACAGAGACGCACAAAAGAATTCGGTTAAAGGACTGATGATCCTTTGTATAATCGGTAATTGCAGGAAATGCTTTTCCGCTGTGGTATGCAATTTTATCTAATTTTTAGTGTATTACATGTTGTGTACAAACTCTATAGATGATATATAGGTTTGCACGAAAGATTTCGGATGTAGGCAGCAATTACTCAAAATAGATTTTTACTTAGTTATGCGCTTTATAAATTGCTTATTTAGACATCTCATTTCATCGCATGGAAAAATTAAATTTCTTAATAATATTCTGTTTTGAAAGTGCTATTTGAAAGTGTATCATAATCTATTCCGGATGCATGATTTTTCGTTCTTGTTAACTAATATTTTTAAAAAAAATCGCATGCCGGAGTTTTTTTTAGTAACATTTCTCATTAGAAAAGGAATTATTAAACTGAAAATCGTATTAAGCAAAAAAGAAAAAAAATAGAAGACAAAATTTTAACCTACAACAAATATAGAATTTATTCTAGGTAAGACTCGTAGTATTTTAGATTCATGTAAGAGATTTTTTTATACTTGCCTTCTTAACCCTAGCATTGGGCAGGATATTTAGATTGGTACGGTTTTCGGCCGGTACTAAATAAGCTTTCGCTGTGCTACATCTTTGTCCTTCTCTGATAGATCCCTGATGATCGAAAAAACCTGTATAAACGATAAAATAATTATCTCAAACGCGGTATGGAAAATTGACGGCAATTATAATATATGAAAATAAAGTATTAACAACACCAAATAAAAATAAAGTACAGCTTATGCTTTGGATAAAAAAAAAAAAAAAAAAAGTTTATAGTTCTTTCTTCAGGTATAAGCAAATGGCAGCACGATTCGGGAGGGAATTTACAGTTGATGACATAATGGAGTTCTAGAGAGGGGGGGGGAATGCACTTTTAAACCATTAAAAACACAAAATCTGAAATTTTTCGGGGACATTTCTATGCTTCGGTGGGAATTTACCACTGCCCGGCTGCCCTCTGAATTCACCACTGGTGATACGGGGTATCCCTTCTGTTTTTCTTTCTTTCTTTACGACTACAACAGTGCGGGTGATCCAAAAGTCACAAAAAAATAAACATTCACTAATTCGAAAAGTATGGACAGTAGCACGATGCGTTTTCATAGACATATACAGAAAGGCATGAGATTTTTTTAATGACGAAAATTCCATCGCCAGGAATATTACATTTGCCATCAACAACTGGCAGTTCAATTGTGTGAGCAGTTTGTGGAGCGACGCTGCACAGCTCGCAACGCATGCAGGATTACAAACATTCAATTTGACGGATGTTATTACAGAGAACAGCTGACAGACGTGGCAAGATACTCTGTTAAACATTGAGAAGGATTTCTACTGTAAATTCTGACACATGATGGTTTAAATAGAAACAGAAGCAGCTTTGGATCATTGCTGACTGTAAGTGAAATTCTGGCAATATTTGTTTGGTTATCAAAACATCCAATGACTTTCTGTGTAAAGCTCAAAGTGTCGCTGTTTATACTTTTCAAACTTTTTTTCTAAGACTTTTGGGTTACCCTGTTTAAAGGTCATAATTTAGCTTAAGAGACAATTACAAAATAATACTTCTAAGGTAACCCAAGTAACACAAAATGGTTAGGCCAACGTTGACTGATTGTTGGCTAATCGTAGTCCCACGTTGGCCCACAATACGAAATGTCCACCTTGCCGTACAATTGACCAACGAAACATTTGCCAACAAAGGCTCAACAGTGGTCCAACTGTTAGTTGCTCAGAATCATGCTCAGATATGTTCCAAATTATAGGGATCTTTGTACTTACCGTTTCCCAATAATTTCCCAACCCTACCATTTCCAAACCCACCTTTTCCCAACGGTTTCAGCAAACTGCCAACGATGGGTCAACAATCTGTGCTACTTGAGAAGTGTTCTTATAATGCATTCGTTTTACGTGTATAAGACGTTGTTTTTCCCCCAAAATTAACTCTACGTACTTGAAAGGTACTCTGTCCTATAGGCACTCTAAGTTTCTGGTATCGATTGTGTGTTCTGGTGAAAAGAAAAGTTGTGAAGACGAATTTAATGTGTGAAAATGTGGTTTAGCACTTGGTCGATTGAATCTACTACATTAAAATCTGGCTGTATGTTTATATTTACCAACTCCTCCTCCTTGTCGTTTTAAAGATGTAATGCAAAAAATATTAATATAACTTATTTCTACATTTATTATGTATTTACCAAGGAGCTAAAAAAATTCAATATTATTGATTTGTACGAAATACCATTTTCCAAATTTGTTTAAAATATCGATTAATAAACCTGACAGAACATGGATTCTGAACAGATTCAGATTCAGATTCAGATTCGGATTCAACCAAGCAGGGAGGCCTACCATATGGCTTTAACCCCTGCAAGCCGTGCTTGGCAAGTTTATTTAAAAAAAAAAATTACATATTTGACAAAACAGCCCAGCTTAATTTGCAGAAAAGTCATCATCAGGAAAAGCATCATCATCATCATCACCACCAATGATGTGTGCTGGTAGCATTTGGAATAACAGTTGTTTTTTTTTTCCATTAAGGACATGCAGCTAATTATCTTTTGAAGCAATGAGGAATTCACCGAGATTGATTTGAACCAATTCGACAGAGAGATGGTGTCTGTTTTCCTCAAATGTAGAGTAGCTGTCAATGGGCATGTGAAAACGTAATGTAGCGAATCCCCTCTTGCGCCACAAGTACACCTTGAAGACAAAACTTTATTAAATTTAATTAAATAAGCCGGCAAAGGGCCACGATTGATAGCGAATATATATAGGTATCGATAACTTAGAAGATAGTCTTCTGAAACTTTTGGCTTCAATGCATAGGTATATCGCCCAGTGGGACATAAGTCCCAATCACGTTGCCACGAGTTATGTAAAGTTTGCTTTAATATTCTCTTAAGATATGAGGATGGATATGGTATAAAGTTTTCTGGTATTAATGAATTTGGGTCAGTTGCTTCCTTTGCTAACCGATCCACTAATGGCGCTATCACACGTACTCTCATATCATATAATCAATATCAGATATTTCATCCGAAACACGTTTTTCAAGAGGAAAAAGATCGAATTCGTCCCGTTTGATAGATTGCCTCTCGTAATTTCTTAAAGATCTAACTTACAGTAGTTTGTATCCTCTACGAGAGGTATCAGCTCGAAATCTACCAATCAGAGCTCTCTAAAATTCCAAGATGGCCACCGTCAGTAAGCCAACATCTTACGTTTAGGTCGTCGCAAATATTGCAACCAAAAATACAGAAGAATTAAGAAAAAAGCAAATCTTTAGTAACACAGGGACCAATTATACACGAAAAGAACTTTAAAAATGTGCAGTTATTTTGTAATTAAGGAATTATGCGTCGATTGCCTCTTCGGAGTTCGTCGTTATTTACACTCCGGATAAGAACTTTATTTACTAATTTAAAGTTATTTATTGGGATTATTTTATTTAAATTCCTTATATTATTTGCTATATGTTATAATTGTACTGTCGTAGTCACTTATTTACTTCTCAAACTGTACTAGTTTAACTATTTTAAGCAGCTATATTTGGCGTTATTTCGTACTTGTTGTCAAATTATGTCGCCAAAGATAAAAATGCAAGAAAACATGCATCAAGGTATTTTATTGCAATACAAATTATTGCCTTCTTTTAGCATGAATCAGAATCCAAAATAATCCAAATTTTGTAGTGGGGGGGGGGACAGAAAATTTCCTTATACTTTTAGAAAAATAAAATTTAATAAATGAAAACTTAATCTAGCAGCTATTTATAGTTAATTATATTTTATCTTTTAATAATTTTCTTTTAAAACAATCTTGATAATCTTTTTTTAAAGATATACAACTATTATACAGACACACATATTTATTTGTAATTCGGTGGAATAGTAAAAATATATTCACAGTTGTTCGATCATCCACGGCTGTCTGCTAGATGGTTGGCGACTTTTTCTCCAACATGGTTTATTAGTGAAAAATTGCAAATTCAGCCGGAGTAGCTCAGTGGTCAGAGCAATAACCTGGAACGCTGTTGACCCAGGTTCGATTCCTGGCTCTGGCTAATTTTTCACTTCATGTTGGATTATTGTATTTAATGTATGTGGGTGATAATGTCCTTTTCAGTCTATTTTTCCTTTTTAATTATTGAATTTCAACCACTCTAAAGTTTTGTTTCCCCCCTCCTAGAGGTGTATAAATTTTAAACCTTTATATGTGTTTCAATTTGTTAAGTAAAATGTGCCCTTTTTTTATTTTGTATTAATAATAATTAACGTATATAACCCCCCCCCCCCAAAAAAAAAAAAAAAAAAAAAAAAAAAAAAAAAAAAAAACCTCCAGTTAAAATATTTTGCTTTCCTTAAAAACAAAAAAAGAATTAAAATTTATATATTTTCGGAAACAAAAATGAATTGTAACGTAAAACTTTCTGATGGTGAGAAATACCACCATCTAGATCTAAACTAGCACACACTATAAAAAAAAAAAGTATTTGGTTTTTTTTCTGCATATTAACAGAGTATTTGGTATCATTTTAATCAGTGAACAGTGAACAATACAAATTAATGATCCATTTTAGGATCAGCGCATACAGATAGATAATTATGGAACAAAGTGAACCACGGCAGTCAAGGAAATATTTGGTTTTCCGTTCCCACGAATGATTTAACTACACCTAATAAAAATGTCATGGAGAAAATTGTCAGAACAATAATATGACACATTTATTTATGAGAGCTTAAATAGGCACGAAGACCTCCCAAGTAAAAGCATCTTTACCTCCCAGACACAGCACGGCGTCAAGAGGAATCGCTATTGTACCGACGGACCTATGAAACACTCAAGGGGAGTACCAAATTTCTCCCGCCTGCCAATGGTCATCTCTCTAAAATCAGAGGTATGGCCGAAACATGCAAATTTTCAAGAAGTTAAAACGTATAAGGCCTTAATTTTATGTGAAAAGGGAAAAATGGTTCCATCCCTTTTTTTTTGCTCCACGAAAAGAATGTGATTTTTCTTGAGAGTAGAGATTCAAAAAAAGATGGAAAAGTAGAAGGTTGACTGCTCTCTAACTAAAAAACAGATTTTGAGTGTGTGTGCCAATAGATGGAAATGTACGCGCTAAGAAAAAGCGAAAACGCGTCAGCCATTACCTCCTGCTGTCAACGTTATCTAGTAATATAAGGTAACAAACAATCTTCCTTCACCATTGTTCCAATTTTATTTAATTAAGCTATATTCTTTTAATAATACGAATTTACGTGTGTATGAAGATCCTACCCCGATCTAAACATAAAAAGGCTAATCAAATAAATACTTCTAGGGTATGGAACTCTGCCTTTCAAAGTCGAATTTGTTAATTCAGTAAGATAAACTGTAATTCTCAGAAAATAAATGTTGAGAATACAGTTCTCAACTAGGATTGAATATTTTTTTTTAAAACATTTATGTTTATTTTTAATTACATGATTATAATTACCTTGTAAATAAACTCAATTTTATATTCAAGTAATTTTAGTCAGTTTTCATTTTGTTTACTTAATTTATTGAATTAATATTAAGTCTTTTATTTTAGGAAATGTTTTCTTTAATATTACAATCTAGGTTTTAAAATAAGCCATTATTTATTTAATGTTACATAACTCTCTGCAGGTAACCTTTGATGATTGTAATTGGCTCAAAGAGGATCCGAACTTCAAAAATAATTCACAACGCAACTTTTTCTTTTCTATAATTAATTGATAATTTGTCTAATAAAATTCTCTAAGTATAAATTATCATATCAGATCCTTAGAGTCATAGGTGCAAAATAAATACTATACGTCTCGGATAATTTAAAATACTCATATTAATCAATAAACAGCAATATAGTGGTAAATCCTATGCAGTCAGACTTAAATTCAAATGCTCACTCTGTAGCATTCCATCATAGGGTTTACCGAATTAGAAGTGGTACCGTTACCTCTTTCTAAATTATTTTAATATATTAATTTAATTTTAGAAATAGAACTTTAGGTTATTGTATAATTTTTTTTTTTAAATATAAAAATATATATGCAATATTAAGACTGCAAAAAAAAAAAAAAAAAAAAAAAAAAAAAAAAAAACTCTTAATTTTAAAATTCTTTAAAAAAAATTTTTTTTGCCTGTTTTCAACAACTAATAAAAAAAAAATTTAAGCATTCACTGGGAAATCTTCATACACACTCTGTAACATGCATATACTTGGCAACTCTTTTTGGGTACCTCACTAAATATATAATGATATATTAAATAATAATAAGTGTTATTGGATTGATTTGTATTAACAAAGATTTGAAAATATGACTTGTGTTACATATACTGCAACAGCAGCAAATATAAAATAAATACATAATAATGCTCAAATATTGAAATGATATATATTATATATAATTAATTTCTCGAACAGTGCATAACAATTCACCATTGGGTATCTTTTATTTTATGTTAAACAATTTTTTTTTTTTTTTTGCTCTCTCTCTATTTTATGATTTTTGTACTTTAATTGGATGAATAAGCGTAAAAGTCAAAGAATTAGTAGAATAGATACTGGTGTCAAAACTAGACAACAATTACGCGAATTAAATAATCAAACTGTAGACACTAATATTATTTGTAATAATAGTAATAATAATAATAAGAAAAAAAAGAAAGAGAAGAAAATTATAAATTCTGAAAAAGCTACTCCTAAAATTACTACAATGGACACCCCAAATGCAGATAGCCTAATTAATCTGATTCCATACTATGATGGAAAAAAGGAAGCAAATATTAACCATTTTTTCTTACAATTTGACAATCTCATCAATAAAACTGAATTGAATAATGATTCTAAATTAACTATATTAAAGGCGAAAATTGTAGGACCTGCTAAAGATAAATTGATGAGGGATCAAAATTTGTTCGTGGAACAGAACTTAGAAACCTTTAAAACAAAGTTAAAACAATTATTCGAACCCAAAACCACATTTCTAGAAGCGCAAAAGAAATTTTGCAATCTCAAACAAAAACCGGAACAAAACATGAACGAATTTATATTAGAATTTAATGCGGCAGCAGACCTTTATCTAAAAAAAAGTGGGCAAGATATAGGAGCTAACAACAGCTCTACATTCATGGAAATGATCAAATTATCTCAGTTTTTGGAATCAATTCGTAGTGATTTAAGTCTGGAAGTAAGAAAAAACTCTCCGCCGGACTTTAAAACAGCGTGCAACATAGCCTTAAAATTAGAGGAGGCTTATTCACATGTCAATTTAAAGGACATCAACAACATTTCCAAAACTAAAGATTCTGATTTGTTAAATGAACTGCTTAAACTCAATGTAGAAAGTGCAGAGAATATAAAATTATTAACCGCGGAATTAAATAACATAAAATTAAAGGTAAATGCCACTAACAATGATACAACTAGGTTTTGCAAGTACTGTAAATCCACATCCCACCCCCAAAAAAATCGGTCAGATTTTACAAAATTATTTTAGTTTAATATTTATGATATAATCTATAACTTGGTTAGAACAACGCGTTTCAATTTTAATTTTAGAATAATCGTACGATTTCATATTATAAAACAAACAAGTAAAAAAAAAAAAAAAAAAAAAAAAAAAAAAAAAAAAAAAAAAATTATTAGTTGTCCCTAAGGATTAACATTTCAGATAATTTAATTACAAAAAAAGAATAAAAATAAAAAAATACCATTGAACGTTTCAATTATTACAAAACATAAATTGGATGTTTAATTTATACCTTAAATATTTAGGTAAATTATTTCATACTTAAAAAATAATAATAATAAAAGGTGTTGGATACATGTCAATGATCATTTCAGCAATTTATTGGATGTTAAAGTCTCGTTTTTGCAGGCGAAATTGAGACTATCTGCGCAGAGCATCTAATAATGCATTTAGCTGAGATATTTCTAATTAACTAAATTTCCAAACTTTACAAAAAAAAAAAGAATTTGCTTAATCTTTTTTTTTCTCTAACTATTATATGTAATCTATATATATAAAAGAAAGTCCTTTCTGACTATATGATCAACGCACAGCCAAAACTACTGAACCTACAACGACGAAACTAGCAGGAAAAATACTTCTTAGTATGTAGAGGCGCACTAAGACGGGATTTTCAAAAACTCCACCCCTAAGGGGGGTAGAAAGGGGAACAAACTTTTAAAAAATTCCTTAAAAATCGGGTATTATAGTTACGTGACAAATGATAACATATTTTAATGTATTTTTGTATGCTGAATCGAATGGTATCAATTAAATACTCATAAGTCAAATAGTTCGTGAGATATTGCACATTTTTCCAATTCGGCAAAGTCTTTGACGTCAAAATCTTACAATTCTAACAATACAAGTGAGAATTTCTAAAAATACATCCGTTACTATAGCAAAGGAAGAAATTCAAATTAAATCTTTTTGTTATTTAATTATTTTGTTTATTTTTACAGATAGAAACATTAACTGTTCAATTGGGAATGGAATATTATTCTTACGGATATTTATGTAATTATGTAATTGTGTGTAATTTTTAATTCTGCAAACGCCACGATTTAAAATAAAACGTGATTGCTAAAATAAAGTTTCGAAAGTCTGTTTAGTATTATATATTGCTTCTTTATTTGTTTTCAGTCTTCAGCCATGTTTCCCCTTTTCTTTGGGTAGTTAGTTATTCATATGATTTCGGGCTAATTTTCCGCAATCAGATACCTCGCCAATTGGCGTTTTAGCTACCATGTTGGGTATTTCTCTGTTATCCCGTCGACCCCTTTTCATAACAAAAAACTATCGCCAAACTGTAATGCCAAATAAACGGGAGAACGTTGTCATTGAAATATCAAAATAAATAAATAAATAAAATATAAGACTGTAAGGACACAATTGTTATTTTAATTAATGAAATCTATACTAATATTATAAAGTAGTAAAGATTGGTTTTGTTTGTTTGTTTGTTTGTTTGTTTGTAGGGGATAATCTCTGGAACTACTGAAGCGATTTCAAAAGCGATGGTAGCAAATTGATGGTTATATTTTATGTCGAGGCCAATACCCCCAAGGGGGTGCAAAAACGAAAAACGCTCTAAAATTTCGATTTTTTTTTTTTACACAGGAGGAGCTAGGAACATGAAATTTGGCATGGTAGTTACTTATCAGATGTAAATGCTCTCTAAGAACAAATTCTAATAAAATTCGAAATTTAAAAGGGTGAGATGAGCGCAAAGCGTTCTAAAAACATTCTAAATTACAATTTCTATGGAATATCTGGAACTACAGAACCGTTTTCAAAAGTCACTACCCCCAGGGGGTGCAAAAGCGAAAAACGTTCTAAAATTTCGATTTTTTTTATACAGGAGGAGCTAGGAACATGAAATTTGGCAAGGTAGTTACTTATAAGATGTAAATGCTCTCTAAGAACAAAGTCTAATAAGATTCGAAATTTAAAAGGGTGAGATGAGCGAAAAGCGTTCTAAAAACATTCTAAATTACAATTTCTATGGAATATCTGGAACTACAGAACCGTTTTCAAAAGTGATAGTGGCAAACTGATGGTGACAGTCCCTGCTCCAACATAGGCTATATTTTATGTCGGTGCCACTACGTCCAGGGGTGTGCAAGAGCGAAAACCTTCTAAAATTTCGATTTTTTTTATACTGAAAGAGCTAGAAACATGAAATTTGGCATGGTAGTTACTTATAAGATGTAAATGCTCTCTAAGAATAAATTCTAAAAAAATTAGAAATTTAAAAGGTGTGAGATGAGCGAAAGTGTTCTAAAAACATTCTGAATTACAATTTCTATGGAATCACTGGAACTACAGAACCGTTTTCACAAGCGATGGTGGCAAATTAATGGTGACAGTCCCTGCTCCAACATAGGCTATATTTTATGTCGGTGCCACTACCCCCAAGGGGGTGCAAGAGCGAAAAACGTTCTAAAATTTCGATTTTTTTTTATACTGAAGAAGCTAGAAACATGAAATTTTGCATAGTAGTTACTTATAAGATGTAAATGCTCTCTAAGAACAAATTCGAAAAAAATTCGAAATTTAAAACTGTGAGATGAGCGAAAAGCGTTCTAAAAACATTCTAAATTACAATTTCTATGGAATCTCTGGAACTACAGAACCAATTTCAAAAGTGATGGTGGCAAATTGATGGTGACACTTCCTGCTCCAACATAGGCTATATTTTATGTCGGTACCACTAATCCTAGAGGGTGCAGGAGAGAAAAAATTTCGAATATTGCGCCTTTTTTTTATATTGAAAGAGCTAGAAACTTGAATTTTGGCATGGTAGTTACTTATAAGATGTAAATGCTCTCTAAGAATAAATAAAAAAAATCGAAATTTAAAAGGGTGAAATGAGCGAAACGCGTTCTAAAATTCTTCTAAATTACAATTTCTATGGAATCTCTGGAACTACAGAACCGATTTCAAAAGTGATGGTGACAATCCCTTCTCCAACATCCTCTTTAATATAAAGCTATGCGTTTCTGACGACTGGGTTTTTCGCGAATCTTTGCCACAGATTAATCTCGGAAAATGAAACATTTGAAGTTACTGAAAAAAATAATAGCTCGAAAAGTATTTGTCAGAAAACTGTTAAACAAACTGCCTTTGAAAGGTAAAAAAATGTATATTTCTTAATATAAATTTCAAATTTAATGATTATGCCATTTTTCAAATATTGAATTAAAAAAATTACCAAATTTCACAATGGAGTACCATAGCGAAAAGATAATGATAAGGGCGACGTGTCCTGATGTTTATATTAGCTATAGCACGAGTCACAAATTATAGTAGTCTTATTATTCTGTTAAAATATAAAAGTGAACTATGAAATGTCAATATTTTGTTTGATTAAAGGTTCGTTAAGAGAAATTGACCAGCGTAGCGGGCGTAGCTTGCTAGTATTTTATAAAACAAAAAAAAATAAGAGAAAAGAAAAGCGAACGCTCGCTTTCCATTCCTTAAATATGTATATTTACA
Source organism: Maratus michaelseni (assembly GCA_963931845.1). Taxonomy (NCBI): domain Eukaryota; kingdom Metazoa; phylum Arthropoda; class Arachnida; order Araneae; family Salticidae; genus Maratus; species Maratus michaelseni. Next base: position 176,880,712 of record OZ007589.1, on the reverse strand, counting down.
CGTTAATATATTTTAAAATAATAATAATAAGAAGAATAAATAATTAAATAAACATTTTACAATTGCATGCACATTTTCGTTTGTGCAAAGCAACGCTCGCTTGTTCTCGCTAACTTAAATTGTAACTAGAAAATCAATATTATATTAAAAAAATATATATATTATAATACATTACGTTTTTATACACAATATAAATAAATAAGTAAATATATAAATTGACGAGAAGATAGTGCGATGCAAACGGATTTGACCACGTTACACGTGTACCGATTTTTTTTTTTTATAGAAAATATTTTCTGTAATTAAGCAGATATACAGATTTAATTACATACCCCATTTTTTTTTAAATCCAAGCCGGGTATACACGACTTTATTTTTATTTTAATCACACATTTAATCTTATTTCAACAATAAAAAACAGATAGCTGGATTTTTGCGAGTAATCCTTTTCACAGACACACGTGCAATCAAATCGTTTCACTGATTTTTTTTTCCACTGTCAGTAATCCAGGAGTTTAGTAAACATTACCCACAGGTGAGGAAAGATACCTAATACACGGCTTATCATTTCGCAAATCGTCCCCCGTGTACAACTGAATCCGAAGGTAGGGAGATGGGTCATTGTCCACAGGTAGGGTCATCTAGCTGTCATTCTCTATCCTTCCGCTTAGCGGTGATGGATTAGAGGGAGAAAAGATTACTGTTTTTTTTCTTTTTCTTCTTCTGCCTTTTTTTTTTTCCCAACCCCGTTCATTCCAAGGCAGACAGTTTAAAAGGGTATTGTGTTTGACTTTATCGATGGATATTTAAATTTTTGGTATCGAAAGAAAAAAAAATTTCATTTTTTCGATCTGTTTCCTTTATGAAAATATATTATTATTGAGAATATCTTTCATTCAGAAAAGTAGCCTTTTCACATATTCCAAAACAATTGTTTTAGTAAGAATGATAAGATTTTTTTTTTAACATAACATTTTCTTGATATATATAAAAAAAATAAAGAAGTTTTCCTTTCTGCTCAAGAGAAAATAATTCATGTGAGAATTATATTATAATGTTTATAATAAAGATTGTAGTACAACAGACATGTGATTATATAGATGTGTTTTCTCTCAATGTTTTTCATATATTATATAATTTTTTTTTTTAATTGTATGGTATTCATTATCAATGCATACAGCTTACTGATTATATTGAGTATTTGTTTTAAATGATTCTGTATATTGTGTTTCCATTCATGGGTACCTAATTAGCCTGTAATAATTAAAATAAAAGATTTGCCAATTTATATGTATGTAATAACTAAAAATATAAGAGTGGAAAAGAAAATTAATTTTTTTTTCTTTCTTCTCTCGGGCATTTTATTTTATTATTTGGCTTATTCAAATTTTCCTGCTTTATTTGGATTTGGACCTATTAAAACTCAAAATTTTAATAAATGTTTTTGGAACAATGGAAATTGAAACCAACTACACATGATAACTTGCTGAAGAAGTCATGTCTTTCATCAGATTTTTCAACAGTGAACTTTTGATTACGCTTTATTTCGCCAATGTGTAAAACTTTTTTCTGGTGTTGCAAACCTACTTACACTCCAAACCTAGTGACACTCCAGCTTATACCAAGTTCCTAGACTTTTCCATGTGAACATTTTCAGTTTTGATCTTCAATATAATACGACGATGGACTTTCATCGAGTACTTTGTGGCTACATATATATATAAAAAAAAGATACTGTTGACCTTTTTTTTTCTAATGTCGGGGGAAGAGATGATGGTGAGAAATACCACCATCTAGATCTAAACTAGCACACACTATAAAAAAAAAAGTATTTGGTTTTTTTTCTGCATATTAACAGAGTATTTGGTATCATTTTAATCAGTGAACAGTGAACAATACAAATTAATGATCCATTTTAGGATCAGCGCATACAGATAGATAATTATGGAACAAAGTGAACCACGGCAGTCAAGGAAATATTTGGTTTTCCGTTCCCACGAATGATTTAACTACACCTAATAAAAATGTCATGGAGAAAATTGTCAGAACAATAATATGACACATTTATTTATGAGAGCTTAAATAGGCACGAAGACCTCCCAAGTAAAAGCATCTTTACCTCCCAGACACAGCACGGCGTCAAGAGGAATCGCTATTGTACCGACGGACCTATGAAACACTCAAGGGGAGTACCAAATTTCTCCCGCCTGCCAATGGTCATCTCTCTAAAATCAGAGGTATGGCCGAAACATGCAAATTTTCAAGAAGTTAAAACGTATAAGGCCTTAATTTTATGTGAAAAGGGAAAAATGGTTCCATCCCTTTTTTTTTGCTCCACGAAAAGAATGTGATTTTTCTTGAGAGTAGAGATTCAAAAAAAGATGGAAAAGTAGAAGGTTGACTGCTCTCTAACTAAAAAACAGATTTTGAGTGTGTGTGCCAATAGATGGAAATGTACGCGCTAAGAAAAAGCGAAAACGCGTCAGCCATTACCTCCTGCTGTCAACGTTATCTAGTAATATAAGGTAACAAACAATCTTCCTTCACCATTGTTCCATTTTATTTAATTAAGCTATATTCTTTTAATAATACGAATTTACGTGTGTATGAAGATCCTACCCCGATCTAAACATAAAAAGGCTAATCAAATAAATACTTCTAGGGTATGGAACTCTGCCTTTCAAAGTCGAATTTGTTAATTCAGTAAGATAAACTGTAATTCTCAGAAAATAAATGTTGAGAATACAGTTCTCAACTAGGATTGAATATTTTTTTTTAAAACATTTATGTTTATTTTTAATTACATGATTATAATTACCTTGTAAATAAACTCAATTTTATATTCAAGTAATTTTAGTCAGTTTTCATTTTGTTTACTTAATTTATTGAATTAATATTAAGTCTTTTATTTTAGGAAATGTTTTCTTTAATATTACAATCTAGGTTTTAAAATAAGCCATTATTTATTTAATGTTACATAACTCTCTGCAGGTAACCTTTGATGATTGTAATTGGCTCAAAGAGGATCCGAACTTCAAAAATAATTCACAACGCAACTTTTTCTTTTCTATAATTAATTGATAATTTGTCTAATAAAATTCTCTAAGTATAAATTATCATATCAGATCCTTAGAGTCATAGGTGCAAAATAAATACTATACGTCTCGGATAATTTAAAATACTCATATTAATCAATAAACAGCAATATAGTGGTAAATCCTATGCAGTCAGACTTAAATTCAAATGCTCACTCTGTAGCATTCCATCACTTTCCTAACAGAAATAGATTTCTAGAATTTTCAAATAAGCAAACCCAAAATTAAAACTCATTCCGCCAAATGATTTTTAAGTTTTGTTTAAAAAGCACTTGTCTCTTGTAATCTGTTTTGCGACGATCGAACATTTATTTAACATTAGGAGGTACAAACATAAAATCTGCGTAATTTCTAAACTACTTTAACGAGTGACTTTCAGTTTGATACACGAAGGTAAAATTTACCGAAAAATATGATGTCTAAATTAGGGTTTAGTACTAAAAGTTTTAGAATATGTTACAATGGCTATACGTAACTTCATCCTCTCCCCCCCCCCCCCCGCAGCAAAATTTATGTACAGCATTATTATTAGATGTTATTACTAATCTATTGTTACTTGTGACATTTTCATAATGATTTGCGGCAGAGTTAGTAGAGGGTATAACTCCCCCTCAGGACTGTAGACAATATATATGAAAAAAAGGATTGTGTTTTTGAAATGAAAAATATCAAATTCATTTAAACTTTCGAAAAATGATTAAAATCATCAAAACCAAGGAAGAAAAAACTGAAAAAGAGTGGGAACTATATCTAAATTCTATTACGTATTTCATTTTTATATTACATTCAATATGTAACATGAATTACATTTAAAATATGTAAAATATATTAACTAAAAATGTCATAATAGCGATTTTGGCAAAATAACTAAAACTTAATTTAACATCTTTCTTTGCGTTGCAGATTTCGGCTTAGCGATAAAATGCGGTTCCAATACACGTGACAAAAAACTAGTTTTAATATGCTATTTTTTTCTAAATCACTTAATACTAATAGTTCAGAATTCTTAACATTTACAGGTAATGAAAGACGTAAAGTGAAGATATTGGCTCTATAATTTAGAATTTTAATGTTATATTAGTGAGAGTATTGTTTCTATAATCTTGGAATTTTAAGTAAAATGATCACAATATTATATATATAGAACAGACACGAAAAGAAACTGCAATATACAAAATGTGAGTACGCGATAATGCTTCCTGTGTATCAATCGAACTCAACTCTACACTAAATATTAAAACACCTGCCGCAATTACTCACCAAATGTTACGCCCTCTCCTTACATTAGCAGATAACTTTCAGTAGGAAAAACAACCCTAGTTGTAGCGTGAAAGTGTAGCTCGAGAGGCAATAGCATATACTTCATATCGTATGATCGTCCGTGTGATAACAGCTTAATTCATTACCTGTTATGCCTGAATGTCCTTTGACCCATTGTAGATAAATTTTTTGTGTTGCTCCTTGCAGAGATTGGATTATTTGGCTGATTATTATATTTTTTGTAGATATATCTTTTAGTGCTGATATTGTAGATTGGCTATATGATTTTATAACTATTGTGCGATATTTTGATTGTTTTGACCATTGTATTGAGTCCAAGATTGCCAGCTGTTCCGCTTGATACGCTGAGTTTTCGTTCTGTATTCTTTGCTGATATGTACATATTATTTCTTCTTCTTTAAATACACAGTAGGCATAACCCGTGCCGATTTCAGTTTTGGAGCCATCCGTGTATATTTGCACATCTGTCTCTATTTTATTTTGTGGATCCAGTATATTAAGATATTCTTTTGAGGTATCTATATATTTTTTGTAAGCTTTGTTTTGAAATGTATCAGAGTGATGTGGGTGTGATGGCACTCCCAGTCTCAGTATCATTCCTTGGTCTGCAATCTGTTTCAGTTTTAAAGGTAGTGGAGGAATTCCTGTCAGGACATTTAGAGCCGATGTAGGAGATTTTTTATATGCTCCAGAAATTAGTAGCAGACAACGACGCTGAATAGATAAGAGCAGGCGAAAGCCATGTGACTTTTGCAATCTTGGAAACCATGTAGTTGCTTCATATGAAACTTTCTTTTCTAGAATGGAAGTGTACCAAGTTTTTATGATTTGTTTGGAAATGCCACTTGTGGTTGATGCGAATTTTAACAAGTTTTGTATTGTTGCTGACATTTCATCCCGTTTGATTCTAAGATGTGGCAAAAATGATAGGGTTGGGTCTAAATGTATTCCTAGATATGGCATAGTATCTTCAGTTTTAAGATTATGTGAATCAAGTTTAAAGATTGGACGCCGTTTTAAATACTTTGGACGTCTGAGATTCAGACATTGGCACTTGTGATAAGATATTTTCAGATCTGAAGTTTGAGCCCAATCGCTAATTACTTGAAGAGCTTCATTTCCTCTCCTTTCTAGTTCGGCTCTAGTTCTTGCCTCAATGATTAACATTAAATCATCCGCATATGCTATGACTCTTATATTTTTATTGCTGAAAATATCGATTAATTGCTGCATAAACACTTTCCACAGGAAAGGACCATAGCACGAGCCTTGTGAGCAGCCTTTGGAGAACCAATGTATTTCATCCATTAGCCAGTTGGGATATGCTCCTCTTTTAGTTAGGAAGGACCTTGTTGTGTTAATATAGGGCTGTTCAATATTTAGTTGTTGAAGTAGGATTAATGTCTGCTCCCACGGAAGATTATCAAATGCATTTTTAAAATCTATTGACAACAGGAATATATACGAGTTGTTTTGTTTAATTATTTCTATGTGTGAGAATAGTGTTTGAATTGCTGTTTCTGTTGATCTCCCTTCCGTGTATCCATGTTGATTTTCAAAGAGTATTCTATTTCTGTGTAAAGAGAAGTTTATCCTTTGCAGTAAGAGTTTTTCATATATCTTTCCGAAAACTGGGAGCAAAGTTATTGGCCTGTAGGAATCAATCTCTGTAGGGGGTTTGCCTGATTTAAAAAAATACACCAACTCTCCTATTTTCCAAACATCTGGAAAATAGTTCAGTTTCAGTAGTGTTATGTACATTTGGAGTAGGAGATCTTTTTTAATTTTGAAAATATTTCTTACTATGCGATGATCGATGTCATCTATTCCCGGCGCTTTGTTAGCATCAAAAGAGTAGATGACGTCTCTCAATTCTTGAATAGTGAACGGCGGTACAGTGTCCGTTGACTGTGGATGCAGATTAACTTTTGGATTAGCTGATGGACCAAAAATTCCTTTTGTGAGATCTGTGAATAGTTTCTTTTTAGTTTGGGTTATGGTGTCTGAAGAAGATAGCGCATACGATTCTTTATGATAGAAATCTTGAAAAGCTACTTTTTGTAGTTTCCCATATGGATTTTTTGTTTTTTTACAAAATTGATTCCATGCATCATTCTTAGCTTTCTTTATAAACTTTCTGTATTTAGCTTTCTCTAATTTATATTTCGCATAATGTTCAGGAGTAGACTCTGGTAATTTTGATTTCTTTCTTAAAGCTCCAACCAAATTTCTTTGTTTTCTGATATCCTCCGTCCACCATGTTATTTGTGGTGTATACGCTGAATGAATTCTGAACATGAGTACAGTGCGTATGCTCAGATTGGATGTTTTTGTCCAAGTCATAACAACTCACACTACAAAACTTGACGATACTCGACTTGACCCAAGACTCCTGTAATACTTAAGGTTTAAAATTGTTAAACAAACTATTTAATTTATTTTCTGCCCTATTTATAATTCTGTAGTAACAATAAATAAGTAATGAATCACTAAAATTCCCCCTCCTCCAAATGAAATTTCCGCTTCTTTCTTTGCTTTCTATCCTTCCCCTCCTCCCTAGCTGATGAAATTTGTAATAACTTTAAAACTTTTTATTTACTCTTTTAATTTTTTTTATGTTTTTGTTACTTTATTCTAACAATAAATATATAATCCTTTAAATTCTCCTTCCTCTTAAAACTTTTAGCTTTCTTCTTTTATTCCCTCCATCCTCCATCACACAAAGTTTAAAATCTTTAAATTTCGATTAAAAAAAACCTGCCCTTTTTTTAGTAACAAGCAATTAATAATCAAACATCTAAATCCCCCCGCCCCTCCAAAAAATAAATAAATAAATAAGGGGGCTTTATAGACATGGAGGGGGGGCAAGACTTTTTCATTTCTTTTGTAACTAGGCTATTCTTTCTCACCCGTGAGAATGTATGATACGAAATACATATCTGATTCGAAGAACCAATTTGTTGTTTACATGTGATCAGGTTGTCGATATTTGTCGAAATTCTTCAATCTCGATTACTTTTCTAAGCATTTATAGCCACTTTAGTCCGCCTATATTCATTTATGTCGAATCTAAATATCCTAAATCCACTCTTTGACAGGTTAGAACAATTTTATGTCGAACAACCATCCATTTTAATGATTTTATAATCCGATAATCATTCAAATGCTTCTAGCCCCATATAGGCAATAATGAGCAACAATCAGTAAGTGGGTAACAAGATGCTTGATCAGCCAGTCTGTATTATAGTAGCCATACCTGGACCAGTTTGCTTCAGCAAGTTTGCCAAGCAAACAAACAATATCTTGGCGATAATGTTAAGCTCGCCAAGTTTTGGTCCAAAACCTCTCGTCTAATCAAATTTTTGTCCGCATAATTTTTGCAAAGACATTCTAATATAATTGCAACGAAATCCCAACATTTACAAAATATATTTTTTGTAATGTTCCGTTAATTTACACTGTAAATATCATTTATTGCTTATAGTAAAAAAATGTTAAACAATTACCCTATAAATCTTTTCTAAATGTAAGAAAAGTTTAACCTTTAACTGTTTTGACAGAAAATGTCGCATAGCAACTTTGAGCGATCTCTGAGATCGCTTAATTGAAAGATGTATAAGAAACTCTATTAACTCATAAGATACTGTTTCTGCACTAAGCTTTATTTACAGGACTATTATAATTAAAATTCACCTATTCAAAAGTATCTAGCAATAGTGCCAGTGCTCCAAACGAATAAAAATTTCACTAGTTTCTACAGTTAAACTGAAAATTACAAGTTAAACAGTGAATATTGAAAAAACAGTGGTCTGAGTTAATCTAATCTAAGATTAATCTAAATCTGTGTAAGATTTTGATGTAGAATAAAATCAAATTTACCCCCTTTCCTAAAAAAAGAAAGTTATCACTCAATGCAAATGCAACATATCGGGCTACCACGCCAGCTAGTTAGTAGATACTTAAACAAGGTAACTTGGGATTCCGCGGTGTTTTGAGCAGCGCCTCCTCTGCTGTGAAGTTCTAAGTGTTTGAGTTGGCGAAGGGTAACATAACTGCTTCAATGTAAGAAAAAAAATCTTTTTGGAGCTCATGGAGCCCCCCTCAAAAGGAAGTGGAAGTTTAGAACAAGATCGAGCTCGGAAAACCATTTCATATTTAGTGGTACAAGTGTCGCAATGGGCAGCAAAAATCTTAATGTGAACCTAATTCATCATGGGTGTGAACAAGTGCACTGTTAAAAAATACATACAAGTAAAAAGGTGTTTTCGTTGTCAGAAATTAGATGATCATGTTGCCCAAAATTGCCAAGAGCCGACGCCAATTTGTGGCTATTGTGCAGGACTTCGTCAAACAGCGGACTGAGCGAGGAGAACTGAAAGAAGTTGTAATAATTGAATAATAGTAGGAGACTTATCATGAGATCACGGGGCATATAATACAAGATGCCCTCAATATCGCGGTCGCTACAGAGGTGTTTGAAAGGACATTAGAACTCACTGACTGATCTATATTCTGACAAAATATCATGAAAAACAGTCAATTATAACTAAAACCGACTATAAAATCTGCATACTCATTTCATTAAGTAACTGTTATAACTGTATTATTTATTATTTAAGTTTAAAAAATAATCGGTTTAATATGTTTATAAGTTTTAAACAACTTTATTTTAATTTAGTTTAATATTTCATTAACTATTCTAACTTATGTTTATTTTAATTATTAATAAGTTTACAACAAAATTATCACTTTGCGTTTATAGTTTACGTAAAATTGCTCAAATCTTCCATCGTAATTTCATTTTTTAGTTTAATTTTAAATTTATTTTATTTCATTTTTAAATTTTATTTTAAGTTTATTTTAATGTTTAATTTGTAAAATAGCTTTTTAGCCCTAGTAAGTATTTGAGCAGTTTTTCTTTATATTTTTAGAATTAATAATTTATTTTGAATTGCATAATTAAGTTGTAACAGTATTGCTCCTGATTTTTAAAAATAATTTAGTATTCTTTTTACATAAGTAAAGCATCAATTGGTAGTATCTTTTTCTTACTGTGTTATTTATGAGTGTTTTCCTTTCATTATAGTACTGGCAATTTATGGTATTAATCATTTTCCGGGTTTGTTTTCTTTTTGCTTAAGTATTTTATTCACAATATTTTTCTTTTGTACTGAGCATTACTACTTTTTTTAAAATTATTAATGGTAAATCAAGTCATTGTTCCGCAAATTTTGCTTAAACATTGGGTAACTTTGTTTCATTTGATAATTTCATTAAAATATTTATTATTATTTACAATTATAATCCTGTAATGTTTAAAATTTATACTTGTAATTTTGTAATAGAGTATGTAAAAGTAAACAGTGGGTTTGTGTCTTCGCCCTGGGATTGCACTTATACTCTAAAGCGAAAGCTGGGTTCCCGGGGCGGTCATCCCTTGTCATCCCTTGTGCTAATATTAAAGTGTTGATCTGACTTTAAAAGTTAAATTGGGTTAAGTTTTAAATTGTACTTGGACTAAGTGTCTTTAAGGTAATTGAAGTGATTGATTAGCAATGTAGCTACCTCATCGACAGCCTTGCTTGAGTTTTTAATAAATTTACATTGTTTCATCTTAAAACTGAGTATTCAGTGTTGAATTCAGGGGTTGATCCCGGGGGGGGGGGCATCCCCCTCGGAACAATGAAATGTCTCCCGCCGGAATATTTGACATGTTATGCATTTTAATGGTCAAAAAGTGCAACTCCCCCCCATTTCCCGGAACTCTATAATGTTCACAATGGAGCCACAGAAATCCCTCCTCTAAAAAATTGCCTGAATTCAACACTCTGAGTATTCACTTTAGTTTGTAAATGTATTTCTCACCATTTTGTTCGGGACCATTTGGATTAACAAATATATAGCCCTCGTTTCGAGCTGCTTCCATGACTGAGACTTTCTTTATGGGGTAACATTCAGGTTTAGAAGCAGTGACTGGTCCACCCCTAGCATGATAACCTGTAAAAGAATGTTATAGAACTATAACCACATAATCTAATTATTGCATAAATTTAAAACGTAAATTATTACAATATTAATTACTTAATTACTTTTACAACTTAAATTATTAAGAGATTATATAAATTTTATAATGATTATACTATAAACGATAACGCTCTAATTATAGCCGTGATAGGCCGGTTGGTAAAGGGCATCGATCTTGTGATCAAAGGATTGCGAGTTCGAGACACAGACACATGTCGCTAGTTTCTGGCCCGAGATACAAATTACGGATCCACTTAAGATATCCAACTTGTCTCAAGGCTAGTATATAACTTAATTTATTTCGTAGTTACAATTTTTTTAATTATTTTCAGCTTAAAAGCTTTATTTCTGTTTCCGGATTTTGGAACTATCTCAGGGTCGCACCTAGTGATGCCGACATGATTTTTTGTATACCTCCCACCTTCTAATTATCGACATTTTACACAAATTACAATTCTCTATAGCTCAATTAATTTTGGATTTATTAATTAATTAAAATTACTTTTTTTAAAAATCTTTGTTCTATGCATGTACGCGAAAAGGTACTTTTGGCTCGAACTTTTCTGTTTTGCTCCAGTCCTTCTGTCTATTTATGATTTCGCAATAATTGCTTTTGCACCGTGTTTGCATAACTAGTTTTGATTTTATGTTTCTAAATTTTGCACTTGCTCCATGTCTGCTCAAAAAGTTATGATGCTAAAGCAGGCTGCATACTGATACTGAGGCGATTCAAACTACATGACGCGCGACTTAGGAGAAAAAATAGGTTTGAAACAGGCTTTCGTGCCTGAATGCTTAAATATCTATTATTTAATTGTTTATAGTTTCTGAAACCAGTAAATGTGGCCAGTTAGAGTTAACTCATACCGAGGCTAACGAAAAAGAAAGGCTACCGCGGTGCTTTATTCATATCTTTTTTTACAGACCGCGGGAGTCACGTGATGCTCGAATGCACCAATGAAGGTGCACGAAAAGAGCATCACGTCACTCTAGCGGTCTGTAAAAAAAAGATAAGTGGAATGTACCGCGGTAGCCTGTCTTTTTCGTTAGCCTCGCTCATACTATGCCATCTTATTTTGTCTTATGTTTGTTTCTCCCTCCCCTTCTACCATGAATATGTTGCTGTTCTTTTATTTTAATTTTAAGAGCCTACGGGAAGAAACATTCACGGGAAGAAACACTCAAGCTAATGTTAAGTCTATGGGACGGTTCTTTACAGATTTCTCGCTCGCTTTTTAATATTTTTAAATGATTTTATTTTGCATAGGATAGTGGAGGTCGAGGCTGTTAGTTTTTACTTTTTTAACACTTTCCAACCTAGTTGAAAAGTGTTTATGACTTCGGTTTGTCTGCCATCTGCCGTCTGTCCGTCCGTCCGTGCTCTAACTCCCGTAAATGTGCTCGGATTGCCCTGAAATTTTTGTATGTTATTGTCGTTTACTTTAGCATGTTCCCTATTTCTACTGAAGTGTGTAGCACTTATAGTTTTTTTACATTGACATTGATAGTCAAAAGTATTCCGTTACATTACAGTCAACAGGAAATAATCGTTTCAAGTGCATTTTTATGACGCTACATCATTTAAAACATAATGAAATTGATATATAATTATGAAGCGCATTAAAACGCTGTTTTTGTAGAATACGGGGTGCAAAGTATTTATTATTCATTTACAGGGTCAAACAAAAGAATTCTGTTATACATCGTTCTGTGGGGAAAAATCGTTTGCTGTGTAATTTAGTGATATTTCACTATTTCAAACACAAGGAAACTTATATGTATTACTCATGTGCACTACAAATTGCTCTCTTGTGTGCATTGCGTTTATTTTCAGGGACACACAAAAGATATTGGTTACAGTATATGTGCGATATTTACAGTCTATGTGTGATAAGTGCGTTGTCTTTGGTTTGCATTTTCAAGTTTAACTAAATTTTTTCATAGTATGTGTGTGTTTATAAATTCGGTTGATCATATACAGGGCTAAACAAGGGAATTCGTAAGTATTACAGACTATGGGAGTGAATTGCTTAAGGGTAGTTTTTAATTGTGTTTACGCATTTTTCTGCTGAACTATATTTAGTAGGCTAATAGAAGTTTGTGGAATATAAATAAATTCATATACAGGGCTATATAAAGACAAATTCATATTGTCGTTTACGGATGGCAATTGCTGCTAGTGAGTTTTAAGTTGCCTTTTAGCATAATATGTGGTGTGTACAAATGACTTCAGATAATATACAGGGCTGTACAAAAGATTTCGAGTGCATTTCCATCGATTGGCGAAAATTGCTAAATGTGAATATTCTAACTGAACTAAATTTTATCGTACTATATATCCACATCTATTGATCATATACAGGGCTCCATAAAATAATTCAACTTCTTTTTTGACACTGGAAGGTAATTTCGAAAACTGTATTTTAATGTGTTATATGTTTTCTAAACTGTTTACTTACATATCTTCTTTCATTTTATTTACCGGTGAAGTTTCATTACAGTTTTCTGGCTGTGTTGGAAAGTGTTTCATAATCTATGCTTGAGGCATGATTTTTCGTTCTTGTTTAATTTTCGTTACAGTTTTTTTTATAATCAGACATTTTAAATTTTGGAACCGGTTGGAACCGGTTCTGGAAATGAAAGTACTCTTTTATGGAACTAAAATCGAAGACGTAAAAACTAACAACGTTAGAGATAGACCTCAGCTATTCCATACAAAAAAAAACATTTAAAAATATTAAAATACGAGCGAAAAATCTGTAAAGAACCTTCCCATAGACTTAACATTAGCGTTCGAGTTTCTTTGGATGACTAGCGTAGGCTCATAAGCTTTATTACTTAATCTTTGAGTGCCATCTTGTTTTACTGCTTTGTCCCTCTTTCCCCTCCCCCTACTATGATAATACAGTCACATGATGCTTTATTAGAGTTAACTGTTTTAGTGATATCTAATTCTACTTAATGATTTTACCCCTTCCTCCCCGCTCATGTATCAGATGTTTCTCTTCTATTAATTTTCTAAATAATTTTGACTTTATACTTGTCTTCGGCACATCGGGCAAGAGCATTTACGACTTCTAGAGTCATAGTGGTCTTTACTTTTTGTCTGCATGGGGTTAGTTAATGCTCCTTAAGGAGTGTTTCTGTAGTTTGGTCACCCTCCCCCACCAAATATTCTTCATCTTCTTCAATTTCTTCTTCTCTTACCCCCATTTCCTTCCCCTCTGATTTTACTGTTTCTTTCGACCCGGTTAGCCGTTTTCCATGTCTTTTTTTTTAGTCTATTTCTTTTTTCCACCATATTAAAAAATTCTTCCCATTTTTATGGATATCAACTCATCATTTCCTTCAGATCGATATTTTTTCTGGCGTGCATTTTTCGATAGTGGCCATAGTTTTCGAGATATAAAGTTCTAAAATTTCACTTTTTCCACCTAAAACGGTTTTTTCCTTTTTTTCACTTTTCTATTTATCCCCTAAGTATGTTTTCGGCTTTTTGGACACTTGGACATATTGCTCATCTTCCCTAAAAATCTCGTGATTATCTTACAGTAATCTTTATCTTTTTTAACGATTTGCATTTCTTTTAGGTAGCTTTCAATACAAAAAAGTATAAAGCTACCTATTGCAGCCGTTTTGAAGAAAGCAATTCCGGAAAATTTCAATATATTTTCACCGATCATGACCCCCAGACCCCAAAACCACCCTCCGTTCAAATGTTGATATATATATATATATATATATATATATATATATACAGGGTGGTTATAAAATAAGTATCCCTATTTGGAGCTGTCTGTAGCTTGAAAGAATAACCCGAATGAAACCAAAATTTGTACACATACTATTGGAGAAGAGGGAAGAAGAATGGAACAATAAAAAAAATAGTTACAATAATCGGCAACAGATGGCGCTACGGGTCCTGTCGGTGCAAACGCCGTTGTAATAATTAGTAAAATCAAAACGCGTTCATTTCTGCCATTAACGTTGTACGACATGACTCTTAGTTTACCAGATCGCGCTTTAATTTAAAAAATATTCTACGTTAACAGCTCAAACACAGTGCAGCTGCTTTACATGAATTTAGGCGTGAGAAAGGAATGCGTAAAGGGAAAGGTCCTTTGACACCGTGTGCAGTGAGAAGAATGGTAAAAAAATTCGAGGAGACTGGATCGTTTACTGTAAAATGTGGAAGAGGGAGGAAACCAGTACCTCTCGTCATGCAAGAAGAAATTGCCACTGCGATTGTGGAGTCATCAGCGACTCCGGAAGCCGGTCCTAGTGCACGTGGAGTTGCCCGAAATTTGGATATTCCATATGCTACTGTTCGAAAAGTCCTAAGAAAGGCAATCCAATTTTATCCGTATAAAATTAGTTGTCATCAACAATTGTTACCAGGTGACGCGCAGCAGAGACTGGATTTTGCTTTAATGTTTTTAGTACGAATGGAGGTGGATGATGCCTTCCCATGGAAGATTTTATGGGGAGATGAAGCCCAGTTTCATATGAATGGGACAGTCAATACGCAGAACTGCAGAATATGGGCTTCGGACCCACGAACTGTTATTCACGAAATACTCCTCCACTCTATAAAAATCACTGTGTGGTGTGGCTTTACTCCAAGTTTCATTCTTGGTCCTTATTATTTTGAGGATTTACGGCCAACAGGCTCTGTAACGTGTTCGATTACTGCACAAAGATACCTGCGCATGTTACAAACTTTCGTAGTTCCTCAACTGCAGCAAAGACAGTGCCTGTCTGAAACAATTTTTATGCAAGATGGAGCCCCGCCCCATATTGGGCGAGCAGTACAACAGTTCTTAAGACAACATTTCACAGATGATAGAGTAATAAGCCGGTATTTTCGTATGACGTGGCCTTCTTGATCCCCTGATCTGACGCCCTGTGATTTTTGGCTTTGGGGGTACTTAAAATCTATTGTGTACCGTAGAGGTGTCACAAACCTCAATGACTTAAAAGATCGCATATCGCAACATGTGCGAAACATCACTCCTGATGCGTTACATTCCGCAGTTGAGCACGTCGTCCACCGCCTGGATTGTGTCTTACAGCACAATGGTCATGTGGAACCTGAACGTGATAGGCACCGCCATGCGAAATCTTAACCACATTCACTGTGACATTTTCCAATAAATTAGGTATGCCATCCGGTTTTGTGGCTTAATTCTTTGTTCTTGTATTGCACATTACATTTCACACACAAAAGCGCCATCTGTCGGCGATTATTGCAATTATTTGTTTATTGTTCCATTCTTCTTCCCCCTTCTCAAATAGTATGTGTACAAATTTTGGTTTCATTCGGGTTATTCCTTCAAGTTACAGACAGCTCCAAATAGGGATACTTATTTTATAAACACTCGGTATATACATATATATATATATACATATATATATAATCCATATATGTACGATAACACTCGTACTTATAAATTAATTTGGATGAAACTAATTGTGTGTATTAAGCTCACCAATGCCTCAACCGAGTTCGTTGGCCAGCTTGTTCCGCCATCTTTTTTCAAGATGATGGCTACTGAAAATTTTAAAACTAAATTAAAAATATAAAAAAGTTAAAAATTTAAATTTATTTTTTAATTAAGTGTTAGTTCAAGGATTCCAGAGCATTTTTTGTTTTACCTCTATCTTAAAATATGGCTGAGATAGAAGAGTTTGAAATTCTAGGGTGGCTGACATTTTGAAACAAGACAGCACATTACAAAAAACCAACGATTAATTTATGAATTTTAGTGAACGCGATTTCTCGCAAGTTATTTTCTTTCATTGTTGTAATCATTTTCCCAATGATGCGCATAAAACTATATATTCATATACGTTAGCGCCAAATTCTCGATGAACTTGGCAACAATTGGCGACCAAAATAAGCCTTCATAAATGAAGTCAACTTGGCTATAGCTCAATAATTTGGCGAATTTCTTATTCAAATTCAGTATTAAAGAATCTTTTGTAAACGGTCTCTTTGCATTTTAGCTTGCTGTTTTCGAGTAACATTAGCTAATATTTTAAAATGAAGATATAGGTAAGCTACCTTTTCCTCCCGGTACAGGCCGGAAGACTTTTTTACCTCAGCCGCCTCTCTTCCCATCCCTTAGCGCTTGTGGTAGGCTATCTACTTGTTACTTCCCTTTACCACTATTTAATTTTGGAGTTTCTGGGACCACTTACATAACCCATATGAGTACTAACTCATTATGAGTACTAATGTGCACCCTCTATAGTTCTAATATTTAATTATTTTAATCGGTAATAAATCCGTCCACCTCCTTCCAAATTTTGAATTCTTGCTTATCTTTGGTCCCAGTAAAGTTCTCGGTTAAAACTTAACCCTAGTCTTCCTTTTAAATTTTAACGTGAACGCTAAGATGTTCTTCTAGTTTTCTTCTGTTTCCTACGGAAAATTCTGTAGATTTTTCTCTCCATTTAATGCTTAAATGTGATAGAGTATTGCGTGTGGACTGATTTACTGTTGAACCGCCCGCCCCCCCATCTTAATTTTCTCTATTTATTTTCTTTTTCCCCCTATTTTAGGTCTAGTTTTTACCTTAGCTATTTTCCGAAGTCTAGGCTTGCGGTTTTTTCTTTAATCTTTTCTATAGGCAACCTAGCCATTCTTTCCTTCATTTACATGGGTTCCCAGGCCTCTCCTGCCTGTTTTTTGTACCACTTCTTATATCATTTTTAATTCCTCTGATATTATTATTGTTAAAATGTCCGACTCCATTTCTTATTATTCAGACTCTGATAATTCATATTCATCAAATCATTCTAAATTTCAACATATGACCCATAAGGTTAACCCCAATAAACATCTCAACAAGACTGTTTCTACTAACTCTAGTGAGAAGGACATTTTTTCAATTCCAGAAATGGTTGATCTCGTTATACTATATCAACTTACGTAAATTTATATATATCATACTCTTACAAAAGAAGTTGTAAACAAGCTAAAGGAAATCAACTTTGGTTAAGGTTAAGGCATATTCCAATTTGCCACAGAAAGCATAATTAAACGTCACTTCTGACGCACATTACTTCATAAAAGAATTTACTAATGCCTAATAGCAATAGTAGAAACTCTACAGATCAATACGACTAAATTGACCAGTGCGGAATCTGCGATCGTTGATGCACTGCTGTGAAATACAAATCAACTACAACAATTGGATCATTTACTCCAAACATTCATAGATATTTTCAATCCAACATCTAAGACGGTTGAAGCATTTTTAACAACCTTTCCTCATCCTTTCCGTTCCAACAACTTAGAAGCAGCCAGACTTCACCTAACAGTTCATCTACAAACTCTCCTTCTCCCGACTACTTCAACATTTCGGAAGCTGCAGCATATTTTTCCTCTCAACCATATAGTGTCTCAACTAATAGTAACTCATCTGATCATTCTTTTATTTCAAACCTGCATAATCAACCTAACTGATTCAGTGATAAGAACAGAAGAATTATAATTATAAGTCCATCGGCAATAACAGGCTATCTGGTACAGGTATCTTAAAGCTCATAGCCGATCATAATATAATCTCCTCAGCAGTAATGAACATAACTTCTTTGTATTCTAACGTTGAGATCTTGTGCTCCTCAGCCGATGGGGCTGATATTCTTTTAAAGGAGCTTCAGTGTCTTCAAGAATTTGCTAACATACTCTCTTTTGAGAACGCCGCATTTGCAAAGATCAATTTTTCTCAGAATTCCGGATACTGTGAACTTTGATTTCGATCTTGCCTCTAGAGCAAACAACTACAAATTTTCCAAATGAGTTTAAGCTTATTAGAAAACAGTCTTCTCGTACAGAAGGACTTCACGACTGGATTTTACTTATTGTGCCATCTTTACTTAAAGTTATCATTCTGGATGGTGGTCTTTGCAAAGGGCTTAAACGTTGCTATATGAAACCTCACACGAAAGTTCTATGCAGTAGATATTGCCAATCACTTGGAAATTCAGAAAAATGGTGTCAAGTAGTATTTCACTGTGTAAGCTACGGTGATAATCATGTTTAGGCCAATTGCACTCGTGAAGCTAATTGTGCCAATTGTTTTTATCATAATAGAGATCATGGTACTTCTTTCGACTTACATCATAAAGTTTCTTCTGCTTCATGTCCCACATTCAGAATAACTTACCAGTCTAAGAGAAATAGAGTTACTAAACTATTTATACCGGCACATGAGAATAACCAACAATTTAAGTATACATAAACATAGAAATAGATAAAGACTTCTAACGAAATAGTGTTAATATCGAGTCCCGACTTTAAAACAAAATGGCAGACGACGTACAACTCTTCTAAGGTAGCGCTACCTACAAACAACAAAATAAAACTGTCATTTAACAATGTTTCGTATTGCAATATGAATATACTCTGAAGGGATATATAATGCTATCGCTGCTGTCAAATGTTTATGTTAAATTTGATTCTGTTTTTATTAAATTCCTTTTAGTGGAGATAATTTCAGAAAATAAATTTTTTAAACTTTTTCTCTATTGCTCCGGCATTGAGGAATGCACCAATAATGCTTTCCACCCATTGCTTGTCAAAAAAAATATAGATATATTAATATATAATTAAAATAAACAACAATATGATAATAAAATTTGTATATTGGAGACCTACGAGACTATGGCTGTCACTCAGACGATTTAAAGAAACAGACTAACTGATACAATTGTCCTACACAGGCGAAACAGGCTATTTGAAACATTTTTCGAGGAACGATTTTATTCTTCGAAAAGCTATTTTGTTAGAAGTCCTTACCTATTTCTATGTTCATGGTATATACATCTTCTCATGATCAAATAACCTCCCCCCCTTACCATGGCTTTCTTAATGGTATCGCTCGTTACCACCTTCGTGTCCTCCTTGGTTTTCGGATACTCGACATCCAGCTGGTACTTACCAGTAAGGGGAGACATATGTTCAGAGTGAGTTCTATTTATTTATTAACCATTGGGAAAATGGTTGTTGCTTTCGGTTGAGAATGGACCAAATGATGTTCGCATTTTACTATTTTAACCGTTTTTAACGAAATTCTGTAATTTTAGAAGAATTTTTTAAGCGTTTTTAACGAAATTCTGTAACTTTAGAAGAATTTATCTTTGAATAGGCAATAGAAATGCATAATAAAATCGTTACAAAAATGTTAAAGTTACAAAAAGGGTAGATGCAAATTATCAGATATGAAAAATAAAGTAGAAATTTGGTACTTTCGTGTTATAGCGCCCCCCAAGGATGAAATATTTTTGTTTCTGTTTTCATTAATATATTGTAAATTTGGTACTTTCGTGTTATAGCGGCCACCAAAAATGAATCACCAAGCGATCAAGGTTTATCGCCAAATTATAAAGCATGTATGACTTTATAATAATTTATGATATATATATAACATTTCTTGATGTATGTGGCCAAGTTATAGTCATATATGATGCATACATGTGTATATATATGGCATGTGTATATGATGTATATACGACATATAAGACGTAAATAATATCTGTATGATGACGTATATGGCAACATATAGGAGTGTTTGGAATATATATATGCGTATATAGGATGCATATATAAGCTTTGCTATGATCTTGGCGAAATCATAACTGCAACCTTGGCCTAATCATAATTGTGAGGGCCGCTATAACCCTAAAGTACGGTAATTTTTTTTAAAGCTTTCGGAACATTTTCCCAATGGTTATTGTAATTTGTTAAATTATATATATATATAATTATATATATATATATATATATATATATTACCCTGACATTATTATTTTTAAATTTTCCTCAGCTTATTTTCGGCTTTTTCAGCGTTTTGTAGTTTGTGTATCATGGTGCCTTTCTCACCCACACAGGTGAGATGGAATTACAGAAAGACTTCATTCTTCCCTCTTGTCGTTGTCTAGTGTGCTTATTTTATTTTATTTTTCTCGGCACTCTGAGCCTCGGACTCTCCGTAGTTATTTTCTACTCTTCTTTCGCACATTATTTTTTCCATGTATCACAGCCCTTTGTCGTGTTTGCCGACGGTTTCCATCTGCGACTGTTTTTTGTTACCTCTTGATCCACTTACATATTTTCCACCCTACTCCTTGTCGCGTTTATCAGCGGGCTCATCTCCGATTGAATATTATAATTTTTTGAAGACCTCAATACAGGGGACTGGGAGGGACATATGCTCTACAAAATTGTCTTCTCGTCTGAGCACTCCCTCTCTTACAGTCACACTTGTCTCAAAACTCTTTTAACCCCTCTTCCTATGGAAACGGCCATGGCACTTTGCTGGGCACAAGAACAACTAATGAAAGAATTATATTTTTATCAGATTTTAATTCAGAAAACTCATATGGTACTCCCATAAGCTCCAAAACGAAGTACCAAACTTTTAAAATTAATAATTCTATGAAGATGCTTTAATAGTATACTTCACGGCTAAAGCATTTTAAGTTGGTTTTCGCGACTCCATAATCACGATAAGAAAATCGTAAGGGAGCAATAAGTTACTGTATCACATATATATATATAAGAAAATGAAAACGTTGTTCGATTTCTTGATGCTCAAAGAGTAATGTTTGCAAATTTTCATACATTTTTGGTTAACTCCTTTGAGACGAGAAACAAATGCACTTATTTTAATTTTTTTATTCCATTTTTCCGGAAATATAAATCTTGTACTGTTTAATCTTAGAAATTCTCTGATTAGATAAGGCGAAATTTTCTGTTCAAAAATACGGGTTTCCAAATTCAAGGATTCTGTGCACCTTATACGACACGTATACAAAATATTTTAATGTAATCAAGAATAAAATATGTTTATTAAGAAACTGACATAAATTCAATTTCATCAAAAATTGATAGTTGCCTTTTATCCCACAACTTATTTTCCGAAAACTGTTAGTCTGTTAATCGGGAGGTAAAGTTTTCACGAAAGAAAAAATATATATACTTACCACTTGCAACATATTCCGGATTCATGTTGTCTTCCAACTTCTTAAAATAAGGAAGTACTTCTTCGTAACTCCATCCTTTCGCTCCCATTTCAGCCCACTGATCATAATTTCTTCGATTACCTCGCACGTACAGCATGGCATTTAAAACACTGGAACCGCCAAGGACTTTGCCACTAGGCCACGGGACTCTCTAAAATGGTTCAAACATATGATTAGTATATATGTATTTACAATGAATGTAATTTTAGTGCACTTGTGTTCTAAAAATTGTTCGTTTGTTTCCTGTCTGACTGGATCAAATCTTGTAATCGTTTTTCTGACACGCTTCTGTCGAACCCAGTTACCCCAAACTTTGCATTAGAGACGACACGGGATGTGACCGCGCCCATGAGCCCGAACCCATGAGACCAAGACTAACACCGAGCCCGACACTATCTCGGGCCCAATTTTCATATCAACCTTCGGGCATTGGCTCAAAGTGAAAATTTTATTTATTCGCAAATTGAAAAAGGGAAAAAAACTTGATATTTGAGAAACAAGTATTTAGTCTAAGTTTCTTAACGTGTTTTACAATCCTTTAAAAATTAATTTGAAAGGGAATTAAATTGTTATT
Source organism: Maratus michaelseni (assembly GCA_963931845.1). NCBI lineage: Eukaryota > Metazoa > Arthropoda > Arachnida > Araneae > Salticidae > Maratus > Maratus michaelseni. The sequence continues at coordinate 176,858,707 of OZ007589.1, read as the reverse complement.
GGTGGGATATAAGGAGAAATATCCTGTGCGATTCTGAAGCTTTTGCTCAGTCAGTGTTAGTAACATAAAGATGTCGTTTGGCTATCCGTTTTCTATCCTCGTTTTCTGTTTGAAGTCCTTTTCCAGAATTATCAGAAAACAGAATTAATCTCTTTCTGTCATAGTTGTACAATGATATTTTAAACAATAATATTTAAAACAATACGAATTGTGAGTTATGCAGATTTCAGCCAGTGGTTGGATATAAACAACAAATATACTACTTTAAACAGATTTTCAGGATATGAAAATCCAGAAACTTTGTCACGAGGCAGTATTTAGGATTAATATTTATTTTTATGTTAAAAGAGATTTTTAAATGAGAAAATTAACCTTGTAACAATTTTAAAATGCTATTAACCATTTTCTACTGCTTGCTTTTGGTATCGGGCTCGGGCGGACTCGGGCTCCAATGACACAAATTATTTCGGGCTCGAATTTCAAACCGTCGTCCGGCTCGGGTTCCGAAAAAAGAGCCCGAAGTCATCCTTACTTTGCACACAAATAATTCATGTATTTTCAATGACAATTAATATATTTTCTTGGACAATTCATGTATTTTTAATGATAATGTATTCTCTGGGCTGTTCCTCATCAGGAGCAAAAACATTAAATAATAAAATTCGGTTTTTTTTTTTTTTTTTTTTTTTTTTTTTTTTTTTTTTTAAAATTCAAAATTATATTTTTTTTACGTTAAGTTCGTTGTCTTTCCTTATTTTATGTAATAATAACGAAATAAATATATATTTTTTAATTTGATAATAAAATTGTTTTTAACCCTTTAGCGGGCGGTGGTCACAAAAAAAGACACCTAATTTTACTTCCAAAACTGACAAACGGCACCAAGAATATTTAATTAAAATTTTCCTTTTATAAAGTAAGGGAAAATCAACAAGTTACTCTTTTCTAAGGAAATCGTTTGTAAAATCTGGTGTCAGTCCATTATTTCATTATTTTACAAAGAGATTTATTCCGCGCCGGAAAGGGTTAAAGTTATTCATTCCCATCAACCAACATTATTGTCAACATTATCCCATCAACATTATTTTGTATGGTTGTTTGAACTGATGTGATAATATTATATTACAAAACACACCTAACCTACAGAATAAAATCACATCCAACAAAATAATTCTTTGTCTTTAGTGAAATTTTACTTTGTCCTGTCTCTTCGTGAAACTTTTTTTTCTCTTATTAATCAACACATTGCGTCTTCGCTAGATTAGCGATGTTACTTCTATCACCGTGAAATCCTTTATCTCGAGTACATCATCCAATTGTTTTCTGCTAAAACTAGATTAATGCAAATTTAACAGCTTTTGTCCAAGTAATAAAAAAAAAGTAGACTGCTTATTTTCTGTAAGCTTTATGTGGTTATATCATAATTTAAAAAAAAAAAAAAAATACCGTACAATTACGGGATCCAAAATTTAAAGTCTTGTTAATTTTTTTTATAAATCTCTCTTTTGTAACAAGAAAAAAAAATAAAAAAGTAACTAATGCTGTTGTAATTGAATTGACTGTGACCTCTTCACTTTCACGGCTCATAGTAAACAAACTATAAACATACCAACATGAAAACTTGTAATTTTAGAGTTGATACATACGCTGAAGTAGACAGTTTTTAAATCGAATAGTGGAGTAACCCTATTGCCACCATTTTGTTGACATTTCATTAAAAACATTTAAAATTAAAAATAAAGGAAATATTAAAGAAAATAGTTAGTGTGGACTCATCTACAAATTAAGAGCTTTGTATTTGCGAATAAAACATTTTGCGAATAAAAATAATTTTAAAATGTTATTAACAATTTTCTACTGATTACTTTTGGAATGGGGTTCGGGCAGACTCGGGATTTGATGACACAAAATATTTCGGGCTCGGGTTCCGAAAAAAGAGCCCGAAGTTTTGAATTGTGCCCGAATTACTTTGCACAATAAACAATTTTGCAATAAAAAAAAATAAAATTTGGCCCAGTAGAAAGCTCAGGGCAAACGACAACCCCTCCTCCCCCCCCCCACATACAAAAAAACCCCGTCTTGTATTTTAAAATTAATTAATTGTATAAATGGAAATCTAAAACTACGTGTATGCTATTTTTTATGCAAACTCGTTCACGTGCAATCTATTTTTTTAACACTTTCCAACATAGTGGAAAAGTATTTATGACTTCGGTTTCGTTTATCGTGGCACATTTCATTTATCGTAATATTAACTAATGTGATATATATTATGTAATATGTGATATATTATGTAACACTATTATAATACTCATATTATAAATGTTCATGTTACTTTACCCTATCATTGAGTCCCGCTGCTGTATATCGTTGAGGTGTTGTATAATAAATCCAGTCAATATCTGTATTCAGAAAATATCTGGGTATAGCTGGTATTTCAGTCAGCCTGGGTGGCGATTTCCCAGCTTCCAGTAACAGCACATTAACACGAGGGTCTTCTGAAAGACGATTTGCGACAACAGAACCTGCAGAGCCAGCACCCACTAAAAAGGGCAATAAGTTTAAATATAAATGCAAAGTATAAATATAAAGTGTGTTCAAAATAGCACATTAAAAAGTACTTAATTTCAAACATGTTTCGTCGTAATGCATTAATACCAAATATTAATACTTTAATTTTCGCTATTAAAATGTGTTATTGCATTATTTGGCACTTTTATGATAGCCGGGTGCAAATACCGCCAATAGCAGGTTTTTACTTTTCACGTGTGTAAATTAGAAACATTGCTTCGATGTTGAAATATTATGTTTTGGTTTTCGGTATAATTTATTGTTATTGTGGGGACAGGAACAGGATGCCCTTGGCAAAGGTCGAACATTGAGGAAGACGTTATTGACGTTGGTTTGCACTCGTGAACAATACCGTCGTGTTGCCGTGCCTGCGCATGTGGCTTTGTGTTGTGAGGCTTTGCATGCTGGGGATGATTTCGTTGGTGCTGCCATCTGTTGCAGCTGAGAGCAGATGATTGTGATGCTGGTGAAGGTTGCGTGTTTGTTTAGTTCAGTGTCAGCAATGTAGGGACAGGACGCCCTCGTCAGGGATCGAACCGGGGACCCTGCCAAGCAGTAGTCGAGCGTTGTAGCACCGAACTAAAGGCTGGCTTAAATGCTCCGTTCTAGAAACTCGTTATATACTACTTGTGCCAGATGGAGTCGCTACCATTATTATTATTATATTTTTTTATGAAATGAGAATACCTCATTGTAACAATTTAAGAAATGTATTTTAAATGTATATAATCCATGTATTATAAATGTATGAATTTTAAATCAAAGTTATAGGTTTTAAATGGAATGAGTGAAAGGTTTATATTTTAAATTAAATGAATGCAATACGAATGAAGGCGATGAAAACAATATTTGGCAATTTAATCTGCGCCCGACGAACATATAAGCACCCATTACTTTCTTTTCAATTTTACAAGTGTTAGTTTGAAAATAAGTTTTTCCTCCCTTTTCGCTCGATGCAATGGGTCAAACAAGACATTAGTTTAATGCGAAACCCATCCATTTGTCATTTAGTGGCGTATTGAAGTACCAAGTACCAAGGTGGAGTACTAAGATACTGCTGGCACAGTGCTAGCAGATGGCTTGGTTAAGCGGCTTAATCTGGGCCCAGATAGATATGGAGAATAGGCCACTTTTGCAATCGTGAGAAAAGGAGGAAGTGAGAATTTGAGTTTTCTGAATGGGTATGGATGACGAAGGACACTGTAATCCATATAAGGCTCCTGGAAGTGTCATTGCCACCCTCGGTTTGGAACGCATTTCCCATCCGCCCTAAAGCCCCAGGATTTTCATCTCTTTTCGGCATTGTAGAAGGCTCTGACAGCAAGGCCCTTTGGCGCACCAATGAAGAAGTGGCGACAACTTGAATACAGTTCTTCCATATGCAGGACATGCATTTTTTTTCCACGGTGTTTTTTTAAACTTTGGTAAGCAATTGTTTAGGCTTTACAAATTTGATAAAATCTTAACTCCAGCAAAAAAAAAAATCAGTCGCTTTTAAAAAATATATTTACCCCACCCCTTGGCCTTCTCTCCCGTTTTCAAAAGGCGTAAAAGTTTTTTTATGAATTAATTAGGAAAAATCAATGTCTCAATTAGAAAAAATCAATGTCTTCAATTAGGAAAAATCAATGTCCTCAATGTCCTCGATAATTATGTAGAAAATAAAATAAGCCTAGTTTTTCATCATCACAGTATATTACTTCTCTAGAATAAAAACACTACTCATACCGTATGTTGGACGAAAATCGCTTAAAGACAACCTGAAAACAGTTCTTCCATATGCAGGACATGCAATTTTTTCAACGTCTCTTTTTTTTCTTTTTTTTTTAAACTTTGGTAAGCAATTGTTTAGGTTTTACAAATTTGATAAAATCTGTTAGCCAGCAAAAAATTTCAGTCGCTGGTAAAAAATATTTACACCCTTCTCTCCCGTTTTCAAAAAGCGTAAATTTTTTTATGAATTAATTAAGAAAAATCAAAGTCCTCAATGTCTTCAGTTAGGAACAATCAATGTCCTCAAAATCTTCAATTAGGAAAAATCAGTCTTCAATTCGCAAAAATCATTGTCCTCAATGTACATCAATGTCCTTGATGGTTATGTAGAAAATAAAGTAAGCCTAGTTCTTCATGGTCGCAGTATATTACTTCGCTGGAATAAAAACACAATTCATACACTATAATAAGATCACTAATTATAATTAAAATATAGATAAAATGCTTAAGTGATACAAACAGAAACACAAAACGGCATATAAAAACCTTTTAATATACGATCGACGTATGTTTCAACGCTCCAACGGCGCCATTATTAAGATATACAAACGATAAACATACATGATCTCGTGATTTATGGTTTTCAAGTTTATTTTCAAAAAATTGCGAGAATATTTTGTCTATCGTTTGTATATTGATAATGGCGCGTTGGAGCGTTGAAAATGTCGATCTTTATATTAAAAGGTTTTTATAAGCCTATTTGTGTTTCTCTTTGTATCAGTTAAGCATTTTATCTATATTTTAAGAAAATTAGGATACGATTTACCAAGAGGTTTTGTAAGTAGTTAATAATCGACTCCGCAGGAGTCTTAGGTGATCGGTAGTGGTTAAAATTTAAATTAAGATGTTCTGGAAAAAGATGGAGAGCCTCAAACTACTATTATTAAACATATTAGTAAACTAAAATTCCTTAAAGAATAAATTCCATTAAATTTGGAAAGTTGCGTTGTGGATTGGATTTTTTGCAGAATATTTCCGTATAAGCGAATTCCGGCTTAATAGCAATCATAAATCTATTATGCAAATTGCTGGAAATAAAATTATTAACCCTCCTACTTAAGAGTAAAGCTAATACACAGAATGCTAAATGAAAATACTGCATAAATTAAAATAACATTAAAATTTTATTTACACTATTATACGTAATAATAATAATAATAATAATAAAGACTCGTGCAACACATTTATAACATATTCTCGGCCCCATTGAAAATATTGTTCATATTTTGTCGGCTAAGTCACTTTTTCAAATTTGTTATATCAAGCCGGTCGGCTCATTCATTATTGTTATTGTCCCGCAGCTGGGCCGTTAAAAAAAAAATTTTTGTCTTTATTCTGTCGGCCCGTTTGAAAGTTTGCCTTTATTTTGCTGGCCGAGCACCGGGCTCGTGCAGACCTCTAATCTCACTTCTTAATTAGGATTTTAAATAAAAGGTTTGGAACAAATTTATTTGTTTCCTTATTTATTATGGCGCACCTCATACATACACAAGTTAACGACATTAAATTCGTTTGGGTCAAAAACCTGGCTAAGCCTCGTCCTTTCAATTTTTTGCTCTAATAAAAACATTTAAAGGCAATTTAAACGATAACATGATTATTTACATCCAAATTTAATTATTCTATGAATATTTATCTACGAACATTCTTTCCTTTCTTAAAGAAGAAGAAGAAAGTGTTGCACTTACCAATGATAAAATCATATTCGTCTAAAAATGTTGTGCTGGTCTTTGGAGCATGTCTTTGAGTAGCCAATGTCACCAATAGTAAAGGCAGGAGTGGTGAGGTAGAATAAGGAGTTGGATATAGCTTTTCTTGGGAAACATCCATGTTTCTGAAAACAATAGATATAATATATTTACTGATTTTTTTTTAGATGAAACTTTGGCAAAGTTTTATGAAAAAAAAAATCAGAAAGAAAATCAAAATTTGGAAGATTTTTGGAATTTAAAAAGACAAAATTTTAAAATTATTTCGTTAATACTCAATAGGAAAGAAAAAAAAAAAGGAAAAGGATGCAATACTAGCTAAATCTTGGTGCAGTAAAGAGTCATTTTCCTACAATACTGCGCTAATATTGGAACATTTACAATTTTAATGTATATAATCAGAATAGTTTATCAGAATTTGTCCCACACTGGTAAAATGTTGTCATAATAACGTCTAAATATAATAATAATAATAATAATAAAATTTCTGAAACGTTTGAATTAAACAAGAAGTAATCAAATATATTATTTCTGCAGTCAACATCCCTTTTTCTACAAATTTACGAAACACACAACGACGAATGAGGCATCTTTCGAAAGGTTTTTAAAGCAGTTTCTGACATAGTACACTCACATTTTGTTAAAACATGCTTTTTGATTAAAATTGGCAATCAATTAAAAATTAAATCAAAATTGTTTCCATAATTGAAATAAAAGGTTTTCCTCAAATTCGTGTTGCTACAAAAATAAAATACCGCATTATATGATGCTCAGCAATTATTATAAAAAAAATAGTATAAAAAAGATAAAGTATGATTGCTGCACGGGTTTATTTTATATTTATGATTAAAAAGCAAAATTGAAATTGAAATGTTTAGAAGAAAAAGCCACGCATGATTGATCGAAGTAGTGGTATTTCACGTGTAGAATAAAAGGTATGCTTTGTTATATTAGGTTAAGTTGTACTTTAAATGCATTCAATTTATTTATCTTTGTTTCATGTTTTTCAAGAAGCGGATGACGTCCTCTTCTTATGCAGTTAAAATACGATTGTTAATTTTTTTTTTTCTAGCGTGTGCATTTTGCTATCTCCGATCAGTCTTTTACTGTAATTTTGATGAAATAAATGAGACGATACCATATTCTATCTTGACTGATGTTGTTTGCAAATATTTTTATTCTTAATAGAAGTTTAAAACCGCACCTAAAAAATATTACATATTGCTAAAAATTATTAGACTGTAGTGAGGAATCCTCGCACGGATCCACTGGTATCCAATCTAATATCAATATTTCTGCACTATTTATATTTCTCAATAAACATTACCAATGTTTCCGTTATAATGGTTGTAAATACACAAATAAAAGCAGATTATAATAAATATAAAATACTATAAATATTCTATACTATATAGCAGGCCCGGTGAACCTGTGGTATGCCACAAAATATTTTCGGCACGGCAAAATTATTGCTTAGGATTTCGATTAACATACAGGCATCCCCCGACTTACGTAAGGAATGCGTTCCGTAAACTTTTACGTAACTTGAATTTTACTTAAGTCGAATTTTTAAATTGCTTAAGTATAATTTCGCAAGAAATGGCAATATTTATTATACATATAACCTTTAAAAAACAAAACAGAAACATCATACAACAATTGGGGAATAAAAATGAACACATATCTGTTTGAATAATATCCAGAAAAATTAACAAATCAAGCAAGACTCGGGGAAATTTCGTCGGTAATAAACTCAGAATTCCATCAGTTTCATTAATATTTAGCTACTTGAAAAGTTTTTTGGAAACGCTATAATTTATTATATATTCTGATGCGAGTCCTATTGATAACCAAGATAATATAAAACATATTGGAGGGAGAAAAGTAAAAGAAAAAAAGATGAATTAATGAAATATCTGTGGCACTGTAGCAGAATCTTCAGGCCCAAATTACTACAAAAATTGCCACAAAAATGTACGATTTTATCCATGTATAAGCTATAATTAGCTGAAATAGTACATGATTCTGGATTTCGTACTTTATAAGACAAGAAAATGAATTTAATAAACAGAATAAAAATTGAAGTAAGTAAGACATCCTCACATAATTCCTGCATATTATTTACACAGTATTATTAATATAAAAAAACTGAAAGAACACTTTTCAAATAAAAAATATTTTGTGGATTATGGGATTTATATATAATTAATAAAATAATTCGTAATCTAATAAAATAATTATCAAAAGTATGCAAATGCGAATCAAACATGCTAGTATATTCACAAATTTATTTTTTGACACTTATTACGTAACTGCGAATTTACGTAAGTCGCGTAATACGTAAGTCGGGGGATGCCTGTACTAAAAAAAAAACACAAATCAAGCAAGACTCGGGGAAATTTCGTCGGTAATAAACTCAGAATCCCATCAGTTTCATTAATATTTAGCTACTTGAAAAGTTTTTTGGAAACGCTATAATTTATTATACATTCTGATGCGAGTCCTATTGATAACCAAGATAATATAAAACATATTGGAGGGAGAAAAGTAAAAGAAAAAAAGATGAATTAATGAAATATCTGTGGCACTGTAGCAGAATCTTCAGGCCCAAATTACTACAAAAATTACCACAAAAATGTACGATTTTATCCATGTATAAGCTATAATTAGCTGAAATAGTACATGATTCTGGCTATCGTACTTTATAAGACAAGAAAATGAATTTAATAAACAGAATAAAAATTGAAGTAAGTAAGACATCCTCACATAATTCCTGCATATTATTTACACAGTATTATTAATATAAAAAAAACTGAAAGAACACTTTTCAAATAAAAAATATTTTGTGGATTATGGGATTTATATATAATTAATAAAATAATTCGTAATCTAATAAAATAATTATCAAAAGTATGCAAATGCGAATCAAACATGCTAGTATATTCACAAATTTATTTTTTGACACTTATTACGTAACTGCGAATTTACGTAAGTCGCGTAATACGTAAGTCGGGGGATGCCTGTACTAAAAAAAAAACACAAATCAAGCAAGACTCGGGGAAATTTCGTCGGTAATAAACTCAGAATCCCATCAGTTTCATTAATATTTAGCTACTTGAAAAGTTTTTTGGAAACGCTACTAGGACTTCCCTCAAAGGGATTAGTCTGAGTGATATTGCTGAGAACATAAAGTTAACAATTACGATATAAAGAAGATATCAACAAGAATCTAGGTGAATATACAGCATATGATAGACAAGAGATAGATAAAGATACAACATATGAAAAATAGCAAATTAAATGATATAATTACAAAATATCATATATAAATTCATATGATGTTATGTTTTCATATGCATTTTTTTTATAACATTTGGCAAATAATCTCATTTTCTTAAGCGGGAATTGCTCAAAACTAAAAAAAAAAAACCGCCGGATCTTTTAAAACGATATTTTTAAAGTCACATAATCAGATTTGCAGCCAATAACGTATTTTAGCAAGCGTAGTTTAACGCAAATTTAATTTAATTTTTGCAACATTTTCTTTGTGACAAATATTTAAATAAAATATTAAAAAATAAAATATTAAATATTGAAATATTAAATCAAATATTTAATATTTGAATTAAAAAAATTTCCTTTGTTTATTTGTATAACTATTTGTATACTTCAAACCACATTGATAACATGCTTTGCTACAAACGTGTCTACCAGTCTAACTACTCGTATGTCTTAGCTGTGTCTCTCTCCGAACTCATCTGTCTACTGTCTCTCTACTCTTCTGTATACCCGTCTCAGTATCCGTCTGTCTTTCTACCCGACTCTTTAATCATGTCTCTACCTGTCTCGCTTCCCGTTACACTACTCGTCTATCAACACGTCTGTCTGTCTATATACCCCTCTCTCTACCCATCTGTCAAGTCGTCTCTGTACTCGTCTCTCTATCCACCACGCTACCCGTCTCCCTACCCATCTCACTACCCCTCTGTCAACCCTTTTTTGCACCTGCCTCGCTACCCGTCTGTCTATTCGTTTCGCTACCCGTTAGCTTATCTCTGTCGCTGTCCGTCTCTCTACCCGTTTGTTTACACGTCTATCTATCTCTCGCCAACTCTTCCCAATATTTAAACAATTTAGTAAACGGAAGCCGTTTATCTGTTATTAAATGCAAACAGGAGTAATTTATCTAAAGAGTGTAATCAGATGCAATTTTTTTAAATACATACATAAACCAGCATAATAATTCACCAGTTTTATTTTCATAGTAGTTTATGTCATTTGACAGTAAATCTCAACTTCTTCAACCCGAATTGCGTCAAGATTTTTAAAAAAGCCCCAAGGTCCGTATAACTGGGAAGGGGAATTGTCCTCAGGGCTATTAGATACATGTTATTAAGTTAAGTGAAAGTTTCGTAATCGGGTTCGCAGCCAATTTCTTATGTCAGAAAGGGTGGCTTCACGCCATTTTAAATTCATTTCTGTAACTTTCTTTTTCTTTTTTTGGTGGGTGGTTGGGGGGGGGGAGGGTTCCAAATATATACACTTAAATTCAAACTTTTGTCCTTATGTTAATATTAGTGTTGTTTGTATTATCAATTAATACTTTGTTGATCGAGCTTCATTCGAAACAAATGTAAAAGACTTCTACAGTTTTTTTTTTCTAGGAGAAAGTTCCTTAATCGTGCCCTAAGCTAATCGGGGAATTTAATATCATTATTGTTTCTAAGTCTTATAGAGTTAAAACAATATTGTTGCTAGCATTACTCTTGTTTGTGACCAACCTCTTCTGTGTATCTGAATAGGGAAAAGTTCCGTATCATGTACTGGTTGGTGCCAAAGGCAGTTGTAGAATCTTACAAATTTTTCTAGAGAGCGGAAAAACATGTTTTTTAAAATACTTACAAATATACGTTTATTAAACCATGTTTTTGAGCCATTTTAAAAAATTAAGTACGGTGCTAAAATAAAATTTTATTGCCATTTTCGATATTTTAATAAGAAATGAAAATATATAACAAACAAATTTAACAAAACTAAGCCATTTTTGGGTACTTCTCTATTATCCCGTCGACCACTTTTCATAACAAAAAACTATCGCCAAACTAAGATTAAACGCCAAAAATACAGTCCCATTTACTTGATGCCAGAAGCATTATACGTATTTGTTATGCCATCAAGTGGTTTTTAATTCGACATTTGCGTGTATTTTTCATTATGTTTTACTGATTTATTAGTTATTTCATTCATTAAAGTAACAATTGTGTCCTTAAATTCTTATATTTTATTTATTTTGATATTTCAATGGCAACGTTCTCCCGTTTATTTAGCGTTACAGTTTGGCGATAGTTTTTTGTTATGAAAAGTGGTCGACGGGATAATAGAGAAGTACCCATTTTTTTGTGATAAATAATTGTTATTGCCAGGGGGGCAAATGGTAAACAATTAATAAGCGAACTAAAAAAATTACCGGAAAAAACTTGTGGGAATCTCAAGAAAGAAATATCTGATATAAATAGCATTTAAAATCTTAAAATGGAGAAGTGGTCCGTATAAAAATGCAAAACATTATACACCTGATATAAGAATTTTTTAATTTTTTTATATTTCCGAAAGCACAGATAAAAGGGTAAAAATCCCGACACAGATGCCATATACTCACCACGTTGGCGCGATTTTTCCCCCGCCCCTTTGGCGAAAACTGTTTGTTGTGTTTGTTTACTTTTATTTTTTATTTTAATTCTATAGATTATTTTTATATGTATATCAATATTAATTTAGGCACAGATGTCATATACGCACCAGATTGGCGCGATTTTTCCCCCGCCAATTTGGCGAAAACTTTGTTTTTGAATATTAGTTACAAATACCATACAATAATAGCATGTAATTTTTTATTTCAATATAAAAATAAAATAACGTAATAAATGAAATAGCTCCTATTATTCAAAAATGGGAAATAAAAATAAATAAATGATAGTTTGATATAAATAAATATTGATATATATAATAAAAACAATTTATAGAATTAAAATAAAAAATAAAAGTTAATAAACAACAATTGAAACAAAATAACCGGGTTATCATGTGAGGCATAAAATTGCCATTTTGTTGCAATCGCGCCAATGTGGTGCGTATATTACATCCGCGCCTTTATTTATATCAAACTATTATTTATTTATTTTTATTTCCTTTTTTAAAATAATAGAAGCTGTTTCATTTATTACGTTATTTTATTTTTATATTGAAATAAAAAATCACGTGTACTATTTGTCACACTATTTGTAACTAATATTCAAAAACAAAGTTTTCCCCAAGCTGGTGGAGGGAAAAATCGCGCCAACGTGCTGCGTATATGACATCTGTGCCTTGTTTCATTTCACATAGAGGTAGTACTGCTCTATTATCCCGTCGACCACTTTTCCTAACAAAAAACTATCGCCAAACTGTTAGATTAAACGCCAAAAATGCAGTCCCATTTACGTGATATCAGAAGCATTATACGTGTTTGTTACGTCATCAAGTGGTTTTTAACGCGACATTTGCGTGTATTTTTCATTATGTTTTACTGATTTATTAGTTATTTCATTCATTAAAATAACAATTGTGTCCTTAAATTCTTATATTTTATTTACTTATGTATTTTGATATTTCAATGACAACGTTCTCCCGTTTATTTGGCGATAGTTTTTTGTTATGAAAAGTGGTCGACGGGATAATAGAGAAGTACCCACATATGTATTGGTACTTTTATGTTAACTTGGCGCAGTTGATAAATCGCCAAATATTTTTCTCATAACATCTTCATATTGCATTCATTTCATTTAAATATAAATCTTTCACTGATTTCATTTGAAATACATACATTAAAAATACACGTCTTTCACTCATTTAATTTAAAATACACGCCTTTCACTAATTCCATTTAAAATACTAAAAAGGAAAAGAAAATAAGAAATAATGCCACAAATTGAAACCTTTTATTTAAACATCAAATAATTGTTCCTAACATACACACGCGAAATAAAAAAGTTGCTAATGGTGTGAATTACGCCAAATCTCTAATACTAATACTACTCTTACTAATCTCTAATACTTTTCAAACAGAAAAAATTCCAGATTAACTTTCCATTTTTATTAAATTGAAATATATTTTATTGTGCTGAATATTAGTGCTTGCATATTTTTTTGCTCCATGTATTCCATGAACTTTTCAATTCCGATTGTCCACGAAAATCTCCCGCCGGTGAAAATGACGTACGCACAAAATTTAGTGACGTATGTACTTTAATTGTGCTTTTTTATCTATTTTTTTAATATAACTTCCAAACGGTTTGGCACTTATTCTTGGTAATAAATAGACGACGTTGTCACCTTTATAGGTACCCGCTGTAAAAATTTGAACGAGATCCGTTAAATATTTTTTGAGTTATGCTTGACGAAAGGTTTTAATATCCATCGTAGCTATATATGGGGCAAAGTAATACTGCGCTGTGTATGAGTCTTCGTTGCACTCAGACAATAATTTATTATACATTCTGATGCGAGTCCTATTGATAACCAAGATAATATAAAACATATTGGAGGGAGAAAAGTAAAAGAAAAAAAGATGAATTAATGAAATATCTGTGGCACTGTAGCAGAATCTTCAGGCCCAAATTACTACAAAAATTACCACAAAAATGTACGATTTTATCCATGTATAAGCTATAATTAGCTGAAATAGTACATGATTCTGGCTATCGTACTTTATAAGACAAGAAAATGAATTTAATAAACAGAATAAAAATTGAAGTAAGTAAGACATCCTCACATAATTCCTGCATATTATTTACACAGTATTATTAATATAAAAAAAACTGAAAGAACACTTTTCAAATAAAAAATATTTTGTGGATTATGGGATTTATATATAATTAATAAAATAATTCGTAATCTAATAAAATAATTATCAAAAGTATGCAAATGCGAATCAAACATGCTAGTATATTCACAAATTTATTTTTTGACACTTATTACGTAACTGCGAATTTACGTAAGTCGCGTAATACGTAAGTCGGGGGATGCCTGTACTAAAAAAAAACACAAATCAAGCAAGACTCGGGGAAATTTCGTCGGTAATAAACTCAGAATCCCATCAGTTTCATTAATATTTGGCTACTTGAAAAGTTTTTTGGAAACGCTACTAGGACTTCCCTCAAAGGGATTAGTCTGAGTGATATTGCTGAGAACATAAAGTTAACAATTACGATATAAAGAAGATATCAACAAGAATCTAGGTGAATATACAGCATATGATAGACAAGAGATAGATAAAGATACAACATATGAAAAATAGCAAATTAAATGATATAATTACAAAATATCATATATAAATTCATATGATGTTATGTTTTCATATGCATTTTTTTATAACATTTGGCAAATAATCTCATTTTCTTAAGCGGGAATTGCACAAAACTTAAAAAAAAAAACCGCCGGATCTTTTAAAACGATATTTTTAAAGTCACATAATCAGATTTGCAGCCAATAACGTATTTTAGCAAGCGTAGTTTAACGCAAATTTAATTTAATTTTTGCAACATTTTCTTTGTGACAAATATTTAAATAAAATATTAAAAAATAAAATATTAAATATTGAAATATTAAATCAAATATTTAATATTTGAATTAAAAAAATTTCCTTTGTTTATTTGTATAACTATTTGTATACTTCAAACCACATTGATAACATGCTTTGCTACAAACGTGTCTACCAGTCTAACTACTCGTATGTCTTAGCTGTGTCTCTCTCCGAACTCATCTGTCTACTGTCTCTCTACTCTTCTGTATACCCGTCTCAGTATCCGTCTGTCTTTCTACCCGACTCTTTAATCATGTCTCTACCTGTCTCGCTTCCCGTTACACTACTCGTCTATCAACACGTCTGTCTGTCTATATACCCCTCTCTCTACCCATCTGTCAAGTCGTCTCTGTACTCGTCTCTCTATCCACCACGCTACCCGTCTCCCTACCCATCTCACTACCCCTCTGTCAACCCTTTTTTGCACCTGCCTCGCTACCCGTCTGTCTATTCGTTTCGCTACCCGTTAGCTTATCTCTGTCGCTGTCCGTCTCTCTACCCGTTTGTTTACACGTCTATCTATCTCTCGCCAACTCTTCCCAATATTTAAACAATTTAGTAAACGGAAGCCGTTTATCTGTTATTAAATGCAAACAGGAGTAATTTATCTAAAGAGTGTAATCAGATGCAATTTTTTTAAATACATACATAAACCAGCATAATAATTCACCAGTTTTATTTTCATAGTAGTTTATGTCATTTGACAGTAAATCTCAACTTCTTCAACCCGAATTGCGTCAAGATTTTAAAAAAAGCCCCAAGGTCCGTATAACTGGGAAGGGGAATTGTCCTCAGGGCTATTAGATACATGTTATTAAGTTAAGTGAAAGTTTCGTAATCGGGTTCGCAGCCAATTTCTTATGTCAGAAAGGGTGGCTTCACGCCATTTTAAATTCATTTCTGTAACTTTCTTTTTCTTTTTTTGGTGGGTGGTTGGGGGGGGGGAGGGTTCCAAATATATACACTTAAATTCAAACTTTTGTCCCCATGTTAATATTAGTGTTGTTTGTATTATCAATTAATACTTTGTTGATCGAGCTTCATTCGAAACAAATGTAAAAGACTTCTACAGTTTTTTTTTTCTAGGAGAAAGTTCCTTAATCGTGCCCTAAGCTAATCGGGGAATTTAATATCATTATTGTTTCTAAGTCTTATAGAGTTAAAACAATATTGTTGCTAGCATTACTCTTGTTTGTGACCAACCTCTTCTGTGTATCTGAATAGGGAAAAGTTCCGTATCATGTACTGGTTGGTGCCAAAGGCAGTTGTAGAATCTTACAAATTTTTCTAGAGAGCGGAAAAACATGTTTTTTAAAATATTTACAAATATACGTTTATTAAACCATGTTTTTGAGCCATTTTAAAAAATTAAGTACGGTGCTAAAATAAAATTTTATTGCCATTTTCGATATTTTAATAAGAAATGAAAATATATAACAAACAAATTTAACAAAACTAAGCCATTTTTGGGTACTTCTCTATTATCCCGTCGACCACTTTTCATAACAAAAAACTATCGCCAAACTAAGATTAAACGCCAAAAATACAGTCCCATTTACTTGATGCCAGAAGCATTATAGGTATTTGTTATGCCATCAAGTGGTTTTTAATTCGACATTTGCGTGTATTTTTCATTATGTTTTACTGATTTATTAGTTATTTCATTCATTAAAGTAACAATTGTGTCCTTAAATTCTTATATTTTATTTATTTTGATATTTCAATGGCAACGTTCTCCCGTTTATTTAGCGTTACAGTTTGGCGATAGTTTTTTGTTATGAAAAGTGGTCGACGGGATAATAGAGAAGTACCCATTTTTTTGTGATAAATAATTGTTATTGCCAGGGGGGCAAATGGTAAACAATTAATAAGCGAACTAAAAAAATTACCGGAAAAAACTTGTGGGAATCTCAAGAAAGAAATATCTGATATAAATAGCATTTAAAATCTTAAAATGGAGAAGTGGTCCGTATAAAAATGCAAAACATTATACACCTGATATAAGAATTTTTTAATTTTTTTATATTTCCGAAAGCACAGATAAAAGGGTAAAAATCCCGACACAGATGCCATATACTCACCACGTTGGCGCGATTTTTCCCCCGCCCCTTTGGCGAAAACTGTTTGTTGTGTTTGTTTACTTTTATTTTTTATTTTAATTCTATAGATTATTTTTATATGTATATCAATATTAATTTAGGCACAGATGTCATATACGCACCAGATTGGCGCGATTTTTCCCCCGCCAATTTGGCGAAAACTTTGTTTTTGAATATTAGTTACAAATACCATACAATAATAGCATGTAATTTTTTATTTCAATATAAAAATAAAATAACGTAATAAATGAAATAGCTCCTATTATTCAAAAATGGGAAATAAAAATAAATAAATGATAGTTTGATATAAATAAATATTGATATATATAATAAAAACAATTTATAGAATTAAAATAAAAAATAAAAGTTAATAAACAACAATTGAAACAAAATAACCGGGTTATCATGTGAGGCATAAAATTGCCATTTTGTTGCAATCGCGCCAATGTGGTGCGTATATTACATCCGCGCCTTTATTTATATCAAACTATTATTTATTTATTTTTATTTCCTTTTTTAAAATAATAGAAGCTGTTTCATTTATTACGTTATTTTATTTTTATATTGAAATAAAAAATCACGTGTACTATTTGTCACACTATTTGTAACTAATATTCAAAAACAAAGTTTTCCCCAAGCTGGTGGAGGGAAAAATCGCGCCAACGTGCTGCGTATATGACATCTGTGCCTTGTTTCATTTCACATAGAGGTAGTACTGCTCTATTATCCCGTCGACCACTTTTCCTAACAAAAAACTATCGCCAAACTGTTAGATTAAACGCCAAAAATGCAGTCCCATTTACGTGATATCAGAAGCATTATACGTGTTTGTTACGTCATCAAGTGGTTTTTAACGCGACATTTGCGTGTATTTTTCATTATGTTTTACTGATTTATTAGTTATTTCATTCATTAAAGTAACAATTGTGTCCTTAAATTCTTATATTTTATTTATTTTGATATTTCAATGGCAACGTTCTCCCGTTTATTTAGCGTTACAGTTTGGCGATAGTTTTTTGTTATGAAAAGTGGTCGACGGGATAATAGAGAAGTACCCATTTTTTTGTGATAAATAATTGTTATTGCCAGGGGGGCAAATGGTAAACAATTAATAAGCGAACTAAAAAAATTACCGGAAAAAACTTGTGGGAATCTCAAGAAAGAAATATCTGATATAAATAGCATTTAAAATCTTAAAATGGAGAAGTGGTCCGTATAAAAATGCAAAACATTATACACCTGATATAAGAATTTTTTAATTTTTTTATATTTCCGAAAGCACAGATAAAAGGGTAAAAATCCCGACACAGATGCCATATACTCACCACGTTGGCGCGATTTTTCCCCCGCCCCTTTGGCGAAAACTGTTTGTTGTGTTTGTTTACTTTTATTTTTTATTTTAATTCTATAGATTATTTTTATATGTATATCAATATTAATTTAGGCACAGATGTCATATACGCACCAGATTGGCGCGATTTTTCCCCCGCCAATTTGGCGAAAACTTTGTTTTTGAATATTAGTTACAAATACCATACAATAATAGCATGTAATTTTTTATTTCAATATAAAAATAAAATAACGTAATAAATGAAATAGCTCCTATTATTCAAAAATGGGAAATAAAAATAAATAAATGATAGTTTGATATAAATAAATATTGATATATATAATAAAAACAATTTATAGAATTAAAATAAAAAATAAAAGTTAATAAACAACAATTGAAACAAAATAACCGGGTTATCATGTGAGGCATAAAATTGCCATTTTGTTGCAATCGCGCCAATGTGGTGCGTATATTACATCCGCGCCTTTATTTATATCAAACTATTATTTATTTATTTTTATTTCCTTTTTTAAAATAATAGAAGCTGTTTCATTTATTACGTTATTTTATTTTTATATTGAAATAAAAAATCACGTGTACTATTTGTCACACTATTTGTAACTAATATTCAAAAACAAAGTTTTCCCCAAGCTGGTGGAGGGAAAAATCGCGCCAACGTGCTGCGTATATGACATCTGTGCCTTGTTTCATTTCACATAGAGGTAGTACTGCTCTATTATCCCGTCGACCACTTTTCCTAACAAAAAACTATCGCCAAACTGTTAGATTAAACGCCAAAAATGCAGTCCCATTTACGTGATATCAGAAGCATTATACGTGTTTGTTACGTCATCAAGTGGTTTTTAACGCGACATTTGCGTGTATTTTTCATTATGTTTTACTGATTTATTAGTTATTTCATTCATTAAAATAACAATTGTGTCCTTAAATTCTTATATTTTATTTACTTATGTATTTTGATATTTCAATGACAACGTTCTCCCGTTTATTTGGCGATAGTTTTTTGTTATGAAAAGTGGTCGACGGGATAATAGAGAAGTACCCACATATGTATTGGTACTTTTATGTTAACTTGGCGCAGTTGATAAATCGCCAAATATTTTTCTCATAACATCTTCATATTGCATTCATTTCATTTAAATATAAATCTTTCACTGATTTCATTTGAAATACATACATTAAAAATACACGTCTTTCACTCATTTAATTTAAAATACACGCCTTTCACTAATTCCATTTAAAATACTAAAAAGGAAAAGAAAATAAGAAATAATGCCACAAATTGAAACCTTTTATTTAAACATCAAATAATTGTTCCTAACATACACACGCGAAATAAAAAAGCTGCTAATGGTGTGAATTACGCCAAATCTCTAATACTAATACTACTCTTACTAATCTCTAATACTTTTCAAACAGAAAAAATTCCAGATTAACTTTCCATTTTTATTAAATTGAAATATATTTTATTGTGCTGAATATTAGTGCTTGCATATTTTTTTGCTCCATGTATTCCATGAACTTTTCAATTCCGATTGTCTACGAAAATCTCCCGCCGGTGAAAATGACGTACGCACAAAATTTAGTGACGTATGTACTTTAATTGTGCTTTTTTATCTATTTTTTTAATATAACTTCCAAACGGTTTGGCACTTATTCTTGGTAATAAATAGACGACGTTGTCACCTTTATAGGTACCCGCTGTAAAAATTTGAACGAAATCCGTTAAATATTTTTTGAGTTATGCTTGACGAAAGGTTTTAATATCCATCGTAGCTATATATGGGGCAAAGTAATACTGCGCTGTGTATGAGTCTTCGTTGCACTCAGACAATAATTTATTATACATTCTGATGCGAGTCCTATTGATAACCAAGATAATATAAAACATATTGGAGGGAGAAAAGTAAAAGAAAAAAAGATGAATTAATGAAATATCTGTGGCACTGTAGCAGAATCTTCAGGCCCAAATTACTACAAAAATTACCACAAAAATGTACGATTTTATCCATGTATAAGCTATAATTAGCTGAAATAGTACATGATTCTGGCTATCGTACTTTATAAGACAAGAAAATGAATTTAATTAACAGAATAAAAATTGAAGTAAGTAAGACATCCTCACATAATTCCTGCATATTATTTACACAGTATTATTAATATAAAAAAAACTGAAAGAACACTTTTCAAATAAAAAATATTTTGTGGATTATGGGATTTATATATAATTAATAAAATAATTCGTAATCTAATAAAATAATTATCAAAAGTATGCAAATGCGAATCAAACATGCTAGTATATTCACAAATTTATTTTTTGACACTTATTACGTAACTGCGAATTTACGTAAGTCGCGTAATACGTAAGTCGGGATGCCTGTACTAAAAAAAAAACACAAATCAAGCAAGACTCGGGGAAATTTCGTCGGTAATAAACTCAGAATTCCATCAGTTTCATTAATATTTAGCTACTTGAAAAGTTTTTTGGAAACGCTATAATTTATTATACATTCTGATGCGAGTCCTATTGATAACCAAGATAATATAAAACATATTGGAGGGAGAAAAGTAAAAGAAAAAAAGATGAATTAATGAAATATCTGTGGCACTGTAGCAGAATCTTCAGGCCCAAATTACTACAAAAATTACCACAAAAATGTACGATTTTATCCATGTATAAGCTATAATTAGCTGAAATAGTACATGATTCTGGCTATCGTACTTTATAAGACAAGAAAATGAATTTAATTAACAGAATAAAAATTGAAGTAAGTAAGACATCCTCACATAATTCCTGCATATTATTTACACAGTATTATTAATATAAAAAAAACTGAAAGAACACTTTTCAAATAAAAAATATTTTGTGGATTATGGGATTTATATATAATTAATAAAATAATTCGTAATCTAATAAAATAATTATCAAAAGTATGCAAATGCGAATCAAACATGCTAGTATATTCACAAATTTATTTTTTGACACTTATTACGTAACTGCGAATTTACGTAAGTCGCGTAATACGTAAGTCGGGGGATGCCTGTACTAAAAAAAAAAACACAAATCAAGCAAGACTCGGGGAAATTTCGTCGGTAATAAACTCAGAATTCCATCAGTTTCATTAATATTTAGCTACTTGAAAAGTTTTTTGGAAACGCTATAATTTATTATACATTCTGATGCGAGTCCTATTGATAACCAAGATAATATAAAACATATTGGAGGGAGAAAAGTAAAAGAAAAAAAGATGAATTAATGAAATATCTGTGGCACTGTAGCAGAATCTTCAGGCCCAAATTACTACAAAAATTACCACAAAAATGTACGATTTTATCCATGTATAAGCTATAATTAGCTGAAATAGTACATGATTCTGGCTATCGTACATTATAAGACAAGAAAATGAATTTAATAAACAGAATAAAAATTGAAGTAAGTAAGACATCCTCACATAATTCCTGCATATTATTTACACAGTATTATTAATATAAAAAAAACTGAAAGAACACTTTTCAAATAAAAAATATTTTGTGGATTATGGGATTTATACATAATTAATAAAATAATTCGTAATCTAATAAAATAATTATCAAAAGTATGCAAATGCGAATCAAACATGCTAGTATATTCACAAATTTATTTTTTGACACTTATTACGTAACTGCGAATTTACGTAAGTCGCGTAATACGTAAGTCGGGGGGATGCCTGTACTAAAAAAAAAACACAAATCAAGCAAGACTCGGGGAAATTTCGTCGGTAATAAACTCAGAATTCCATCAGTTTCATTAATATTTAGCTACTTGAAAAGTTTTTTGGAAACGCTATAATTTATTATATATTCTGATGCGAGTCCTATTGATAACATTAGCTTGTCTCAATTAGATTGGTTAGAAATTGAAATGTGACTTATTGATTCCCAATCAATTTCAATACTGGCTCAAAGATTTATCAAAATAAGAGAATTTTTAGAGAATAAACAAAAGGAAAGATTATCAGGCGTTAGAAGCCAAAATGCCGATGGTAAAATTGTGATAAATTGGAATTCAATTCCATACAGGCGTAAGCTTTTAAACAGGTTTGTCATTTTGCCAGTTTTGAATATTATTAAAAACTAGTGTAAATGCCCTTCCTAGGACGGTAGGCAGAAATCGTGGTTTTCACTTAAAATTTTAAATAATTGATAAAAATACTCCTATACTATTCATCGACAATAAGGATAACTGACATGAAACGTTAAGTTCAGGGCCTGATTAATACATGGGCCTCTGAGATTTTAACAACACAATTGTAATCTAATGTAAATAAGATGGCAAAACAGGAGAAATTGCAGATCTATCTTAGTTAGTAAAAGGAAACAGATATATATTTAATGCAATATCAGTACAAATAACTTTTACTGACTGATTTGTTACAGGCATAATCCTATTTCATTCCATCATTTGGCGTTTTTTTTTTATAAAAGATACCACACTGGCGACACATGCATTGGGTGAAAAATAAATGATTATGAACCTGTTAACAATTATTTGACATCAAATTTACAATAATATATATATATATATATAATATATATATTATTTCTTTCTAAAATATAACTGTCATTATAATTATTACAGTAAATGCCTACTTAATACTTCAGTAATACCTAAACGTATGATTAACATGCAGGTAAAACTTACATGTATGTCAACATATTTTTGTAATTCTAGAAAATATTCAAGCGATTTTAATTTATCTGGGAGCATGGCAGTGCGTCCGCCAAGTTAGCACAGGCCGTTAGCTACCTTTTCCCTGACCATTTCGGCCTACTTTTCACCCCCTCATAATTGCGTTTGGGGGAGAGCTAGAGAGTTTTCCTTTTTAACAAATATTAATATAATCAAACTGAACTAGGTTCCACGATTTCGAATTTCTGTATTTAATATTTTTCGAAATATGCGATTCCAAAAAAGGGCTTTTTTGTCACTGACTCACAGGGGATCATCAAATAACTAAGGTTGGTGATCATCAAATAACTAAGGTACTTCTAACAGTCATAGAATCATGCAGTTTGACAAGTAAGTAGGTTTAGTCGCACAATTATCCAGAAAAGTCTGAAAACATAGAATTTCTGCCTTTAAACCCTTCAAATAGGGGTTCCTGATTTGGCTATATACAGTTCGTAACACATTCGATTGGCAAATTAAACTAATTACATTGTTGCAACCATTTGTGTTTTTTGTTGTACGATAAACATTTAAGTAATAATAGTTGCATAGACAATCATTTACTCGCTCATATTTGACGCTAGCGTTGGTCGCCAAAGCCCGATTACAGAAAATTAGCCTGAGTTTGAAGGTGTTACATGGTTTCAAGCAGAATGAAATTTTATATGCTTTTCCGAAAATGTTGGTAAGGCAAATCTTTTAGTTTATCTACCCGATTTTCTATCTTTTACTTCCTTAAAATAAATTTTATTATAAATGTCGGTATTCTAATCGCAATAGCACTCTAGTCACTCTGGCAAAACTTCGGTGCTATTTATGGGTTGTTATTTCTTTAAGTGCATTTTAATGATGTTAATAAACTTTATATATATATGTATATGTATGTACACACGTGATATTTTATTTGAAATGTATATATATATATATATATATATATATATACATGTAATAATAATAATGGTTAGGCTGGTGAGATTATTGCGGATTATTGAAGAGTCTTTTGTAAAAAACTATACGATTTTAATCTCTGGAGTATAACACAGTTATATATACAGACTAAATACAGGTTATATACAGGGTTAAGGGAATAGGGGCTGACTCTGCCGCAGTTACCGGCATTTAACGCGTCCTTCCGATATCAGACCGGAGCTACTAGGCCGTCTGCCTAAAGCCAACCGGACAACTCAATCTCCAAAGCAAATCTGACGATAATCTTAATATTCCGTTCCCAGGCCAGAGAGGCGAAACCCTTTAATCATCATCTTTATTGTGTATCGTTATTGTTGACCTAATGAGTTTCCGTGGGAACTCGGGCTGCACCTCTTCTCGCTGCGGTCGACATGTTATGGGAACTGCAAAACCACATCCATCAGAATTCACACTCGGCTATCCGACATGTGTGCGCCCACGCACACGTCCGACCAAGATTAACAACGAGAGGGTAAAAGAAGATTTAACAACAAAAAAAACGAAATTTTTCTTAAATCTGAAAGCCAAAAAGAAATTTTTTTATAAAAGAGAAACGGGGAAAAAATTAAATTTAGACTTTTCCGTTATGAATGCTTAGCCTGGACTGCACTACACTATAAAAAGATAAACACGTCTTAAGAAGAAAGAAAATAATAATAATAATAAAAAAATGCAAAACATCTTTCGTCTTTTGTAATCGTCTTTTCGTCTTTAAAATGTTACGTCCCATTTATTCGTCTTAAGTAGAAAGTAGATAAGATACTTTACGCAAAAAAAAAAAAAAAACAAGTTGGAAATTGTACGTCAAACGTTACAAACGAGGTGCGTTCGTACGCACGTTGTAGAATTAAATTCATGATATCCCGTGCGTAGAACGGGTTAAACAGCTAGTTAAGTATATATTTTATGACACTGTTCATACAAATATCTTAACTAGTTATATAAATATTCAGATATATATGTATCAGCTAGTTATATAAATATTCAGATCTTGATGATTTTTAATTCTGTGAAATGAATTATATCGTCTGCAGATTAATTTCTGTCATAAAATAAGTATCTCGGTCGCTTGACGATTAAACTTCGGAAGCTCCTATAACAAAAAAGCACCGATTAAAAAAAAAAAATTCAAATTTCTTAATAAATATTTTTATTAATATCTCCTAAAGTTTTGATTCGATTTTAATAAAATTTGAAATGTCTCGACAAAATTCTGCAAAGATAATATATTTTAAATTGCAAACCATTTGGTTGGGTAGTTTTTGCGTTGTTATATGCGGACAGACAGACAGACAGACGGACGGACCAAACGACGACTATAGATGCTACGTATTTATATAATTACGAACGCACCTAACAAGATTCCTCTTAAATAGTGCAGCAGTCAACTTAATTAAAAAAAAATTAACTTTCGGTTATCAGGGAAGAGAGGGGGTGCACAACAAATATTTTAAATATCAATTGAATCAAACATTTTAAAATATATAATTTAAAAAAAAATGTCAAATATATAAAATACAGATGCATAATAACAAAATACTACATAATCGCTGAAGTTGAAAACATTAACAAGAAAGATGTGTAAATAGAATGTCTTCTATCAGTTAAAAAAAAAAAAATATCTCAGTTAGAGAGTTTTAGTGAGTCTTGGTCACAATTTATTCACAAACATATGTTGATGAAAAAAAATAAAAGTTACTCCATCAGAGTTTTAATTGCTGTCCATTGTTTTAAAAAAAATGCGATAAGTGACGTTCTTGACTCACTGGGAAAAAGAAAAAAAAATACGGCTTGAAATCGCATCTGCCAATTCACACTTGAAGATGAAGTAATAATAAAAAAAATATATATATAGTTTGGTCAATTCAGTTCCACGCAGATGTGAATAAGATGAAAACAACAAAAATGATTGTAATTCCCTTTACGTCGGTGACGTATGGGTTCATTGATGAGGAATCAGTCTTGAACGAGTAATGAATCACTGAACATAGATAAATAAAAATACGGGAGATGCAGTCGTGAGAGGATCTCCAACAAGAAAAAAACACTTGGATTCCATCAAATTATTTCTTTAAAAAAAATCAATGCAGTCTGCCCTAAAAAAAAAAGATCACTAGGGTTGCATTAGTAAAGAAAAATTGTCTGTTTGCTAATATTCTTTATAAAATCCACAATGCACGTAGAACTAAAAAAAATTAACAGCTTGACAGAAAAAAAAAAAAAAAAAAAACACACATTCAAGCTGTATTACACATTGACACCATATTGGTTTGAGAAAAAAAAATAATAATAAATCGTAACACTTAAAATAAGGCGAAACAAAAAAAAGCACAGTTTCGCAGTCCAATAAACTGTATTTCGTGATGAATATGGCTCAGAAAAAAAAGCACTTGAGCCCACAGGAAAAAGACAGAAAAAAAATCACTTGGCGAAAGAAAAGATGCACTTTGCGTTCGATGCGTTCACCATTTTTTTCCTATTTTTCTTGCGTCGTTTCCTCGCTTTTGCGCGTTTAATAAATGGACTAGGTGAGATGTAGAAATATGCCGTTATAAACAGTATGAAATATTCTTCAAGAAATAGGGAAACTGTGGATGTATCATAAATGCAGTTAGGGGATTCCTTTGAGAAAAAAAATATGGTAAGTAAACAGAATATTACCGAAATCAGGAAATTGTTGGTAGGTGACATCTTTTGTACAGGTGTTTCGTAACGAGGGCAATTAGTGGATTGTGGGACTTGAGGAAGCACATTTTCAGTATTTACTGGGGTATTCGAAACTGTGGGTTTCATCACAACACTGTCTTGTCTGTGATCTAGTTCCACGTTGCGTACACTATCACAAACGGTGATACAGTTGATAGATATTTTGGCTGGAGGTAGTTTTTGGAGTGAGATGCCGTTCGGATCACACGTCAGTGTTCCTTGTGAAATTATGTCTCTACCGATGATAAGAGGAAGGCTCATGCGAGGAAATTCAATAACATAAGCTGTGGTGGTATAGGCATTCTTATCTATATGGATAATGTCACTAAACGATACTATTGGTTTTACGTTGCCATTGCCGAATCCGGTGAGTTGCAAGTTTGCCTCAGTTAGTGTAGGGGAGCCAAGTAATCGATACAAGTCCTGCCGTATGGCTGTTATATGACTACCCGTATCAAACAATGCATCTATCGCTAAATCTGCAATCTTTACTAATTTTGTCATGTTTTGACGGGGTTTATCCAATTCCACTACGCGAATTTCGGAGGGAGGGGTGCTGTTGTTTGACACTTTACGACTGGTTGTCTGAGTGCATTGGGAACTTTTATGCCCGAAGGCGTTGCATGCAAAGCACTTAACTCCTTCGTTTTTATGCACACAATGTTTTGCGAGGCGTCCGATTGCTCCACAATCGTAGCAGGTCTTTTTCGGCGCTCTTTCGGCGTGTAAAGGTTTAGGAACAACATGCGTAGGCGGTGGCTGTGGCTGGCGATAGTGGGGACTTTGATCGCAAATTTGTTGATATGTTTGCAGTTTATATATGAATTCAGTGAGGGTGTGGCAACCAAAAAGAATTGCTTTATTAGTAGGAGAATCTCTGATACCTGTGATAATATAATGCATGAGCGATGCATAGTCTATGTTAGCTCTTTGCGCAATTTCTTTTATTACAAGAAAATATTCGCTCATTCTTTCATTGGGTTTACAGGTACGTGTAGCCAACATTTCATGAATTTGCGCGGGGGAGGAGATGTGTGCGAATTCGTGTATCAAAGCTTGTTTTAATGCTGCATAGGATGTTAATGTAGGCTCACTTCGGACGAACAATAACGCGGTACTTTTCAAAGCTCTTTCAACGAAAAGAAATTTTTGTAAATCGTTAAGTTGAAATGTTAATGCCAATCCGTCAAATCTTTCGAACCATTGTAAAATATTTTCTACCGGTTTACCGGAAAAAGGTTTAATTAAATTTTCGAAATCAGTAAAAGAAATTGATTGACGTGGTACATAATGAATGTCACTTGGCGTAATCGGGACAACGGATTGTGTGTTTTGTGAAGGAACACTTGAAAAGTTAGACGATGAGTTGAATCCTAAGGCATTATGAGAGTAATTTTCATCGTGATTTTCAGTTTCTGAGTCACTTTGAGGTAACAGTGAACTCTGAAATTTTTCTAAATCCGAAAGTGCTTCAATAATGCGTTTTAAAATTTCACTTTCATCGCCTGTAATGTCGATACATAATAAATTTGCTATTGAAATTAGTTGGGCCAATGGGAAATCACTAGAAGTTGAAGCAACTTTTTCATCAAATTCCGTAGTACCTACTTCAAAAGTGAAGCCAGTAAAAGCTCTTAGATTTTTTCGATTACTGCGAGTCTGATCCGAATCAAATACAAGCTTATGCAACAATTTAATGCGTTCGGGTCGCGCTGAATTAATTTGAGCGAGAACCGGCTTTATTTCTTGTAAAAGCATGATTATTTAAAAATAATCAAAGGTGTACTTCTATTCGTTTTATCGTGCAAGACGATGTTTAAAAAAAGGCTAACTAAAGCAATTAGTTTCATTCAGAGGGGAAAAAAACACAGATTCTATTCTGAATCAACTTCGCACTCAAAAGCAGATGTCAGCCCGATAAGAAAAATATCGGTCACGTCACACTTTCCATTCATTGGATTTTTTAAACAGTTTGCAGACGTTTTATAGACGGAACGTCGTTAAGCTACAATTCAAATTATTAAAAATTCCACTTACTTCTAAATAAGTTATCCATAGCAATAAACACATAAATACTTGTATCTTGGCGAGTTAAAAAGAAAAAATCTATATCTACTTCTATTTTAATGATGTTGAAGAGAAAGCGATCGAGCTGGGCTGGTCGAAATCAGATTTCTTCTTCTCGTCTTTTTATTTTCTATCAGCGGAAAAAATTCTAGGGCATTTTAAAACATATTCAGTGGCCGAGGCTGTCTAGGGAGATATTAAATAATTGGTTGCGAATTCTGGACCGGCCGATGCGCCCATGTAATAATAATAATGGTTAGGCTGGTGAGATTATTGTGGATTATTGAAGAGTCTTTTGTAAAAAACTATACTATTTTAATCTCTGGAGTAAAACAGTTATATATACAGACTAAATACAGGTTATATACAGGGTTAAGGGGAACAGGGGTTGATTCTGCCGCAGTTACCGGCATTTAACGCGTCCTTCCGATATCAGACCGGAGCTACTAGGCCGTCTGCCTAAAGCCAACCGGACAAGTCAATCTCCAAGGTAAATCTGACGATAATCTTAATATTCCGTTCCCAGGCCAGAGAGGCGAAACCCTTTAATCATCATCTTTATTGTGTATCGTTATTGCTGACCTAATGAGTTTCCGTGGGAACTCGGGCTGCACCTCTTCTCCCTGCGGTCGACATGTTATGGGAACTGCAAAACCACATCCATCCCATTCACATACATGCATATGCATCACACATATATAATACATAATACATATGCATCATTATGATGTGAACATAAACAGGGTATTTTTGTCGCCAAATTTGGCGATATTTCGTTAAGTGTCGCCAAGCTTGTTGAGAATTTGACGCTAGAGGCTATTTTTCATTGAGAATTTTTAGGGCGAGTAACCGTCTATTAATATTATGTGGTTAATTAAATGGCATAACGCGCCAAAATTAATAAAGTTTCAATCGTTCCGTCTCTACACAAGACCTCTGCTCTTGCTATTATATTGTACTGTTATTATACTTACTGTTACTATATTGTTAGTCTTTACTCTGTTAAAAGTTCATTATAGAAAAATAATTTTCAGAATTAAAGCATCGAAACTGCCAGTTCTCCTTATGATTATTATAATTTTCTAACATATATCCAGTTTAACGATATGTACGTTATAGAATTAATCTTCTATAATGGGGTTCCTCGCATTTCAGCTTCAGATTTTCGAGTAAAATTAGCTAAAATCTTAAAACCAAGACACACTGACACATATTATCTAAGACGATTAGATGAAAATAACGATAGATTTTCTAATCGAAGAACGACCGCGCGCCCGTAGATTTTCTAATCTTCATTAATCGTGCCAATGTTAGAAATAAAAGGAAAAATATATTAGCATTAGTATGGTTTACTGTAAATGTGGATAGCTTTAAAAACGTTTAAAAAGAACCACTTCACTTACACCAAACGGTGTTTGCTAAAATATGTCATTTGGCAGTGGCAAATCTCCTCATTAGAGAACGCAACAATGCAAACGGACATAAAGCATAAATGCCTAAGTATATTAAGCGGTAATTGTAAATAAAGATGAAATGCATAACAACACAAAATATAAGATATGCTGCCATGATTGCAAAGAGTTGATTCTTGATTTATCTAACAGAAACTTCCGATTTGGCGAAGGATTGAGCAAGTAAATTATAAAAAAAAAAGTAATATGATGAAGTGCTTAGCATACATTTTAGGAAGACTAAACTGGCGGCTAGTATTTTGATGTAAACTAGAAATAAAATATAGATTTGTAAAGCATAATAAAAGTATTTTAAAATTCTTTTATATTTATATATTTGTTATATTCATGTCCTTCTTTAGAAAAATACATTTAAAAAAAATCTACAAAAAGTAGTGATATCCCATCAAAAAATTTCTATATAAAAAAAAGCGCTAAGTTCCTCTTAATGTTTCAGTCGCAAAAAGTACTGATATCTGATGCTCGCCCAAGTTAAAAGTCAAACATCTGAAATCTTTCATTGAAAATGGCTTCCTGCGACTTGGCCGTTAATGCAGTTCTAGAAGATTTTTCATATTCTAAAGAATGTATAATGATCTACATGTCTACTACATTTTTTTGAACATGTAACGCATTTTGTTGCACAAAATACTGAAATATAATACACATTTTAAAAAGCATAATTTCGAAATCACAGCTGTCGAGGATGGTCCACTCATCTCAACGCCTCATATAATGTAACACAATGTGAAATTTGATGAAAAAATTATTCATTGGAATTCGTGTTAATGACAATAGACCGTACAATATAGCCATTAAAACATGCTAAAATTAAATGATGGTTAATCAAAACTAATGTTTGTTGAAACTGAATGGTATTTATCACATAGCTTTTAGTCTTCATACGAATTTGCCTATTTGGATTTTGATATTACTTTTAATATTCAAATAATTTATAAATGCATAATTTCCAATCATTCATCATAAAATGAATTTTCGACGTAATTGTTTATTTCAAATGAAAGATATGATACGTTTAACATCAATCAGGGTGTATTATATATTCTAATCTATTTTTCTCAGTATTACATTCTTCTAATGTTCTTTAAAATTTATTGAAATTTGTATAAGAATGCCAGATAAATGAAAAAAACCCATAGAATGCATTAACGGCCAAGTCGCAGGAAGCCATTTTCAATGAAAGATTTCAGATGTTTGACTTTTAACTAGGATACAGATATCAGTACTTTTTGCGACTGAAACATTAAGAGGAACTTGGCGCTTTTTTTTTAATAGAAATTTTTTGAAGGGATTATTTTTTGATGCATTGTATTTTGTTGATTGTTGGCACGTCATGGTCGCATAAAATATTAAAAAAAATATATATTGGCACGTGGGTGTGAAAACGTTCGCCATCCTTATAAATTAAATATTTCCAATCTAAAAAAAATCATTCAACTTCTAAATGAAATACCCTATTTAGTCATGTACAGTGATGTAAAATACCCGGGTATTTATTTTTAAGGGTAAATACCCAGGGTAAATACCCAATTTGGGTATTTACCTGGGTATTTATTTTCAATTATATATATTTGGGAAATTACATTAATTTTACTTTTAGTTATGATAAAAGAGTATAAAAGAAAGAAAATTATAGAACTTTAGACTTCTTACAATCCTTTAATTAAAAAAAAAATCAACTTTTTACACTTAAGTATTGAATTTAAATGTAATTTTTAAAAATGAAGCATATAAAAAAGTTAATGTGTTTATAGAGAATTGTTTTTTCAATAAATTTAAGGGATAATATTGATATAAAAATAATATACAAATATATAATACACAAATTAAGCACATATTAAATATAAAAGTGAAAAATATAAATAAAAAATATACAAATTATGCAAAGATATAATATAAAAGTGAAAAATATAATTTTCTTAATTCAATATTTGTATGTTGAAGAGAACCATTTAGCATCAGCAATAGCTTGACTTTAAGGAAATAAAACTCAGTAATTTTGGATTGAGAAAGCAGCCTAATATTAAACACAATTTAACATTTATATATAAATAATATGCAAACTATAGATATAGATAATAAAATAGAAAATGAAAAATATAATTTTATCATATCGACACAATTTTTCTCTCAGTTTAAAATAAGTCAGACTTCAGACACAACAACTTCGGAATCTGAATTTTCAAAGTCCTCAATTTCTAAGCTGTCGTCACTTGAAAGTAATTCTTCTATACGATTTATTGTTTCTGAAAAATTTTCATTTGTTTCCTGTTTCTTTATTTTGGGTGTATTCTGTTTATTTACTTCATTGTGTAGCAGCTTCCAATTATACGATAGGTAGGTTAGCTTAGCTGCTCTTTCTGATGTCAAGCGGTTTCTTTTTTTACTGTGAATCCAGCTAAAGGTGCTAAAGGTTCTTTCCGTCGCGGCAGACGTAATAGGTGCACTTAATATGCGCAAAGCTACTTCAGCTAATATATTAGTGCCCCGTAAGCTTTTCCACCATAGTAGAGGAGGCATATTCTCTAGCCCTTCCCACAAGATTTTTCTTTCCCAGAGACCTTCTTTTTCTCTGTAATGAACAAGATCCATTTTAAGTTGTGTGCTCTCTAATTTCATGTGATGGCCAACATCATAAATGAATGTTAAACCATCAGGCAAATCTGAAGGTTCTAAGGTACTTCCTTGCATTATAGGATTTAAAATGTCTGCTGCAAGATGGAGAGGACCAACACCAGATTCTTTTCTTTTTCTAAATTGCTCCATAATATGCTTTTCTTCATTTTTTTTCCAATAAAGATACAGGAAGTAATTCTAGCAATACTTTTTCTAAGTTGTTTATTTTGTTATACACCAAATGAATCTGAGGTTCATTTGATTCAAAAGATTCTATAAGTTCTACAATCGGAGTAAAGATATCAATCATATTTTCAATACGAATCCAAAAAGTATCATCTAAAAGTTTTTTTTTTTAACTGAGAAGACAATTGAGCTTCTTCACAAACTGCCATAGTTTGCAGCGTAAACTTGTTATCTTTTAAGCTTTTAAGACTGTGTAAGTAGCTTCCCCACCTAGTTTTACCTGGCAATTTCAAGGAAATATTTTTCTTGCTTTCTTGATCTTGAATCCGGTTAAACAATGCACTTAAACGGTTGCTACGTTTGATAGTTTTCACTATATCAATTACATTTGTAAAAAATTGTTTAACTGACTTGCATCCTGAAATATCAGAACACAATAAGTGTAAAAGATGGGCAAGGCAACCTAATGGAACAACATGCGGATATTTTTCTTTTACTAATCTAAACGCTGCTATCATATTTTTAGCATTGTCACCTATAATCACAAAAAAATTTTCAGGATCATGATCTTTCATAACTTTTTCAATTTGCTCAGCCAAATAACAAGCATCATGCTTGTTTTCCTTTGACATGATAAAATCAACAAATAGAGGTTGTGGTTTTGAAATCACAAAATTTATTATTGACTCATTTCTTATGTTACTCCAACTATCACATTGCAAATGGAGGTGTTTTGATTCAGTTAGTTGTCTCTTAACTTCACATTGCATTTCAGAATATTGAGAATCTAAGTAAGTTGAGGCAAGACGAAAACGTGAAGGTAAATTGTAAGAAGGTCGAACTTTCTTAAAAAATTCAATCCACAAAGGATGTTCAACCAATGACAATGGACTTCCACTGATGAAAATGGCCTTAGCCAAATGTTGATTGAGTGTTTCCTAAAACAAAAAAGAAGCATTTGTAGTTTTATTTTTCCAAAATAAAAATATACAAGGCATAGAATTTTTACATTTTTAATCCAGACTTCTATAGCATCTGTAATCTTGTAATTCAGATATTCCAAAACCTTTTATTATTATTTTATTATTTCTTTTCTTTCATGAAATGATAATAGATGCCACCACTAGCATACAAGAATACATTTCAGAAAACACTATTTTATGCAGCTATATATATTTTCCCTTTACAAAATTTTGAATTTATGCTTGAAATTGATATTTTTAAGTATTAATTACTTAGTTTCTCCTAATTCCTTCCGCCTTGCGTGTTTAACCATTGTTCAGTATGGTAAAGTAATAATAATTTTTTTTTATTTATTAATGGCAAGTCCTATTTTAATTATTTAACTGTAAATCTTATTTAAATGTTTTATATTGTTTTATTTTTTAAATTTATATTTATCAGTTTCGTGATTTGTGTTATTTATTATTCAATAATATAAAATTCCAAGTTAAAAAGAAAAAAATCTTATTGTTTCGCACAACTAACAACAGATGGCGACACCATACAAAATATACATATTTTTGAATTTTGAGATATTTTTAAGTGGAACTTCTTAGTATTATTTATTTATAAATTGCCTTAGTGTTTTGTATTATCATAATAATGCCTGATGTTATTATCATTTACCTAAATGCATTCTAGTTTCAAATTTTCTCTAATTCGCTATTGCCGTGGTTCAAATGATTCCGGATTAAAGATATAGGATTCAGCATATGATATTTTGTCAGGTATATGATATTTAATTACATTATTTAATTGTTTTGAATTGCAATACTGCAAACCAACCGATTTATACTTTAAAAACTTCAGCAGCTAAGGATAAAGTTAAAAAATGGGGGAGACCCTTATATGGATTTACATAAGGGAAGGGGATTTTAGAAGGTATTAACAATATTTATTATACTTATTATTTGTAAGTTAAATTAATTTATCAGGAATTTATGTGTCTATAACTATCTTTTAGAATAAACAATATTTTCAATTCAGTCAAATTATTATCAGTCAAATTTACATTTAATTAAAATGTAGTATTTGACTTTTATCCAAAATGTTCTTTAAATAATAAATGCATATATCCTGTAACGTTATTTTTTATATGGAATGTTTTTTGAAAGCCTATAGAAACTATGAATCTTGAAAGCAGACTGTTTTCATTACAAATAAATTTATAAACTTGTGGCTTTAAGCAATCTATTTTTGCTTTGCTATTCTATATAAAAATAGGATTACATTGAAACTTCCAAAAAATATTTGTCTTATAAAATTGTATAATGGCAAGGGGATGGGTTCCTTGGGGATATGAAGATTTTCCCCAACTGCCCCCCCCCCCCTGAACACATACACTCATTCCATGCCACTGCTTATAGCTCTGTATTATTTCAATCACAAAGTGAATTCTTGCTTTTAAATTATATATTTTTCACATCAGTGTTTAACAGTGTTTCTTTATCTACACTTCAAAACAAATTAAACGATTTTTTTTATTAAAAGAAAAAATATATTAAAATGCAAAGGCTTATTTCAATGAATCTTTTAAATTTTAAAATAAACAATTTATTAATTTATTAAAAATTGTAATATTAAAAATCAGAGACATATACTAGAGAAAAGCTTCAAATAATTTATTTCAATTAATATCAGTTCTAATTTAAGTATTTACTTTTAAAAGAACAAAATTGTATTTATTTTTGTTTATTAATATGTAAATGTACTTACATTTGTTATTTCATCCATCTGATCCAAAAATGCTGTCATAGATATCTGTGACTTCGAAATTTTTTTATTTGTCAAAAAACTAGATGTTCCATCTCCAGCATTTTTTAGAAGCGAAGGTACACTTGTTATCGGTATCGATGAAGTGTTAGAAGATGTACTGGACATTTGACCAGTATTAGGTTCATCTGTATCACTAATTGTTATATTTTCTTCTACATTTGAAGTTGAAGGCATAGTAGAAATAGATTCCTTATGATATTTTTTGCATTTAGAATCACTGTCAAAAACCTTTTTCAAACCTGCAGGACATTTGAAACATTTCTTAATATGATTTTCCATTTTGTTTACATTAGCATGCTTGTAATCCTTATTACAATATTTGCACTGCACACCTTTTCCTTTCACATTAAAAAAAATTCCATGCATATTTTTTCCTCCCATTTTTACTTCTAACTCTTTCAAACGCACACCATAGACATCTAAAAGCAAGTGAAGAACAGTTTATAGAATCAAAATCGAAACCAAAACTAGCATGGTTTTGGTTTGTAAAATCTAGCATAGTTTTACTTTGTAAAATCTAGTTTAGTTTTGGTTCATACTTATGCAATGATTGGGCGCCATCTATTGCTTCTGGTGGAAATTTCTAATTGAAATTTAAAGGAATTGCAGATTATAAACAAAGCAAGAAAAGAGTGTGTATTACTAAATTTTTAGAAAATGGGAATGATATTTTAAAACTTAAAAGATGATTCATAGAGGTTTATAATTAAGTTGATGATCAAACACATAATATTTGAATAGTGTTTTGTATTGAGGCAAAATATTTTAAATTTTTGGGCAGCTTTTTAATTCAGCAAGAAATAATCACAACTCATAAAATTGGAAATGAAAATATTTATTTAGAAAGTGAATACTTTGAAATTGCAATTCCTTTAAATTACTGTTAATATTTAGAGAAAATCAGTAAATTCCTATTTAATCTTTATACATGTCTGCAATATTAGGAAAAGATAATTAAATTTCTAAAACCAAAATTTTGTAGTTCAGTTGACAATTGTGAATATTTATAGACTGTAAAATAATAAAAATTGTTTAATAAACATAAATCAATAAATTGTTTGTTAAATTATTTATTTAAATGCTTGATTGTGTAATTTATCTTTTTTTTTATTATTATTAGCAATCTAAATTTCTCTTAAGTATGGATTATTATTATTATTTTCTTAATAAATAGATGTGACATGTAATCTGTATAATGCTCTGCAATAAACTGTGCAGATAGGTAGTCTTATATTATCTTTTTTAAAAATGTAATAGAGCTTCACATTATTTACTTTGAAAATTTCCTACAAATTCAATTCACTTACTTTGCAGCTGAAGCACACTAGCAGTAAAATTAAGCAATTTTGCGATGTAAGTTTCGACTTCTCTTTCATTGTGGGTGAAGCCATACAACTTTCATAATTTGAATATCTCATTCTATGATTTTGGACTTCATAAATATTTAAGTTTCAAATAAAAATAAATTTTACTTTAAATATGCTTTTTCAAGCTGAAATATGAAAATACCCAGTTTTTGGGTATTTACCCGAGGCTTGGGTAAATACCCAGGTAAATACCCAAAAAATATTTACCTACCCACTGGGTATTTACCCGCCCCACATCACTGGTCATGTATAATGCGCATCCTTTTTTTTTATTATTATTATTGGGAAAATTTTAAAAAAATGTGTGTCGAGTACAATGCGCACCAGAATTTTAAGGGCAGAAAATCTAGAAATTGGAAGAAAATTCTGCAAAACTCCTGACTCACTAAAAAGAAATTCGAACCTAAATTCCCGTATTAGGCCAGTAAAAATAGGATTTTACTAACCGATAATTCGTGGAAAGCTGGAAATCGTTTTAATCACTTTGTTTTACATCCAAATGAAGGGATTTGAAGTTTGTCCCATTTTTCCTGGTGATCTTTAGACTTGGCACCCCGAAAACTTCAAAATTTTCGGACTTTTCTTCAGTATTTCGCAAATAACTCAAAAACTGTCCACTCTACAGAAAAAATTCTTAGGCGTAAATTGTAGAGCACAGAATTCTGCGTTGATTGAGTACTACAGACTAGAAACTCCATCATAAGCGAGATATGATAAGTGAAGAAAGTGACTTTTCCCAAATTTTCCTAAAAAACTCAAAATTGGTGTTTTGCGTACCAATATAATATATTACTATACGGTTAAATGAGTCATTTCGCTTACAAAACAGTAGAACTGCATAAATTGCCGAATGGTACTGTTTAATTAACAATTTCAAAATTTAATTGCATCAATATGGGAATTTCACCAACCTTTTCAAGAGATGATTGCTCTTGAATTGCAACCTATGTCCCCAAATTAATTTTAATTCTGTCATCTGTAAGCAAATTATTTTTTGAGGTGCTTAAATGATTACATTTCGAAAATTCAATGAAATGATGAATATAAGGGAAAGGTAATTGAAAAATGAAAGAATTGTAAATGTACTTAAAGCTATGTATTTTATAAAAGTTAGAAAAAAATGTGATAATAACAGAAAATCAAGAAAAGTAATTTATTTAAAAAAATTAGTATAAAAACAATAGTAATAAAATCAACTCAAGTTACTTGACTTGAGGGAAATACAGGAAAATAGTGCTTAGACCGTTTTTTTTTTTTTTTTTTTTTTTTTTTTCTGGACCTTGAGCTGTCCATTCTTCTTCCTCCTCCTCTACATCGAAGGTCTCCTCGTCCATATCTACTTTTCCGTCGTATCCGGTTTGTGGCTCTTCTTCCTCCGTGGTATTTGTGCACGACGCACCTTTACCGGTAATATATAGTTGAGTATTTAACCTCGTTCTTACTACAAGAACATAAACCTTTACACCCCTTTACCCCTTTGCACATTTGCATGGCAGAGTGTTTAGGAGCTCTGGTGGTACTGCTACATCGTTCGTTGTGACTGGAAATACAAGTATACCATGCCTGAATGACTTCCAACTCCAATCAGTGGGATTCATCACTCTTCCATTCCAAATGTTGATTTAAAGAAAAGCTCTGAATAAATGTTGTTTGGCTACATCTTCAGTTGGCGGCAGAGAAGCGAGGTGAAATTGGGTCTTCATAAGGTATTTTGGCACATATGTTTATCGTAATTTGTGCAGAGTTGTGACTTCGTCGTACTAGGGATTGTATAAAGGTGGCAATAAATTTCAGCACCGCAGCACTTACTTCCTGGGGTGTAGCACATTGGTTATTAAAGACACTTGGAACACCCTGTAGGTGAGCATGATTTTCCAAAAGCTTGACAAATTT
Source organism: Maratus michaelseni (assembly GCA_963931845.1). Lineage (NCBI taxonomy): Eukaryota > Metazoa > Arthropoda > Arachnida > Araneae > Salticidae > Maratus > Maratus michaelseni. Next base: position 176,819,822 of record OZ007589.1, on the reverse strand, counting down.
CAGTTTGCACTGCCTGAAAAAGTCCGATGTAGAATCACAGCCAGTAAAAGCATGCAGGAATAGGATGTTATTCTTCACAATCGGCGAGTACTTGAAACTTAATGGTTAATACAAAACACTGCCTGACTGTCCTTTCCCAGATTTCAAGAATTATATCGTGGATGAGTTGGGAGGAAATGCAGTCAAAAACACAAGTAGATCAATATCTTCCCCAACTATGATGACACGTTCTGACTGCTGATCAAGTTGGATGGCTTCCATCCTGATGGTAGTATCTGCATCCTCGGCAGATTGCTTCACAGTAAAATTGTCTTGCTCCAGTTTTTCAATGAGCATTTTTATTAAACGGCGTTTATTGCCTTCATTTGCAAGGAACTGCCCTTTTTGCATTGTGAGCGACATAGTTTCGCCAAAGTCAACACTTGCTGCAATGTATTTATTTTTTCGACGGAAACGTTCAGAAGACTTGGTGCCATATTCTGACGATTCTTCTGGGTAACCGTGAACTACAATGGTTTCAGTTTCGCCATAGTTGTTTTTCAAGTATCAATGTACTTGTAAATAATTGACGAGAACTTTTCTGTTGGCTCCCAACTCACTCGATGAAGTTACATGAGTACTTTTTGAGTTGTTGAGAGTCAAAAAACCGATTTTATGAGTTTTTTTTTCTTTTCTTTTTTTTTTTTTTAAATGCCCTTTAGTGGTTTATTATATCTCGCTTATTAATGGTAAAATGTTTAGCCTGTGGTACTCAATCGACGCAGAATTTTGTGCTCTAGATTTTATGAATAAGTATTTTTCTGTTGAGGTATCGGTTTTTGAGTTATTTGAAAAATACGGAAAAAAGTCCGAAAATTTTGATGTTTTCGTGGTGCCACGTCAAAATATCGCCAAGAAAAATTATTCAAACTTCAAATTAGTGCTCGCGAAATATACGTTTAAACATATACGTAGTTAAGCCTTTTTTTCATACTATACCTATCCAAAATCGTTACCGGTTACAATACGTTTTAAACGTATATTCGCGAGCACTACTTCAAATCCCGTCATTTGGGCGTAAAACAAAGTGATTAAAACAATTTTCAGCTTTCCGCGAATTATCAGTTAGTACGGATCTTTTTTGAGTTAATTTTATTGGCCTATATATACTTCTGTGTATTTTTATCATACCATGAGATACCATAAAATTTCCGCAATAGATACTTTTCTCTCACATTAGAAATTTATTTAAAATTTTTATCCACATCAGAAATATAATAATAATAATAATAGCAATAATAACATAATATTCTGTTAGTAATCCCTAGACATTGTCAAAGGCGGAAAAAAAGTATTCTGTACTGCATACTTACGTTTATTCTGTTTTTACACAGCCGCTTTCAAACTACAAGTTTTACATCATGCTAAAGCAAATATGAACTAAGCTTGAAAATGTAGTGTTGAATACGATTATAGAAGAAGGGAGATAGAAAACTGATAACAACTTCATCGTAGAAATGATGATTCAATGTATAGTCCTGAGTGGGTTAGGTTATACCCGATATCAATCAGAAAATTCTATTTCAAGTCAACCCGAACCCAAAATGGAAGAAAATGAATCCGTATCAAAATGGTCGTAGACTATTTTTTCATAATTTTATGAAAAAATAGTCTACAATTATATCTATAATATAAAATTTGTCAGTTATGTTGAAAAGTGAACATAATATATACTGCAAAAAAAAAAAAAAAATGTTGATTTTACGGTATAATACTGGCAGCTGGGGTGCTAGTATTATACAGTAAAATCAACATTTTTTTTTTTTTTTTTAGCAGTGCATATATATACTTATTAATGTTCAAATACATAGTTTTTTTCATCTAAAAAAATATTCTAGACATTTATTTTGAAAAATTGGGTCAACCGGAATGTCGAATCAAATCCACCCTCGTATCCGTCCCGAACCCAAAACAATTAAAATCAACCTTACCCGCAATGATTGGGTTACTCGATGCAGGATTCTAATTTAGTGACTTTTAGTGAAAGCATTCCTGGTTTCATATAGTTTTCGGGAATATCCCGTGTATAACGCGCCCTCCGCTTTCTAATCCTAAAATGTTGGAAAAAATTTGCACATTATACAGAAGTAAATGCGGCAATTAGTTATTTATAAAAATATGTCAAAGGCTAGAAATGAAAAAAAAAAGTTATGAAAAGATTTTATCATGAAACAGAAAAGACTTGAAAGAAAGTTAGAAAATTGCCACACTTAGAAAATTGACACAATTCATTACTCATTTTATCGACCCCGAAGGGATGAAAAGCTGAGTGCACCTTGTCCTAGTCCTGAGTCAAACTTTGGACCTGTAGCATAGTAGCGCAACGCACTGACCACTAAGCTACCAGGCTTCCATAAATGGACAATATTCATGTGACATCACAATAAGAATCACGTGACGTAAAAGTAGCTGTTAGCGCGTTTGTTTACCTATTGCATCACTTGATGCAGCTTAAATTCAGGTAAATGCTTCAGATTTATTCTGGACGAATTATTATTCGACCAGCGGACTCGTGCGAGGATTTCGCACTGCAGTCTAATATTTTTTAGCAATATCTAATATTTTTTTAGATGCAGGTTTGAACTTCTAAAGAAAAACTAAAAATAAAAATATCTGCAAACAACATTAGTCAAGCCAGAATATCATCTCATTTATTCCATCAAAGTTACAGTAAAAACTGAGCGAAGATAGCAAAAGGAGCGCGCCAAAAAAATTTAACAATCATATTTTAACTGCCTTAGAAGATGACGTCATCCGTTTCGGGAAAAACATGGGACAAAGAAAATAAATTGAATACATATAAAATGCAATTTAATCTAATAAATCATACCTTTAAGGGTACACGTGAAATACGGCAGCTTCGATAGATCGATTGTGTCTTTTTCTTCTAAACATTTCATTTTCAGTTTTACTTTTTAATCATAAATATAAAATAAACCCGTGCGGATACATCACACTTTATCCTTTTTGTACTATTTATTTTTTATAATCATTGCTGAGCATAATATAATGCGGTGTTATTTTATTTTTGTGGCAACAGAGATTTGAGAAAAACCTTTCATTTCATTTATGAAAACAATACTGATTTAATTTTTAATTATAACTGCAACGTTTAATGAAAAAACATCTTTTAACAAAATGTGAGTGTACTATGACAGAAGTCGCTTCAGAAGCCTTTCGAATGACACCCCATTCATTGTTGTGCGTTTGGTAAATGGATAGAATAGGGGATGTTGACAACATAAATAACATGTAAATACGATAAATGATAAATACATATATGCTTATAGACATATATACATAAATAATATGATAAATACATATATACTTATTAATTAAAATTAAAAATTTTATTTCATAAATAAAATAAAAAATAGGCATGAAATTGCATTGAAATAGTTAAAAGAATTCATGTATAACCTGTACGGATTCCTGAAAAGGTCTAAAATTTGATATAAAGATAAAATATAAGCTTAAATTTTTTAACCACAATGCTTCCCAATGACGCGGTTCTACACAGTAAAAACGGATTACATTAAAAACTGAGTAACAGTAAAATCCTAACTATTATTGTGTCTTACCCTAGAAGACCTAATATTGGTTTGCTTGTAGGATAAATCAGAGACACAATATTTAACAGAAGATAGAGAAATAAGGACTAGAGAAAGAAAATTTAATTCTGATTAGGAAATACTTTTGTATTACAAGTTTAAAATGTGACTAAAAATGACTTAAAATGACTTGAATGAACGAAGAAATGAAATAAGAAAATTTAAGTATCTATTTAAATGTATTTACCTTTCTACGACAGCCAACAAAATAGAACACCTCTCTTGAATTGCTTCACCTCCTCATACTGATTACACCGAGAAGCATTCTTCTTTTTAAAGTTTTCTGATTAAGCAAAGTCCTAGAATATATTTTCATATCAGTTAGTAATTAAACTTTAAAATAGGTAAGGAAAACATTGAGAATGTTTTTAAATACATTCAAACATAAATCATTAGGTAGTGCTGTTTTACATTTCGTAAGTGATATACGTTGACACATTCGCAAATAAAAATTCAAAGTAGAGAGGCATTATCACAAAAAACGAGTTAAAATATGCAGGTGATCCAATTTCCAATCCGTTTGTCGTTTTTACAGTGTAGCAGAGACACAATGCAGAGTTATCTTTAAACTACTCCACATTTGCCTTGTTAAACAATCTTTATTGCCGTTTTTGTATTGTAACAGAGTGGTGTCACTATTCCTTCCACATAAAAGTTAAAGGTAGCCCTTACAAAAATTTCTTATAGAAGTCTATAAAAAATATTTATAGAAAATGCATTATAGAATCCTATAGAATTATGGCCCGTTTTTCTACAAGCTTGTTTAACCTAAAACTATAGAAATATCTGCAGAAGTTCAATAGAAACGTCTGTAGAAGTTCAATAGAAATGTCTATAGAACTTCTATAAAAATATCTATAGAAAAAAATATAGAGCTTCTATAAAAATATCTACAGAAAAATATAGAGCTTCTATAAAAATATGTATAGAAGGTCACCCTCCCAATTAGTAACCGCACTCGATGCTGCTTGACTTCAATGATCGGACGAAGAACCAATACTTTCAGTATGTTATAACCATTGACAGTTTCAAATCTCTTATTACACTATTTAAACTTTATTTCTTTTGTGATTTTCACTCTTAATCATATATAGTCTTGTAGAAATATTAAAAAGTCTAATCAACTATTATATGTTAAAACTGAAACAATTGTTTAAATATCTATACTTCATATTTTTAATAAAGATTACAATACTATTACAGGGTTACTACAGGTCAGGGAATTTTCCGACCAGAAAATTCTAGGGAACTAATATTTTGTTATAGAAATTCTGAACTTAAACAAGGCGAAGTTTCGCGACATTAAATTAGACGAATTTTTTTTTATAAAAAAATGCTGCTAAAAACCTGGAAAATTCCCTGAAATGTAGGAGCCCTGTATTAAAGTGAATAAAGTTTATTAAATTAAATGGATAGTTTTATAAATTTAACAACAAATTAATAAATTATTATAAAATTAACAAACAAATTAATGAATTATAAAGAAATTAATGATGATTTAATTCAGTAGTTCCACTGATATATTATTACATTGACAATTGAATTAAATTATGTATATATAATCATATTAAATCTATGGAGTACTATTATATATTAAACTGATGTATTATAAAATTGATTATTATTTTTCAATTTTAATGTATAGTTATAAATAAATTACTACACACATAAATTTTAAAACACCAAAAAATATTTTTTTTATAAAACCAAAAAGAAAAAAAAAAAAAAAAAAAAAAAAAAATCTATAGAATTATTAGTCTATAGAACTTAATTCTAAAAGGTTTATAGTACTCTATAGAAAAACTGTTCTATAGAAAAAAAAAATTCTACAGAACTTCTAAGAATTCTGTAGAAACATTTTCTTTAGAAAAAGTATTCTATAGAACTCTTCACAACTCTATAGAAATAGTATTCTATAGGATGGCTACTCTATAGAGCTTGTAAAGAATTCTGTAGAGTTCTATACAGCTCTATGAACTATTTTTGTAAGGGAGGATTGCCAATTTAGCCAGAAAGAAGCTTAATTTAGTCTTTTTTCAATAATTTTAGCCATATTTTTAACTCTTTCCAACAAACTTGAAAAGTGTTTATGAATTTGGTTTGACTGCCTGTCTGCTCTAATTCACGTAAATATACTTGGTTTGTCATGCAATTGATCGATGTTAATGAGGTTCACTATGGCACGTTCGGTATTGAAAATGAAGTATGTAGCGTTTATAGCGCATTTACAGGGACACTCATTAATTAATCCCGTTACATTACACTCTATGGGAAAAAATCGTTTGCGGTGCATTTTAATGATGTTACACTATTTTAAATATATTTAATTTGATATATATCACTGAGGTGCACAACAAAAGGCTGACTATAGAATAGGGTGTGCATAGTATTCATCGTTCTTTTACAGGGGCACACAAAAGAATTCGGTTATAGTCCAAGAACAATGGCAGTGCGTTTTAAGTTGTGGTATGCATTTTAAAATTAAACTAATTTTTTGCCTACTACTTGCTGTGTATAAATTCCATAGATGATATACCGGGCAATAAAAATGATCTCGAGAACATTTCCGTTTATTGACTGAATCTGATCAAGGGGAATTTACAACTGTGTTATGCGTTTTCTAACTGAACTACATTTTAACATACTATGTATAGTATTTATACAAATCTATAGATCATATACAGGGCTGAACAAAAGAATTGGGATACTTTTCCGACTATTGACGGTAATTACTGAAATTGGGTTTTCAAATGCGTTTTTCCAATTGTTTTACAAAGACATAATCTTTCACCTTATTGAAAGGTAAGTTTTGTTAAAGTATGCTGGAAGTGTTGGAAAATGTTTCATAATCTATGCTTGATGCATGATTTTTTGTTCTTGTTTTTTTGGCACTTTTTAAAATCTTTTTTTAAGCGCTATTTTTTTAAGTGTTAATTTGAATTTTTTCAGCTAAGTTCAATTATTTTTTAACACTTTCTTTAGTTATTCTTTATATTTAATCTATTAATTAATTTATATATCTAAATTTATTTATATTATTTTAAATTTTTATAGAGAGAGATGTCGAAATGTGAATTAGGAAACACTGAATTGTAGTATTTCAACTTTAATCATGTTTCATTCGTATTAAAGGGATCTCATCAAAAACGTCACCTGTAAAAAATGCAGCCAAGTCTCGGGAGTATTTTACCGTAAAAAGTTCTGAGATCGTTCGTGTAAAGCCAAGTTTAGCTATTTTATTAACTCTGAAATTTTCATTCACAAATCACTCGTAGTCTCTACCTCTTTAGTTAATTATTATTTTGTGACTTGGCAATTACGCAGCCCAGGGAAGTTATTACACCTTACTATGTTATGGAATGGGATGGGGTAATTTGATTAAGGCTAATTATATAAGCACAAGGAAGTTGTTACACCTTACTTGTTATGGGATGGGATGGGATAATTTGATTAAGTCTAATTATATACGCACAGGAAAGTTATTACACCTTAATATGTTATGGAATGGGATGGTATTATCTGATTAAGACTAATTATATACATCACATTCTCGTGCTACTTAAGGGGCTACTTCACTCAGACGAAAACACCCGCTCGCTAATGTTAATCCTATGGAGGAAATTTTTTAAGATATCTCGTTCGCATTTCAATATTTTTAAATGATTTTTTTTGCATTGAATAGCTCAGGTCAATCTCTATGCACGCTCCTTTCTACTTTTTCGATTTTTGTTGCAGTTTTTTTTTATTAAGGATACTTTCACTTTCAAAACCGGTTTCGAAAGTGAAACTATCTTAATAAAAAAAACTTGTAATCAAAATCGAAAAAGTAGAAAGGAGCGTGCATAGAGATTGACCTCAGCTATCCAATGCAAAAAACATCATTTAAAAATATTGAAATGTGAACGAGATATCTTCAAAAATTTCCTCCATAGGATTAACATTAGCGAGCGGGTGTTTTCGTCTGAGTGAAGTAGCCCCTTAATTGCCAAGTCACAAAATAATAATTAACTAAAGATGTAGAGACTAGGAGTGATTTGTGAATGAAAATTTCAGAGTTAATAAGATAGCTAAACTTGCCTTTACACGATCTCAGAACTTTTTACGGTAAAAGAGTCCCGACACTTGGCTGCATTTTTTACAGGTGACGTTTTTGATGGGATTTAACTTCTTTTTGTAAGTAATCCTTCTTTTCTTGATTTTAGGCTCGTTTTGGAGATCATCCATTGGTTTACGCTAAGTCCACACTCAGTCCCTATTATTTGCAGGTACCAAATATTTGAAGCTTTAGTTTCGTTTGCAAAGTCCTGTAGATAAAAAGAAGTTTCAGGTTCCTAGGAGAGCAATAAGTTATGGGAGGGGGAGGATCGTAAAAAATTTTGGCCAGCACACCAACTAAAAGACAGATTGATGAAGAAATACAAGATTGCCGACTGAATAAGAAACATAAATCAAGAAAAACTCATTTCATCTCAAGAAAGAAAAGTAAAAACACTAAAAATGAAAGCCCCTAATTTTCAGAAAGTAAGAGCAGTTGATTGGTTCATGATTCAACCGAGCCAGATTCACTTGATGAACATTCTGATGAAATCATCGAAGATCCACAAAAATTGTCAATTGATGAAAGTGATTTTGTCATTGTGCGATTTCTAGGAAAGAAGAAAATTAGACATTTCGAAAAATTATAAAGAAGATTTCATCATCTGAATTCAAAATCAATTTTCTAAGAAAAAGAGGATTTAATTCCGACCAACTTATTTATCCAGAAAATGTTGATATTAGTGTTGTGGGCAATGACGAACATTGTCAAAAAAGTACCTAAGCCAGTCATGCTTGGTGGATCTCTTCAAACTGCAACAATTTTAACATTTACGTTTGACTTTTAAAGCTTTGAAAATGTTTTTTGATCATTACTTTTAGCAATAATAATCATTCATATGAAAAACAGTGTTTTTTACCAAATGTAGAATTTTTTTTTGTGTGTTTTTCTCCCTTTTTTACATGTTAGTCAACAATAAATTTGATTTCTACAACTTAATTTGAATCATTTCAATGCATCTGTTTCAAGGATCAAGTCTCCCTTGGAAAAGGATCAAGTCTTCCTGTAATTGGGATGACTTGATCCTTTTTTTTCTTTTTTGTAAAATAATTTATATTTATTTTAAAAATGGTTTTTCAAAAATAAAAAAAAATACTACAACATTAAAGACACATGAGCCTTTAATAATGACTGGAAACATTTTTAAAAATTTTTGTTTTTTTCTAAAATAAAAATTAAAAACTGAAAAAGGGATCAAGTCTCCCATACAATTTAGTATTTATGCAAAACTTTAAAAAGCCCCCAAAACTAAGTTAAATATTTGAACAGAATTTCATTTGGTAGCCATGGCAACTTTCCCAGAGGGGGGCTCAAAAATTTTCAGGGGGTGCTAACCCCCCTAGCTACGGCCCTGGTTTTGATTATTCGCGAATATGAAAATGTGGAAAAACTTAACATTTGCGAGAATCTGACTTGAGTATTCGCGATTTTTTTTTATTATATTTTTCTTTTTCAGAATTTATAGTGTTTAAATATTATTTCCCCGGTGTTTTCATAGGGGAATTTCATCTATTTACAAATCAATTTTCAGATGTCAACTGAAAAAGGAGCGAATGTTGTAAGAAAGCAAAATAATATCAACAGCAGAATACTCATTGCAGTGGGGATATTAGAAGTGGTAAGATAACGGCATCTTCAATCTATTAATTAAAAATGTGCAGGTTCTCGTAGAGATGGATCTGAAGCTGCACTTACATAGAAAATAAAAACATTTCTGAAGCATTTAGCTGTATTTAAATATTGAATTTTAATATTGTACCGCATATTGGCCCACTAATACATTATCATCTTTTTGCGATTAGAGATAGTCGAACTTACTTTATACAAAAACATCTGCTTTTTTAGCTGTAATTATTTCTCCAGCCAGTTAATTTGAATTATCTTCAATAGATAAATTTCATATTTATTAAGATGCGTGTACATTCACCTTCTACATATGTGTTATGCATAACGTATTGTTAATACATATACCCTTTAGTTCTTTGAAATGCTGTGCCGCTCTAATTAAAATTTTATAGAACGTAACTCCTTTTTTAGTAAAGAGAGATAGACTCAACATTCGCGGATTTGACCCTCGCGAATGTTAAGGGATTACTGTATTAATTTCAAGGCACTTTCCGTTAGCCGACCGCAGGTGATAAAACGCCAAATGTTCTTTATGGTTACGAGTTCTTTACGAGTTACAAAAGCAATGGACATTATTATACGCCAAACCGCTTTTGCCAAAATATGCCAACGGGCTGTGAAACTGCTACAACGAAATATTTTTTGAATACTAAACGTAGAAAAATAAAATTATAAAACATAAATTAAAAAAAAATTAAGAATGTGAAAACAAAAATTTATATTTTATCATTCAATAGTTTAAGATTAATTGAATTCTGATTATACGCTGAGAAACAATTTAGAAATTGTGAATATATAGTTTAAATAATGTTTTAATTTTCCTTTACTTGTTGCCATATCTTACAAAATTAACAGAATTTTTTTTTTTTTTTTAATAAATTCACTAGTTTCTAATTTCTATCAAGCGTAAATCAAAGAAGTCAATTTTTGATAATCGGTGTCCGCGCCAAATTAGCGTATTGTAAAGGAAAGTTTTTGGGACTACATGAATTGTGGTTATGAAATTAGGCATGACTTTTAACACTGAATGCTTATAAACTATTCTTACTTTTATTGAAATAATTATACTGCGTGTTGTGATCAAACGTGGGAAAATTAAAATTAGTGCTTTAAGTTGTCTTGATTACTATACAGGGTGATTCACTACCAGTGTGACAAACTTTAAGAGGTGATAGAGAACACTTCAACAAACAATTTTTATATAGGAAAGCTGGGTCGTAATCCACGTATTTAGTCATAAATACAGAGTGTCTCACTGCAAGTTGAACCCAGATTTTCGTTCACAAGTCTAACAGTATTAAAGATAATTTATCTATATTTTCAAAAGACTAGCTTTACTTGTGCGAAATGAGATGATATCACGGGCAGTGCACTCTAATTAGTTCAATGACCTACATGTACTGTGAGCAACATTGTGAAATTACGCAGTGTTTAGACCAGTGTTGTTTGGATGCAGGTCGTGGCCATTTCCAGAAATTCTCGGGAAGTTATCAAATTTCATAGAAAGCAAAGCAAATATGTTGAAAATATCGGTAAAATATTTTCATTATTGTTAAAGTTATACACAAAAAAACGTTTCGTCTTGGAGTGAGACACCCTGTATAATAGGAACTGAATAATAGGTAGACTGAATAATAGGTGGATTGAGATTTAGCTTCTCTATACAAAAAATGTTTGTTTCACTGATATCTATCACCTCTTAAAATTTGTCTCACTGGTGGTCAATCAACCTGTACATGAGAAACAAAGATTTTGTTTGACACTCGTGTGTTTATGAAAAAAAAAAAAAAAAGCTTTGGATGAAGATCTATGTTTTTACTTGTTTCATAAATTGAAGCCAAATTTAAGCATTTTACAATCTTTCTCTATATTCTAAAATAAAGTAACTGAAGCTGTTGCTGCCGTAATTTGATTTATTGTGACCTTTTCCCTTTCTCGGTTTATTCTGCAAAAACTATTGCAAATAAAAATATGAAAACTGATAGTTTTATAGAGAAATGTATCATAAACGCGTTGAAGCAGGCAGTTTTTAAATCGAAGAATTATTTAATGTTAAAACCAGTCAAGATAATTCAGCTACACAAGTTTTATAGGATCAAAAACTATGCATAGCAATTTAACCATCTTTTGCAGGGATATACTTGACTAGATTGTGGTGTACAGGACCCGCTTAAGACATAAAAGAAAAGTGGGGAAAGCCCGACGTTGCTCAGGGGTGGGGGTATTACTCTTACCAATTGCTTTGCTATTTACTAAATTCATTTTTTGTATGCTGCGACAATTTCAAATTTTACCATCAAAAATTTGAGTAAACAACACTTTAGAAAGAGCGAGCTTCATAATTTAGATAAAAACTTACACGGAAAAAGGAGGAAAAAAATGCATTTTTTACCCCGATTGATTTTTTTTTTCTAAAAATTTATTTTGAAAAGTAAATTTCGGGGCCCCTTTGTATTTCTTTGGGTAAGAACGGGCTTCCCGGGCCTATTCGGTAAACAGGCCCTGTGCACAGTGTCTAATTTTTGAAGTTTTTCTTTTCCAACCTTTTATCCAAATTTTCATTATCTGAATTAGAGATTTAATTCACAGTTTGAAAATGCCGTTTTTATCTACTGTTGCTAGATTTAAAAAAACCCAAATAATATTTCCAAGCATTTTTTAATTGAAAAATATATTTACACGTGAATGTTTGAAAAAAAAAATAATAATAAGGAAAACTTTAAAAATAATGAAATTATTATGTGTGAAAAGCATTTATTGCTGAAAAATACATCACATCTAAAACGATATATTTAAAACTATTTTTTATAGCGTCTGAACAAAAACTTTTCTTTTAGAAGTTATTGAAGGCAGGGAGGTACTGACATTTTTTACTTAACCATTTAATACAAGCTTATTTTCAAATGTGTAATTTATCTTACTTAATCAATCATGAAAACAGCTGTCAGCTATCCCGACAGCGGTGGATACAGCCTTGAAAACCCGAAAAAAAAAACAGTTAAAGAGAAATGAATAGTAACGTAACCCGATTACAGAAGATTGCCGCTGGTCGGGATAACACCATTCAATCTTTCGTAATCGAATAATCTTTTTAAAACAGCGCAAATTAACATGTTTTTAGATTCTGTCGGTTCTGGACGGGTGTTGGCGAGCGTAACAGAACCCCCAAGTAACTCTTAAAAAAAGGTTGGGTGAACGTTTTCGATAACGATATCCTTTTTCGATAAATATCATTTAGTATAATATGGAAGAATCACCATTTACATAAAATGAATATATTTTTCGACCATGTATTGTAAATGTTAAGTTTGTGAAAGGGATAAAAAAAAACTTTTTAGCAGACTTTGAACGCATAAATAAAGCAGACTTTTTTCCTTGTAGTATCAAATCCTGCTATTTCAGATAAAATTTAAACTACTTTTTGTCTATACAGTTTCAATGAAACAGCGAAATTTCATCCCATTGTAAAAGCATCCCACTCCATTCTGGCGCAAAAATAGATTACTATGCAAATATTTAGTTCGATTTCATTCTCCCAGTCAAGAGTACGCAATCATAAATGTGAAAAAAATTTCAAAGGAACACTCGGATAAGTAAATTTTTCCATTTCATAGAAATGTAAAGTTAGTGTTGTCTTGTTTAATAACTTAACTTATCGCTTAATAAATTCAATTGTTTTGGATGACTAATGATTATAGGTACATTTTCCAAAATAATTTTGTTATTACAACTGTGAATGACTATGTGCAAGAGTCGATCAAATATAAACCGGAATTTATTTATTTATCTTCTAATTTTTGGCATAACATACAAAATTTGTAATGCAATATTATTTTTGTACAATTGTACTCTTGATTTCATAACACATTTTTCCCAGCTGATAAATATATATATACAGGGTGTTTATAAAGTCCCGGACCCATTTTGATGTTTAATAACTCATAAAATAATAAAGATAGATTAAAATTAATAACATAAATGGTTAGATAGACTCAAAAAGTTTCATGACCCTTGTCAATGAACTTCCACGTGTGTCCCCTTCGTCAAACGGAGAATATCAAGTCGATAGTCAATTTCACGCCAGGTAACGGCAAGCATTCGGCATCCACAGAGGCTATTGCGGTTGTAATTCTGGCTTTTAAGCATGGAGATATAAATAGATTCTATTACCATGCTTTTAAGTCATCAATGTTCGATATTCTCCTCCTGTAAACACTGTCCTTTACAAATCCCCAAAGGAAAAAGTCCAGCGGCGTTATATCAGGTGATCTGGGTGGCCAAGGAATTGGACCTTCTCGCCCAATCCATCTTCCTGGAAAATGGTCATTCAAAGAAGTACGAACGATGGTACCCCAATGAGGTGGTGCACCATCTTGTTAGACATGGTGGAAAACTTCGTATTTCCACAACTAGAAAAGCTTCAACCACATGTCTTTTTGAAACAAATAAATATATATATATATATATGTGTGTGTGTGTGTGTGTGTGTGTGAATAATTTCATTGCATTTGGTCAGTTACTTCTGTTTCAATGGTAATTTTTGCAATAAGTTATATATATATATATATATATATATATATATATATATATATATATATTTACTACTATTTAAAAAAAAAAAAAAATTCGAAGTTTGATTCCAATTTGGTTTTTATTTTTTTCTGACTCTTTTTCATGTCTTCAATTATTTCTGCATTTTGAACCTGCAATCACGGTTTCCCGGACGTAAATAGAAGGAAAAAAAAACAGTTATTCAGTGTACTTTTCTGGTTAGGATGGTAGCTTTAGTTTTGAAAAAAAAAAAAAAAAAAATAATAATAATAATTACTATTACAAAAAAAGAAAAAAAAAATTCTCTGAGATTGATTCACGTATGTTTTCATCTTTTCCAATTTTAAAATGCTATCTCCTTTTTCCGGAAGGAAATAAAAAATACCCTCTTATTTCCTGTTCTAACAGTATCTTTTGTTAAATATAATCTATTTACTATTTAAATATATATATATATATCTTTTCTGGAAGTCATTTCACGGATTCGCCAAACTTTTCTTTTTATTCCCAGTGCCTACACAGATATCATTTCGCGTTTTAAGAGAATTGTTCTTTCCACACCAGATTGTCGATACACTGGAAAATATAATTTCGCGTTTTAAAAGAGGAGAGTTTTTTTATTATTTAGTTTTTCTCAAGAGTTTTTGGTCAGAATTGAAAATTCAGTACAGTGTGGAGCCATTTATCCAGAAACCAGTTAACCTGATATCCGGAATATTTCCAATTGACTGTAATCAGAATCTTTGCAGAAAATAGTGCCAATCTGACATGTGCTCTGCTTGATACATTACTCATGTGTGGTATAATGATTTGGAATGGAAGCATAATCAGGGCTTCCAACACATTTGAGCTCTCCAAAAGGGGGAAAAGGGACCATTTTTATTAAAGAAGGGGACTTTGGGGGACCATTTTTATTTAAAAAGAGGACTTTGGGGGACCATTTATATTAAAAAGGGGATTTTAAAAAAATGGATCATGTGTCTAAAAAATACTGCCTAAATTTCCTAAATATGCAAGCAAATTTTTTAAAATTACTCCCAGAAAATATGTTAATTGATTATCTTTATAAAGATGTCATTAAACAATGTACACAGCTTTATTTAAACACAGTTAAATATCCTACTGCAAGAAGATAGAAAGTATTCAATATTTGACATTCATTTTGATAATTCTCCTTAAAGGAGCCTGGACTTTTAATTCAAATTGTTGCTTTATTAATATTTAGAACAGTAGAAAAGGATATGCAATACAATACACACAGTAAAGATTAATGCATCTAAGAAAATATTAAATCAATCAATTATTAGCGGAGTTACACATTAACAATTACAAAGTATAGTGCATTTCCTAGAATTTAACAAGGAATAACAAACAGAAATCAGTTAATAAAAAAAGCACAGCATAACCGCGCCTCATGTTGAGCATTCAAATTTAAAATTTAGATTAACATAATATATTGTTAATTACTAATATCAAACATAAAATTTAGCTCATTTCTATGCAATAGAAGCTGAAATAAGATATAATGTTCATAAAAAAAAGCACAGTATGGCTCCCTGTGATCAAAACCAATATTGAATCATAATCATCTTAGATATTAAATTTTGTGAAATTCCATCCCAAACATGTCTAGAACTGGCTATCACGGAAATAGTTAAAAACAGGATCCAGTTGCGCCACCCTGGGTTAAATACTTCAAAATCTGATCAGCATCAATTTATATCAAGGGTTAAGTTTGATGAAATTTCACACCAGAGATGCTAAGATATAGTTATGTTAATTGTGAAAAATGCAGCATAGCAGTGCCACTTGTTGTTCTAAAATTTAATCAGCATCTGTATGTGCTAAATAAGTCTATTAAATATGGCATTTGATGAAATTTCATGCTTTAGTTTTTGAGATAGAGTAGCTACAAAATTTGTATCACATACAGAGAGAGTTTTTAAAAAAAATGTCAAATCTTATTCAGATCAACCTCAACATGTAAATCCATCAAAAAATGGAAATTACCTTCATGATTGCAATACTTTCTTCTGAAAAATATATATTAAAAAAAGTATTAAAAAAAAAAGAAAAGAAAAAGAAAAGAAGAAATTGTAATTAAGATTTCCTTTAATAGCTAGGATATACTTCTCCATCAAAATCGAAAACAAAACTACATCTATAATAATAAGGATTAAAGATAGAAGTGTTATGTGTGATGAAGAGATTGTTGCACGTAGAGCTACAAGATTTGGCATAACCTGTATGTCTAAAGTTAGTTTTTTTATTTTACTTTTTTAATTATTTTTTATGTGAATTTTAGGATTTCTTTTGTTAAACATACTCAATAATGTAGGAACAGTATAATGCATGAGAACAAATAAATCACAACATACCTGATTGCTGGAACATGGAAGACTAACTTTATTCTGTTTGGAACATCTATATATAACATGTAGATACAGCAGGTAGCGCCATCTATTGGCATATATTGAATTTACAACTAATACTTCAACACTCCCACTTTAGTTTTAAATTATGCAGAAGATTAAATAGATGGGCAAAAACAAACAAAAAATGTAATTATTGTTCAAATTTGAAGTCTATAAAAAAAGTTCAAAGAAAGTTTTCTGGAACTTAAAATTTAAGCCTATTGCTTGGGCACACATCTCATGTTTCATACGCTGGACGGTCTTGGTTAAAAAGTCTGCTAACATATCTGCAGTTGGTACACTTTTCACGATAATTTGTCCACTCTTGACAGTTTCACGCACAAAATGATGTTGGACATCAATATGCTTGCTCCTCGCATGGTACATGTTATTTTTTGCAAGGTTAATGGCACCATTATTATCACAGTATATTGGAATCGTTTTTATGTCTTTAAGTCCAAGGTCCATAACAATTTTATTTAGCCAAATGGCTTCTTTAGACGCAGCAGACAGAGCCATGTATTCGGCTTCTGTTGTACTTGTTGCTACTGTAGGTTGTCTCTTACTGCACCATGACACAGCTCCACCACCTATCATGAATACATATCCAGTAGTTGATCTTCGATCTGCAATATCACCACCATAATTTGCATCACAATAACCTATAATTTTATCACTATGATTTCTGGAGTAAGTTAATTTTGTGCCAGATGTACCTCTAAGGTAGCGCATAATGCGCTTTACAGCAGTCCAGTGTGTCTTGTTTGGACTTTGACAAAACTTGCAAAGTAAATTGACACTGTAACCAATGTCTGGTCGAGTTGCCTGAGCTGCATAAAGCAGGCTTCCAAAGGCTGCTTGATATGGAATTCTTTTTAAGTCTTCCATATGTTCATTATTCACATTTACTTTTAAGAAACTTTTATTAGCTTCTAGAGGTGTTGTGACAGGATGGGAATCATGCATATTGTATTTGCGAAGCATATTTTCCACATATTGAGTCTGATTAAGGCTAATGGACCCATTTTGTCTATCACGTTCAATTTTGATACCTAAACAGTAACTTGCCTCTCCTAAATCTTTCATTTCAAATCTTTTCTTCAGTTGTTCTTTAACCCAATTTTTAAGGCTTATAGAATTATTGAATATAAGAAAATCATCAACATAAACAGTTACAATAACTAAATCTTTATTTTGATTAACTTTAATGTATGCACAACTATCGAAAGTGCTTTGCTTTAATCCCATTTCAACTAAACCATTTTCCAGCATCTGATACCAGAGTCTGCCACTTTGTTTTAAACCATCTAAAGCTTTATTGAGTTTAAGAACCTTCCCTTCCAAATTTCCTTTGTAATATTCATTAAAGCCCTCTGGTATTTTTATGTAAATTTCCTCATCTAGTGTTCCCTGTACAAAAGCCATAACAGCATCCATTTGATCAATTTCCCAATCATATATAGCTGCATATGCTAATAAAACTCTTAGTGTAACATATCGAACAACTGGTGAGAATGTTTCATTATAGTCTATTCCTTCAATTTGTGAAAAACCCTTAGCTACTAATCTAGTTTTGTACCTTTCAATCTCACCCTTAGAATTATGCTTAACTTTAAACACCCATTTACAATTTATAATATTTTTATTGTTAGGTTCATCTACAATTTCCCATGTTTTATTTTTAATGTGACCAGATATAGTTTCAGATATAGAATCTTTCCAATGATTTGCATTGACACCGTTTAATGCTTCATCAATTGTTTTTGGTTCAAAGCAATAATCAATTTCCATTGCAGCTAAAGCTTTTACAAAACACATACGATTTAAATTTGGCATTTGCAAATCTGGCATACCTTTCATGTCAAAATCCTCATAACTGCGTGGGAACCTAGTTTCTCTATATGGACCAGTCAATACAGGCAGATGCGAGTTATCAACTGCATTGTCTATATTTACATTATCGTTAACAGGATCAGTAATAGTAGGGATATTTTCTAAAGAATCATTTTCAGAGTTATCATTTATTACTGTATCTGTTTCATTACTTGATTCATCATCCTCATTATCTGAACATCTAATTTTACTCCCACTGAATAAAGAGTCAGTATAAAATTCAGATTTATTACTAGTTTGATGATACATTTGATTTTCCAAAAATGTACATCTCGTGCATTCATTATTTCATTTGTTACAGGATCTATTAAGCGGTAACCTTTCCTATCCTGACAATACCCAATGAACATCATTTCTTTTGCTTTTACATCCCATTTTGTACGTTTCTGTTTTGGAATATGAACAAATGCACGACACCCAAACACCCTTAAGTAATCTAAGTTTGGTTTGTCTCCACTCCATTTTTTCATAAGGAGTCATCCCTGCAACTGCTACTGTAGGAGAAATATTCTTACAGTGATTTGCTGTTTGTACAGCTTCTGCCCAGTACTGTCGATCAAGATGAGCATTAACTAACATTGATCTTGCCCGTTCTACAAGAGTTCGATTATTTCGTTCTGCTATCCCCATTTGCTCGGGTGTATACGGAATGGATTTTTGATTCTGAATCCCTTTTGATTCTAAATATTTGATCATCTCATCATTTACGTATTCTTTTCCATTATCAGAACGTAATATTTTGATTGGTTTGCCAGTTTGCCTTTCAACATATATTTGAAATGCTTTGAACTTCTCAAAGACTTCAGATTTATGTTTTAGAAAATAAACAAAAGTCATTCGTGACAAATCATCAATGAAAGAAATAAAATAACGAGAACCACCAATTGATGAAACAGTCATTGGCCCACACAAGTCACTATGTACAATACCCAATATTTCCTTTGCACGTTTAGCTTTACCCTTAAGAAACGGCTGCCTATGCATTTTGCCCTTAATACATGATGTACAATCTGACAAATTTCCATTAAATGTGAAACCTTCAACGATATCCTTTAACCTCATCATTCCTCCTTCACTTAAGTGACCTACCCTTTTATGTAATAAATCATTTGAAATATTTTGA
Source organism: Maratus michaelseni (assembly GCA_963931845.1). NCBI lineage: Eukaryota > Metazoa > Arthropoda > Arachnida > Araneae > Salticidae > Maratus > Maratus michaelseni. The sequence goes on along the minus strand of OZ007589.1, from coordinate 176,800,469 downwards.
GGAGTAATTAATGCCCATTCATTACATATATCAAGTGAATACAAATTGTCACTAATACCCGTTCCACTAGCAACTAAATGTTTATTTTTGTATACAAAGCATCTTTCTCCCGTAAATGTACTAACCATTCCAAAAGTTTTATTTAAATACTTAATGGAAAGCAAATTTGCTGTTAACTTTGGTACATGTAACACATTACTAAAAGTTACATGCATTTTTTCTTCATTTCTAGACAAAAGGAATGTTACATTGCCTTCACCCTCAACCTCTATCACTGAACTCCCTGTTTTAATTTGTTTAACATTAGGTTTTGTGTAATTATCAATTAATTCTTTATGTGGAGTCATGTGATAAGAAGCACAAGAATCCATAAACCAAATATTAGGATCTGGATTAGAATTAGCAACATATACATGTGCTACATAAGCTTCTTCCTTCTTAGGTTGTTTTGGCTTAAACCCATTCTTTTTACTAAATTTATTTTCATTATTCTTAGCATTTGAATGAAAAGATTTTTGACAATCTGAACTTTTGTGCCCATAAAAATTACATTTGAAACATTTTCCTTTAAAGGGTTTTTTAGTTTTAAACCTTTCATTGACAAAAGCATGTTCCACACTATCATTTATTTGGGGTTTTACATCTTCAGCTAATAAACGATTTCTAACATTATCAACTGTAATTTCCTCACCACAATTCTTTAATGCCATTATGAGGGGTTCAAATCGATCAGGTAAATTTGCTAAAATTATCCCTGCAATTAATTCCTCATCAGGTTTAACACCTGTAGTTTTTAACTGTTGATATGCTGAAATTGCCCTGTGCAAATAATCAGTCATATCTTTACAATCTGTGTAACGAGTGTTAACTAATTCCTTTATAATTGAAACCTTTCTTGTTATACCTTTATCCTCATAGGTTTCAGCTAACACTTTCCAAGCTTCTTTCCCACTTGATAAATCCCTTAAGTCATTAAAAATTGTTTCACCGACCCCCTCAACAATATAAGACAAGGCTTTGGTATCTTTTGCTGGGTCTTCCTTACTACCATCAACAAATTCCCACAAATCCTTTTTAATAAGGTGCATCTTCATGGCAAATTTCCAATCCATATAATTAGCCCTACCAATTAACTGTTTATGATTAAATGAACCTTCTCCAGGCATGTTTATTCTTATTTTAACCCTAACCAAGTAAACTAAACAAAAAAAATAATTTTGAGAGCAATTCTAATGAATTTTCTATTAAAATTAATTTATTCTCAATAATTATCTAACTATTCATTTAAATAAAATACAAGATTAAGAGTTAAAATAATAACTTCATTTCAAGGCACATTACAGTCACTTACTAGTTAAGCCTAACAAACCATGTGGTTAACATTACACTTTTTAATGTTAAAAATTTTCATAGAATTAAATTAAATAATATATCTTAACTAATTTAGCATTCATTCTCATTCCCTAGCCTGGGCCCATAACCAGTTAAACATACTCAATAATGTAGGAACAGTATAATGCATGAGAACAAATAAATCACAACATACCTGATTGCTGGAACATGGAAGACTAACTTTATTCTGTTTGGAACATCTATATATAACATGTAGATACAGCAGGTAGCGCCATCTATTGAATTTACAACTAATACTTCAACATCTTTGTTCATATTTCACAGCAATTTTTTTACATTAATAAAAGGAATCTGGTTTAAATTTTTTAGCTCAATGTAATGTGTGGCTGAGTTAAGAGACTCTGGAACCGGTCTCAGCCCAGTCCTGTTGACAGGGTAACTGGTCAGTCGACTTTATTTTAGGGAAGTACACTGTAAAAAAAAATTCTCAGGTTACTAAAATTTTTTTAGTATATTTGTATTCCACAGATTTTTTTAGTAACCGGTACTAAAAATTGGTACTAAAAGACTAAAAAAATTTTTGTATTCTTACTTATTAACTATAAAATCTCTAAGAATTACTAGAAAACAGCTAGCAACATTACTAGAAAACAGCTAGCAATGATTCCGATTTTTAGTACCGGTTACTAAAAAAATCTGTGGAATACAAATATACTAAAAAGTTTTTAGTAATTTCCAAAAAATCTGTTAGAAAAACTAAACATTTTTTAGTAGATCGACCCATTTTTTTTTTACAGTATACAGCATTTTCATTTCATGCAAATTTTCTGCTATTCAATCGGTCAGTCTGAGAATTATTTCAATCTTTTATGCTTTCACTCCTACGGATGAAGTTCCTCCCTACATGTTTTGGAATCTTCGAAAACAGGAAACCTACACAGGGGTTTTCTAATCAGAGCCACACAGTAGTAAATTTTTCCCTCATTTCAATAAAGTTTATACAAAATTTTTTATGTGAATTTCATATATTTTCCATGTTCTGCAGCAGTTTTTTGAGATTCATAAAAGGAATTTGGTTTCAAACCACAAAGGAATCCAGTTTCAATTTTTTAGCCCAACATAGTAAATCTTGTCCTCTTTTCAATAAAGTTTATTCAGAATTTGTACAGAAATTTTTGCATTTTGTGGCGAATTTTTGACATTCTTAAAAGGAATCCAGTTTGAATCTTTTAGCCATAATGCAATAAATTTAGTCCTTTCGAAATGGTATCTATCAATTAAAATTTTTACTGATCTTTAAAGTTTTTTTTTTCTTCATGTGTGTGTTTTCTGCTGCAATTTTTTGACATTTGTGAAAGAATTTCTGTTACAATGTTTTAGCCTACTATAGTAAATTTTGTCTTCTGCGATTTTTTGAATTTTTAAAAAATTTTATACACTTTGTGGTGATTTTTCCACAAAGGAATCCAGTTTCAATTTTTTTAGCCCAACATAGTAAATCTTGTCCTGTTTTCAATAAAGTTTATTCAGAATTTATATAGCAATTTTTGCATTTTTTTAATGCGATTTTTAGTTTTTGGACATTCTTAAAAGGAATCCAGTTTCAATCTTTTAGCCTAGTTTAATAAATTTTATCTGCGTTTCAATAAAATTTATTTGGAATTCATAAAGGAATTTTTGAATTCTTTGCTAATTTTTATACAATTTGAGCGATTTTTTTGATATTTTCAATGCATTTTTTAATGGTTTTCTGCATTCTGCGAAAATTTTTTGACATTCACGAAAGAACTTTGGTAAAATTTTAGAGTTTTTTGTGGCAATTTTTCCACATCAGTAACTTTTTTGAAATTTTTCTTTCCAGTCACTGAAAGGGGACTAAGGGAACCTTTTTCTAAAAAGGGGACTTTAGGGGGAAAAAATGAGAACATTTGGGAGGCCTGCAAAATTAGTTAGATGTATGTAGGGCCTTTTTGATTTTTATGTAGGAGTGTAGTTTCCAAGAGATTCCATTCCCATAAATTGCACTCCTTCACACTCTGATTAATCTTTGATCTTGATTGGATGTAATTCTTTATGAGTAATCTAATAATTAATTTGAAATCATAAACAATTCTACAAACCTGATTAAATAGATATTGCTTTAATGCCCAAATCTTTATACGGAATACACCCAGCCTTGACCATTCTGGATAATTGGTTCTATACTGTATTTCTGAATGACACATTTTCAATCAGCAAGCACTATAACGTGGCCCCTTAGATCGTTTCGAAATATTTTGATTTAAAAATATAAAATCATACAAATATGAAGTTTGTTTGCAAAAACAGATCGAAGCATGCATAGCACGCCCTGGTGTACACTGCTGAAGGTAGTGGTGTTCAGCTCTAGGTTCGTTTCAAAAACAGATCGAAGCATGCATAGCACGCCCTCTTGTATACTGCTGAAGGCAGTGGTGTTCAGCTCTAGGTTCGTTTGCAAAAACAGATTGAAGCATGCATAGCACGCCCTGGTGTACACTGCTGAAGGCAGTGGTGTTCAGTTCTAGGTTCGTTTGCAAAAACAGATCGAAGCATGCATAGCACGCCCTGGTGTACACTGCTGAAGGCAGTGGTGTTCAGCTCTAGGTTCGTTTGCAAAAACAGATCGAAGCATGCATAGCACGCCCTGGTGTACACTGCTGAAGGCAGTGGTGTTCAGCTCTAGGTTCGTTTAGATAGATTTTTGTTTATAAATAAAAAATCATACAAATTAGAGGGTATACGCAGCCAAAAGCAGTAGGGCCCCAACATTAGGTTCATTTGAAAATATAAAATCATTTACCACTGATTTTAGGCAAATCTAACTTTATTATGATGGGTCCGGGAAAGTCAGCTAGTTTCAAATAAAATATATTTTGCAAAAATCTGGACTTTGCACATTTGTTTTTTTTAATCTAGAGCCAATGAAACTTTTTTTGTGATATCAGTGTGTTAATTTCATACAAAAAATGCACTTTCACTTCAGAAGCAATTTCATTGTTGCACAATGTTATCAGATTTCAAAAATTCATACAAATTAAAAAGTTTGTCGTATCAAAATAAGGTTAAAAAACCAGTGGTCATAAACCTTTCTGACTCCACGAACCACAAAATTAATAATTTCAAATCCTGTGGACTAATATTATTTATTTTTTAACATAAATACACATGTACAATAATGATCAGAGAACTTCCATTTCATTAATATGAAATGCACCTGCTTATATTTCAAAAATTATAAATTCTTAGCTTATTTTATTATAAGAAAATTGGAAATGCTTATTTAATCTAGGGATGCACCGAATACTGAATATTCAGCTAGTCAAATAATAACTATTTGACCTAATACCCCTATATTTAAAGGTTTAAAACGTTAAAATTTAAAATAATTTTACACCAGATTTAACGTGACGACAATTTTGATGAATATAATTTTTTCATATTTAAACTTTACAATAAAAAAATAATAATAATCTTGTCTTTGAATTATTATTTAAGAAGGATAGTCTTAAAACTTTTTAATTAATGCAAAATTTAACTCCGAGGCTTCTTCTGGGAACTAAAATAAATGAATAAAATTTTCATATTCTACAACAAATATTTTAAAATCAAAAAGAAATTTTGAAGGAATATTGTACAGTCATATAGTGTTTGTTTGTCAGGAAGAGAGAAAAAAATATTCAAATAGTGGCAGCTTAGCAAGAAAAGTTTTTGAATGTACCAGAGGGGCCTAAAGTGAACAATTCTTTCTAGAGGTTGGAAATGTACAGTGTTCCTAAAATTTTAGAACTAATTTTCAAGGGAGATAATGTGGTCAAGACAAAATTTTCTGTACAGAAACCAGTATCACAAACCATTTATTCAATCAAAAAGATGTTTCACTACAAACTGAACCCAAATTTTTCATTCATAAATTTAACATTAATGAAAATATTTTAGCAAGATTTTCATCATATTAACTTTGCTTTGTATGAAATGTGATGAAATCATTGGAAGTGACTGAATTTTAGTTAGTGATACAGTATATGTACTGTCAGCTGCATTCTGAATAATAAAATGTCTAGTTTAGGGTTGTTTGCACTACAATGGTGGCAATTTCTAGCATTAGTTATATTTCACAGACAGTAACATACCTGCCAACTTTTCAAAATGCAAAGTGTAAAATAAAGCGTTAAGTACATTTTATGCAATTTTTTCTTTCATGTGAGCATATAACACATAAAACATATAAAAAACACATAAACAGCATTTAAGCATGTAACAGATGAATATTGTTAAATAATGCACTGATATTTAAATATGAAACATATACAGACAGCTTTTTTTTTTTTTTTTTTTAAATATGAAAGTCTAAGTAAAACCCTTACTCAAAACACGACTTCTGTTTACAGGGATGAGATTGACAAAAAAGCAAAAAAGCTGAAAACTGTGCGAACGACGTTTGAGCAATAAGTTATGAATTTCAAGCACAACAAATATTATAATTGCTATTAAAAAATATATATACAGTCGAACCTCGTTAACACGAAATCGCTTAACGCAAAATTTCGCTTAACACGAAATAATTTTCAGGTCCCGTCAGATGAGTCTGAAAATCAATGTTAATTAATTCGTTTAACACAAAATAGAATTTCGGACAGTCCCGCTTAAGGCGAAAAAAATTTTTCCGCTTCAAAGTCAAAACATGATTCCTTATGCAATGTTTTTGATATTTCAAACTTAAATGTCACATACTCTTATTAAAAGTGGAATTTTCTCATGGTTTGAAAACGATTTAAAGTGAAAAAGGGTTTCAGAAAATTCTGAAATACTGAATTCCTGAATAATCCCTGCTTTTCTTTGATCTCTGATATGCGCAAGTGTTCCAACATTAACCTGAGCAATAGATTAGTCACAATGAAAGTTTGGGGAAGGAATTTCTTTTTTTGAAAGTGATTGTTCCATTACTCTGTTGACTGTATTGACAGTAACATAAACTATAAATCGGGGGTCTGAATTCTCCTCTCTGTGAGTGAAAGAAGTGACTATCTGTACTTCACTACCTAACTAACATAATGGAAACACTGTTCAGTTGCTCTGTAGAATTCTGTGAAAGATGAGTCGAAAACAGAAAGCAGTATCTTAAGAAACCAAGCAAAAAAAATTAAACGAAGTCAGCGATAAAGTGTTTAAAAAATCACAAAATGCGGCGAAGTATGGGATACCTACATTTCTTCTACAATTTTAAAGAATCGCGAAAAGATTGAAGCGGTTTATGCTGTGAGTTAATTCAAACCAGTAAGAAAACGAATGTGTAGAAGAAAGAATCAATAAATTGAAATTGCTCTTGCAGTGGATAAAAGAGGCAATAAGCCAGAACATTGTTTTAAGTTTTGCAAGATGAAGCAGAGGATTTTGCTGATGCTCTCGGTGAGAGCGATTTCATATTTTCTAACGGATGACTGACAAGATTTAAATAGCGTCCTAGACTTGTCTGGAGAAAGATATGTAGCCAAAATCGGTAAATTCTTTCTTAGACATTGTTTTTTCGAAGTACATTTGCATAGATGAAGATGTGCTGACTTCGGATGTGACGACAGATGAAGAAATAATTGCTGAAAAATAAAGATGACAACATTGAAGTTTCACACAAGGAAGAAGAAATTGACACAGAACGGAAAAGTTTAGTGTGAATAAATGAATCTACCGCAGCATTGAAAACTGTACAATGTTTCCTTATGGATCAAGAGGATATTTCCCGAGCTTTGGACAAATTAGATTAGGTCCATATGTTCCTAAAAAAAGTACTCCACAAAAATTGAAGCCAAAGTCAATAACGGACTATTTAAAAATATGATTAGCATCTAAATAAAATTATTATTGCCTAAAAAACGATAATTAACTTGTTAATGAAATTTACTATTTCTTATTAATTTATGATTTTTTGAACAGGGATATATTTGTAGGTTAATTTATTCAGTTTTTATATCTAAGATAGATGGCGCCACTATTATGACGGTTAACACGAAAAAAATTCCCAGTCCCTTCAATTTCGTGTTAACGAGGTTCGACTGTATCTATATTACATCAATTTAGCTTTGAGTAAATTAAAAAGAAATTATTTACTTACTCTAATAAAAAGCCCATTTTACCAAGATACAGCACATTAATAAAACCCTTCAATAGCATGAACATTTTTTTAATTGAAATTTTGAAAAATTGTAAAACATTTTTCTTGAAAGAGCAAATCAAGTATATGCTAATAATTGCAACCACCTTAAATAAATGATAGAACAGAGTTCCCACCCTTTTTAAAAATAAAAATAAGCTTTTAAGGAATTAAAGAGATTTTTTAAGGACATTATCAGTGGCACCAACTAGTCAGTGCCATGGTTATTTCAAATTCCAGGTCATTTTTTACCAGTCAGCTGGAATCTAGTTTTTGGATATTTTGAAAATTTAATTTGTTTCTGCATTCCACAGCGAGTTTTCTACATTACTAAAAGAAATTTGGTTTCAATCTTTTAACCCAATGCAGTAAATTCTGACGAAATTTGCGTTTTTACGTCGATTTTTAGGCGAAATTTGCGTTTTTATGGCAATCTTTGGGCTAAATTCGTGTTTTTACATCGATCTTTTGGCTAAATTCGCACTTTTACAGCGATCTTTTGGCTAAATTCACACTTTTACATCGATCTTTTGGCTAAATTAGTTTTTTTCACAGAGTTTTTGGCTAAATTCGCTTTTCATGGCGATCTTTCAGTTAAATTCGCGTTTTTACGGCGATCTTTTGGCTAAATTAGTGTTTTAGCGACGATCTTTTGGCTAAATTAGTGTTTTAGCGACGATCTTTTGGCTAAATTTGCGTTTTTACAACGATCTTGTGGCTAAATTCATGTTTTTTCAGCGATCCTTTGTCGAAAATTGCGTTTTTTCAGCGAACGTTTGGCTAAATTCACGTTTCTTTAGCAATCTTTTGGAGATTTTCACACGATTCTTTGATGAAATTTGCGTTTTTTCAGAGATCCTTTGACGAAATTCACAATCTTTTGAGTTTTTCACACGATTTGTTGACAGAATTTGCGTTTTTCAGCGATCCATTGACGAAATTTTGGGGTTTTTTTTTCGCGATCTTTAGGCAAATTTCGCGTTTTTTCGGAAAATCTGAAAATGACGAAAAAGCAGAAAATGGAAAATAACATATAAGCTGAAAACCGCGGAAGAATCTCATGCCTGTGTTTAAACACAATGAAAATTAAAAGATTTCGTATGGTATATTTTGAATACGAATCCTTGATTCATGCTTTTAACAATATAAAATATTCCTTTACATTAAGCAACTATCATTAATAAAAGAAGTTAAAAAGTGTTTCCTAATTTTAGGGAGTAAAATAAAGCTTAGAAGAAGCATTGCAAGAAAGTGTACAAATAAACATCCTAAGTGTAAAAAATGGTCAAAAAGTGTAAATTTTACACCTAAAGTGTAAAAGTTGGCAAGTATGCAGCAAAGTAAGTCTTTTGAATATATCGTTACAATATCTTCATTATCAGGGTTTTACAAATTTGATAAAATCTAGTAGCCAGAAAAAAATTCTAGTAGCCAGTAAAAGATATTTACCACCCCCTCCTTCCTCGTCATTAATTTTCAAAAAGCACAAAAGTTTTTATGAATTAATTGAGGAAAAATAATAGCAGGCATTGTTTAGAATTATTAGTTACATAGCTTAGAAAAATAATATAAATTAAGTTTTTTAACACTAGAACCGCGAAGACTGGTCATTTTGACCCGTACCAGATAAATAGTCGATTCACACCAGAAATTTCTTAATAAATTAAGTTAAATATTTACTGCACAAAAATAAGTGGAATAAACAAGTTAAATAGATTTAAATAAAAATTCTGGTGTAAAATATTTTTTATAAAACTTGAGTAAAATTTCCTGCAGTTCTAGTGCTAATGAAACTTATCAAAATCATATATCTTAAAAAAATATATATATATACTGTAAAGAGTGAAATAACCGGCATGTTCGGAGAATGCTGATTACCGAATGCTTCGAATGTCCGGATAGTTGAATGCTACAAAATCTATATCTGCTGAGGGGTGCATCGACGAAATAGTGAAGCAGGAAAACAAGTTTTCGCATATTTTTCTGTTTGATTATTCTGATTTGATTATTTTAAAATTTTTGCCAAATTAAAAACAGTTAAAAATATTTTTTGTGTGAATATAGTTTCAAAGTTTATTTTTTAATAGTGGGAAAGGAGGGGGGGGGGTGGCATTTGTGCTCATTTCAAGAAAGCTTAGATCAATTTTTGTACAAAAAAGAAACAACAAAAAACCCTATTAGATTAAATAACTTAGTGGCCAGATAAAAATATTTGGTCGCCAGGGGCAACCGTATTTGTCAAGCCCTGTTCATTATTGTTATAGTTAAATGAAAATTCAAGTTCAACTTTGAGTGAAATACACTATTTTTGAAAGTGGGACTGCCAGCCTGGTTTTCCATACAAAAACTGCTTGTCTTGTTACTTATAACACCTGAAAGTTGTGTATAATCTTCCATTATGTTTAGAAACACCCAGTTGTGAAAAAGTAAACAATATTCAAGAACTTGCATTTATGCATCATTAGTTCTCATGAATGTCGTCATTAACTGTTAATTTTCTTAGTTGTTACTTTTCAAATAGTAAATAAATAATGCAAAAGCAGTCTCTGTTATTTAAATATGATTCTATTTCTTAATTTTCAATGAATATATTTATTTATTGACAGTTAAAAATAAAAGTTATCGACGGTTTTTAAAAATATTTAAAAAAATATTTTCTTTAAGTAATCGGTTTAGCCAAATATCAAGATATTGGCAAACCGAATAGTTTGATATTCAGCCTAATCGAATATTCGATAGTATATGGCCGAATACCGAATATTCGGTGCATCCATAATTTAATCAAAACCGAAATCTTTGAAGATTGTTTAATTGCAATAAAAATTATTAAAGATACCTTAATTATTACAAAATAACTTAATCTTATTAAAGTATCTCACATTTTTAGTGTGATATTTGCTCCCGCTTGTTTGAAATAAATACATGGATTTTTGGCACAAATGTCAATACTGCCAGACAGTTTATTTCAAACCAAGATCAGGACCAAGTTTTAATTGCTGTGACAGAAGGAAATCATTTTTCATAGCAATATGTTGTTGAAAACTGAATATATTTATACATATTTTATGGTTTTTCATCCAGCAATAAATTTCCCCACATATAAGAATTTCTTAGATTATTTTATTATTCATAAATGATAAAAAATGCAAATAATATCCATATTTTTCTATGAACCAACAAAAATTTCTCTCTGACCAATGGTGTGCACCATAAGACTTGTCTTGTCGAAAAGTGGAATTTTTCGAGGCAAAAGAAAAAAAATAGTCCATTCACATTTCAAAATCCATAAAAAAATAAACAATTGTGTTGGAGTGCGGGTTTGCATCATTTGGCAAACGGTTGGAATTTTTGTAGCAAAACATGTGAAAGTGTAGGAATTTAAGCAAAATTACTTGGTATCTTTTGTCTTGTTATACCAAACTGCTTCTGCCAGTGAAAATGATTAAAAAATTTTCCATAATTTTTTCATTGCATTGAGTACTGTGCGAGGATTTATTTTTTTAAAGTTCAAGTTGTGCAACAACCTACAACACCCATCTATGCAAACCATCCATGTTGAAAAAATATTTTAAAACATTTCTAATAAATTAGGCCAAACATTTAAAACAATATGAGATGTAATCTACTTATAATAAAATGCAATGTAACATTGCCGGTTCTGACCACTCTGATTTGCGAATCGACCGTAGCTAAATGCCATGTTAGGTTTAATGAAAAACTAATGCTAACATATAACAGCTAAATGATAATTTCTTCTACTTAAAATCTTGTCGGTTCAGCAAATTTTCATATGAAACATGTAATCACATCCAATTATAATGTTTACAGTTCAAAATTAAAAATTACCAGAATAATCATCGGTTTACCAGATATAAACAAACACTGTTGCCATTCAGAATTACAAATTCGACAAATGAATTTTACAAATAAATGACTCTTTGCACGCTTCATTAAAAAAATACAGGTTAACACCCTGTTGTGCTTTTAAAATATTTATAAAAGCTTATTAAAGCCTTTAAATATTTTGAAATGCGTTTTTCCCTTTTCCATACTGGATTTATATCGGCTGGTGTTTTTGTGAAAAATGGAGTTAATTGCCGATTAAAGTGCTTATTTGAATCAAAGCTTTTTTTTTTTAAAGTAGCTCAAAGTAACACTTTTTATAAATGGAAAATAGCATTAATAGAAAACAAATACATAGATTTTTGTATTCCTAAAATTTTACACCCCCACCCACTTAAGCAAAAATTTTTATTAAAAATTTTTCCTGTGGAGGTTGACTTTTGCAAACAGTTTTTTGGGGGTGATTTTGATGACAATAAGATAAATTGCAGAAATCCCCATATTGGATCTCAAATTAAAACACACGCAATATTTCATTATTGTACGCCATCTGGTGGAGAAAAGATTTACTTCTCTCTTCAGGAAAATCCTGTGCAAGCCCATGCATTACATGTATTTTTAATTTGTTCATAATGATTGCCGGGAGACAAAAATCTCAAAATTTGGAATTGGTCACAGGAAAATCAAAAAGTTTTTCTAACGATCGTAGAAAAAAATCGTGAATTCATCAAGCGAATTTTACGAATTTGCCATGGAAAAATCTGCAAATCTCCTCAAATGACATTGGAAAAATAGTTGCTGGAATCTAGAAAAAAAAAAGTCTCTTTTTTTTTGCATTTACATTAAAATAGTCACCATAATCACCTGAAGCTGAAAATAGTTGCATGGCAGCACTGAAATGATGTAATTTACACTGACTTTTTATTATGCCAGCACTGAGATTAAGGCTAGTAAAATACTGTTACGTCTAAGGAGAATGATGTTTAACATCTGGAGGCAAATGTTAAATTTAAAGATATTTTCCTCAACATATTTCCACTAGGAAAAGGTCCAATACCAGTACCTCATGATAAAATCTTGTAATAAAAACTGAACATGAATAAAATGTCTAAATTATGCCCTGGTGTGTATGATAATTCATAAAGTGTACAATATTTTTGATGCATAAATCTGTATACAAACATAAAATTGCTATTTTGGGCTAATTGCATAAAAACACAATACTTTAAAAATCTCTAGTAGCATCCTTCCATTACAACAACACTTAACACAGGTTCTCATTATAATGAGTAAAAGGTCATAATTTTTACAATATGTAATATTTAAAAACAGTATTATAACTTCTAGAACGCATGTCTGTGAAAACTTAAAATTTTAAATAACAATTAACACAAAACTAAATTTATAATTGTACTTTATTTTGTACACTGAAAAATAGAGAGAAAAATAAATAACTAAACACACACATAAAAAAAAAAAAAAAACTAAGGCAAGAAGTTTAAAAAGTAATACAATTTTTCAGTAATGATGAAAAGGTAAGAATAATTTGTACAGATTATTAGAGCAGGAAATTGACAACAAAGATGGTACCAATTGCATAAAATTGCTTCTTTTTTTATTACAAAAGTAAAACTATTGCAAGAAAAACAGGTAATAAAGAGTTATTTATCACACACCTTGTCAACTAAATAAAATTCTTTGGCTGCTAATATGAGGTAAGGATTGTCCTTGCACAAAATTCTTGAACTTTTCAACAAAATGCATAATTTGAATTTTTTTGTATTTCAGAAAGCACTTATTTGAAGTGCAGGAAGTTGAAGATTTTACTCATCAGTTACTATAAAAAAATAACTAATGTCAATTGGTACTGTTGAATATATAAATTTTTATTTTCTTGTCACCTATTGTAGAACTGTACAAGCATGGATAAAAAGTCAACAGCTGCATGCATGGCCGAGTCCCAGATGAGGAGTCACATCCAGGATTAGAGTTCTCAGAACATCCTGCCATTCTTTGTACTTTTTACAAAACTGAGATCTGTGGATGCGATACCATTAATGCCATTTGACAGAGAACTGGCTAAATGGAGGTTTCATATAGAGCTATACAAACAAAAGAAAGCACTGGAGGAATCACTGGTGAAAGTGTGAAAAGTAACTTTGTAGCTTATGAGTGACAAAAAGCCAATTGTAATATTAAAATAATAGTTAGGTGGAAAAAACATTCCCGAGTTGGGGGGGGAAGAAATTTAGATGGAAGAACGCCCCAAATTAAGTTCTTGAAGCACGATGTAAAAAATCACAGTTTCTCTGGTCATATCCAGGTCAGTTAGTGGCAGGACAATGATGAGCAATTGATTGCAGCTTTCAAAATTAGACTTTTTTTTCATCCTACAATAAAAACAAAACTATTTAATGGTTATTAATATGAAAAAAAAAACAAAAAAAACAAATCTATTTAGTTTTAAGTTAACTGAAAGAAAAAGATTTAATTATACACATTTTTATTGTACTAAAAGAGCTTCTAGGAGATGTTGAAATAAAAATTTTATTTCAAACATAATTCATAAATTCATTCTGTTGATAGAAATATTTAAACAGATGTCCTATTTAAATTAGTGATCTGAAATCAAACAAAAACTGTGGTCATATGCAGTGTGAATTTGAGGTAAAGCATTGTACATATGTATTAAGGTGGTATATATGTCGTAGCCTAATTGAGAAATCCGCCTCTTTGCAAAGAGCCGGTCTAATTGGAGAATCATTTCCCTTTTCTCAATCAGCCTGGTGTTTTTCAGGCTTATTGCAAAGAGCCTAGACAGCGTTAGGCTAATTGGAATATGGTCATATATTTTTCAATCAGCCTGATATTTTTTAGACTCATTGCAAAGAGCCTAGATAGCGTTAGGCTAATTGGAAAATGACCATACCTATTTAGAAAATGACCAGTTCTTTGTCAAAATATGGTGTTGTACCCAATTCAAACCTGAAAATTCAATTCGAACTCAACCCGAACGCGATTGAGAAAATCCATGCTACCCGAACCTAAAAATTCGATGTTAACCAGTAACTCAACCCGAACACGACAAAAAGTTCCATCGAACCGTAACCAGATCCGAACCCGACAAAATAAATTGGATAAAATAAATTCCATCGAAACGTAACCAGATCCGAACCCGACAAATAAATTGGACAAAATAAATTCCTTCGAGTTGCAACCCGACACGAACCAGAAAACTTGAGTTAACCCAAAATCCGACACGAACCCGAAAAAATAATTTCCTTTGAGTCGCACCCCGATCCGAACCAGAAAACTGAAGTTAACCCAAAATCTGACACGAACCCGACAAAATAAATTCCTTCGAGTCGCAACCCGATCCGAACCAGAAAACTCAAGTTAACTCTAAATCCGACACGAACCCAACAAAAAAAACCCATCGAGCAGTAACCCGATCCGAACCCGACAAAATAAATTCCTTCATGTCACAACCCGATCCAAGCCATTAAATTCAAGTTAACCCGAACGCAATAAAAAAATTCATCGAACCGTAACCCGATCCGAACCCGATAAAATAAATTTCGTCGTCACGCAACCCGAACCGAAACTGAAAATTTAAGTTAACCAAAAACCGATTTGAACCTGAAAATTTAATTTAACCCGAAACCTAACCCAAAATGAAAATTGAAGTTAACTCTAAACCGAAAGTCGACACGCATCCCGACCCGAAACTGAAAATTAAAGTTAACCCAAACCCCGAACCCAAGAAAAATTCCATCGTTCCGTAACCCGATACGAACCCGACGAAATAAATTCCTTCGTGTCACAAGCCGACTCGAACCTGAAAGTAATAATTAACCCGAAACCCAGCCCGAACCAAGAAAAAAATTCCATCGAACCGTAACTTGATCCGAACCCGACAAAATAAATTTCTTCGTCTCGCAACCCGACACAAACCTGAAAATTGAAGTTAACCCGAACGCAATAAAAAAATCCATCGAACCGTAACCCGATTTGAACCCGATAAAATAAATTTCGTCGTCAAGCAAGACGAATAGAAACTGAAAATTTAAGTTAACCCAAAAGCCGATTTGAACCTGAAATTTTAATTTAACCTGAAACCTAACCCAAACCTGAAAATTGAAGTTAACCCAAAACCTAAAATCGACACTCAACCCGACCCGAAACTGAAAATTAAAGTTAATTCGAACCCCGAACCCGTCAAAAATTCCATCGAACCGTAACCCGAAACGAACCCGACGAAATAAATTCTTTCGTGTCGCAACACGACCCAAACTTGGAAATCGAAGTTAATCCGAAACCCAACCCGAACCCGATAAAAAAAATCCATCGAAACGTCACCCGATCCAAACCCGACAAAATAAATTTCGTCGTCACGCAACCCGAACCGAAACTGAAAATTTAAGTTTACCCAAAAACATATTTGATATCTGAAAATTTAATTTAACCCGAAACCTAACCCAAACTAAAAATTGAAGTTAACTCGAAACCCAAAGTCGACACGCAACCCGACCCGAAACTGAAAATTAAAGTTAACTCGAACCCCGAACCCGTCAAAAATTCCATCGAACCGTAACCCGACGAAATAAATTCCTTCGTGTCACAAACCGACCCGAAACTAAAAATAATAGTTAACCCGAAAGTCAACCCGAACCAAGAAAAAAATTCTATCGAACCGGGTTCGGTTCGGGTTGCTTGACGATTAAATTTATTTTTCAGGTTCGGATCATGTTTTGGCTCGATGGATTTTTTTATCGGGTTCGTGTCGGGTTTCGGGTCAACATGAATTTTCTGGCTTGGGTTTCGGATTAAATTAAATTTTCAGTTTCGGGTCGGGTTGTGTTTTGACTTTGTGTTTCGTTTTCAGTTTGGGTTAGGTTTCGGGTTAAATTAAATATTCAGGTTCAAATCTGTTTTTGGGTTAACTTAAAACTTCAGTTTCGGATCGGGTTGCGTAACGACGAAATTTAATTTATCGGGTTACGGTTTGATAAATTTTTTTATCGGGTTCGGGTTAACTTGAATTTTCTGGTTTGGATCGGGTTGTGACACGATTGAATTTATTTTGTCGGGCTCGGATGGGGTCACTGTTCGATGAAATTTTGACGGGTTCGGGTTTCGGGTTAAATTCAATTTTCAGGTTCGGGTCGGGTTGTGTTTCGACTTTGTGTTCCATTTTCAGGTTTCGGTTAGGTTTCGGGTTAAATTAAATTTTCAGGTTCAAATCGGTTTTTGGGTTAACTTAAATTTTCAGCTTTGGTTCGGCTTGCGTGATGACGAAATTTATTTTGGCGGTTTCGGATCGGGTTACGGTTCGATGGATTTTTTTATTGGGTTCGGGTCGTGTTTTGGGTTAACTTGAATTTTCTGTCTTGGATCGGGTTTTGACACGAAGGAATTTATTTTGTCGGTTCGGATCGAGTTACAGTCCGACGGATTTTTTTGTCGGGTTTCGGTTTAACTTCAATTATCTGGTTCAGATCGGGTTGCGCGCCGAGGAAAATTATCTTGTCGAGTTTGCATCGGTTTACGTATCGCTGGATTTTTATTTCTCTGGTTTGGGTCGGCTTACGGGTTTACTTGAATTTTTACTTTCGGGTCGGGTTGCGAGACGAATAAATTTATTTTGTCTGGTTCGGATTGGATTACGGTTCAATGGAATTTTTTTCCTGGTTTGGGTTGTGTTTTGGGTTAACTATTATTTTCAGGTTCGGGTCGGTTTATGACATGAAGGAATTTATTTTGTCGGGTTCAGATCTGGTTACGGTTCGATGGAATTTTTTGTCGTGTTTGGGTTGGGTTACTGGTTAACATCGAATTTTTAGGTTCGGGTCGTGTTGCGACATGATGGAATTTGTAGGCTTAAAGTTATATTTTTGTGTTTTCCCAGCTCCTCATTTTATTTAATAACCACCACCACCATATAAAAGCTTGCTTCTATGTTTAGTTTAATTTATTTTCTAAGTATCTTATTTAGTTAATCATTTTTAATGTTTAAATTCAATAGTCTGGTACTTACAGCAAGTGTGCATGCTTGTTTACCTTTTTCAGCATATGGTTGGGTGGTTGGTAGTGAAGTTAACTTTCTGTTACTTTTTAGTTAACCTTTTTCTGATTTGTTGTTTCTTCTTATGTCATTCTGACACAGTGATGTCATTTTGTTCTAGTGGGTGTGTATCACTTATTGAAAGTTATATTTACTAATTTGGCAACATTAAAATGCAGATTTTGTATTGTGTTTGAAGTATATATTTGGGAAAATTGTAGTTTGACAAGTCAGTTCAACATGTGAGTAGCTTTTGCAAATAGGTCTTATTTTGAAGATGTTTTTTTTCTTAGTGTTTTATTTAGTAGCAGGTGAATACTTATTTTTTAGTGTATAAAATATTCAGTTAATATATGCAGTATAAATGAACTATGTTTGGACTTCAGAAATTATTGAGAGTTTGACTTATTATGTGCCTGTGATGATGTATCTTCTAAAAGATGTGTTTGCTACCTATAACCTACAGTTTTAATAAACCTTTTTTGTTTCCTTCAGAAAATGTTGCAATTATTTTAGCCTCCATCATGCACATAGTTATTTTAATTAAATGGTAAGCAGTGTGGCTCAAGATATTGTGGAGGAGGTGTTATCTAACCCTACAGAATTTAACTTGTCGGGTTCGGATCGGGTTACAGTTCGATGTTTTTTTTTTGACGGATTTCGGGTTAACTTGAGTTTTCTGGTTCAGGTCGGGTTGCGACTCGAAGAAGTTTATTTTGTCCTTTAAGGATCGGGTTACGGTTCGATGGAATTTTTCAGTCGGGTTCGGGTCGAGTTCAAATGAAATTTTCAGGTTTGAATTGGGTACAACATCATATTTTGACGAAGAACTGGTCATTTTCTAAATAGGCATGGTCATTTTTCAATTAGCCTAACGCTATCTAGGCTCTTTGCAATAAGCCTGAAAAACACCAGGCTGATTGAGAAAAGAGAAATGATTCTCCAATTAGACCAGCTCTTTGCAAAGAGTCTAGCCTGTTTGCAAAGAGGCGGATTTCTCAATTAGGCTACGACATATACATATATGCATGGAGAAACTTGCAAGTGTTTGCCTACTTCGCGACATTGTTGTTGCATTTAAAGGTATGCAGATTATTAATAAAATTGTATTGAGCCTATTTTAAATGCACTAACTAAGCTTTGGATAAAAAATTTGTTTCTCATTTGAGACACCCTGCCACTGTCTCTGACGAGAGAAGAAAGAAGTGAACTTATTCAGCTCTCCTGCGATGGATTACTGGAGTCCATATTCAAAAGGATGAATGTAACAGAATTTTCGTTGGCGAGAATATCAGAGTACTGTCTGATATCGTCAAAGTCTGCTTGTGTTTAGCAAAACATATTTCTGTTATGTGCTTTTCCCCCCTTCTTTATATGAAAAACAAATACAGGAATAAAC
The DNA here is from genome assembly GCA_963931845.1 of Maratus michaelseni. Taxonomy (NCBI): domain Eukaryota; kingdom Metazoa; phylum Arthropoda; class Arachnida; order Araneae; family Salticidae; genus Maratus; species Maratus michaelseni. Next base: position 176,781,644 of record OZ007589.1, on the reverse strand, counting down.
TAAACATCGAATCTGATTTATGACTAAAACTACTTAATATTGAGCCAGACATGAGGAAGGTGTGCATGATAAAACAATCCACCCTTTTAATTAACAATATAAGCAAATTAGTGCAATCAGCCGACTGTAACAGTATATGAATCAGTGTGCGCCAATATGTCAATAAGTATTGTAGTTTTTTTCCTATACCAAAACACTGTATTTTGGTATTGTATGCATTATTAAAAGTTAATGATACTACTTTTTACTTGAATGTTAATATAAAGCAGTCAGTCTAAGTATCAATTTAGTAATGTAATCATTCATTTTTAAATACAATAAAAATCTCTTAAGACGGAAACACAAAAGACCAGTTATATATTTCGTTTTAGACAGGTTCCTTTTCACATGTTTTTCTATATTAGCTTTATGTTTGTTACAGGGTGGTACACAGAAGTATGAACTTTGATTTAGTGGTACGTCGGTCTAAAAGTTTGGGAACCCCTGGTATAAAGTAATTTTGTTTTCCAATATAAGGTGGCTGGTGTATTGATTGTGTCTTATCTGATGTTTCATCCTTACCAATGTGCAAATCATTCAAGCACAGTGATAAAAGATCAGAACTCAATATTAGTTGGCAAAGTAAAACTTGCCACAGTTTTAATAACACTTAAAACTCCAGTCAAACATTGTAAATCTGAACTAGGAACTTGAAAATTCTATCACTTGTCTATCTTAGTTGAATCTGCAACTAACTTGTTCTAAAACATTTTCCAACACATATCTAATCTAGTTTTTTTTTTCTTTCTTTTTTTAAAGCAGTGCATTTTAAAGAATTCCAAGAAAATGTAAATATTAACTTTGGCAGAAAACATTTGGCTTATGAGATATATAGAGTTGTTGAATTGGTTAAAAAGGACAATTGGTTGAAAGGATCAAGAATAAACAATTATGATTAAAAAAAACAGAATCCATTTTGAATTTTCATCAAGGTTAAGGTTGGTTTGATGAGATTTAATGGTACAAGGCCCCCTACAGAGGGACTTAACACTAAACAGTAATAAAAAATAAACTACTTTTAACTCCTTCACGGCGGCACACACATTCAGATGTGTGCATCCGAGGACGGAACACAAAAAATTTACTTTACCTTCTGGGCCAAAGGATTCTGCACATCTAAGTCTAATTCTTGTAAACAATTAAAAATTATAAAAATTAATTTTTCCATGACATTTTTTAAAATTCACATACATGAAATAAATTATATATATTCATGCAAAAAATGAGGTATTTTTGATAAAGAATAATAAAAGTAATCTAGTAAAAATGGAAAAAACATAGCTGTGAAACATGTAGAAGTGTATGTGCTGTTAAGTTTGTCCATGTTCATCAGTAAAAAAAAAATAAAGAAAGCTCGTAAAATATACAATAAAAGGCTGCAGTGTAAAAGGATGACAAAATCAAACAACTATAATTTTATTAATAATTTTTTTTTTTAAGTTAAAATATTAAAAACTATTAAGAACAAAAACTTGGATTTCAGGTATATCTAGACATGTACGCAAAATAAGTTCAACAGAATCATCTAACACAGTGTGCAGAACTTCATATCAGCAATTCAGCATACCATCAGAAAAACGAGCTGAAGCACCAAAGATGTAGGTATAAAATATCTTATGGGAAAAATAGTTTAGTACAAAAGAAAAACTCAAAAATCTAAAATATTAACACTAATTAACTGGAAGTATACTACTTTTAACTATATTAACTTTAATCATATTAATATTTAAACATTTAAATTTCTCAACTAATAAATCTAAATTAGAACAGAAAACTGACCTAAAACAAACAAACCAAATGATACAGCTGTATAAAATAAAAACAACAGCTGGTCAAAAGATAATGTGATAAATAGTTGGCCATTATCTATACTTCATCAATCCATAAAGCTAATCTATCACTGTAAAATGTCTAACACAATTTTATTTTTTAGCTTGAAAAACCAATGAAAAACATTACTGGGTACTTTCAACAAGTTATCTAAAGCATTAACATCACCTGGAACTGAAGTCCCGTAATTTATTGAGATTTGTATCATATCTAAAAAAAAAAGCAAAGTTGCAATATGTTACTGGACGGAAGGTTACCTTATCTCTACCAATAAATCTGGAACATCTAATACAGAGATATCCTTAAACCAACGAAGCCGGTGAATAAGCCAACAGTACAAATACCCCTCATACTGTGACTGTGAAAACTAATCCACTACACAACTCCTCATCTTTTTACTCAGATTGCTTGATTTCTATTACTTTTTTTCAAATAGTACTGTTTGCCTTTTTTAATCTGTCATTAAATAAGACAAATATTACTATTTTTTTAAAAGGAGTAGCAATCAAGCAATCTGAATAATAAAAAACCCCACCGAACTGGCAATGCTGCAACCTACTGACACGCTACTCTTTGAACTCTAACCACGTGATATGTATATTAGAAATGATACGAGCTCAGCCCAAAACAGGCTTTGGCTCAATTTTTATATCAGTCTTTAGGCTCATGTTCAGAGTGAAAATTATATTTATTCATAAATTGAAAGAAAGAAAATGAACTTGTTATTATAGAAACAATAATGCAGTTTTTAAATATGTTTTACAATCCTTTAAAAATCAGTTTGGAAGGAAATTAGCAACAAACATTCAAAAATTGTGATTTTTGTGATGCTGCTGGGGCTAGAAATTTGACATGGTGACTATTTTTAAGATGCAAAGTGCTCAATAAAAATAGTTTCTAAAAAATTCGAAATTTAAAAAATGTGAAATGAGTGGAAAATGTTCTAAAAACATTCTAAAATATGATTTATCTGGAATTGTTATGGGCAGAAACTTTAAATTTGACATGGCTGTTACTTTAGAGATGTACAGAATCCACAAAACATTTTTTAAAATTTTCGAAGTATGCAGGAACAAGTAATGTTCTAAAATTACACTTTTGCAATAATTTGGCATGGTGGTTACTATTAAGATGTAAACTCTCACTAAGAACAATTAAAAAAAAAAAAAAATGAAATGATATAAGCAGAAAACATTCAAAATAGATAATTCTCTTTAATTTAACTCTCATGTTTGCCTAAAGCAGTATAAGAATGAAGTTTACTCAAAATGTGGCTTAGTTAGTAATTTTAAAATTATTTGTAGCAGCATACAGAGCTTACCAAAAGGAATCATACACGGTCTTTCCGTGAACTAGAGTGGTGTGAGTGGCAGTGTTCATTTTAAAAGGAAATTCAAAGTATGCATACGTAAAGAAAGCAAAAGTTTGAGCAAAAAGCATTGCAGCATTTCAGTTGTGCTTTTTGAAAAATGTTGGCCAAAATATGAGTTTTATCAATTAAACCACCCTACATTGTGTACCGTAGTTTGATTTTTTAAATTTTGATGTCAAATTAATGCTGACAATTTAGGATACAGAAAGTGTTGCCGATCATAAGGCAAAATTTAACCAGAAGACTGATCTGTGAGAACTGCTGAAAATATCAGGCAAGTGGATGAGCGTCTTAATGAAGATCCATTTCTGTCAAGTTCCAGACTTGCTCAAGAGATCGACATTTCTGAGACAAGTATTCACCGCATCTCAAAAGGTGAACTGCATCTTTACCCATACAAAATTCAAATTGCGACAATCTGACCGCAAATAGCAAGGAAGAAAGTTTTTGCTGAAAATGTTTGGCTATCGCTAGGTAACAAAATAATGGTTCCAAACCTTTGGTTTAATGATGCGGCTCACTTTCATCTGACCAGGCATAATAAGCAAAATTACCGGTACTGGTATAGAGAAAACAGTCAAGAGTCTCTTCTCTTGAAAAGCCCCTACATCTACAAAAAATTGCTGCCTGGATAGCCATCTGCTCAAAAAGAGCATTAGCAGCAAACTCTTTCAGAAACACAGTTAATTCAAAAAGAAGCTGTTTGATGCTTCAGGAACATGGCATGGAACACACCCATTAATTATTGTGCAGTCCTCTTAAAAACATTTTTTGAAATTCTCTATATAAAGTCTAATACAAAATTTTAAAAAATTAAACATGGCTAAATTTTTACAGCTTGTTCTGACCAAGATTTTCATATTGAGCATTTTTCATTTTATCATAAAAGGCAGCCAAAGGCAGCGAGAATTAAAAAAAAAAAAACCCCACTTTTCCAAAAAAACTAACCTATGTTATCTAAAAAACACCAACACCTGACATAATCAACTGAAAACGAAGCATTTTATTACATATTAATAGTTTAACATGAAAAAAAAAGAAAGAAAGAAAAATATATAGCTGACCCGCCTGACGTTGCCCGGGCCCGTGATAATAAAGTTAAACAAACCAAAAGTTTGTATGATTTTATAACTTTAACTTGATAAGGATGCATAATTTTCCAATAAAAAAAATCCAAGATTTTTAATAATTTTATACAGTTTCGAATAGCACCATTCCAAATTTTTATTTACTTGTTTTGTATCTTTCTTTATTCAAGAAATAACGGACATCTTGTCTGCTATGCTTGCTCGTAGGAAAAAAAAAACAACACATTTTTTTTTTCTGCAGTCAAATAAATGCGAAATAATAAATGTCTTCGGTTATAAGAATCGGATAATCTTAATTTTTACAAACTTGTAATGTGGAAACAGAGAGGATTTGAAAGGTGTTAATTTTAAAATCGTAGCTTAATTAGAATTGTTAATTTGAGTCACCTAAAAAATGTCTTAGTAACTCTTTCTTTGCGGTTTCATTATCGAGACACCTGTGGCGGCTCAAATTTTTATCAAAAAACGTGTTGATCATTGCAAGATTAAATTGCTCGAAAAATTAAACATTTTTCTAATTAATATTTCTGAAAGTTGTGGATGGAATTTTTTGAAATTTGACTTTTTGAATTTGCGATTGTTTGTGTACATAGATCTGCAAATTCTCGTGTCGAAACACCTAACAGTTTCTGTTATTTAGACATGTGTCGAAAAGGCGTAGTTGTGGTAGCCCATTGTGGTAGCCCAACCTTTCTCCAGTAAACCTAAAATCTTTCCTCCCTCTCCCAACACACAACTCATTTTGCGGTTTCACATTTCTTTTGCACCATTTGCAGAAAAATATGGCATTTTAGAAGCAATGGTTAATGAGAAACTAATATCTTGGGTAATTATCAAAATATTAAAATTCTGAGACTCAGGTGCACATGGCCAGACCTTGGACTATTCACACCTAAATTTTTAGACTTCTAGGTGGGCTAGATTTTGCGAGCCATCGCAGACAAAAACACACACACACACAGAGCAAAATTTTCCTTTATTAATATATTTATATATATATATATATGTAGATCATTCTAAATTTCTATTATAACAAGAAAATCTGTAAAAATGAAGCTCGTGTTTGCCAGAATTCTGTAATTGTTAGCTTAAATTATTTTAAAATTAAATAAAGCACTCCTTAGGTATTTTTAACAATTTTTATTATTCTAATTGGTGCATAAAAACAGAACAAAACAAAAAAAGACTAGTCTAATATTTGATGTAATACTAGAGTGGGTTTTTTTTTTAAGGAAACATTTCACTGTGGGTTTAAGAAGACAGCACAATACTTCCATAGTCCGAAAAAAAAGCGAACCATACTTTATGCAAGACAGAACAGTTCCTCACTGTTCTCACGAAAGCCACGACATCAGTGAAGAGCACTTTCTTGACAGAGTTATCAGCCTGAATTTTGAAAACTGATATGGATGGGATGTTCAGTGGCCACCGTGTCCCCCTAACACCAATCCATGTGATTATTTCATCTGGAGATAACTGAAGGATATATGCTATCGAAATTCACCATCAAATCTCGATGAATCAGAACAAACAATTCAAGAAGTGCTAGAAAACATTCCGCCAGCCAGTTTTCTTGAGGTTTCAAAAAAAGACATGAAATGGTTGTTGACATGGGAGATGAACATATCAAACCATTTTTATAATGTTATTCTACTCCAGGCTTCATTTTGACATTAAAATTTCGAATATAAAACGAGTACAAACAAAGTTATTGACCAAAACCTGTGTATGGATTTCTTTTGACGGATCCTGCAATTTTCTCTAATAAAAATTGGCACACAAATACTACTTCACATATTTCAACAACTACGTATGCAAAGCTATGGGTTTTACTAATTTATAATAAAATACATAGAGACAAATTCCTGCATAATACTTATCATTTGAAAGTTTATTGCAGAACACTGAAAAAAATTCAGCTATGGAGATCTATTAATAAAACAAGCAAAAACTAAAGTAATTAAAGATTACCTACAGTAAACATAAAAGAAATAATTACTTACCAGAAATTTTTTTTGCTAAAAACGTAATTCCTAAACATCTTCTTGACTTTTCCTAACACAGCGTGCAACTTTCCTTTTGAATTCTACATAATTTTCCCTCCACTCTTTCTAAAATTAGAGATCATTTATTAATATAAAAAAAAGTTGAAAACCAAAGTCAAATGAACAAAATTGATAGAAACTTTTCATTAATATACCACCAAGATTCACTATGAATAAAATATATTACACCAAGATTAAAGTTTACTACACAAAGATTAAAATAAATCAAGATGAATACAAGAACGCACAGAAGTTATCATTTAAGATTTTAGGATAATTATAGCTAATAATATATATTATAGCGGTATAAAAGCTTCATGAGGAGATTGTCAGAAAGTTTAACCTCATTTTATTCAGCAGGGAAAGAAGAAAAAAAAAAAATCATGTTTAAACCAGTTATGTTATCGTTTTGCATGGTGACAGACTGATTATAAATAGGGCCTTATAAATTATGCAGAAAAATGAGGGAACTATTTTTTCCAGAAATGTATTATTTGCTTACTTGTTACAGCTAGAAACAAACAATCAAAAAATTATTACTAACAGAAAATGTCAGTAATACAATATTTTAATTATTAACAAAGAGATGATTACTTACAAAAGTAAAGGCAAAAAAATTCTTAACACTTAAAAATAAGATATGCACAAAGGTATTGTACAACATGCACAAAGGTGTAACCTTTATTGTTTATTATATTGAGGTTTTTAGGTGTGTTCGTAATTATATAAATACGTAGCACCTATTGTCGTGGTCTGGTCCGTCCATCCGCATATAACAACGAAAAAACTACCCAAACGAATTGTTTGAAATTTAAAATATATTATCTTTGCAGAATTTTGTCGAGACATTTCAAATTTTTTTGAAAATCAAATCAAAACTTCAGAAAATATTAATAAAAACATTCATTAAGAAATTTGATTTTTTCTTTCTTTCTTTTTTTGAAAAAAAAAATCTGCTTTTTTGTTATAGGAGCTTCTGCGGTTTAATCGTCAAGCAACCGAAATACTTACACCTCATTTGTCATGTTTGGCGTACAATTTCAAACTTGTTTTGCCTTTATTTGTGTATCAGATAAGTTTTTTAACATTTTATTGCGATTACTTAGAATTTATTAAAATACAGAGATGTTAATACAGTGGTCAAAAACTGTCATCGTTTTGTATTATATATTTGGCCATAACCTGACATTGCTTTTCTGACAGTCTACAGAATTAGGCAATACTAAGAATACATATCTTTATGCGTTACATTTTGAAAGCTCTCTAAAACTGCTTCTGAATTTCGAAATTTCAAAACTGTCGACACATTTAGAAGTACAAATATTCTTATAAAAAGGTTGAATTATCCTAAAGTGAGACATCTTACTAAAAAGTTATAGGTGCAGGGATGTTAATTTGCACTAATTGACTACGAAGCTTTTTAGGCCAAGATGAGAGAAATAAAAGAAGTTCTTAAGTCAGCAAATTCATTCTGCATTGGTTCTGATGAAGCACTCACAATAAAGAAAATCATGTTTTACATACTTTTTCAATTCTACAATTCACAGATTCAATCGAAAACAATTTAAATAGAGGCTGTGAAGTGTCTTACAAATATAGAGATTTATTTCAACAAAGTATAAAGTTCAAGTCACTATGAAGTGAAGGGAAGAGAGGATTTACATGTTTGTCTCATCTCATAATAATTTAAGAAAAATAGTTGGGAAGGATTGAAGGCTGCTGAAGTTAACTTTTAGAATTAAAAACAAAGGAAAGATGGCAGGGAAAAAAAAAAAAAAGTCTTGGGATAAAAATATGCAGAAAAACTTAATGAAATAAAAATATGGGGAATTTTTAGGATTATGTGGAGAATTATTGAAAATGCAGAATTATGCTTTTAGGCATAATTTATAGGGCTATAATTATGAAATTTGTTTATATCAAGTATGAAGACATCTAGTTTTATCTTCTTATTACTTATTATTCCATATAAATAAATATATATATATATAAACTATGTAATGCTGAAAATGGCAAACTTTTCATCAATAGAAATAAAGTAAATGACTAATGCCATATTACATACTAACATTACAAAGTTTTTCATTTCAGTCTGCACCTCTGTGATTTCAGTTTATAATACAGAAATTTTGATTAAGAAGTTAAAGATTTTTAATCTTTATATATAAAGAATGTCTGTCCCATAAATTATCTAAATATTTGTAGCTCAATTTTATTAATTTCCAAGACTATTTGTGATCAGTCATGGCTCACAATATTTAATTCGAAATTATTGGTGACATAATTAACATGTTACATGTTGCATGGAAATATTTTTATCTATGTGCAGAAAATATTAATTTCTTTAATTTAAAAAAAAGGGGTGGAGGGGAGAAAGGGAGAGGGGGGGGGGAGAGAGAGAGAGAAGATACTTAAATTTTAAACTTAGGATATAAAAAACAATTTACTGTCTAAGCCAATCAATATTTATTGATATTTCCTTTCATGTTAATAAGAACTTTTATGCAGTCTTTCTGCATGCTTTACTTTTTTGGTTTTATATTATTTTAGAATTGTGATGCAAGAAATTTACGAGTTTTTCTATCAGTTGTCTCTTGTTCATGACAATTTTCTTGGCTTTTTCCCTTTTTGTGAAATTTTATAGGTTTTTGACACAACGTTAAGATTAGGAGAGTTTTCTTTCTAAAGTACAGCTACTTTGTTTTCTGCAATGCCAAAAAGGTAATAATTCTTCTTGCTTTATGACAAGCAGCAGAATTATATATCATTAACATATTTTCTTCAACATTTAGAGCCAATCCTGTAACTGGGAGGTATCAGACGACTCCTTAATAACCAAGGGAAATAATCAAGAAAATCACAATCAACGAAAACTAATAGATGAATGCCACACCACAATCCTTAAACAAAAGGAAGTGCAGAACCATGCACTAAGACAGGCATGTCAAACACGTGGCCCGCCGACAAGTTACCTGTGTCCTGTGTTTAATTTAGTAGTTAGAACACGCATGCGGAAAATACACTTTGTACGAACCACAGTCACCTGACTCTGAGCAAAAATCTCGGAGACTCAGAGCAAAAATATACTATTGTTGCTCTGAGGCGGCACGAACACACTTATACAAAACTGTGGTTTCAGAGATGGCAAGCGTTAGAGAAATATGTATGCCAGGTTTTACCAGTTTGGCGGGCTTTATTTTTATTTAGAATTTTTGAATAGTAATATTTGTCTTATTTTTTTTCATCAATAAATAAGGAGAATACTTCTCTTCAGAATATGGTAGCATTCTGAATTAAAACAATAATGCATGAATTTTTTTAAAGCAAAACCGACTTCGTTTCTAATTCATTATACTTACATATTGTTGCAAATTTCTCAAGTATGGAAATTTTTAAATATAAAAAATTTCTCAAGTATGGAAATTTTTAAATATAAAAAATTTCTCAAGTATTTCTCTAATGTATGAAAAATTCATCAATGAATAGATATATAAAAATCGGTGCATTTTTCCGGGAGTTGTGTCAATCTCATTTTGAGCTAAAGCTTTGATTTTTGAAGTTTTTATAAAAATAACTTTGTTCTAATCATCAGATTTTGACTATATTCAAATGGGACTTTACACTTTCATACAAACAAAGCATTATCAAAATCTGTATACATGTGCGTGAACAGGACCAAAACATACACACATATGGGTCGAACTGATAACCTCTTCCATTTTTTGAAGCTGGTTAAAAATCCCGCTCATCTGGCAACAGTGACCTATATAGGCAGATATAACTCAATTTTAGATTTTAGCACAAAAAAATTATGTATGCAAAGATAACCAATCGGAACGTAGCAAAGAGTGGGATCTCGAGTCTGAAAACATAAAAATTCATAACATTTTTAAAGTATATTACATGTAATTTTTATTTGTTTTAGGTCGAAACGAATATTTTATTTTACTACTTTCTTCAATTTTACATCACTTTACAAAATAAAATGCTTTATTTATTAAATATTAGGAAGTGTATTGAAAATTAATAAAATACGTCGCTAATTGAACAGTTAAAATAAAAAAAAAAATCAAAATATAAAATTAAATAGTTTTAAATGAGTCGCTTTGAAAGTGACAAAACTATCTTTTTTTTTTTTGCTTGACACAAAAATTCTGAATATGTTATCAAGGTTCTTCACTTGGGCTTTAGTCGAACATATGAATTTAAGCTCTTTAATTATTTTCAAAAATTAGGTTACTAATTGTGTATGATCTTTCTGGAATCCTGCGTGTAATCCTTCTTTCTTTTTTTCTTTTTTTAAAAAAAATAAATATGTACACATACTTTCTTGACATATTCCCATACATCCCAAGATTTATAAAAAAGAAAAAAAAAAAATGTTAAAGCCATTATGAATAAATACGATAAACTGAAGATGAACATTGAAGAATTTTTTAAAGGTGATTTACAATACAATTATATTCAAAATAAAACTGAAATGTTATGTTTGATATGAAGGCATTCTGGAGTTTGGAAAGAATGTAACATTAAGAGTTGTAACAACACAAATTATAAAGTAAACTTATAAAAATCTGGCTAAACATCGGAAAGATAAACTGTCACAATTGAAACTGATACTTCTTAAAAGAGAATCAAAGTGCTTTCACGACGCCTATTGAAGAATACGCATTTGCTTTAAAAAACTCATTGTCTTTATTACATTAAATGTCCCGTCAGTCTAAATCATTCAGTACAAAGTTGAAGAAATGATGTCTAGAGCAGTTAAAGAAATTTTAAAATACTATAAGCATAAATACCATTCCTAGAAAGTTTTATGTATAGTGGATTGATTTATAAAAGCTAGATATGTGCTTAAAAACTTATAGTGTTTATAAAGTTATATTCGTACGCACATGCCTAATCCTCGTTAATCTAGAAAATATCTTCAAAATATGGGTAGTGAAGATAAACAGATCTACCTTCTTATAAAGATATTTGACAGCTTTCCATCATAAAGTTTTAACTGTTAATTTCAAACTGTTAAACAAGGTTACAATTTTCAATTAAATCGACAAATTATTAATGTGGATTATTAAAAGATCACCAATAGACAAAGTGTTTAAAATTTTCATTTCAAATTACAAAGCATCTGAGTAAATTTCAAATTCAAGGCAAATTTTAAAATGTTATTTTCAGGGTTGGGTTTCTTCCGGAAGAAACTAGTTTCTTCCAGGACAGTGTAACTGGAAGAAATGGAAACTGGAAGAAATGGAAAAAACTGGAAGAAATGGAAGAAACCAACAGAAAACAAAACAGATGCTCAAAATTAAAGTTTATTAACTATATAAAAGAGTTAAATTCAAAACCTAATTATATTAAATTGGAAACTTTAATATGGAAAAATAAGTTATTTTTTAATAAACTTCAGGTTCAGCAGGTATTTACAGGTTATGTTTTTTACAACTTTAGATGTAGGTAGGAGGGTTATTTTTTCATTGTTTATGTATTTATGTAAAAAAAACTACCTACCAATTCTTTACTTATCATATAAAAATGCAATATTTTAAAAACAATTTGTAATTGATTTTGTATATTTTGTTTAAATGTATTTGGTACATTTCCGTTAGTTATACCAACACCATTGTCGTCTCCAAGCGTAAATCGTTACAAGCGTAAAAAAAAAGCACAAAATGGAATTCATGTGAAATGATTAGTTTGAAAAAAACGTTGTTGGCACAAAATTGAGCAATTAAAAATATAACATTTGAAAATTCCAGACTTTCATGAATTATTTTATTAAATCAATACAAATATTGACTTAAAATAATAAAATAAAACTCAATTTATGGCTAATGGCATTAACTACAGGCATGGAATTGTAAATGTCTCTTAGCATTGCAGTAATCATTTCACTTTTTGAAATAATACTTTTTTTTTTTTTTTTTTTTTTAAATAAAAGAGTTTATTTATGTATCCAAAGTCCTGAAACAGTTTTATTGCAGCTTCCTCATCACCTGATAACTGCCAAATGATAAAATCCATATCCGTTTCAACAATAAATGTAAGTTACAACTTAATATTAAATATTTTCTATTTGAAAAATAGCAAATTAAGATGTTTTGTGAGGTTACGATTAAGTAATGATAATTTAAAAGATTCACGTTCAATTAACAGCAAATCACAATGTTTGGCACGGTTTGCAATAAAAACCCATTGCACGTTCAGGGTTGAAATAAATGGCACATTAGCATACATTTTGGCATGGTGTTAGTATAACGGAAAAGTACCATTTATTTTATTCAGGTACGCAATGATTGGAAAGCTTTAGACAGGTGTGTGATCTTGGCTAAAAAACTGGTGTAATTATCAATTTATCATGTATAGTTAAATTTTTAAAGGTCTCATTAAATTTACTTAAGGTTATCTATTAGAAAAATGCTATTATTTTTATTGTATGTTACAAAGTTGCAACTTATATGATAAATTCCAAAAGAAAAACAGTTTCTTCCATTTCTTCCACTTGGAAGAAACCTATTTCTTCCCGCCGGTTTTTTCCACCTTGGAAGAAACTTGCCAACTCTGGTTATTTTGCTATTTCATAGCATTAGCATTTTCAAACAGAATTTATTACTTAATTCTTACTTAGAACTATTACTTAGAATTTATTACTTAATTTATTACTTAATAGAATTTATTACTTAATAACAATTTTCAAAAAGAAAATATTTTTCATTTTAAATGTTGCCAGGCATCATTACAAAAATCGTTTGAGTGGAAATTTTTAGAATATACTAAAAATAGATTAAAAATTGAATTCAAAAGATTTTTGAATTTCAAGAAATACGAAAATAAGTTTATAGATTTATTATTGCAGTTCGATCAAAATTCAATGCCATTCCATATTAGAGCAAAAATATATGGATATGTAGTTTAAAATTTTGTAATTATTCATAAATAGAGAGATTTTTTTTTATTATTATTATTATAGTGTGAAATTAGAGAGTATGTTCAGTAGCACACGTTATACGACATCTTTGTGTAGCTGCCAACCTTTTGCTATTTTTTAAGCCAAATAAACATAATTTGAACCAAAAAATGAATTTAATAAATTATATCAAATAATTCGCTCATAAATACAAGACAGTTTATTAAATAAAGTTTATTTTTCAAAATATGTTTATTTTTACTTGAAGAAAACACGGAAGATTGGAAGCTACACTGCAAAAAAAAACTTGTTGATTTTGCAGTATAATACTTGCATCCCAGCTGCCAGTATTATACCGTATAATGAACAATAATAAACAGTAAAATAAGCAGTAATACGCTACCACGCATACTGTAAAATCAACAATTTTTTTTTGCAGTGTATACTTTTGCTATATCATTATTAACAAACCAGCCTATACAATCAATTTTTAAAATAAATACAATTGGAGAAAATTCAATTCAAAGTCTGTCTGTACTAAATTTTATGAGTTTGGTTGATAAAAAATAATTGAGTATTTTTTTTTTCTTCGAAAAATAAGGTAAAATAAACTATGTATAATAATAACTTAGGAACTTTGAGGGAATATTTCTTTATGGCTGTGTTTCATACATACAAATTTTATCCTGTGCAATGGTAATTATACTATCTTCTTTTTTTATGTGGCCCGCAGGTTTGTATACAATGCTTAATTTGGCCTGTAGTGGTAAACGAATTTGACATGCCTGTGCTAAGACGTCATAACATTAAATAAAATCTCAATAAATATTGATTAATTTTAAAATTTCAGAAATTTTTCTAATAAATTTAACAAAATTAATATTTCATTCTTAGAATAAAAATATTTGCATGCAGTAAATAGGCAATTTATCACCAACAATATCAAATATTCCTTCTACAACTGTCATGATTGTCGGTATTAATTTGGTAATCTACTAAGAAACATATCTGAAGAATATTTTACTTATAGACATGACACCAGCTTCACTATTAAGAATACACAATTTTAAATACAAAAAAAAAAAAAAAATAGTAATCTAAACAGGTTTCTCTCGATTAGTGCAGTTAATTGATTCCACAATATCATCACACTAATCAAAACATACATTGATTGGGGAAAATTACAATAGATCCACACAAGATTATTTTTAACACAATTATTTAAATTGGTAAAGAAATCATATGAGATGTAATGGCAGAGAGTATGGTATTTTCATCCAGTTGGAAAATTACATCTCAACCAGTGGACCCGTGCGAGGATTTTGCAGTGTAGTCTAATATTTTTTAGCAATACCTAATATTTCTGAGATGCAGATTTAAACTTTTAAAGAAAAAATAAGGATAGAAATATCTGAAAACAACATTAATCAAGCCAGAATATCATCTCATTTATTCCATCAAAGTTACAGTAAAAACTGATCCAAGATAGCAAAATGCACACGCGAAAAAAAAAAAAAAAAAAAAAAAAACAGTCGTATTTTAACTACATTAGAAGATGACGTCACTCGCTTCGGAAAAAACTGAGAAAAACCTTTCATTACATTTAAGAAAACAATGCTGATTAAAATTTTAATTAACTGCAATTTTGTTTCTATCGATCGATGGTGTTTTTCCCCTCTAAACATATCTAGTTTCCTTTTTTAATCATAAATATAAAATAAACCCACGCGCAGGTGTCACATTTTATACTTGTTGGACTTATGTATTTTACACATTATGTATTACGTAAATAATGTACTCTTATTACATATGCCACGGTTGTACTATTTTTTTTTTTTTTTTTTTTTTTTTTTTTTTTTTTTTTTTAATAATCATTGTTGAACATCACATAACGCGGTATTTTATTTTTGTGTCAACACTCATTTGAGGAAAGTTTTCATTTCATTTATGAAAACTATGTCGATTTAATTTTTAACTACAATTTTTAATTAAAAAAAGTTTTAACGAAATGTTAAGTGTGCTATGTCAGAAGCCTCTTCAAAATCCTTTCATATGGTATCTCATTTATCGTTCTGCGTTTTATATTTGCTTAGAAAAAGGGATGTTGACAGCAGAAATAATATATAGGATAGATGCATAGCCAACTTTCTCAAAATCTAACATAGATAAATAAACAATATAATAATGTACTATGATATTGTTTAAATGTGTTATTGTTAGAAAATATGCATTACAGCTTGATTTGAAACTTTTAAATAAAAGTTATCTAGGTTAGGGGCCGTCTACAAATGATGTCACGCTTGGAGGGGGAAGGGTTCATGAAATTGTGACAGTTTGTGACAAGGGGGTGGATGGGGGTAACAAGAAGTGTGACAACACACATTTTAGTTAAAATAAAATCATTTAAAATCAGCAGATTCAATTTTGAAGCTATTTTGAAATTACCAGAATTTGAGGGTATTTTTTAATCTGGCTAAAACAACTTTATTGTGATTTGTTTTCACTTATATTCCTTTCTTTAAAAAAAATATATTTTATTACTAATTGTATTACTTTATTGTATATTAATTATGTTTTCTGTTGTAAACCTTAATCTTATTTCACACAAAATAAGTACACGAATCATTTTAATTGTTATGCTCACAAATGTCATTAGTTAAAAGTTTAAAAATAAAATTTTAAATATGATCTATAACGTAGTGCTTTGTTTCTGAACTGCAAGTATATATCTATGTAATATAGCGTGACATGTGACAAGGGGGGAGGGGGGGTAGGGGGTATTGTGAAGTGTGACTAAGGGGGGAGGGGGGTAAAAATATTGAAAAAAAGTGTGACTTCATTTATGGACAGCCCCTTACACAAATTTCCATTAACATTAAGATGCAAGCTAATTTAATAAATGTCATTTAAGAAACACTAAATCTGATTTTAAGTTCAATTCTGCATAATAAAGGCCTTTGTCAGATTGTTGTACCATTGGTCACATTTCTAGTCAGATTTATGTTTTTATAACAATTTGGTGCTGTTTGGTTGGCAATTTCAGATAATTAATTCAGTGTTTTGCATACTAATGTAAACTTTCTCTACATTAATAGATGGATCACCAGAAAAACAATTACAGCACTAACTGAAACCGCACAAAGCAAGAGAAACCTATAATCAGGGATCTGTTTAGGAAAAAATTGGGTCCTTTAAAGGATTCTTCACAAAATTTTTCATTTAAAAAAAGGACCCTTCACAAAATTATTTCCCCTAAAACAGGACACTTCACAAAATTATTTTCCCTAAAACAGGACCCTTCACAAAATTATTTTCCCTAAAACAGGACCCTTCACAAAATTATTTTCCCTAAAACAGGACCTTTCACAAAATTCTTTGTCTTAAAAATAGGTTTTTCACAAAATGTTTCCATCTTTAAACCAAACATTTCACAAATTAATCATTTAAAAGTAAAATCTGACCTGTCACTTTTACATATATAAAAAATGTATGTATTTTATATCCATATATCTTCTTAAAAATGCATAAACAAGAACCTGAATATAACGACTAATTCAAATTCACAAAAATATGATTTGATTTTTCACAAATATAAAAAGCTGTTCACAATTTCACAAAAACAGGAACCTGTGAAAAAAGTCTGGACAGACCCCTGATAATGTACTTTAGTTTAAATCAGCTGTAGTGACAGAGGTAGTGTTTCTCAAAAAATCCATTTCACAATATTAAGCATAAAACAAACACAAGAAATTGAGATTTTGCAACAACTATTTTTGGCTTCAGTTTACAAAATATATTCTTTACTTTATATCTTTATAAACTAGTCATAATAAAACAAACTGAACACCTTCACAATTACAAATTCATATATATACACAATTTTCAAGCTCTAAGGTCAAAAATCAACATTCTTTTATAAAATCAGACTACTGTCATTATAAGAAAGTAAAATAACATCTTTGAAGCAGGGAAAAATATATATATATATAAACATAAGGATGTTTTTACAAGTAAATGACACTAACTTATAATCTTTGTAACCAACAAACCCAAATATTAATTTAGGTGAACAGACTTATGGATCAGTTAAAATATATTTAGCAGTCATATCTAAAATAAAAATTTAAACTGTAAATAGATAACAAAACAAAACCAGCAATCTTTCCCAGATTTTATAAAACCAATTTGAAACTTAGGAATATCATATTTTAAGACTATATAATCTAATGCAAAACTTTCAGCTTTCTAAAACTCTTATATTTCAAAAGCTTTTTTTTTTAATTTTTTTAAATCAACTAAAAATTTACATTTTATTCTTTTTATATAAAGTTTCAAAGTTTTATCATAACTAATTTCTAAACTGTAAAGGAGGGGAATAATACGTGGCCTTTCATCAAAAGACAAATAATGCAAAAAAGATTCAGAACTTTGGCAATTGAATTTTCAAAGCACTGAATCTATAGATTTTTATTTCAAAGCTATAACATTTTGGTGCTTTTTGTTTTCCTGCATCCATGCTACACAATGTATCAATCAAAATCTATCATGTTTTATTCGCCTATAAAAAAACTAAGAAGATTTTATAATTTTACCCCCAGATGTATTAAAAGTGAAATTTACTGTCTAACAAGGATATACATTACGATTTAGCAATAGGCCAGTTAAAACAATTTTATAAATGATGATCAGAGCCATATTTAGGATGTTTGTTCCCCCAAGTACAATAATTTATTTTACACCTTCCTTTTTCCTTAGTTAAATTACAGCATTAGTATGTATTTATAGATCCCCACCAATAAGCTGTGGAATTATTTGCTTCAATTTTAAACTATGTATGTTGGAGTATTTAAAAAATGAACATACAATAAATAAAACAAATGCGCTATTAAAAAATATATTGATTATTCTGAAGACAAAAATATGTGATTTAATACAAAGAAAATTAAATTATTGTAATTGTTGTATTAAAGTATTAAATACAAAGAAAATCAGTAAAATTTAAGTCCCCGTAAAATATATTTAGTCAGGCAAAAACATACAATAGAAATGCAGAGAAAAGCCTACTACCACATTATAAATTTTAATAGGCGCATTTACAAAAATTGTTAAAAAAATAAAACACAATTTAGTCAGTCAAAATTAAATGCATAAACACTACAAATTAAGAAACTACTTCCCTCAAACGAAAACACCTGTTTGCTACTATGGAGGAAATATTTTAAAATATTTCGTTCGCATTTAAATATTTTTAAACGATTTTTTTTTTTTGGCATTGAATAGCTGAGATTGATCTCTATGCAGGCCCTTTCTTACTTTTTCGATATGGTTGCAGATTTTTTAATTGGGGATACTTTCACTTTTGAAACCGGTTCCGAAAGTGAAAGTATCTTAAAAAAAAAAACAGAATTTGAGGGTATTTTTTAATCTGGCTAAAACAACTTTATTGTGATTTGTTTTCACTTATATTCCTTTCTTTAAAAAAAATATATTAATATTTTATTACTAATTGTATTACTTTATTATATATTAATTATGTTTTCTGTTGTAAACCTTGATCTTATTTCACACAAAATAAGTACACGAATCATTTTAATTGTTATGCTCACAAATGTCATTAGTTAAAGTTTAAAAATAATCTCTTAATCAAAATTGAAAAAGTACAAAAGGGCCTGCATAGAGATTGACCTCAGCTATCCAATGCAAAAACACAAAAACAAAAATTTTTAAATATTGAAATGCGAACGAAATATCTTAAAATATTTCCCCATAGGATTAACATTAGCGAGCAGGGGTTTTCGTGTGAGTGAAGTAGTTTCTTAGGTCATTTTTTTCAATATTCTAAAAGATGTTTATTTTATAGAAAGGAAAAAGATGCTGTTTAGTTCCCGGGAACACGATTGTGAGTATATCGAAATTATAAGCAAGTATGGATGAATTTGAATAAGAAAAGTTTTAAGCATAAACAATGTCTTTTTTTTTTTAATTACCCTGTAATTAAATGAAGATAAAATAAATTAAAAATTACTGCATATAGTGTACGGGTACACAGCTGCACTGCTGACAACCAAGATACCACTATTTTTTTTTACACAGAATAATTTGTCTTATTTCAAAATTTTGTTGTTAAATAAATTGAAGATGACTAATTATTTTTAGGCAAAAGGGTTGCTTGTACAACACTAATATTATCTCTAACTATAATAAAGGAGGAAGTTTATATGCCTGTCTTGATGGGAAGGTACCTCTATGCATGTAGTTCTGCTCGTTAAAGCCTGATTAAAAATAAAAAAAATTGAAATAGATTTTAAATTTAATTTTTTATGCAATTTTCAGCGATTTTTCCACATTAGTAACAGGAATCTGGTTCCAATCTTTTCACCCAATATAGTAAATTTTGTCCACTTTTCAATAATTATGCAGAATTCGTACAGAGATTTTAATTTTTGGCAAATTTTTTTCAACACAAAGAAATTTTGCACAGATTGCTTGGTTGGTTGCCATTTTGGCCTCAGATATGCTCAAAATAGTCTTTTCTCTCTCTCTCTCTCTCTCTTTAGCTTGGAAAGAGTTGATAATTCTTCACAGATAAAAAAATTTGGATTTTAAAAGAAAAGTGCGAGTTCTTAATTATCCAGATTCGGATTTTTTGATTAGATTTATTAATTTTATTTTTTAGGCATTTTTTCATGTTTTGCAACATTTTTAGTTTCAAATGACATCACAAATCCCCCACTGGAAGTGAATCAGTATTGGACGGCCGTTGTGATGGGAGCTGAGAGGATTATCGGCTGAGCTGGTAGTCAACCAGGCAACTGTGATTGGCAGATGAAAAGGTCATCAGCTGATTGCAATTCGAACAGCAATTTGTGAATTTTTTAGATTTAATTTATGAGATTTTTAGAGTATTTTTTTTTAAATGTACGTGACGTCATTTACATATTTGATTTCAGAAATTGCCAATGGTAACTTACAGTATTTGCATGTCAAAACAAAAAGAAAAAAATGTCATTTTTCTTCTGTTTTAAAAGTTAATTCCTAATTTTTTAAGGTCGTTGGTTTATTTCTGAGGGGGGAGGGGAGTGTCCAGTTGTAATTTAAATATAGTATTAATGCTCTGATCGAAACGCCCCCCTCCCTAAAATCAGAACTTTTTTATTATTAGTCCGATTCAAACAAAACCTTTTTTAACATTCTTCTCAAGTCCCTCAGTATTTTTTGGGGTTCTATGGGCCCAATTTCAACCAATTAACTTAACACAAACTAATTAAGATACAGATTTGGCACCTCCTGGTGGTAAAAAGTGGAACTAAAAGATTTTGCAGCACGTCTGTCAAATGGTGTCATAGGCAGCAGGGACATGAGCCTGAGTTTCGATCGGATATTTAATCTTTGTCCGATTCAAACAAAATCTTTTCTAACATTCTTCCGTGGCCTCCCAGATTCTTAATAAACTTTGGTATAATTTTTTCAGCCCTTGGTTACCAACATTTATGAATATTAATATCCAGGGGTGTGATTTATTTTCTCGAGCTCTACGGTCCAATTTCAACGGAAATTGGTTCATTCAACTTAACATGAACTAATTAAGACATAGATTTGGTGCCACATGGCAGTGGAAAGTGGAACTAACAGATTATCTGCATGTGCAGTGCACAGCATGCCTTCAATATGGTGCCATAAGCAGCGGAAACAAGTGCTGCAGTTTCATTCGAAAAGAGGTTTATTTAGAACAGAATGCTCCACTTGGTGGTGGAAACTGGAACTAAAAGATTTTGAATTACGTGAGCAGCATATCTACTATACACAGTACTGTAGGCAGCGGGGACACATCTCAAAAATTTGTTTAGAACAGAATGCAACCCCTGCCGGCATTTGAGGAGGTGGTATTAAATTAACTTCCGCACTTCAGAGTCCATCTCTCTATTTAATTTACGAAAGACAAAGAGTTGTGGGACCGGGCAACGCCGCGCTGATCACCTAGTAGTGTATAAACTCATAATAAATATTTCCATATGGACTACCACATGAAACATATTGTTTGACTGATGTTTATTCTTTGCTACAAAATAACTTCGAATGCACAAAAATGGCACTGTGTAGTTGGAAATTTGAAGGGCATTGTACAGTAAGGTGGGCCGAAAAAAACTTTTCTCTAGAGCAGCTTAGTAAAATGCAAAAAAATTTTTTTTGGTTTTAGATTCGCTATACCGCGAAACGCTTACAGGGGTCACATTCACTCAGGAAAAATTGGAGCAGGTTTTGGAGCAGTCAAAAACGGCTTTTGGAGCAGGAAAGTGAGTTTTTGGAGCAACAAAAAACAACTTGTGGAGCAGGAAATCGAGTTTTTGGAGCAGCAAAAGCTCTTCTTTTGAAAATAAATTCAGTATCACCATTGTACCCAACACATATGTTGAAATCTCATACAGTACAAAATCTATACTCCGGACCTCAGCGATTCCAAATTTCGGATCATTTGCCATAAAAAATAAAGAAATGAAAAGTAATTTAACCCCTCCCTTACTCCATGAAATATTTATATCAAGGATGCATTAGCAATACTACTATCTAGTACCGTGTGGCCATCACAAAATATTCTTCTATATAAATTAAATCGTCTGCAACAAAAATTAAATGCCAATGAATTAGAGCTTGAGATTAGCTATCGCAGAAGTCATGAAAACAAAACATAGCAGCGACACTTGTCAGGCAGTATGCACCCAAGACTAACAGAGTCTGAAATTTCATGAAATTCTGTGCATTAGTTCTTGAGATATAGTTATTGCACAAATCGTGAAAAATGCAGCAAAGCAATGCCCCCTGTCAGACAATTTAAACCAAAACCTAATCAGCATTTATTTATGTCAAAGTGTAAATCTGAATTTTGAAGAAATTCCGTGCATTAGTTCTTGAGGTATAGCTATCAAGGAAATCATGAAAAATGCAGCATAGCAGCTGATCTTGATTTCAGATCGTGGATTTGATTTTTAAAAATTAAAAAAGGGGAAATTTGCCGTTCGGCGGAAAAATGGCACAAAGAAATCCAATTTCACCGTAGAAAAGAAAAAACAAAATGCTCGTTTTGGAGCAGAAATAGTAAAAAAAATGCATTTGGAGGAGATTGTAGCAGATATTTTCATTTGGAGCAGTTTGGTGCAATTGGAGCAGGTCTGTGACCCCTGCGCTTACTTCTAGTGTATCTTAATAAAATGCAAAAACAAAATAAATTTTTGCATCTGGCAGTAGCACATCAGCCCTAAAATTTGAGGAAATATACAATTTTTATCATTTTTCTAATAAATGGAAATAAATCAAATGGCTTCTAACAACAAGTAGATATAGACATATTTTAGTAGAACAAAGTATAGGAATGATAAATAAATGAAAAAAATAATTCATTTTACAATTTATTAGTAGCGTATTATGTTTAAAGAAAATTTTTTTTTTTTTTTAAATTGACAAATTTCCATTGAAACCAAAACTTATTTTTCTCATTGTGTAAAATTTCAGTTTGTAATGAAATATAGTCCTTTACTTGTCTTTACTTTCTTTTGGTAGTTTGAAATAAAATTTGCTTGAAAAACTTGGCATCGACGTACCATCTGGAGATGTGTTATTTTATAACCACCTCTGGAATTAAGAGCTGACGACTTTCTGCGACACCTCGGTTACAAGCTTCACGCATCATTCTACTGCTTGCGTATGACATGGGTATTGGTCAAAGTTCCACCCAGCCATTGTTCCACCTGATTGGGTCCTTAGACAAAATCTATTGATCGGTGATTCTTAGCAGCAAAGATGATGGTGAAAGTGTAGTTGTGTTCCAGTGAATCATTTTGATGTAGTCTGTAGCTATGAAATTGATTTTGGGTGGTTGAAAACTCCTGACTGACTTTCGTTTAGAAGCTAAGTTTCTAACCTGTGTAATTCTTCTGAAACCTAATTCTCTTATATGATCCCTTTTAATTACTATCATACTCAAAAGCAAGTTTTCTGGATGGGCAAAAAATAGGTTTCTCTTAATTACTGAGTCAATGACTTTCAGCAAGTTTTCGGGCAGGAATCTTGAAGATTTTATAGCTTTAAATTCACGTTCTGGTCAATTTGTGAAGTATTTACTTTTTTATATGAAACCATACAGGTATATATGACTTTAGGAGAAAATAAACTAAGATCTTGTGCTCGTCTGTTAGGTTTTCAGTACTTAAATACAATCCGAGAACTCTGTTCGCCATTGTTAACCACCTTTAGTGGGAAAGTGTGCCAGTTTCAAACAGATAAATCTTCAAAACAGCTGCTTGATTTTATAGCACAATTATGTCCAGCATGTACTACTGATCTGTGTGCATTGGTCATGTTTCACCCTCTTCTGGCTCTGCTCAAAACATTGCCAGTAGCATTCTTTCTTATTTGACTTTGATTACAGCTGGATTTTAATTTCGTGAACTGGACATAGTTGGATGTGATGGCATCGTTACTAATACGGAGCAGATAACCGGTGTTATTCGCACTATTGAAGAACAAGTTAAAAGACCACTACAGTGGGGTGTGTGTCTCTTACATTTCAATGAAAAGCCATTCTGGCAACTGTGTCGAACTTTAGTTGGTGATACAACTGTGCCAAAACCATTTCGTTGTCCGATTGGCACACAGCTCAGTAAATGTGATAAACTCCCAGTGGTAAATTTTGACAGTGATGAGTGTGAGATTTCAGAAATAGACAGGAAAATTTTAAGCAGAGATCCTCTGTACCTGCTGGACATAATTTTTGCTATAAAATCAGGCAGCTGTCCTGAAGATGTAGCTGTTCATGATCCTGGCACACTTTCAAACACAAGGGGGTTAACCGAGGCGTCACAAAAGTCATCGAGTCTAATTTCAGAGATGGTTTTAAAAGAACTACACTTGTCTCAACATCATCAATGCTTTGTTTTTCAAGCAAATCTTATTTCAAACTACCAAGAGAAAGTATATATAAGTAAAGGACTATATGTCTTTACAAACTGAATATTTACACAAGAAACATGATTTTTGGTTTCAATGGAAATTTCTTAATTAAAAAAAAAATGTTTTTTAAAATGTAATACGGTACTAATAAATTGTAAAATTCATTATTTTTTACATTTATTTATCTGTCCTTGCCTGTATTATATTAAAATATGTCTACATCTACTTGTTATAGAAGTTATTTATTTCCATTTATTAGAAAAATGATAAAAATCTTATCTCAAATTTAAAGGGCCGATTCGCTACCTCCAGACATAAAAATTTATTTATTTTGTTTTTGCTTTTTACTAAGCTACCCAAGAGGTAAGCGTTTCATGGTATAGCGAAAATATTTTTTTTCGCCACCCGCTAGAAAAATGTTAAAAATAGTATATTTTCTCAAAATTTGGGGCCGATGCGCTATTGCCAGACGTAAAATTTTATTAATTATTATTTTTTTTTTGCATTTTACTAAGCTACCCTAGAGGCAAGTTTTTGGCAGTATAGCATATCAAAAAACGAAAAAAAGTTTTTTTCGGCCCACCCTACTGTACAATGCTAATTATGTCTTGAACAATTTTTGTGTGTGATTTATTAAACATAAATATATTTATATTAATAAAATGAGTATATATCAGGGTTGCTTTTCATATAGAAGAATGAAATTCCCTGACTTTTCCAGGTGTATTTTAAGAAACTTTCAGTCTAATGGTATAATATGCACTGGACACACTGAGGGTAAAAAAACAAATATTGCATAACTCGAAAATACTAAAATTTTTCAACTACAGATAACATTGCTTGAAATTTCCACTTATGCATCCCCCCCCCCCCCAACCCAAAAAACATTGCTATTAGGACTGTAATAGGAATGACATTCCTTAATAATTTATGATAGTTAGGAACTTTGAAATAAAATTTTCTTCAAACTGTAAAAAACTATACAATATATTTTCACTGAACCATAGTTGACTTCAGCAACTATCACAAATGCACCTTTACTAGTCCAACTTTAGGCGAAGGGTGAGGAGACGCAGATATGTTTTGGTGAGGTTTGAGGAGATTTGAAATGATTTATTAATTATGTTACTTGTCACTTCAAAATAACAATTATAGCAGAAAAGTTTCAAAAAAGTATTTAATGAATTTTTAAAAATTTAAACAGTGTGGATTTGCAGAGGGCAAAAGTAGGAAGGGGAAGCAGGGTGATTTAGAAAATTTCTACAGGAAAGATAGAAATGAAATTTACAATAGTAAAAACAGGGAGATTTTCCTCACATATAATGGGACAAAACTTGCACTTATTTGGAAGTTCTTAAATTTCCTGACTTCCAGTTTTTGGATATATTGGAATTCCGAGACTTATTTGCCCAATTTTTTAATTCTTTGACTTTTCCAAGTTCTCTAGGTTTTCTAGATGATGTAACAGCCCTGATATATGTGGTGTAATTTCTCATAGAATGTTTAGTGTAACACAGCACATATAGTGTTAGTTTATACACTATAATATTAGTGCTGCACAACCTTTTTGCTTGAAAATAGTTTGATGCCACGATAGTGAAAAGGTAATCTTTGATTTATTTAGTAGCAAAGTTTTTATCATTAAAGAAGACTGTCTAAAAAATAGTGGTATCTTGGTGGCCAGCGGCTGTGCACCCCTACAAGACTTCAACAATCTGAATGAAAAATTACAATTAAAAACTTAGAGATATGTTTCATGTAAAAAATTCTTAATTTTTCTTATAATTTATAAACTTTTCAGTATACTGAAAACAGAATAACAAACAGCTACATGTGCAAGAAAATATAACAGAATTTATCTTATGAAAATTAGGATATTTTGTCTAAATTTATCAGGCAAATTAAATTTTAAATTAAACAGAGATGTGTTAAAAAGAAATGGGTAATACTTACTGCTGCATCTACATTTGCAGGAGATTCATCATTAGGATCAGCTAACATGGATATAACAGAAATTAAAATAGTTTCCACAGTATGCACAGGTAACCATCGCTCAGAGGCCTTCTCATATCCAAATTTGTCATCACCAGGTTCATGCAAGATTGATATGCAGACATCACCAGTTTTATCAACTGTAATTGAAAATAAAGAATAAGCCAGTTGAAAGAAAATTGTATCTATTATTCAGACATTATTAAACAGAAAAAGAAGACATTAATTTACTTTTTCTTACTTTATAAAATTGTATTACTGTATTGTTCTCTGAAAAACTCATAAAAAAAACCACAAGAAAGCAGGATTAAATAGCTTATTACAATATTATAAAACTGTAATTTTTACTATAATAAACATTTAAAATACTTGAATATGTGTACAAAGGTAGGAGTAGAATTTTAATTTTTTTTTTTTCAAGTTTTAAAACATAGGCCTAAGTAGTATTCCTGTTAGGCCATTATTTAAGGATGCATTGTCCTGCATTTTTGGAACCTTTTGTCCTTAGCACTGCAGACTGAATGCTAAAGCCAAAAGCTTGTGTGAGTGAATCTAGTTTGCCAGAATTGTCCAGAATAGTTGCTGGAAAGTTGATAGCTTAAGCCAAAGTTTAACTCTCAGCCTGGACATTTTTTACCTAGTTTGAAAATTTTCAACTTGGATTTTTTTACTAATCAGTTTGATTGCATTAGAACAGTTACAATTTCATTACATATCCATCATTTAATATGGAGTTAATTTATCTGCTGTTGAGCTGAATCATACACTCTTAAAACTGTGCCTCTGATTTAAGAGGTACATTCTGAATTTTTGTGCCTCTGAATATTAAGAGGCACATGGTGCCTTTGAAATTAAGAGGTACATAGTGCCTTTGATATTCAGGGGCACAGCGTAAGTGCCTTTGAAATTAAGAGGCACAGTGTGCCGCTGAATTTATATATTCAAGTGCCTCTTATTTAAAAATACATTCTGTGCCTCTTATAATGGTGGCACATGCATGTACCACCATTATAAGAGGAACAGAATGTAATTTAATTATATTTTATATTATATTTATATCTTTACAGTGAATTCTGTCTACTGCAGAAAGATTTTCCAGCATGGCATATCCAAAGACATATTAAATTTTGTGTAAGGCAGAATACTATGTATAATAGAAAATTTTCTCACTCCCAATTTATTGAAACAAATTTGAAATAAATATTAAAATGTGTGTCCATGTGGCCTAAGTCAGTTCTGTGGTTCAATAAAGAACCTTGTCTACATATCAGTTTATTTTATACATATCAAAATACATAAAAGGGCATAAAAGCTTTATTAAAAACAAATAAGAAAAACGTTAAAAATAATCAGCGTAAAATAATCACAATATTGATCTTGTGATAATGACAACAATTAATTTAAAAAAGTAACTCTGATCATAAATATTTCATTACTGGTATCCTAAATGTTAAATTTATTTGAAAATAACTAATTTGTTTCATTAGTATATATTTTCATTATACTGAATTCAGATTCTAAATAAAATACGATTATAAAAACAATATCTATTACTTTCTGTAGGATGTCCGTTGATTTATTTTTGTTATTGCAGTTAAATTTCGATTACAATGGGAAATGTAGCTGAGATTAGTTAAATATCGTTGACAGATTAATATCAGTGTTTAATTCAGACATTTTTCTCCGGGAGGGATTTTTGCGGCTTTGCTTCGGGGGAGGGGGAGTTGCACTTTTGTCCATTAAAAAGAATAAAATCTCACACTTTTCGATCATTGTTCCGGAGAGGAAATGTCCCCACCCCCGGGCCACACCCTGAATTCAACACTGATTAATATAATACAAAAGAAACTGGACTCTATTAGCTATAACTATTAATAAAAAAATTAAATTTCTCAAGGGAATGATACATTTACCCGCGAAATATACATATGTTTGTAATATAAAACATTTCTTTTACAGTGTCGATTTTTATACTATACACATTCAAAGAAAATAATCAAGTACTAAACTAAATACACTTACTTATTGCAGGCTTTTCTATAACTCTCTATATTCATTATAATCCGCCGGTGGATGAATGCAATAATAACACCATTACACGTAATTTTATGTTTCCTAACATAAATTCATTGTATTTTCCACAGGAACATTTACCTGTGCGGCGTCGTTTTATATCGTAGGAAAACCTAACTCCTATTATCAGCGATTGATATTGTTGCAATCCTGAACGACAATAATAACACGAGCGTAATTAAAAAACGAAAGCACAAAACCTCTTGAGTTAAAATAATCGTCTTGCGAAAAGGATATATATATATAAACTCTGTTTGTGTCGTCAGGTACCGCTTCTCGAATAATCCACAAGAAGCCATTTCTTCTGGTCAAGCGTCCATTCTTCCTTCTCCCCTATCCCTCATTGAAAGTAAATATCCCGCGCCCGCTCAATGCATCATGGGTTAAACATTTGTACGCATGCGCGCTTCCCCACTGTACCGCTTAATAAATGACCGCTTTTTTTAAGAGGCACACATTTTGCGCCGTGACTCTGATATATTTCGTTCTGTCATCCGTGCCTCTGATAGGTTTTGAGACCTTCATTTGTGCCTCTCATTTCTTTGTGCCTTTGATATTTATCAGCTAATCAGAGGCACTTTGTCTGTGTGCCTCTCATATGCGCTGGTGCCTTATATATCAGAGGCACAGTTTTAAGAGTGTATACAACAGATCAGATGTTAAGACCAAATGGTTGTCTGAATGAATTGTTTCAGAGTTGTCCAAGATAGCTTAGTTGGTAGAACGTTGGCTGTTTAAGACAAAGGTTCTGGGTTTTGAAGTCCCCCCCCCCACCCACCTGCAATTAATTACATTTGTAATATCACTGATAGATGAAAATGTAGAAATGGAACAAGTCTATACAAAAATAAATAAAGCTATGGAAAGTTTTAGTGATATCACCAGACTCTTTGAATCTCAGTTCCCTAGGACTCAGACTCTTAAAATAAGTTTTTTTTTTTAATGCAGGTGTTTTTTTCAGTAATGAGACATTTAATATGTTTAATATGAAACAAGTGTCTCCTGCTGTATTTATTCATGTAATATGTTGCACTTTTACATAGTACACCTTAATTTACTTCATTTGAAAAACATATGAATAAAAAATAGAAATACAGCCAAACTTGTTAATTTGACCAAGGCTAAAAAGAGGACACTTAAAACAAAAAAATTGCATGTTAAGAATCATTCATCATTTAAACTATATTAAGATTTTCAAGCCTTTTACGAGGTATAAAAGGTAAGGTCATGGCTAATACAAACAAAACATCTTTCAAGGAGCAGCCCTGAAAACAAAAATCTGAAAACAAAAACAATTGTTGATTGTAAATTATTTTGTGAAAAAGTAATAGGAGTAAAACGAAATTTGGGTATGCAAATTTTCTTAATGTTCTTAAAAAATAATTAAAGGAAGTTATACACGTATTTGTATTTTGAAACTATTCTTATTTACATTTTACAGTATAGTATATACAGTTGAACCTCGAAAATCTGGACATCCAAATTCCGGACATTTTCCCCCGATTTCAGTTTTATTAATTTTTGAAATAAGACTTAGCTGTAATTGCCATATTTCTTGTGGAATGCAGATAAACACTTTAAACTGAAAACTAACTAAATAAATATGGACATGTTCTAGTATATTTTTATACCGCCTGACCATTAATTAAAAGACTAATTATTAAAAAAATGGGCAAGTTAAAAAAAGGCATAAAAAAACAGGGACAGGATTCTCAATAAAGTGAGAGAATTTTGCACTTTTTAACTCTTGAGAACATTGAAGTGTTTTAAAAAAATCATCACAAAAAATTATTTTGTCAGGTTCCTTATTTTTATTTGAGTATTTTTTAATGAATAAATAATTTTAGATACATAAAATGGAGATAAAGGAATACATAATTACCATAATATCCATTTTTCGCCCCTCCTCTGCAATTTTGTAAAGAAATTAGAAATTTTCAATTAATCCCAAAAAAGCAGCCTTTCCAAGAAATAAATAATTCTGGGAATGGTCTTAAACAGTAAAGGAATCCTATCACTTTTCTCCCTTGTTCATTCTTTTCTCCCACCCTCTCTCATTCGTTTTCTCCCAGCTGAATCATGAGGAAACAAATACATTTGTTTCCGCATGATTGAAGGATCCTTCCCCTTTGTTCATTCTCCTGATTTGATCTCTCGGATTGGCTGAATTGTGGGTGTGCCTTTAGACGACATAGGCTTCCTGTTATCATGAAAATCAGATTTTCTACCTTCAAAAACGTGTTCTAAGAAAGAAGGGGAAGGAGGAGAAAATAAAAAAGCATGACGATGTTTAAAAAACAGGGTTCGTACACATTTCATTACATGAAATTCAAGGACTTTTAAGGACTTTCAAGGACCAAAACCAAAAAAATTTAAGCACCTAAAAATTGAATAAACTAATAAATTGCATGTTTGAATTGAAATTTTCATTTTTGTAAATATATAGAACTTTTTAAGTAAATATAAGTACATTAGATGTACAACGAATTGAACTTTACTACAAAAAACGTATAATATAATATATTTAATTGAAAATATCAGTAATAATTTTAATAATACAAATTATGAAACGAGAAACACAATTAAATTTTCTTTAATTCTGAAATTTTTTCTAACAATTTTAGATCAAGGCTATTAATGTGAATTTCGTTTTCTTTCATAGTTTTTCTCAGTTCATGATATTGCATAAACAAGTCTATGTTCTTAGATGTTTCAGCTTTATCAGCCAAATTATTAGCTTCTACATTTGTACTTTGCATGTCCTTTTCAAGAAAAATCTTTTTTTTCTTTAGGAAGGTGATCTCATCCTCTAAAGTTTTCCGTTTCAGTTGTTTTGTTTCAGCCTGAGCTTCGTTTTTTTTTTTCTTTTCCAAATGCTGCATGTGCATGTACTTTGAACGAGCAGATGAAGCAGCTATTCTGATTTCTTTTGTAATTTGCAAATTTCACCAGACAGCTTGATATATTCATGAATCACACGTTGAGAAGTATAAGATGCCTCTTTCAAATTTTCAACTTCAAGGGCTTTATTAACTGAGAAGCCTCTTTCGACAGATGCTTGTCCATGGGAGAGTATAAGAATCATTTTAATAATCTTCCATAGGTTTTCATATTTGTTTCCAGAAAAGTAAGGTTGAAAAAATGTATCCAAGGAAAGATTGTTTGGGTCAAATGAAGCAAAATCGAATGAATTCGGCTTGACAACATTGGATAGGAAATCGGCTGGATAGGAATCCCATCACAATTTTTTTCTAAAACACGCTTATTTTGAGATAGTACTAAAGATGCTTTTCATTTTTTCTCTTGCTATCTCGGGATGCCCAGCCATCAATCATGCGTGGGTCAATGCTAATTGCATTTCTTACTAATGAATAATTAACTGGACATTTTTGCATTAAATGTTTTATCATTGTTGTAACGCACTTTAGACAATCTTGTCTAAGTGAAAATATATCATTTTCTGTTATTTCTGTTTTCCTTTTCTTTTCTTTTATTAGTTGCTCTGCAGCAAAACCTAAATATATTTTACCCTTATCGTTGTGCATATTTGGATCACTAAAATTAAATTTGCATAATGCATCAACTTTCTGTATCCGATTTTCAGGTTTCAGATCCTTAAAATGCTGAATACAATCATTTACAAGTTTCAACAAGTCAGTGGCAAAAAATGGAATCATTGGTTTATCACTCTGATATAGCTTCAAAAATGGTAAAAGTATTTTTGACAGCGATAGAAAAAAATTCAATTTTATCAAAAATGTTTTATCTTTAGTTGCTTCCTTAATGATACAAAATGATTTAGATGTAATTTTTAGCAAAATACCCATATCAATTTTCTTTACACATGTTATGATATCATTCCCTATTTCTATGGCCCTTTCGGCTGCTGGGACATTTTCGAACCACCTGTAACTAACAGAATTTTACAGGGAATTTTTTCATTGATGAGATATTTATAAAATCATCACGTCTTGCTGGAGGATCTTTAAAAATCCAATACAAACTTGACAGAACTGAAGTTATGTCCCACCCGATGGATGAAATTTCATGTTTGAAGGAATTGTTTAGGATATGGAGACCACATGAACCTAAATTCAAAGATTGTATGCCATATTCCTTGGATAAGTCTTCCTGTAAACTGTTGTAGAATTTCCAATTAACATAAGGCCCATCCATAGATATTTGTAGAAGTTTTGATAAATCCAATTTTACAACACATTCATACAAAGCTGAGAGAAAGTCTTCACTTGTTGAATGCCCAATAAATGCTGATGTTAAATATTGTGTCCTGACTCTACATTCCTCCTGGTGCCAATATCGTACATGAATATCAAGCTGCTTTTTTTGGTTAGTTTGATTTAGAGTCTCATCAAAGAGCAGAGTAAAAAACTCTGCATTTTTGCAGTTATCTACCAAAAGCGTTTGAAAATGAGGGCCAAGACCAAAATGGCATATATATGCACATTTTTTTTCTCCACATGAAAAATTGCTAGCAATACTACTGTCTGAGAACATTCTAGAAAGTACTTGTGCAATATTTTCACAGGGTTTATATGAATAATGACTTTTAATGCACTTTAAGGCCCACAATATTTCAGCATCTAGTACATCATTTTTAGAAACAAATGTGTCAATTCTATTTTTTTCAGAATTTTTTTAAGTCTTTATGTCTTAAAGAAAACAAAAAAAAAAAAAAAAAAGAAAACAAAAGAAAGTCTTTAAAGAAAACAAAACCATCTTTCTCACACAGCTTAGAAAGATACATTTATGAAAACAAAAAACATCTTTCTCACACAGCTTAGAAAGATACATTTATGAAAACATCTCCTTTTAGTAGGAATTCAATAGGATTCGCGACAACTAGTATCTATTTTTTCAGATGTATTGGCATCTAAATTGTTTGAAGTAGATGCTGTTTTTGAGAAGAAATCTTTCATTTTCTTTTTCATTTTTTTAGATTCAAGGTTTTTAGAATGTTTGCCACGTGTAAGAAATATAAAAATACATCAGAAATAATCTACAAATACATCACACATGTAAGCATACAATCAATTAAGATGTAATTATTTTTATGTCTGAAGTATAAATAAAAACCTAGAATAAATTTATTTTAAAATATAGAAAACTAGCTGACCCGCCCGGCGATACCCGGTCCCGTGTAATAACCTTAAATCTATTGCCCCGGGTGGTGAAACACAGAACTAAAATAATTAAGTTTTGTCGAAATCGAGTCGAATGAGTCAAACCGTCTTGTGATCGGATATAGCTGCAAAATCTATTACTTCCACCTTCCACTGACAGGGGGCACAATCTCTTCTATACGAACATAACTGAAATCTTTAAGGCTATCAATGTCGAGGCGAATGAGCCAAACCACATTGTGATCGAACCCATAGAACCCGAGATAGCTCCAAAATCCATTAGTTCCACCTTCCACCACCAGGGGGCGCAATATCTTCTATACGAACATAAAATGATTTGAAATTGCAGACTGATATATATAAACTGAAGAGGAACAATAAACAATACGGTATCTAAATCGTCAAATATAGCTAAAATTCGAACCTTTTTAACCTTTGCACTACCCTAAAAAATCCATCATTTATAAAAGAAGAAGTAATTCCTAATAGAACTGATTATATATTGGAACTCAATAAAATGGGGGCAAAACAAAAGGTATATGCTGTACGCCCTGATAGAGAATATGAAAGACTTAAACCAGTTTTAAAGAATTTAGATCAAAATATCTTGCAAGCTATTCCTAAACAAGCAGCTTTAGATAACTTGCGCAATGCAATTACAGAAGGCAATATAGATGGAATTAGTCGGGATTATTTAGCTGATCTTACAGGAGCAGAATTTTTAAGAACTGCTAAACGAGCGCAATTTATCACAGCTAGTAAAGAGTTCTTCTTGGGCTCTATTAGTCGAGTCGTAGTTCCAACTTGGATCGCTGTTGATTCAAAATTCTACATACTGTTATTTACAGAGCAGGCAAAAGTAGACTAGATCCATGCCAATAAAGATACAATCGGCTCTCAGGAACATACATATGACTTAGAAGAAGGTGTTATGTCAAAAGCTAAATCAGACGGCATCAATACAGACATCACGAATATTTTAGATTTATTTTCTCTATCCTGTAGTGTAGGAATTCCGGATCCTTTTTTGATAATAGCTGTGTAATTATTGATGACAAGGGAAATCCCCAAGGGACGCGTATTTTTGGTCCTATTGCACGTGAAGTGCGTGAAAGAGGTTATATTAAAATTGACTGAAATCTTTAAGGCTATCGATGTCGAGGCGAATGAGCCAAACCGCGTCGTGATCGGACCCATAGAACTCAAGATAGCTCCAAAATCCATTAGTTCCACCTTCCACCACCAGGGGGCGCAATCTCTTCTATATGAACATAACTGAAATCTTTAAGGATATCGATGTCGAGGCGAATGAGCCATACCCCGTCGTGATCGGACCCATAGATACAAAAGCGCTCCTGGCTGCGAGGGCATAGGCGCCGACTAGGAAGGGGAAGGGGGGGGGGACGTCGCCGCTTTGTCTGGTAAGGTTAGGGCGTTTGTTAAAGTATTACCGATAGTAATAAAGACAAAAAGAAGGCAGACAATTTAGAAAAATGATTATCATTGAAATTTTTCAGACAAAAATTAAGGGAAAAAAAATCAAAGAAAAATTTAAGGACTTTCAAGCACTTTTTGCAAATTTTGAATAAAAATAAGTACTTTCAAGGACCAAAAAATCTTTAAAAAAATTTAAGGACTTTTAAGCACTTTCAAGGACCGTACGAACCCTGAAAAATATTTTATTTCGAATGGTTAAAATTCAAAAAAAGTTTGATGGATTTTGGCATTTAAGAAAGAAAAGTATGAAATTTAAAAACATGTAGTTAGTTCTTCTGTATTTTTTAATGATTTTAACAGATACAAAGTTATAAAAATGATCCGAAAAAGAGCATATGTCCGACGGTTGCATTCATTCAACGCTTGTATTCCGCAGAGCATCGTAACTGGGCCACCTCTGATTATTTTACGGTTTTTTACTTCGTTTGTGAGGGGAAGGGTAACAAGATTTTACGGTATCATGATATGTATGAGAAAAAGTTAAAAATATTGAATAATAAAAGCATGTTAACTCTTCAATAAGATGTAAAAAAGAAAATTAAAAATCTACCAATTTTTTCAATTGAAAGTTTAGGTTTCAGATCGTTCAGTGTTCCGGTTTTTAGAGCGTTCTGGAAATCAGGACGCCGGATAATAGATCCTATACTAGTGTGTACTATATTTTAATTTATTGTGTTTTAATATGTATAATTAATTTCAGCATAGGTGTTATATTTTACTGTATTATTTCTATTTTATTATTTAATTCACCAATTTGATCATAGTTTATTTGCAGTGGGGAAAAAAGTGCATTTTATATGTTATTATACTATCATCAAAAATATTTTTAACAGATCTCCAAAATCTGGAAAATTCGAAAATCCGGAATCGCCGTGGTCCGGCCGATTCTGGATTTTTGAGGTTCAACTGTACGTAGTATTAATTACAATACATGTACACTGCATTGATGTTTTTTCACTTTTAAGCTCGCTTTTGTGGTTTTACACTTATGTGCGTCTCTCACTTATGCATGTTTTTTTCGTTGTCCCCTGCACCCGCGCATAAGTGAGAAATCACTGTATTATTTTATTTTTTCCAATGCAGCAGGCGAACAGACATTATCCTTACACCGAACAGAGATCATGAAAATATATATATATATGTAAAAGATAACACCGAACACAGGAACAAAGTAAAGGGTAATTAACATGAGAACCACATAAAATAAAAACGGCCTTTTTACAAAATTCCTTTCCATAAACACATACTCTTCACCGATTATTTTTATTTCGTTCAGTTTTAAAATGTGTAATTAGCAAACAAAACAAATTCATCATAAAAGAAAACTTTAGCAGGAGGACTTTAAAAAGTTAAATTATTAATAAATGCTTGGTTCGATTTTGAGCAACTAGATTTAATCTTTCATTACAAAATGTTATTTTTCACAAAATGCTCCCCCCCCCCCCCCACACACACACAAAAAAAAAAAATTCCGTGTAATAGACCCTTGATGTCTAATGATTAATAACAAGTTCATACCAAGTTAATTTTAACAGAATGCAAGTTGAATTGGAATCCCCTGACAAGCAGTTTCCACTTGAGTTTTTAACATTACCCATTCATTTCCTAAAAATGACCTAGCCAGCAGACATAGGTAGTAGAGATGAAACAGACTCAGTCCGGGCCCGAAACACCAAGCCAGACACAGGTTCTATTTTTATACCAGTCTTCAGGCTCGTATTCCTTTTTTCTGAAATTGACAATTTTATTTGTTCTCGTACAGAAAAAAAAAAAAAAAAACTTATTTTCTTTTCTTAAAAATTACTCATTGCAGATCAAGTTATTTTAATGCTATTAGAAATCTTGTTTTTTTTTTTTCCTAGCATTAGAATGCGATTTTAAAAGAAATTTTGTCATATTTGCAGATTTTGTCTGGTATTAACGTCTTATTTTTGTCTGCACGGACCCGAGCTTGGCACAACAAACTGAAGACGAACTTTCAAACAGGCCGGGCTGGCAGAATTAGGACAATTTTTTCAATGGGACTGGCTTACAGACAAAATAAACGGGCCGGCAAAAAAATTGAACAGCCCTTCAGGGCCGGGCTGATAAAAAAATTAAGCAGGCCTATCAGCCCGATAAAAAAATTTAAGCGAAGCACATAAAATACAAGCCATTTTCAATGAATGACTTTCTCGAGAAGTATAAACGAACCGATGCGAGTTTAATAACATCAATACAGAAATGCAACATGTCCATCGTAGAGATCGGCATCAGACAGTTGCATTGTGTCTAATCCCTGGTTTAATTTTTTCAGCAGACTCTTGCCGGGCTAAGATCAGGCTTGCATTTTTTTTCCTACATAGTCGTGCCAGGATGGAACTGGTCTTAATTGTTCTCAGGATGTGTAGGGCAGGCATTATGTTTTGTAAAAGTATTAATAGCGATAATGAACTTCTGTTTAATAGTATCTTTGGAAATATACCTTGAGGTGGTTCTCATATTCACTGCTCAACAATGCGAAACTTTCAGGCACATTTTCTGACTCATTTTTAACTGTAAAAGGCATAAAATTGACAGGCCTGACTATTGAAGGCATTTGGAATCTAATAGCTTTTTCCATTTTTGATAAATTACTTACAGAGATTCTTGTCACGTGACTGTAGGTTTTTCTCCGCTCCTGTGCTATCACTTCCGGAAATTCGATTGAAAATGCTAACTTTGGCAGTATTTTCTGAAAGATATATCGCTTTTGTCCAAGAAAAAAAAAACTATTTACATAGTTTCTGAATAAGGATTCCTGCCAATCTTACGCATTTCCGTAAAGGAATGAATTCATAAATGTGTCAGAATGTAGCTCCTTTGGATTTGAGAAAAGCTTTAAAAATGAGAGAAATAGTTTCACAAATCTACTTTTTATTATACAGCTTCAAAAGTTATGTTTTTAACCCGTTATTCTAAACTACATTAATTTTTTAAAGAATCCTTATTTGAATTTTGAAATTTCTGTAGAGACGATGACTAAAAGACTAAGTAATCAATAATGCTACTGTTGTGTGTTTTCTGTTTTGCGAACACATAGTAATCTAAAATATACTGTAAAATGTGTCCATAAATATGTCGAGAAAAAACAGGACCTTTTGTAGAAATTGAGTCGGGCTGGGCTCGGGCCAAACTTTTAATTTTTACACCAGGCCGTGCCAGGCCAAGATAGCTTTCGTTTGGGCCGGGCCCAGGCCTGGAAATTCCGGCTCGTGCAGACCTCTACATTGACGCCAATCGGAAGAGCATGACTAATTTCCATTTGTGACAGTAGGAAATGTTTTAATTGGAACGTTTTTTTTTAAACTTTTTTTTAGAGACCTAATGCAAAATGAATATTTTCTTTTGAGTTTAGTCAATCAGCATTAGCTTAAGGTTTGCAAATTTTTAGTTTTCGATTGTCTGTGAGTCATAATCGCTTTTTATATGAAAATAATGTTGGTGATTCTTATATCTATTTTTCATCATAGTGAACCTTGCTCATGTTCTAGCTTTCTCTGCATATTCTTGGTCACTTTCATTTGTCAGTAGATATAATGAGCATGTACTGTTATTCCAATCGAAATCAATAAAGCAGTGTTTCGTCTTTTCCTATAAAAGCATCGGATCATTAAGATAATGATGTCAATTACAACATGTTTAATTTAACCTGATTTCTAGTGACACAAGAATAACGAAAGATTGTTTTGAGGAAGGAAATCTATTGTAATTTAAGATGTATACCCTTTATAGAAAAAAGTTTGATTCTTCGGCATATAAATAGTAATTTCAGCAAATATCATGCAATTATTCATAAAAGGCACTTTTTGTTAATGTGCTCTTATTTGCTTGTTCGGGAGAAGGGATGGGGGGGGGTGTAATATGAAAATCTTTATGAAAGTATATTTTTATTTGATACCAAACTTCTCTTTTGATAAGATTGAATGTAAATTTCCAAAAAAATTATTATGTTCTTGGGATTAACAGTTATTTTCATGCAAGATGTTTAAAATTAGATATTTTTAATACAATTTTTAAATATTTTTTTATTTCATTGCATATTTTCGGTATCAGGCTCAGGCTTCAAAAAGAGAGTCTGAACTCCTCTCTAATAGATAGAGGAAAATTACCAAAATTATAAATACCAGTTTCTTTAATCAGCTCTATGTGTTTGAAATTAAATTACAAGTTATCATAGTTTTATCATCAGCATTTTTGCTAATAATGCCTAATTTTTATTTTTCAAATTTTTATTTAATAAATTTTTGAGCCCATATTGAACTAGATTTGAATTAAATAAGCTGCACTTTGATTTCTTCCATTTTCAATCAATTACATTTAAATAAGCTCAGTTAATCTAAAGTTGTGTATTTTTGTATTTTGTGCAATTTCCCCTTATTTTAATCCATACTGTACCAAAAATATTCTTCGCAGTCCTTGTCCTTGCACTATATATATATATATATTACTTTAAATCTAATACCCCCTCTTTTTTTAAAAATTAAATAATACACAAATAATTATCTAGATATCATTACAAAACACTGGTTTCAAATCACTTAAAAAGAAAAAAATTAAAAACATACTCCTATTTATCTATCTATCCATCTAAAATCGAATAACAGTAAAATTTTGATATTTTTAAAAATCAACACAAGCATACATATACAGATGCATATGCACACACACACAATTTCTCTAAGTGCACCTATATTTTATATATATGCATAAGTAGCTTTAAAGAAATTTTTGAGCAAGTTTCGTGTTGAGTTGAAACTAGAAAAAGAATCAAAACTCATTTGGTTAAAGATTAGAAATAATTATATCAAAATTGTTCAAAGCATACATACAAATACAAAATAAAAATTTAAATACTTTCATCAGTAGGATTAAAAAATATATTTACTATTTGGATGCCATATTTCTGTGATGAATTTCATCTTGGGAGGCCTTAAAGGATATTCTTTGGGGAAATATAGATGAGCCTTGAAAAATCCTCCTTCACTGTTAAAATATAGTTACAGTTAATTGTATGACATTAACATAATTACAACTAATTTAAGCATTGCAATTAAATAACAGAGTTTCCCCCAAGTTAAAAAAAAAAGGGCAGGGTGCTCTGTGGAAAAAGAGCACATTTTAAACTCTTAAGGTCACTTTTTAGATTCATAAGGGCACATTTTAGACTCAATTTTTATATTCTTATGGTACTTTAATGGGAAAGTAAGAGAATTTTAATATTTATAAGAGTCAGGGCACTTTTATCAAAACACAAGTCAGTTTTTAGTATGTAAGCAAATTTTTCGATACAAAAAAACAGTAAGGACACACTTTTTTTGATGGAGGGGCAAGAAGAGCATTGTTTTTTGGATGAGGGGAAAGAAATGTGCTATTTTTTAATTAAACCAAAAGGCAGGCAGGGTCCAGCATCCTCCTGAAATTGTCTGGGGGAAACTGTAAATAATACTTAAATGTTATGGAGGTGTTATTAGTTCATATTATGTAAAAATAAAACAAGTATTAAATAAAATACACAAAATATCTATAGTTTAGCAATTTATACAATTAAAGGATAAATAAATAAATAAAAAACTATATAAATAGCTCTTAATTTCATTATTTTCAATACAATAAAAAAAGCTACAGAAAAAATAAATTAAAAAATGTGTTAAGGGGGAGAAAAAGGAAGAAAAACATTTCAATGTTAAATTGATAATTTTCATTCCTTATTGCTTTGATACAGAAGAATAAACAACTAATATTGTTAATATATTATGAACTGGGGTGACACTCTAATCTAGTAGTATCTTAAATTCCATTAAAGTTTTAAAAAAGAATGACTCAATGCCACTTCTCTAATAAATTATTCAGAAAAACTTTGGAAATATGCCAAAACAAATAAGATTGCAACATCCATTAGCATGTTAACAAATCTCACTTTATTTATCATGTTATTTTATTTATGTTATTTATTTATTAAATGTATTAAGTAGGGCAAATAAAATTGATATTTTTTAACTATCGCAATATCGTTATCTAAGCTCTGATTCTGACAATATATCCCAATAACGATAGCTAAGCTTTGACTCTACCCATATATCCCAATAACATTTTTTTCCCCCCTGCAGTGAGACTTCGAAATCCTAGAAAAAGTGCCAAATATTCCGGATTAATACTTCCTTGCAATGCATTTATTCACTGCCCACTTCATTTAAAGCCGGATATACCTTCGT
Organism: Maratus michaelseni; assembly: GCA_963931845.1. Classification (NCBI taxonomy): domain Eukaryota; kingdom Metazoa; phylum Arthropoda; class Arachnida; order Araneae; family Salticidae; genus Maratus; species Maratus michaelseni. The sequence goes on along the minus strand of OZ007589.1, from coordinate 176,740,483 downwards.
ATGATTATCTCTCTTTCGTTGTTATTCCAATACATGCGCTGCTTTACTTTTTATTCCCACAAACTGCATATTCCACTGTCCCTTCGTTACTGAATAATACAATTATCAACTGCGTTTCAATACCGCCGCTGCTATTGGTCTAGACAGATTGCAATATATCACACAGATTGATACATCCGATAAAGTGCTAAAATATGTACGAGTTATTGTGGAGTCGGTAATATTACCGGAGCTGGGAATCTTTGTGAGCAACCAGAGTGTGCTAATGATAAAATTTCGCCTTTTACCACGTTGGTGAAGCATAGCCTTTTTGTTCTTTCACTGTGATTGGTAACTACTGAATAGAGATTCCTAGCTATTAACGTCTAGTATTGCATACACTGAATATCGGCCAATGTTCATTCCTATTAACCTGTCTGTTGCATTATCGGTAAAGAGAGCGTGAATCCGAGTGAATTTAATATATGCTGTCTTGATATTTCAGATTAACATGAAGTAAAAAAAATTAAATTTTAATTAATATAAAACTATTCCGAAATGTGATTTCGATTTGAATATTTATATTTAAAAAATGATTTCAATGTTGTATTTATGTACAGTAAATAGATAGGATAGGAAGGTATATATACAGTGAAATTTATATAGAATAGAGTAGACTTTACAGTAAACTACTGCAAAAAACACTGTAAAAATTACTGTAAAAAATTTACAGTAGAATACAGTAAAATTTTTATTTTTTTTTCTATTAAGAATGCAATGATACCTTAGAGAAAGATTGAAAAACAACATTTCTGCTGCATCTGTCATCCATTGAAAGCTATTTAATTACAAGTATATTAGAGCATGACATGTGGCATCAAACCAATTTCAGTTTTACTGTTGCTTTTTACTTATATAAAATCATATTAAAGTCAGCAACGTCCTCAATTTAAAAACATTTTATTTTAGTCTTTTTTATAATATTCTCATTTATACAAGAGGAAATTAAATAGTTAAATTAGTGCATAAAATAGTAAGAATTGGGAACATACTATCTATGTGTATTTTTCCTAAAATATTTCTATTTTGTATAAATATAAAACTATAATATTTGTATTTATACAAATATATCTAACAGGATATGAAGTTTGATGAAATTTCGTGCATTAGTTCTTGAGATATAGTTATCGTAAAAAATGAGAAAAAAGTGGTATAGCAGCGCCACCTGTTGGGATATCTACACCAAAACGTAATCAGCATCTATTTATGTCAAGGTCTAAGTGAACCTGAAGTTTGATGAAAATAAGTGCATTAGTTCTTGAGATCGAGCAATTGCGAAAATCGAAAAAATGCAGCATAGCAGTGCCACCTGTCGGGCGATTTTCGCCAAAAACTAATCAGCACCAATTTATATCAGGGACTAACAGAATATAAAATTTTATTAAATTTTGTGCATTAGTTCTTGAGATAGAGCGCCCACAAAATTTTTGTCATATACAGACAGACATTTTCTAAAAATGGTTAAATCGTGTTCCGGATTTTCTAAAATGTATAAATCCGTCGAAAACCGGAAGTCGAAAATTTTCATGAATCCAATACTTTCTTCTTGTAAAGATAGAAGAAAGTAAAAATAGAAAGCTATTGGCCAGTTTTGCCTCCAGCTAACATAAAAGTACTGAAAAATGTTATACAAATAAATAAATACTTACTATAGTGTATCAGGTGGACCTATTATCAGAACTTCCCATTTGTAGATGTCATTATCATCAATCAACCCCGCAGAAAAACCTTCAACAGGATTTTTCTTTAGCTCTGTAAATAAAAATAATTGCATTTAACAAATAAATATGGCAATACAGGTGCATTGACACATTTTTAGAATTTGTTGCATAGTATGTATTAGAATATTTTAAACTTATTAAAAAATCAAATTTATTTTGAAATAAGATATGCAGTTGAAATAGGCCTACACTTACTTTCTCAATTAGACCTACAAATAAGTATGGGGAAAGGGGAAGAATATATCTTAAAATAAAGTTTGTTACTAACAGGGCTAGTGCTAGAATGGCGAACACATTCTGCAAACTCCTTAAATAATAATAAAAAAATAAAATAATATTTGAGTGATATGAGACAGGGTGCCTACCATTTATGACAACTATAAAAGTCATGAATCCCCATCAAAGGTTCATAGTTCATAGTCACGAAAAAGTACATTTTCAGTTTCAGTGCATCATGTGCAGGGCTGCGGAGTTGGTGGGAAAACTGACCGACTCAGACGCCGACTCCTGAAATTTTAAAGGAACCGACTCCAACTCTAACTCCGGGATGGCTAAAGTATTGCCTGTTGATTCCTATTATTCAGATTGCTTCATTGCTGCCATTTGTTTTGAAATAATAATAGTCGCTTTATTAAATTTGTCATTAAATAAAGGAAATATTACTATTTTTGAAAAAAGTGGCTGCAATCAAGCAATCAGAATAAAACAAAAATTAACTGGCAACACTGCAACCTGCTGTTACATTCCTGTAGAGCTTGAAGCATATGATGTGCATATCAACTTATCAACCCAGGTGTCAATGCAGGTTTTTTTTCTTAGGGACTATTTTATGAAAAGTAAAGCTTATTTTTGTGAAATTTATTATATTTTTTTGAAATTTATATTTTTGTGAAAAATAACATCTTGTAACGAACTATATACTAAATATAAACTAGAGATTTCAATTAAAAACAGTTTTCATATATGCTGTACACTGGACAGTATATTGGGACTGTTTAGCCTGGGTTTCCTTGTATATATAGTCCAAATATAAAAATAACAATTCAGTTTTATAAACTTAAAATTGCGTAGAATTGGTTTAATTTCACTTCAAACTGTCTAAAAAAGCAAGCTGGAGTCAAAGTCGGCTTGTTTTTAGCACTTTCCAACCTAGTGGAAAAGTGCTTATGACTTCGGTTTGTCTGGCCGTATGGCCATGCTCTTAACTCCCGTAAATATGCTCGGATTGCTCTGCAATTTTTATATGTTATTGTCGTTATCTATAGCATGTTCCCTATTTCAACGGAAGTGTGTAGCACTTATAGTTTTATTACAGGGACACTCAAAAGAATTCCGTTACATTGCGGTCTATGGGGGAAAATCATTTGCGGTTTATTTAAATAATGTTTCACTATTTTAAACGCATTGAAATTTATATATATCACTAAGGTGCATTAGAAGAAGCTTAATATGGAATAGGGTGTGCATAGCACTTATAGTTACTTTACAGGGACAGTCAAAAGAATTCCGTTACATGACGTCTATCGAGAAAAATCGTCTGCGGTTTATTTAAATAATGTTTCACTATTTTAAACGCATTGAAATTTATATATATATATATATCTAAGGTGCATTACAAGAGGCTTACTACAGAATAGTGTGTGTATAGCAGTCATCGTTCATTTACAGGGACACACAAAAGAATTCTCTACTGTCTGTTAACACTAATTCCTGGAAGTGCGTTTTAAGTTACTAAACGCGATTTTAATTTTAACTCGCTTTTTGTCTAGGAAAGTGCTACATAATCTATGCTTGACGCATGATTTTTCGTTCTTGTTTTTAATGACTCCACAGCCCTGATCATATGTCACACTTTTTAAATCTTTCTTCATTCACAACACGAATGTCAGCATTTTTGTTAAACTTATTTTATTAAAATCTGAAATCTAAAAGGAAATAAAACTTCAACATATTTAGTGCACATGTTTTATTTTTCCTTCATAATCAAATCAAATGTGTAAATTCATCACTGAACCCATTGATTCTATTATTGTTTGACCTCAGTTTAAAATAGTGTGCCACTAAAGAAAACTATAATATTTGGCTGTGTACCAAATAGCCATAAGTTTTTTTATACAGCATAAAGTGTACAGCAACATATTTTGTGGCACGATATGCCAGGTTAATTTAAGCTGACCATTTTTGTTTTTGTTTTAACCATTTAAAAAATACTGCTTTTTTAAAATGAAATACAAATTTTTTGTTGTTTTTTTATAATTAATTTACTTCAAATTTGCAATTTATTTTTGGTGCATTCATAACTTTTTTACTTTCTTCAATCTTTACAAGAAGTAAGTACTGCATTCGTGAAAAATTTCGACGGATTTATAAGTTTTAGAAGGTTCTGAACATAATTTGACTGTTTAAAAAAAAGTCTGTGTGTAAGAGACAGACTTACAGACAGACATTTTAAAAACAATCAAATCATGTTCAGGACCTTCTAAAACGTACAAATCCGTCGAAAACTGAAGTTAAAATTTTTCACAAATCCAATACTCTGCTCTTGTAAATTGTCTCTCCCTCTCATCAGTTAGACCTTGATATAAATTGGTGCTGACTAGGTTTTGGTGTAAAACTCCCAACAGGTATTTGAGAGTAGGTTATCCACCATTACCAATGTAATTTTCACGTACCCCCAAATATTCCCCCACGTATCACCAGGGGTATGCATAACCCAGATTGGGAACCGCTGTTATACAGGGTGCGGGAGACTATTAAGTTAATTAAAATGTTTGGAATAACTTGCGTTAAAATTGGAAAAATAGCTGTGGAGATATGGAAACGGGGCAAAGAAAAAAAACATGGAGGGGCCGGGGATGTTCAAGTGCCCTTTAGAAAATAACTAATTAACCAATTAGGAGGACCACTATGCATCTTTAAAAATTTGTTCGTTTGGTTAAGGTAGGAACTGAATTACAAATTTGGCTTAAACTATTATTCGGAAATAGTGTTAATTGCTACTCATAAATTTAGTTTAATGTTATAGAGGGTGACTATTAAGTTAATTATAATGTTTGGAATCAGTTGCGTTGAAATCAGAAAGATAGTTTCTGAGATATGGAAACGGGGTACAGTTAGAGAAAAAACCTTGAAGGAGGGGCCGGGGGAGAGGAGATATTCAAGTGCCCTTCAGAAAATGACTAATTAGGATGAAGCATCTTTAAAAATTTGTGCGTTTGGTTAAGCTAAGAACTTAATTTGAAATTTGGCTTAGACTATTATTCAGAAATACTGGTAACTGCTTTCTAGAAATACACCTTGAAGGCATGAATGCTGGTTTTTACGATAATTTAACAAAAATGAAACTCGTTTAGAGAAGTTTCGAACATTATTAGCTGAGATTTAAAACAGCAGTATTCTCTATATAAAACAGCAACTAGGTGAAGCTAAAAATGTTAAATGTAATTAGTTCTGTTGAAATCAGAGCAGTAGATTTGGATTTATTAATAAGGAGTGTCAACTAAGGAAAAAGTCGCCACCAGGTGGTGCAAGGTCAACTAAAAGCAATATTTAATAAAAAATTGTTTACCTTTACCCTTCTCCATCCTCGCAAATATAACAAATACTAATCTGTTAAATTAAGTTTTCTGTATTAATAATCTCTATCATAATATGTGTAAAAAAAAAAAAAAAAAAAAAACCTTAAACCCAGCTAATTATGAAGAAAAACATGCCTGGAAAAATGTTTGGATTGTGTAATTTGTCGTGTGCAGGTGGTGCTACATTAGCAAGGTTGAACGCCGGTAACTGCAATCCATATAAACACTATTTTGTTAGAAGTCCTTATCTATGCATCGCTACTCTGGTTTATTTAATTACTTCTGTGAAGACTCTATGCATTCAACACAATCGAAGAAAAAAAAAGCGAATTTTTGATGAGAGTTCTTTGTGGATTTTAATTAATATTTCAGTAAATAATTAAAATATTAAATTTCTGATTCTCAGGACAGGTTCTGGACTATCATCACCTAAATTTTCATACTTCAAGGCAGAGCCGCCCTTAGTGAAAGCGAGGTCCTCCCATTCACTTCCAAAACTAGTTAATCCGCTCCCATTCCCACCAATGTTGCCAATTTAGCTGTATTTTTAATCAACCACCGTAAATTTTGAATAGTAATTTTTGCTTTATTTAGTGACAGGCAATGGCGGATCTAAGGGAGGGGCGATGGGGCGATCGCCCCCCCCCTTGGGCTAAAAAAGGGTCGGTAAACCGACATTAGAGGCTTCCACGGGAAAAGACCTGTGACGAATGCCGGCCCGGGACAGGTCTTAACTCTTTAAGGGTCGGGCCGGGACCGGAACTTATTTTTTTCTGGAGACTTGGGCCTGGACCGGACTTCGCTTTTTGTGAAGACTAGGGTCGGAGCAGACTTTTTTATCGGGTGGAACCTAGCTTAGATTTCATTCTTTTTAGAGGTCTGCACGGGCCGAAATTTTCAGGACTGCGCCCAGCATAAAAGCTGAAAATTCGGTCCGGTTGCGACCAATGGCGGATCGATCGCCTCCCCCCTGCGCTAATAAAAGGTCTGCAAACTCGGACCTTGCCTGTTCTCCACTCTTTCCTGGCCGGGTATTCCTATATTCTGTAGACTCGAGCCGGGCCGGGCTAGACTTCTTTTTTCCGGGACGAGTTTGGTATGGAATTCATTCTTCCTAGAGATCTGCACAAGCCGAAATTTTCAGATCAGGGCCCGACCCGGCATAAAAGTTAAGAGTTCGGCCCGTGTCTGACTCAACCCGTATGAAATCCATTATTGACTCGTGCATACATACCTCTAAATTCTTCCCCCCGAGCCTAAGTTCGGGTGGTATTTTTTACTTTCTTCAATCTTTACAAGAACAAAGTATTGGATTGGTAAAAATTTTCGACGTATTTCTACAATTTAGGAGGTCTTGAACACGAATTGACTGTTCTTAGAAAATGTCTGTCTGTCTATACATATGTGACACAAATTTTGTGGGGGCTCTATCTCGAGAACTAATGCGCGGAATTTAATAAAAATTCATATTCAGTTAGACCTTGACATAAATTGGTGCTGATGAGGTTTTGGTTTACATTACTCAACAGGTGGTGCTGCTATGCTGCATTTTTCGCGATTTCCGCGGTAGCTACATCTCAAGAATTAACGCACGGAATTTCATTAAACTTTAGATTATGTTTGACCTTGGTATAAATAAATCTTTATGAGAATTCGGTATATACCGCCCAACAGATGTTGCCACTATCATCTGTTTTTCAAGATTTCCGCGTTAGCTATATCTCAAGAACGAATAAGTTGTCATTTAATTTTTATTGCAGACGATTTGATTTATATAGCAGAAAGTTTTGTGATAGTCACAACATACTAGTATTTTTTTGTTTTCGTAAAAATTGTGGTGATGTTGTGCATTTTTTTAGCATAATTTTTAGAAATTTTATTTGGTTTAATAAATCAAAGCGATATATTTTTAAACTAGTCGGATGTGCAGTCCCAAAACTTTCTTCTATCTCATACACTTCAAAATTCGCTATCACGGAATTCTGTTTTACGTCATCTGCTTGCTAAGCGCCGGGTTACCTTCGCCGCATGAACAGCCGATGTTAAACTACAAAAAATTGCACAAAAATCGCTATTACAGTGCCCCTTTCCGATTGAATGTCTCTAAATTCAATTAGAACCTGCTGGCCATAGTCGAAAACCTATAAATAAAATTTGGTTCAATTCTATGCATAACTTCATACACTTTCCAATGATACAACAATGAAAATGGCACAAAAATCGCTATTACAGAGCCCGCATCCGGCGGAATATCCCCAAATTTAAGTTCGACCTGCTAGCCGTAGTCAAAAACCTATAAATGAAATTTGGTTTAATTCTATGCACAACTTCATACACTTTCGATGATACGAAGAGGACACACACACGGACAGACAGGCATTTTGTAAAAACGTGTTTTTCGGGATATCTTTCGCTGTAAATCCTTCGAAAACCGGAAATCGAAAAAATTTGCAATTACAATACTTTCTTCTGTTATATATAAAAGAATTAAAAAAATGCACTTTCTTCTTTGTAGAGCTTTAAAATTATGACTTTTGTTTATTATTTGTTTCTTTATTAATTCTAAACTACGTTAATATTAATGAATATTCATCTGAATGTAATTGTACAATTCAAATATTTAATGAGTGTTTATATACACAATTATCTAACTGTCATTAATATTGTTTTCATTCTGTATTCCATCAATTACGAACATAATCTGAAAAAAAATCTACTTATAAGTAAGTGGGCTTTATGAATAGTTTTCATTGTAGAATAATGTTGTTTCAGAAATATCGGCATGTTTTGTAGAAATTAAGTCTGGCGGTGAAGTACCAATTAAGTTTTTGTATGGGCAGATCCGGGCTTGGGCTAAACTTTTAGCTTTTATACTGGAGCGGGCAAAGCCGAGCTCAGGCTTTTATACCGGGTCGGGCCAATATTTTTTGTACAGGTCGGGCCTGACCCGAGGCTGGAAATTTCGGCAAGTGTAGACCTCTAACCGTGATATCTAAGCTAGTTTTAATGTTTTTTCTAAATGCCTCTTTCAGCCAGCGTCCCATAGCTACTGAATATATGTTTCGTTAATAAGTTTTAAAACAGTCTTTACTGAATTAGAACTGATCTTTGATATAAAGAAACAAGCAGTCTTATACCCAGTTAGTATTTGTTTTACAGAATTCTGAAATGTGGCGATCAATCAAAGCTTAAAATTGTCTCTATGATTATATTAGCCTTCAAACAATTAAGCCCTTATGCGACTTCTAAAAGGTATCTCCGCGAGTGCCCATAGATACACATTGCCTCTAAAAAAAGTTTGTATGAATTCTTTGTATATTTTTCGTCCTACCGCTGTATAACTTTAATAAAAATCTGAACAACCTTTTTATTAGTACTGTAATGTGATGTCTTCCTTCCCTATAGTTCTATCTTCGAAGTGTTCGTTGTTTCTTTGGGAGTTTTATTACAAGGTCCAGTACGTCGATTGCGTCATAGGCGATGTTACAGGGAGAAGAACTGGGGGAAACTACAAAAATCCCATTTAAAAGAACTCCACCTTTTTAACATACAACTTAAAATTCCACCTAGAGACCTGCGCGGATCTGGTTGTCTCTAAGCGAACCCAAAAATTCCATTGTAAGCATAACCGAACCCCGAAAAAATATCTTCGTTCTCCCGAAACCGAAATGAAAGAAAATTAATCCAAATTTTAATAGAATTATAAAATGTAGTATGCAATTATATTTCTAATTTCAATTTTCTTTTATATAGAAATATAAACATCTATTATATATATAATCATTAATATTCAAATACTGTAAAACATTTAAATAACGGACACATCGGTGCTATCGAATTTATCTCTTACTCGGAGGAGTTCACAAAAATATGCAAATAATTGTATTGGGGACTGTCTCCACTCTTCAGGAGTGACTGTACGGAGGTCTTACTGTACATGCTATTACTTCTGAATTTGCGGATAAATTCGACAGCTCCAAGGTGCCCGTAATTCGGAGGTTTTACTAAATAAAAGATTTAAAAAGTATTCCCTACATAAAGCTTCCCGTTATTTGGGACTGTCCGTTATGAAATTTTTACTGCATACAGATTTTATCGGAAAAAATATTTTATACATTCTTTTAAAAAATCGGGTCAATCTTAACACGACACACAAGAGTAAAAAAACCCAACCCGATAATGTAAGTCAACCCGACCCGTAGGAAAAATGTAGAAGTCAACCCGACCCGCAGCAAAAAAAGTAAAAATTAACCCAACCCGAACCCATCTCGTACCAAAAAACAAGTTAACCCGACCCGCAGTAAGCAAGTAGGAGTCAGCCCGCCCCAAACCCGACCCGTAGCAAAAACGTAGAAGTAAACCTGACCCGCAATTTAAAAAAAATAGGCCCGACCCGACCAAGATTACGGGTCGGATATTAACCTCCAAGATTAACCTCCAAATTTCTGATATCGCCCCCCCCTTGAAGACTCTCTAGATCCGCCCTTGGTGACAGGCCTTCAGTGATTAAATAAAGTGGAGATAACTATTTGGAAATTCAGATAGATATTTTGAATTTTAAAAAAAATCTGCTAAATTGGAAGCTTATATAGACTCAAGCAAATTTCCTTTACTCTGACTGGGCTCGAGCTATTCTTTACCTGCAGATTTGGTACCGGGCTGGAAATTCCTTCTTGCCATGATGTGACGGAGCGAGAGCGACATTTCTTTTTTTTTTTTTTGGCAAATTAGTGATATTGAACAGCAGTTAAAAGCGAGAGAATATCTCCATACTTTTTAATCGCCGAACTGCCACAGAGAGCTGTGAAAGGTACTGTTCGACTGGGAATTTTGTCTACTTTTCGAATTTGAATAAAAAAACTTTCAAATAGGGGTCATCTACCTACATATTGGAAATTGTATGACTTTGAATTTTCCCAATGGTAACACTCGCTTTTGACTTTGACAAAACTTTAGTTACTTTTATCAAGATAGCTGTAAAAAGGCACTGATTGTATACTTTTCCTTAAATCTTCGCAGAGTTAGATGACTCAAAAGTTTCAGGGTGCTAATGTTAATTCGTGTGACGAACTTTCATTTGTTATCTTACCAAAAATTAGGGCCATACCGAGTACTCGGTATTTACTCGGTACTCGGCTAAATTTTGGGCCGAGTACAGAGTACAATACCGAGTAGTTGTAAGAATTTCATTTTTAAGCATTATTATCATTTTTGAAGCCAAAGGAATTTATAATTGACCTGTAAAAGTTATTTGAATATAAAAACATATAATATATGCAATTATTCATAAAAACTATTTACATAGTATATAGAAATATGTTTACAAAATACAGAAAAGTTAAGAAAAACCAAAGCAATTCAAAATTTAGTTTTAATAGAGTTCACTTTTTAATGTCCCTTTCATTATACCACAACCAAAATGATTGGAACTTTCATTTGAGCTTTTCAATGTTACTCAGAATGGCAATAACAGTTTCATTACACTTTCCAGTAATTGCTACTGAACTGTTGTTAATTTTTTTAATCTTACTTTCAGTAGCATAAAGGCAAAGAGGCTGCTTTAATTCATGCAATATTTTCAACATATTATACTTTGAGTTTCATCTTATGGTTAATTACTGTAATGATTAATTTTTTTAGATTTAGACAAATGTGACTGAACTTTTTTTAAATTTGAACATGCAGCTACAAAGTGGTTAAAATGTCTATCAATGTTTTTAACTATAAACTAACATGTCTGAAAGCATGTAGGGTAGATAAACCCGATTTTATTATAAGTTGCACATTGTGAATAGTGCAAGCCACACTTTTAACATCAGCTTTTTGCATTATTCAATGACAATTTGTATTATTCAAAATTACAGTAACCAATAACCATTTTTGACAGACGGATTTCAGGTATCAAAGTGAGTTAGATAAATTGAAGAATGGGTTTTAATTTCATATTGGCTAATTTTACTTTTATTTATTAATTTTCTTTCTATCTTTTAAAAATAATGGTACTGTTTTAAATTTTTTGAATTTTCAAAAATAGTCTTTAATAGGTGTATAATTAAATTTCAAATTTAATTAGTTAATTTGATATTTTTTGTAAAATTAAATGTATGACTACATGCGCAAGAAGTATGTTTATATATATCTACACACACAGACATGTTATTTTTAAGCTCGCTTCATGTGCGCATCAATAGTTCTTTCTTACACACAACTACTCGGTACTCGGCCGAGTAGTAAATGGCCGAGTACTCGGTACTCGGCCAAAGTGCTACTCGGTACACCCCTACCAAAAATCATGCAATTGATTTTTTTTAATGCAATACAATACATAGACAAAGATATTTCAGGTATTTTTTTTAAATAAAAAAAAATTGAATTATGAGAATTAATAAAATCATATTAAAAAATATGAATTATGATCCACATCCACATACTTTTTACTCAAAATGAACCACAATTGTAAACTAGTCGTTGGGGGCCACCGTAATACTTACCCATCATGGATATGCATAATGTAAAATATTAAAATAAAAATGTGTAAACTACTTATAAAATGCATTGCAATTCAAATAAAATCGTGGCTTGATGACGTCATAAACTTTAAAGGCTCGATTACTGAATTGCTTGAAAGAGGTTTTTCCTTATAACTCCAAAAATAATAATCCTATTAACTAGCGGTTTATTGCATCTGATTAAGCGTCAAATTTCCAATTAAAATATATCTTTAAAGTGAAATTTGGATGAAATACAGGGTCATGAAAAATCGAAGAGTGTAGAAAATAGGATTCCAAATATCTCGGCAACTAATTATCCGATCGACTTCATGCTTTATGTAAAATTTATGTTTTTTTATTGTCTTTTATATTCATTTCTTAAAATAAACAATTTCGAAAATTTTTATATACATTTTATCAGAACGAATATTTCGAGAGTCCGAAAAAAATAGTTCCGGTTAATCGAGGTTATTGAAATGAAATAGGCTTCTTCCCATTATTACATGCTAAGTACATACCAAATTGCAAGTCTCTATCTCAATTTTTTCGGGAGATAGAGCGTTTACAGACACACAGACACACACACAGACGGACGGCAAAATTTTTTTTCTAAAAATATGTTTTTCGGAATCTCCAGTGTCTGAAACGTGTAAATCCGTCAAAAATTTTTTTTCGATTTTCAAAACGATTACAAGACTTACCCTATGCTACGTATGATGGGTAAGTAAAAACATGGATATGTAAGTGTACAGCTCATTAAAATCATTAGTTTCCGAAATATAAATAAATTTTACTTTTTGATGGCCTAAAAGAACCATCTCCTATTATCAAAGCATACACAAAAATGAAAATGTTAGAGATTAACCAGAAAAAAAAAAAAAAACTATTTCCTTACATACAAAGCGAGTTTAATTCACACTGAATAAAGCTGTATAATTTTTCTGGTAATTAATTGAATATTCCCGATACATCTACTTAACTCCTAACACATACTAACACTTAACTACACACTCCTAACGTCCTAACACATTTGCACACTTTATGAAGATTTAAGAAAAAGTATATAAATAAAACTTTTTGCCTTTGCCTTCATTCAAAAACTCAATATAATGTCAAAAGTGGGTGTTACCATTTGAAAAATTAAAATTGGCACAATTTATAATATGTAGATGATCTTTATTTGAAATTTTATACTCATATTCGGAAAGTAGACAAAATTCGAAGTCGAAAGGTACCTCTTGCATCTTTCCACAACAACTTCTCCATTAAAAAATATAGATTGTTCTCTCTTTCTCCGTTTCTTTTTTGAACGACTTTTTTGTTAACATAATCATTAGAAATCTATTTTTGCTTAATAAATAAGAGAAATATATATTTTTTAAGTACTTTTTTTTCCCTTTTATAAAGTTTTAAAATTATGACTTTTTTAATAATTATTTTGCTTTCCTTCTAAACTATTTAATTTTAATAAGTCTTCATTTGAATGTAATTTTCTTATGTGATTATTATTATAGTACATATATCATATTGTACATATATTATACATATCATGGCTTACAGACATATAATCTAAAAAATGTTCTACTTTAAAATGTTTGCTGAAATAGGTATGCAATATTCTTTAACAGAATTTTAAATGTAGGATAATACAGGCTAACAAATATCGGAAATTTTTGTAGAAATTGATTCAGGTCAGGGTAGTTTTCTCTGGACCAGGCTGGGTGTGGATTAAAGTTTTGGCCCATGCAAATGCAAACCTCTAGTATATTTACATGACATTTGTGAGCAGGCAATCAGTAATCAACCGAGAATATATGAAAATTATCCAAAATAAAGAAATTTTTAAAACAGTTTTGTGTGGAAAATTGTTAATTCCTTTCAGATAATTTAAACCAAAACATAATCAAAGATCAGGGCTAAAGTATTTATGTGTCTGACTACGGTGGAACATATACATCCTACAAACAGATACCAAGGTTACCACTATGTACCACCAAAGATATTTTTTTTATATGTTTTGTAATACTAGTACAAAAAATTTTCTTTGTGGTAGATTTCTCAGTACTTTTCCGTTATATGGACACCATGCCAAAATGTATGCTTATCGACAATGGTGTCCGTATAACAAAAAAGTACCGATTTCTCTTGAAATTCTCATAGAAGCACACAGCAGTTTCAATAGTTGCCAGATGCAGCAAATTCTAATTAAAAAAATTAATTCGTAGTCAAAGGATTAATTGATCCAATTACTTGTTGAGTCCACATTATATTAAGGCAGTAATGAATGTGATAAAAATAAAAATTTTGACCTATAAATAAACTCTACTCTTTCTTTAATTGTAATCTGTCTAAAGTTTTGATTTAATTAGCAAATATTAAACAGTTTAATATGTTTTAATTTAAAAAGAGAATTTAAAAATACGAAAAAATTACATCAAAATCAATATTTTCCAAAATATCTTGTTTCTAATAATCTTTAGTTTGGAGTCTGGGGGGGACAGGGTTTTAGCTCCCTGGCATCCTCGCCATGTTTACGTAAAAGAACATGCGTATGCGAGTGGACAGGACATCGATATTTGAATAATAAAAAAATCCCTGACTGCTCGGCCTACAGGCACAGGTAGATTTCGAAGACGCAGACCGTGGGGCGCCTGTTTGTCGGGAATTGCGGAAGAAATGACCTTTTTACGATGATGCAGCAGTTGGAACCGCCTACTTCGAAACCTAACTTGTTTGCAGGCGGAGCCGGCAGGGATTTTTTTTTTTTTTTTTTTTTTTTTTTTGCTATAACGGTTGGTCCTATTAAAAAACTTGTCAATATAAAAGTTTTAGATAATATTAAGAGGATTAATAATAAATTTAAGCGGATTCGAAATCTTGAGAATTGGCGAAGTTATGAATTTTTTTCTTCTAAACCCCCCTTAAGGCAATTTTTAATAATATCAAAAATCTGTCATACATAAATTTTCGGTCCTTCTCCTAGAAGTAATAATAACTTCAAACGGATTCGATACATATCATAATTAAGAAATTATCATTTTTTTTTCTGTTTTCACAAAAAGCCCCCTCATCCCCCCCCCCCCTCGTTCGATTTTGCCCATTAACGAACTTGACAGAGATTTTATGCCCCTTGATTTTATGTATCAATTTCGAAAAGATGCGCGAGTTGGAACCCCCTACTTCGAAAAATAACTTGTTTGCATGCGGAGCCGGCAGGGATTTTTTTGTTTTTAATTTTTTTTTGTTATAACGGTTGGTCCTATAAAAAACTTGTCAGTATAAAAGTTTTAGATAATATTAAGAGGATTTATAATAAGTTTAAGCGGATTTGAAATCTTGGGAATTGACGAAGTTATGAATTTTTTTTCTTCTAAACCCCCCCCCCCCTTAAGGCAATTTTTAACTATATCAAAAATCTGTCATAAATTTTCGGCCCTTATCCTAGAAGTAATAATAACTTAAAACGGATTCGATACGTATCATAATTAAGAAATTATGGGTTTTTTTCTGTTTTCACCAAAAGCCCCCCCCCCCCCCCCCATCCCTCCCCTCGGTTCTGTTTTGTCCATTAACGAACTTGACCGAGATTTTATGTGTCAGTTTCGAAAAGATGCGGGAGTTGGAACCGTCTATTTCGAAAAATAACTTGTTTGCAGGCAGAGCCGGCAGGGATTTTTTTTGTTTTTATTTTTTTTTTTGCTATAACAGTTGGTCCTATAAAAAACTTGTCAATATAAAAGTTTTAGATAATATTAAGAGGATTAATAATAAATTTATGCGAATTTGATATCTTGTGAATTGACAAAGCTACGATTTTTTTCTTCTAAAACCCCCCCTTCCCCCCCCCCCTTGGGGCCATTTTTAATTATATCAAAAATCTGTCATACATAAATTTTCGGCCCTTTTCCTAGAAGTAATAATAACTTTAAATGGATTTGATATGTATATTAATTAAGAAATTATGGGGTGGGGGGGGGGGGTTCTGTTTTCACAAAAAGTCCCTCCATTACCCCACCCTTGGTTCGATTTTGCCCATTAACGAACTTGACCGAGATTTTATGCCCCTTGATTTTATGTATCAGTTTGTAAAAGATTAATGCAGAATTTTTCCAGTTATCGTGGTCAGAAAAAAGTGACATAGATAGATAGATATATAAAGTTTTTAACTGGGGGTGGTTTTGGGTTCTGGGAGTCATGATCGGCGTAGATCTGCAAAAATTTTTTCAAAATTTCCAACTTAGGTGAAAATGTAATAGGTAGTATTTCTTACGAAATCTACCTAAAAGAGAAACTAGATTACACAATACACACGAAGGAATGCAAATTTGTGTTGTTACATTACAAGTAGTCATTAAAATAATAGTGAGCAGTTTGTCAGAAACGTCATCAGCACCGACCTCTTAACAATTAGCATTTAGATTATGCGACTGTCCAGATTTGTTATGCACCTGGTTCTGCCTAGGCTAGAGTATAACATTGCCTATAGGTTTAATATGAACTACAAACAATCTGCTATCTTCTTGAGTGTGAACAAATGGCACAGAGTTGATAAAACGCTTTACATTTCGTAAATAAGCATGTTTCCACATATAAATTTTATTTTGAAATAAGACTCATAAAAAAATAAATATTTATTTAGCTATTTTGTATTAATACTTTTTTCGGGTGCGAGGCCCTGTGCAGTCGCACCTGTCACACATCCAAGGACAGCTCTGCTTCTAGGTGCGCTAAATGTTCCTAGCCATCGCTGACAGACAGGCACACACACACACACACAGAGCAAAACTTTTTTTTATTAGTATAAATAGACAGCAAAAATCCTCAATTCAGAGTCATTTTTGCTACAGTAAAATCTGTGCACATTTTTGAAAATTTGCCTGTAATTGATAAAAGACAATAGCAAAAAAAGTCTGCTTATAATGTTTAAATAATGAAGAATGTATAAACACAATGAGGAATTAACTGAATTTCTTTAGCCCAAACTAACTTTCCTTCACAGAACAAAGTTGCTGACACAGAAAGACTTAACATCAAAAGAAATAAATGCTACTCCAAGAAATAAAGCGTAACAAAGCTCAAACAAGTGGTAGCTTCACCCCAGAATTTCAAGTAGTAGCTGAATCTCGAGGAATTGTAATTAAAGCTAATAAAAATTTATATAAAAAAAATCAATAAATTACTTATAAATTGTTCTCACAAAGAAGCATAAAAATATAATATACACAATAAAATACTGACTATATTATTTTTTGCCAAGCCATCTGAAAAATAGTAAAGTTTTTTCACTTCATCAAATTTTGATTTTTAAAACTGAATAAGTTTTTTCTGAAATATATGTATACAGCAATGAGTGTTTTGTTCAAGGGATTCTTAAATTAAGAAAAAAAACTATAATGCTTAATTTTGTTTTCCTCTTTCCTCTACTACAAATGGATATACAGTGGTCTGAGATTTGCTCCAATGGTATGGAATGACTGTGCGTAGTCTAGTTAAAATAAAACCAATTTTCTGAAAAGTCAAACTGCTCCAAGTTATTTTCTATGATAATTTGGAATTCCAAATGATTAGACGCTAAGTTTAATAACTAACAATTTATAGGAAAATATCTTTCATAAATGTAATACATGGTAATGAAAAAGGAAAAGTAATGCAAAATTTTCACTGTAGATATAAACTTCTACTTCATCTTTCTAAGCCCATTAAGATCCCATCATGAAACTTGGAGAATAAAGTATACTTTACCTTTACAGCCTGTACATATAAGGCTAATCACAATGGTATACACTAGTGCTGCACAACCTTTTTGAATGAAAATCATTTACCACCACTATCTTCGAAAGGTAAGCTTTGATATATTTAAAAGCAAGGTTTCCATCATTAACCTAAGGTAAATTTTTCTGGGTAAAAATAATGGTAATGTTGGAGGCCCGCGGGCCACAGATTGTGCATCCCTAGTATACACTGTCAATATATACAAACTATACCCTACAGCCAGTTACTGCTTAGTACTGTAAAGAATTTGCCTTAACACAAAATACTGCTAGGAGAAAATTTTCATACTTGCACACAATTTTATTGAAAATAATTGATTTGGCACAAAAATACACAGCATTATCATTTTGGTGCAACTGGTTTCAATCACAATTCACAATTAGTTTCAGATTATGACAAATAGTTCAAAATGTAACAAATTTTAATGAAAAATGCAATAATCTTATACATTAAAACGAAAAGAGATTTCCGTCAAATTCATTTTTTACACGAATTTGCCCCATTTACGCATGCATAAACTTAAATCTAGGACTTAAGCAGTTTTAGAGCACACTCAAATGCGAAAACGAATTTTAGGCTTAGATGCTTTACACTCACGCTAAAAAAAAAAAAATTTAATCTGTTAAAAAAAAAGAAAAAAGTAGCCAAACTTTGGGGAGTTTTTTCTTTTATGGCAACCCGGCTATTAAGCTTGTATTTAGTTACTGGTGTTGAAATTTGTTATTGTAATCCTTATTTGCGTGGATGTTAAGGGAAATGTTTGCGCATGTCTGTATTACGTCATTGATGATGAAAAGTAGAGAAAACGTAATTGGTTGTAGAAGAACGTTCTATTGCACGTTATTGATTGCAGAGTCGCGTATTATAGAACCATATATGGAAGGAAAATAAATTTGCATAACTGTTGAGTTAATGATTGGTTTTTAATTAATTGTCATGTGAATTATTACGTATTGGCGGTTATTACAGTGGCAGTTAGAGCGGTAGAATTGAATTTATCATTCTATTTTGTTTATCGAAATTGTTTTGACGTTTGTAGTTGCTGGTAGAAGTTGGAAAATGTCCGTGGCTATGGATAAAATTTTTCGAGAATACCAGGTAAGTTTTTATGAGGAAGCAGAAAGGCAAGTTCAGCACTTCAAAAATGAAATAACGCGATGATTTTATCTAATAGTTTGTGTTAAATTAGAATTATCGAATGGTTACCCTGATATAGTAGTGCTCTTTAAAAGATTGAAATGACGTAATTTTATCTAAAGGTTTGTGCGAAATTACAAAATCAGTTATTGAATGATTATTCTGATTGTAGCAGTCCACTTTAGAAGAATGACGTAGGTAATGTATTTTCTATTAAATTTATGTTAAAAAAATTTATTTTTAGTTAATTTTGATATTTACTTTCTGGTTTTATTAATACGTCATTATTTATAAATGTTGTGTTCGTCATGAAATTAGAAACTAAATAATCGAATGTTTACACTGATATAGTAGGGCACTTTTTAAAAGATTGAAATGACGTAATGATTTTAACTAAAAGTTTGTGTGAAATTAAAATTAGCATCAGCGAAGGATTACTGTAATATATTAGTGCAATTTAAAAGATTGAAATGACGTAATTAACATTTTCCATTAAATTTATGTTGTAAAAAATGTATTTTTCGTTTATTTTAATTGTTGTGTAGAAATAAGATTTTCTGTGTTTTCGAATACGTTATTTATAAATGTTCTGTTTTTTATGTTTCCAAAATGGCAACAGAAAATAGTAGCTTGTGGCAGTCTTGGAAATCACACCAACCAAACAGTCGCCAATCTTTTGTTTACATTTCAGCGTGAGTGTAAAGCATCAGTTCCGAATTTTATTTTTATGGTACTATCAAGTTGTTTGCCGTCAAGTTTTGACATGTTCCATCTAGTTGTAAATAAATACATTTAAAAGTCCTTAGTCTTTTAAATACACTTAACCCCCCCCCCCCTGTACTCCTAAGCACAAAAGTGTTTTAGGAGTTGAGAGAAAAAATAACAAGCATAGTTTAAAATTATTAATTATAAAGTTTAGAATAATAGATAATTTAAAAAATAATATAATCTAAGTTTTTTAAATGAAACTTACAAAAATTATATATATATATAAAGAAATAAATACTTTAAAAGATAAATTAACCAGCATGTTTGGCAAATGCTTCAAATGTACAGAACAGACAGTTGAGTGCTACAAAATCTATTTAACTGATGCAGGGAGCATCAATGTAGTAGTGAAGCAGGAAAACAATTTTTTGCCTATTGTCCTGTCAAAGTCAGTCAAATAATTCTGAATTTAATTTGATGAACTAATTTTTACCAAATTAAAAATATTTTTTGTTTAATTATAATTTCTAAGTATATATTGAAATATTTTGTAACTTTGTAACATCTATAATGAAATATCTTATGAGAATTTTTTAACGTTGTGACCAAGATGAGTAACAGATGTGCTGCTCTTGATTGAAATTGTAGGCAAGTAACATATTAAACAAAAAATTTAAATAAATAAGCCAGTTTGAGTAATAAAAATTTTTATGTGCTTATAAAATAACTCCCAATATGATGAGAAATATCAAAATTAATTACATTTGCAAAATAATAACTAAAGAGTTATTATGCAATATGCATTGCTAAAATAAACAATTCTCCTGGGCTAGAATTATGTAATTATCGGAATCATCAGCCGGCTGGGAAAGGGGGGGGGGGGGGGAAGGTTTATTTTGGTCAAACAATCTACAATAAGAATGGGAAAAAAAAAAAAATTACCCTTCTGAAGTGTAATATATTTTATTTCCATTTACTGTATAGGTGCAGATTCACAGTCGCAAGTCTCACCACGTGGCGACTAAATTTTTTGCTGTGGCTACTAACTTTCGGTGTTTAAGTCGCCATGTGATTTAAAAGCAATCAATTTCTGGTATTCCCAGTAGAGATCTGCACGGGCCGGGCCAAGGCCTGAAGCCTGTACTCGGCCCGGCCCGCGGGCTGGGCCTATTTTTCTTCACGGCACTCGGGCCGGGCCATATTTTTTTCTGAAGGCTCGGGCCGGGCCGGGCCTAGTGATTACTCTTTACGGGCCGGGCCTTACTTTTTACCTGAAGGATAAGGCCGTGCCTTAAATTATTTTTTCCGTACAGAGCCGGGACTGGTTTCATTCTTCCTAGTCTTCACGCCTCAAAATTGTTAGTTCTGGTTTTGACCCGTATGAAAATCAATGTCTCGGCGTGCCTGGTCCGTTCGAAGGTCAGTAAAATACGATCTGGCATAAAAATCTTTTCAAAACATGCATACATTTTTAAATCGCCATTATTTTATAATTAAAACATTAAAATTTATTCTTTTTAAAGAATAGTAGATTTATACACTTATTAAAATATGGTTAAATTAAAATATAGTAAAACGTGTGAAAAAGAACCTGCTTATGATGGAATCCTGTCTTAAATTAAAAATTGTGTTGATCCATTAAAAATGAATATACTAATATGTAAGAAAAGAATATATAATACATTTACACCTGCTAAGAAGGCAAATTGTCTATAACTCATTTTTTTTTCTTCCCTATGCAATTCCATCTTAGAAGATTTTACTGTATATCATTTTTTCTGATTTTTAACACTTCAATAAATGGAATATGGATTAACAATATTGATGATAACTTAAACACATATACATACAACAAATAGAGATTTATTTAAAAAATAAATATTCCAGCTTGCGGCACCTCTATAAAAATGAAGATTATAAACATGAATAAAAAAAGCTAAGATAGGAATTTTTGGTTAGATCTCCTCCTACGAGGCAAATTTTTAATCAAATCGACGTAAAAATTATGTTTTGTAGAAATTCACTCGGGCCGGGATCGGGCCGAACTTTTAACTTTTAAATCGGGCCGGGCCAGGTTGAACTTTTAATTTTTGTATCGGGCCGGGCCGGGCCAAATTATTTTTTGTATGGGTCGGGCCGGGCCGGGCCCGGGCCTGGAAATTTCGGCCCTTGCAGACCTCTAATTCACAGTCCCCATCGTGAAAGGTTTTTTTTTTTAGATTAAGACCAAAACACATAATAAACATTATTATTATTATTATTATTGTCTTTTAATAACATTTCAGAATGATCTGTTTAACACAGCAAACTATTAAATATATTCGAATTCGAATAGCAATGTTATTCGTAACAGTTTGAATTTGATAATTTTACATAGACTGGTGTTTTGATTTTTATAGTGCAAAATAATCTCACACATTCAAATTTTCTTTCATATGTACCTTTGTCTGGCAAAATCAAAATAAGAAATATTGTTTTTCTGATATTCCCCGTTATCATGATTGCTTAGCTTATACATATTTTTTTTAAACCATATTTTGCCCAACTTTATCTTCAGTGTTTTACCCCATATAAACACTATTGTTTTTATGCGTTTGTTTTACAATTGTGACCACTGGATTTTTTGGGTTTAGGAGCCAGTGACTCCTTCCAAATTTTGGGAATCTGCACCTATAATTTACTGGAGATGATATCTTAACACATGTGGTGCACATGCCTAGGGTTTTCAGATTTCTCTCTTTAAAAAAAAAAATAAAAATAAAAAAAGAGGAAGATTTTTATTGACAGTAGTTTTGTTCTATCAAACAATTGCCATTATCCACATGCTACTGAATTATGTGCCAATAATGTCTTTTTTAAAGAATTTGTCTTAAAAACAAATCATTAATTGTTATAATCTATATTTTCAACTGTATTTGTATTACATTAACCTAATAATACTACTTCATTAATTTTGCATATACATTTTTGGGGTAAAAAGAGCACCAAAAGTGTTGTAGCAAATTGAAAAGATAAACCGATTTAGATGCTACAGAGGCTGGATTGATATTTTATTGAACACCCTCCCCCCAATCCCACTATAATCACGTGACATGCTAGCTGGCTAGAGCAGAATAGAATGGCGTTTTCTGTACATAAGATGAAAGATACATTTTAAGTTTTGTTCTTTCTGAAAAATTTTGAGAGAATAGGGAGATCACTGTTTGCTGCACACGAGTAGGGATGGGAGTGAGAAAAATTCTGTTTGTGCTCATTTCTTAGGTCAATTCTCTACAACAAGGAAAAAAAAAAACTGATTAAATAAGTTGGTTACCAGATAAAAAATCTTGGGTGCCACAGGCGACCACATTTGTGAAGCCCTGTTCATCTTCATAACTATGTAAACACACTTGATAAACTACATTTCATGAAAATCCAGAGGATCAAGTAAGATTTTAGCCTGAAATTGCAGTGACCCGACATGGAATGACTCAAATCTTTGATGACTGAACCATTATTTGATGAAAGGCAATTCAACTATGTATTTTAGCCAGCTTTTATTCATGCACAGTACCGAGCCATTTATCCAGAATGGTCAATTCCAGATAGCTGGTTTTTCTGGATTACTGGATGTGCATTAAAACAATATCAATTTGATCAGATTTATAGAATATATGAGGTTGTGAGATTGTTTCTGATTTTAAATTATTAGATTACTCAAATTAAGAATCAGATCAAAACAAGGTCAGATTAATCAGAGCTTGAAAGAAGGCTTTATGGGAGGAATACTTTGGAAATACAAATTCCTCTATTTCCTATACATAAAAATCAAAATATACAATATCTAACTAAATATGCTTCCATTTCAAATCCTGGATGTTGGCATCTAGTTATACCATGCATGCGTGTTGTAATGTTTCAAGCTATGCACAGGTATGGCACTTTTTGCTGGAAGGATTCTGAAATTGGGCAACTGAAATGAAAATAGTATTCTGGATAACTGGTTCCTTACTGTGTAATATGCTTAAAACATTAACTACGATATATGATTTGAATAGACTGATAAATTGATTTAGTGATTAGAGAAATCCATTAATGAAAATTGATTACATACATTAATGACAATCATGAAATGCCTTTAATTTTTAAATTCTTTACTAAGGAATGAAGCTACTAAAAATGTTACAAATTCCCAATTTTAACCAATTCCAAGATATCTCCCTTTGCAGAGTTAAACTTTTGAAAGAAAAATTCAGGTACATATTATTCAACAATGGAGCAAAATAGTAATATTTCAAATATATTTTGTATTGCTATACTTTATTTTATAGAACAATAATGATAGGTACTAAATGAAAATTTAAAAATTGTAATATTTTTCTGTCTTCTATGCAACATTAAAAACAAATTCTGTATGCTTTCATTTTTAATCCTTTTAATAATTTTGATGTAGGAATGTTTTTATCATCCCTTATGCACTCATAAAATAATTCAAATTTGGGGAAATGTTAATTATTTGAAGTATTTAGTAGAAATAAAAGATGAAATGTCCCCTGCACAAAACAATTTACTGTGGACTAGCCACACTATGAATAATTATTTTTTCCTGTTTTTGATAGTAAAAATCACAAACAATGAAATGCTTAAAATATGAAATTAAAGGAAAGAGACCCTATTTTGTAAAAAAATATTTAGGTTTTTAAAAATACCGGATTTGATTACAGAAAATCAGGACAAGTTTAGCGATGTTGTATGTAATTAGCTAAGGAGTATAGTGAAACGTTAAATAAGTATTTTCGAGTAAATAAATTTCAGTTGTATGGGAAAATAAATATTAATAAAATAAATGAAGGATATAATTTGATATTCATTTCATTTAAAAGTGCGAATATAAATGAAAAATAATTACTAATGAAAAATACTCTCCGAACTTTCATATTTATAAATTTTTAAAATATAAATACGTATATAAACAGTCACTTATAGAATAAAAATAAAATAAAATGAGTAATTCATCACATAATGAATGATGATCGAAATAAAGACAGCATTCATTAACCTAACGCCAACGATGTAATCTAAAATCATATGTTTTGAAGCAAAACAAACAAAAATGCGTTGTATAATAACTATAGAATCAAAATAATTTTAATATCTTCTAGCTTGCTGAAAGAAATTCAACTCAATAATATGCATTGTAAAGAGTAATGAAGCATTATTTACAATATCAAACAAAAAGAATCGATTAATGCAACTGCACATTTACATCATTAATAAAATAGGAAACTAAGCAGATCGATTATAGCTTCACTTCATAGAACAGAGATCACAATTATAATACTAAAAAACTTTTCGCGGTGTTTTTCCAAGATTTAATTAGGTTATTCAGTAAAATTTCTTACGGTCTTTGTCATTGTTTACTTAATTGCATAAACATATTAGGCTTAACATTCGCGTAAAGGCAGATGGAAAATATAAATATTTATTTGCAGACGACGTTCAATTATTTGTAAACACACTCGGTAAAATCAAACGTAAATACAAGTAAAATGTATACATAATCTGGAGGAAAATAAAAAGGATATGTACCGTTTAGCTGTTTACGAAGTAAAAGTGCTGACTGTTGAGCAGCCATGAAGAGCCTATCTTAATGTTGATGAAATGTATAACAACAAAAGTGGAAAAAACTATGGTTGCAGAGAAAGCGCATGCGCCTTTAAGTCAGAATTGAAACTCCTTAAAAATAAATTTATGTTAAAAGTTTATTATTTATAAGTTAAAAAAATCCACTGACATAAAGCTCAGGCATTGATTTATAAGATTATTGACCAATATCCATTTCATACCACAGGAAACTAGGAGCCTGGGACAATCACATATTTCGCTGTACATCAAAAATTTTAGCTGCTGCCAACGCAGCAAAGAAAATATCAAAATCAAAATTATTTGTTTTCAGAGAATGCAAATCGGTAAAAATCATGAAAAAAAATCAAAAGATTTTTTTTTTTTCGAATAGCCGTGGCAGGCATACCATAGGTACCGTCTAGCGCAGGTCTTACCTTAGGTAGGGGATGCCCGCCTTGAGCCGTATTATCCTTTTTCATACATGAAATGTTTTTATATCAGGATTTTCCTATAATTATAGATTTTTAAAGTTTCATGCGAACCATCTTAGAGGAGAATGGCAAGGTCGGGCTCATGGAAAATAATGTTTTAGAAGCTATCATTCGTCACTGAAAACAATCTCCACCAGGGCGCCGTGATTGATAAATACACTGACTACACAACCGACTCCTGAAATGCTTAATATGAATACGTACGAAAAGCTTCCGAGGAAGAAAATGGCAGACTTACTAAGAAAATGAAAGCCATTTTTATTCATAAAATTGAAACATTTTACTATGAATTACTATGAAACATTTTACTTACATTCTTGACTTTTTATGTCTCCACTCAGGGTCAGGGTTGGCTTTAGATGACGGCGAGGTAAAACTAAGCTGCGCCGAGTGGCACCCGTCAGGTGCGTCAACCGTCGCACGCAAGTACTGAGGAACTTTTAACGCGCACGACCAGGAGGGTCCTCCTGTATGCGCTGCGACTTGTGGGAGCACTGCCACCTGCGCATCACTCCCATTGAACCCACTTGTTGACGATAAAGGTCGTTGCGCTACGCGGTGGATCCCAAAATCACAGGAAACCACCCGGTGAGACGCTGGAGTCCTTCGACGGCTTCGTAGCCGGAACCCCCATATAAGAAACCGAGACCATATGTCGAAATTCTCCAACGACCCTTACTGTAACGACGGCTTCTGTTCGTCCAGTCCTAGGGAGGGAGGAAACGACTAGTTCATTGGCCGTGGCGAGCAGGAGGGGCCTCTTGCCAGCCCGGGACTGCGAGGAAAAGGGTCCCTGACGCATAGACACGCCCTGGCTAAGGTTGTCTCCCCCAGATGGTTTTGCATTCGGCAAGCCCTGCAGCTGGTCCCCGATAAACTCCGTTGGGAGAATGGGGGCGAGGTAAGGTGACTTGATATGAGACAATGGACTTTACTCACGAGTAGCAAGAGCCACGACTCTGCGGGTATATGCCCTCCGAAGAAGACTGTTTATTGGACGGATTTAAGGGGGCTGATATACTGGGTCTACAAACTGACAATAGAAGTCTGCACGAGAAAGGGTTTGATCCCATGCTCGGCCAGGCCTATTCTCCACTCTTTCCTAACCGGGCCTTACTTTTTTCTGAAGACTCGGGCTCGGGCCCATCCGCGTCAGAAATCTTTTTTTTTTAGGTCGAGCCTGGTGTGTAATTGATTCTTCCTTGAGGTCTGCGCGGGCCGAAATTTCCAGACCCGGGCCCGACCAGGTATAAAAGTAAAGAGTTCGACCCGGGTCCAACCAGCTTGTAGGAAAATCATTATTGCTCGGTTCGCGCATACCTCTAAATTCGTCCTCCCCAGCCCATGTTGGACTGACATTTTTACTTCTTTCTATCTTTGTACCAAGAAAGTATGAGATTTGTGAAAATTTTCGACTTCCGGTTTTCGACGGATTGATACATTTATTTTTTAGGAGGTCCTGAACATGATTTGACTGTTTTTAGAAAATGTCTGTCCGTGAGTCTATCTGTGTGTCTGTCTATATGTGACACACATTTTGTGGACGCTCTATTTCAAGAATTAACGCACATAATTTCATCAAATTTCATATTTTGTTAGAACTTGAGATAAATATACGCTGATTAGGTTTCGGTGTAAATCGCCCAACAGGTGGCGCTGCTATGTTACACTTTTCACGATTTCCACGATGGCTATATCTCAAGAACTAAAATGCATGGTATTTCACAAAACTTCATATTTTGTTAAGACCCCAGTGGCGTACCCAGGATTTTATTTCGGGGGGGGGGGGCTGACTTAAATTTCCATAACGTTTTGAATATTATGAAACACGTTGAATTGTGTTGTAAGAAACAATAACTTTGGCAATAAGGACGTAGCTAGAGGGGGGGGGGGGCAGGGGTGATTCTGTTCCAAATTTTGAGGCATGAGGTTCCGAAAATTCGGACTTAAAAATATATCGCTATTTTTGACAAATGGCCACCGAAAAAAAAATCAACTTCGTCAATCGTTCGCAGAAAAAAATCTCCCATTTCGTTAAAGGATCATGGAAAAACCCGAGTTTTGTCAAAGAGCCTCGAATAAAATCCGAATCTCGTCAAAGGGCCGCGGATAAAATTTGAATTTTGTCAAAGGGCCGCGAAAAAAAGCGAAATTTGTCAAAAGGATCGCGGAAAAAAGGTCACATTTCGTCAAATGATCGTGCAGAAAACGCAAAATAATCGCGGAGAAAACCCGCATTTCGTCAAATGACCGCGGAGGAAACGCGAATTTTGTCAAATGGTCGCGAAGGAAACGCGAATTTCGTCAAAAGGATATATAAGAAACGCTAATTTCATCAAATGCCCGTAGAAAAAAACGCGAATTTCACCAAAGGATCACGAAAAAAATACGTAATTCCTCAAGGGGCCGCAGAAAAACGCGACTTTCGTCAAAGGATCGCAAAAAAACGCAAATTTCATCAAAGAGCCTCAGAATAACCGAATTTCGTCAAAGGAATTTCATCAAAGAACCATGGTAAAAACGTGAATTTCAACAAAAAGACGCGGAAAAACGCAAATTTCGACAAAAAGCGGCGGAAAGAAAACGCAAATTTCGATTACGAAATATTCATCCCGGCCTCCTCAACCTTCAGAAGCCTATCCTTGGAGACATTCGGTTCTCATTGGAAGGTTAAAATGACCTCCCTTGGCGTCCAACTGTCTGGGAAAGCTTTTCCCATCGCGACCTCACAGGGAGAGCAATAAATTAGTTAATGTCAGGGTAGGCACCATACAGTCGCAGGTATTGTTTGTAAAATGTCCAAACCATTCGGTATAGGAGATCGATCGCTTCTTTAGATTTGAACCGACAACTCAGGAGGTCTGTGGTAACGGTTAAACAAGCTACCTTCGCTGGGATATGGGAAAATTTCACAGTGCTTTTGAAGATTTCCTGATCTTAGACCTCACTTTTAAGTTCCCCCAATTTTTTTTTCTCAATTTCATTTCGACAAAAACTCCCATATAATATATTTTTGTAGAATTCATACAACTGTTTATGAGCTGTGTATCTCGTCTTTTGTTTCCTTTAAATCCAAAAATTATTGTTAAATTAATTTGAACCAAAATATATCAGATACTCAGTGGATTAGGGAAGATTTGAGGGAGTAATTGAATGTTAAAGTTTCTTGCTAGAACACTAAACATTTAATAAAATAAATAAAAAAAATTTTTCTTTTTGCTAATAAGAATATGTGATGTCTAAATAGCAGCATAAAGAAAAGCACAAATAACCAGAATAAAAGATACATCCAACATCATAAAAGAAGTTCCGATTTTTCAGTGTAAAACGAAAAGAGATAGACAGCAAGAAGCTCTTTTTATAAACATATACACACAAAATATTTTTATACACATATCTAACATAACGACTTTGCTTATTTGTGCATTGCACAAGTAATAATAATGACTTTAAACTGTTCCAAATGAAAAATATTGGCTGCAAAGTTAGGACGGAATAGGAAGATAAATGGGAGGAGCGTTACCGAACTCCAAAGATGTCTTTGCACTTTGCAGTCAGACAAAAAGTCACTGTGTATTTTACAAATACGAGGAAGTAATCGAGTGCTAAAAACGAAAGTTAATGAATATCATTCACAGTTAGTTCTTGCGCGCATATATAGTGCCTGAATTCCGACTTAGCCAAAATTCTGAAGAGATTAGCTAAAGTGTCAATGTGCTCTAATATGGGACTAACAAGAAACACAAGTGCTATACATGACATATATATTATATATGTATAATATTATATATATGTATATATATATATATATATATATATATATATATATAAATTGATCTAAGAAATGAGGAACAACATCAGCCCTTCTTTTACCATTTTACTCGGACCATTTTGGCAGGGGTCCCTTAAACCCCCTACACATTTCGATATGGCATGGAGATGTGTCTGAAAAATGAAAGTTAATAAGTTACTTTTACAGTCAACTCCTCCGCACCTGATTTCCGATTTAGCCGAAATCGACTTGAGATTAGCCGTGGTGTTACTGTGCATTAAGATACTTCCGCATTGACAATCTTTGTGCCGCCTGTGGGAGAGATTAAAAAACTCCTTAAATTAAACTGCTTCTAAATTTGTCCAACTTACTTGTAGATCTCTTGAGCATATATGTATTCATTTATCCAGTAAAACAGGGATGGAGCTATTTTTCAGTGATTTGAAAATAGATTTTGTTTGTCTCAAGTAAATTAGTTCACAGGAATGAGGAGAATATTGCATTAACGAGAGTGACAAGTTCGTTGCATGCCAGAAAATAAAACAAATTTATCTAAAAAAGAAAGAAAGAATATCAGCCCTTTTTTCATTTTACTGCGACCTCTTCAGAGGGGGAATGGAGCTGTAACCTCATAACCCTCGAACCCATCGCCTTCTTTGGGTATTGTATGCTGGGGTATCACTGTGTACTAATATATGGGACTAACTAGAATGGCTGTAAGACAAATTTCAAATTTATCTTTAAAAAAAAGAAAAAAAATCAGGAGTTTTTTTCATTTTATTTTTGAATATTTCGGGAGGGGAAGCTGTAACCCCATTACCCCCTTCAACCTCTTTTGGCAACTATACTGATATAGGACTAGAGAGAGGAGCGTGGCTAGTCCATTGAATGACAGGAGGGAAAGAAAAAAAAATATCAGTGCTTTTTTTCCACGTCATTTTCGAATATTTCAAAAAGGAGGGGCGGGCTGTAACCCCATCAATCTCCTGCTCTTTCTTTGGGTATGCTGTGGTGTCTATGTGGACCAATATGAGACTAACAAGAATGGCTAATCCGCGGTAAAACAGAAAACTAAATTGCAAATTTATCTCAAACAGAAAGAAAAAAAATCAGCGCCTTTTTCATTTCATTTTCGACTATTTCGCAAGGGGGCCTGTAAACTCACCGACCCCCTTCCCCTCGTTGAGTATACTGTGGTGTAACTGCGCGCTGATATGAGACTAAACAGAATGGGTAGTTCGTCGTATTTCAGAAAACAAAGTTACAAATTTATCTCAAACAAAAAGAAAAAAATCAGCATTTTTTTCATTTAATTTTTTATTATTTTGGGAGGGGGCTGTAACCCCATAACCCCCCTACCACTTCTTTGGGTATCATGTGGTATACTAACATGGAAGTAAAGAGAAGAGAGCGACTCTTCTGTTGAGTGATATGGGGGAAAATACAATTTTTTCTCAAACAGAAAGAAAAATAGAACTATTTTTTCATTTCCTTTTCGTTCATTTCGGGAGGAGGGGGTGTAATCCCATCAGCACCCTCCCCTTCTTTCGATATACTGTGATGTCAATGTGGACTAACATGGGACTAATTAAAATGGCTATTTCGCTGTATGACAGAATAAAAAAATACAGATTTATCTAAAAAAGTAAGAATTGCAGAAAACAAAATTACAAATTTATCTCAAACAAACAAAAATAAAAAAATCAGCATCTTTTTCGTTTCATTTTCGATTATTTTGGGAGGGGGCTGTAAGCCCATTAGCCCTTTTCATCTCTTTGGGTATAATCTGGTGTCACTGTGCACTAATATGGAACCAAAGCGAAGGGCGCGGCTAGTCTGTTAAATGATAGGGGGGAAATGCAAATTTATCTCAAACAAAGAAAAAAAATCGGCACCATTTTTTCATTTCATTTTCGACTATTTCGAGAGGAGGATAAAAGATGGTGAGTGGTAGCGAGATCGGATCGTTGGCACAGAGAATTTCTCGCATAAATTAGAAAATAGAATTTTATTGTATAACAATGTTAATTCTAATGAAAAATATATACAAGACGTTAATACAGCATTTAATTATTTTCCGTGAGTCAATCGCTAATAAATTAATGTTCTCTTGACTCTGAGTGCAGCTGAAACAAACCAAAAGTCTCTACACATTACAGTCGGCCGTGACTGCAAAATAAAGTTCATTCGGACCAAGGCTCGTCCGTTCCTTCTCTTCGGAAGAATATACTAAATCACGATGCTTCAGAGTTAAAGAACTCTCACTATCGCACTTGTCGTGCTTTTTCACTTCGCTGGGATTTTCACCTGATACTTGCTGTATCTATTGAGGTCAGACCTCACTCTTTCCAAAGAGTCACCACTCTCGTCCAGATCTATCCGAAAAACTGTCCTCTCTCACTTTTTCATCCTCGCAGGAGAACTTCTTCTCGGGGCGGGGCTTTTGTCGAGAGCGGACCCCTCGAAACTCTCCAGCCTCTTAGCAGCCTTGAGATCCCTCTGTTTTGTTTTCACTAAGTCCGTCATTGGACGTTCTAAGACAAAGGGCAAAGTTTCGGGCGCAAACCTAAAAATCGTGTGCAGAGATCGCTTCTCTCGCAGATGAACTCTTTCCCACGAACTCGGCAAGGATCAAAGCATAAGACCCCTCTTTGGGTAACGCCTTACCACTACATCACTGTCCGAACTTTCCGCTCACAGTACAATAGAATTCGGCGTCTGCCAGTCTTCAAGGCAAAAATAGCGAGGGAAGGTATGCAGTTAAGTGTTCTCACAGGATATGCTAGAATGACACATAGTGCAGCTGGATGTCGAGGCTCAATTCTTTACACACTTTTTCATTTAATTTCCGACTATTTCGGAAGGAGGGGGCTGTAACCCCATCAGCCACCTTTCTCTTCTTTGGTTTCAATGCGGACTAATGTGGGACTAATGAGAATGGCTAGTCCGCTGTATGATAGATAAAAGTAAAAAATTTTCCAAAAAAAAGAAAGAAAAAAATCAGCACTTTTTTCATATCACTTTCAAAAATTTCGGGGGGGGGGGGTGGACTGTAGCCCCATCAGCCCACCCTTTGGGTACGCCCATGTAAGACCCTGACCATCTTTGTTAAGCTTCGGTATATTCTGCCCATAAGATGTCGCTACTATGATCTGTTTCTCACAATTTCCGCATTAGCTATATCTCAAGAACGGATAGATTGTCATTCAATTTTTGTTCAGACGATTTGATTTATATACAAGATTAAAGTTTTGTGATTGCCACAATATACGAGTATTAGCATTTATTTATTTTCGTAAAAAATATGGTGATGCTGTACATTTCTTTAGTGCAATCTTTAGAAATATAATTTGGTTTAATAAATCACAGAGATACATTTTAAAAAATCTGCTTTTTTTTCCTGCATAGAGCTTTAAAATTATGATTTACTTTTACCATTTGTTTCTTTAATTCTAAACTACGTTGATTTTCTTACTGAATATTCATTTGAATGTAATTATATAAGTAAATTTTTTAATCGGTGTGTATGCAATTTTTTAACCGTCATTGATATTGTTATTATTCTATATTCCATGAATTTCGAACATAATCTGATAATAAAATCTCTGCATAAGTAAGTATGCTTTACGAACAATTTTAATTGTAGAATAATGTTGCTTCGGAAATATCGGCATGTTTTGTAGAAATTCAGTGGGGCTGGGAAGTACCAGTTAAGTTATCTTACGGGCCTGGCCAGGCTCGTGTCAAATTTTTAGCTTTATACTTGGGCGGGCCGAGCGAATACTTTTTTTTTTGTACGGGCCGTTTTGATCTTGTGCCGAACTTTTAGCTTTCATACTGGGCCGGGCCAATAATCCTTTTTTATGGATCAGGCCCGGCCCAGACCTGGAAATTTCAGCAATTTCAGATCTCTAACCGAGATATCAAAGCTAGTTTTGGTGTTTTTTATATGCTTCTTTCAGCGAGCATCCCATATATACTGAATATAGATTTCTTTAATAAGTTTCAAAACATTCTTTACTGAATTACAACTTACAACTGACCTTAGATATAAAGAAACAAACAGTTTTATACCTAGTTAGTCTTTTTTACATAATTAATCTGGCGAGGCATCAAAGCTTAAAATTGTTTGTCTCTATGAATACATTGAAAAGGAAGTAATTATCCTTAAAAAAAATTGAGCCTTTATGCAACTTCGGGAAGGTATCTCCCCAAGTGACTTGAGATACACATTTCCTCTAAAAAAGGTTTTGTATGAGTACTTTGTACATTTTTCGTCCTACCGCTGTATAATTATAAGAAAAATCCTAACAACCTTTTAACTTATAGTACTGTAATGTGATAACGTTCTTCCCTATAGTACTATCACTGTTACTATCATTGTCTTATAGTACTATCAAGGGTTCGTTTGTTTGGGTGTTTTACTACAATGTCAAATTGGCGACAACTTTCCATTTCGCATTCCCTACAATCATTTTTGCTCACTCCAACCGTGACCTACGTTATATACGGACGGTGCATGACGTTTAAAACGTCGCATGAAGTGGATCATTTTTATACGCCGATTGGTGCAAAACGGTGGGCGCGCGCCGCTTTGCACCAATCGCGTGTGTAAAAATGATCCAGTTCATGTGACGTTTTAAACGTCATGCAGCGCCGTGTATAACGTAGGTCGCGCTCCAACCCCAACTCCTCGTAGTTTATTTGCAATGAGAGTCAAACGAATCGAGTGATGCGACAATTGCCTACATGTGCAAAGTGATAAATAATAGAGATTCGCTTTCAAAATTTGAGGCGTTTACTGAGGCGAGGTAGATGTTGTTTACAAACGTGCTGGCTTAATGACACCCTTTAAACTATTTTTAATGGTTCAAGACACTTTAACACTTAATATTTAACTTAAAAAAAAGTAATGAAAAGTTCTATGATAGTAGCTTTTATTATGGATGCAGCTGAGAGAAGTTGTTTAACAAATGGTGAGTTAGCATTAATTGACGGGCTCTTGGAGAGCGGTGGGGGGGGAAGGGAGGGGGACGGGAACTATACAAAACACAAGTGCTCTACGAGACCTTTAAAATGAATCCTCACTTGCAATTGAGAGATGGGATTTTAGTAGGGATGCCCCTTTTGCGCCCTTCTGACGGGGCCCCCCTCGAGAGATAAGTGAAAACCGAGGGTGCCGCGCGGGGAGGGGGGGGGTTACCTTTAGGCGGTTTACAGCTAATTTTGGTGAAATTTTGGAGCCGTCTGGCCCATAGGAACAGAGAAAAATGGGAAAAACTAAAATAATTATGATAAATTGAAAAAATTAAAAAAGAAAAGTGCTCCTGATGGGAGGGGGGAGAGTAGGACCAGACAAAAGTGCTTGACGATATCAAACTTTTGATATGATACATGATGGTGTTTGAATACCTTGAATGTTTCCCCCCGGGGGTGGGGGTAACTCCGTTCCTATGGGAGATAGGGCCTCGGGACCCTCTTAGAAATGTCGGCCTCGACGAGTTTAACTTCGTTGGATCCTTTAAAAGAGGCCTACGCCCTCTGTGGGGCTTAAAGGGGCTGAGAAAGATGTGAAAAACTAAAATTTAAAAATAGTTGAAACAGAGAAAAATGCTTCTTAAGGGAGGGGGGAGAGTGAGATGGGGGAGAGTAGGACCAGACCATAGTGCTTGACGAGATCTATCTATTGATATGTTACATGAAGGGGTTTGAGCACCAAAAAGGTCTCCTCCCTGGCTGGTGTAACTTCGTTTCTATGGGAGATAGGTGGTCACGTGGGGCTACGGGACCCTCTTAGAAATGTCCGCCACGACGAGTTTAACTTCGTTGGATCCTTTAAATGGTGTCTGCGTCCGCTGTATGGCAATTAGGGACTGAGAAAGGAAATACAAGCGGAAGTATCGGCATAATAAAGAGAGACAATTTGATTTTTAATATCGTCAGCAACAGCCATTTGTATAACTATGTATAAAGGGTGTCCTCTTTTATATATGGAGTGGCTATGACTTTTCATAAACATGAATTTTACAGTAGACTGAAAGAATTAGCCCTGTGTGTGGCTAAAAAACAAGGATCATTTTATATAAAACACAACCAAAACAAGAAACGAAATTTCGAAATAAATTGTGCAGCTTCCATTATAAAAGAATTATTGCTTGCATTACTGTTCTAAAAAACAAACTAGCTTCTATCTGACACATTTACAAAATCATTGTTATTTATACACATAGAAGAATATAAGATCAGCAGCGCAGGTTTGGTTTTAGGCGCCCGGAGCAATTCAAAAATTTGAGCTCTCTCCCTAGAGACTATTGTAGGTTCTTGTACTGTAATTTTTAATGCAACAACGTTTTCTAGCTCCTAAAAATTTTTGTACACAGTATAATTTTTGAGATCTTAGAAAAATCCTATTTAAAATAACTCCACATTTGGAACATCACACTCAAAATTTTGGTTTGGTCTGGCCTAGAGTCCTGTGCGGGTTATCTCAACCGAAACCCGAAAATTTAATTGGAAGTAAAACCGAAACCCGACAAAAAAATCTTCATCCACCCGAAACCGAAATGAAAGAAAATTAATCCCTATTTTAATAGAATTATGAAATAAGTAGTCTACAATTATGTAGTCAATCTGCAGTCATCAATTTTATATTTTCTATATAAAAATAGCATTTCGTATATGTATATACTCATTAATATCCAAATGCTGTAAAACATTTAAATAACGGACACCTCGGGGACACCGAATTTGTCTCTTATTAGAAGGTGTGCGCTATTCAGAGGCAAAAATATGAAAATATTTGTGTTTGCGATTGAAAAGTGTTTGCTAAATAGAGGTGTCCGCTAATCGGGAGTTACTGTACGGAAGTCTTACTATTACTTCTGAATAGCGGAAAAAATCCATGGTTCCGAGGTGTCTGCTTTTCAGAGGTTTTAGTGATATGGAATAAAAGATTTAAATATATTCCCTAAATAAAGCTCTCTGCTATTTGGGAGTGTCTGTTATGAAACTTTTACTGTATATAGATTTTATCGGAAAAAATATTTTAGACTTACTTTTGAAGAATTGAGTCAACCCGAACACGACTCGAAAGAGTAAAAACCCAACCCAAAAGCGACCATAGCCTGAAATAATGTAAGTCAATCCTACCCGCAGCAAAAAAAGTAGAAGTCAACCTGACCCAAACATGGCCCGTAGAAAAAAAGTTAACACCATCCAAACCGGAACTGCAGAAAAAAGTAGAAGTCAACTCGACCCACAGAAAAAAGTAGACGTAAACCCGACCCAAAGCAAAAAATCTCTGAAGGCTCGGCCTACAGGCACAGGTAGATTTCGAAGACGCAGACCGTAGGGCGTCTGTTTATTGGCAATTGAAGAAGGACCTTTTTGCCATGATGCGGCAGTTGGGACCGCCTACTTCGAAATCTACCTGTGGTTGTAGGCGGAGCCGGCAGTAATTTTTTTTTTATTTTTAATGTTTTTTGCTAAAAGGATTGGTCCTATCAAAAACTTGTCAATATAAAAGTTGCAGACAATATTGAGGAGATTTATAATAAATTTAAGCGTATATGATATCTTGTGAATTGACGAAGTTATGATTTTTTATCTTCTTCAACCCCTATTTATTTCGCCCCTTGAGGCCATTTTTAATGATATCAAAAATATGTCATACATAAATTTTTGGCTCTTTTCCTAGAAGTAATAAGAACTTTAAAC
This sequence comes from Maratus michaelseni, assembly GCA_963931845.1. Taxonomy (NCBI): domain Eukaryota; kingdom Metazoa; phylum Arthropoda; class Arachnida; order Araneae; family Salticidae; genus Maratus; species Maratus michaelseni. Next base: position 176,703,454 of record OZ007589.1, on the reverse strand, counting down.
TGATTCGATGTGTATCATAATTAAGAAATTATGTTTTTTTCGGTTTTCACAAAAACTCTCCATTTCCACCCCCTTGGTCCGATTTTGTCTATTAACGAACTTGACCGAGATTTTCTGCCCCTTGATTTTATGTATCAGTTCGGAAGTGATTTGTGCAGAATGAGAAATTTTCACGTTTTCTGATTTTATTTTTATATAATAGAAAACAGAAAAATAAGAAGAATGGTATGATTGTTTTTAATTTTTATTTTGAGCTGTAACTGTTGAATTCTAACAATTTTTATAGCGCACTATTTACCGTGTTGCGAAAAGGATACTAATCCTACGCCGGCGTTACTAAAAATCTAAACAACTCACAAACTGCAAAAAGTTATCCATAATTTTTTTAAGTCATTTAAAAAAAATAGTATAGTACAAAAACAGTTAAAGTAAGTTTGATTTTTCCCATTCGCATTTAAATTTTAAACGAAAAAAATGATTCCAATATAAAATATTAGCAAAACCTCGCGTAATTCTGGAAAAATGCCAAGTGGCATTCGTTGGCCAATTTTCATTAGAGGAAATTTTACTGCCACAGATAATTTCGAAATTACTATTTAAACCACACTAATGTCGAAAAAAAAAAAAACCATCGAAATTTTAGAACGTATTTCGCTCTTTTACCCACCTTCCCTGTAGTAGTGTCACCGATATAAAATATAGCCTATGTTACAGCAGGGATTGTTACCATCAATTTGCCATCATCACTTTTGAAAATGGTTCTGTAGTTCCAGAGATTCCATAGAAATTGTAATTTAGAATGTTTTTAGACCGCTTTTCGCTTATCTCACCCTTTTAAATTTCGAATTTTTTTAGAATTTGTTCCTAGAGAGCATTTACATCTTATAAGTAACTACCATGCGAAATTTCATGTTTCTAGCTCCTTCAGTATAAAAAAAATCGAAATTTTAGAACGTTTTTCGCTCTTGCACCCCTCCCTCCTATGGTAGTGGCACCGATATAAAACATAGTCTATGTTACAGCAGGGACAGTTACTATCAATTTGCCACCATCACTTTTGAAAATGGTTCTGTAGTTCCAGAGATTCCATAGAAATTGTAATTTAGAATGTTTTTAGAACGCTTTTCGCTGATCTCACCCTTTTAAATTTCGAATTTTTTTAAAATTTGTTCCTAGAGAGCATTTACATCTTATGAGTAACTACCATGCCAAATTTCACGTTTCTAACACCTTAAGTATATATATATAAAAAAAAATCGAAATTTTAGAACGTTTTTCGCTCCTGCACCCCCCTGAGGGTAGTGGCACCGACATAAAATATAGCCTATGTTGGAGCAGGCACGGTCACCATCAATTTGCCACCATCACTTTTGAAATCGCTTCAGTAGTTCCAGAGATTACCCCTTACAAACAAACAAAAAAAACAATCTTTACTTCTTTATCATATAGGCACGGCAGTGCCTCCGCCAAGTCGAGAAAGCATGGCCGTAAGCATACTTTTCTGGAAGCAACTCAGGACACTTTTGACCCCGCCATATCTCCGCGCTGGAGTATCCCAAAAATTTGAAACTTCGTTTTTGTAGAGTATTTGGCACACAGGACCAAAATTTAAAATTACAACTTTCTGTCTTTTCTAATTCAGACGATATATGAACTCAAATATTCGATTTTTTGTCACTCACACACTCACTCACTCTCGCGTCATCAAAAAGATTGGGTAGATCCCGCAGCCATAGAAACTTAAAATTTGGAATAAAGCTAGTGTTTCGGATACAAAGAAAGGAAAAATTATAAAATCCGGAAAATTCGAAAAAAAAAAAAAAAAAACATTCGAAAATTCAACAAATTCCATCGAAATTGAAAATTGAAAATAATACGATCTTGTAGCCTTAGAAACTTAAGATTTGGTGTGAAGGTGGTGTTTAGCATCCAGAAAAAGAAAACATCATAAACACCAAAAAAATCGAAAGCAAAATAAAAAAAATCGAAAAAATCGTAAAATATCGAAAATTTTTAAATAATCCGATTTTGTTGCGCTAGAAACTTGGAATTCGGAATAAAGGTAGTATTTAGGATGCAAAATAAGGAAAAATTAAAAATTCCGGAAAATTCGAAACAAAAATTCAAAAATTCGAAAAATTCGAAACAAATTGAAAAAATTAAAATAATTTGATCTTTTAGCCTTAGAAACTTAAAATTCGCGGTAAAGATAGTGTTTAGGATTCAGAATAAGTTAAAATAAAAACGCAATAAAATTAGAAAATAAAATCAAAAAATCGAAAAAAATCGAAAAAAGCGAAAAATAAGGAAAATTTGAAAATAATTCGATTAGCGCTAGAAACTTGAAATTTGGAATAAAGGTAATATTTAAGATACTAAATAAGGAAAAATTAAAAAATATGGATAATTTGAAAAATACCCATAAATTAGTGCAGACGATATATGAACTCAAAGTTTCGATTTTTTGTCACTCACACACTCACTCACTCTCGCGTCATCAAAAAGATTGGGTAGATCCCACAGCCATAGAAACTTAAAATTTGGAATAAAGCTAGTGTTTCGGATACAAAGAAAGGAAAAATTATAAAATCCGGAAAATTAAAAAAAAAAAAAAAAAAAAAAAACATTCGAAAATTCAACAAATTCCATCAAAATTGAAAATTGAAAATAATACGATCTTGTAGCCTTAGAAACTTAAGATTTGGTGTGAAGGTGGTGTTTAGAATTCAGAAAAAGAAAACATAAGAAACACACACACACAAAAAAAAAAAAAAAAAAAAAAAAAAATTGAAAATAAAATCGAAAAATTTCAAATAATCCGATTTTGTTGGAAACTTGGAATTCTGAATAAAGGTTGCATTTAGGATGCAAAATAAGAAAAAATTTAAAAATCTGGAAAATTCGAAAAAAAAAAAAATTAAAAAATTCGAAAAATTCGAAAAAAATTGAAAAAATTAAAATAATTTGATCTTTTAGCCTTAGAAACTTAAAATTCGCGGTAAAGATAGTGTTTAGGATTCAGAATAAATTAAAATAAAAACGCAATAAAATTCGAAAATAAAATCAAAAAATTGAAAAAAATCGAAAAAATCGAAAAATAAGGAAAATTGGAAAATAATTCGATTTCATAGCGCTAGAAACTTGAAATTTGGAATAAAGGTAATATTTAAGATACTAAATAAGGAAACATTAAAAAATATGGATAATTTGAAAAAAAAAAAATCAAAAAATTTCAAAAATTAGAAAAAAAAAGAAAGAAAGAAAGAAAGAAAAAAAAAGTGAGAAATTGAAAATAATATGATCTCATAGTCTTTGAAACAGAAAATTTGGTGTAAAGGTAGTGTTTAGGATTCAGAAAAAGAAAAACTTAAAAACACAACAAAAATCGAAAATAAAATAAAAAAATCGAAAATAAAATAAAAAAATCGAAAAAAAAAAAAAAAAAAAAAAAAAAACCCGAAAATTTGAAAGTAATTCGATTTTGTAGAGCTAGAAACTTAGAATTTGGAATAAAGGTAGTATTTAGGATACAAAAAAAAAAAAAGAAAAAAAAATCTGTAAAATTCGAAAAAAAAATTCGAAAATTCGAAAAATTGAAAAAAAAAATCGATTTTGTAGCTTTAGAACTTAAAATTCGGAGTAAACTTATTGTTTAGGATACAGAAAATGGAAAAATTAAAACACAATAAATTCGAAAATACAATAAAAAACTCGAAAAAGATCGGAAATTTCAAAATAATTCGATTTTGTAGCGCTAGAAACTGGAAATTTGTAATAAAGGATACAAAATAAGAAAAAATTAAAAAATCCAGAAAATTCGAAAAAATCAAAAATTGAAAATAATTTTATCTTGTTGTCTTAGAAATTTAAAACTTGGTGTAAATGTAGTATTTGCTATTCAATAAAAGGAACAATTAAAAATATCGTTAAATTCGAAAATAAAATCGAAAATTTAAAATATCTTTAAAAAATCGAAAATTCGAAATCAATTTGATTTTGTACTGCTAGAAACATTAGTTTAAAGATAATTGTCCTATTAGCTAGTGCAACGCCCCTAATTGTTTTATGTTATGTCCCCCGGATTATGGTTTTCTTTTCTTTCGTTTACGAATTTCGTTATAGAAAAGTTCCGCTATAGACTAGCTACGTTATAGGCGATTTCTTTATAGACAGCTTTGTTTTCTGTCACAGGTTATACTCTATTTTCTTCGCATATGAAATATGGATTGTTAAATGATGTCAGCCCCACAAAAATTTTCACAGCTCCCCCTACCCTCCCGACATTACTGGCTGGTTATGGCTTGATAGTCCTTTCTAAATAAAATCATGGTGATTCTAAAATTCACTTGATTTATCTCTAAATTCAACCTAAATTATCCTAAGAAGACGGATCAAAGAATTACTATATTGGCATGACAATCAGGTAACTTAGAATTAAAATCGAAAAATCAATAAATTTATAACAAGTTGAAAGTTTGAAAATAATTCGATTTTGTAGTCCTAGAAGCTTGACATTTGGCAAAAAGGTAGGGTTCAGTATACAAAGTAAGGAAAAATTAAAAAATCCGTAAATGATAAAAAAGACTAAAAAAAAAAAACATCGAAAAAATGAGTATAGTTAGATTTATTGGAAATTTCCGGAAATTTTAATTTTGGCTTTTTTTTTTATACTAAAAAGTACTGTTATGCTAAATATCAAGTACCCAGGGCTGCGAGTAATATCTCACATGGATAGCCCCAATCCTGGAAGCAATTGAGAGTACTTTTGACACTCCCCCTCCCATAACTTAGTGCTTGCCTAGGAACCTGAAATCTCTTTTTATCTACAGCAGTTTGCAAACGAAACTAAAGCTTCAGATTTTTGATACCTGTAAATAATAGAGACAAAGTGTGGGCTTAGCGAAAATCAGTGGATGATCTTCAAAAAGAGCCCAAAATCAAGAAAAGGAGGATTACTTACAAAAAGAGTGAAATCTCATCAAAAACGTCACCTGTAAAAAATGCAGCCAAGTCTCGCGACTCTTTTTCCGTAAAAAGTTCTGAGATCGTGTAAAACCAAGTTTAGCTATCTTATTAACTCTGAAATTTTCATTCACAAATCACTCATAGTCTCTACATCTTTAGTTAATTATTATTTTGTGATTTGGCAATTACGTAGCACGAGAATGTGATGTATATAGTTAATCTTAGTTAAATAATACTATAACATATTAAAGTGTAATAATTTCCTTGTGGGTATATAATTTGCCTTAATTAGATTATCCCATCCCATCCCATAACATCTCGTAAGGTGTAATAACTTCCTTATGCTGCGTAATTGCCAAGTCACAAAATAATAATTAACTAAAGATGTAGAGACTAGGAGTGATTTGTGAATGAAAATTTCAGAGTTAATAAGATAGTTAAACTTGGCTTTATACGATCTCAGAACTTTTTACGGAAAAAGAGTCGCGAGACTTGGCTGCATTTTTTACAGGTGACGTTTTTGATGATATATATATATATATATATATATATATATATATATATATACCAGTTATAAGTTATGCAATATTGCCAGATAGAATAATTATTTTTTATTAGAAAAAAAATATGATTTTTATAAATCAATCAATTTACTATAGAAGCAAAAGCATGTCTGGCAATGTGTGACAGATATTTGAGCATTTGAGGGTAATCTGCAAACATTACAATGATTTTACAAAATTTCTTAATTCATTTATATAAATTATTAAATAAATAAACATTAAAACATAAAGTAAGATATCCCCGAATGTTTTGATTAACTTAATTCATAAGATGAATCAATTTTCAATGCAAATATAAATTAACAATAATTTGTTGATAAATTTTATCACCACAGATGATGGTTTCTTTTAATTTATAACTTAGAAGTATTAATTCTAGTTATATATATATATATATATATATATATATATATATATATATAATATTACAAACCCCAATATTAAAGTACCTTTCAGATTTTTGTTTGTTTAACCAGGTGAAAATAATTTCAGAAGTATAAATACTTTTTTATCACTTTTTATTTAAATATAATTTCCGTCTACACATATATAAAGCATTGATACAACAGCCAATATATATATATATATATACATATTCGATATGATGTGTACAAACAGCCAGATATCAGGCTATTTGTTTATTTTAAATGTATATAATTAATGTTTTCTGCGTAAAAGAAAGACGGAAATTTATTCTTAATCTGAAAAAAAGTAAAATGTATTTCTGTGATGCGTCATTATTTTTTAGCAGAAATCAAAATATAAGCTTTGATTAGGGAAAAAAAGAAAATACTTATGCATTTGAACTAGATATAAATAAACACACACACACATTTATATATGCCCTTCTAAGAACTATGCGCGACAACTCCTACCCAGATGCCACAGGCTTTAAAAACATGCTAATTGTCTTTGTTCTTAAAAGTTTATCTGATTATCGAAAATTAAATTATGTTATCTCACAAGCAGTGGCGATGTTCTGTAATCGGGTTGCCGTTCATTTCCCTTTGAGTGGGGATTTTCGGCGCACCAGACCGCATCCACCATTATCGCAAAAGCTGACGGCTGTTTTCGTGATTCGTTAAGAAATATTAATTAAACATTTGAAAATTAGCTGTTATAAAATGGTTAAGATGATTCTCAGATAACCTGCTCAATAACGCGACTCATTTTTAAACGCAAAAGCATAAAATTGGCAGGCATGACTATTGAAGCTATTTGGAATCGAAATGAGTTTTCCATTTTTTGATAAATAAACTACTTATTAAGTTATAAGCTATTCGTATTACGTGACATACGTTTTTCCCTTTCTCGTACTGCCTTGTCGAGAATTCGGTTCAAAACGCCGACTTTGACGGTATTTTCTGAAAGATCTTCTGCCTTTACCAAAAAAGGAAAACGTCTTTCGTCTTACATAGTCTCTGAATAAGAACACCTGCTTATTTCATGCGTTTCCGAACAAAAATGAATTCAGAAATGTGTCAGAAAGTAGCTGTCAGGTTTCTGACATTAACAGAGCCTATATTGTATATTTCTAATTAATTTAATTAATTATATTTAATCATTATTATAGATTACTGTATTCTGATATATATATATATATATATATATTTTGTAAAACTTCCGTATGTGATTGACAATGGAATTTCCCTGATCCGATTATGCATTTGGGAAATGTTCACGAGATCATTGTGAAAAGAGCTAATCCGGTTTTGGAATGTGAATACAATGAGCGCTGGATTCCTAGTGAACTGGGTTCAGAAGATAATAGAAAGAGGGAAGGTTCTAGATAAACGTTTCGACCGGTGTAGAAACACCGTGAAGGAAGAAAGACAGGCCCCGTTGATTTTGGAGAGTGGCGTAAAGAGTGGGAGACGAGGCAGTCGTTGGTGTGCAGCGGAGAGAGTAGGAAGTCAGAGTCGCTGGTGTGCAATGTGCAGAGGAGAGGGTAGACGAGCCGAGCCAAGTGTGCAGAGGTGTGTGTAGAATCACAGAGAGAACGTGCATCGGACTGCTTTGTCCGGGGTGAATTAATTGCAGCGTAGACAGAACGGTGTGTATGAGTGGTGCTTAGAGAAAAACGTGCAATCAGGGAGACTGTCATTCGACAGTCGCATACGGCAAGTGATAATAATCTGTATTGACCAATAAGAACTATCACTGTAACATTTTTTCATGCTAATTTAATCGATAAATTATTAGTTGATTATTTATGTAAGAACTTCTTTTCCAAAGTGTCCGATATCAGTCTAATACCGTTGGTGGCAGCAAATACCATGAGACTAAGTTTTCAAGGCTAGGAGAAGTACTACGGTGACCGCAAAAGGCGACAAGACCATAACAGTAGCTCTTTTGGATTTGAGAACGGCCTTAAGTTAAAACTATCGCTGCCTCCCGAAGTTTTACAATGTTTAGAAAAAAGTTTTATTTTACATGCTATAAGAAAATCGTTTATATCAGGGGTTCTCAAACGTTTAGACCGACGTACCACTAAATCGAAGTTCATGCTTCCGCGTGCCACCAGGCATAAACGTAATGCTAATAAAGGAAAAATTGTGAAAGTGGAACTTACCATATTTTTTTCGATTTCAAATCACCAATTTAAATAACTTTACTGTATTAAAAATAGATTTCCATGAAATAGAAAGAAATTTACACATTTGGTACAGAAGAAGAGAAAAATTTCAATTGATAAACTTAAATAAATAGTGAATTATGTTTCAAATAAAATTTCAACACTGAAATAACCCGGACAAATAATAATAATAATAATAAATTTAACTCCTCCTCCTTTCATGGATTCAGACTTTACCTTCAGAAAATACAATTTAAGAAACATGTTTAAAACAGTTTTTCTGCTAATTAAAACTGTTTCATTTATTAATTTTTAAATTAGGTTTTTATTTACAATTTTTAATTTTTTTCCGTACAAATGTAACAATTACATATGATGCGTTTAATTCTAGAAAACTGGTTGTATCATAAGCAACGCGAGCGGATTTCAGACAGTTTGCTAAAACAAACATTTCTAGTAACAAGAATAACAACAACAAAAAAAAAGCTTTTACAGTTCTAATTTTCCTTCGAAAATTTCAAAAGTGAGAAATTCATGCCGTTTTAGGTAGATTTCGTAAGAAATACTACCTATTACATTCTCACCTAAGTTGGAAATTTTGAAAAATTTCTGCAGATCTACGCCGATCATGACTCCCAGAACCCAAAACCACCCCCAGTTCAAAAGTTTATATATCTATCTATCTATGTCACTTTTTTATGAACACGATAACTGGAAAAATTCTGCATAAATCTCTTCCAAATTGATACATAAAATCAAGGGGCATAAAATCTCGGTCAAGTTCGTTAATGGGCAAAATTGAACCAGGGGGTGGGAAATGGGGGGGGGGCTTTTTGTGAAAACAGAAAACCCCCCATAATTTCTTAATTATTAAACATATCGAATCCGTTTGAAGTTATTATTACTTCTAGGAGAAGGGCCGAAAATTTATGTATGACAGATTTTTGATATAATTAAAAATGGCCCCAAGCGGGGGGGGAAAGGGGGGTTTTAGGAGAAAAAAATCATAGCTTCGTCAATTCACAAGATATCAAATCCGCGTAAATTTATTATTAATCCTCTTAATATTATCTAAAACTTTTATATTGACAAGTTTTTTATAGGACCAACCGTTATAGCAAAAAAAAAAAAAAAAAAAAAAAAAAAAAAAAAAAAAATCCATGCCGGCTCCGCCTGCAAACAAGTTATTTCTCGAAGTAGGCGGTTCCAACTCCCGCATCTTTTCGAAACTGATACATAAAATCAAGGGGCATAAAATCTCGGTCAAGTTCGTTAATGGGCAAAATCGAACCAGAGGGGGGGGGGGGGGCAAAACAGTTTTTTTCTGTGAAAACAGAAAAAACCACATAATTTCTTAATTATGATACTTATCGAATCCGTTTGAAGTTATTATTACTTCTAGGAGAAGGGCCGAAAATTTATGTATTACAGATTTTTGATATAATTAAAAATTGCCTTAAGGGGAGGGGGGGGGGTAGAAGAAAAAAATTCATAACTTCGTCAATTCCCAAGATATCAAATCCGCTTAAATTTATTATAAATCCTCTTAATATTATCTAAAACTTTTATACTGACAAGTTTTTTATAGGACCAACTATTATAGCAAAAAAAAAAAAAATAATAAAATAAAAATAAATAAATATATATATATATATATAAAAAATCCCTGCTGGCTCCGCCTGCAAACAAGTTAGGTTTCGAAGTAGGTAGTTCCAACTGCCGCATCATCGCAAAAAGGTCATTTCTTCCGCAATTCCCGACAAACAGGCGCCCCACGGTCTGCGTCATCGAAATCTACCTGTGCCTGTAGGCCGAGCCGTCAGGGATTTTTTTTATTTTAACATATTATGCTGGTATTTCATTTTACGTACCAGCATCACACTTTCGCGTACCAGTAGCCACAGCATTATGTACCACTACTGGTACGCGTACCATAGTTTGAGAACCCCTGGTTTATATGATGTAAATACGATGAATTAAATATGTATCGTTTTAATTATGAGTAATTTTTAACCATTCATTGCTTTTCGCACGTAATAATTTAATTATTTTAAAAGTTTCTTTATTTTTTAAAAATGCGTGTAAATAAATGTTTTGATTGAAAAGTATTTGTAAATGTTATTACATATTTAGGCTATTCTAAATCTATTAACAGTGGGTAAAAAAATGTTATTTCAAACTATGAATTAAATCTTTATTCAATAATGAAATTTTCAAGGAAAATTATGAAAAATACTTTAAAATTTAACAAATTTAAAAAATGTTTACACATTGCATAGCACAATCTAGTCAAGTATGCATACGAAAGATGATAAAATTGCTATGCATAGTTTTTGATTCTATAAAGCTTTTTAAATGAGCTATTTTGACCAATTTTAACATTAAATAGCTCTTAAAACAATTCTTCGATTTAAAAACTGCTTGCTTCAGTGTATTTATTAACATTTCTCTATAAAACTACAAGTTTTCATATTTTTATATGCAATAATTTCTTTATTATGAGTCGAGAAAGTCAAAATGTCACAATAAATTCAATTACGTCAGCGGTATCAGCATTAGTTAAGTAATTTTTTTAATATAGTCACATACAACAAAAATGGCAGGTTGATAAAAATAGCGTAAAGACCAAAGCAGAAATAAATTTCGAGGTAAAAAAATTGAAAATGCTTGCAAAACCCGAGCCGAGAACCAAAACGTCGCTTGCTAAGAAAATGTAAACACTGGCACATCGTGAATAGCGACGTCATAGCCAATCACGCAGTGTTTTCAAGTCGCATGGTTTTCTTATAACTTTAAACTTAATTTAACAATTATTGAACGATTTTTTTACATTTTTGAGAACATTTTTGAAATTTATGAGCCTGGAATTATCAGAAAAATATAAAGTCGATCAATTACCTCATGTGTGCAAATTCTTCATTATGGAAGTTATCGTGTCCATAAAAAAGTTAGATAGATAGATAAAGTTTTGAATTGGAGCTGGTTTTGGGTTCTAGGAGTTATGATCGGCGTAGACCTGCAAAAAATTTTCAGAAATTCCAACATAGGGGAGAATATAATGGGTAGCATTTCTTATGAAATCTACCTAAAAGTAGAAATTAACCTGACACGATCCGAACTGCGGGTCGGATTAGAAACTCCAAACTCTTAGAAGTGTAAGTTCGATTGCGTGTTATCTCAAAGAATTAGTTCTTCAGAAAGTAAATAATTATTGAGACTGATCAACAATTGGGAAATGAAAATTGGAATTGTCCTACCTTTTCTTTCGATGATCGCCATAGTTGTATAATCCATGTTAAATCACGATATCCATTAGGTTTCGTTCACAATGTGCTGTAATAAAGTCACTATAATCCTTTGTGACTATGTTTCTAAAAAAGAACTGGTTTAGGAAATTATTATTGACTAAAATAATAAGTCATTTTGTGTATAAGCAATATATATATATATATTACGTAATTTTACAGTTAATTGAATTTAAATCTTAGATTAAATTTAGTAAGTTACAAAAAGATATTCATATTTTAGAAATTACAAGAGCCATTCGCTCCTTTTAAATGTGTTGACCGGTTGAGTTTTGTAGGCAGACTAACTTAAAATGTTTTTCAGTCCAAAAAAAGAGAATGTTCTTGTTTTTAGTCCTTGAACTGTTTTTAGAGTCATGGGATTCTCTTTAATTGGAGTTTTCTGGCATATTTCACAAATAGAAGAACACACATGACGAAGCACATATAATACACCACTAATTAGCTGTGATTTCTTACTTGTTGCACCAATTATACAAGTTCTATGTTTTCACTCACTTTGTTCATTATTTGATGATATAAAATAAAATAGTCATTAATTCACTATCACTTTTAAAGATGATAAGTTGGGTACTGCATTTGAAGATAATTGGATGTAATAGTCAACAAGATATTTTTGTTCGCGGATCTGTTCATGAGATATTTCACTAAGTGGAGGAAAAACTTCTGCTGCATTTTCTTTTTTGAACATCTGTGTTTTCGAGTGCTTGCAGAGATTCTAATTGAATCCAATATGAGGAATTATTTCTAACACAAACTTCTAATATCGCCCCTCCCCCACCACCCTTGAAGACTCTCTAGATCCGCCCTTGATATGAGAGTGGCGACATCTATCTATCTACTTAAAATAAAATCCAAAGGCAAGAAAGTGTCGGTAACCATTCCGGGCGCGACCACTCTGGTCTGCGAATTGACCGTAGTTAAACGCCATGTTAGGCTTAATGAAAAACCTATGCTAACATATGACAGCTAAATGATAATATCTTCTACTTGAAATCATGTCTGTTCAGCATATTTTCCTATAAAACATGTTTATCATATCATATTATAATGTTTTAAGTTCTTAATTAAAAATCCAGATTAAACATCGGAATCCCAGATATAAACAAACGAATACTGTTGCCATTCAGCATCACAAATTCAAATTAATCACAAATGAACGACTCTTTGAAAGCTTCACATCCGATTATATTTGTAAAAGCATATTAAAGCTTTTAAATAATTTAATTTTGTTTAAAACCTTCAAAAACTATTTTAGCAGTCATCTATCGACAAATCCAAGTGTAGGAAAATATATTGTAGGTAATCATTCCAGAGCGAACCCAGTCGGATATGTGAACCTACTTCCATGGCGAACCCGAGCGAAGCGAAACGCCATGTTAGGCTTAATGAAAAACATGTGCTACCACATGACAACTAAACGATAATTTCTTCTGCCTCAAAAACATCTATATCAACATTTCTGTAATCATTTTTTTCTGTAAACACTTTTTCAGAAATAGCGGTGACAGCTTTCGTAGGGAGGCTTTGATCGATCTAGTATTATATTACGCTTCTTTTTAAATATTTTGGAGCCATCTACCGGCAGATAATACAAAGAAATTTTGAAATTCTGTCTCCATCGTAAATAAAATGATTTTTTCTTTTGAAACGTAATTAAAATATAAGGAATAAATAGTACCGAGTAATTTGCATTTAATTTTGCTTATATATTAAAAAAATGAGCTATTTCGTGAATCAAGCTCTTTAGAAACTCATTGATAACACTTTTTTTACAAAAACTTTCGCACCTGGATTGTTTTTTAATATTTAATTTGAATGTTTTGTCCAATCGTTGAACTATTTCAAAAAATTAATATTGAGTAAAAAGAAAAAAAAAACCCTCTTATCATTTGTAGAAATTATTTGTCATTTTTAAAATGCACTTTTCTACAATACGTACCTTTCAATAATAATATCTTCATGCTGTTTGTTTGTATGAAGTCTTATGAAAATGCAGCGCAGATCAACTATTTGTCATTTTTGACGGGTGTTATGTTATATACTAGTAAGGGAAATAAAATTTGATTGGTCAAGACGGTTTTGGACAAAACGAATCGCCAAACATCTTGGCAAGCATGCCATTATCGTCATGCCAAACAATGATTTGTTTGTTTCCGAGGTAAATCGGGTTTATTGACGTTTCGCTCTTTCGCTGCAATAAAATATCATTAGAAATGTCCATAATAGATCTCGGCGAATGCTTGAAAGTGAAGAAGAAACCGAATTAAGAAGAGAAAATCGAAATAGATTGAATCGAGAACGCCGTCAAACACAGAGTATAAGCTATCGCCAAAATAGGCTTAATAAGCGTGGCATGCACGAATTGTTGCTTCTGAAATCCAGTCATGGACAATTGTATGTTGGTCTTTCTAGAGTTAGATCTTTTGACTCTATAACAGTTGTTTTTTCTACTTCAGATATATTTCATTGTGTTGTTAATGAAGTTTTATAAAATACATCACATTAGCATTTCACAAATCTTAATTTGACATATATAAAGCCTCGATTTTATACCGATATGCCATTTAGGTTCAACCGTAAGAACTTTCCTGACCTTTTCATTGTTTAAAAGTAAGTGAAATAATTTTCCCTGGCCGTTTCATTTTTAATACGTAACTGTTATACTTTTGAAATTTTAGCTCTTATTTAATTTTTTTTACAAGTTTTATTATAAATAAATATTATTCAGTCTTTTTTTATGAAGTCCACTCCACTGTTATATTTTTCAGTGACAGTCTGCCCGGGTAACGCCGGGCGGGTCAGCTAGTTCATATAAAAAAGGTAAACTTTGAGCATTTCATTATCTTGTAATTATATGCAGGGAAGCCATTTGGGGGAGGGGGGTAAGGAGTACAGCTGCCCGTATCAGTCATCACAAGTCAGATTAAGAAGAAAAAAAAAATAGAAATTAAACAAAAGCGAAAATAACTTGCCAGATTTGAATAAAAAAGAAACTTAAACATTAAATAAAGACAAAACCTAAAGACTTGCTATTGCAAAAATCTCAAAGTGGGGCATATTTATCATGTACTTTTGCTAATTAAAAAAATATATATCCAGGAATAAAAGTGCATCAATTTCATCTCATCTGTGCAAAACAAGGTCAAAAGAAATCCCACCCCCCTACCTCAAAGAAAACTTTGTGATCCCCTCCACAAAACAGTCTTGAAGTGGCACCTTTGATCATGTGTACTCGCATAAGTCCGCATACCGCCGCAGAATTCGCGGAGAGCGGCGTTTCGCGTGATGGTCTTTGCTACGACTCTTTTATACTGAGACACTTTCGAAAACCAGGTAGAAGATGGAAAAAAATCTGAAAATTGAAACCGGACAAATTTAAAAGGAAAAATGAACAAATCAAACACCTCGAAATGCGGAAAGAGTTGGGCCAGGGGCTCTGAAGCTATCGACGAACCCCTGCGGCTTCGAGCTCTATGTTCGTCTCGGGCGGGATGGGTGGTCTGTGAGAGACCGCCGCAAAATTCACGGAGCGCGGCGTTTCGCGTGATGATCCTTTGCTACGTCCTTTTTATACCGAGACACTTGCGGAAGCCAGGAAGAAAGGTAAAATAAAAAATCTCAAAATTGAAACCGGACAAATTTAAAACGAAAAATGGACAAATTAAACACCTCGAAATGCGTAAAAGTTGGGCCCGGGGCTCTGAAGCTATCGACGAACCCCTGCGGCTTCGAGCTCTATGTTTGTTCTATCAATTTTCAACTATGCATTATCAGCTCCATAACTGAATTTGTACATGCAAGAGTAACAAAGTAAGATTAAGTACTCGTAAGTCTGCATAACTTACGCAAAATTAACCATTCTTTTATTTGCCAAACCAATTTATGCCCATCCTGAATTTAAACACAAAATAAAAAAAATGTTATGATTGCATTTCTTCTGTCTTTTTAATTGCCACTACCGGTTATCAAGAATTTATTTTCGTTTTACTAAATTAGCTTTAACTTCTCTACTAATATGCGCAAAGATGAAAATAAAGCATTTTTTGACTCCCAAATATTAACTAGACATAATAACGGATTCCACCTCCCCTTTTTTCCTTTTTTTAAATTTACGTGAAAACATTCACTTTGACATAGGCAATCCATTTTATTTTGATGCTATGTTATACTTTATAATCAACTAACTCATAGTGTAAACTCATAAATTTCCGACTCCAAGAAGTATAATTTCCGAGTACTATGAAAAACAAAATGCCGACTAATATATATTTACATATATATATATATATATATATATATATTTTTTTTTTTTTTTTTTGATAGTTTAATTTTATAAGTCTTTTAAATACTGCATTGCATTAAAATGTTTGAAACACATTAGTAATCTAATTTTTATTTATTATCTAATTTTTATTTATTATTTATTAAATTTTTTTTATAAGTTTGAGATATTTTAAATTGTTTTTGATATATTAAATTTGATATTTAAATCACTCTCTATCTTTTTCAATTTCTCCCTCTCTCTCTCTCTATATATATATATTTTAGGATGATATTAATTCATTAACTAATAAATACATGTATGAAATCTTAACTATTTTTGGTAAATACTATTTGATATATAAGTAAATAGTAGGAAGTAATATGTATTAAATAAGAATTCATTAACTTATTAGTAGAAGTATATAAAAATATTAATTACTTTTTTTTGCATAAATTCTAAAATATATATAAGTAGTTTAACATAGATGGCAGCATCAGCACTTTGTATTAAAAGAAATATCTCTTTTACATAATACATACTCTTGTTAAGAATCTATGAAATACTATGTAAGATAAATTTAATTCTGTGTAAATTTACTCATATAATAGGATTTTGTACGATTTTAATGTAAAACTACAATGATAATATTATTTTCTGCTATTTATATATAATATTAAATCTAATATAAAAAATGTGCAACTCAAACTTAATTTTGAATAATTATAATTCCAATAGATGGAAGCACATTACTTGTCAAATAAATGTTAATAATATTGTTAATAATAATTTTAATTTATCTATAGAGGGCGCTTAACGCTTGTGTATTAATTTTACTTTTAAAGATTAAAATTAAATGGAAAATTTGTATTTTCACAAATATAGATTTGTTTTAAGTGTATTATCACAAAAATAAATTTGTGTGTGTTTAAATCAATTTGTGTTAAGGTGTAATAATTAAGGTGTTATTTCAAAAAATGTACTCTCAACTTAACTTTCAAATAATTTCTCCCAACTTGACTATTATCAGCAAGTATGAGATATTTCATTATGTACACCATGTGGACGTGTTGGTATCATGAAGACATCGTGATGGATAAGGTTTTTGGATAATTATTGTGAGTAAAATATTTTATCTACTCTTTACAAGTTTTTTTATTTCCAATTTTATTATTTCAAACTGTTATCTGGTAATAATTTAGTATAGTGTTGTATAGGGCAGTTGCAATCAGCTGATCAATCATTGTATTCACTTGGAGGTAAGGGTAACTCCACCAATCAGAACTGCCTATTTGTAGTGTTTACCTCCAAGGTGACGTCAATTGCAACTGCCCTATACGGATTTTTGGATAATTATTATGAGTAAAATATTTTATCTATTCTTTACGGATTTTTTATTTCAAATTTTATTATTTCCAATTGTTTTCTGGTAATAATTCAGTATACCTGGGTGATTCTACTGATCTTAGCATATATGCCAGTAGAATTATGAAATACTGAATTATTATTTTGTAAAACACATGTGGGTACATCCAGGCTGATGAGTATATCTACATGTGTTTTTTCATATCCAATTCTGATTTAATTCTCTCGTTGTCCAATTTTCCATTGTATTTGGTTAATATTTCATTTCTTAATCCATTTGTATTCTTTTGATAGCAACTCTAAATTATTAACATTTTATGATTTATTATATATATATATTCTCTCTCTCTCTCTCTCTCTCTCTCTTTTTAAATTTTCATCATGTTTTCAGTATTTTTGGCCAATTACCATTGAAGCACAAGCTATGGTAACATTATGATTGCACTTGTTAATTTATTAGCTATGTGGTATTCTGTCTACACATTATCATTAATTATCTCTTTGGAGATTTAAGTAGAATGATACATGAACTTGATATGTTTTTTGAAATTCATAGATATTATAATTATGTATATATTATATATATATATATATATATATATATATATATTTGTAATACCTTTGAATTTCAAAATACATTAAAGAAAGTTCTTGCATCAAATCTAATATCTCCTATTTAAAGATAAGTAATCATAAAGTACAAAAAGTCCCTTGAAGAAAATCCACCAACATAATAATCTAAATAAGACACAATTTTCCAAATAACCCTAAGCATAATAAGTCAATGTAAAATTAATGTTGGTAAAAAAAAAAAAACCCACTAAAAGAACTTGAAATTAGATGTTATAAAACTGAATTTTTAAAATACAAAGAATGAGCAAATGATACCAAGATACAATAGTAATTATTGTATAAAAAATATAAATAATAAATACACAGTGAAATGCGCAATGCAGCTATATTAACTATGTATTTCCAACAGAAGCTTATCAAAATAGAAATTTATGAGCCAAAATTGGGCTAAATTATGGTAACATATGTAAAAAAAATCAATGATATTATCAGAGATAAAAATTGAAAAGAATATATAATACATTCCATACCAATTTGCGCAATGCAGCAGAACTTTATAGAATGTTAAATAATTGTAATACCTTTGAATTTCAAAATAGATTTATATATATATATATAGCAACTCCAAATTATTATTTATTTATTTATTTTATTTTTATTTTTCTCTTTTTAAATTTTCTTCATGA
This sequence comes from Maratus michaelseni, assembly GCA_963931845.1. Classification (NCBI taxonomy): domain Eukaryota; kingdom Metazoa; phylum Arthropoda; class Arachnida; order Araneae; family Salticidae; genus Maratus; species Maratus michaelseni. The sequence goes on along the minus strand of OZ007589.1, from coordinate 176,685,158 downwards.
TTTCAGTATTTTTGGCCAATTACCATTGAAGCACAAGCTATGGTAATATTATGTTTGCACTTGTTAATCTATTAGCTATGTGGTATTCTGTCTACACATTATCATTAATTATCTCTTTGGAGATTTAAGTAGAATGATACAAGAACTTGATATGTTTTTTGAAATTCATAGATATTATAATTATATATATATATATTTGTTTTAGTGTGCGATAACATATAACAAAAGATATAGAAAATAATAATTATAACATACATTATTACAATTATAACATATTAGGAAATTTAATATTTAATATTTGTTTGAACATTATATACACTTTATATAGAAAATTACAATTATAACATACATAATTACAATTATAACATATTAGGAAATTTAATATTTGATTGAACATTATATACACTTTGTATAGTTGTGATTGTGCGTTGTCGATCCCTCTGTTTAGGGTGTTATTGATGTGCAGTTTTCATACATTTATAAATTAACTTATACAATAACAAATTAAATTATACATGGATAACATTGGTGATTATAACTAATAAACATATCTATTTGCAATATATATAAATATAAATATATATAGTTTTTATTTTTGTCTATGAATAATTAAATTTAACAAGTATTTTAATTACTGCATTGCATTAATTTGATTGAAAAACAGTAGTAATACTATTAATTATCAATTTTATAAATTTTGAGATATTTTGAATTGTTTATGAATTATTTAATTAGATATTTAAATTAATCTATGAAATATAAAATATATTTACAATGTAGTATAAATTAAACATTAATTATTTAATAACAAGTCTAATATATATTTAAGTAGTAGTAAAAATAAAACATTAATTATTTAATAATATGTCTATAATATCAGTGGATTAACACAGCTGGCAGCAAAAACAATTTGAATTAAAATAATATCTCTTTTCCATAATATATTCTTGTTAAGAATATCTGAAATGATGTGCAAGTTGAATTAATTCTGTGTAGATTTATTCATATAGTAGTATTATATTTTATTTGAATTTAAAGTAAAACTACAAGTTAGTATTGTTTTTTAAAGTTTATTTATATAAGTAAATCTAATGAAGTGAGTATGTAACTAAAAAAGTGGATACCTTACTAAATATTAATTATGAATTATTATAATACCAATAGATGGCGACACTTTACCTTTCAGGTAGTTGTTGATAATATTGTTAATATTATATTTAATTTAACTATAGAGGGAGCTATTGATTGTATATTAATTTTACTTTCAGGAATTAAAATTGGATGGAGTAATATATATTCACGGATATAATTTTGTTATAAGTGTATTAAAACCAGAATTATTTTGTGTGTTTTTGAATCATTTTGTGTTTGGGTGTCATCGATGGGGTTGTGTTTTAAAAAAGGTGTGCTCTCAACTTGTCTTTCAAATCATTTCTCTCAACTCGACTTAGTCAACATGTATGATGCATTGCCATGTGGATGTGAATATTATGCAGAAGTTGTGACATTTTAAGGATTCTGTATAATTATTGTGAGTATAATATTTTATCTACACTTTACGCGTTCATATTTCCAATTTTATTATTTCAAAACTGTTATCTCGTGGTAATTTCGTGAGGTGTTAAATACAGTTTTTGGGATAATCGATGTGAGTGAAATATATTGTATATTCTTAATGGTTTTTATTTCCTATTTAAATATTTCCAAATTTTAATATTTCCAATTGTTGTCTGGTAATAATTCAGTGTACCTGGATGATTCTACTGATCTTAGCATTATGCCAGTAGAATTATGAAACACTGAATTATTATTTAAAACACATGTGGGTGCATCCAGACTGATGAGTACATGTGCATGTGTTTTTTCATATCCAATTCATATTTAATTCTCATGTGGTCCAATTTTCCATTGTATGGTTCATATTTAATTTATTAATCCATTTGTATTTACTTAATTGCAACTCCAATTTATAATTTTTTTTTTCCCTTTCTCTCTATTTCTTTTTTCTTTTTTCAATATTCTTTAGGTATGAGTAAAATTTGGCCAATTACCATTGAAGCACAAGCTATGGTAATATTATGTTTGCACATGTTAATTATTAGCTATGTGGTATTCTGTATACACAATATCATTAATTATCTCTTTGGAGATTGAAGTAGAATGATAATAGAACTTGATATGTTTTTTGAAATTCATAGATATTATAATTATATATATATATATATATATATATATATATATATATATATATATATATATATATATATATATATATATATATATATATTAGACTTATTATTTAACTTGTCTACAATTTTAGCTTTTACTTATATTTTTCTGTGATAGATGGCAGCATTAAACAATTTATTTCCTATTATCGTTTTCTTTCAAAGCAATGTTTGCATAGATATAGCAGCTATTTTGAGTTAATGATGACTGGCTGTTTGTCAAGTACTTATAATCGTGTTCAATCTACAGTAATATTGGTCTTTTTTGGTGAGTCTTGTACATTATTTTATGATCTAATTTCTATTTAAGCTGAATAATTGTTTATTTATCTTATTTCTATTTAAATTGAATATTTATTTATATATTTTGTTTTTTGAAATCATGTAGGTTTTTATTTGTCTTGTTTCATATATATATATATGTTATTAGGGGCTTAGTATTGTCGATTTTAGGCATAATGCTGACAATATTTGATGAAATAACATATATTTACAATGAATATTCTTATAAAGCCCTTCTGAAGATTCTATAAGATATTCATAGTTTTCCAATTTTTGCTTTTTTATCCTATTAAGTATAATTCTTGCAGTGTCCATTCCATTGCTTTTTATAAAGACTTATCCACACACATGTTTTTCACATGTGTTTTCTATACACTCATGTTCAAAAGTTTAGCAAATATGATAAAAAACGAAGAAAGGAAATTGTAAATATCTTACGAAATTATTAAACTTTATGGATGAAATTCACAAAATAATTATGACTTAGCGTATAGAGAGTCAAATAAGTTTTAAAGCGCTGATGTTGATTCCCTTAGAATTATTAATATATGTCTCTAAAAATCAGTGGTGAAGTATTATGATTAATATGTGTAGAAAATTGTGGTTTGAAACTCCAAACTGCTTTGTTTGATAGCGATACATCTTGTTTCTAAATGTACAAATGTCAAATTCTGATATTTTTATCAATATTTTTTTCTCGTTAAATGAATGAACTAAGTATGAACTCATTTTGTGAAGATGGGTTTAAATACACTGCTGGTCATCCAAAATTTAACACCATGAAGGAATGCAAATAACAGAATGATATTTATTGGACAAATACATTATAATGGGAAGGACAAGTGATTATTTCAGAAAATTTTGAGGTATAGATCCTGAGAAAACACTTCCTAAAGCAGCCACCTCTGGCCGCAATAATAGCATTTATCTGCCTAGCCATGGAGTCGAACAGAGATTGGATGTCATGTACGGGTACATCAGTCCATGCAGCTTCAACACATTCAACCGTAGTGACGGGCGAGTGGTGGTGGGCCAGTCACTCAGAAGCCAATGACAGGACATTTTCAATTGGTGAGAAATCAGGAGAACGTACCAGCCAGGGCATAGTCGAACATGTTCTGTATCAAGAAAGATCAGGATAGTACGAGCAACATGCGGTCGTGCAATGTTCTTCTAAAACGTAGAGTTGCGGAGGCATCGAAGATAAGGCAGAATCATGGGCTTTAACACACATCAGAAATGTAACGGCTGCTGTTGAAATTGCCGGCAATGTAAACAAGAGGTTACCGAGACGTGTGTCCAATGGCACTTCATACCGTCACTCCAGGTGATATGACAGTATGACGATCTGAATGTAAGCTGGCAATGTGCGTTCTCCACGATGCCGCCAAACATGGATGCTGGCATCATGATGCTGTATATGACGCAGGAATGACATCTCACGTCGTCTTTGATGAATCCAGGATCTGTATGCAGCATCATGATGCCAGCATCCATGTTTGGCGGCATCGTGGAAAACGCACATTGCCAGCTTGCATTCGAATTGTCATACTCTCATATCACCTGGAGTGACAGTATGAAGTGCCATTGGACATTCGTCTTGGTAACCTCTTGTTCGCATTGTCGGCAATTTCAACAGCAGCCGTTACATTTCTGGTGTGTTACGGCCCGTGGTTCTGCCTTATCTTCGATGCCTCCGCAACTCTATATTTTAGCAGGACAATGCACGACCGCATGTTGCTCGTACTATCCTGACCTTCCTTGATACAGAACATGTTCGACTGCTGTACTGGCTGGAACGTTCTTTTGATTTCTCACTAATTGAAAATGTTCTGTCAATGGCTTCTGAGCGACTGGCCCGCCACCACTCGCCCGTCACTATGGTTGATGAACTGTGGCATAGTGTTGAAGCTGCATGGACTGATGTATCCGTCTCTGTTCGACTCCATGGCTAGGCAGATATATGCTGTTATTGTGGCCAGAGGTGGCTGCTTTGGGTAAGGTTTTCTCAGGATCTATACCTCCAAATTTTCTGAAAATGTAATCACTTGTCCTTCCCATTATAATGTATTTGTCCAATAAATATCATTCTGTTATTTGCATTTCTTCATGGTGTTGCATTTTGAATGGCCAGCAGTGTATGTTGTCCGATAAGAGTGCGTTTTTGCATCATCAAGGCAAAGCTGAAAATTCTTGTTATGTCTTGTAACAAGTCTGGCTATTTGCACAAAATTTCCATCATCATCTCGGTGACTGCCAGGAAATGATATGTTTTGTTTTGCTAACGTTCTTGAAACATCAATTAGTACTTTAACAGCAGCATTGTTTCTCATATTTTCAATTTATTTTTTAATAATACTGCGACGGGCTTCTTTATCTAAAAAGATATCAATATGACCAGATTTATTAAAAAAAATATAATAAAATGTCATATTCTTTTTGTGAGATTCCGAAGAAAAATGTTGTAATAATTTTCCCAATTTGGGCTTACCCACACTTTTAAATTTGTGCCATAAACGAACTCCACGGCGTACACCAGGCATCTTTTTATTCAGGCTGGTGAAATAAACTACACAAAGCAAAATGCAGTGTCTTTTACTATGGAGTATTCTAAATGAGGGTACTGTTTATACTAAAAAGCACAAAATTAGTTTTGTTTCCCACTTGGTATTTCAGTATTTACTGGGAATACTACTCAAAATTAGGAATACAAAACTGGACGACAATAACCAATATTTATTACAGATTTTCTTTGAAAATCGGTTAATATATCTGGTATTTTTCCTGGATCATGCTCAACAGGCTATACATTAGTGCTTGGTGTTATTTCTGTATCAGTTTTCTTTATATTTTTTATCGCTAACTTAATATTTTGTAAAGAAGCAAAACAATAATTTTAATTTTTCAAGTTTTCTAATTCTTGATCCATTAAATCTACGCATGCTAAACAACTTAACCAAGAAAGGGCATCCTTCTCAGCGAGTGAAGATTTTATATTTTGAATCATTTTCTGCTTGCAAGCCTTTGATGTCTTCATTTCGTTTTTCATCAGAAAAAGAAAATATATTTTGCTTCTCTTCAGTATTTTTTATGCTTCCTACAGCATTTCTTTGTCCACTGGCTTCATTTTCAACACCAGATTCAACCTCAATGGAAGGAGTATTACTGGAGGTATTGGAAGATTTTCCCTCATTTTCCTTAATTGTGTTGTCCAGTGGCAAGTATAAAGCTTGTCTGGCGAAGTTTGTGAGCAGAAGCGGCACCGGCAGCCTGCATAAATTAAAAAAGTAATGTTTAAACAGCGACTTTTGTAAATGCATCATTCCAACAAAATTCGGCCAATGTTTGCCTTGGCATCATTAATATATATATATATATATATATATATATATATATATATATATATGCCCTCATGCAGGGTGGAAACAAGACAGTCTCCGAAAAAGTGAAGCTAAGGGGGAATTTTGTCCCACCCACACCAACGTTCTAGGAATCACAATCGGACGATATTTAATCCATACACGGAATGATATTTTGGAGCCCTCCCCACCACGCCAAAAAAAAAAAATAAAATAAATAAAATAAATAAATAAATAAATAACAACAACAAAAAACAATTTGCCCTGGGCCCCCAATTTTTATTCGCAGGTCAGCAAAAAAGGAGGTGAAAAAAAGAGCACCTAGTGCTTTTTTTTCATTTATATTATTTAAAATCTAAATTTTAAAAATAAATTTGAAAAGTATGAGTTTTTTGTATTTTACGTTCTGTAAGATAAACAAAACTAAACATGCAAAGTAGCCTTTATGTATTTTTACGATGCAATCTTCACAAACATTTAATTAGTTGTATGTAATCGTATTAAATTAAAAAAAAAATGTTTGTTTATTTTAAAAAAATTCTAAACAAGAACACCTTGCCGAAATTGTTCAGTGTCATATATTTCTAAATTAGAATTTTTTGAAAATTTAAGTTTTTATCATAAAATGTTTTAATCGAGTTAAGTTGTTAATAAAATATCTTAGTGATTTTCTTCGACTTATTTTTGAGATTTTTCTTTCTTTTTTTTTTTTAATGTGATGCTCCATGCAAAATGTTATAATTTATATCTTTACTAGCTGACCCTCCCCGCATTGCCCTGGACACTAGATAAAAAATATATAATTAGATACATATAATTAGAATATCATATAGATATATTAGATGCAATATATAGATAGATAACAAATAAATTATTAAAGCAAAGTATGTAACTTTCCAAGTGCGAAGGCCTCATGTTTTCAAATTATACTCAAATAATTTTTTTAAATAAATAAGGCAAGTGGAATAAAATTATTCAATCTGTAAAACCAATCTGTACTATAATAAAGTTTTAAAAAGATAGAATATTTTATATAAATAGACATTTTTGAACTTCTAAAAATAACTCAAACTAACTTTCTTAGTTGTTGACCCTCGAGATAATAAAAAGTCATATATGGGCAAATATTTATTAAAATACTATTACTCTTCTCTTAAAGATTAATGAAATAAAATTGATAAAATATAAAAAGAACAGTAGTACGGCTTTAACTTAATAAATAACACTGAATATATTGACTTGCAAATTGTAAAATGTTTAGGTGCTTGGAAGCAAAGATCTTCCTTAGCCCGGGTTTGAAAATTGTATGTCTATACTGCCTTAATTGAGTAACAGAAATAAAACTAATTTAAATAAAAGGAAACATTAACTTTGTGTATTAAAGTAATTAATTTAAACAACAATTTTTTTTATATTAGTTAAAAATAATAGGGGAATCAAATGAGAAAAATATTGAAATTTAAAAGAAGAAGGCAGTAAGTAACATTGAAAGAAAAAATGTAGTTAAAAAAAATAATAATTTGATGAAAGTTAAATAATAACTAGTTTGTCATCGCCAGTTGGAAACAAAACTAGCAAATAGTTCGGTAAGATTTAAAAAAAAATAAATAAGCAATTATATGTGTATCATTAGCAATTTTCGTGTTAAAAGTATTTTCAATAAAATTGCGATACTAACTAACTGCTAAAAATAATAATATATTGGGTTGAGGAAAAAGTAATTTCGTTTTTTTTTTTTCATGTTTTTAAAAGCGAAGTTATTCATATAAATTTCAAACACTAATCAATGATATATGTGCCGTTTTGATGGATGACCTTTTGCCACTTTTCCGATTAAACCATAATTTCGTCACTGTAGAACTTCTGAGATTTCTGGGCGAAAAACTGAACCAAGTAGTTTTCACAAGCCTCTTTTGAATCCAGTTTTACACCATTAAGAGAGTTCTGCAGAGATCGAAACAAATGGTAGTCAGACAGGCCAAGGTCCGGGGTATAGGGTGGATGCTTCAAAACTTCCCAGCCAAGCTCTCTCAATTTTTGCCGTGTCACTAAAAATGTGTGTGGTCTGGCGTTGTGGTGGTTGAAGACAACGCCTTTCTTATTGATCAATTCTGGCCGTTTTTTGATTTGCCTGATTCAATCGCATTAGTTGTTGACAATAGAAAGTCGAATTAATGGTTTGGCTAGGTTCGAGCATCTCATGATGGACAATGTCTTTCCAATCCCACCAAACACCCAAGCATCACCTTCCTTGGCGTCAATCCGGGTTTTGCCACCGTTTGTGAAGCTTCTCCGGGCTTCGACCACGATCTTTTTCGCACATTATTGTCGTACGTGATCCACTTTTCATCGCCCGTAATCATTCGTTTAAAAAATGGCTCGATTTCGTTTCTGCAACGATTCACAAATGGAAACTCTGTCCATTAAATTTTTTGCTGTTAATTCATGCGGAACCCAAGTATCGAGCTTCTTTTGGTATCCAGTCTTATGTAAATGGTACGAAATTGTTTTTTAATCGATATTTAGTTCTATAGCGATGTCGCGAGATGAAAAATGTCGGTCTACCTCGATATTGTTAAGAATTTCATCGACCTTTTACAACGATTGGCCGGCCAGGGCGAGGTTCATTTTTAACATCGAAATTTCCGGAACGAAAAAGAGCAAACGAATTCTGACACTGGCGTTGACTTAAGCACTCATCGATATAAACACCACACAATTTTCGATGAGCCTGCACTGCATTTTTGCCTTTTCGGAAATAGAAAAGCAAAATATGACGAAAATGACCTTCTGGAATCTTCATTTTCAAAGCGCAGTAACTTTTGACTGAGTAAACAGATAACGTTACCTTTATATCTAAAATGTTCTATGGACTATTACCTTTCAAACGGTCTATAGTATGGCTTGATTGAATAAGCATTACTAGAGATATGCGACTTTAAAGCCATCCATTTGGAAAAAACGAAATTATTTTTTCCTCAACCCAATATATTGAATAACAGTACCTTTTTACAAGTTATTAAATCCCCCCTCCAAAAAAAAAAAAAAAAAAAAAAAAAAAAAAAAAAAAAAAAAAAAAATTACTGTTTATAATATTTTTATTTTACACCTTTTAGCAGTTAAAAAGGAGTATATAATTAAACATTTCTCCAATTTATAAGTTTTTATAGGTTAATACAATTTTTTCCAACTGAACGTACTTTTTCCCGATCGAACGGGAAATTTTCTGGCTGATTTTTTCATGGGGGGGGGGGGATGTTGCACCCCCCGGCATTCTCCAGGATTTACGCCCTTGTGCACACAATCTTCTACAGAACATCTTGTAGTGCACTTCATTGCTGTATGCCAATTTTAATATATTTGAAATAGTGTAACATCATTAAAATACATTTCAAATATTTTTTTTTCCCGTGTAACAAAATGTAAGATAATTATTTTGAGTATCACTGTAAACGAACTATAAATAGTGCACGCTTCATTTTCAATACCGAACATGCCATAGTAAACCTCAATAACGTATAAATTACATAACAATCCGAGTATATGTATGCGAGTTAGAGCATGGACAGACAGACAAAACGAAGTCATAAACGTCTTTCAACTATGTTGGAAAGTGTTAAAATGGACAAATAAAAAACTGGCACAAAACTGAATTTTCATATTTTATTGCTAATTTGGACACCTTAATATACCAACATTTCGAAACGGATGGATAGATTTATTATTGTAGTATGTATCGGGATTCTCCCTTAGCAATATTAAAATTTTTGAACAAAAATTAAATCGAACAGAACATTTTAAAACTATATAGACTGCGAGAAATTTGTTTTGAGAAAAATACATTTGAAATACTTTATGATATGTCTTTTTTATTACTTACTTTTATATGTAGTATATGAAAATAGCCTTTCTGCCAAGTATGGCAATATATTGTTTTTAATTTTTAATTTTTTAACACAAAAATAAAAATTCGTATGTCTGCTATTTTCAAACTCAAGATAAAAATACAGTTATCGAAATAGCCGATAGAATAAAAAATGAAGTCGATTCAACTGACGATTAAAAAATTGTTGTAGAAAAGAAAATTTCGAACGTTATCACGATTGGAAAGTTTGAACAAATTCAAAATGTTCTTATATCGAAAAATATCTTTAAAAAAAAATCTTAAGGTTGTTCGAGACACAAAAACCTAAAAAAAAAAAAAAAAAAGTCACATTTTTACTTTTTTGGTTAAAAAACACTCTAGAGTTTGTACACTGTAAAAAAAAAAGACAAATTTTTCATAATCTACGAAAATATAATACTAACCAAGAACGAAAATACACAACAACCTCTTCCGAGTTACCCGAGATTCTAAAAAGCAATCTTTATCATTCGAAACCTCTGAAACCGATATATTTTCGAGATTTAAAGAATAATTTATTATAGGGTTTCTTTAGCTGCCAATGATTTTAAGAAACGTTTCCGAATTGTTTTTATAGTGCATTAATCAGTTTTCTCAAACTGTAATATCGATTTTTAAGATGCTATTAATTTTTAGTTAAACATTTCCATCTTTGTAATTGATTTTATATATCTAAGAGTAACAAAATAATATTAATTTTAATGTTACTCTAATTCAATAAAAATTCCTTATCTTCCCCTCTTCTTAGATAGCAACCTTTCTTATCTACCCCTCGTCTTCTACAACGAGTTCCCTGCGGGAGGAGTCCGTTACTCGGGGAAGGCAGATGTTACTCACGCCAGGAGTCCGTTACTCGCGGCAGGAGGTGGAATTGCTCATTACTCATTACTTCGGCTCTACGCTCCACCTGCTGGAGCAGAACTCTCCTTTTTCTACTACTGACAATAGAGGTATATATTTTAATGCTCCCTCCGTATCATTTTATTTGAAAAATTAATCTAAGGAAAAAAAAATCAAATATTAAAAATAGTTAATATAATCCCTTTATTTTCAAATTTTAATTTATAATTATTTATTAAAACTGCACTTCTATTCTCAAAGTGCATGTACCGTTGAGCAGACCACGCATTGGCCCCCATCTTCGTCCATAATAAATGCTTCTGTCCTGTCCCCTCCCGCCCCCATTTCTGTAAATAGTCTCCTGGTTATAAACATTTTCTACTTTATTACCCTTTCTACCATTTGAAAAAACTACATTCAGCTAATGTATAAACTTCACTGGAAATGAAACTGGGATGCGGGATCCTGAGAGTAAATAAACATTTACACACATACACATTTATTGTTATTTCTAGTCACGGAATCCTGCATTTTACGATTTTTTTTCGTTCTCGTAGGGAACCAGGTGAGTGGTCGATTTTGTGGTTATTCAAGGATGACAATCTTGATTTTAACCATCATTTTCTCTTTTAGACTTCGCCGGATCTAGTGACGTAAGCAAGCCCTTATGGACCTCAAGTGGGCAGGTCAAGGTGATTATGCTCAGTCGACCAACCCTGAAGTGGGCCTCTCTCTTTTTTTTCTCACTACACCTGAGCTGAACGTGTGAAGCTATCTTTTAAAAAGGAAATATATATAGATATATATAAAGAAATAAAATGAAAATAAAAATCACAATCATTAAATTGATTTACAGTAATCACCGATTTTTAGATAAAGAAAAACTTCCGCTGATTTATGAGAAAAGTGTTCTTCTATAATGGATTTCAAGGAATATATTCTACGCACGCATGTAAAATGCTTACAAGGAGGTCTACAAAAGAGATGTATTCGGGGATTTCGATAAGTCAAATCCGTTCAGGTTCAAAAGCTCTTAATTCGTCTTACCAAAGTCCTAGATTTCATATAAAAATATAATTTTTATGAAATTTTCGTGATAGGTAATAAAGATTTTTTTCTGTCTCTCCCATGAATTTATTTTCAAAATATACTTAATTTTAAAAAAGAAAAATTAATATGTTAGATGAAAAACTTAGGGGAAAAAAATCCCAGTTAAAGTTAGTTATACCTTAAAACTTAAGAAGCTAGAAATAACATGAATAGACTGTTATAAAATAAGAAAAATTTACTAAAATTTTAAGTAGTAGTTTTCCACCCTTTTCGATCCCGAAGTCAATTTTAGAATCAATTTCTATGGCGGAGCTTCTTAGATATTTTGACCGTAAATCTTACCAGTTAATGAGACTTGGTACTGGAGGCTGTGGCATTTTTTTAGTGAACCATTTCATATAAGCTCATCTTCTAATATGTAATTTGTCTGACTTAATCCTCAGCTGTCGCGAACAGGGTGGATGCGTCCTCGGGTGCTGCTGCAACATAGCACAGTCAAGGCGAAATGAACGAGAGCTTGATTACAAATGATTAACACAAAAACTTCCGCAGCCCCACCAGTGGCTGAGAGGTTCTGCTCTCAAAGCTGGTAGACGGGAGGTGCTGGGTTCAAATCCTTGTCGCGCTCGTCAACCTAACCGTTCGGAGTTTTCCGTGGTTTTTTTCTAACCTTGCCGTAAATACGGCTTAGGGTCTCTTAGAAAGACCCCCATGGAGGGCACCCCCCCTAGGCCCTATATCCCTCGTGTAGATAATCGGCCGCCATAAAACCAACCAACCAAAACATCCCCAACAGAGCTCCGTCTTCTATTGGAAACAGTGAGAACCTCGCATTCTACTGAATTTAGACTGAGTTTTTTTTATTTATTATGTATTTATTTTTTCACGCAGATTACATTCAGTGTTAACACGCCATACTTAAAACAAAATTTAGATGTGACCATTTGGAAAATGCATGCTTTTAAATTAAAAAGAATAATCAAGTTCGATATACCTATTCCAATGTTAAGTACGAAGATGCACAAAAAATATATTCATTAACTAGTCGAATCGAGAAATATACTTTTCATAAATATTGTTGTTGTTGATGTCGGTAAAAAGAGGTGGTAATTGAAGTAAGGTTTCACAATTTATTAAAATTAAAACGATGTTTCGCCGTTGTTAAGCTATACATATGCATTTTAAAATAATTACATTAGGAATACGAAATCAACCAATCCCCTCCCCTCCCTCCCTCAGAAAAAAACCCCCCTGCTGGTTCGGCCTACAGGCGCAGGTAGATTTCAAAGACACAGACTGTGGGGCGCCTGTTTAATGGAAATTGCAGAAGAAAGACCTTTTTGCCACTATGCAACAGTTGGGACCGCCCACTTCGAAATATATCTGTGCCTGTAGGCGGAGCCAGCAAGGATTTTTTTTTCTGTAAGAGTTTGTCCTATAAAGAACTTGTCAGTATAAAAGTTGTAGATAATATTAAGAAGATTTATAATAAATTTAAGCGGATTGACGAAATTATGAATTTTTTTCTTCTTAAACTAATATCCCCCCCCAATTGAGGCGACTTTTAATGAAATCTTTTCCTAGAAGTAATAATAACTTTAAACTGATTCGATACGTATCATAATTAAGAAGTTATGTTTTATTTTTAATTTTCACAAAAAGCCTCCTACTCCCGCCCTCCCCCCTGGTCCGATTTTGCGCATTAATGAACTTGACAGAGATTTTCTGCCCCTTGATTTTATGTATCAGTTTGGAAAAAAATTGTGCAGAATAGTTATCGTGTCCATAAAAGAGTGATATAGATAGATATATAGATAAAGTTTTGAACTGGGGGAGGTTTTGGGTTCTGGGAGTCATGATCGGCGTAGATCTGCAAAAGAATTTCAGAAATTCCAACTTAGAGGAGAATGTAATAGGTAGTATTTCTTACGAAATCTACCTAAAAAAAAACCTTATTAGTAAACGTCATTAGTATTCTGCTATTTCACTTTTACGTAAGCACTGCTGAAAGATTCTGCATGGCTAAAAAAATATGTAAGGAGCCAGAATAATTAAATTGGGGAGAAATTTTTTTGGTTGGATGAACTTCATTTAGGAAAAACTGCATGTTTTTTAGCTTTTTGATAGAAAGTGTGCTTTGGATTACACAGTAAAAAAAAAAAATTAAAAAAAAGGTCGATCTGCTAAAATAATTTTAGTTTTTCTCATTGATCCTTGCAATTACTAAAAATAATTTTATATTCTTACTCAGTTACAAGAAAATCTGTAAGAATTACTTGAAAACAGCTAGCAACGATTCCGGTTTATAATACCAGTTACTAAAAAATTCTGTGGAATACAAATTTACTAAAAAAAATTTAGTAACCTCAGGAATTTTTTTTTACAGTGCAGTGCTGACTGAAAATACGCCTGAATGAATAATTCAGACGTCCCCCCTTTTCTTACTGAAAGGATTTTTAGAGGACGAAGTCTTATTTCCCTTTCCTGTCATCTACATAAATTCATAATTAACTTTCAGATGGCTACCAAACACTGTTTTTAGTTTTAGAAATGTATATCGATGGCGACAATGATCCAGTTTTTGCTTTTACTAATTTTTACATTACTTCTAAATATCTCATAATTTCAATTTTTAGATCAGCGGATACGGAAAAAGTACTTTGAATGAAATTTGTTTGAAAATTATAGCTCAATTTAGTGACTTTTCATGACTTTTTAAAATAATTTTCAAGCATTTTTTTAAATCTATCTCAACAGAGAGCATTTGTGGCAGAGTTGCATCATTTCGCATTGGATTGTCCAGAGCAAATTGATACATATATATATATATATATATATATATATAAAGTAAATTAATCACAGTGTAAGATAATCCATCATATAATATCAGATTAAACACGAGGTACCGCAATTTGGCGCTAATCTGAAATCTGTGATCTGTTAACAGAAAAGGTAGATTTTCATTTTATGTTGAACATAAAATTTATATCAAGTTTAGTTGAACTGGTTAAAAGATACGTTGCATCAAAATATATTCGGAATTGTATTTTGTATATCTAATATTATCAGGCAAAAAATTAATCTGCTGTTAAATACGGTAAAAAGCGTTTTTACTTATTCATTGAAAATTTCTTATTTTATTAGTGGATTCTACCCCCTAAACACCTGTTCTCTCACAAATTGAGGATCACAATTCTCTAGATTTAAGTATCTTAAATATTTCATCTAAAAATAATTAAATAAATAAATAAATATTGACTTTTTAATAATGCCATTAATAATTTCAACGATTAACTATTTGAAAAAGCAACAGATTGGTTCCATGTCTTAGTAAGAAAATTAAAAATATTCCGTATTGTCCATCGAGACTTTAAACAATTTTTAAAAAATCCATAACAGAAAGAAAATTGAGACAGCTTTATTTATTTATACGTATTTTTAAATTGGAAAAAAAAAAAATAACTTCAGGTTTACGTAGAAATATACTAAAGTCGCCTAAAAATATACTATTTTAAAGAAAATTAAAATTGAATTTTCGAAAATTTCTGTTCACGGTAAAAACAATTCTGATGTTAAGTAAGTATCATAATGGTAAAATTACCAAAAATACAATTTTACAAATTTAACAGTATTTGTTTAGAAAAAATATAACAGATGGCAGCACTAAAAGTTAAAACTCTCCATTATGAATTGCAATTCGGAAACGATTTACATATTTTTTTTTTTTCAAATGTGAAAATTAAAGTCTGCCCAAGCCGACATTTTCAGGCCAGCGCCCCGACCTGTATTAAAGGTAAAAGTTCGGGTGGGCCCGACTCGATCCAACTTCATTTCTACAAAAAATGCTGATATACCTGTGGAAGATGATATTTCTACAAAAAATGCTGATTATGCGAAATGTATAAGAAAATTAATTACACGGTTTTGAAGACCTGATTGACCGTTTTCCGACCCATAGTTTGAGAACCGTTGGCCTACTACATTCCATATTTTATACCAAGAGCAATAATGAGGTAGAATTACTGAGATATTAATAACTGGGAATCTGGGAATGTGTTACAATGTCATTGTAATTTTTAATCGGGTGGTGGTGACGGACGTTAAGACAATATAATGCAAATAATTAATTACTTATTGATTAGGTTACTATCAAAACTAACAAATATTTATAAGATATTGCTGTAAAACTTAAGATCAGTAATAATAAATAAAATTTTGAAAACTCTTTACAAATTAAACATGTCATATTCAATTTAATTATTATAGAATGTATAATGATATACATTTCTTCCACTGGATATATTTTTCAATTCCTACTATTAGCCCACTCTCTCTATATATTTATAATAGCTTGTTCAAATTTTCCATCGTTAATAAAATGTTTTCTATTCACCCACTCAAGTTCAAATACATTTTTTTAAACTTGTAGTGGATGACACTTTATGTTAATACAGTTTCTACAAATATTAATTCATTAATTAAATTAAATTAATTAATTTTAGTTTTATATGGGGGAAAAATTTCTCCCATTGTTTTCATAAATGAAATGAAAGATTTTCCTCCAATTAGTGATGCCACAAAAATAAAATACCGCAACGATGATTATAAAAAAAATTTCAGTAAATGATAGCGTGGGACATTAATGTTGCACGGGTTTATTTTATATATTTATGATTAAAAAGTAGGAAATTGACTTTTTTTTTTATATTACTTGTTTAGCAATATAAACAAGAAATTATAGATTAATGTGCGTAGGTAGGGGACCTTAAAAAAATGCTGTCCAGAGTGTCCGAAAATTTTAAGAGAACTCTAAATCCTCTTTAAAAATTCTTTTTCTTTTTTTAAAATTCCTTTTTACTTTATTATTTCCTGATGAAAATGAAAACGGTGCATTGAATAACGATACATCATACATTAATGCCTCTATTTAATGTATTGCTAAGACTATTGTAGGGCCAGATTAAAGCTGTTTCTCAATCAGATCTCAAATTCTCCTCGCTAATGTTATACCTATATGAGAATGGAATGCATTCGTATTTTTAAAATATCTCCTCAGGAAATTTATATATATATATATTTTTTAATTTGTGTGTGTGTGTGTGTGTGTGTGCTCTTCTTAAAGAATGTCTCTTTTTTTCTTAATTTTCAAAATATTTCTAAAATATACACTTAATTTTATATAAAACCTTAATCATAGCTTGTCAGCTTTTAACACACAAAATATCAGGTAGATCGAGAGCCGCTGAAGATTCTTTGGACCGAAATTCACGTGCTTTTTACGTTTTTTTTCTTTTTCCGAGAAAAGAGTTATTACCTTCGGACTTTTGCTTTATATTTATTGACACTTATATATATTTAAATTATTGTGTGTGTAAAATAATAATAATAATAATAATAATAATAATAAATCAATAATGCGTCTTGTACAACGGAGAGTACGCGCCCATGAACTTCGAATCGGGCGACAAAGGAAAAATGGGACATTCTTTAAGAAGAGTACACACAAAATAGAAGTTAAAAGTATTAATTTCCTGAGGCGATATTTTAAATAATAGGAATGCATTCCACACCCATAGGTTTAACATTAGCGAGGGGAATTGGGGGACGCAGCGCCTCCAGGAGAGGAGCCGGTGGACCGAAACCGAAATCTGTTAGATACACGTTTAAAGGGGATGAAAAAAGTTTAAAGGTAAAAAATTAAAAAAGGCTGAAGGAGAATTTCATGATTTTCACAGTTTTATCTCGTGCTATGACAAGATGAAAATATTAAATCATAAAAATAATTTTTACTTTAATATTCATATCTTTTTTGCAAACCGATTCTGACCTAACGATCTCTCCAGCAGTGGTATAGTCGTAAAACAAACAAACAAACAAAACAGAGGGTATACACCAGACACTATATGCCCTACAGTAGGCTACGGTGGGTATACGGAGTTATCCAGAAAGTATTCGCCGTATACCAGCGTATGCCCTCAACTACATCCCTGCTCTCCAGTCATATCAATAGTGCTGTCCAATCGTATTTTAGAAAGCTGGCCCAAAACTGCATTTGAATGTTATTATGAACGTCACTGCGAACTATACTATTTCATATAAAGCTGTCATTGAGTTTCTTTTTTCCTAAAGAAAGTACTCCCAGACTTTATATATTTTTAAAGAATCTGTTAAATAAAGTATTATTTTTATACGTTGTTACCAACAGTCTTGTTTAGGGCATTAAAAAAAAAAAAAAATCGATTGTGATACATTTAAAAGTTACACAAGAAATATAGGCATGGAAATTATTTTACTTTACACAGGGCTTGCAGCATATAGAAAAAATGTTATTGTTCCTACCAGTATTCACAATCAATAATCTTTTCGTTAACATATGCAATACAACAACATATGATGAAGATAAGTTTTTTGAAATAGGGGTAAGGACAATAAAAACTTTCCTATACGCTGCGATTCTTGCCTTACTACATAGTATAAAATGGAGGCTGGGAGTATTAAGTCTATGTCCGGTCCCGGGGTCTCCAAATGTCCTAGTCGGGACCTGGAACATTACAATTTTTCTATAAACTGTTTCAGAGTTTTCAGTTCTACAGTCGCCTTCCTTGATGTACGTAATTGACGATAATCGAACATTTTTCTAAATCATTTGACTATTACGAATTATTAACGCTTTCAAGTAATTATTGTTACACAATTTTAATTTGAATCCGTATCCAAAAAGAAAAAAATCGAGCTCTATTGAAATAGCTTTAAAAAATGTAAAAAGTACTGGAAAGAAGTTGCCGGAAGACACCTGTTACTGGAAGAAATGTTTCTGTTATTTGACGAAATTTCCGTCTTTTGACTGGAGAATTTAAGGAAATGTTGAGCTTAGGTTCGCGACGTTTCTGCGATTTGAGAAAAAAAAATCACGCTTAATAAATTCCGTTTCTAAAACGAAAAAGTGCTTGCAGCTAGGTTGCCGGAACACCTCTCTGATTTGACGAAAATACAGCTTATATTGTAGGATTTCAGAAAATTTTTACGTTAGATCGGGGAAACTTCCGTTGTTTGAGAGAAAATGGGCAAATCAAAGCGTAACATTTCGTGTATTAATGGAATATAATCAACGGAAAAATAAATGTCTATATACAGATTTTTTTAGAGTATTATAGTAAATTCACTTGATTCTTTTAAATCAACTTCCAAAACACGTTTCAAAAAGTAAATGGTATTGCAATTAATAAAAAAAATTCATAGTGTTTTTTGCCACATTAAAATTTTAATGTGCTCTCGCACCTTGCATTTGAGAAAGCTGAAATATTATACCTCTCTACGACCAGAAAGAGGATGTTTAAAATTCTTTTTTTGTATTACTTTCGTCTTAAATTTAATGTTAAGTATAAAGACTGAATTTTGATAACGTGTTTTGGATTAATTTTCAACATGGCTGGTCGTCTTTTAAACGAAAAGCTGCTCTGATAACTCTCTCCTTCCTTCTCTCCAACCCCTCTCTTTTTTGTATCTTTCATATATGTGGTACCATTAATTGCAGCTTCTCAAGATAATTTAGAAAGAAAAGACTAATTCCGCACCGGTGATTTTACGTTTAACGCCTTTTCATTTTGTACGATTTTTTTTTTATTATTATTTTTTAAACTTTGTGCGGTGTTTATGACCATAAAATTAATTAGAACGATATTCTTTTGCTAAAGAAAGAAAAATATTATGAACAAGATATTTAGAATAATAAAAGTGAGGAAGTTTAGAAATGGGAAAAGGGATGGATTCTAAATTCAAGTAGTATGTTAGTGTTTTGACAGTACATTTCTTCTTATTTTATTTTTTATTTATTTTTATTTTTTTGAAACTTAGAAGTTAAAAAAATTGCAGTAAAAGCGAAATTTATTGGTTAAGTCATTGCCACCGTCGATATGACGTCAGCTTTACTCACAGACATGCTTTTGCTTTATAAAATAGATTATATAATAGCGTTTTTGAATAATTTTATTTTCGTATTGTTAGTTAATAATTGATTTATGATGCACTTTAATATTAATATGAGTGCCATAGGGACCACGTTCATAGTTCTTATCGACTCTACCCTTTTTACACAAAAAGCCCTTTACTTTTAAAAATTAGTCTGGACATATGTCCAACGCGAAACATATTTGCAATGTATGAAAATATCTTAAAACTAGTATGTGTTGTAGCCATCACAGAACTTTCTTCTATATAAATTAAATCGTCTGCAACCAAACTTAAATGACAATCTATCCGTGAAAAATAGAGCATAGCAGCGACACCTGTTGGGCGGCATACACCCAAACCTAATAAAGATATATTTATGTCAAGGTCTAACAGAATATGAAGTTTTATGAAATTCCGCGCATTAATTCTTAAGATATAGATAGCTATCAAGGAAATCGGAAAAAATTCAACATAGCAGCGCCACCTGTTAGGCTATTTACACCAAAACCTAATCAGAACCAATTTATGTAAAGGTCTAACAGAATATGAAGTTAGATGAAATTCCGTGCATTAGTTCTTCAGATATAGCTATTGCAGAAATCGTAAATGTAGCATAGTAGCGCCACCTATTGGGCGATTTACACTAAAACCTAATCAGCACCAATTTATGTCAAAGTCTGACTGAATCTGAAATTTGATAAAATTCCGTGCATTAGTTCTTGATATAGAACGCCCACAAAATTTGTCTCACATTGTCACACACAGATAGACAGATAGACACACAGACTCACGGACAGACATTTTCTGAATAAAAACAGTCAAATCGTGTTTAAAACCTTCTAAAACGTATGAATCCGTGAAAAATCGGATGTCGAAAATTTTCACGAATCCAATACTTTCTTCCTTTAAAGATGGATAAAAATGCAAAAAAAAAAAAAAAAAAAAAAAAAGACTTTCTGATTAAGACTGTCATTTGCTGTAAACACTAAAAAATTGATCTAGTTGGAAATAATCAATTCCGTAATTTATGATTCAAAATACTTCGAATTTTAAGGTAATTTAGTAATCGCAGAAAGATAAACATTTCAGAAAATTTCAAGCAACTTGTTGCGATTATAAAATTTAGCAATGAACCCTTTGATGCTTGATTTTTGAATCCAGCATTAAAATCACTTTCCATGACTAATACCATGATGTCATGTTATAAAACAGATCGTTGATGACGAGACATAAATATTTTTTGACGTCTGTTTTTATAGGTACTTTAGCGTGCAATAAAGAAGTAATCTTCTTTATTAATTCAAGTGTAAAGAAAAAAAAATGTTTTTAATAAATAAGAATCAAATGGGAAAAATGCGATAGTTAAAAGAAATGCAACAGATTAATAGAAAAATTCTGATAATCTCTATTTATCATATATAATTGATAACAGGTGTGTATGCAACTCAGGAGCACGCTGCATAAATAAGACCCAATTAATGCTCTTATTCACCATCTATCTCAACCTAGAAAACCTGGGTTGAACGTTTAAATGGTAGTCATCATTAATCTGACTGGATTCCGGCCTCGATCCGATCAAATCAGATTAATCGGAAATTTCATTTGAGCGTTCCAACCAGGTTTTATACGTTGAGGTATATGGTGAATACGAGCATAGGCACTACAGGGCTTGTAGGCACAGCATGTTTTAGCCCCCCCCCCTTTCCGCGGAACTATTAATAAGAGTAAGATCGAAGCTCAGCGTGTTTTTGATCCTTCTCCTTCCTTTATGTCTACCGAATTTAAAGTTTGCACAAAGACTGTTCAAGCTGACAATTTTTCTTGGTATTTGAATCTAAATCAAAATTTTGAAATACGGTAGACATTAAATTTAAATTCTGAATGAAATATAAAGGCTTGTATTAAATTCACAAGAAAAAGTGATACATTGTTTGCAGTATTTCTCAGAGAATCAGTGAAGATCCCTTTAAAAATTATACTCAATTAAAGTAAATTATTTCCTACCATAACAAAGAATATTTCAAGAAAATCTTTATTTCACCAGTTGACACTTCTTTTCATTACAAAATCTCATTAACCCTTAACTGCTTCTAAGCGGTCTCACTGACCGCTAATTATTTGATTTTTTACAGTTTAACTTGTAATTTTCAGTTTAACTGTAGATACTAGTGAAATTGTGTTCGTTTCGAGCTCTAGTACTATCGCTAGAGGCTTCTGAATAGGGAAATTTCAATTATAGTAGTCCTGTACATGAAGTTTAGTACATAAACAATATTCTATGAGTTAATAGAGGCTTTTATTCATCCTTTGATCAAGCGGTCACAGAGACCGCTCACAGTATCTATGTGACATTTCAGATCCCAAGCAGGTACTTTCTGACGCATTTCTGAATTAATTTTTGTTCACAAACGCATGCAATCGGTAGGTGTTTTTATTCAGAAACTATGTAATCGAATGATGTTTTTCCATTTTTTAGTAAAGGCAGAGGATCTTTCAGAAATACTGTCAAAGTTCGCGCTGTGAACCAAATTTCCAGGTCCGAGAGAATGGGGAAAGCAGAAAAACTTGTCGTAACTTGACATCAATCATAACTTGATAAGTAATTTATTTATCAAAAAATGGAAAACAGCATTCGATTTCTGCAAGTGCTACGCTTTTGTGTTTAGAAATGAATCTGTAAATGTGTCTGTAAGTTTCGCGTTATGTCAGCAAATCTTTGATAAAATCTCGTGCATAAAAATATGTTTATGCAAATGTGTTTTAGTTCCTCATTCTGTAGTGATTTTAAACTGAAGTGACTGAATAAATAATTTTATTTGAAATAGTCTTAAAGCATTTTTGGTTATTTTGTTTTAGAAAAATGTGAGTTCTGGAGTTCTTCCGGGTATTCTCAAATCTGGTGGTCTTAGGCAATGCGCCTACTTTGCTTATTCCATAATCAGGCCATATATATGCATTTACATTTTGTATCACCAGGAGAAAAAACAGGGAAACGGGGGGGAGGGGT
Organism: Maratus michaelseni; assembly: GCA_963931845.1. Lineage (NCBI taxonomy): Eukaryota > Metazoa > Arthropoda > Arachnida > Araneae > Salticidae > Maratus > Maratus michaelseni. The sequence continues at coordinate 176,662,538 of OZ007589.1, read as the reverse complement.
GCATTGAAGACATGACTTCTTGTTTAAATCAAGCAGAACCACACTTTTTTTTTCTTTTTGTGAAAATACGTAATGCCACTATACATGCATTTCACCCAAATTTCAGGACTGCATTATTGATTTGGCCTATGGATTTCTAATACAAAACAAAATGTTAGAGATGCTAAGATTAAATACAAAAAAATTTCATAGGCAGTTGTAGATGAGAAATATGCCTCTTGATCATATTTCAAACTACTCTAATGAATTCAGGTATGGAGAAAGTTCTGACCATTTGATAGACCAGCACTAATGACCAAGTGATACATTTTTCAAATATGAGAGCAGTAGAAGAAACTTAACCTGTTAATCGTCGCGCCCGATGCATTCACGGGCAGTGTAGGCTACTTTTTAACACTTTCCAACCTAGTTGAAAAGTGTTTATGACTTCGGTTTGTCTGGCCGTATGGCCGTCTGTCCATCTGTCCGTGCTCTAACTCCCGTAAATATGCTCGGATTGCCCTGCAATTTTTATATGTTATAATCGTTATCTATAGCATGTTCCCTATTTCAACGGAAGTGTGTAGCACTTATAGTTTTTTTTACAGGGACACTCAAAAGAATTCCGTTACATTGCGGTCTATGGGGAAAAATCATTTGCGGTTTATTTAAATAATGTTTCACTATTTTAAACGCATTGAAATTTATATATATCACTAAGGTGCATTAGAAGAAGCTTAATATGGAATAGGGTGTGCATAGCACTTATACTTACTTTACAGGGACAGTCAAAAGAATTCCGTTACATTACGTCTATGGAGAAAAATCGTCTGCGGTTTATTTAAATAATGTTTCCCTATTTTAAACGCATTGAAATTTATATAAGGTTCATTACAAGAGGCTTACTACAGAATATTGTGTGTATAGCAGTCATCGTTCATTTACAGGGACACACAAAAGAATTCTCTACTGTATGTTAACAATAATTCCTGGAAGTGCGTTTTAAGTTACTGAAAGCGATTTTAATTTTAAATCGCTTTTTGTCTATTACGTGGTGTGTATAAATTCTGTAGATCCTATACAGGGAAGCACAAAAGTTCGGGAACACATTTCCGTATTATTTAACTCCAGACGGAGAATTTTAAACTGTGCTACGTGTTTCCTAACTGAACTAAAATTTAGCATCCTATGTAGTATATATACAAATCTATAGATTTTATACAGGGTTGAATAAAAGTATTCGGATTACTTAGATGTTATCTTTCAGCTTATTAAAGAGTATGATTCGTAAAATTATTTTGGAAGCGTTGGAAAGTGTTACATAATCTATGCTTGACGCATGATTTTTCGTTCTTGTTTAAAATTCAGATTGTTTGATTCCCACCAGTTTTTTTAAAATAGTGTAATTGGCTTTATGCTCGCATTATTTTATGTGCCATTAAGTAATCCGAATATTTCTACTTAAAAAAATTGGTGGCAATCAAGCAATCTGAATTTAAAAAAAAAGTAGTCTACGCTTATCGGTCGCGACGATTAAGGGGTTAAACAATGTTATGGTTCTCTATTTCACTGTTTTAGCTCTTTCTATGGGTCAACAGTCGTGCTGCAAGACACCGGTTCCCACTAGAACACCGAAGGGAAGTAGCATGAAGCATGGTGAGTAGTTTATTGGGGATCGCTTGGGAACACTCCATTGCTGTTGGTTTCCGTTTGGATGTCATATTCCGTGCACGTAAAATCAGTGGTATGAAAATCCTCTCGCTAGGAGGTTGGTTGGTCGAGGCGAGAGATCTCCCTTTTCCCTACCTTTTGTGGTAAGGATAAAAATTGAGGAGAAACTACGAGACCAAAAGTCAGTCTCTCGTCCATCTGGTGCATTCATTCTCTTTTCCAGTGTACGAGTTATTCCACAGAATTTCGACATTTTTTGTTGTTGCTACCGCATCATTTTTGATTTCCCTCAAACCTTGTATAGGGAAACCAATACAGAAAAGAAGTTAAAATCCATTTGCAAAAACATTCTACCTTAAAAATCTTTTTAATTAGAGGGAGTCGAAGAAAACTGCGATTTTACAGAATCCAAAGGTTTTATACTCTTACATATTGTTTAAACTAATAAATAATAAAAATCAAAATGATCTGAAATCTGTACACTTTTTTCTATTAAACAATGTAATTGTTTTTGATGTATATGTATTACTTTCCTTTTTTTAATTGAGTACTTTAAAATATACTAAATTATTAGTCAAAATGCCAGTTTTTGAAACATTATATCTCATCAAGGAAAATCATTCATTTTTAATCGGTGTTATTATTATTTGTAAACTATTAGTTATATATATATATATAAACTTACTGTAAAATTTAACCATTATATATATATATATATATATATATATAATTATAATATCTATGAATTTCAAAAAACATATCAAGTTCTATTCTACATAAATCTCCAATATATATATATATATATATATATATATATATATACGCAAGAAGGTTTATAAACCTTTGAATTTTGAAAAATCGCAGTTTTCGACCCCCTCAAATTAAACAGATTTTTAAGATATAGAAATTTTTTGCAAATGGATTAATGGATTTTAACTTCCTTTATGTGCAAGTTCTCACATATAAGGTATGGGAAAAATAAAATTGGTGCGGCAACCCATGTTTGTCGAAATTCTGTGACCCCTTCGTGACCTTCTATGGTGTCTGTCATAAGGCATACGATAATAACAACAAAAGTTTTTTCTATAACATAAATGTCATGTTTTATCGCATTCTTTCGATTTTAATTTCTCTATATTTTTTTTTTCTAAATTTTCACTTTTTCCTTCGTAACATTTGAGATATGCTTAAAAATTGTAAAGTTTGCGAAAAAATTGCAATGTAGTTAACTTGCAGTTAACAATGCAGTTAACATGCAGTTATCTTTCAGTTAATGCATTTAACATGCCGTTAACACGCAGTTAACATGCAGCAAATGAAATATACTTTCTTGGCTTAAGATTGTTCTGAAATCCAAAAACACACTTTTAAATTTATTTTTATTCGCAAACATATCAAAATAACAGGGGCTCTTTTTAGGAAACTATGTAATCAAACTGTTTTTTCCATTTTTCGCCAGGGAAGAAAAAACCCGCCGTTCTGAGACGACAACCGCTTATAACTCAAGATGAAATTAATTTATTGGAAAATGAAAAAAACTTTTCGATTACAAATCGCTTCAATATATACATACCTCCAAGTATCATGCTTTTAAGCTTAAAAATTAGTCCCTTAATGTGTGAGAAATTTTCGCGTTGCTGAGCGGGGAAAAATATTTTTTTGAGAATCGCCTTAATTCAGAACTTTCTTTTAAGAGACAAATACAAGCAATTCAAACTGATTTTGAATATACCAAAAAAAAAAAAAAAAAAAAAAAAAAAAGAAAGAAAAAAGAAAAATATAGAAAACCAATGTCAGATTTTTGTAAAATAAATTCACAATTTGATAAATATTTTTTTTTGTCTTATTTTTTATTCTTTTATTTTGAAAACTTCGAAGTTTTACTTTAGAATCATTTAAAATAATCGATTGAATTGTAGGAGAATGATTATTCATTCAAATAGGTCAAATGCATTTGTGGATTATTACAATTTTCCATTAGACATTGAAAAATGCGAACATCGAATGCAAATAATTTGCATTATTCCGCATTCCAGCATTAAAATATTTCTATAAGTTGGATATTGACCGAAGAATTCAATTAAAACGTTAAACGATTTTTTTAGGTAGGTGGGTGGAAATAATTTATTTATTCGTTATTAAAAATATTCATATGTGTATCTAAATTAGTATAGATAATAATGTATACTTATAATAATACATAATAATGTTTCATATTTTCTAATTATTATTTAATTACTCTAATATTAATTTTGAAAAATGATTTTGAACTTAAATTGGGACTTTAAAAAGTCCAGAAAGGACAAGGGTGTAGGTAAGCAGTATATTTTTTCCCAGTCATTTAATAAAAATTAAACGTTTTCCTTAAAATCAGTAAAAGCTTTTCTTTTGTTTTTTTATAGGTGAACATATAATCTTCAGGTCTGCATAAGCAGGACTTTTAAGTCTGAAAAGCAAGTGTAAGTTGTAAGAATAGTTAATTGTTTAAAGTGAACGAATTCGTTTCTGTTTTGTAGCAGTTAGATGGACTCCATGAACCAAAATAACGTACAACTTCATTTTATAGCAAATTGTTTAAACTTGACTAATGGTAAGTTTATTTTGGTTCATCGATTCTTTTAATGCAAAATAAAACACAATCTTTGTGGAAGTCAGTATCCATGTTTGTTTATCTCCTGATAGGATAGCTTTCTTTCTTTTTAAAATAACTCAGAATAGTGGCATACGGCCGGTAAAATTTTATTCGACAACAGCAGACTTGGAGAATCTGTCATTATCGGTTAGCTAATGGTTGTTTTGGTTTGCTTACTAATTCTAAAACTCTTCCAAGCATATCATCAAATTCTGTAATGTGGTGCTGGTGCGCGATGCGATACTTTGAAAAAAAAAAAAAAAAAAAAGCAAAAAAGTCGACTCAAGAGTTGTAGGCGCGGATGTCACCTCCGGGTTGTGATATTATTGGCGACATAGTTCAACTAATAGTAAAAAACAAAGTATGGAGTATGCACAAATGCTTCAGAATCTTGCAAAAGCATGGTCTAGTGACGATTCACTAGATTGAAATTACGTAAATGCTTAAAGATATTTTGTATGAATAAAAATAAAATTTCAAATTATAAAATTTTTTATGGATATAATTTTATAAATAACTATGTTTTCATTACTTGTCAGCATATATACTACTTGGAGAAAATATTTTCATTACTTGTCAGCATATATGCTACTTGGAGAAAAAAATGTGGCATGGACGATAGACGGAAAAAGGTGCTAATCTAATCTTCTTTGAAAAACAAGCCCCCCTCTCTGTACCCGAGATCGTAAGAGCATCTATCACACTAGCAGTGTTGGGCTCGACTCCCGGTGACTCCATTGTACAGATATAATGTGGAGTTCCCGGCTGTATTCGTGTCGTCCCGTGAAATATCTGTAACAAAACTGTCATCTTGTGCATAGATTAAAAAAAAAATCTAAGAGGATATATGTAAAAAGGCGAAATTTGTTACAATAATAGTGTGTGTCAAAGATTATATACTAAAGATCACTCGAGCCAAGGACCAACAGTAGCTAGAAGTCTCAAAGCAACCATCTCTAAATGTATATGTTGGTATAAGGAAAGGGCAGCTGATGTCACTTTGGGTAAATTTACTTTGGGATTCCTGTCCTTCTTTATGAATCCTACCGCATACGCGATCTGATTTCTCTACAAATAAAATCTACAATCTGATTGGTCTATGATTAATTCGTCTGCGATACAAATGGTCTACGCCTATGCCACCATCACGATTCCTGCAACGATCGCTAAAGCAAAGATTATGATATAGAATCATTTATACATATCTTTATTCTAAATTATTATCTTCCTAACTTAATTTTTAATATATTAATTAATATTCTCTTCGCTCAAATATCTCTTATTCTAAAACCTCAAATGTTACTTCCTTTTCTCATATGAAAGACTATCTTTACTAAATGCAGCATGTACGTTATAAATCTATTTTAATTCCAGTGCGGTTATAACAGATGTAATGTTATGTGTTCCGGACATTCATTGACAGCTGCTTGGGCGCCCGACCTTTTTCTGTTCATAAACAAATTGTGCAAGTAATGTAATTTCCCAGATGCAAAGTTTATCTCTTTCCTTTGACTAAAATTCCTTTCCCACGGGGTTGCCCGCATGTGTCCTCTAAAATTCACAAAAATTATGATTTCGCCAAATGTGGTAGCCTATTCATTATATCCTCCCAAAACATTTATATTAATTATCCTTAACGTACATATAAATTCTTCTGCGCGTCTGCGGTTTGTTGGCTCAATGTAATATCGAATCTTGGCGAGACAATCTACTGCCCAAATGGCAGATCACTCCTAGCTCTTGTTCTGTCAACAACGTTTTTTAGCCTCCAATATCCGAGACCACCCATTCTTACCATCTTATACGCGCATATATCAATAAAAAAAACTTCAGCTGAGATGTCTTCGTTTATTGGATATTCTTATTTCTGCCTTCCTGGATTCGAACTATGGGGTATTTGTTTACAACGCAAATGGTACGAACGAACGGCCCAAAAACTATCTCAATTCATGGGTTATGCATTAAAATATTTCAGCACAACATCTATCATTACCACAAAGATGTAGTAGGTAGATTGGTTGACGAAAGTGTTTGTTTGCAAACATGACCTTTCCTTATACAAACATTAAAACTGTCATTATAAGTAGGTAATGAGAGTAGTAGTGGAATTTTATATTTCTCATATTATGTACATTTTATGGGTCGCTTTGTAATATACAGGACTATAAGCGTAATCTAAATAACTCACAATCTAAACAAAGCAATCATAATGAGTTATGCAATGATAATTTTACTTTCACTGCTCTTTTTGCCGTAAGGACTTTTTCTTTTTCTTTTTCTTTTTTCTTCACTTACTTCGTTACGCTGTATCTGCCGAAATAATCATAACTTAGAAGAAGATCTCTTGGAGCCTGTCATCAAAAATGAGATTACAAAAAATAAAAAGCTATCATTGTACAAGAGTCCAACAACGGAAAAAAGAATAGAGCAGAAAAATAAGTTAGCTTTCACTGAATGCGTGCAAGACACATTTATTTAACTTATATTTACCTCAGACAGAAGTCATTCTCCAAAAACTCCGAATGGAAAAGTGTAGATGACGATGTTAGTGAAAACCTATGATTTTCCGAAACAGAAAATGGGATAGGAAAGCTGAGAGCTGTAATCACGATTGAGTGGAAAGTTCAAGATCAAACACCTGAGGTCGCCAAGGACGCTGTAGGTCATCGTTATTATAAGCGTAAATGACGTCATGATGGTAGTCAACAGGTCATTTAACAGCAGAAGGTAGTAAGTGAAAGTTGTCCATCGTGTTTCAAGATGATGGTGATCAGTGAGGGTGGTATTAGTGAGTAATTGGAGAAGGGAAAAATTGAGAATGTGTCATTGTGTTGAGATACAGGTTTATTTTAATGACATCATTTGGAGCTTACTGAAATAGAAGGTGCAGTGAAAATATGAAGATGAAAATGTGGCCGTTTAAGGTGGTTCTCAAATGATCTGCTGAACAACGCAAAATTTTCTGACACAATTTCTGACTCCTTTTTTAAACGAAAAGGCATAAAATTCGCAGGCCTGACTATTGAAGCAATTTGGAATCGAAATGAGTTTTCAATTTTTTGACAAATAAATTACTTATCGAGTTATAAGCGATTTGGGTTACGTGGCGACACGTTTTTACCCTTCCTCGAACTGAAGCATCTGGAATTCTGTACAAAATGCCGACTTTGACATTATTTTCTGACATATCTCCTGCCTTTACCAAAAAATGGAAAACGTGTTTCGATTATAAAGTTGTGTCCGAAAGTAACCCATTTGCATTTGAGAACAGCCTTAAAAAAAATTAGTCAGACCTTGTTAAGGTTGCTGTTACATCTGAATTGTTTCCTTTCTGAAACAAATCCGAAATCATTTTGATATGCAATGGCGTAACCAAGCAGGGCCTGATTAACCCCTGAAATTTGTGGATGCGTCATATTATTTTGGGTCCCCCTTTCATGAGGTAAAAGGGAAAGTTTGTTAAATTATACACACATTAATGCTCGCATGATACACACATCATCAAATATTATTACCAAGAATGGCTTAGCTAGAATGCAGATTTCATTAAACAGTTTTTTTCTTCTTTTTTTATGTTATCCGTATAGAAATATTATATATTATAATTGCCTTCATCGAATTTTCACTGGAACACGATCAGATTACAGCTCTTTCTCGAGGTAGTCTGGTTTTTCTCTACCTTTAATCAAGCATTTTCAAAAATAATTTTTTTAAAATGCAATGTAAAAAAATAAAAAAATGGGAAAAAGAGAGTTTTTTTCAATTCTTACAGACCCTATAACCAAACGAAGGATCCACAAGGGTACAGAGCCCTCCGAAATAAAAGATAGAAAGTAGAAAATAATGTGGTTTTTCGATGAACAAAAAAAATCGGTACTTTTCGGTTAGCCGGGCGCCAGTGCATGTATATACCACCATAAATGTACACATGTACACATGTACATATATCTGCATATGCATATATATATATATATATATATATACATATATATATATATATATATATATATATATATATATATATATATATATATATATATATATAAACTTATTGCAAAAATTAACCATTGAAACAGAAATAACTGACCAAATGCAATGAAATTATTACCCCAAATAGCTATGTCAAATTACATATATATATATATATATATATATATATATATATATATATAATAGCTATCAACTCGTCAATATTTTAAAAAATCTTAAATGTGTTAACAATATATTGACTTATGATTTCAAAGATCTTTTTAATAATATAGATTTATTAGATCTACATAATGTTATAAATGAATTATTTAATAAGTATCATCATACACTATACTGCGTTTCACGAAGGCTAGCGGTTACCCTTCATTGACCTCTTCCTTCCTCCCCGTTCCCTTAGGCCGTATCTATTGTACTCGAGTGTAGATTTCCTAGTTGGTCATCTTTTTTCCCACTGTATTTGAGACAGGGGCGGCTAACCCATCATTTAGAGCAGACATACTGAACTTTTTTCTTCTCGCGGGACGCAAACATATATTTGAAACGTTCGGCAGGCCGCAACACAATTATATTATAATGTAAAAAAGGGATAATTTAAATAGTAAGATTTTTAAAAAAGTAGTATATAACAAACCTATATAATAAAGTTAATATAATCAGTAGGATTGAACGTTTGTCAAAAAAGAAATATTACCAAAACTTTTAACACCACTATTTCTAAACAATAAACTTTGCGGTCGATTTCAATTGCAAATGATGTACAAATAGTGGTATAAAATATTTTGCTGCCAATTGTTTCTACGGTAAACATTCAAACCCAATAAGCATTATTAGTTAAAAATAATAATATAACAATGTAGCATTTCCATGTTCTAAAGAAAAAAAAAAGGGGGATTTGCTTTAGTAAATTAATCAATTTCTCAATACAAAAACTTTTTTTAAGTGTAGAAATGTATAGTGCAAATGTAATAAATTTGGAATAACATTGGTGTAGTGTTGAAGATTAAGAAATGTATCTCGGTTATGTACTTTTTTTTTTGGGGGGGGGGGGGGGAATCACATGTCTTCATTAGCAGTTTTTATAGCTCATATCCAAATTGACTATTTTCTGATATATGCGCGATTTCATTTTCTTTCACAAGTGCATGAAATTTCGTAAAAATAATATAATAAACATAATATAAACATAAATATTCGTAAATATACAAAATATGCATGTTTTATCCGGAAACCAAGAAATCAGAGTTTCCCATTTTTTTTTATAAATGCAAAGAATCTTGCAGAATTTTTTCTCAAAGTTTGAATTTTAAGCCGATTTTCGAGACTCGACAATCATGGAAATATTGTCTTGATAAAGCAGTCATATACAATTCAAAATGTAACACATTTTTAAGGAAAAAAAAACGATTTAATTCTTTAGTGCTTAAACAATAATACTTGCAATTTTCATTCATTTCTACTTAAAAATAGCTCCATTAATGTATCAAATATTAAAATTTTTAAGCAGTGAAAAATGAAAACACCTTTAATACATATTTATATTTAAAAAAATTTATTGTTCTCAGGGATCTGTTTAGGAAAAAGTTGGGTCCTTTAAAGGACCCTTCACAAAACTATTTTCCCTAAAACAGGACCCTTCACAAAACTAATTTCCCTTAAACAGGTCCCTTCACAAAATTCTTTGTCTAAAATTAGGTTTCAGTTACCAACTTATAAGCGAATCGTATCACATGATAACGCGTTATTCACATGTCATAAAGTAGCCTTAACACTTCTGGGGATAAGGAACTTCTGTTGATAGAATGTTGAAATGATTGAATGATACCAGAATTTCCGGACAAATTTGAAAATAAGTAAAATCTTTTCCTCACGTACATTATAAAACCGTAATTGAATTTGAGGATTAAAATTAAGTGGTATATAAAATATAAAACCGCTGTTGGTTCTACATTTAAACATTTATCTTTAAACATAAAGCTTAGAAAATATTTTTCGGGGTGGGGGGGGGAGGAGTAATACTGACAGAAGAATTCTTTATCTATACATAGTCTATAAAAGTTGAAAAATTCATTTACACATGTTTTGAATGAAAATATAAACGATATCTTAAAGAATGATATGATATTTGGAAATAAATATCAAATATATGAAAATATTGAAAATATGAAACCTAATGATATTTTGAAATTAAATATCGGATATATATCATGATATATATTCATTGATATATATATAATCCTGGTGAAAACTGAGCCACTTTACAAAATTCGTAGAGATCAACATCCCCCTCAGAAATCTTTCTCCCCAAGGTCGAAACGATGTGGAAATAAAGAAGAAAGACAGTTCCATATGCGAGTTTCATGTCAACTGGTCAAGGTGGTTCTCAAGGTTAACCGCCCTTTCTAAAAAAATGGACTATAAATTTACCTATTCATATAGATACTGCTTATTTTAAAACTTTAACAAATTTCATTATATATAATAATTTTATACAGCATGATAATACGTTATATTTACAGAAAGTCGGTATACCACAAGGGGGATGTACATCTAGTATACTATCAGACTTATACTTGTATCACTATGACCGTACTTTTATTAACAGTAATATACATTTATATCGTTATATTGATGACATAATTTTAATTGCCACTGATCACACTAATATATCTATATTTCCAGTTGATTATCCTACTAATTTAGAATTAACGGAAAACCTCCTTACTAACAATACCATTAACTTTTTAGATCTTAAAATTACACTTAAAGAAAACAAAAGAATAATTGATCTTTTTGATAAACGTAAAGAATTTAAATTTAAAGTTACTACATTTACTAATTTTAAATCCTGTCTTCATAATTCTGTATATCGTAATATACTCCTTAATCATATTTACAGAATAAAAAGTTTATGTTCTTCTCAACTCATTAACAGCAACATTAAAAAACTAATCTATGATGCATTACAACATGGTTTTCCAAAAAAAATCATATATTCTTTAATATATAATTAGTACTTATATGATCTATACAACCAAATTAACACATGCGTTAAAAAATGTATGAAAAAAACATATAATATTTCAAAAAAAAAAATTAATTAATTAATTAATTATAGGACGGCTGGGTGGGTAGATGTTGGATGGAGGAGGTGTGTTGCGGAGTTGTATGGAAAAAACGCATGGTTAATTTATTTTACACACACAAAAAAAAAGGGCATTTTGATTTACACATACGCTTACTAATACACTTTTTGTAATGGACTTTGATGTAGTACTTTTATATGTGAATTACCGTAGTTATATTTAAATCTTCATTAATTAATTTAAATGAATTATTCACTACTATTAAGAATGTTTATTGATTTATTGTATTTACTTTTATGCCCATGGGGGACAATATCATATTCTAATATAATGTAATACTTTATTAAACACTAATATAATATATATTAATTCAAATTAATTTTATTCCCTAACAACTTATATCATGTGAATTTAAATTTTAACTTTGTATGCAAAAACATAATTTGTTACTATTAATTTCAATATTTAATTAATATTATTTTTAAATCCATAGTATTCTAATTCACATAATTTAGTATTTTAATTTGCCCACGGTGGGCAATATCATATTCTAATATCATATTCTAATATCATATTCTAATATAATGTAATACTTTATTAAATGCTAAAATTATATGTATTAATTTAAATTAATGTTATTCCCTATCCTATTGTATCATATGTTTAATATTAAATTTATCTCCATAGCATCTTTATTCACTTTTAGTATTTTAATTAATCATTACTACATCCAATTTTACTTTAATGTAATTGGATTTATTATTCATTTTATATTTAATTTCATATGTATTTATTATTAAATATTATTTATTTTATTTTTATTTCATTTATATTTATTAACTAATTACGACCACTTAAGATAGAATGAATTCATTTTTAATATTGATTTTTCCATTGTATTTCACTACATATTCTGCTCATAGATGGCAGCACCATGGCTTGTTGCTTTAAAATATTCAATATTTCCATGTAGTTTATTTTCAAAATCATAGATGGCAGCACCATGGTTTGTGATGCTTTAAAAAAATTCCATATATCCATGTAATTCATTTTCTAAATTGGCAACAGGGTTTATAATCTTCTAAATCTGTTTTTGGCAACATTTAGTAAATTATTTTTTGCAATTCATTGCCTTTTTTTGTCTTCATGTATCTGGTAAGTGTTGGTAGTAGGAATCCATCTTCATCGTGTAGATTATGGCTTTTGTCGATCTATTATCCAGTTCTTCTCTTATAATTCTGGGTAAGGTTTCTCTCTTTTTAAGTATTGTATTTGTTTTATGAATTTTCAGTCTTTTTTTTAATTAGATGGTTATGGTCATAGAGTGGTCGTCCCAAATTCATATTCTTTAGCAATTTTAATGCTAATATGAAGATGAAACCACTCATTTTATTTGTGGAATTTATGCATTTGGGACTTGATAATTCTGTATAAATTCCACACATTTCATTCATTCTATTTTATTCAATTTTTAAGTTAATTTCTACTTCTTTTATATTAGTATCTAATATCTATATTCATTGTGCTGGGGTTACAATTTCGTTGTCAATAAATTATTACTTCCTAAATCATAATTTCAAGTTTCAGTTGGTGTTATCGTAATGTTTCATTAATGGTTATATATATATATATATATATATATATACAGTATAGGATCCGTTATCCGGCGTTCCGGTATCCGGAACGCTCCGAAAACCGGAATGCAAAACACTAGAAGAAAAAAAAATTTCATTAAAAAAAAATAATTTTTAATTTTTAATTTAATTTTTTTTTTTTTTTTTTTTTAAGTGTCAGTAAAAGAAAAAATAACAAAATGATCAGGGGTGATTCTGGTCCGAATTTTCCGGAAAAAAAAATATATATCGGTCATAAATCCGAAAATTCGGACATAAAATGTATCTGTATTTCGGCAAATGATCGCCGAAAAAAATCAATTTCGTCATTCGTTCGAAGAAAAGTCGTCAATTCTGTCAAAGGATCGCGGGAAAAACGTGACTTTCGTCAGAGAATCTCGAAAAAACGGCAAATGTCCGTCAAAAACATTGCGAAAAGCGGCAAATTTCGTCAAAAGATCGCGCAAAACTGCAAATTTTGTCAACTGATCGCGGGAAAAACGTGACTTTCGTCAGAAAATCTCGAAAAAACGGCAAATTTCGTCAAAAACATTGCGAAAAGCGACAAATTTCGTCAAAAGATCATGAAGAAACGGCAAATTTTGTCAACAGATCGCGGGAAAAACGTGACCTTTCGTCAGAGAATCGCGAAAAAACGGCAATTTTCGTCAAAAGATCGCGAAAAAAGGACAAATTTTGTCAACAGTTCGCGAGAAAAACGTGACTTTCGTCAGAGAATCGCGTTAAAACGGAAAATTTCGTCAAAAACATTGCAAAAAATGGCAAATTTCGTCAAAAGATCGCGAAAAAGCGGAAAATTTCGTCAAAAACATTGCAGAAAACGGCAAATTTCGTCAAAAGATCGCGAAAAAACGGCAAATTTCGTCAACAGATCGCGAAAAAACGATAAATTTTATCAACAGATCTCGGAAAAAAAACTGCAAATTTCGTCAAAAGATCGCGAAAACACGGCAAATTTCGTCAAAAGATCGCGAAAAAACGGCAAATTTTGTCAACAGATCGCGAAAAACGGCAAATTTCGTCAAAAAATAGGGAAAAAACGCAAATTTTTATCAATAGATCTCGAAAAAACTGCAAATTTCGTCAAAAGATCGCGAAAAAACACAAATTTCGTCAAAGGGAACAAAAAAAAAGTGGCGGGAGTGGACACCCCCCTTCCTTCTGTTGTAACTTTTCAGAAAATTTGCTGTGAATTTCAGATTTTTTTTTTTTTTACTCAGAATCACCCCTGAAAATGATATTGCCTTCATTCATTAATTTATAAATTCAATAAATAAATATAAAAAAAATTCTGATACGAAAAACATTACGATAAGAAAAAATTAAAAACAATTATGTTAGAGAAATAAAACATGTCTGTGTAAAAATTTTATTTTGTTACAAGTTTCATTAAAAAAAGTTAAACGTAGTTTAATGCCATCGTGTTATTCCGGAGAATTATGGTGAGCAGAAAACTGACTAACATTTCTTTTTTGTTTTGTAAAATTGAGCCTAGAAAAATTATTTCTATGCTAAGAATCGGCGAATCCGCCATTGCGATCAGCATCAATAATAACAGGTTATGGAAAGTAGCCAGATTACGCATTGATTTTAACATTTCCTTTTTATACATAAAATAATAGTTACTTGATAATTTGTAAATTTAGATATGAAAAATTTTTCATAGTCAGAAGGATTTTCTTTGAATAAAAAACTAAAATTCTTTTCTAGAATATACTTCCAGTAAATTTTATACACCTGATGTCACACTCCAGTATGCGCAGCCACAATTCACTCAAGCAGATGATCTTTAGCCTAGGTACTTGGGTAGTTGTCTCTAGGGTACTTGTATAAATTTTAAACAAGCTGGATAAATGACGGCAGTTGATGCCGTCACTATCTCCAAATCAAAGATTCTGCTCCCAGTTCCCAAAATGAAATTTTATTTATTTTTTGTAATTTAGAAATTTTTTTTTTTTTTTTTTTTTTTTTGTGCAAATAATGTATTAAATGAACAAATTTATAAGTAATGTATTTGTATATATTAATCATATTTATCACTATTTTATGAAATTATTTCGTATTTTTTTTATACTTATAAAAAAGTGTTCTGAATTACGGAAAAACCCCTTATCCAGAATGCCCCAGGTCCCAAGCATTCTGGATAACGGATCCTATACTGTATATATATATATATATATATATATATATATATATATATATATATATATATATATATATATATATATATATATATATATATGTATACACATATATATATATATATATGTATATACATATATATTTCTATATGTACATATATCACTGGCGCCCGGCTAACCGAAAAGTACCAAAAAATCACTTATATTTGTTTGTATATATTAATATTTTAAATATTATATAATGGATAACGTCATATGTTTCAAACAATAAAAATGTAAATTATTCTGGCTGGATTGCTCATACCGCCGTTTATTTTTTTTAAGTAACACCATAAATAAGGAATAAAATTTATTAACATATTTTAACATAATTAGAAATGTATGCTATAATTTAAAATTTTAAAACTAAACGTGTACAATTTCATAAATATGTGAATTTCTTAGAATATTATTTTTGTTTACATTACTAAATCATAAAAATGCAAATGGCGTCCAGAATTTTTTGTGTACCAACAAATTTTTTTCGCGGTTTAGAGAGCCGTTACCAAGATGTAATTACCGTGACAGATGAAAGATGAAAATGTCTTTTCGCACAGACATGTGGATGAAAAATTTTTCATTGTTTCTTCACTAATTAATGGTGAATACTGATACTAAATACTGACATTTTTTATGAAGAGACAAAAATTAAAAGTTACTTGTTTTGCATAACGTATAAATTTTATTAACATAATTAAAAATGTCTGCTATAATATAAAATTTCAAAACTAAACATGCAAATTTTCATAAATATGTGAATTTCTCAGAATATTATTTTTGATTTTATTAGTAAATCACAAAAATGCAAATCATATCTAGATTTTTCTGCTTACCACTAAACTTATCCCTCGGATCACTGGTTATGTGAACCAGACAGGTGTTATTTTGTATGAGTCAAAACAGTAGACTAACCATGATTTTGTTTAGATATTGAACATGGAAATGGGCTAAATTTTGTCCAATATTAAGTTAAAAAAAAAAAAAAAAAAAAAAAAAAAAAAGATTTCAACAGATTTAAGGAGGATGGGGGAAGGGGTAGTGCCTTAGTCCACCTTCTGGGTATTCTTGGTGAAATGGATTGGAACCTGTCCAACATTAATGATAGGAAACAATTAATTTATTTTTGATATAATTAAGCTTATTGAGAAATTTGACGTAACTAAAATATTAGAGTTATTTAGTAGAAGCCACAATAATGCAATGTAAAACCTACCAATCTGGGGCTTGAACGATGTTTGAAAAAAAAAAAAAAAAGTCTACTTGCACCAAAATAAAATTCCACTGAACTTCCATTAAGGAATGTGTGGATTGGGTTCTCTTATATATGTTGGAATGCTGCTTATATATATAATGGGCTGGAATTGAATTTTGTTTTTGAAAGGTTTAAGTATCACAGGTTCGAGAACAATCGGTTTTAAAAGCAACTCTGTTAGACAAATGCTTTTTTTCTTTTTGACTTTATAGATTATCTAGCAATATTTACGACACAAAATTGTAGCTTAAAAAATATGCTTAAAATTTTTTATCGAGTATTAAATTCAATTGGAATAAATTTTATTTAGCAACATAGATAAAGTTTAGCTAAACATCTATTAATGAAACATAACATTATACTTTCTCTCTCTCTCTCTCTCTCTCTTTTTTTTTCATAGCGCAATATATATATTCATAGCGCAGATTTGATATATTCTTATACTGGATAGGTGTTTTTATGAAAACAGAAAAAAAAGTGGTATCAATTAATTTTCGTTTTAAAAGGCTTGAAATTACGAGTTCGACAGCAAGCGATTTCGAAAGTTAAAAAGATTCGTTAAATTATTGCTTTTTCCTTTTTTATTTTGCAGTATATATAGCAAAATACTTGTACAACAAAATTTTGTCTTAAAAAATATGCTTAGAAAAATTCATCAATTAATAAGTTGTATTTGCATGTAATTTTACTTATAGAAATAAAATTAGACTTCAATTGTGTTAAGGGAAAATATCATTATGTTATTTATTTATTTATTTATTTATTCTTTTATGATGCAATACCTTTAATTTATTTTTGTACTCGATAGGTGTTTTATGAATACATAATTAAAGCAGAAAAAGAAATATATTGCAATATATTTTCGATTTTGAAAGATTTCAGTAGATAAGGGGTTTTGAAAACAGCTTGCTTATATTACTGCTCTTTTTTTTTCTTTCATTTTTTCCTTCTTTACAGAATATTTAACAAAATACTTGTGACATAAAATATCTTTTCAAAGATGCTAAAAAAAAAAAAAAAAAAAAAAAAACTCTTCCAGTATTAAGTTATATTTGCATGTAAATCTACTTAGCAATAAATTCGGCTGAACTTCTATTAAAGAAAGTTATCGTTACGTTTTAACTATTGATGGTGCATTGTATTTAACATACTGGATAGATGTTTTATGGAAACAGGGAAAAATAGTTGTAATTTATCTTCTTTTTTGAAAGCTTTAAGATCACAAGTTCGGGAAAAGGAGGTTTTTCAAGCAAAGCGGTTAGATTAATGTCTTTTCTTTTTTTCTTTTACAGAATATTTAGTAAAATATTTGTGACACAAAATGCTTTTTGAAAAATGCGCGAAAATATTCACCCAGTAGTAAGTTCCATTCTCCAACATAGTTGAAAAATGTTTATGAATTCAGTTTGTCTGTCTGGTTGTCTGTACGCATTCGGTATTGAAAATCCAGTGCGGGTTAGTTCGTTTATAGGAGATCTCAAAAGAATCCCGTTACGTTATGGTCCATGGAGAAAAATCACTCGCAGTACATTTTAATGATGTTATACTATCTCAAGCATATTGAAATTGATATACATCACTTAAGTGCATACATCACTTAGGCAAGATGCTTATTATAGAATATTGGTGTGCATGGCATTTATCGCTCATTTACAGCGATGTACAAAATAATTAAGTTATAGTACTGTCTATGAGTAGTAATTATTGAAAGTGCGGTTTCAATTGTGGCATGCGTTTTTAAATTTAACAAATTTTTTGCATAATTTTTGGTGTGTATAAATTCTATAGATCATATACAGGGCTGCATAAAAGAATTCGAGTATATTTCTGCTTATTAATGGAAATTGCTGAAGGGGAATTTTCAACTGTGTTATGCGTTTCCTAACTGAATTAAATGTTTGCTTACAATGTAGTATATATACAAATCTATAGATCATAAGAGCTCCAGAAAGGAATTCGTATATGTTTACGACCACAGATAGTAATTTACTCAGATTGGGTTTTCAAATGTGTTATACGTTTTCCAAAGTGTTTACTTAGATATCATCTTTCACCTTACTACGTGGTGAAATTTTGTTTCAGTATTCTGAATGTGTTGGAAAACGTTCTATAATCTATGCTTGACGAATGATTTTTCCTTGCTCTTTACTGAACATCTATTAATTTAATTTAGTTCTTAAAACTAAAAGTGTGTTAAGGGCTCTGGAAAACAATGACAGATTGCTTGCTCTTAATTTAATGAATTTTTATAATTAAGATAATATACTTTTCGGTACTTCTCCATTATCCCGTCGACCACTTTTCATAAAAAAAAAAAAAAAAAAAAAAAAAAAAAACTATCGCCAAACTTATAGGATTTAACGCCAAAAATGCATGGTCGTGGCGTCACATTCATTTGATGTCAGAAGCATTACACGTGTTTGTTATATCATCAAGTGGTTTTTAATTCGACATTTACCTGTATTTTTCATTATATTTTACTCATTTATTGGTTATTTCGTTAATTAAAATAACAATTGCGTCCTTAAACGGCGGTACCATGATATTAAAAGAGAGAAAATGTTGTGATGTATAGTTACGTACAATAGATCAGTTTCAACTGACATAACAGTTAAACACCAGCCGAGAGGGATAATAAAAAAAAATGTAAATTAGTAAAGTACAGTATTATTTATCTTCTGTTTTCATTAATATCTTGTAAATTTTATTGTTTAAACTTACTAATAGTTGATACTTTGGTGAATACGGCTTTTCCGAATTTCTTGCATTTCATTTATTTTATTTCATTTTTTGAGCTTCCAATGACAACATTCTTCCATTTGTTTATTTGCGTTACAGTTTGGCGATAGTTTTTTGTTATGAAAAGTGGTCGACAGGATAATGGAGAAGTACCTAATTTTTTAATATTTATTTATTTTTCTGTACTCAAAATTATAATTTTAAAGAGAGATTCTTAAAACATATTAAGGTCCTTTAACAACAAAAACTTATTGCTAAATCTTATTTTTAATAGACAACTTACGCTCGTTTAACTAATTAACCAGTTTCTTATTTTTGTTAAAAATGTACTTTCCTAAAAGATCTTTTAACATATTATGAATTATACTGATGAACACAGCTTTATTCATTCCTAATTTAAATATTACTTCTGAATTTGAAATCCTTAGCAAAAGTTTTTGACACAGAAAAAGCACATTGCATTGACCAGACAAACTTACGCAAATTATTGGAACCTGTCCAACACTAATGGTAGGAAACAATTTAATCATTTTTTGAAAAACTGTACGGAAATTACAATTTGGTGTAACCTCTATATGTAACTTATTTGGTAGAAGCCATAAAAATACAGCGTAAAGACTTATCTTAGCACTTCGAAGATGTTTGGAAAAAATTCTTCTAGTATTAAATTCTATTTTCAGAAAAATAAAATTCCGCTGAACTTCCATTAAGGAGCGAGTAGATTATGTTCTTTTTTTTATGTCGCGAAGCATTTAATCTATTCTTACACTGGAAAGGCGTCTTATGAAAACGAAAAACATGGCTAGAATTTATCTTTGTTTTTGAAAGGCTTAAGTTTCACAAGTTCGAGAACAAGCGGTTTTGAAAGCAACTCGGTTAGATTAATGTCTCTCTTTTATGTTTTAAAGAATGTATAGTAGAATACTTACGATGTAAAAATATGCCTTTTAACTAATTATTTTAATTTTCTCATTTGTAGTATAATGAAATTAATATTTTCGTAATTTGCGCAGTAATTTATTAACAGGTTATTGCATTAATAAGTAATGTTGCGCCTTATACAAGTTAGTTTATTTGCAAATCTAGCTTGTATTGTCAAGCCAAACTTGCATTATTATTAAGTCAAATAGCATTCTATTAAGTCTCTTATATTAATGAAACTCTTACATAATTTATATAGTTTTGTAAGCAATAAATAATAATAAGTAATTAATATTTATCAATGGCACAGAACTACACCCGTTATTTGTATTTATCGTAAAAATTACGTTCTGTATTTAAAATAGACTTAAACGAATGAGCTATACTCACTGAATTTCCTTTTATAACGAACATTTTAAGAATAATTTTGGACACCCTTCTCCCTGCCCTTCAGGAAAATTCACTTTACACAGTTACATCGTTCAAACAGACTTAAGTAGATGAAGATTATTGCAGTTTTTTTAATGATATGATAGGACACAATTCAAGAACGTTAAAAAAATATATCTACCAGAGTAAACGGGGCAATTGGGGACGTTGAGTAATTGAGGAGTAGTATTTTATTTATTCTTTTACAACGACACTTTCTTGGCTCAGGACAAATACGAACACTTGTATAGGTGTAGCTATATTCATTATTTGTCACTCCTATTTTTTTCAATTCCTACTATTATCTCACACTCTTTATATATTTATATATCTTGTTTAAATTTTCAATTGTTAATAAAATATTTTCTATTCATCCACTCAAGTTCAAATACACATTTTTAAACTTGTAGTGGATGACACTTGATATTAATACAGTTTTTTCAAATATTAATTAATTAATTAAATTTAATTAATTAATTTTAATTTTATATGGGAGAAAAAAAATTCTCCCATTCTTTTCATAAATGAAATGAAAGATTTTCCTTAAATTAGTGATGCCACAAAAATAAAATACCGCAACGATGATTATAAAAAAAATTTCAATAAAGGTAACGTGGGACATTAATGCTGCACGGGTTTATTTTATATATTTATTATTAAAAAGTAGGAGTTGACTTTAAAATTTTTTTTTTTATATTACTTGTTTGTATTTGTCCTTAACCAAGAAAATACGTTATAAAAAAATAAATAAAAATAAAACACTAGTCCCCAATTACCTACCGTCCTCAATCATACCCTCTCCCTTTTATACCCGATAATATCGTAGAGAAATTACAGAAATTTCACACAAGTTATATTTCATAGAATTCATAATAGGTAAAATTAATACTTATGATCTTACCTCTTGAAATATATCTCTCTATTCTTAAGAAAGGTAACTAACGTTGTCACTGCCGTAATTGAATTTTTTGTGATCGGAACTCTTTCTTGGTTAATATTAAGAAAACCATTGCATATCTGATAGATAAAAATATGAACATTGGTAGTTTTATAGTCGGTTCCTGTAAGATCACCGAAAGTGAAGCAGCATCGACCGCTGCGCTTATGCAGTGCTTAGGAGGGTGACAACCTCTCTCGAATGTGGCTGCTGTGGGACCGTGTACGTTGATGGGAGCTGGTGCACGTAAAATCTGTTCGTGGCTCCAATGTTCTCCAAGTTTAGAATAAGCGTTACCTCTGGGGGTGCCAATCCAGGTGCAGGTCTCTCATCTGGAATTGGTTCAAAATTAAGAGACCAACTCTTCTGGACGGGGCTTGTGAGTGCCTAAGCCATTTGGTAGGCCTCCCCATCCAGCTGACTTTTGGTAGTTTTATAGACAAATGTTCGATAAACACGCTGAAGCAGACAGTTTTTAAACCGAAGAATTATTTTAAGAGCTATTTAATGCTGAAGTTTGTCAATATAGTTAAGTTAAAAATATTTTGTAGGAACAAAAACTATGCGTAGTAATTTAACCATATTTTGCAGGAGAATATAAACTTGAAACCTTCGCCATTAAATGCTCATCGTTGCCGATCAATTTCACAATATAACTGCATATTGTTAAGTACTGGCCTCTAACGACAAAATTAAGAAACATAAGGTATGTCATTTTACTTACGTATGTCATTTTTGGACAGTATCCTCTACTTTTCTTTTAATAGTGCTTTTAATAGTAACTTTTGAATTCCACTCCAAGCGAGCCTTTCTGGCTCGTAACATAAACTTTCTGTAGACTAGTTATTGACATTATAATATGTACGTCAAAAATTCGGTTGTACCAATTAATAAATTGCTAGGCCGAATTGGAATTCAAAAGTAATATTAAATGACTTATGCTTTAGAATTATTTATAGATCGAGGTTCCGATTTTGCTTGATACACTTTTAATGGAATCGCATAAATGTTCGTCACTTCAGAGATGATATATAGAGAAAATTTTGATCATTTTTATGAAGACAAGAAGAAATAAAGGCAAGTATATTAAAATCCAATTGATTTTATTTTCAAGGTAACACATCACGAGAATAAAGGAACAGTGCCAGGGATGATAGATAACCTTAGCAGAGATGGACCCAAACGATAAGTTACTTGTGCAACAGTTACACTGTAAAAAATGACCAATGTTTCTTATTTTATGAAAATATGCTATAACCACGAACGAAAATATAATATAATCGTCTGAGTTATCCGAAATTTCAAATAGCATGTTACATTGTCTTTTGAATCCCCAGAAACGAATACATTTTCAAAATTTAAAGAATAATTTATAAAAACAAATTATTTTTAGCTGCCCGAATTTTTCAGAAACGTTTCCGAAGGAATTTTATAGTGTATTAATGAGTGTCCTCAGCCTGGAATACCTGTTTTTCGAATGCTATCCGTTCTGAAGTAAACGTTTTCATGCTCAAAAAAAATGTTTAACAGACAAACATGCAAAATTAACAGCGTTAACAATAACATTAAAATTAAGATTATTTCTTTACTCTTTCATGTATAAATTAACTTATGCGGCTGAAAACGTGTACTTGAGAATGGATAACATTCGAAAAACAGGTATTCCAGGCAGAGGACACTCATTAATACACCATAAAATCCCTTCGGAAATGTTTCTGAAAAATTCGGGCAGTTAAAAATAATTTGTTTTTATAAATTATTCTTTAAATTTTGAAAATGTATTCGTTTCTGGGGATTCAAAAGACAATGTAACATGCTATTTGAAATTTTGGATAACTCAGAAGATTATATTATATTTTCGTTCGTGGTTATAGCATATTTTCATAAAATAAGAAACATTGGTCATTTTTTACAGTGTAGAGAGCGAATGTTCTGGCTATCCTCTAAAGAGTGATGAACAGTTGTGGGATTGAGGTACAAGAAAAGAAAGCCCCAACCACGTATGACTAAAATACATCAGCAGAATCGCCTGGATTGGGCAAAAGATCACATGTCCTGGAAGTTAGAATATGAAAGAGTAATGTTTTCCGATGAAAAAAAAAATCAATTTAGATGGTCCAGGCGGTTTTTCTTATTATTGGCATGATCTGCGCAAGAAACCAGAAACGTTTTCCAAACGACAGCAGGGTGGAGGTTCACTCATGGTTTGGGATGCGTTTGGATTTCATGGTAAGATCAATGTTGCGTTTCCCCTCTGACAGAATGAGTGTATTAACCTACCAAGATCTACTTGAAGAAAACTTGCTGCCATTTGCTGAGGAAATTGGCGGACCTTTTTGGATGTTCCAACAAGACAATGCACCCATTCACACGGCAAACAGCACTTGGGAATTGTTTCTTAATAAGGGTGCACCCAGAAAAAGGAATTGATTAAAACAACAAAACATGTTTTGTTGAGTACATTTTGGTTGTTATAACAAAATTTTTAGTTGAAGTAAAAAATTGGTTTTGTTGCTTGGACAAAAAAATATTGTTAACACTTCTACAAAATTTTAACAAAATTTCATCAATTTTACTTGAATTAACAAAATCTGTTTTTTTTTTAATTTTACAATAATTTTGTAATTCCAGCAAAATTTTGTTGTTTTTGCAAAATTTAAATTGTTGTGTAGTAGCCATAACTCTCTCACATAATTCGATTTATTTTACTTATATAGCTATACAATTAAAGGATTAACATAATTTTTGGATAATTAAAACTTTTTTTCATTGGGACGGACCAAGGTAGTTTTAAAAATCCCCCTGTCCCATTTATTACTTTCTTCTATCTTTACAAGAAGAAAATATTGGAATCATGAAAATTTTCGAATTCCGGTTTCCGACGGATTTTAGAAGGTCCTGAACACGATTTGACTATTTTTAGGAAAATGACTGTCAATGACTCTATCTGTCTGTATGTGACAAAAAATTGTGGGTGCTCTATCTCAAGAACTAATGCACGGAATTTAATAAAAATTTATATTCAGTTACTTCCTGATATAAATTGTTGCTGATTAGTTTTTGGTGTAAATCGCGCAAAAGGTGGCGCTGCTATGTTGCATTTTTCGCGATTTCTGCAATAGCTCTATCTCATTTTCAACAGTGAATTACGCCTATAATCTTTGAATAATAACCAGTGAATTTTTATCCTGCTTTTTGCAGGCGTAATTCACTGCTGAAAATGAATTAAAAATTAACTATGTGTTGTCGTATGCTGGGCTTTGTATTGTCGTCTCATGTTTGCCGCAGAAATTTGCGTGCTCCTGATGACTTTTTCATCTTGTGCTGCGGTTGCAGCCCTTCCGACATATATAAGAGTGAGAAATGCTGATCTCAGATATCGTTCATTATAGCTCAGTGGTAGAGGTTCAGAGCGCTGTTCTGAGGACCCGGGATCGGCTCCCGGCTTGGGCAGTTTTCACTCTCTCGGTTTGCGCTTGAAAAAAAGCAGGATAAAAATTCACTTGTTATTATTCAAGGTTTACAGGCGTAATTTACTGCTGAAAATTACTTAAAAAATAGATAAAATTGCATATTTTGATTGGTTCATTTAACAAAAGTTTTTGTAGTATAAACAAAACAAGTTCGTAATATAACATATTTTATTATTTAAACAAACAAAATATATTTTGCTGAAAAAAGAAAATAGATTGTTAAAATAAAACATAGCATATATCTATGTAACAAAAAGAATTTTGTTAATTCAAGTAAAATTGAACCCCATTTTACTTAAATTAACAAAACATGTTTTTGCTGACGATACAAAAATTTTTTTTGGAATTGCAAAAAAAAACACCAATGATTTTTTTTGTTGATTCAAACAAAATTTCCATTGACCCATATTTAAACGAAAAATTTCGTTGGGTCAACCAAATTTTTGTTGATTCAACAAAACTTTTTTCTGGGTGTGTACATGTAAATCCATGGCCATCTGTTTCTCCTGATTTAAATCCAATGGAAAATGTATGGAGCCTACTGGTTAGAACTGTCTACGCAAATAGAAAACAATATGCCTCAATTTCAGAATTAAAAGCTGCTATCATCTTCCACTGGAATGAAATCGATCAAAATATATTAAAAAGCTTGGTCCACTCCATGTCTGATCGCGTTTTTACATTAATTAAAAGATCTGGTGCATACACTGGCTATTAATCTATATTTTTGCCAATGTTCATATCACTATGAAACACCTCAAAATAGAAAAGTGCAGTTTATTTTATGTTTAAATCGCTGTTTCAATTATATTTTGTTATAAAATAAAACGATTTGTTCTATTTCTGAGACTGATTAGACTTCAGTTTGTTTTGTACATTTTCTTCTTTTTTATGCTTGAAAAACTGGGTGTTCAAATCATTTTGAAACCCAGTGTAAAACAACATAGAATTCTAAGAGCGAAATAATTATTTGTATATACTACAGTTTATAAGCACTTAGAGGAAAGGCATATGGCTAAATAGTTACTTTTTTTTGAATTTATTCATTTTTAACGGCTTGAAAAATATGCAATTGTACAGCTAAAGTTATAGGATAAGAAAGTAGATTTTATTTTACTTCGTTTAACGGCTGAAAAGGGCTGGTGAGCTTTAAAAGGAATAATATTTATTAACCGCAAAAGAGATGAAGACACTAATATAATTTTTAAAAGGTAAAATAAGTTTTAAATACTTCTATCTGTAAAAGGAAATGCTAACTTTTAATAGCGGTATAATTAATGTTATGTGATGATTAGATAATTACATCATTATAATTCAGACGGCTACGTTCATGAAATTCATTCATACTTTGTAAACGATTAATAATTATAAATAGGTAATCAATTAACGGTCAATGGTGATCTATTGTCCCACCATGGATTTTCAAATTTAATGAACTATTTTTTTAAAAAATCTCTGTAATGATTTTGAAAGTAATAGCACAATTTTTTTCTTCGCAAGTGATGTAAAATAAATAAACACTAAGAGAAAGAACTAAGATTTTTTTTTCGTGACACTCCTTCACCCTAAAAGACAATTTTTCTTTTTATGTTCATGTTTTTAAAATGTATCTTAAAAGAAAGGGGGAGGGGAGGGGGCGAGAAACAGAGTCTTCCAGACGAAAAAAATTAATGAACCGTTTCAATTCTCTATTTTGAAAATTGCTGGTAGAAATTTATTTTTGAATATTTAATATCTTTTAATTTAATAATCTTTAGACACTTTTCAACAATAAGGTTACCTTATTCTACAAAACTAAAACGAGCAAGATAAAATAGAAAGAAAAAATCTTTAAAATTTTTTTTATATCTGACTCTATAGTTCTAATGCTAAAATTTTCTCATATCTGTCGCCATTACCCTTTTTTCTTAAGTACGAAAGTTTAGTATATAATGTATAGCTGTTTTCGAAAGTACTTGAGTTCTTTGACATAAAAGATAAATTTTGTTGCATTTTTCGCCGATTTTGCAAGACAGTTTTTCTTTTTGGAAAGATTAAATCCGTTGCGTCAGTCTATATAAAAGCATTCCACTCTTGCTCTTTAATGACACTCGGACGAAATTTTATGCCGAAGAAGATAGGATATGGCCTGAAAGAATAGGACTGAAAGAATTCCTATTATTTTTTTCAGCAATAAAGATTTTTTCAGTATGAGCTTTATTGCTTTTTGCCTAAACTTTGCGGATATGAAATCATATTGTCTCATTTCAGAATTTGAATTCGAAGAAGTTTTCGTACCTCGAACCATTCGATTCTTTTATATGAGAATTATAATTGAAAGCCAATGACTACAATATTTTTTTCTAAACGTTTCTAAGTAAGGAAATTTTGAATTTGCATGAAAAGACAAACAAGTTTAAAAGTATTTTAGTACAAAATTTATATTTGTTTAAAATATGAGATTAAAATTTGAAAAATGAAACGGATAACTGGATACTCTTGAAACCCGAAGTTCATTTTCACAATATAATTCGGCTTGTGGAAAGAAAAAAGAAAAAGAAAAAGAAAGAGACTAGAAGCTCAATTTCTTCTTTTTCAAACTCTCCAGTTTCCAATACACCTCCCAGAATGCGCCTCTTTTTTCTCAATTTAAAAAAAAAACCGCCACAGGAAAGTCCTGTGCCATCTATCAGCTTCTTGAGAAACTAATGAAGATGATATCTAATAAATACTTGCTGTTATAACCAGTTGCTTTTTATAACTTTTCAAACTTTGGAGCGCCCTTTTGACTCGCGACACTTCGACGTTAACATGTGTTTACCATGACTTGCAAATTATTGACACTTTTTCACGATTTATCGTTAGTATAATAGTTTTAGAAATCTTGTATATCATGGAGTTTGTCAAGGGATTGTTGCTCCAGTAACCAGTGCATACTGCACCGTGCGGTACTATAACAACCAAATAAATAAATAAATAATGTAATAATAAAAACGCAGCCAATGAAAGCTACAGGCCGCTGTACTCTTGTCGATATCGGGCTTATCTTGACAACATGGCAGTTCAACAATTGAAGAGTTTGCTGCAAAAAAGGAGATAGCTCAATATTTGAGATGTTCACTTTCTTGCTAAAAAAAAAAGACGTTTGGAATAGGTATTTTCTGGATATTATTGGCTGCAAATGTATAAAAGTAAAAATGCTTTTGACGAAACTGTAAAATTAAAATTTTAAAAGTTTTTTTTTTAATTTTTCAAAAGTGCAAAAAGTGGAGCTGTCTTCTTTTTGTAGCAAACCCTTCAATTGGCGGAAAGCAGCCTATCTTGATCACGTGACGTGACGTGACAGCGAAGAGACGGTGGAAGTGTTGAGGTCCTGTCTCTGTCGTTGGCTGCGAAGCAGAAGAAAAAAAAAAATCCCTCTAACAGAGCATTTTTTTTAAAGGCTAAATAACTAAAAACAACAATAATAAAAGAATTTTAAAAAATGCTCCAGTAGACCCAGTAGATTCTGTGGGAACAGAAGGATTAAAGGGGCAGTTCTTTAACACGTCAGACAATTTCACTTTTCAACTTCTGTGTTAAAAGAGTAATTTCATTTCTGAACATTTTGACAAGAAAATTATCTTTCTACTAGTTGTTACCCGTGACTTCGTTCACGCAACATTAAAAGAAAAATAAATACATTAATTAAGCAAAATATTACACTTCCGATAGTTAAAAACGTTAATAATTAACTATTTATCACATTTCATAGGAGACAATACGGTATTTTTTGTTATAGTGACCTTGACATAACTCATTCCTAAAAAAGTGAAATTTTGTTCCAAATAATTGCGAAAATGAAATTGATACCAATGCAAAAAGGAGGGCCAAATAAAATCGTGGAAATAGACGAATTGGGTAAAAACAAATGTCAATTTTACCTGATAAACAATTTTACTTTTAACGCCTTTGTGAAACGTTTTAACAGCCATCCTTCAAAAAAACATTAATTGGAAATAGTATATGCTTTTTCTTTAAATTCAATTCTGCCTCCTTGGTTTAATATATAGCTGAAGCAGATCTTGTTTTCTAAATGACAGTATGTTGACAGGCAATTTTTGTTCTCCAGAATAAATTGATTTATGAAGTTTGAATATGTGAAAATATGTTTTTATTTTTTGGATAATTTACTGAAATCAAGATTTTGTTTTCACCATCTATTCAAAGTGAAAATAAATTCTGCCTTTTCGGTTTTAATGAGAAAACGGTGGAAAAAATATACTGATCTGTTTTATTTCTCCTTTTTTTATACACAAATATGGAGTAATTTACTTTCCGTTTTTAGAGACATTTTGTTAAAATTTACAAAAAAAAAAAAAAAAAAAAAAAAAAATCTTGGCATCTAATTTAATTTTTTTAATTCTGACAGTGTGTGTGACATCCTCGGATCAATGATAATCGGTATTAAGTAAATCGCGTAACGTTCGATAGTCTAGGAGTAGTTGCGAAATACAAACACATGTTGGGGGTTGTTTTCTTGCCTAGGTACTATTACCTTTTGCAAAAATAATGAATGAGAGCAAATTACCTATGGCTAAAAATTGAAATGAATCCTGTCAATATGCATACTTACAAAATTATTCTCAAACTAAAATAAATTTAGAAAAAAGTAAATGGATTAAATTAAACAGAAACAATTACAATTTAAAGAATTTAAAATTACCTGAATTCTAAGTTTTGAATTCAAAATAGTATAAGAATTAATCATTTAAAAGCACTGACAAGATTCTCAATTTGCACTACATCCAATTCCCCAACAATCAGCATTGTGAATTCAAGAATTAATATGAAGGGTAACAACAAGGAATTTTCATAGACATAATAATTTAGACTAAGTGAAAATTTTGGAATAAAGGGGACAAAATCTTTCTTTTAAAGAAAGTACAAAAAGGGGAGGTATAAAATTGATGATATAGGTTAAACAAAATAATATTTGACAAATATTAAAAAAATGCAAAATTAATTCCAAGAATTCACAACACTGAAGCTGTGATCGTATAGATTAATCCTTGTTTAAGAGACCATGAGTAAATAATTAAATTTTGAATAAGTAATTCATTATTATAAAATGCTCCTCATAAGACTTTAGATCAAAATGTTAAAATTACTTTATATAAAAAATTCAGATAAGTATGTCCTGTAATTAATTAAAGAATATTAAAAGGTCTCAGTTAATTAAATAAAATAAGTTTGAATATTAAAAATTACAACATCCAGTAAATTAGCAGTTTATTTTTTTTATTAGATTTAATGCTTAAAATAATATTTAGAAATTCCATGACTAGAGAATACAATAATTTACTTTAATTAATTAATTTATTTATTTATTTATTTTACCAGAATTAATATTTAAATCAATAGAATAAATTGAGTTAAAGATTACTATGCATTTTAAACTGATAACTCAAACTATACATAGTATTCCCAATTAAATTTTAATGATTAACAAAAAGTAAAATTACTGAACATGAATCTTATTGAAATGATTTAAAACTAGGACTTCCCTCAAAGGGATTAGTCTGAGTGACATTGCTGAGAATATAGGGTTAACAATTACAATATAAAGAAAAAGAGCAAATTAAATGATAGAATTACAAAATATCATATATAAATTCATATACACTGTTAAAAAAATAGAAAAGAAGTACCGTTCATCAGATGTGCTGTCATAATTTTTTTTAACATGTGGCAAAGAATCTCATTTTCTGAAGCGCGTGTTGTGCAAAACTTGAAAAAAAAACGCCGGATCTTTTAAAACGCCAAGCTTTTTAAAGTTACGTAATTTGATTTGCAGCCAATAGATTATTCTATCAAGCGTGGCTTAACGCAAATTTAATTTCATTGTTGCACCCTTTTTTGTGTGTGAATTTAAAATTTTTCTTCCTTGATTATATATCTATTATTTATATAACTGTTTATAGAAACTCTTACACTTTAAACCACATTGATAGCATGCTTTTCTACAAACCAGATTGCAAAACTATAGTCTAAATTACTATTAAAGTATACAAAAAATCATTCGATGACTTCTGTAAAATAACTTTTACATTAAATCTCCATATCGGCAAAATTGAAAAATTATATATATTACAAAGTTAAGCTTAACCTCTACTTCTTGATTATTCTCTAGGTGGCTCTGCCCCGTGCGCATTTACTGCGCCAATCTGCAGACTTTTCTTTACCTGTCTGTCTGTCTCTCCACAATTTGTCTGTTTCCCTATCCGTTCTTCTGCCCGTCTCTCTAACCGATTGTCTATCTCTCTACAGGTCTCGCTACCCGCCAATCTATTTCTCTAACCGTCTGTCTATACATCTAACTACTTGTATGTCTAGTTGTGTCTCTATCCACTTCGCTACCCATTTGTCTATCTGTCTCACAACTTGTCTATCTGTCTCTCCACCCGTCTGGCTATACGCCTCTCTACCCATCTTCTTACCCATCTCCGTACCCATCTACTGTCTCTCTACTCGTCTGTATACCCGTCTCACTATTCGTCTGTTTTTGTACCTGACTCTTTACCCGTCTCGTTAGCAATCTCATTACCCGTCAGTCAACTCGTCTCTGTACTCATCTCACTACTCGTCTCTTTATCTACCACGCTACGCGTCTCTCAACCTTTCTCGCTACCTTCCTGTCTGCCGGCGTCGCTACTCGTCTCTCTACCCACCTCACTACCCGTCTGTCTGCCTACCCGTTTGTTTACTCGTCTTTCTACCTCTCGCCACCTCTTCCAAATATTTAAACAATTCATTTAATATACAGAAGCCGTTTATCAGTTATTAAATGCAAACAGAAGTAATTTATCTATTAAGTGTAATCAGATGCAATTTTTTTAAAATACATACATAAACCTGAATAATAATTCATCAGTTTTGTGTTCATAGTTGTTTATATCATTTGACAGTAAATCTCAACTTCTTAAACCTGAATTGTCTCAAGCTTTTTAAGAAAACCACAAGGTCTGTATAACTGCAAAGTACCCTGAGGGCTATATTAGCTACATGTTATTAAGTTAAGTGAAAGTTTCGTTATCGCGTTTGCAGCCAATTGCTTATGTCAGAAAGCGTGGCTTAACCCTTTCCGGCACAGACAAATTCTGTTCGTAAAATACGAAATTACTGACTGACACCGGAATTTACAAACGACTTTTTTAGAAAATAAGAACTCCTTATTTTAAGCTTTCATCCTAGAAGCAAAATTTTATTAAAATTTTCTTGGTTCCGAATGCAAGTTTAGAATTAAAATTAGGTGTACCCGGAGTGGGACCACTATGCCGGAAAGGATTAACGCCGTTTTAAATTCATTACTGTACTGTAACTTTCTTTTTTTTTCTTTTTCTTTTTTGGGTGGGGGGTAGGGGGGGAAGGGTTTCAAATATATACATTTAAATTAAAAATTTTGCCTCCATGCCATCAGTGTTGTTTGTATATTATTAACTAATACCTTGTAGACCGAGCTTCATTTGAAACAAATCTAAAAGACTTCTTCTACAGTTTTTTTTAGGAGAAACTTTCGTAATTGGGCCCAAAGCCAATCGGAGCATTTAATATCATTATTGTAACTCTTATAGAGTTAAAGCAATATTGTTGCTAGCTTTACTCTTGTTTGAGACCAGCCTTGCCTGTGTATCTGAATGGGGAAAAGTTTCGTATCCAATGTCGGTTGGCGAAAGAAATTTAAAATGGTGCCAAAAGGTAGTTTTAGCATCTTACAAAACTTTTCAAGAGAGCGGTGAAACATGTTTTTCAAATATTTACAAACATACGTTTATTAAAGCATGTTTTTGCACCATCTTAAAAATTTAAGCACGATGCTAAAATAAAATTTTATCGCCATATTCGATATTTAAATAAGTAATGAAAATACATAAACAAACTTATTTAACAAACCTAAGAGGCATTTTTGTGATAAATAATTGTTATTGTCAGGGGGGTAAATTGTAAACATTTAATAAACGGCTGGTAAATAATAAATAGCATTTAAAATCTAAAAATGGAAAAGTGGTCCGTATAAAAATGCAAAACATAACATTATACGCTTGATATATGTAGATCTTTTTTTATTTTTTAATATTTCCGAAGGCACAGATAAAAAGGTAAAAATCTCTTTTCCAAATGCCAAATAGAAAATATACAAAATAGAATGCCAAATATATAAAATAGAAAAATATATGCAAAAAAAATATATTTACGTAATACTACATCTGCAAAAAAATAAGATTTAGAAAAAGTAAGCCAAATCCTGCAGATCCCAACAATCACATCGAAAAACTTATCACCAAAAAAGAACTCGCCAAATCTTACGGCACAGGAGATGGTTTTTT
Source organism: Maratus michaelseni (assembly GCA_963931845.1). NCBI lineage: Eukaryota > Metazoa > Arthropoda > Arachnida > Araneae > Salticidae > Maratus > Maratus michaelseni. The sequence goes on along the minus strand of OZ007589.1, from coordinate 176,629,273 downwards.
CCCTCTGAATGCAGAGTATTAGTTTTTTTCTTATACGATGGGTGATTATAATATAATTGTTTCATTTCACATACTACATGCCGTTTGATAGGTACTTTTATGTTATCCTGGCGCAGTTGATAAATCGCCAAATATTGTTTCTATATCATTTTCATATTGAATTCATTTCATTTAAATATAAACCTTTCACTCATTTAATTTAAAATACATGCCTTTCATTAATCCCATTTAAAATGCTAAAAAGAGAAAAAAAAAAAAGAAATAATGCCATAAATCGAAACCTTTTATTTAAACATCAAAGTTTTTTTTTTTTATTTACACACGCGAAATAAAAAAAGCTGCTATTGCTGAGATTTGCGCCAAATCTCTACTACCAAGTCTACCAAGTTATTGCGGGGTTTTTCTTTCAAACAGAAAAAAATCCAGATTAATTTTCGATTTCTACTAAATTGAAATATATTTTATTGTGCTGAATATTAGTGCGTGCATATTTTTTTGCTCCATGTACTCCATGAACTTTTCAATTCCGATTGTCTACGAAAATCTCCCGCCGGTGAAAATGACGTACGCACAAAATTTTCGTGACGTATGTATTTTAATTGTGCTTTTTTATCTATTTTTTTAATATAACTTCCAAACGGTTTGACACTTATTCTTGGTAATAAATAGACGACGTTGTCACCTTTATAGGTACCTGCTGTAAAAATTTGAACGAAATCCGTTAAATATTTTTTGAGTTATGCTTGACGAAAGGTTTTAATATCCATCGTAGCTATATATGGGGCAAAGTAATACTGCGCTGTGTATGAGTCTTCGTTGCACTCAGACAATAAATTAATAAGATAAAGAAAACAAAGAAGGAATTTACTTAGATATTTTGTTTATTGACAGAAACACATTATTCATAGCTTTCACGAATTATAATAGCAATCTAATGTATTGAGGTCATGATAATAGACAAAAACAATAACAAATTGGTTAATCCAAAAATCAGAAGTATCATATACTATAATCAGATAAATTTAACTAAAAATACTGATGTTATATTTACCACAAAAAGTACATAGTGATGTTAGAGGTGCTTCGGCCATTCTTTGGTAGGTTTGGTTTCACTCCATTATCACACTAACACGAGTTCGAGAATTTAAGTCACAAAAGTTCTAGTCATAGTGGCTTGTTAGTAACGATCACAATGCTTGGCTACTACACTAAGTAATCAAAAATGTCTAAACAGAATCCGAGACGGTAGAGGACAATATGCACAAGGAAATATATGTAAATGAAGTTAGTCAAGAATAAACTATTCACAAGAAGTTGTTGTTCCCACACCGGGAGTCGAATCCAATAACTATTCTGGAACTATTTATAACACGCTCCTGTAGAGTAGTTTCTGCCCCAAAATATGAATCAGAAATACTTTTCTGATATGGTGCATAGCCGGAAATAAGTGTCACTATTCTGTGTACTCATTTCCATTTTCGATGTTCAGCCACTCCGTGTGAATCTCCAGTTACACACCGGCTCCAAATACGAGCAGTGGTGCTAATCTCTAGCAACGATTATTCTTAAATATCAGTCTTTAACGACTGCAAAAAATGTTTTTTTTTTTTTTTTTTGTTCGTTTTATCTTGCAGAACGCTAGCAGAGTCTGTTACCAGGGCAAACACATCTCTCGATAGACCACTAAATCTGCACGTCCTAACACTTCGACATCTAAAAACTTTCTCGAATTCTTAACATCTCTTTTTTTTTTTACTCAAACAACAACATATCATTCTCGTCATTTCAGGCCGCGTAGCATACAACCATTTACTATCAACTCCCTAGTAATCGTCCGTCTTCCTACTCACTAAAAAATAATCTACCGCTCGAGCAGGCGGCGGTGGGGGGAAAATCCCGTAACCCACACACACCCAAACTATCCACGCTTCACAACATGACTCCACTGCTAGCCATCTCTCGTTCCCCTGGTAACGGACGAGGGGGAAAGAAACTCAGCGTTGATTGGGTGGGGTTCTGCTACGTCCAAAACTTCCCTGTCTCAATTCCTGGAAACAAGGTGCTCGTGGGCTTCGTTGAAAAACAGCTGTATGTCGGGTCCCACGAAAACAACTATCCGCCCGCTGACACCTGCCATAAACAACGACTCGAAAGCAATATACTGATGTATCTTCGTAACAAGCTTTCGAAATAGTTTTATGACTCTCTTTTCTGAGGGTAATAAAAGTTGCACACAATACAACTGACAATAATGCTTCAGTTATTCCCATGACTTCTTATAAAGGCCTTTTGTATTTTATCCAATCCGCCTGTGTGTGTTTCGAATTTACGATCCCTTAAATTACGTGAGAATTTCAAGTAAAAGTTGTTTGCGTGGAAACTATTTCATAGTGAAAAAAGAAGAACCTGGGTGGTCTTGACTTATAGAAAAATACAAATGTTTGGATTTTGAAAATAAGAGTTTTAATTAATAATGTTTAAGAAAAATAAGAAAAAGGAGGAGGGGGGTTTGATTAAATATCAAAATAGAATGAGTTTATAAAAAAGAAATGTTTTAAGATATTAATGAAAATATAAATATAAAAATTTAGAATAAATTACCTCTAACAAGAATCCCCCGTCTCTATTTAAAAAACACAATTTTTTGAAAAATAAAAAAAAAATTTGTTTTTTAAGTAAAAAGTGCGAGTAAAAATTCAATGGATGCGGGAGAGATCACTAAATGGGGCCTAACATTTCAAACAAACCAGACTTCGGTCCGAAGAATTATCAAGAAACACTTAGCAAGCCTACCCCTCAAGGTATACAGTCCGGAATGCATAACCTGAGTTTGCATACACAAAACTCTCCTCACTTGTCAACAAAATCCTAGACACACCTGTAGAATAACAAAAAAAATTAAAAGATGAACAGAAGCCTGGACATTGCTTTTGTCACCACTAACCTTATCAATCGGGAAGGTTCCATTCAAAGTACTTACCTGAACACTGTTTGCTAAACCACAAAAAAAAATTTTGAAAATTGCCAAAATAATTTTTTTTTTTTAAAGCCAAATAAAAATTTGGGAGAGAACATTGCCAACCGAAAGAATCGCCAAATCCATTACAATAATAATGCATATCAATATAGGTATAAATTGTTAGCTCGATGTACACAGATATATACAAACATACGAACTAGTAATGTATATGCATATAAAAACACAAACAAAAAGAATAAAAATGGGTAAAAGGCAATTTGCACAATATACAGTTAATTCACAATAAAATACATTTCACTAATTAAAATTCAGTTAACACAAATTGTATCAATGTGTAAAAATTGAGAAACACTTTCTCCAGTCGATTGATATGCAAGTTGAAACTATGAAGTAAGTTATTTACATATGCACTTACAGCGACACTGTGCATATTGGAAGAGCAACCCATTTATCTGTGCTATAAACAATTGCCAAAATAAAAGCATAATGGGGCGAAGAAGACCCAAAAGCTATGGTGAAGATTATCACCATCAGAAACTTAATTTATACAGTAAAAAATAAAAATTTTGACAAAAGAAATCCTTTAAAAAAAGGGAAAAAAAATAGCACAGAACCAGATAAAATTTTATAAATTTTTCAATAAAACCACACCACTATACTTTAATGAAGTAATGTACTCAAGAACAAAATTAATAACCTCAAAAATTTTCAGGTAAAAAAAAAATATATATACACAAAACAGTACACTAATATTACCTTACACTACGAAATACCTACATATTATATCTAGTAATGAGTAAAATTAATAGTTCCCTCAAATATAGTATTATCCTGTAAATCCACTTATACTCATCTACTGAGAACTTAACTAGAACATCAATTAAAATATAAATAATATGCAAATCGATGGATACTATCGTATTACACAAACAGGGAGTACTACATGAAAAAAAAAGGGGAAAAAAATTTGGATTCCCATTTTCAAAATGCACCAAAAAATTTTCAAAGTCTCGAAATTACCCAAAAATCGAGAAAAAACGTAACATAATTCCAAAATATACCTGCGGAGAGGTTATTTGCACTATAACTATCGAAATATACCTTATTTACACTAAACTTAGCTATATAGAACATTAAATGTGATGAAAACATAACCGCTCAGATCGTTACCGCTAACCAAAACAAACGGTACAAGTACTCTAAAAAGCTTATTTTTCACGTTAAAATACAATAAAAACTAACTCTAGACTATCTATATACATTATACAAACAAAATATAAGGTTATTAAAATAAAAATACTATAATTAATACAACTTAAAATTTATTATTGGGACGCTTGTCCCTGTTCCTGAATCCATAAGTATTTCTGGACGAAGGAATCGAATCAGTCGGTTTGCGCTGAGATTCGATTAAAGTCGGAATACGACTGGTTGAAGGAATAACAGAGGATTGAGCTTCAACAACTTCGTTAGCTACCGCGATATCTGGCGTGTCCGTAACTGGATTTTCAGCCGTGGAGGGGGACGGGGTGGTTTCAGCTCGTGAGTTCTCGAACTCGGCTGAAGGAAGAGAGGGGGAAAGGGGTTCGTTGCTGGTGGCTAGTGAAGGCAACGTGTTGGCTGTTGATTGCATGGGCAATGCTTCATCTCTGTTTACTGCTGATGCTGTTGGTATGATAAACGCGCGCCTGCGTTTTTTCGTCCGCCGTTCTGGGTTATCGTTAATCGATTGGTGAATGGGAGTAGTTGGATTCTGAATATTCGATTGATCATCGAATTGACTCTGCGGCCGTTGGTCATTTGTTTGGAAATCAACATGCCTGTTTTTAAATTCAGTCAGCCTATCGACGTGTACCACTTGCGTTAATTTTAAATTTGATTGGAGGGCGATTTTAAAATTTACCTCATTTATTTTTTCAGTTATTGTATAGGGACCATTATTAAATTTAGATAGTTTTTTACATTGTCCTGGTTTAACAGCTGGTGTAAAGAGCCAAACTGAATCACCTATTTTAAGATTCTTAGAAACAGCAGTTTTTTCTCTGTATTTTTCTTGCTTCTCTGAAACTTCCACCAAACTACTGTGCACTTCAGCATACACTTTCTTCAAAGCAGGGAATAAAAGTTCACAATAGGTGGGGGCGTCATTATAATTTAAAGTTTGGGGGGTGGAAAAAAGTTTATAGGGGAGATTTAAATTTCTGCCAAACATTACTGCAGCTGGGGTTAATTTTGTAGAAGAATGCACGGCTGTCCTGAGAGCTAAAAGAGCAAATTTTAATTTTGTATCCCAGTCCGACTGATTTTCATTGACAACATGGCATAGGGCATTAATTAGAGTTCTGTTTTGACGTTCAATCTGAGAATTTCCTGCTGGGTGGTAAGCTGACGTGTGAATATGTTTCATTCCAAAGTTTTTATAGACTCTCTCAATGGCTTCTGATATAAGATTTCTACCCTTGTCGGAAACAATATAGCTAGGAGCACCGTACCTTGAAACGAAATCTGCTAGAGTATCCGCTACAACGTCTGAGGTGATAGAGGATACAGCATATGCTTCAGGCCACTTAGAAAAAGCATCGATATATGTCACGATGAACTTGTTACCCGAAAAGGTTGTCGGTAAAGGACCAATTATGTCGAAATTCACTTTCGCCAATGGAAATTCTGGTGTTGGCATTCTCTGCAAAGGGGCTAGATGTTTAGGTCGATAAGCTCTTCTTTGTTGGCAACTAATGCAAGATTCTACTAGATGCTTGACATCTGCAGACATACCTGGCCAGTAAAAATTTTCGCGAATGCGATCAATAGTTTTCTGGAAGGCTTGATGACAAGCTGCTAGAGAATCATGTGTTAGTGCGAACACTTGGGGGATTAGTTCTTTTGGCACCACCAGTTTGGGCAATTTATTTAAAATGGGAGAGTCTCGAGTGTCCTCGCACATCAAGAGATCATCTCGGAAGAAAAATTTCATGTACTTTGGTGCTATATCCACTCCTTGATCTAGCTTCTGAGCAATTTGGCAACACTTTTTGTCAGTCTTTTGGAGTTCTTGAATTTTTTCAAGAAGATCAGTTTGGGGCATAAAAACATTCTCCTTTGCTATTTGTACACAAAAATTACAACTTACTGTATTTACAGAGATTTCATTAGAAGTAGTGTATCTAGAAAGAAAATCCACAACACTGTTGCATTTGCCCTTGATAAATTTAATTGAAAAAGTAAAATCAGATAAGGTGCAAATCCACTTTGCCATACGAGAAGTTGGGTCCTGAATTTTAAGCATATAAGTTAGGGGGGCATGATCAGTGAAAATAAAAAAGTGGGTGTTAGCTAGGTAACACTTAAAATGGGCGGTTGCCCAGACAACAGCTAAAAGTTCCCTTTCTGTGGCTGAGTACCTTGTTTCAGGGTCCTTCAACTTTCTGCTGGCAAAAGCCACAGGGTGTAAAAAGTTGTTCTCATCCAGTTGAGATAAAACTGCGCCTAAAGCTTCACCACTCGCATCAGTATAAAGATAAAATTCCTTCGAAAAATCAGGGAGGGCAATACATGGCTTAGAAATTAAAGCAGCTTTTAAATCTTCGAATTCTGCTTGCGCTGCAGGGTTCCATGAAAAACGACCATTTTCTTTAGTTAGTTCAATTAAGTTTTTAGCTCGTTTAGAAAAATCAGGGATAAATTTCCTGTAAAATGAAATTGTACCAATAAAAGATCTAACTGCTTTGCGGGTATCAGGGGGTTGAAATTTTTCAATTACTTCTATATTTTTATTAATGGGTGAGACTTTACCTTTATGGATTTCAAAACCTAAATATTTAATTTTATCTGATAGAAAAAGGCATTTACTGGGTTTTAATTTTAAATTATGCTGGCGAAGTCTATCAAAAACAGTTGTTAATTTTTCAAGGTGGGATTCTACATCTTTGCTAGCAATAACAATATCATCTATATATACAAGAATTCCCATATTTCCCAGATCTCCAAATATTGCATTCATGAGTCGTTGAAAAGAATTTCCTGAGTTTGATAAGCCAAAACAATTTCTCGACCACTCAAATAGTCCTTTATGAGTTATGATTGCTGTTTTGTGTCTGTCCTCAGGACGCACAACTTGCTGGAAAAAGCCACTTGTTAAATCAAGTGTAGAAAAGAAATTTGAACCGGATAGTGCATCAACCGAATCTGTGATATTAGGATGGGGTATGCATCTTTAACTAAATTTTTGTTTAATTTTCTAAAATCGACAGCTAATCTATGAGATCCGTCTGCTTTCTTAACCAAAATGACTGGAGCCGCAAATTCAGAAATGGAGGGGGATATTATATTAGCTTTTAACAGGATATCTAATTGATCTTCCATTTCTTGTTTAAGATTATGGGGAACTCTATAGGCTTTACATTTTACAGGTTTATCAGAAGTTAAATTTATTACATGGGGAATAGTGTCACAGCCGGGCAAGTCTAGGACTGATGCTGCAAACACATCTTTATTTTTATTAAGAAAATCCTGCATTTTAAGTTTAAGAGGGGGGTCTAAATGGTCAAGATTAATATCTGAACTCCAGCTGAGATCAGCATGATCAAAATCAGCTAGTGGAGTGGGCACATTAACATTAAGGGCATAATTACAATTATTAGAATTACACTCAGAATCATCGATGCACTTTTGAATTTTAGCAACCCTCATTCCCTTATTCAAAGTAACCTCATCATCCGAAAAGTTAGCGAATGAAATATATAACCCGTGCTCCTGAGAACAGATTGTTCTAGATGTTAAAACACCATTACCAAATTTTTTTACTAGGGGTTCCAAAATAACAACATCATTATTATCAATAAAATTACTTCTCGAGCAGTTTACTTGAGCTAAAATTTTAGATTGGGGGGGGGGGGGGATAGTTACTAAATTTTTCAAAACAGCAAAACTAATTTTAATAATCTTAGACTTTTCACATGTATTACTTACTTCAGTTTCGACATCATTAGATTGTGACTTTTCGCTATCATGACAACTCACTTGGCATACAGGGACATTGATTCCATTTTCACTATTTTTCACATCCCTGATAGTATTTACACTAAGATCACAACCATTTGTTTCACATATATTATCCCGACCAATTGCCTTATTTTCATTTAATTTATCACTATCCATATTACTACAATTTTCATGATTATTTGTACTATTAACATTTCCTAACTTTGAAACACTCTCAGAAGATTTTTGAACAGAGGAATTGTTATCATTACTTTCACATTTATCTAAAATCACCTTATTTTTATCTTCGCTACTACATTTTTCACTATCTCGAATCTCTATTTGTTCTCTACTATCCCTTACATTGGCTTTTACTACCATACAATTGTTCTCACTGTTCTTATTCTTCTCAGAAATATTACTAACATTAGAAAAACATTCTACATTACCCTCAGTTTGACATGACATATTTTTAAGGCAAGAAATTTTGTTATTTACAATAATTGGCGGTTTAATATTTACATGACATTCTGAAATTTTTGGAACATATTTACAAAAAGTTTGCTCATTAATACCAAGACTAATAGATTTGTCACTACACTTTATGATAGCCTTGTACTCACTCAAAAAGGGCATACCTAAAATAGCAGTAAATTCATCAGCGAGTTTACCTGCTACTACAAAAAATTCAGCTTGGCAGCTGACATTACTGAAATTGAAAAATAACTTAACTTTCTCAGTGAGAGGGACACATTCACCTGTCACAGTTAGAATGGGTACATTGCATGCCTCAGTTTTTACACCTGGGAATAAACACAATCCCTGTCGAGAAATTAAATTGATACCTGATCCCGTATCACACAGTGCAGTAATAAAAATATCACCGACAGCAATCCTTGCAGTAGGGAGACTGCATGTTGATGGTGGGAAAACATTATATACAGAGGGGGTTTTGTCGTTCGGCTTCTCATGAGTCAGTCCGACTACTCCAGACTCAGCCATTACCCGTTTAAATTTTGTTGAATATTGTGTTCATTGGCAGTGTTGTTATTCTGCTGGGTTACATTATTTTGATTACCCCTATTCCTATAATTACCTCTCTGGCCATTGTTGGTACCTCTGTTTCTATAGTTATTGCCATTTCCCGTATAGTTTCTTTGATTCTGATATCCCCTGTTACTATAACTGCCTCTGTAGTTATTGTTAGGTCTGGCCATACCTCTACGACCATAGGGATTTTCATTATAATTTTGCCAGCCTTGATTTCTGGGGTTTTGGGGGCAGTCCTGAAAAAAATGGTTGGGGTCGCCACATCCAAAACAGAAAAAAGGGTTGTACTGGACATTTTCCTGGGCTGGTGGTCTCGCTGCAGCTGGTTGTTGCATAACAAGACTATCAATTTTAGCCGTTAAGATTTCCATTTTGTTTTGGAGTTCTACAATTTCACGGTTGGGATGACTAACCTGGGGTGTAGGGGGGTAAACAGCAGCACATGCTACACCTGAGGGGACCTGGGGGGCAATGTTTGCTGGTTCATAGCTGTAGAAGGGGTTAACACTCCTACAAGCCTTTTCTTCAAGTAAGGCAAACGTTAGTATTTCCTGAGGGGTCTTTGGATCTTTTGAAATGACACCCTTCCGAATTTCTGGAGATAGGTTACCTAGAAGCATAGAGTGCAGTATAGCATCTCTACTTTTATTTACAATGCCCTCAGCAATTCCATCGATGACAAGAGCTCTGCGTGACAGATCAGAGGCTCTGTCGAAAAAATCTTGGACAGACATTGAAGGCGTCTGTTTGAAGTTAAGAAACTTCGATAATGCCACATCTGGCGACTCCTGTTCCGTGAATCTGTCTTGTATAATTTACACTAATTCCTTATAATTTTTGTTTTTATTAGCCTTAATTAATTTGGCTGCTTTCCCTGACAGTCTGTTAAACAGGGCGAAATTTTTTTCTTTTTCATCCCAGTTAAAGAAGGTGGAAATATCTGTGAACTTTTCAATAAAGTCGGAAAAGGATATAGTAGAGTCCCCGCTAAAAGGTGGGATGTTGGATAAATTATCCATCAAAGACGATTTCTTCTGCAACTCAGCCATCTCCTTGGTAAGGGTCTCCGCCATATTTATGAAATGTTTTGACAACAAAAAATTCAGCGATAAAAAAAATTTATAATTAACCCTACCTAAACCTTAAGCAAAGAGAAAAAAAAAATTTACACAAATGCAAAATCTAAATAAAATTACTGAGAGCTACACCCATGTATACACTAGTCGCCTTTGTCAATATATATAATCAATTGCAAATAAATATAAACAAATGGGAAAGGTATGTTATAATTTCTAAAAATTCAGTGCGGGTGGGGTATTACGAAAAAAAAATTTGAACAGCACAGATATGAGGGTTAACACTTCATAACATATACTCAAAGACATAATGCACAATACATTTTGAAAAAAAAATAGTTGCCTTATACTCTGAACTTTAAGTATACACAAATAAACATTAAAAATTTGAATTGTGCCACACAGGTAAGTGTCACGGCATCAATTCTTTTTTGGGGGATTTCTTTTCTTGCCTAGGTACTATTACCTTTTGCAAAAATAATGAATGAGAGCAAATTACCTATGGCTAAAAATTGAAATGAATCCTGTCAATATGCATACTTACAAAATTATTCTCAAACTAAAATAAATTTAGAAAAAAGTAAATGGATTAAATTAAACAGAAACAATTACAATTTAAAGAATTTAAAATTACCTGAATTCTAAGTTTTGAATTCAAAATAGTATAAGAATTAATCATTTAAAAGCACTGACAAGATTCTCAATTTGCACTACATCCAATTCCCCAACAATCAGCATTGTGAATTCAAGAATTAATATGAAGGGTAACAACAAGGAATTTTCATAGACATAATAATTTAGACTAAGTGAAAATTTTGGAATAAAGGGGACAAAATCTTTCTTTTAAAGAAAGTACAAAAAGGGGAGGTATAAAATTGATGATATAGGTTAAACAAAATAATATTTGACAAATATTAAAAAAATGCAAAATTAATTCCAAGAATTCACAACACTGAAGCTGTGATCGTATAGATTAATCCTTGTTTAAGAGACCATGAGTAAATAATTAAATTTTGAATAAGTAATTCATTATTATAAAATGCTCCTCATAAGACTTTAGATCAAAATGTTAAAATTACTTTATATAAAAAATTCAGATAAGTATGTCCTGTAATTAATTAAAGAATATTAAAAGGTCTCAGTTAATTAAATAAAATAAGTTTGAATATTAAAAATTACAACATCCAGTAAATTAGCAGTTTATTTTTTTTATTAGATTTAATGCTTAAAATAATATTTAGAAATTCCATGACTAGAGAATACAATAATTTACTTTAATTAATTAATTAATTAATTAATTTATTTTACCAGAATTAATATTTAAATCAATAGAATAAATTGAGTTAAAGATTACTATGCATTTTAAACTGATAACTCAAACTATACATAGTATTCCCAATTAAATTTTAATGATTAACAAAAAGTAAAATTACTGAACATGAATCTTATTGAAATGATTTAAAATAAATTAATAAGATAAAGAAAACAAAGAAGGAATTTACTTAGATATTTTGTTTATTGACAGAAACACATTATTCATAGCTTTCACGAATTATAATAGCAATCTAATGTATTGAGGTCATGATAATAGACAAAAACAATAACAAATTGGTTAATCCAAAAATCAGAAGTATCATATACTATAATCAGATAAATTTAACTAAAAATACTGATGTTATATTTACCACAGAAAGTACATAGTGATGTTAGAGGTGCTTCGGCCATTCTTTGGTAGGTTTGGTTTCACTCCATTATCACACTAACACGAGTTCGAGAATTTAAGTCACAAAAGTTCTAGTCATAGTGGCTTGTTAGTAACGATCACAATGCTTGGCTACTACACTAAGTAATCAAAAATGTCTAAACAGAATCCGAGACGGTAGAGGACAATATGCACAAGGAAATATATGTAAATGAAGTTAGTCAAGAATAAACTATTCACAAGAAGTTGTTGTTCCCACACCGGGAGTCGAATCCAATAACTATTCTGGAACTATTTATAACACGCTCCTGTAGAGTAGTTTCTGCCCCAAAATATGAATCAGAAATACTTTTCTGATATGGTGCATAGCCGGAAATAAGTGTCACTATTCTGTGTACTCATTTCCATTTTTGATGTTCAGCCACTCCGTGTGAATCTCCAGTTACACACCGGCTCCAAATACGAGCAGTGGTGCTAATCTCTAGCAACGATTATTCTTAAACATCAGTCTTTAAAGACTGCAAAAAATGTTTTTTTTTTTTTTTTTTTTTTTTTTTTTGTTCGTTTTATCTTGCAGAACGCTAGCAGAGTCTGTTACCAGGGCAAACACATCTCTCGATAGACCACTAAATCTGCACGTCCTAACACTTCGACATCTAAAAACTTTCTCGAATTCTTAACATCTCTTTTTTTTTTACTCCAACAACAACATATCATTCTCGTCATTTCAGGCCGCGTAGCATACAACCATTTACTATCAACTCCCTAGTAATCGACCGTCTTCCTACTCACTAAAAAATAATCTACCGCTCGAGCAGGCGGCGGTGGGGGGAAAATCCCGTAACCCACACACACCCAAACTATCCACGCTTCACAACATGACTCCACTGCTAGCCATCTCTCGTTCCCCTGGTAACGGACGAGGGGGAAAGAAACTCAGCGTTGATTGGGTGGGGTTCTGCTACGTCCAAAACTTCCCTGTCTCAATTCCTGGAAACAAGGTGCTCGTGGGCTTCGTTGAAAAACAGCTGTATGTCGGGTCCCACGAAAACAACTATCCGCCCGCTGACACCTGCCATAAACAACGACTCGAAAGCAATATACTGATGTATCTTCGTAACAAGCCTTTGAAATAGTTTTATGACTCTCTTTTCTGAGGGTAATAAAAGTTGCACACAATACAACTGACAATAATGCTTCAGTTATTCCCATGACTTCTTATAAAGGCCTTTTGTACTTTATCCAATCTGCCTGTGTGTGTTTCGAATTTACGATCCCTTAAATTACGTGAGAATTTTAAGTAAAAGTTGTTTGCGTGGAAACTATCTCATAGTGAAAAAAGAAGAACCTGGGTGGTCTTGACTTATAGAAAAATACAAATGTTTGGATTTTGAAAATAAGAGTTTTAATTAATAATGTTTAAGAAAAATAAGAAAAAGGAGGAGGGGGGTTTGATTAAATATCAAAATAGAATGAGTTTATAAAAAAGAAATGTTTTAAGATATTAATGAAAATATAAATATAAAAATTTAGATTAAATTACCTCTAACACACACGGTCAGATTTTAATATAATACCTTCGTGTTCATTTTCCTTTTCTTAAAATTATGATGTGATTTTTAGCAGAAAACTTTCATCTGTATATAACGGATACTCATGCCATATAATCAGTATAGATAAAAAACATTTAAATTTTTCGTTATAAATATGGCGTGAAACTCATCTACGTTCTATACTTACTGATCCTTGTATTATTAATGTAAGGAATTGATTCACACTCATTTTAAAACATATTGGAAAATTCCCGTTTTTTTTTTCCAAATATGATGTCTCTTTTTCCCCCCAGAACAATCCATTTTTAATGACATAATTCTTGCTAATTTTCTTTTCCAGGCAATTAATTTCAATACTGGCATAGGGGAAATTTCGTTACTTTAACGAAATAATATTAAATCTTTAGGTTTTATCAACAAAAATGGAACTATTAACATTCGTCATTTTTTTTTAGGTAATCGAGTTATTTCTTTTAGTTTTAAGAATGAAAATAAATATTTCTTGCTATCCATGACATCATTTTCGACATGGATAATTTTGCGGAGCATATTATTGACTTTTGCTATTTTTACTATTATTTGCTATTTTGACTTTTACCATTTTCTTTTGAAACTTCTTTTTACTTTTTTAAAATTTAAATAAAAAATACGGTATAGTTATATTAGCCCTGCGCAGACGGTAAAACGCCAAATATTGTTACCATACAAAAGTAAAAAAGTGAAGAAAAAACCCAAGATCATTTTATTTCACCAATCAAAGCATATCCGCTTTATTTTCGATGTATCACGTCATATTCGCCTGTCTCCTAAGGTTACGCATATTAAAATCTTGTATTATTATCAGAAACTAAAAAAAGTACGTTTTATTTCTAATAATATTATTTAATCTTCTTTTTAATTCTTTAATTTTTTTATTTCATTTTCATTTTTTACGCAAAATTTTTTCAATTGAAACTAAATTGTTGAGTAAAAATTATTATTCCGGGTTTTGAATTAGTTTTGGCAACGATAAAGTATTAGCAACGGTAAAATAAATTTAACCATTTTAAAATATTGTACGAAAAAATGTCCATTTATTTTTTATGAAAATAACGAAATTTTGAATTATTAAGAAAAATATTTGAATAAAATAAACAAAAACCAGCCTATGTTCATTTGAGAGTTATAATCAACTTATATGCAAAGATGCAGGATCATTAAATGCTCCATTTTGACGCTGGCTTCAGCCTAACATTTGCACACAATCAGATTTATAATATTATTAGGATGCCCTTTCATTTACAAAATATTACACATATGAATGCATTTTTATAAGGTTTCACGTAATTAAACAGCTTTAAATGCTTTTTTTTCTCGAAACACTAATTATAATATTGTTTTCAGGATTCCTTTAGGTCTAGTTTCTGAAATGTCTTGAAATTCGCAGAAGCCATAAATAGTAGATTATCCTACAGACTGAGCTAATATCTTTAACATAAATAAATATTTAATTTTAAAATTTCGAAATTGGTATGTAGAAATTGAATATTACAAGAATTTCTTATGCATTTTTACAAGCAACATTTTTATTTTAAAAATCTCCAAGATTTTAATAAATAGTACAGATAATTATTACATTTAAAAGTTCTAGAAAAATTTATATCCTTTCATTCAGTGCACTCACTACCGTAATTTTTATTACGAGATATAAATATTTAAAATTTTCAAGTTAAAGGAAAACTTATGTAAATCTATTAATTCTCTACTTGATATCTCTACACAAAAAGACTGAGAAACATAAATTTGGTATAAAAATGTTAAGAAATAAAATGTGTTTTATTTAATACTAGTAGGCATTCCCGCTGCGCTGGACGGTTTCTCCAAACGAACCTTGAATCAAACGAAATATATCGGTGAATATGACCCTGTATTTTAAAGTATAATCTGTACCTTTACCTAGAACATCCGGATTACTAAAAACAATACGAACGCCATTGCGCTATTATATTTTCTAACGTGCAGTGCAGTCAAAATTTCAGCTGTTAATGACCAGCTTTTTTTTTTTTTTTTTTTATCATTTACAGTAGGATTGGGTAAAGAACGATAGAATTATATACAATATACTAAAAAGATCCCTAAAAATTATCTAACTATTCAGTAGAAAAAAAAACAACTAATCTTTCGTAATCGGGTTCACCTGACTATATAACCTCCGCACATAACTGTAAGCAATGTAGACCGATATGCAATATATTAAAACCATTCTTGAAAAATTATCTATTTTGCAATGCAAGTCTCATTAAAATCCGTTCAGTAGAACTTTTTAAAAGGGCTAATCTTTCATATATTTCACCTGATTGTAGAACTTTCCCCCATAACTCTATAACTAAGCAACGTAGAACGATATGTTATGAAGTAAAACCTTATCTGAAAATATATAAGAATATTGATCATTAAAAGTTATGAAACTGCAAGTTATTTCTCGTTGTCTTTTCTGAATAAATACTGCAATTGCGTCAAAATGATGCAATTTAAAAGTTTTGCATACTTACGATTAAATAGTATTTTCTTAAAAAAAAGAGTTTCGCATTCCATAAATAGGGAGTCGCAATGTTTGTCCCTCTTTGCAATAAAAATTCTTTGCACGTTCAGAGTTGAAATAAATGGTGCATTAGCACACATTTTGGCATGATGTTGGTATAACGGAAAATTACCAAAATTATTCAAAAATCTTGTTCCAAATTACGGCAATTCTCTGTAGATTTGATTATGGAATTAATCTACTTTAAAAACATAGAATCAAATTAAGCGTTTTTTTTTAATTATGCGCCAAACAACGCCTGGTAACTTACGACAAATGTCTGTAACGGGTTCACCTGATTACAGACTTTATTCTCATTGCTCTATAACTAAGCAATGTAGAACAATATATTAAATACTAAAAACTATCTTTGAAAAATTATCAAACTATGAGTGCAAGTCCCATCAAAAACCATTTATTAGAACTTTTTGAAAAGGCTAACATTTGATAGAGGTCATCTGATTTTCGAATTTCCCCCGTATAGTTCTAGAATTAAGCAACGTAGAATGATATGTAATATAATAAAACATTCCCTAGAAAATTATCTAAATAACAGTGTAGGTTCCACCGAAATCCAATTGGTAGAATCTTTTAAAAAGGCTAATATTTCATAATCGGGTTCATCTGATTGTAGAACTTTCCATCAAAATTCTATAATTAATCTACGTAGAACGATATGTTATATAATAAAACCTTCCCTGAAAAATTATCTATCTAACAGTTTAAGTTTTATGAAAATCCATTGACTAGAACTCAAGTTATAAGCAGTTGGAACGAAATTTCATATATGTATAGTAGAAGTAAATGGAAGTAGATTGCTATTAATATAATTTACATTTGAATAAAAAATACTCCAAAAATGCTGTCGTACACTTGAAAAAACACCTTTTGACTTAAAATCAAATTGTTTGGCGACAAAAGTAAAAGCAAAAACAAAAGATAAATTGCCAAATAGTGTTTCAATAGCAATCTTGCACATTGAATAATTTTTTAAGCTTTACGAACATTACCAATTATTATTTAAATTAAATATTTTCGTTTTATAATATTATCCCTTATCAAAGCTGTTTTTCTTTTTTTTCTTTTCTCTCTTTTTCTTTCTCTCTTTTTCTTTTTCTTTCTTTTTTTTAAATAAAATTAGTAAGTCTTTTATTTTCCGAGGTGTATAGCCGTTTCAATTATTTCTCCAAGAATAAAGGTCGCCAAAAAAAGAGCAATGGTAATTCATCAGCTTTTCATCCAAAATAATAGAACTTGTCATCATAATTCTATAACTTATCTACATAGAACGATATGGTATATACTAAAACCTTCCCTGAAAAATTATCTATTGAACAGTGCAAGTTCCATCAAAATCCATTCAGCAGAACTCGAGTTATAAGCAGTCGGAACGAAATTTTCATTTGTATTTTATATATATAGTAGATAAAAATTTTAAATTAAATTTGCAGTACATTAAAGGTATACTGTTTCTTTAAATAAAATTTCTGAACTTACAAAAAAGAAAGTATCAAAATATCACTTTGGTTTTTAACACAGTCATAGGGTGTTAATAAGGATAAAAAACAATAATGGGGTTGTTAAATAATCTGTATGCTGATAGGACAAGCGCGATAAACTTTTGAAAACCCCCCAGGTGCAACACTGTAGTCAGTTATGCTGTCGCTTAAATCGGTGTTGCAAACAGAATTCAGAATAGTGTCGAGAAACACATACGCATGTGTACACATAAATTCATACGCCTGGGTATGGTGTTTTACATACGCTTTGGTATGGTGGAGAATATTGTTACATTATCGAAGTTTATTTTTCTTACAAGAAATCATTCAAAGAAGTGAGAAGATTGTTTCGTGAGAAATCTGGTGGTCAATATGCGCTGTCCGACTCAACTGTTCAGGCTCGGACTGGCCCGCCGGCCCATCGGCCCGAGGGCCGGTGCGCCCTCAGCCAGGAAAAATTTTGCGCCCCGAAGCCGCTTCAATATTTTTCACACACATATATTCTGATTAGTGTACACTGTAAAAAAAAAATGCAGTAAAATTATGGGCAGAGGATGGCAGCAGAGATTCCAGTCATACCCCGTAAAAAAAAAAAAATTAATGCCTATCATTTTGTGCAGCCCGTAATTTTACGGGGCAAAGTAATACAGTATTATAATGCACTTTAAAACACAATAACACTTTATTTACTGCTCCGTAGTACGTAGCACGTTAGATAATCATCACAGAATCGCTTTTTTGGCGGGTTAAAATTTTCGAAACACGAGTAAAATCAAGGATCATCCCTAAGCGGAGGACAATGTATGGGGTCGTACCGTATTTTTGCTAACATATGGGCTAGAACTGTAAGAATATGTGGATGGCTCTTAATTTTCTAAGTTTCTAAGGGATAAGGCCGCTTATTTAGTGGATCAGGTCGTTTTTCATCAAATAAGGCTGTTGCCCGTGAAAATTGAAGGGCAAACGCTCTTAAATTTACAGTTTTTCTGAGAATGTACTAATACTAAATTTTGAGAATTTGCTTAGGGATAATCATCAACTAATCATCAGACAAATAGCAAAAGAGAGGGTTTTTTTTTTTTTTTATCATAAAGAAATTGAAGATACATAGAAGGAATTTTCAGAATCGGAAACCAAAGTGGACGTGTTTGCATACGATTGAGGATAGAAAACGGGCACCTAGGGAAAGTTTAATAGTCCTAGCGAGCCGTGGCTACTAAAGCTCACGCCCATGTGCTACTCCCGCGCCCTGAGAGAGAATTTTTTCACCGGTTCTTAGGATGATATATTTTTTAGGTCATAATCTCAGATTAAATATTTTGCGTACCCTCCATCATAGTACCCAGGGGACCTTGCGCCCTTTTAAAGTCGTCCCTGAATGGACCTATAATTGAAACCATGCTTTTCGAAAAACAACTTTATAAAAGAAATAGATAAATATTAGAAGGCAAAAACGTTTTGTGTGGATTTTGTTATTGACTGGAAAACATAGCCTGTCATTTCGAGGAATACAACCTCGATGACACTTCTGGATTGTAATTATGCAAGCTGGGATCCCGCGACCAACGTTTTTTTCATTCAAAATACCTACCAAAATTTTCGGTTGGCTTTATTTAATGACAGCCTTTCCGTAATTAAATAACTATTCGGAAATTTTGGTATGTATTTTAAATAATAAAAACAAATGTTTCATTTAATCACGGAAAAATCTATCATTAAATAAAACAATTATTACTATTCAGAAACTATTGTAGGTTTTTTGAATTATAAAACGCTGGCAGCAAAATCCTGTCGCTTGCAGAATTACAATCCCGGAGGATTTCTTTCAATTATGGAAACTTAATTTCCTTTTATCTCTAGCTATGATAAGAAATTTGCAAATCATGGGAAGAGTGTGCTGAGAAAAGTAAATTTACTCAATTATTTTAGCGATTTAAGGTTACTAATCGTTATTTTTGATGCCATTTTTCAGTAGAAACCTTTTTATAGTGCGATATCAATTCAGCATTTTAAGGATGCATAAAGTCATTTTTAAGCACACAAAATGCCTTTCCTCTTCCTGCTTCTCCTTATCCCAAATGCTGCAAGTATAATATTTCACAAGCAAGTGTTATTTCCCCATTCAAATACTCCTATATTTGGACATTCAAATACTGCTATAATATGTGGTAATTTTTCAAAAAAAAAAAAAAAAAAAAAAAAAAAAAAAAATCAAGCATGAGTTTTAGTTTCAAAATTTGTATTTCTATACTGAAAGTGAAAGTACATTTTTGTTCTCGATATAAATATTTTTTGAACGAATTTTGCATAGCGAATCTTTATTTTGTATGTGTGATGAGGCAGACGCACCGTCAGTGACGACACTTAAATATGCTATTTTATCAAAGAAAAAAAAGCTGTAGTAAATAAACAGCATTTGCTGTCAGATTATATCAGAAATTGCATCTCTACCATGTTTATAACTGACATGATAACTATTTCATATTATGTCAAATAAATATATATTTTTTAAATAGAGTTTGAAGCTCTTAACACTCATATTCTTGCATTTTAGTATGTCATAAAAGTAAAATTTCTTTGCTTAACAGTTTTAGAGATATTTGTTAAATACAAATGCTAAATACGGAAAAAATTCTGAAACCAAGGAAACCAAATTAGAAGCAATTTTAATAGGTAATTATAGAAGCATAATTAATTTTTGCCTAAAAAAATCAACAAATTAGTTGAAGTTTCTAATTAAAATAGGATAAATTATTTGCATATTTTAATAATATTATTAGCGCAGTTTTGCCAGCAACCCTAACTGTTGGTCAAATGAGAACTCATACTTTTAGACCGACGATCAGCTAACCGTTGGCTCAGCTATTGAAAGCAGCCAAACTCAATCGTTTGCCAAAGAAGCTAGATAACAATGGACTAATGACTGTGTTGCAATAACAATTCTGTGTTGCTTGAGTGAAAAAAGAACTGTATAAAAGGGATGAGTTAGTCAAGTCATATCTTGCAGCAAGGTTTAAAAAAAATCATAAATATAATAAACTTGTAATAATGTCTGAAATTGCTAAAAAAAAGGTGAAGCAAGATTTTTTTCCCCGTTAATGGACACAACTATGGGTATATCAAGTGTGTTAATTTACAGTACTGGAAAAAAAAAGTGATCATCCCCAACCAATTCTTCTAAAATTAATTGTAAAAAATCAATAGGTACTAATCGATTGGAAATAATAAAATTAAAATAATAAATTAAAGCTATGGATTAAATATGTTGCAGGAGTCGTCTACATATTAAAAATTATACCATCTTTGAATTTTCAAATTATAACATCTATTTTTGATACCCTATTTGAGGTCCTTGGATATAGACAGCCCGCGAAAAGGTATAGTTTATGTTAAATTTTCATAGAGATAGAAGAGTTTAAAGTTTGAGGATGCTAATGTTAAATCCATTTGACAAACTTATAAAAATCATCCGATTGAATTTTTATTAATTTTTTAATGAAATACACATAATAGACCCAAATATATTCCAGGTTTTTTTGTATTCAAAGACATTTTTTTAATTATCAAAATTATTAATAAATTCATATTAAAAAATATGAATTATCACCTACATTAATTTTTGTATAAAATAAACTGTGTGTAAGTGTACAACTCATTTGAATAATTAGTTTTCGAGATGCAGATAGCCTTCCTACAGTCTATGGGGATCGATCACCTTCTGTTTTCAAAGAATCTACAGAAAATAACACGTAGACACTTACCAGAAACATTTTGTTTTGTAGTGTTTACTTTTATATATATATAAAAAAGTTAATTGTAAATAAATTTAAAATTCCTGTTTAATTTTACTGCTGAATAAATGAGTTTTCAGTACATTTTCTTGTAAGATTTAAATTTTATATTCAGAAATTTTTAGATAAATCCCTAACACATCTTCTTTTATAACTCTATTTATAGAGATAGAGATGAAGAATTAAGATAAGTATATTCCCAGGCTGTCCTGATCCATGGAACTCAGTCGTAGGTGTTACAATTTGAAAAATCAACGTTCGGGCATTTTTTAATATGTAGACAATCCCCGAAACAAAATTTATGAATAGAATTTAATAGTAGAAATTATTCCCAATAAATTGGTGCCTATGTGTTTTTTTATACCTTATTTGCAGGGTAATTAGTAAGGCGTGATCAGTTTTAAACTATGACTGTTCTAAGATATCGATTCACAAAAGAATAAAGTAGGAAAGTCTTAGCCTACAGTCAATCTACTATAGTGTAAACTATATTCAACTTTCCAGAGTTTTTGAATATTACATGACACAAGGGCATCCAACCCGGGCTTCCCGGGATAGAGAATACAGGTGAAAATCTTTTTTTTTGAAAACTCTAATAGATTTTTACATTTAATAATATTTTTAGATTGCCCTCTAACGACACCAAAGGGCATTTTTAAATGAAATATGTCAATTATATATTCGAATAAACTTTTGAAATTTATTAAAAGCGGTAATTCGCCTTGTGCTAGAAGTTAATAGCCAAAGAAATCGCTAAAAATTTCGTTAGGTACAGCAGTTTTTCTTATTCTGATAATTTCAGCGATTTTAAGCGCTTATTTAAATTGCATGTCTGTTAAATTTGTGTTTTTTTATACTATTTTATTGATTGCTTAATGAAGTTTTAAGTTAGTTATTGAATATTAGGTGGAAACAAAAGCTGAACTTTTTATATTGTTTAAAGTACAAACGGATTAATGTTTTGTAATCGTCTGCCAGCAATAGAGATAGACTTTTTTAAAAATCATTTTTGAAATTTAATTTAAATGCTATAATAAATGAGTCAATTACGATACAGTTTTAAAACAAATTGCATTTGAAAGTAGATTTTTTTCCCCTATATAACGGTGTAAAAATCCAAAGTGTGCGAGGTTTAGAAATTAAAAAAATTGCAGTAGCAAAAAATCGCAAAACCGAAATTTCATCGTCAACTGTTGCCATTCGCAAAATGACGTCAGCGTTACGCACGGACACGTTTGTCCTTTATAATATAGATAGATAGATAGTTTGAAAAACTGTCTAGCATTGTGTAGATTTAATGGAGGTTCAAACCTACACGGGGAATATAGCGAAGTCTTATATCTAAACTCAGGAATATAATATTAACCCCTTTTCTTACTTGGTGATATGCGAATGTGTTAAACTTTGTCAAGTCAGACACAACACAAGTAAAATTGATTTAAGTTCGTTAAAATTTTTACGCCCTCTGAAAATTCAAGGTTTGCGCCCTTACCCCTGGCCCAGTCCGACCCTGCAACTGTTAACCGAATAATGCAGCGATTTCGTAATGTTCTTAGAAAAACTTAAGATGCTGAAATGAGTTTTTGTGAACATTATACATATTCATGTCTACAAGTTGGTGGAGGACAATTTGAGAATTCATTGCTGTTTAGAACAAATAAAAATGTCGTTGGAATTTCTTTGTAAATTTTTCGAAATTTCATTAGAGGTATTTTTAGACATCCCGTTAAGCACTGAACATGAAATACTAAATTTTCTTCAAAAATTGTGAAAAGGTATCATAATTTGTAATTTTATTATTTATAAATCTAATAATATATAATTTAGGATGTTAAAAAGTTTTAGTGTTTTAGGAAAAACACTAAAAACTGACAGGAAGCAGGGTGGCTGTGACGTCACAGTGGTCACGTGACATCTGTGATAAAAATGTCACCACTTACTGACATCACATTTCGACAAAAATATGAACTTCTTCAAAAACTTAAATAATTGGAAAAGAACATTTTAAAACTTATTATTCACTGTAAAAAATATTTTTCTGGCAATTTTTTTTTAATTTTTATGACGTTACTGAAAGTCATAAATATGACTGTAAAACCACCAGGATATAAAGTCACATTGTGATCGTAATATGATTTTTAAATATATTTGTACACGAGAAAAAATATTTTGAACAGGTACAGGGCCGTCTTAATGGATTTGAGGGCAAGACCCGATTAATTTCTGTGGGCCCCTTACACTGCAAAAAATAATTGTTGATTTTACAGTATAAAACTGGCACCCCAGCTGCCAGTATTATACCGTAAAATAAGCAGTAATACGCTGCCGTGCAAGCAGTAATACGCTACCGCGCATGCGCGGTAGCGTATTACTGCTTTAGGAGAAGTTTTGTGACAAACCGATGCCGTGATATAATACATAATTTTTTTTTTACACTTAATTATGTTTTTTACCCTTAATGTTTGATTAGATTAAATAACTTATATAAAATAACATTTTATCATAATTCTTTTTTTCTAGCGTATTACTGCTTGCACGGCAGCGTATTAATGCTTATTTTACTGTTTAATACTGTTAATTTTACGGTATAATACTGGCAGCTGGGGTGCCAGTTTTATACTGTAAAATCAACAATTATTTTTTGCAGTGTACAAATTGACTTATATCCACTTATTTATCAACCTACAGGAAAATGATCTCTAAAAAGATCAATTTTATTTATTAAGCAATTGAAAATTATGATATAAACACTTTAGCTGATTAAAACAATAAATTAAATGATAATAATAAAAAATAATTAAAAAAAGACCATTCTTCAAATACATACTTAAAACTAAAATCCTATATAAAAATGAGATGATTCTTAGCGCTGAATATACAGCATTGCATAAATCAACATTTACAGTACCAGAAAATCTACTAAAATTGCAGATCGATATCGGTAGCCATGTCTAATGTCATCAGTAGAAAATAATTTTTAGAAATTTGCTCAGATGGTGATATGCGGACGATAAAATTTGATTCACGAGATGATTGTTTTGAACAAAACTTGGCTAGCCTACCATATACTCTCCGATAAAATTTTTTTACATTAAATTAAGAGAGTTTTTCAGTTTTCAGTTTAGGAAAAATTAATTACGAGCTAAAATAAATGAAACAGTTTTATTAGTCTAAATCATTGCTGCCATCGAAGCGGACAGAACGAAATCCAAGTAATGCATGGTGTTTTTTTCTATTTTAGGGAGGGTATAGGAGAAGTTTTGTGACAAACCGATGCCGTGATATAATACATAATTTTTTTTTTACACTTAATTATGTTTTTTACCCTTAATGTTTGATTAGATTAAATAACTTATATAAAATAACATTTTATCATAATTCTTTTTTTTAAATCCCTAGACACTTTTATAAATAAACCGTCAAACTCACTCTGGAACTCAAAACAAAAATCGTAAAAATAAATGTAAAGAAATAAAATTCTTCAATGAATTCTTTTATATACATAAACTAGCATTCACACTCACTCTGGATCTAACAACAGAAAAATCGCAAAAATAAATAATAATAATAATAATAATAATAAATAAAAAAATAAAAAAAACCAGAATTCTTCAGTGGAATTTTTTATGTACACAAACTAGCTTTATTACTTATGTACAGTACACTAGTGTTGGCATTCATTCAAACTCAATCTGGATCCCAAAACAGAAAAAATCGTAAAAACAAATGTAAAGAAACAGAATTCTCCAATGGAAGTTTTTATGTACATAAACGAGCATTTAAACTCAGTCTGGATCCCCCAAAAAGCAAAAACCTAAATATAAATGTAAAGAAGCAGAATTCTCCAATGGAAGTTTTTATGTACATAAACGAGCATTTAAACTCAGTCTGGATCCCCAAAAAAGCAAAAACCTAAATATAAATGTAAAGAAGCAGAATTCTCCAATGGTAGTTTTTATGTACATAAACGAGCATTTAAACTCAGTCTGGATCCCCAAAAAAGCAAAAACCTAAATATAAATGTAAAGAAGCAGAATTCTCCAATGGAAGTTTTTATGTACATAAACGAGCATTTAAACTCAGTCTGGATCCCCAAAAAAGCAAAATCGTAAATATAAATGTAAAGAAGCAGAATTTTTCAATGGAATTTTTTTATGTACATAATACCTTCTACAAGCTATGTTCACCAACCCTCGTTCAGACCCCGAAGGTTCTAAAACACGCTAATTTGTTCTGTTTTAAAAAGATTACCAGATTACGGAAAATTAAACGATATTATTCTGTAATTGGGTTGCCATTCATTTTTTTTTTTAGATCGCTGACCAGGCCCCTACCTGCCAGATTTTTGCCTAGCTTAACGGGTTGATACCTGACAACGGGGCGAGGATTCGCCTGCTCTCCGCTTTGCGTTTGACTGGGAGATTTTTAGGAGCTGAAGGCTGCATCCACCGAGGTCGTGATAGCTGGCTGTTGTTTTCGTGATTGATTAAAAAAGATACATTACACATTTGAAAATCATCTTGTATAAAATGGTTCAATAAAAAAAGGCGCTGCCTTCCGAACTTTTATAACGTTTAGAAGAAAAGTTTTCTTTCAGATGCTATAAGAAAATCATTGTGCATATGACATTTCAAATATGTCGTTTTAAATATGACGTAATTTTCACTATTAAATGCTTTTCGTACTTAATAATTAATTTTTTTTCAATACTTACGTATAAATATATATTTAAAGTAAAAATACAGTGTTTGGAAACCCTACAAGAAAATAGTTTTAAATATATCGTTTAAAATATGGCGTAATTTTCATCATTTAATGCTTTTCGCGCGTAAATAGCTTAATTATTTTAAAATTTCCTTTCTTATTTTGAAATTTACGTGTAAATATATTTTCCAATAGAAAAGTGTTTGTAAATTTTATTATTTGAGCTTTCTAAAATCTGACAACAGTAGGTAAAGCCTGGTTATTTCAAGGTATGAATTGAATCTGTTCAGATAATGAAGGTTTGAATAAAAACTAAAAAAAAAAAAAAAAAAAAAAAAAAAAAAATTAGATAAATAATAAAAAAAAAGATTGCACACTGCACACCACAATCTAGCCTGCGAAAGATGATTAAATTTCTATGCATATAGTTTTTGGTCCTACGAAACTTTTTAAACTGAACTATTTTGACCAATTTTAACATTAAATAGCCCTTAACATATTTCTTCACTTTAAAAACTGTCTTCTTCAGCGTGTTTATAATAAATTTATATATAAAAGTACAAGTTTTCATGTTTGTATATGTAATAGTGTTTTTATTATGAGCTGAGATAACCAAAAGGTCAATAATATAAATTCAAATCTGGATCAAAAATCAGAAAAATCGTAAAAAAAATATTAAGAAACAAAATTCTTCCTTTCTTTCTTTTTTTTTTTTTTTAAATATAATGTACATAAACTAGCATTCAAAGTCCCTCTGGATCCAGCAACAGAAAAAATCTTAAAAATAAAAAAGTTTTTACTGGCAGTTAGTTCCGTCAAATTTAAATATGCATATCTTTTTTAATTTTCACTGTCTGGAAACAGTCTAAAGGCATCTAAGGTGTCCTCTCAATATGTTGACTTGTAGTACGTGATCCGCAGGCTGAATCACATGACATTCTTCAACAATTTGCTACAATGGCGAATCACAACATCAAATGCTATTTTTATACTAGCCTAGTGAGACAGGCTATTCAGAAAGTTATAAGTAAGTTTAATAAAGAACGTAGTTAGAGGAAATTAATTTTGATTCATATATATAAATGAAGTTTGAAAATATTTTGTATCAATTTTACTATGAATTTTTTTACTTTCTTCTATCTTTACAAGAAGAAAGTATTGGATTCATGAAAATTTTCGACTTCCGGTTTTCGACGGATTTATACGTTTTAGAAGGTCCTGAACACGATTTGACTATTTTTAGAAAATGTCTGTCTGTGACTCTGTCTGTATGTGACAAAAATTTTGTGGGCGCTCTATCTCAAGAACTAATGCTCGGAATTTAATAAAACTTTAGATTCCGTTAGTCCCTGATATAAATTGGTGCTGATTAGTTTTTGGTAAAAATCGCCCGGCAGGTGGCGCTGCTAAGCAGCATTTTTTGCGATTTCCGCAATAGCTCTATCTCAAGAACTAATGCTCGGAATTTAATAAAACTTCAGATTCAGTTAGACCCTGATATAAGTTGGTGCTGATTAGTTTTTGGTAAAATTCGCCAGGCAGGTGGCGCTGCTATGCAGCCTTTTTCGCGAATTTACAATAGCTCTATCTCAAGAACTAATGCTCGGAATTTAATAAAACTTTATATTCAGTTAGTCTCTGATATAAATTGGTGCTGATTAGTTTTTGGTAAAAATCGCCCAGCAGGTGCCGCTGCTATGCAGCATTTTGTAGGATTTACACGATTTTAGCGATAGTCCTATCTCAAGAAATATTGCATGGAATTTATTAAAACTTGAGTTTCAGTTAGACCTTGATATAAATTGGTGCTGATTCTTTTTAGTGTATGCGAAACCTGTGTGAGATAGAAGAAAGTTTTGGGATTGACACATCCGACTAGTTTTCTTTGCTTTTACTCATTAAAAAAAAAAAAAAAAAAAAGGTTAGTTAAAAATAAATTATTTTAAACTAACCTAATTATTAACTAATTAACTTTATGTTAGACTAATTATTAGATTCGTGAAAAAATTAGACTTTCCGGTTTTCGGCGGATTTATACGTTTTAGAGTGTCCTGAACACGATTTGACTGATTTTTAGAAAATGTCTGTCTGTGAGATTGTCTGTCTGTATGTGACAAAATTTTTGTGGCCGCAACATCTTAAGAACTAATGCACGGAATTTAATAAAACTCTAGATTCAGTTAGTTCCTGATATAAATTGGTGCTGATTAGTTTTTGGTGTAAATCGCCCAACAGGTGGCGCTGCTATGCTACATTTTTCACGATTTTCACGATAGCTATATCTCAAAAACTAAGGTACAGAATTTCTTCAAACTTCAGATTTTGTTAGACCTTGACATATATATATGCTGGTTACGTTTTGCTGTAAACAGCCCAACAGGTGGCGCTGCTATGCTGCTTTTTTTATGATTTTCACGATAGCTATATCTCAAGAACTAATGCACAGAATTTCATCAAACTTCAGATTCAGTTAGACGTTGACATAAGTTGCGGTTGATTAGGTTTTGGTGTAATTCTCCCAATAGATGGCACTGCTATGCTGCATTTTTCAGGATTTACACCAATTTAGAGACAGTCATATCTCAAGAACTAATGCGTGGAATTTAATAAATCTTTAGATTCAGTTAGACCGTGACATAAATTGGTGCTGAGATTCGTTTTTGGTATATGTAAAATTTGTATGAGATAGAATAAGGTTTTGGGATTGGCACATCCAACAAGTCTTAAAATGTCACTACATTTTCCGGTCTATTTTCCCCTCTAAAATAGACATAATAAGAATTAAAAAAGATAAGCAATTTCATGGTTTAAATATTTCTTTTAAACATCATTATGAAAGTTATAAACAAGTTTAATGAAAAATGTAGTTTCAAGAGATTAATATTTTGATTTATGTAAATCAAAGAAATTTGAAACTATTTCACATCAGTTTTATTAGAAATTTTTAAAGAATACTATTTATTCCGATCTCCTTCATTTCTCTCCCGATTCATCTCAGTAATAATTAAAAGTATAAGTACAAGTAATTTTTTAGTTAAATTATTTAGATGAAATACCACAATGAAAGTTATAAATGCGTTTAATAAAAAAAAATGAATTTATAGGAAATTAATTTTTACAAATTAAAAATACTACTAATACATTTTACCATTTTTTTCAGACATTATTTATAAAGAAGCATGGTTAAAAATTTCCATTAAAAACGTCCTTCATTTAAAAAAATTAAAAACAGTCTCCAATAAAAATTTCCACCATCTAACAAAAGCGCTTTCACCCCCCCGCCAAGGCATCATCAGTTGTGATCTCTAACCAACTTCCTCTCCATTATATACATGACTGTTGG
Source organism: Maratus michaelseni (assembly GCA_963931845.1). Classification (NCBI taxonomy): domain Eukaryota; kingdom Metazoa; phylum Arthropoda; class Arachnida; order Araneae; family Salticidae; genus Maratus; species Maratus michaelseni. The sequence continues at coordinate 176,600,035 of OZ007589.1, read as the reverse complement.
CTGAAGAGCTTCCGCTATCGGCTTTCAATATTTTCTCTCTCTCTCTCTCCCCCTCTTCCAACATTTTTCTCCAGCGGCAATCAAGTATCTATATAATGGAGAGGAAGTTGGTTAGAGATCACAATTGATGATGCCCTGGCGGGGGGTGAAAGCACTTTTGTTAGATGGTGGAAATTTTTATTGGAGACTGTTTTTAATTTTTTTTAAATGAAGGACGTTTTTAATGGAAATTTTTAACCATGCTTCTTTATAAATAATGTCTGAAAAAATTGGTAAAATGTATAAGTAGTATATGTACAGACATTAACAAGTGAACACCTATTTTCAAATTAAAGATGTTTGGAAAAAAACTCTTATCAGTTTCTTATGATTTTTCTCTTAAAGAATATTATTTTTTATATTCTACTTCTCACTCTAAAATCGACTGAATAAGAATTAAAGATGTGAGCCAAGGAAAGTTTTTTGTTTTGAATGCTTTTATGAAATATCAGTATGAAAACTATAAGTAAGTTTAATAAACAATGTAGCTACAGAACGTAAATTTTTATTTATATAATATCTCATAGCGAATTTTTTTCCTTTTTTTTTATTTATTTATTTATTTTTTTTAAAGAATATTATTTTTTACACTCTGTATGTCCTTCTTAAATAAATTGAATATTAATTAAAAGTATAAGCAAAGGGACATTTTTGTTTTGTTTTGATTATCTTTATTAAATATTCGTATGAAAGCTATAAGTAAGTTCAATAAAGAATGTGGTTACAGGAAATAAATTTTGATTTATATAATATCTCATATTAAATTTTTATGACTTTTTTTTTTTTTACTAATATTATTTTTCCCATTTTATTTGCCTCTCTAAAATAGACTGAATTAGAATTAAAAGTATAAGCAAAGACGAAAAAATTTATTTATTTTTTTAAATTAAATATTCGTATGAAAGCTATAAGTAAGTTTAATAAAGAATGCTGTTAAAGGAAAAAGTTTGATTTACGTAATATCTGACATAAAAATTTTATGACTTTTATGATTTTTTTTTTTTTTTTTTTTTTTTTTTTTTTTTTGCATTAAACGTATCCCTCAAAAATTGGCTAAATAAGATTTTACAATTTAAGCAAAGATAATTTTTGTTTAGAATATTTTTATTATATATCAATATGAAAGTTATAAAAATGTTAATAAGGAATGTAGTTAATTGATTTTAATTTTGATTTATATAAATCAAACAGTTTTGTAAAGCTCGAAGAAATATCTCAATTTGTAAAGTTCTCATACACTATATTTCTTTTAAAAGCTAAAAGGTGTAAATTAACAACATAATATATACACAGTAAAATAACTTTTATTAGGTTGTTTGACATGTTTGGGCTTACTCCGAACCATTTTTAAAAACAAATGAGAATATTCCACAATTGCACGGTCTTTGAAGTTATTATTTAAAGTGCTATCATTTAATTTTCATATACTTTTTAAAAATTCACATGTTACGTACGTTATATTAAAAAGTACATGGCAATTAAATGATAGCATTTTAAATAATAACTTCAAATACGGTGCAATTATGGAATTTTCTCATTTGTTTTTGAAAATGACTCGGAGTGAGTCGAAACATGTCAAACAACCTAATAAAAGTTATTTTACTGTGCATTTCTTATGTTGTTAATTTACACCTTTTAGCATTTAAAATAAATGCATTATTACAAGGTGTTATAATTTATTATATTGTTCTCATACCTTTTATTTATTTGTTTATCTTTTGTAGAATAATGATTCATTGAGCATATATTAGGTATTTAATTTTCAATTTATCTAGAAAATGGCACCGATACCTTTAACTTACAAAAATTTCGTTAGACCGGTCATAATTTTTTTTCAATCAGCGGTTTTTCATGAATATGGTAAAGTAACTGCAATTTTATCGCTATCTTGACTAAATGAGAACGCTTTATGACTAAATGAGACTGGATCAAGTAACCGTTATTTCTAAGTACGGCTGAATAAACGGACAGTTTGTTGCAATGATAAATTGTGAAATGACCATTTTCTTATTATATATATATCTTATTTATAATAAAATCCGAAGGCAAGAAAGTGTCTGTAACGGCTCCGGGCTCGCCCACTCTGATCTGCGAATCGACCATAGTTAAACGCCATGTTAGGCTTAATGAAAAAGCTATGCTTCATCCGATTCTGCTGTTAAAATATTTGTAAAAGCATATTAGAGCTTTTAAATATTTTAATTTTGTTTAAAACCTTCAAAAACTATTTCATATAAAACACGTATATCAACATTTCTGTATATATTTTTTTCTGTCAGCACTTTTCTTTTCAGAAATAGCGGTGAATTCTTTCGTACGGAGGATTTGAGTGATCAATCCAGTACATTGGCGCCATCTACTGGCGTATTTTGATATTTTGCTTCCATCTTAAATACAGTACAGGACCTATTATGCGAAATCCTCTGGATCAAAGGCTTTCCGAGTTTTGGAATTTTCCGGATTTTGGGTCCTCCGGAAGTTCACGATTATTTGACAAAATTCATGCTTTTTTTTTCGTGATTCTTTGTCAAAATTTGCATTTTTTTTCTGCTATTCTTTGACAAAATTTGCGTTTTTCTTCTACGATCCTTTGACGAAATATAATTTTTTCGCGGTCCTTTGCAGAAATTTGTGTTTTCTTTTTGCGATCCTTTGAAGAAATTTGCATTTTTCTGCGATTCTTTGAGAAAATTTGCGTTTTTTTGCTATTCTTTGACGAAATTTACCTTTTATTTACGATCCTTTGACAAAATTCGAGTTTTTTGCTGAGTTTCTTTGACAAAATTAGCGGTTTTTTTTTCGCGATCCTTTGACGGAATTCGCATTTTTTCTGTGATCTTTTGACAAAATTTGTGTTTTTTTTTTCCTTCGATCCTTTGACGAAATTTCACTTTTTTCGCGATCCCTTAACGAAATTAGAAATTTTTTGCAGTGCTTTGAAGAAATTTGCGTTTTTTTCGCGATCCCTCGTAGAAATTTATGTTTTTCCGCGATTATTTGACGAAATTCGCGGTTTTTTTTCCGTTCTTTTAACCAAATTTGTGTTTTTTTGTGATCTTTTGAAGAAATTTTACATTTTTTCGGAGTCCTTGGAAGAAATTTGCGTTTTCTTCGCAAGCCTTTGTCGGAAATCGCGTATTTTCTGCGATTTGTTAACAAAATTAGCGTTTTTTCGCAATTCTGCGACCAAATTTGCGTTTTTTTTCAATCCTTTGACAAAATTTAAGTTGTTTCCGCAATCCTTTGAAGAAATTGTCTACTTTTTCTTTGAACGATAGACATAATTGTTTTTTTATGCGACGATCGCTCAAAATTCGAGATTTTGTTATGTTCGAATCTTTGGACTGAAGACTAAAATTTTCGAAACCGAATGCCTTAAATTTTTAGGAAAATTCGGAACAGAATCACCCTTGATGAAATAAATATATAACTATTTTTTGTTTCAAACGAATCGTAATATAAATCAATTTTAAACTAAAATTTGAAAGAAAAATGATTTGTTTCTAATTTTGGGAAGAAGGGCGGGGGGGGGGGGGGGGGGCGTGTTCACCCGCTACCGAAGTAACAATATTTTAGTGATTACACACTGAAACACAATGGACTGAAAAAAATTAGAAATCGGTAAAATTTTCGAAAAATTTCAAAAATTCTAAAATTTTTGTAAAAATATACAAATTAAAAAAATTTTAGAAATTTTTTTGCTGACTTCGGGTTTTTCCGGATCTTGGAATTCCGGATAAGGGGTCATATACTGTAAAATGATTCTTTCTTATCAAACGTAATTAAAATATAAGGAATACATAGTACAACGTAATTTGCATTTAATTTTGCTTATGTAATCAAACAATGAGTTATGTGGTGAGTCAATCGGCTTAGAAACTCATTGATAACACTTTTTTACAAAAACTTTCGCACATGGATTATTTGTTAATATTTAATTTGAATGTTTTGTCCAATCGTTGAACTACTTCCGAAATTTAATACTGAGTAAAATATATATATATATATCCTCATCATTTTTATTTGTAGAAATCATTTGTCATTTTTAAAATGTACTTTTTTACAGCACAAACCTTTCAATGATAAAGTCTTCATGCTGTTTGTTTGTATGAAGTCTTATATGAAAAAGAAACGCAGATCAACAATCTGTCATTTTTGACGGGGTTATATACTAGTATATATATATATTTATTACATGGAATCGGTTTTATTACTTCATTTTATTTTATTTTTAAGGGAACTCTTTAGCAAAGAATAACTAAAATATCAATTTAATTTTTTTTTCTGTAAAATGAATTTTGACACCACTAATACATTTTGATAAAGTTTCGTAAAGATCCTATAATAAAAACCATTCGAATAAGCTCTTTACTACATCCATTTCCTTTTAAATGATTCAGAATTGTAATATTTACATTCATTTTTTTCATTTTGTATTTTTAATATATATGTATGATCAAAATACGAAAATTTTAACACATATTTTTCAATCGACTCGACAGTTTTCATGGAGGATCTTGAAGGTGCATTTCACATAATTAAAGATCGAATTTTCAATAATATAAATATATATATTTTTAAAATAAAGTTGTTAATATTTTATTGGATACATATGCCATGATATTTTATTTATTTGAATGGATTTTTAAAACAAAATCTGATCCTTACAGTTATAGAGCACACTTGTAAGGAAAGTCGGAAAAAAATAAAGAAAAATCCCACATCAAGCATAGACTATGAAACACTTTCCAACACATTCAGAATACTGTAAGAAAACTTCACCGTTTAATAAGGTGAAAGATGATATTTAGCTAAACAATTTGGAAAACGCACAAAACATTTGAAAATTCAATTTCTGTAATTACCATGTATAGTCGGAAAATAATTCAAATTCTTTTGTGAATCCCTGTATATGATATAATCGATTTGTATTATACTACACATTATGCTAAAATTTAGTTCAATTAGGAAACGCTTAGACAGCTTAAAATTCCCTTTACGCTATTTTCGTCAGTAAACATTATGTACTCCAACTCTTTTGTACAGTCCTGTATATTATCTGTAGAATTTACACACGCCAAGTAATAAGCAAAAAATCAGTTATATATTTAAAAACGCATACCACAACTGTAAACGCGTTCCAGCAATTACGGTTCATAGGCCGTAATTGTAACCGAACACTTTTGTGTGTCCCTGTATATGAATGATAAATGCTATGCACACCATATTCAACAGTAAGCATCTTTTTCTGCACCCCCAGTGGTATGTATCAATTTAAGTACGTTTGAAACAGTGCATTATCATTAAAAGACATATTGCAAACGATTTTTCCTTATAATCTATTATGCCTTTTGAGAGTCCCTGTAAACGATCTATGAATGCTATACACTTCATTTTCAATACCGAACTCAAATCCCAATAACATATAACAATTACGTGGCAATCGAACTATGATTACACGAGTTAAAGCTCGGCCAGACAGACGGCTAGACAATCCGAATTCATAAACACATTTCAGCTATGTTGGAAAATGTTAAAAAGTGTTGTTAAAAAAAGTTCAACACTGTAAAAGAAGTGTGGCTTTAAAAATTTCTTAATTTTATTTTTGTTAATTTTTGTAAATTGTACCATAATAATTGCATTTTTTTCTTAGTAACTTTCTAGTAACTTTTAAGTTTTTCTTAGTTTCTAAGCATTTTTTTCTTAGTTTTCTTCATAAGCCCATTTAATAATATTTCTAAATGGTATTATAAAATACCCAAATAAAATAAATAGTTCTAATGCTACCGAGTCTCCTTAAGATAATCAATTTTCCGATTTATTTTTTGCTCTATTCATTAAAACTGAAAAAAAGAAAGAAAGAAAGAACAAAAAGGGAGGGAAATTTAAAAGCCCAATTAGGGCAAAATGTACTCACACCTCTTATTTAATGCAAGACCCCTGGCTACGTTATTGGATGCCAAATGGCGCCATAATTTAGTTGCTGTGGGAAACCATGGAAGCGGAAGATTTTTCATCGATCGCTTTCTGAAGTTGCTTGAAAACATTCTTTCCTTCGTTGTCCGTTTTATAGGCGAGTTCTATTTCGATTCATTTATAGTCTCTTGGATGCACGTAAGGATTTCTAATTTGCGAAAGAGCAATTTGGTAAAAGCCACGTGCAAGAAACTGTGACGGTATTATGTCCTTAAAGATAAAACCAATTTCGAAAAATTATAAAACGGGAATGGGTTAATAGAATTTCTTATAGTGTTTTACCACAAGTAAAAGTGTGCTATTCAAGCAAGGTTTTGATTATTATTATTATTATGACAGAGTAACTAATACACTGTCCAACAAGGTATTTATTTCTGATGAAATGAATGGCAATTCTTGTATTTTTGGGCAAAAAGAATACGGCTTTTAAAATATACACTAAAACACTTTTTATTTTGCTTAAAAGACGTCAACATATCAATATAAACATTAAAGATGTTAAAATTTAAAATTTACATGTTTCGATTTGTTCATCAAATCGTCATCAGAATATACACAAACCACAAATACAATGTACATAAAAACCAGAGATTAAATTAATTAAAAACCAGAGAGTCTGAACAGTCACTATGTGAAAGAAGGACTATCTGGTTTTTAATTAATTTAATCTCTGGTTTTTATGTACATTGTATTTGTGGTTTGTGTATAGTCTGATGACAATTTGATGAACAAATCGAAACGTGTAACGGCTTTATACTGTATACGGCTTTTAAAATATACACTAAAACACTTTTTATTTTGCTTAAAAGACGTCAACATATCAATATAAACATTAAAGATGTTAAAATTTAAAATTTACATGTTTCGATTTGTTCATCAAATCGTCATCAGAATATACACAAACCACAAATACAATGTACATAAAAACCAGAGATTAAATTAATTAAAAACCAGAGAGTCTGAACAGTCACTATGTGAAAGAAGGACTCTCTGGTTTTTAATTAATTTAATCTCTGGTTTTTATGTATGTACATTGTATTTGTGGTCTGTGTATATTCTGATGACGACTTGATGAACAAATTGAAACATGTAAATTTTAAATTTTAACATCTTTAATGTTTATATTGATATGTTGACGTCTTTTAAGCAAAATAAAAAGTGGTTTAGTGTATATTTTAAAAGTTAATTCTAATGGACTTATTTTGACTCTCCACTTTATTTGAAATATAATAACATTTGAAAGAATACGGCATTAAAAAAAGCTTCCACCGCCCACAGATTTAAACAACAAAACAATATTAATTCTAATACACTTTTTATAGGGCAATATAACATAGGAATTTTGTCATTTGAATTTAGTAATAAAATAAATAAATAAATAAACATTTCCATAGCTGAAAAGTAAGACTGCAATATTGAAAAGTTACAGTGTTAATTTCTATTCAGAAAAATTAAAGAGACAATTTTATAATTATAAATGAAACTTAGTATGAAAATTCCTGAAGGACACAAATGAAAATTTAATTCATAAACGTAATTACCGGAGTGAAATTTGTCTCTACTCTTTTGTTAATTTTTTTGTTGAACTATAACATCTCAAAATATGTTCGCCATTAAAATAAAACGCAATTAAAATAACAATTTAATGTTACTATAATTGTTATACAATTGCCGATAGAGTATAAAAAATGAAAGTAAAATTTCTTAAAATTGGAACGTTATAGAAATATTTTAACAACAATTTCTGTATTAGCTCCCTAAAATCTACAGGAAACACGCAATTTATATTGAAAAACAGAGTTCGTTAAAATTTGTTGAATAGTGTAATTTTTGTTTATTACTTATCCATCATACGTAGTATAGGGTAAGTCTTGTAATCGTTTTGAAAATCGAAATTTTTTTTGACGGATTTACACGTTTCAGACACTGGAGATTCCGAAAAACATATTTTTAGAAATTTTTTTTTGCCGTTCGTCTGTATGTCTGTGTGTCTGTATGTCCGTGTGTCTGTTGTCTCTAAACGCTCTATCTCCCGAAAAAATTGAGATTGAATTGACTTTCAATTTGGTATGTAATAATGGGAAGAAACCTATTTAATTTCAATAACCTCGATTAACCGGAACTATTTTTTTCGGACTCTCGAAATATTCGTTCTGATAAAAGGTATATAAAAATTTTCGAAATTGTTTATTTTAAGAAATGAATATAAAAGACAATAAAAAAATATAAATTTTGCAAAAAGCATGAAGTCGATCGGATGATTAGTTGCCGAGATATTTGGAATCCTATTTACCACACTCTTCAATTTCTCATAACCCTGTATTTCATCCAAATTTCACTTCAAAGACATATTTTAATTGGAAATTGGACGCTTAATCAGATGCAATAAACCGCTTGTTAACAGGATTATTATGTTTGGAGTTATAAGGATGTTTCTTTCAAGCAATTCAGTAATCGAGCCTTTAAAGTTTATGACGTCATCAAACCACGATTTTATTTGAATTGCAATGCATTTTATAAGTAGTTTACACATTTTTATTTTAATATTTTACATTATGCATATTCATGATGGGTAAGCATTACGGTGGCCCCCAACGACTAGTTTGAAAATGCATCGTTACAAAAATTAGAGGATACTCCTATTATAGACGTTCTTCTATAAAAACAGAGTAGTCGCAAGGACCTTTTACCCTTTACGTCATAGTTCATTCTTAAAAACACAGATATATCATTCATTAAAACAAAGGATCAAAATTACTTCAATTTCAAAAAATTGATAAAGAGTCAATTTCCCTTTAGTATAATGAAGGAAACGTTTCAAATAGAATTGTCTAGCATATCGAATTCTTGCGGTATGCTAGAGAAATGCATTGCCTCTAGCTCAGTGTGCTGTCACAAGTATGCGTTTTAAGAGCATTTCCCTTCTTTTACTGATTTCTACAGAGCAGACAATATAACCATCTACACTCTAAACACGACATTTTCCAAACTGAGCAAAAAAAAAAAACTCAAATATGAGAATGTCGCATAGTCAAAATAGCTTCGAATCAAAATTACTCAAGTGTAACATGTATATACTCATTTCTGAAAACATGCACACACTCAAGAATAAAACATCATGGGCTCATATTTGAGTATGTCCATGTTTCAAAAATGAGTATGAACTGACTTCTATGTGCTCATTTTTGAGTATTTCTATGTTTCAAAAATGATTTTGAACTGATTTTAATCATTTTTGAGTATGTCCATGTTTCAAAAATGAGTATGAACTGACCTCTATGAGCCCAGTTTTGAGTATGTCCCATGTTTCAATATTCTGAGTATTTCTGGTATTTCAGAATTGAAATCACTGGATCGTCATATTTGAAACAAAAAGTTTCATAACAAAATGAAAACATCGATTTACTCAGATTTGAAAGTGTAATTTTTCTCAGTGTGTGACCTATCATATAAGATGAGGCTCATTAACAAAATATAAACCGTTGAATTTCAGTATTTTTACATTGGATAGCTTTCACTGATTGCTGAAAAAGTACAGTTCTATAACCATACATATAAACATACATTAAACATTCATTCATACATACATATATACTTAAATATATAACATATATATATATATATATATATATTATACTTATTACTTTCTTACTATAAATATAACACACATATATTCAGTATCAAATAAAATTAAAGAAAACTTTCTAAAAAGGTGCATTTAATGCCACAAATATAAAATAGATGTCACAAATATAAAACAGATGTCACAAATATAAAAGATGTTGTTACATAATAAAGTAGTTTTTAAAAATTTAAAAACATCCAAAATTTCGCGCCGAGCGCTTTCGATCAGATCTTGATCGTCATCATGGCAGCTTTATATATTCAGTATCAGAAAATTTTATTTTTACAGCTCTAATTACAGTTTTAATTTTATAGTTTTACTGAATATGTTCATATATGTACTATTATATGAATTTATTTATATTTATACGATATACGATAAACATATATCTCTCTATATATAATATTAATATATTTATATACAGAGCCTATTACGTAACGTGTGCGAATTGTGCTATTCCCACCGGCGGTCGGCGCATTAGATAGTTGGGGCCATGAAACACTTTTATAAGATAAGTATACGTTAATAAAAATAAAAATAAAATAAGAGATTTTTTTTTAATTGAGAAGTTTTTAAATTATAAGACTTAATGTAAGTCTGTTTTATTAAATTACATTGTAGTAAACAAATGTCATATTTGTGAAACGTTGAGTTTTTCAGAAACGTCGTCTACTTTTGTTTTCTTTAACAGCGTCCATCTCGCACCCCCCCCCCCCCCCCCCAAAAAAAAAAAAAAAAAAAAAAAAATGTAGGAAGAAATACGGAAAAAAAAGGCCTAAAATATATCAGAATGTGAATGTAAAATAGCCAACTTTCTTGGACTTGTTAGATTAATTTTCTTTCTCTGGACGCTTCCACTAATTAAGTGAAAAGTGCAAAAGGAGTGAGAGTAGGTGACTCTGTGTGAAAATATTCTCGTTTGGGTATGTAGAGAAAATGACTAATATCATTCATTCTTTCTTTGGCAATTTCATGACTATTTCACGAGATTAATCTTTTTCCCGCAAGTTAAACTGTAACAAGCCTAGCATGGATAATTTCGCTCACATTGGATGATTTGTTGAAAGATGGCATTACGATTTTAAACTGGAATTAAAATAATGATTTCACATTATAAATTGTAAAATTTATTTCATGTTAAACAATATGGATCAAAAACGGAAATTTTGTGCGTGGCAAAATGAACAAAATCATAAAAAGCGGCTGACAGAGCGATTTAAAAAACAAGAAGCAATATTTTCCTGCAATGTAATAAAAACGAAAACAGTTCAAATTCTGGTTAAATTAATGGATCTAAGTAATGAATGTGAATGTGAAATGGAAATTACAAAAGATGAGAATGAAAAATATGAATAAATAATTTTCGGCGATGCTGAATTTAAAACAGGTGCTCTTGAAGGTGATGAAACTGCATTTTCTCGCGAACCTATAGAAAAATCACTTTTGTAGAAAAAAATACTACGACACGAAAACAGTTCAAATTCTTGTTAAATTAATGGATCCAAGTAATGAATGTGAATGTGAAATGGAAATTACAAAAGATGAGAATGAAAAATATGAATAAATAATTTTCGGCAATGCTGAATTTAAAACAGGTGCTCTTGAAGGTGATGAAACTGCATATTCTCGAGAACCTATAGAAAAATCACTTTTGTAGAAAAAAATAAATATGTTGATTTTGATGAACTGGTTAAATGGTCAGGAAATTTCCAGATCGACAAGTTAGTATCAAAAGAACTTATACAAGCCATTATTACTACCCAATAGACAATGCAGAACAGTCTCTCAGCAAAATTTATTTTCAACAGCTAGGTGCGTTAATTGATCTAACGTGGCTACTATATTCACCTCAATCGGATCGAGTTTTTTTTTTCAAAATATTTTGCAATAAAAGATTTTTTTTTTTTCAAAATATTTTGCAATGAAAGATTTTTTTCAAAATATTTTGCAATGAAAGATTTTTTTTTCTTTTAAAACAAAGAAAGGATAAAATGATTGGAGCCAGATGACAATGATGATAAAGTGACACGAATGGCATACTGACCACTTTGATTGCTAACAGAAGATAGATTGAATTAAAATGGTGGCTTATAATGGACTAACTACTGATACTTTATCAAACAAATTATACTTGGATGAAGTGACACATTGGAATTACATGCTAAAGAGAATAATTTCAATTATTTTAATGTTGGCTTCTGAAAATATCCCATTTAGAAAACATTCAGATAAATTATTTACTAAAAAGAATGGAAACTTTTTAAAAAATATAGAATTATTTTTAAAATTTGATTCAGTGTTAGAAAAGGATGTTAAACGGTAACAGAAAACCCACACAAACCTCATTATTTCAGAAAAGAAACACAGCAAAAGGTAATTGCATTGAAAGTGCAGGTACCAAAGAACAGAATTCTGGACTGATCAAGGGTGCAAAGTATTATTGCATTATTATCGTCTGTACACCTGATATCAGTCAAAAAGTACAGACGTCAGTAATTGCATGTTGCATCCACATCGAAAAGGTAGATAATGGTCATAAAATAATGAAGAAATTAAAGAAATGTTTTTGGAAATAATTAATATAGTAGATACTACAGGTGAAAAAAATCACCAAAGAGATTTCATATTATCTCATTGATAACGGCTTATGTATTGAAAATGTTCATGGACAAGTGTACGATAGTGGAGCAAATATTTATGTGAGGTAAGAAAAATGGTGTACAGTCTGATATTATGAAGATTAACCGAAAAACATTTTTTGTTCCATGTGTATGCCACATCTTCAATTTAACCATTGTTGACACAGTAAAAGAAACTACAGAAATTATGAAATTTCTTTTTCAGTTATCCAAGCAATTTTTAAATTGTTTGATGATTGACAAAACGGTTGCACATTCTTTTATTCCGGCGTTGTAAAATAACGGTAAAAAATGTAAACATTTTTAGATGGGAAAGCGATTGTAATACGGTCAATGATTTAAACATCGGTTTAAAAGGAATTTATCCTGCACTGAAAGAAGTTGCTCGATTGAAATAAAATGCATTTACTCGTATAAAAGCTGAGTCAATTGAAAAAAAAAATAGTGAACAATTTTGAAATTATTTGTGAATTAGTCATCGGGCAAGATGTAATAATGGAAAACAATTGTTCCCTATGATGATGATTATTGTTGGGCTGAAATATTTGAATGCATAACGCATGAATTGAGATAGTTTTTGGGCCGTTCGTTCGTACCATTTGCGTTGTAAACAATTACCCAAAGGTTCTACATCCAGGAAGGCAGACATGAAATATCCAATGAACGAAGACATCTCAGCTGAAAGTTTTTTATTGATATATAGCAAGTATAAGATGTAAGAACGGGGTGGTCTCGGGTATTAGAGGCTTAGAACAGTTGTTGACAGAGCAAGAGCTAGGAGTGATCTGCCCTTTTTGGGCAGTACATTGTCTCGCCAAGATGCGATATTACACTGAGCCAACAAAACCGCAGACGCACAGAAGAATTTATGTACGTAAAGGATAATTAATATAATTGTTTTGGGAGGATGTAATGAAAAGGCTACCACATTTGGCGAAACCGTAACTTTTGTGAATTTTAGAGGACACAGGCGGGCAACCCGGTGGGAAAGGAATTTTAGTCAAAGGAAAAAGTTACTTTGTATCTGGGAAATTACATTACTTGCACAATTTGTTTATGAACAGAAAAAGGTTGGGCGCCCAAGCAACTGTCAATGAATTTCCGGAACACATATAATTACATCTGTTATAACCGCATTGGAATTAAAATAGATCTCTAACGTACATGCTGCATTTAATAAAGATAGTCTTTCATATGAGAAAAGGAAGTAACATTTGAGGTTTTAGAATAAGATATATTTTAGCGAAGAGAATATTAATTAATATATTGAAAATTAAGTTAGGAAGATAATAATTTAGAATAAAGATATGTATAAATGATTCTATATCATATACATAGTGGTCTCGGGTATTAGAGGCTTAGAACAGTTGTTGACAGAGCAAGAGCTAGGAGTGATCTGCCCTTTTTGGGCAGTACATTGTCTCGCCAAGATGCGATATTACACTGAGCCAACAAAACCGCAGACGCACAGAAGAATTTATGTACGTTAAGGATAATTAATATAATTGTTTTGGGAGGATGTAATGAAAAGGCTACCACATTTGGCGAAACCGTAACTTTTGTGAATTTTAGAGGACACAGGCGGGCAACCCGGTGGGAAAGGAATTTTAGTCAAAGGAAAAAGTTACTTTGTATCTGGGAGATTACATTACTTGCACAATTTGTTTATGAACAGAAAAAGGTTGGGCGCCCAAGCAACTGTCAATGAATTTCCGGAACACATATAATTACATCTGTTATAACCGCATTGGAATTAAAATAGATCTCTAACGTACATGCTGCATTTAATAAAGATAGTCTTTCATATGAGAAAAGGAAGTAACATTTGAGGTTTTAGAATAAGATATATTTTAGCGAAGATAATATTAATTAATATATTGAAAATTAAGTTAGGAAGATAATAATTTAGAATAAAGATATGTATAAATGATTCTATATCATATACATATTCTCCCCTTCGACAAAATGAAAAAAATGACGCTGGCTCAATGTACATCGGTACAAACTGTTATACGTACCTGCAAAAAGTTCAGTACGCAATTACACTTGGTGACCACCCAAAAGTACACAATAAAACAAAAATACAAATAAACATATAGAAATAAAAATATACAAGTACTTGTTTTCAAAATGTTGCACTTTCAGTATGTGTGCAAAGGTACCTAAAATGATTTTTTTTTTTTTTAAATCATACAAATGTTCTGTTTCATTTTTTTTTAAAACAGCTGCAGCATTTAAAAATACAGAACAATATCATAATTATCATTTCAATAATACTCATCATAATTGACGGAGGCCTATATATTTTTCATACATATGTATATACATGTATGTGTGCACAATTATCAAAATCTTCAATGCTAGCAATTCTCATAATGATGGTAACATACATATCTGCAGATTTCTTTGATTTTAAGCTAGCTTTACTTTAAAAAAGTATGTTTATCATAATAAACATTAATATAGCAATATAATATGACAACAGAAACTAGTTTAAATTGGAAAGTAAATATAAACAAATTCAAATGTAATATATATAAACAATAATTATGCATATATAGATAAAAGTTGAATATAAGCAAGTGTTTTCCTTTATTCAAGTGAAAATAACAATCTATTATGCAAAAATATGTTAAAAATAGAGTGACACTGTGCAAAGTATGAATACTGACAATGGGAAATAAAATTACGTGCAAAATTATGAATATTGCATAAAAGTATCATAAAAATTTGTAAACAACATGGCAAAAAACTGGTGCATATGAGCAAAAATTGGATTAAAAAATTTTTATAACATTTTTATCCATTAAATTGTAGTGTCCACAAATATGATTTTTTTATTTTTTTTTTATTTTATCTAAACGGTGTGGGATTTATAAATAATAAAAACATAGGAAAAATAATCATATAAACTGAAAAGTAAACACCGTAGGTAATTATGCGCTATCAAAAAGTACGTGTGTAAAATGTTGAAAAAGCAGTCCTATCGTTTACCATATGACTCATAGACATGTCATATGACAGGAATGCAAAAAGAAAATTTATCTATCTAGTATATCTATATTTTGTATGTGTGTAGTGTAGATTACTTCTGAAAAATGCATTTACCAGAATGACATTTACAAGACATATTTATAAAAATTAAATCCTATAAATTAAAGAAAATGTTTTTTGTAAATGTGTAAACATTGTACGTTGATGAGAGAACATGAAGTAAATGTGTGAAAGAAGTATTAAAATTTTCCTATACCATTATTCAAATTCAATCCAAAAACATTGAACTGATGAATTCCATGATGTGAAGTTAAATTGTTATGTAGGTAGTTTTTTTTTTTTTAAATACATGAAGTATATCATAATCATGGAAAGAGATACGATGAAAAAGTGTGAAAGAAAAAAATAAACATTGTGATAGAGAAAATAAATTTTTTGAATAAATGTCATGTCAACAATCTATTAAAATGATTGAAATTGAACCAATTTGTGAAGAGTCACAGTTCAAAAATGATGTAAACTATTAAATTTAAATGAACCGACGAGAGAGAGAGAACCATTGGAATTTTTGCATAAAATGAAAAAGAATGTGTCTAAAAATAGTTTAAAAAGGAAGAGTATATTGTAAAATAAAGAGAAAATAAATATTGCAAACAGTTTAGAGAACAAATGTAAACAATTGCATGTGTAACAGTGAATGAAAGACCACAATTTTATATTCAAAGCATTCTGCGAAAAAACATTGTAAAACTTTGTAGAAAAATATGCTATGTACCCCTTTGTACTGCAAAAATGCTCTGAAAAATTGTAGAAGGGAGTATCATCTACGAAAAGTCCATCAGCACTCAAAAGAAAGAACTTTGTAAGAAAATAAAACATTGTACGTTGAGCGCTAATAAATGACTTTCATGGAAGACACTGCGCGTAATATATAGATACCAGAAAAATGAGAATATTCTGGGAAAATGCAATCGTAAACATATAGAACTTGAGGAAATAGCAGAAAATTTTTAATTTTTTGAACCTTGTATCAAGTAAGATACCTGTAAAATGTAAACGTTGACAAGAGAAGATAAACCATATTTGTATTATCTACCAAGAAAACTGTTAAACACTAAAGATGAGCATAAATATTGAAATTTTAAACATTACCTGAATATGTGTCCTGACAAAATAATAAAAATGCGTCTTGTTACACATCGAAAACATGTAGGGGAATGTCAAGATTTCAGTGTACAATAGATAATAGAGCCAATTTTTTTAAAAAATACAATAAAATGCAAAAATTTTAAATATGAAACAGCAATAAAATAGTGTGTGTGTGTGTGTATACCCGACAAACTATTTGTGCCTAGGATGACGAGTACATAAGAATGTAGAATGTACGATGAAAGAAAATACTAGTTACTATACTAGTTTCGATGAACAACGTGAAATATGTAAATTACTTGAATACGATGAATTTTCAGAACACATTGAACAGAACATAATATAAATCGATGAGAGAGAAGTAAAAAGAAGGCGTACAATCTGAGTACTTGAAAAGTACAAAATATCACGACCAAAATAAAATTAAGGCGTGTGCAAAAATTTTAACAGCATAAAAATATATTGTACGAAGTGAGTAATACAATGTAAAATGGAGAACCTTTTCAGAATTGCAAAAAAATAGAACAAAAATTTTACGCCAGAAATTAAAATGACAAAATATGACATCAAAACTTTGAAAAGTGCAAGAAATATTTCACACATAACCACAGTGATTGGCCGGTCACCATGATTGAATGTGAAATAAACAAATTATCGTTCACTAACCCTGCAGAAATCAATCAACGAAAAGATGTACTTACACTTAAAGTGACTGTTAAAATTAAAAGTGTAATTTTAAATTATTCCATGAAAAAATATATATAAGCTCCTTGAATCGAGAATTGTACAACTGCATAAAATGTAAAGAAAAATTATAAATCTTGAACCTACATTTTAAAAACTAATTTGTGTAAAAATGTAACAAGACGTTGAAAAAAAAATCATATTCCAAGTATGTAAGTATGCTGAAAGACATATTCTACCTAAAAGTTAAAATTGCCTATGGAAATGATTAAAACATGAATGTCTTTCAGTCAACTAAATTATAATTTCAGAGCTGTACGAAGATGAGCATAACTAAGTAGAATGTTTAAAAAACTGGTGTAAATATTATAAAGTACATAATATTTTAGAAGTTAAGTAGATAGCACTATGACATGACCAGCAAATATATCTAAAAATTGTAATTAATATCTGTGGGAAAAAGAATAATCGTGTGTGCAGATAAAAAAACATCCATAAAAGTGACCAAAATATATAAAACTAAAATATACATGGCAACACTGATGTAATTCTTTTTACTTATTATTATTATTATTATTATTTTAAACCACGCCAGTATTCTTTTACACATATATCTGAACTCTTTAAAATATAAAGAAGTATTATAATTTCTTAGTTACTAGCTTGAGAACAAATATAATTTAAAATACTTTTGAAATACCAATTTACCTTTTCTTTTCCATCACCATAGATATCTCGACAGTGAAATTTTTTTTGGGGGAGAATCGAGATATTGAAAAATCTGAAAAGTACATACAGCAAGAGGGACAAGGCCTAGCAAATCACTATGAAAGAAATTATATAAATATTTATCCCATCACAGATTTTATAGAAATAATGGGCCAAAAATATAAACACAAAAATTTTAAAATAATTAAAGTTTTTATTTTTATTTTTTTTTACTTTTATTTTTTATTTATTTTTAAATATGAGAATGAGCATTACCACAAATTATAATATTTGTCAATTTCTCCTGAAACTGTTCCCGTGAATTGTTGCAATCTGAGAATATGCACTTTAAAACAGCATCAACTATATTGAAAAAAAAAACGACAGAATTTCTTGACGATATTTCGAAAGTTAAAATCTTTGCAGCGGATACTGATTCAACCGATGATTTCGCTTCTTAGGAGCACAAAAGAGGAGAACACTTTTTGATGACGAACCAGATAGCCTTGAGCACCATGATCAAAAAATGAAATTAAGAAAAAAAAACTTTCTTTATACATTATTTTCAACAGTAGTTACATCGATTAAAGAGCATTTTGAATTAATCACCAATACTCTAAAAAATTTTGGAATTTTTGTACAGTGTTAAAGAATGTGACAAAGCGGTCGACAAATGATTGAAAGAAAAATACAAAACACTAGAAGAGCATTAAGGGAAGCAGAAAGTAAAAATATTGAAACATAAGAACTTCAAACAAGTGTAAAATTGTTGTCTCGAAAATGCACCGATCTAACAGCAGGCAACGCAGCAGAGACTGTTTTGAGGTGGATTTATGACTACAAGCTTAAAGAACCTTTTCCATATCCTCTAATAGCACTGATAATTCTACTCAGATTACCCGTATCTTTTGCTAAAAAGGACTTTTTCTAAAATAAAAATTATTAAAAAGGATTTACGATCAAGCATGAGTCAAGAAAAATTAAATGGTTTAGCCATTCTTTCCATTGAAAACAACATTGCTAGTTCAGTTGACATTGACTAGTTAAGAGAAAAAAAATTGCAAAAACAAAACCCCGTCGAGTTTATTTGAAATAAAGTAAAAGCATTTGTTAATTTGTTAATAAATTTTATTTTCATAAGAATTGTTATTTTTGTAAAGAATATTCGTATTTTCTAATTTCGTATAAAGTAAATAAAATAATTTTTATTTAATTTGTTATTTAATTTATCGATTTGTCCAATTTTCTAACACTTGTTGAAATTTTTTTACATTTATCCATTTGTTCGGCCAAGCTATAATATTACATACTCCAATCGAAATTCAATATCAAAATGTTGTTGAAACTTGTAATAATAATTGATTTTTCTTAGTGTGAAAAAAGTATTTAAACTAAGTAAACTAGGATGTAACGCCTCCATTAAGTAATTGTTAAGGTTTTGACACATTAGTGTAAAAACAGGAGTAACTATTTCATTTTCCCGTATGATTTGTTAACCGTTAAAAGGCAACACAGAAACATCATACAGAAATGGGGGAATAAAAATCAAGAATTGAAATAAGAACACATACCTCTTTGAATAATATCCAGAAAAAGGAGAAGAAGAAAAAAATGAACAATATAAGATAAATCAAATTAGAAATAAAAGTGAATTAATGAAATATTTGTGGAACTGTAGCAGAATCGACGGGCCCAAATTACTACAGATTCCACAAAAATATATCTCTCTCTATATATATTCATATATAGATAGATACATTCATATATATATCCAGTACCTTAGTTTTCAATATTAATGTTTAAATACAAGGTAAGTATAAAATAATTTGGTTAAAATAATAGTTTATTATGCGCAGTTGTACAGCCAAAAATGAAAGTACAAATGATTATAAGATAGAGAATCTCACAAAATGTTTCGTTTTGAGAAATGTTCGATGTGGCTGTCCTTCGTTACTCTGCAAATGTCTCTTTTGTAAATAAGTTCCTCCCCTTTTGTTTGTGAGCATGTTCACGTCGCTCAAACCAAATGTAGTGCTAATTCGTGATTTCAATGGATTTTCGAGGCGGCGGACCATAAATCTGATCTCTAACAACCCCATACACAGAAATCTAGGACTGAAAGGACTGGTGATTTTCAGGGCCGTGGAATAACAACTCCGCGACCAATTTAAACGGAGATTTCAGGACTGAGGTAATAAGTATACCCTCAAACTTATTATACAATGCTAGTAAACTGCCATTGAACTGGTACCTTACATTTAATATTTCGTAAAATTTTCAGTTACGAAACTGTCCGATTAATTTGTATCATCTCTGTATAACGAGCGTGTATCCTATTGAATGTAACTAAAAATTTTCAATAAAGAAAACGTTAGAAAAGTAATTACTAGAATAAGAGATACAAAATAAATATATCATTTTAAATTGGTTAAGAGAATGATTCATTTAATTATAGATACAAAATATATGTCATTTTATTTGGTTAATTTCTAAAGTGCTTGGTTAAAGGTTAAGTAAATAAATTAACTTTAATTAACATTAATCTATCATGAAATCAATTTTTTTTCTTGCAAAATAAACATCACGCGGAATTACAGGAAGGAAGTATGATAGAAAAACACATTCCTCTAGCTCAGTGCCCTGTCATAAGTATACATTTTTTACAGCATCCTTTTCTTTTATTGATTTTCACAGAGTAGAAAACAACCGTCTACAACCTATCATAAGTTGAGGATTATTAACAAAATATAAAATGTTGAACTTGAGTATCGTTGCGTTTCATGGCTACAGTTTTGATTGGTTGGCGAAAAAAATACAGTTCTAAACGTATAACCTGAGGGTGAATAGAAGAAAAGTATTATTTTTTTATCAAGTGGAATTCTATCTCGTGAATAAAAAGTTGTTTTCAAGGGCTGCAATCACTCCTGATGAGTTTCACTTGGTAGTGAGCTCATCAAGGTAAGTGAAAAAAAAAAGTGCTTTTGTAATAGTGATGTTGTAAGAAGTAGTTATTCGGAGGTGAAATCTCAGGTCAATGATTTCAGCAGTCATCTTCAAGAATAAAACTGTGCTTTTTTTTTTTTTTTTTTTTTTTTTTTTTTTTTCCGGTAGATTAACACAATAGTTATTTTTTACGGATGTTTTCTTTTCAACTGTATCTCTTCGAATAAAAAAAGCTTCGTATGTAAATACAGATAAACTTTGTTAATACGAGAAGCAAGGGTGCTATTAAATTCCTCATATTAGCCTTCACTAGAAATACCCGTGAAGAAAATTAAAATCTTAAAAAAATTGCACACACATAATTTTATTTATTTCTACAATTAACTGTTCTAATTTCCCCAGTGTTAAAAGTAATTAATATCAATTACTTAATATAGCATATTCAGCCTTAATTTTATATGTGTCATTTTTTAGATATTAGAAAAAAAAAGCACCTACACGCAAAATCCTGGTATTTTCACATTAACATTTATTAAAAAAAATCGTGCATATTTCCCTAGAAAAATATGTGAGTATTAATTTTCAAAAAGAAACAATTTATCGATTACAAATTGACGGAGCTAGAGTGTACATTGATTTTAAAAATGCTAATATGAAAAAAAAATTAACTTGAAGTTTTTATTACTTTTTACTCCATTCACTTTAGATATCGATTTTCAACTAATAAAATATAATTTAATTGTGTATAAAGAATACTTTAAGCGGCAAAAACGAATTTTAAAATTTTGTACCGATCAAAGAGTGTAATGTAAAATAAATGACTGAATATGAATGAATTTGATTGTATGAATGAATGATTTCGTTATGCGTTGCTACTCAGAATTATCGTTTATTGTGAAACAGCATTAGTCAATGACAATATCAAGATATATTCTAATGGTCAATAACAGAATTTAACGTGCAAATTGTTCGTTTTAATCGTGCTCTTATCTTATTCGCCCTAGTATTAAGTGAGTTAGACTGTACTTTTAGTAAAAAAAGCTTTATTTTTTACAAAAGCTCACAGTTACCTTATAAGTTAAATATCAATAAATTCTGATTAATCATGTATAAGATCTAAGTGTACATCAGATCAGGGGAATGAAGTATTACGAAATTGACTTATTAGTATGTTCTAGAAAGCGCATTTAAATAGCAGAAACTAGTGTACTGTATTGTTTTTATACAACATATTATACTACTATGAATATTTAGTGTTATATGCTGCATAAATACAAGTATAACAGTAGCACTGATAAATCTGTTCATTGAATAAATTCAGGATAAAATTGAATTGGTAATTTCAAAAACTACACAAGTCTATTTTATTTATAATGTGTTTTTATGACTATGATATAGCTATAAATAGTTTACTTTTTTTTCACATTATAAAATTTTATTTTTAATCGTAGAGAGAGGGCTTAAATTAATAGTTAATAATAATTCATAACCATAACAAAGAATATTTTGTTTCTTTTTACTATTCCTGTGATGTAAAAGCGCATACAGATTTAAATTTTCCTCTTTTTTTTATTAAATATATTTTTCTTATTCATAACCATAATAATTTTTTCTTTATTAAATATCCTTTTCTTATTCATAACCATAACAATGGATAATCTGTTTCTTTTTCCTATCTCCGTGATGTGAAAGCGCATACAGATTTAAATTTTCCTCTTTTTCTTTATTAAATATAAGTTTTCTTTTTCTATGATTAATTTAAATTAAATTTTATGTTAAACACTATTTTTCCGATTTTTATTAAATAAATGAAATAATAAAGCCTTTTCTATCCTTAAACGCGATCCTTCCAATCTTTAGTCATCGCGCGTAATCAACTACATTTTCAACTAAAAATAACAAAAGAAATATTCGGCTACTGATACATCTGTGCCTCCTTTAGAGTTCGTTATAATTTGTAAACAGATTTGTCTATATCATATGTACTAAATGGTAGCTGTTCCTCCGTTATTTTGACTATCTGTGCGCTGCTCACAGAGTTCCTAAAATTGTTTAACAACCTACTGTTGGTGCCATTACAGTCTTCCAAATTTAACTATTTATGCCAATAAATTCAAAGGTCTACATACGAGGTAGAGTCACTAAATTCCCGGAATGGTCGCCTACATTCACGCAGATGTTCATTGGAGGGAAAATATCTTTTTTGGAGGTTGGCAGCACTGATAAGGAAAACACACAGGCATCTGGAATTCATTTCCGGTACTGTTGGCGTTAGCTGCAGATCATTTCTGACAAAGCGAATTTTTCATTCGTCGGATTTTGAAATGTCGTCGTTAGAGCAGCGTGCACACATCAAATTCTGCGTTTTGCTCGAGAAATCGCCTTCTGAGCAGCTCGAGAAGCTGAAGAAAGCATACGGAAACGATGACATAAGCGTTTTCGTAAAGGACAGCAAAAACATCACCAAGGAGGGAAAAATTTCGCTTGGACAAAAGCAGAGGGAAAATGATGTTGGAGATGTTTTTCGATTACGCGGACGTCATTCACTACAAATTTATTCCTGAAGGCCAAACTGTCAATAAAGTATTTTAGCTGGAGATCCTTAAATTCTACAAGATGCAATCAGGCGAAAACGACCTGAAAAATGGGCAACAAATGATTGGTTATTTTTACACGGCAATGCTCCACCACATCGCGCTCTGATTGTGAAAAATTACCTTGCCAGACACAATGTTACCACTCTGGAACACCCTCTTTATTCTCCTGACCTAGCACCAGCGGATTTTTACCTGTTTTCACAGCTGAAAATGAAATTGAAGGGACACAGTTTTATGGATTCAGATGAGATGACCGAAAATGCGACGAAGCTACTGAAAGACGTCTCAAAAAATGGATTCAAGGAGTGTTTTGAATAGTCATACGAACGCTGGATGAAGTGTGTGGATGCAGGAGGAAAGTACTTTGAAGGCCAATAAGGTAAAATTATTGTTTTATTTTTTAATAATTTATAATTGACCTATTCCAGGAACTTTTTGACCGTACCTTGTAGGTTAATATATAACGGACAAATTGTGGTTCATATGCTTTCGCCAAATTAGGTGCGACAATAAGTTAGAATGAAAAAATTGTGACAAATGATTTTTAACCATTCTCTCGCTGGCACTGGCGTCCAATTAACACGATACTTGGTTTGGGTCCCTCTCTGGTAATGTTCAAGGATTTGGTTGGATATCAAGTTTTTATTATAATATGTCTTTCTCCGAAAAATAAGTTGAATTGATTTTATTGTACTGCATTTTTATGCTAAATATTTCATACAGGTATCAAATACATCTACAAAGAACCCGGGTTTTAATAAAATAGATATAACTCCATTCATTGATGTGTAGAAGCTACATTACAAACAATATCAACACCATAATGACCAAATGTCATAATGAATTACATGCATCATCATACATGAATTTAAAGCATTTTACTTAGGACTGCGCACCGAAAATGAGTCCTTTCCCCTAAGTCTCAGAATTCTTGTTGCGCATATATGCTTGACATTTTTTTATTTTCCCAAACTTTAGAAAAAAAATCCTTATTAGTTCTGCAAAGAAACAAAACGAGAAACAAAATATACGTTTTCTGTTTGACATTTATTGAAATTAAAAGCAAACAATTACATGTTTAATTTTTTTTAATTAATCATTAAAGACCCGTAAATTATGTTACAGTTTTGAGATAAAATTTATTCGACAGTGATTTTTTTTGTTCTTTTCTGTGCTGTAAAGAGTGAATTTATGCTATATTTGGAAACAAAGAAGCGAAGTGAAAGAAAATACATAATGCAAAAATTCCTTAAAACTTATTTTAATAAAAATCTAAATCGAATTTTGAAAACATTTCTTTGAGGGGTTCTCGGGAACACCTTAGAGATCTTTATGCCCGATGTCACAGTGCTAGTCTTATCCATCACAGCGTGAGAGTCTACACAGACAGACAGACTCACAAACACTTTTGTTTTTATTAATATAGATTACATTGCAGAATAAAGTGCATATGTATTTAAATAGCACTAAAGTTTAAATTTCCTTGTTAAGTATAATACAACCATCGCTTGATAAATTAATTAAATATTGCTTATCAATACACAGATTAAAATACATATTAAAGAAGCGGTTCTCAAACTTTATTGTTATGGGATACAACTTAAAGTTTCAGGTTTTCTCGCGAACCAACCAATATGTGGAGCATCCAGAGCCAAAGAGGATCAAGTCCAAAAGTATAAAAAAAAATGTCTGTTGCGATAAATACTTGTTAATGGTGTATATTTTCAGAGCCATCGTGAACCAAGTCCCATTTCCACTGTGTCGTATTCATTTGATTGACCTTATGTTAAAAAACATTTAAGGCCAAAGTGGATCAAGTCCAGCAAATTCTGTTTAAAATTGAATTTCCACCTTAAATATTGTTTTTGAATTTTCAAATTATGACCCATATTTAAGTCTTCATAGTACTGTAAATACAATAAAAATAAATTATCCTCTAAATCACTTTAGTATTCAACTAGTGTTAATAAACTTTAACCTTGATCGTCTCAAAACTGTAATTTATGGATTTGATCCACTTTAGCTCTGAACACGTCATGTAGGTACAAGATATCGAGACTTATGTATTATCTGTCCTAAGAAAAAGATGAACTGTGGTACAAAACATATAGCCGAGAACAGTAAAGGATAATACTAATGTGAAAGTGGAGTTATCAAAACCTTTTATTACGTAAAAAATTACGCTTAATAAAGAATGTATTAGAAAAATTACAGTTAAAAAAATTAATGCGATATATGGCATTGTTTTGTACCAATAATAGAGACTGTCTCGGGATTGGATTTTTTACTTTCTTATATCTTTACAAGAAGAAGTTATTGGATTCGTGAAAAATTTCGACGGATTTATAGGTTCTAGAATGTTCTGACACGATTTGGTTGTTTTTAGAAAATGTCTCTGTGCTTGTCTGTCTGTATGTGACACAAATTTTGTAGGCGCTCTATCTCAAGAACTAATTCTAAGAATTTCATCAAACTTTCAGAATTTACACGATTTTAATAATAGCCATAGCTAAAGAACTACTGAATAGAATTTAATAAAACTTTAGATGCAGTTACACCTTGACATAAATTGGTGCTGATTAGGTTTTGGTGTAAATCGCCCAACAGGAGGCACTGCTATGCTGCATTTTTTTACGATTTCCATGATAGCTATATCTCAAGCAGTAATGCAAGGAATTTCATCAAACTTCAGATTCAGTTAGACGTTAATAATACGTCAAGATCTAATGCAAGAAATTTCATTCAACTTTATATTCTGTTAGGACTTAACATATAAATAGATCCTTATTAGATTTGGGTGTATACCGTCCAACATGTGTCACTGCTATGTTCTGTTTTTCAAGATTCCCTTGGTTGATATATTTCAAGAAAGAATACATTGTCATTTCAAGAAGGAATACAATTCGGATGCAGACGATTTTATTTACTAATATATATTTACTAATATATATTTTATATAAGAAAGTTTTGTGATGGTCACAACATACTAGTTTAATTTTAGTCTCAAGATACCTCTATTCTATACGTTACTTTAATGTTGTAGCACATTGATTTATTATATTACTCGGGGGCTCAGCCCCCTACTCGCTAACGCTCGCAAGCCCCCGTGAATTGCGAAGCAATTAAACATTACGATTGCTATGCGGTCCCAAGCAATTCTAGCCGGAATAAGTACTACCGTAAATCATTTTAACATATGAAATTGACAATTTTTCTTAATGTAAAAAAAGTAATTGAAAACTTCGTTGAAAAAACAATTAAAAATGCATTTATACTGGTGCTACCAATGGGCATAAATCATTTAAATACTATGAAAAAAAGGATCTTGGAAACACAATTAATTTAAAACTAATTGCACCTATAATATTGTACAGCCCGGCTTAAATTTAAAAAAAAAGTGATAGGAAGATAGTTTATATATATCATCAATCATTGTTTAAATTTCGTTCGACATTTTACTGTTCCAATTGATTACTGATTTTTGCAAAATAAATTATTTTTTACTTCACCGAGACAGCAACAGATGGCAGCAGGTGCAATCGAGACAGTTGATATTTTTATTCTCTCCGAGTGAAATTTGTAATAAATTCTAAATAAGAGTTGAGAATTCATTTGAAATCAACGATATTACTCATACTTAAAATGAGGAATCATCTCAAACGCTTTGGATTACGTACATGTTATTTTATTTTTATAACTGCTAGTTTGAGTTTCACTGCTCTCACAATGGCCACCATATTGGAGGCGGATCTGATCTTACCAAATCTAGTCCGTTCATTGGGCTGAGCTCTGGAATCTACGGTTGTTGCCAAACTATAAGCTAGAAATTCAGCCTTATTTCCGCGTCACGTAAGAGACGCGTAAGAGTAATACTTAAGAGATCACGTAAGAGTAATATATATATAGATTGTAGCAGATAAAAATTAATTATGAAATTTTGGAGACTTATTCACAAACTATAGGTCGAAACGCACTGTGGTACATAATTTGGGAATTAATGCGTAAAGGTTTTTAAATCTATACTAATATTGTGAAGAAGTAACGTTTGTTTGTAGGAGTGTTTGTATCTCTGGAACTACCAAGCCGATTTAAAAAATAATGGTTGAAAAATGCTGCTGACCATCTCTGCTCAGACATAGAATATATTTTATGTCGGTACAACAACTCTCAAGGGGTGCAGGAGCAAAAAACGTTTTCAAATTGCGATTTCTGTGATAAAGTTGGGCCTGGAAACTTGAAATTTCGCGGTTACTTTTAGGATGTAAATATTAGTAAGAAACGGTTTCAGAAAGTTCGAAATTTAAAAGGGTGAAATGAGTGGAAAACGTTCTTAAAATGTTCTAAATTACAATTTATTTGGGACTGCTAGAGCTGGAAACTTGACATTTGGCATGGTAGTTACTTTTAAGATGTAAATGTCCCCAAAGAACGGTTTCTAAAAAAAAAATTCGAATTTTAAAAGGGTGAAATGAGCGGAAAATGTTCTAAAAATGTTCTATATTTCTGTTAATTTGGAACTATTAAGACTAGAAACTTGAAACTTGACAGGCCTATTACTTCTAAGACGCAAATACTCGCAGCAAAACAATTTCTGTAAATTCGAAATGTAAAAGGATAGAGGAACAAAAAAGCGTCTAAAATTGCAATTTTTGCGATACTGTTGGAGATAAAAACTTGAAATTTCGC
The DNA here is from genome assembly GCA_963931845.1 of Maratus michaelseni. Lineage (NCBI taxonomy): Eukaryota > Metazoa > Arthropoda > Arachnida > Araneae > Salticidae > Maratus > Maratus michaelseni. The sequence continues at coordinate 176,571,995 of OZ007589.1, read as the reverse complement.
ATGGTTGTTACTTTGTAGTCACTTTCCAACACGTTCAGAATACTTTAACAAAACTTCACCGTTTAATAAAGTGAAATATAATGTCCAAGTAATGGGAAAATGCATAACACATTTGAAAACACAATTTCAGGAATTACCATCAATAGTGGGGAAGATATTCGAATCCTTTTGTATTCGAATAGTGGGGAAATAGTGGGGAAGATATTCGAATCCTTTTGTATTCGAATCCTTCACTATGAAGAGTTTCTAAAATAATCGAAATTTAAAAAGTTCAAATTATCAAAAAAGTTCTAAAAACGTTTTAAATTACGAGTTATTTGGAATTTTTAAGGCTCAAACTTGAAATGATAAATATATTGTATAATAAAACTAGATCCCCCCCCCCAACCAATCGAATGACCTCATGGAATTTAAATGGCACACAGTGGGTTACGACGCAGCTAGTATGCAATATTGTAATGGGAAAATGCGTAACATATTTGAAAACACAATTTCAGGAATTACCATCAATAGTGGGGAAGATATTCGAATCCTTTTGTATTCGAATCCTTCACTATGAAGAGTTTCTAAAATAATCGAAATTTAAAAAGTTCAAATTATCAAAAAAGTTCTAAAAACGTTTTAAATGACGAGTTATTTGGAATTCTTAAGGCTCAAACATGAAATGATAAATATATTGTAAAATAAAACTAGACCCCCCCCCCCCCCCCAACCAATCGAATGACCTCATGGAATTTAAATGGCACACAGTGGGTTACGACGCAGCTAGTATGCAATATTGTTCATATAACTAAACAAGAACAAAAAATTATGTGTCAAGTAAAGATTATGAAACACTTTTCAACACGTTCAGAATACTTTAACAAAACTTCACCGTTTAATAAGGTGAAATATAATGTCCAAGTAATGGGAAAATGCATAACACATTTGAAAACACAATTTCAGGAATTACCATCAATAGTGGGGAAGATATTCGAATCCTTTTGTGCAACTCTGTACATGATCTATACATTTTGATAAATATTGCTAAAATTTAGTTCTGTTAGGAACATATAGCACAGTAACGCACTGTAAATCCCCCTTCAGCATTTTCCGTCAATAAACAGGAATATATTGGAGATCTTTTGTGCTGCCCTCTGTATTTCATCTATAGAATTTATACACACCAAGTAATAGGCAAAAAATTAGTTTAATTTAAAAACGTTTTGTGTTTCTCTGTAAATGAACGATGAATGCCATGCATATCACATTCTATAGTAATCCTCTAGTAGTGCACCTCAGTTTATATATCAGTTTAAATATATTTGAAATAGTGTAATATCATTAAAATTCACCACAAACGATTTTTCCCCATAGGCCGTAATGTAACGGAATTCTTTTGAGTGTCCCTGTAAACGAACTATAAACGCTACGTACTTAATTTTCATTACTGAAAATGCCATAGTAAATCTCATTAACATATATCAATTGCATGGCAATCCTAGTATATTTACGCGAGTTAGAGCACGGACAGACATACAGACATACAGACCAACAAACCGAATTCATAAACACTTTTCAGATATGTTGGAAAGTGTTAAACATGATATTAAAATGCTTCAAAGCATCGTCTACACTGCAAAAAAAAAAAAAAAATGTTGATTTTACAGTATAATACTGACACCCCAGCTGCCAGTATTATACCGTAAAATTAACAGTAATAAACAGTAAAATAAGCAGTAATACGCTGCCGTGCATGCTAGTATTATACCGTAAAATTAACAGTAATAAACAGTAAAATACGCTACCTCGCATGCGCGACCCTGTCCCTGCATCACGCATGCGCGACAGCGTGTTACTGCTTATTTTACTGTTTATTACTGTTATTTTTACGGTATAATACTGGCATGCACGGCAGCGTATTACTGCTTATTTTACGGTATAATACTGGCAGCTGGGGTGCCAGTATTATGCTGTAAAATCGACATTTTTTTTTGCAGTGTAACAATTAAACTTGTAGAGAATACCAGCCTTAACAAATAAGAAAACAGCCTTTTCCCTATTCTTATAATTCAGCTTTCAAGTCTGCATACCAGAATATTTCGCGACTGATATATTATATTCTCGATAAAGAAAAAAGAAAATCTAATGCAATTTTTATTTTCTTAATAAGAATATGCTCCCACCGAAAATAGAAAGCTTTTAAGAGAAGTTGGAACGAGAACTACTCTGAGTTCTATTTACTTACGTTTCAGAACTTCGCAAATTTTCTTGGACATTGGCTGTTTCGTTTCTATGGTAACACAGATATATTGACTTGCTTGAAATATTTCGACAGTATATTGATTCCGCACTATAAACCATTTTCTTTGTATTAGAAAGTAGATTTCTCAAATCTGTCATAAAAGTTTCATATTAACGTCTTTATTTATCCGATAATTTTTTTTTTTTCGAATACGCTCCACGAATTATTATTATTTTTTGAACACCCATAGTCAACTAATGTGTTAAGTATTGATTGCAGTACTCTCAATGACAATACTTACGCTTAAGTGGCACTTAAAAATGCAGGCACTTTATTCACAACGCTATTAAATAAAAGCAAAAATATTTCTTAATAACACAATAAAAATTAAGAAATGCGCAATTATTTGCATATCACGCGAGTTTGTTCAACATTTTATTGCTCAAAGTTATTATTGCCTAATAAAAAAAGCAAGAATGGAAAATCATGTGTAACTTAAATATATTGATACACTTTTGAATCTTAATACATTTGAATTCTTATGTATGCCACTATAAAAATAAATAAATAAATAAATAATAATAATAATATAAAAAATATGAATGCCACACGTACCATTTTCAATAAGAAATATGATCTAATCTACACGAATTTCATACTTTAATTTTATGGCTTTTGGAGTATTTTAACAAAAGTTAGAGCGCATGAGGACATACATGCAGACATGAAAACAAATCTTTCCGGCTTGTACCAATAGGAAAAGCTAGCTTTTATATTCCTTGTTTTTAAAATTTCAGTTAATTTTACTCAAACACTCGAAATGCGTGACACCGGATTATAGAAGATTTTATCCCAGTTTTCGTCAATACTGCATTGAATGATAATTTCGCCAAATAAGTCAGCTATATCCAAGTTGGCTTCATTTATGGTGATTTATTTTTAGTTGACAAATTTGGCAATATTTCACGAAGTATCGCCAAGCTTGGCAAGAATGTGACGCTGGCGGATATCGCTATATAGTTTTAAACGTATGAGAGTAAAAACAATGGTTACAACAATTAACTCGGGGGCAGTCGCATGGGGTATGACATACCCCAGGGTGCGTACGTTTTTACAATTGCCACAACTATTTTTCGAAAAGTAATCTATAATTTACATTATCATAGAGTTTGTAACAATTGTCTCAGACTAAATAAAGTGACGATTATTAATTGTATTTATTGGTGACAATGTAAAAATCATTCATAATCTGGGTATGCGCGACTTCTCCCGAGTTAAAGTAAATTTGCGAGTAACTATGTTTTCTAGAGCTCATAAATTAAACCTAATTATGGAAAAATCAGCCACCCTAGAATTTCAAACTGCTATATCTCAGCCATTTTTTAAAATAGAGGCAAAACAAAAAAAGGTTTCTGAGGGTCATGTACAGTGAAAATACGCCGAAAATTTCCGGAATTGCTTTCCTCCGGACGGCTGCAATAGGTAGCTTTTTTACTTTCTGTATTGAAAGTCACCTAATAGTAAGCAGTAGTGATGGGCATAACGATTATTTTGATTATTCGAATGAATCATTTGGGCTTGCGCAGAAGCATATCTGTCAAACTTCAAATTTTTTTAAATTTCAGTTAGTACCAGAAATTTTGAAAAAAAAAAGAAGTTTCTGATTTTAATTAGAATTAGATTAGACACCAGATAAAAATGAAAAATGTGTTTCGTATGCCCGAATGATTCATTCGAATACTCGAAATAATCGTTATCCCCATCACTAGTAAGCAGAGGATCAACTCACAGCGAAGCCGCTTCCCACATCCGCTTTTAAAATTGCATACAATAATTTAGTCATGTTTGAGATATTATAACATCGTTAGAATGCATATCATACAATTACCATCCTTAAACCGTAAAGTATCTGATTTCTATTTCGAAGTGCTGTAAAAGAAGTACAAATGCTTCGATCACTAGTTATCAATAGTAAAGAGTGCAGCGCAGTAGTATAAATAAATGTTGTGGTATCTAAGTTTTTTTTCCTCCCTTTTTTTTCACGGATGTTGATATACGGACAGACAGACAACGCGAAATCATGTACACTTTTCAACACTGCTGTATATAAGCTAATATCACTTACAAATATTAATTCGAATTATTAGATAACTTGTCAAAACAACAACAACAAAAAAAACAAAACATTGCAAAATTATTTATCGGTTTACAAAGATATCTGTACTAAATTTTGTTTTGTTTTGTTACGAAAATTGGAATACGAGTAGACAGACAGATCAGACATCCTGTGTACACGTTCAAAGATGTATTTTACTTAATATCTCATAAAATATTTATACAAACTATTAGATAACTTGAAAAATCAGAATTTACTTATCCTTTCACTAAGATATTTATATTATCGTTGATGATAATAGAATAAGTTAAGTAAGTAAAGAGTACATTAAGAGTGCACCTAGAAGTGTGAAAATGTCACTAATGCAGGCTAATGTTAAACAAATGGCAGCGTTCATTTTCTCGTTTGCATTTAAAGATTTTTAAATTTTTTTTTCTCATAGGTTATCTGAAGTCGATGTCTAACAGGGTGCTTTCATACTTTAGCACCCCCCCCCTCCCTCTTTTGAGGACACCTTTACTTTCGAAACCGGTTCAAAAAGTTGAAAGTTGGCCAAAAATTTGTTTGGGATTTTTAAAGTACATCATTTTTACACAAAGTTCCGAAAATATCTCGAACTAATGCTTAACAACATAAATAAATTGGAAGTATTAAATTGTAGTTCTTTTTAAATTATTATTCCTAAACTGTGATACTGATAAAGAGTTATCATGACATTATTATTGTTATTATTATACATTGTTTTTTAATATAAAAATTTAAAAAGAAAAAAGAAAAGGTTTTTTTTCTTATTTATGTTCGTCAAAAGTAAAAAAATTCAAAAATGAATTTCTGATGGGACGTACTTTTATAACTGTCCGTAATAAAAGTTTTGTAATATGAGATTGCTAACGGTAAAAAGTACGTGTCCACGAAACCAAATTTCTTCAATTTTATAAACACCCATAAATTCGGCAAATGCAAGAACATATAATTTTATAACATTTTTCTAAGTCACGAAAACCTTGGTATAGTACTTTTTTTTATTGATGTTGTTGAAGTAATAAATAATAGAAATCAATCTCATTTGTTTTATTTTTCGATGTATATAATAAATAAATATACATATGATAAAACTTTTTGAAAATAAAATGACTATTAAATCACAAGATAAAATCGTAACTATAGAAATTAACTAATTATTAAAATATAAGTTAGAAAATAACATCAATTCAATATTGCTAAATGCACTGATAAATAAAAAAGGAGGAAGGAAAAATAAAAATCGAAAAATAGTAGGAAAGAACAATGCAATTAAGAAAATAGAAACTTATATTTTGTAATGCGTTACTAAGGGCAATATTCCGCATTATAAGGTAATCACAATTCAAATTGCCCGATCAACTGCGACAACACATATGAAAATAATAGAAATTAAGAATGGATGTATTATTATTATTATTATTATTATTATTATTATTATTATTATTATTATTATTATTAAATTGCTCTTATTTTAAATATTCTTTAAAACACTTCTTTTGTAGATAGATATATTGCAAAGGGAAAGTCACCTCCAAATAGAATCTGAGAATGTTTGTTGGAATTAAGTTTCGATGCGTTACTTTTATTTGCTGCATTTTATGGTAGATATTTCTTAATTCTTTATAATCTTACACACTAATAGAGATTTACTGCTATAGTATAAGTTAAGCAGTGTGGAAGACATTATCAAAGAACACTGCATTGATTTTCTTACCTATAAATTATTTTAAACCTTTTTACTACCCTTTATAGAGTGCGCATAACAAGATCGCTTATTATGCGCAATATTATATTCCTCGTTAAACGAATTCCCATCAACGCAGGAGAAATATTTTGTTAATTATTTTATACTAATTACTTCATTAATGCAATGGAGAATTTTTAAATATTTATTTGGCGCGTTTATTTCAAATATTTCATTCGTAAGAAGCATTTTAAAATGTAAAGTATCACTGAAACATCAAAGTTTTCTATTCTTTTATCAGGCAGAACTGTAATTCTTTAAAAAAATCGGTCAAGTGCCAGTTTTAATCGTGCAAAAAATAATCCCGAGCAATAGCATGATGCTTGCAGGCATGATTATTGAAGAGAGTTGTAAAAATCCTTTTTTTCTCTTTGTCCTTTTATATATATAATCAAAAAGTGTTTTCATTATAAATGAATTACATATTGAGTTATAAGCGATTGCTGGCTCAAAATTACTGACTTGTAATGTCGTGGAATTATTCTATGAATTATTTTTCAACAATTGAAATCAATTAGAATGAAAAAAGTTGACTATTTATTACTATGATTCGCTTTAACTAAAGCAAAAATTTTCTACAAAGTTTAAACTTGGCATTATGCCAAGTCCGCTTCGAAAGGAGGTTGTAAAGTTGCATCCCGCCTTGGTCCGTGCAGCGATTTTCTAGATATGTTTTTAATTAATATTCCGGCTAATCACCGACATTTTTTTTTGAAAATCATTATTAACAATCCATGGATGATTCCACGGATTAATGGATGATTCCATGGATGATTCCACGGATAAGGTACTTCGAACGCACCTTAACTCTCTCGCTGAGCGGCCGCAAAGTAAAGTTTGTGTGTAACGGAAAAATGCGCTCAAAAACTATGTGATCTAGGATAATCGCTATAGTTTTACTGCAAGGTTTAAATAAACTCTTACTATTCCTAATTTTAGTTTCAGTAGACTCAGAAATAGTGAGGGGGAACATATTTTTGCAGTACATTTTAGACGATATCTCAGAAAGTATCATACCTAAAAGTAAAACAAATATATTTTTGAGTTCGGGTTACAAGATCTTTCGAACAATGCCTCACACGGTATACATTTTTTTTTTTTTTTTGTAAAATAATCCCGAGCAATAGCATGATGCTTGCAGGCATGATTATTGAAGAGAGTTGTAAAAATCCTTTTTTTCTCTTTGTCCTTTTATATATATAATCAAAAAGTGTTTTCATTATAAATGAATTACATATTGAGTTATAAGCGATTGCTGGCTCAAAATTACTGACTTGTAATTTACCCACGACAGATTTTATCAAATTTGTACAAAGGATTTTTTCTTCCAACGATGTGTAAAATATTTTTTTTTTCTTCAAGTAACTTAATTCAAGTTTTTTAAGTCAACTTGTTTAAAGTAACTTAAATTAACTTTATTCATCAAATGTACATTTTAAAATAATAAAATCAGAATTATTTGACTGATTTCGACCGGAAAATAAGAAAAAAATTGTTTTCCTGTTTCTCTATTTCGTCAATTCTCCCCTCATCAGATATAAATTTTGGAGTACTCAACTATCCAGACATTTGAAGCATTCAGCAATCAGCATTTTCCGAACCTGCTGGTTAATTCAGTCTTTACAGTATTTTCTTTTTTTCAGAGATATATAATTTTGTTAAGTTTCATTAGAAAACTTGGTTTATATGTGTTAAATGTTAGTGTGTTCTTAGTTTATATGTTAGTATAATTATGCACTATTCTAAACTATGTAGCTAATAATTCTAACCTCTGCTTGTCATTCTTTTTTTCTTTTTTCTTTTTTTTTTTAATTCATAGAAAACTTTTGTGTTTTTTGAAAAACAATGGTGGGGGAGGGGGTGGAGGGGTTGAAGATAAATATTTTTTTTTACTGTCGACTAGAAATTTTTGCTGGCTACCAGATTTTATCAAATTTGTAAAGCCCTGTATATATATATATATATCAACATTTGAACGGAGGGTGGTTTTGGCGTCTGGGGACCATGATCGGTGAAAATATACCGAAATTTTCCGGAATTACTTTCCTTCGAACGGCTGCAATAGGTAGCTTTTTACTTTTTGTATTGAAAGCTACCTAAAAAGACAAAGGTTCCTTAATCTACGAAAATATAATATTACCACGTTATACAATTACCTCTTCCGAGTTACCCACGATTCTGAAAAGCGTCTTATATCCCCAGAAACCAATACATTTTCAAGAGTTAAAGAAACATTTATAAAAACGAAGTCCTTTACTGCCACCGATTTTCGGAAATGTTTTTGAGTAGTTGTTATAGTGTATTTATTAGTTTTCTCGAATAGGAATATTGGTTTGTAGGATGATACAAATTCTCAATTAAACATTCAGCCGCATAACTGAATTTATACATTAAGTAGTAAAAAAAAAAAAAAAAAAATATTAATTTTAATGTTAATGTTAATGCTATTAATTTATCATGTTTGTCTGCAAAACATTCTTGTGGAACATGAGAATGTTTACTTGAGAATTGATGGTATCCGAAATATCTACATTCCAGGTTGAGAAAATTGTTTAATACACTACAAAAACTACTCGGAAACCTTTCTGAAATTCAGTGGCAGCAAAAGAAACATTGTTTTTATAAATGCTTTTTTAAATCTGGGAAATATACCAGTTTCCGAGCTTTCTAAAGATAAAGAACGCTTTTCGGAATCATGGGTAACTTGGAAGAGGTTATTGTATTTTTTCGTTTGTGGTTGTATTATATTTTTCTAGATTAAGAAACATTTGTCTTTTTTTACAGTGTGTAGATAAACATTGATTTTTGACCCTCTCCCCTATAAAGTCATTTTTATTATTTTCTCAAAGATGTTTTGATTGTTTTAATATTACTTAGTATGCATATTTACCGTCTCTATGACGGAGTCTTAACCAGCCGACAATGTCATAAAAAAATAATAAATCTAATATAGATGATATTACTATTGAAAAATATTAAGTTTAGAGGGGGTTCAAAACACCCTGTCCCCATATGTTTAAGGCCCTGCTCTATGATTGATTTTTGTTTGAAGATCGTTTAAATGCGTTTATTACAAGATCAGAAAAAGGTTTATTTAACAAATTTTATTTCAACGACACCAATATGATTTTTTTCAGCAGAAACGCCCATGACTCCATCGTAGTTTTTATATATATTTTACTTTATTATTCATATATTATATTAACATATGTAAAAACTACGTTTTAAAAGCGTTTTATATCGAAAAAAAAAATCAAATTGATATAAATCCGTTGAAAGTAGCTGAATAAACGTATGCTTCTGATTTTGTAAAAGGCTTTTAAACAATATTTCCAAACAAAAATCAACCTGAAAGGCAGTAGAAGAAAAGCATACTTATATTAAAACCAGGGACTTAGTTACCGTGGAGCAATTGAAGCAAACTGCTCCAGGCATACTTATCATAAGGCACAAAATTGGAAAGAGCAAAATAAAGATTTATAAAAATATTTTTATAAATATTTTGAAGCTTCCGTAATATTTAAAACTTCTAGAAATCGATTTCTATTAAAAATTTTTACAGGTTACAATGCACATTTTTTTCCGAATATTAATTTCATAATTTGTATATTAATAAACACGGCCAACGTAACGAGGATATGGTTTGTTGTACAGAGTGGATAGAATTAAAACACCCCTACTCCGACCTCTCTATTTATTGAGCTACTCAGTGTATAAGCTTTAAATTTTGAACACATACTAACTATTCAAGACATGAGAAACTGATTATGCGAAAAAAATAGTTCTAGAAATCACCGATAGATGGCGCTGTACAACTGGGCATATTTTGAAAAGACACAAAAACACATTTTATGTGAACGTACCAAACATTCATGTGACAAGGACCTTATCGACGCAGGGAATGCTGCTCAAAATGGTTCCCTTCTTGACGATGTAAAATCTGCAGTCTGTGGTCAGCTTGTTCAACTGCGGATTGTAACTGGTCAACTGAGATGCTTCTCACATGTAGATTGATACCTTCTTTCTAGTCTGCCAAGGTTACCTGACGCCCTCGATAAACAAGATTTTTTAAGTGTCCCCACAACCAAAAATTACACGGATTAAGATCCAGAGAACGAGATGGCCATGTTATGAGAAACGCACGACTGATTACTACTCTGCTATTAGTGAAACGCTGCCGAAGAAACTGCTGCACGCAGAGTGTGGGGTGTACATAGAGTTCAATGCGTGGGGCTTGCATAAAGATAATTGAGTCAAGATATTGCCGCTTTTGCCAAATGAGGTACAACAAACGCTTCAAACATCATTTTGAACCTGTTGGCCATTGTGAATAGCCTGTTCGAAAAGGAAAGATCGAAGAATGAATGTGGCTGCGAATCCACACCAGACTTTCGATGAGTGGAGTGGAATCTCTTGGAAGGTACTGGGGTTTTCAGTTTCCCAAATGCTACAATTAATATTCTATTGAGGTGGAAATGGGCCTCATCGCTCCACAGAATCTGCCATGGGCATGATGCATCCACTTCAACTCTTCAACTTATCTTTTTTTTTACATTTTCGTTGTACAGTGCCATCTATCGGTATTTCTGTAATTTGTTTTCGCCTAATCCGTTTCTCCATGTCTTTAATAGTATGTTCAGAAAATCTGAAGTCTTTATGCTGAGTAGTTCGATATATAGGGAGGTCAGAGTAGGGGTGTTTTAATTCTGGCCACCCGGTATATCGTAAAGAATCTATATAAACACATCCGCAACCACCGGGTTTCAATCCTATTGAGAATTTGTTGCATATTTTGGATGTACAAGTTAGAAAAAAAAATTTCCAAGCAAAGGTGGTCTTAGCAAACTCATACGAAGAATGGCCAAAAACCAATGTAGAAAAATGTAAAAATTAGTACTCGAATTAATATTAAGACGATTAGAGGCTGTTATAGATGCAAAGAGTATACATTACAAGTATTAGCAATGTGTGTTTGTTTTGAATATTTTCTATTTTTGTGTTATCATTACTAGAGTGAAAATCCTTTTTTAGTCGTTACAAATGTTTATTTCTTTATATTTTTTATATATAAATATCAAGTAAGATATTAAATATGTTTATTTGTTTTGTAAATATGTTCTACATTCTTCGTTCGCAATCCCTGCTGTTTTTTTTTTATGCCTGGTGAATGTAAAATAACAAGATGTGCTATGTGCAAATACTTTTCATGGCCACTGTAAGTTGTAATTAAATATATATATATATATATATATATATATATATATCGGTTCATCTGTTGCCGAAATATTTTGGATACCGATTTAAAAAAGAAAAGTCCTTCCGGCCTGTACCGGGAGGAAAAGGTAGCTTTCTTATATCTTCGTTTTAAAATTTTAGCTAATGTTACACGAAAACAGCAAGTTAAAATGCAAAGAAACGGTTACAAAAGATTCGTTAATACTGAATTTGAATAAGAAATTCGCCAAATTATTGAGCAATAGCCAAACTGGCTTCATTTATGAAGACTTATTTTGGTCGCCAAATTTGGCGATATTTCGCCAAATGTCACCAAGTTTGGAGAGAATTTGCCGCTAACGGATATGAATATATAGTTTTATGCGTATGATTGGGAAAATTATTACAACAATGGAAATTTTTGTAATGTGCTGTCTTGTTTCAAAATGTCAGTCACCCTAGAATTTCAAACTGCTCTATCTCAGCCATTTTTTAAGATAGAGGTAAACCAAAAAATGTTCTGAAATCCTCGTATCAAGGCCTAACACTTAATTAAAAAATAAATTTGAATTTTTAACTTTTTTGTATATTTATTTTAGTTTTAAATTTTTAAGTGCCCGCCATCTTGAAACAAAATAGCTGACCAAGCTGGCCAACGAACTCGGTCGAGACATTGGTGAGCTTAATACACACAATTAGTTTCATAAAAATTGATTTATAAATACGAGCGTTATCGTATGACATAGGTCAGATATATATATATATATATATATATATATATATATATATATATATATATATATATATATATATATATATATATGGATATATCTATATATATAAATCAACATTTGAAAGGAGGGTGGTTTTGGGGTCTGGGGGTCATGATCGGTGAAAATATATCGAAATTTTCCGGAACTGCTGTCCTCCGAACGGCTGCAATAGGTAGCTTTATACTTTTTTGTATTGAAAGCTACCTAATATTATTTCGAGAAAATTGCGTTTTTAACATACTTTTAATGATTGTTTACATTGAAAACAATTAGCATATTTTTAACCATGACTAACTTAATTATAGAAATTTTTTTTTTTTCAAGATTTAACAGTTTTATACTGTTTTAAAATGCACATCAAATAATTATCCTCCATAGACCGTAATGTATACGAATTCTTTTGCTCGTGAATGTTTTGCATTGGCAATAGAGAACATGTTACAGTAAACCGCTATAAGAGATATAAGTTTTGTTTTTGTGTAAAATAGATCAACACAATTAAAATGCACATCAAACAATTATCGCCCCAGACCGTAAAGTATTTGAATTTTTTTGTGTGTCCCTGAAAAAAAAAAGATATTCAATGTTATACACACCTTTTTCAATAGGGCATATTCTATAATGATCCTTAATAACATATTTAAAATTCATAACAATCCATGCATATTTACTTGAGCATTTTTTAAAGATGCTTGATACATACGAATGCAGATGTCAAAGCCCTATTTCCTTTGATCAGGCGGCAGTATAACTTTTAACACCGATCTTGAAAAACCAAGCAATGCCGCAAAAAAATCTTTTAAATTAATTCTTCAGCTATATCCCGGTGGTCAGAAAAATCCTTTCAAATAATTTAACATAGTTCAAGCACTTTAGTTTTGTAAATAAATACAAGATGTCGTATTACTATTAAAGATTATTACTATCAAAAGAAATTGCTATTTAAAGAGTAACACTTCTTCCTAAATAAAAATTCAGATACAGGAAATGCTGGAGGAAAGGGCGGGGGGTGAGTGGTCGGTAAGCTTTGAAGTAGTTTGTATTTGATCTGCAAGCGAAAGAAAAAAAGATGAGAAAAAGCAATAATTTATTTTAAACATGCTTTTGTTTTCAAAAGAGGGAATTTTGTTTTTATAACGAAAAGTTAAATCCGCCAAACTGTCAAATATAATTAAAGCAATGCAATTTTAAATTCCATTTATATTTTACTGATTCATATTTTGAAAGAAAAAATATATACATTATTGTAAAATAAACGTATGGAAATAGTTTTAATTAAGGAAAAATTATGAAAACCGAATAAGTTTACATGTTAAAATAAGAAGAAAAAAAATATATTATACAATATTTGAGCACTTTTAATGAGCCTTTTTAATTCATGAGTATTAAATATTTTCAGCTTAAAAAAGATTTATCCAGAAATGTTTCATAATACAGGGTGAGCATCAATTAATTCGGCAATTTCGAAACTGAATAATTTGCGACATAAGTCTCAGTTTGGATTGATCGCGGAGGTGTTATTTCATGGAGCTTTCATTCCTAAAATTCAGTGTATGGGTTTTTAACCCGCCAATGCTCATTGTCACTTCCAACTGACACGTCTTTGAAGGGTTTCTAGGCTTTGATTTTGAGTGAATATGTAACCGTGGTGCCTTTGGGATCTAGAAGACTTTACCTAATCATAGAAAAAAAGTCCCGTATCTCTCGGAATTTCGTATATGATACTACTATAACCTTCTAAAGTTTTGTACCTCCTACAAACAAGCAAGGACTTGAGTTGGCCTACTTCTTTGGGATGAAAATGCAAAATGTCTTATATTTATTTTGCCTTAATATTAAAAGTTAATTAAATGTTGAATTGATATTTGTAGAATTTTGAATGTTTGAAAAAATAATTTTAATTCCTAAATGTCACTTTTGCTCCGGAATTTCGGAATAAAAGTTTGCTTCTATAGTGTACGTATATATATAAAAAAAACATATTTTACTTAAAAAAAAAAGAAAGAAAGAAAGAAAGAAAGAAAAAAATTATTCGTAAATTTTGGTGTTATTCAATCATGTCAACATTTTCGAAACGAAAGTACTTTGCCCCTGAAAGGGTTAAACGTTAAACTAAATGTTTTAATCGTGTAAGTTTTATTTAGATAAATTAGCATAAAATGTAAATTAATTTGCATTAAATTAATTAAATAAAAATATTTTACGATTTCTGGAAGTTTCTCAACTGTCTTTTTACTTAATAAATAAGTTACATGTAACATCATTTTCCTTCTTCTAAATCTTTCAGAAATAAAACTCTACATGAATTTATGACGATTTTGATAAATGAAGCAATATGCAATTTATTTAGTATTATTTCACAAGTACATATAATTTTAAAGAAATACATAAACGAAATATTTATTTAACGTAACATAACTTATTTATTTATAACAAGTTATTAATCATTTTAATAAAAATACTTGCCAGAAATTTCAAAATTGCATAATTTATTATTGCATCCTTCCCGTTCTTTTCATCGAAATTCGCCCTTTTCCTACTTGATATTGAAAAGGTATTAACCTATGCAGAATGGATGGAGATCTTGTCGGCGGCGCAGTTTATTTAATGTGTAAAATAGTTTCTTTAATTGTATAAAACCAATACTTCATAAATAGAGTTAAGTAAGCATGCATTCGCTTACCTGATTGGGCGATGAAAGCATTTAGTGTATCCAATAAATAGATTGGTGACGTGTTGCAACTTCCTCACGTATATTATTATCCGTTAGAGTATTCCGGATTATCTATTAGATCACTTCTGCAAAATAATAAAATTAGTTTCGTTGAATAATCACTGTAGAATTAATAGAGTATTTCCTTTCGATTAAATTTAGGTTTAATATACGTTTTTTGATTACATAATTACACAGAGCATTTACATCGCTCTGACATTTTCACACACTACATTTTATAAAGAAATTCACACAACAACTGACTAAAATCTAAAGAGTTTTTTCATGTCCTTGGTAGCCTTGGATGACGTCACTGGGAAAAAGCACATGATAGCACGTGATAATCATTCTTTCACGTGGGCGTTTATTCCATGTACTTAGCTGAGTTGAAAACAGTTTATGAGTTGGTATATCCGACGAGATAATTAAAGTTGTTTACTGCAAATTTAAAGTACTTTATTATTATCTGACGATTGAAGAGTAGTTGATTCCGAATAGAAGATTACCCTTTAATTGGAATTTCCGTCACTCCCCCTTAATCTTCTATGTAGGATAAGGAAGTAAGTTCAGATTGTTTCGGTGTTTAATGAATTCAGGTTTGGGGTTGGGCTTGGTGAGTGAATCTGCGGTCATAAATTCTGTGGGACAATACTTTAAATCTATTATTCCATCTTCCTTGAGTTGTCTTATCGCGTGGAATCTGATATCTATATGTTTACTTTTTCGAGTATGTTTTTCACTTTCAACCATTTTTATACATGGCTGATTGTCCTCGTATATTGTTATGGGTTTTTGTTGTGGTAATTTTAAATCTTCCAGGAGTTTTATCATCCATAGTATTTCCTGTGCTGCGTTACTTACAGAAATGTATTCAGCTTCTGCTGATGACAGAGCAACGCATGTTTGTCTTTTCGTTGTCCAATGTATGGGACATTTTCCTAACATGAATATATTTCCGCTGGTGGATCGTCTAGTTTCTGGATCACCTCCCCAATCTGCATCTGCGTAAACTTCGAGAATAGGCTTATTTTTCGAACTTAGCGTCAGGTTGAGGTGTTTTGTGTTGTTTAAGTATGTTACGATTCTTTTGACTGCTTTCCAGTCTTTTTCTCGAGGGGTTTCATTTCTACGGCTGAGTATGTTGACCGCTGCTGAAATATCGGGCCTGGTTAATGTTGAGATGTAGAGTAATGTTCCCGTTGCTTGTCTGAATTTAATATTGTTAGGTAATAGATTTTCATCATCGTTGAGTCGATTGTAACCTGCTTCCATAGGTGTGCTGTAAGGTTTTGCGTTTTGAAGATTGAGTTTATCTACCAATTCTTCAATTTTTGAATTTTGGTTTAAGTAGAAATTTTTATCGTCTCTTTTTATATTTATTCCGAGATAGTTATTGACTTCTCCCAAATCTTTCAATTCATATTCCCTTTTGAGATTGTTTATTAATTCAATTATATTTTCGTTTTTTCCGGCGATTAACAAATCATCCACATATACTATAATGTATGTCCAGTTTTCACCATTTTCGCGTATAAAAAGACATGAGTCAGATGTACTTTGTACAAAATTTAATGCTTTAAGACTCTCGGAGATTTTCGTGTGCCATGCTCTGGCGGCTTGTTTGAGCCCGTATATTGCTTTTTGTAATTTACATACTTTGTTTTGTTGATTTGGAGCTATATAGCCTTCCGGCTGTTTCATGTATACCTCTTCTTGTAGGTTTCCGTGTAAAAACGCTGTATTCACGTCGATATGATTAACTTTAAGGTTATGATTTAATGCTGCTATGAGAAATGCACGGATTGTGGTATGAGAGACAACTGGAGCAAAGGTCTCGTCATAATCTACTCCGAATTTCTGACTGTATCCCTGTGCCACGAGTCGTGCTTTATAGGTTTGCACTTGGTTTAGGTTGTCGCGTTTTAATTTAAAAGTCCATTTTGAACCTATCACTTTCTTGCCTGGTGGCGGATCGACTAATGTCCAAGTTTTATTTTTAGCTAGGCACTTGATTTCATTTTCGGTGGCTTTGAGCCAATTTTCCCTATCGTGTGGATTTTTCATTTCCATGATATCGTTCCAATTCTTTGGTTCATTTGATTGTGTGTCTTTAACTAAACAGACAAATCTATCTGGTGGTACTCCTCTGTTAGATCTATTTGACCTTCTTGGTTCTATTTGTGTTTGTTTGGACTCGCATGGTTGTTTTTCTTTATCATTAATGTCAATTTCAATGTAATTTTTATTCTTCTCTTCTTGATTTCTATCATCAGTGGAGATTTCTTCGAGATTTGAATCTTCCTCAATGTTGTTTGAGTGTTTTATTTCATGTTCTATGAATTTTACAGTCCTGGCAATTATTATTTGTTTGTCTTTTGTGTGTATGCGATATCCTTTGGAACGTGTGTCGTAACCTAGAAAAATACCTTCTTGCGCTCTATTATCTAGTTTTCCTCGATGTATTTTATTAATATAAACAAATGCTTTACATCCAAAGGTTCTTAAGTGTTTGAGATCAGGTTTGATACCTTTCCATAGTTCGTATGGAGTTTTGTCGTTCGCTCTTGTTGGTAATCTGTTTTGTAAATATGTCGCTGTGTGTATTGCCTCTCCCCAAAATTGTTTATTTAAATTTGCTTCTAAAAGCATGCTACGTGTCATATCGAGTAGGCTTTTATTCTTCCTTTCTGCCACGCCGTTCTGGCTCGGGTTGTGTGGAATTGTGAATTGGTGTAATATCCCGTTTTCCTTTAGATAATTGTCTATTTCGTTGCTATTATATTCTCCTCCATTATCGGATCTTATTTCTTTTGGTTTTCTACCGAATTGATTATTTACCATTGCAATGTATTCTTTTAATTTATCAATTACTTCGCTTTTCTTAGATAGTAAGTATATAGTTGTATATCTCGAGTAATCGTCGATGAATGTGAGAAAGTAGTGTTTTTCTCCTAGTGTTGGTGTACTTATAGGTCCACAGACGTCGCTGTGTATTAAATCGAGAACTTTGTTTGCTCTATTTGTAGCCGATTTTGGATATGGCGCGTCGTTTAATTTAGATTTGATGCAGGTTTCGCATAATTTATTATTGTGTCTGCAGTTTTTAATTTTTATTCCGGTAGCTAGCTGTTTGTTAACAATTGTTTTGATTGCTTCATAATCACGGTGTCCTAGTCTTCGATGCCATACTTCTAAACATTCTTTGTTATTATTACAGCTTAGTGTGACGTTTGCATAGTTTTCTGCATTTTCTGAGTGGTTTGTTTGTTCGATTATGTATAAATTATTTTTGTTCTTCGCTCTTATATAAATTTCACCGTCGAACGTTAAGTCGCACTTGTCATTTTCAAAGATTAATTTGCATCCATTTTTAGTTGCTTTGCTTACGGATATTAAATTGGATTCTAGTTCTGGGACGTATAGGACTTCCTGTAGTCTTGTGAGTTTTATTTCTCCATTTGGGGATTTCGTTTTTATTAAAACGTCGCCTGAACCGAATGCTTCGAGTTTGTTGCCGTTTGCGATGGTGACTGATGATTTTTCAAAATTGTTAAATTTATCAAATAACCTTTTATCATTTGCAATGTGTGAGGTACTGCCACTGTCGAGTATCCAGTTTTGTTTTCCTAATTTTTCTGTTATTAGTACGCGATCTTCTGATTGATTAGTTTTTGAGCTTATTTTCTGATCATTCGCGTTATCGTGACAGTCAGTATTCTCTTTATAATTCTCTGTGTTTTCATAGCATAGTGATGATGTAAAAGGTTTAGCTTTGTTTTTATTATTAAAGTTATTCACATTTTGATATGTGTGTTTGTTTTTGTTGTGCTGTGTGTATCTGCTCTTGAGGTGATAGCACTCGCTATTATTATGATTCGTCATCTTACAGTGACTGCAATATTTTGAATTTCTTTTGTAGTCGTTATAAGTGTGTTTTCTTTGTGTTTTAAATGCCTTTTCAGAGCTGTTGTTTTGTTCAGACATTTCTTGTCTGCGATTATACTCATCTATGAGTTTACTTCTGATAAAATCTGGGGATAATTCGGCTTCGGGCCTTGCCTCTAATGCTGTGATAAGCGTGTTGTAGCTGGGCGGTAATGAGCATAGAAATAGTGCGGATATGTGTGAGTCATTTATATTCTCGCCTATGGCGGATAATTTATCTACTATTTGTAGAATATTTGTTATATGAGTAATCATATTGCCGTTTTCGGGCAGTTTAGTACTGTACAGTTTTCTCAATAAATACAGTTTGCTACTCAAATTTGCTCTTTCATGCGTACTTTTGAGACCTTCCCAGGTTTGCCTGGCTGTGGTAAAATTTTTTTACATGCACAATTTGTGCGTCATCTATGCTTAGATTAATTAAAGCTCTTGCTTTTCTATCTTTTTTGTTCCAATCCTCATTTAAAGGAGTTGGTGGTTGATCACTTATTACTTCGAATAAGTCTTCTTTAATGAGAAGCATTTCGAGCTTAAATTTCCAGTTGGAATAATTGCTCGAATTTAGTTTCTCGATGAATTGGCTTTCTTTAAATGTAGCCATTTTTATTTTCTATCTTTAATTATTTTTAAAGATATTCAATTTAATTTAATACGAATCGCTTTTCTTTGCGTTCGTTTTTATTTTTTATAAAGCGAGTTTTTTCAGCATATAGCTAATGTGCTTAAAATTTTTATTTAATACATACTATCAGTCTTTCATAATCTGTCGGCGGCGCAGTTTATTTAATGTGTAAAATAGTTTCTTTAATTGTATAAAACCAATACTTCATAAATAGAGTTAAGTAAGCATGCATTCGCTTACCTGATTGGGCGATGAAAGCATTTAGTGTATCCAATAAATAGATTGGTGACGTGTTGCAACTTCCTCACGTATATTATTATCCGTTAGAGTATTCCGGATTATCTATTAGATCACTTCTGCAAAATAATAAAATTAGTTTCGTTGAATAATCACTGTAGAATTAATAGAGTATTTCCTTTCGATTAAATTTAGGTTTAATATACGTTTTTTGATTACATAATTACACAGAGCATTTACATCGCTCTGACATTTTCACACACTACATTTTATAAAGAAATTCACACAACAACTGACTAAAATCTAAAGAGTTTTTTCATGTCCTTGGTAGCCTTGGATGACGTCACTGGGAAAAAGCACATGATAGCACGTGATAATCATTCTTTCACGTGGGCGTTTATTCCATGTACTTAGCTGAGTTGAAAACAGTTTATGAGTTGGTATATCCGACGAGATAATTAAAGTTGTTTACTGCAAATTTAAAGTACTTTATTATTATCTGACGATTGAAGAGTAGTTGATTCCGAATAGAAGATTACCCTTTAATTGGAATTTCCGTCAGATCTCATCAGGATAAAAGCCAGTGTAACTGTTTTACAAGTAGATACGACTGGGAACACTCAAGTCATATGATATGATGAAGATATCTTATGCAGGTGTTTAGTATGAGTTATCTCCGTATGTATCATGTTCCGTTTGACAGCTTTTTTTTTTCTTTTATAGTATAACGTTATATTATCTTTTGTTTTTCTATTTTCATTCCAGTTTTGGTAGTGAGCATGATTAAGCGATTATATAAGCTCAGGAGTACGGTCAAAACATAACTGGTCTTGTAGGAAGGGATGCAAATTCAACATTATATGATGCTTTTAGATGCTGATTCAGGAATTGTTTTTACGGAGGAGGGGGCGGTACGATGCTGGTGTATCGCTCGTCGTTAATTTTTTTTTTTTTTTTTTTTTTTTTTTTTTTTGTAGGTTTCTGGGGCTGAAAATTTGATAATTTATTTTCAAACTGAAATTGTGATTAAATTAAACAAATTTTAAACAGCAAATTCCATAAAAGTAAAATTAATTTGATCACCAGAAAGATCCGAACAAGAAAACAATTTGTAGTGGCTACCACAGGACCCTTTTGACTGATTTTAAAACAAACAAGGTTTTAAAAACCTTATAATAAGTATGGGATCTGGAAAAACTTTCATTTTTATAATATATATATGTATATACACTATATGGCCATTAATGACCGGCAACTTTCAATTTTAGACATTTTGTCGAATATTTAAAAATATACTTGTCAGATTCTTCTGGAATTTTAGGATCCAAAAGAACAGGTTTGACTTCATATTTATCATTGTTGATTTGATAAGGAGGACAAATAGGGGACAAAATAAATTAAAGAAAAAAAATAATACTTGGGATCACCCTGTAAAATAAAATGCACCAAATGATCTATCGCTACAGAATATACATAGGCAGACATGGTACAATATGTGTATTCATTTGTGTAAGAATAGCATGTATAGTAATAGAAATATAGCGATTTTTTAAAAAAATTAAATAAATTCTTGCATGTTTTTTGCTTATAACATACAGAGTTTTAAACCAAATTTAACGTCAGTTTCAGAAAAATTGACAAAATGTAGTAGAAACAATATAGTGCAATTGGAATATAAATATATTAAATATTTAAGGAAATATGCGCAGTTGTATAAAATAATTTTTATCTGCGCATGCGCGAACGATAACAAGGAACTTTTTGCATAATTTAATAGTCAACTCTATGGAGCAACTTATTAAAAAAAATCAGTCAAATACCGTAAAAATTCAAACAGATATCGGCGTTAGAGTGAGCTGTTTTTTAGTTTCTCACAAAAACTCGCTGAATGATAAGGGATTTTCCACAAATTGTCATTTTTTATTTTATACTATTTTCCAATTTTTAATGATACTTTAGTTCTCTTTGAAAAACTACCCTAACGAGCTTATTCGAACAAAAAAAGAATTATCAAAATCAAAGGATCCATTCCAAAAGTATTATAACCTGGTGCAATAAAGTTTTCCAAGGCGAACTAAAGTATCCATAAACAAGAACGAAAAATCATGCGTCAAGCATAGATTATGTAACACTTTCCAACGCTTCCAAAATAATTTTACAAATCATACCGCTTAACGCGTAGCGCAGTTTAAAATTCTCCGTCTGGAGTTAAATAATACGGAAATGTGTTCGCGAACTTTTGTGCTTCCCTGTATAGGATCTACAGAATTTATACACACCACGTAATAGACAAAAAGCGAGTTAAAATTAACATCGCGTTCAATAACTTAAAACGCACTTCCAGGAATTATTGTTAACAGACAGTAGAGAATTCTTTTGTATGTCCCTGTAAATGAACGATGACTGCTATACACACAATATTCTGTAGTAAGCCTCTTGTAATGCACCTTAGTGATATATATAAATTTCAATGCGTTTAAAATAGGGAACCATTATTTAAATAAACCGCAGACGATTTTTCTCCATAGACGTAATGTAACGGAATTCTTTGACTGTCCCTGTAAATGAACGATGACTGCTATACACACAATATACTGTAGTAAGCCTCTTGTAATGCACCTTAGTGATATATATGTAAATTTCAATGCGTTTAAAATAGTGAAACATTATTTAAATAAACCGCAAATGATTTTTCTCCATAGACCGCAATGTAACGGAATTCTTTTGAGTGTCCCTGTAAAAAAACTATAAGTGCTACACACTTCCGTTGAAATAGGGAACATGCTATAGATAACGACTATAACATATAAAAATTGCAGAGCAATCCGAGCATATTTACGGGAGTTAGAGTACGGACAGACGGCAGACGGCCAGACGGCAGACGGCAGACAAACCGAAGTCATAAACACTTTTCAACTAGGTTGGAAAGTGTTAATTGAGAGTGGAAAGTGTTAATTGAGTTTTATTGAGAAACTAAAAAACAGCTCACTCTAACGCCGATATCTCTCTGAATTTTTACGATATTTGACTGATTTTTTTTAATAAGTTGCTCCATAGAGTTGACTATTAAATTATGCAAAAAGTTCCTTTTTATCGTTCGCGCATGCGCAGATAAAAAATATTTTGTACAACTGCCCATATTTCCTTAAATATTTAATATATTTACATTTCAATTGCACTATATTGTTTCTACTATATTTTGTCAATTTTTCTGAAACTGGCGTTAAATTTGGTTAAAAACCCTGTATGTTATAAGCAAAAAACATGCAAGAATTTTTTTAATTTTTTTTTTTTAAATCGCTATATCTCTATTAATATACATGCTATTCTTACACAAATGAATACACATATTGTACAATGTCTGCCTATGTATATTCTGTAGCGATAGATCATTTGGTGCATTTTATTTTACAGGTTGATCCCAAGTATTATTTTTTTCTTTAATTTTTTTTGGCCCCCTAATTATACTCCTTATCAAATCGACGTTGATAAATATGAAGTCAAACCTGTTCTTTTTAATTCTAAAATTCCAGAAGAATCTGATAAGTACATTTTGAACTATTCCACAAAATGTCTAAAATTGAAAGTTGCCGGTCATTAATGGCCATATAGTGTATATAATGATTTATTTTTGTTTATGTTAACTAATGTTTTATTTTAAAAATGGCTTTTCAGATTTTTACCACATATTTTTAACAATTAGCGCTTATAAAGTCGATGGAATTATTTCCAATATTTTTGAGGCAGTCCATTTAAAAATAGTGACTATGACAATATCTGCCATTCAGACTATTGATTTTTTTTTCTGTAATTGCATTTTTTACCTTAGAAAAGTGACCCACATATGAGACAAAAGTCGCAACAACACCTAGGTATTGTCTTGCTAAAGCATAAAATTTTGGACAAATATGTACACGTCATATATTTTCATAGATTGCCAAAGGATTCCTGTATGATTTCTAGCTACAGCTATTGGTACCACAAAGGTATTCAGAATCCATATTTGCAGAAGAGGTTTGAGATATAGCCACATAAAATTATCAAACCTATTTTATTATCTGATCCTTTTGATGTTGAAGGCTGAATAGTTTCTTGAGATAACGTATTAGATTTTCTAATATTGGTATTTTCCGGTTTAAAACGCTTTTTAACGTCAGTTTTATTAATTTTGGTAAAATATATCCGAACATAACTTTTAGGAGTCATATTAGGAGTCATGGGATAAAGTTACTTAATCAATAGTAATAAAAAAAAATCTTTATACAAACAAAACTACCACGTTAACGTGTGAAAAACCCAACAATCCGCCTATCAAATATGTTTCACAAACAAATAAAGGCAAAACACAAATCATGCTTAATTATCTTTGACACCTTGGCGAGCAGACACATTACTTGAGACAATGGGATAGAGTAAGGGGTCCTTTTCCCTAGTTTCCGATTTCGCTACTGATGTTCAGTTAAAAAATCGTGTAAGTTATAATGGGATGCTTTTCTGACTGCGCGAATGATATTCCCACATTACCTAAAATTCTTAACCATATTAAACACCTAAGTCTTTTTTTTTTTTTTTTTTTTTTTTGAAAAATAAAATTAATTTAGATTTTTTTAGAAACGTACATGGAAAATGCTTAAAGTAAATTTTTACATGCAAACTATTAATTTTTAAGAAGTATCGATATTAGGATATAAAGAACCGATAGATCGCAACATATCTTGAAAGTCTAACATCTATGTCAAAATTGATATATTTTGGAAAAATATATCGATGTTTTCCATATATCAATATTTTGCTGACATGCCTATGCAAAACAAATTGTAATGTTGGTAATGATTCAGGCATAACTTCAAAAACTGCTTAGCGGAATAAGCTGTAATTTTAGATTCTATTTCTGTTTCTATTTTTTATATGAATTTCAAAATATATATTACTGTAAAAAAATGACATATTAGTTACTGAATACTAACACAATATCGTTTGAAAATTTAAATATATATCATTCTGTAAAAATTAAACATGATGGAAAAGAGTCGGATGACATAGTTGGATTCTGCACACCGTTTTTACTTAAAATGACTTGTATTCATTTAAATGACATAATATTGCTTAACCCCTTCGCGACGAGCGTCCTTAACGAAATTTTTAATCTTTTACCACCGGTTTTTCAAAACAGAAATTTGCGCCTAATGGAATCGCAGAAATGCTAAGATTAAATAAGGCAAAGCTTACAATAAAAATTAACTGGTGGGAATAATGAAGGATTCTGAGCATCTTACGCGCCACGTATACGTGTCGCTCGAGATTGATTTTCTCCTGCCCTTCCTTCCTATGAGAGGGGGAATTTCTTCTTCTTTTTTATAAGATGTTTGATTGTTTTTTAATATAATTTGGAGTTTATATTCAGGGCCTGTTTACCGAATAGCCCGAGAAGCCCGTGCTTACCCAAAGAAATACAAAGGGGCCCCCAAATTTAATTTTCAGAATAATTTTTTACAAAAAAGAAAAAAAAAATCAATCAGGGTAAAAAATGCATTTTTTCCTTACGAAATTTTTATCTAAGAAGCTCGCTCTTTCTAAATTCTTGTTTACTCGAAATTTTGATGGTAGAATTTCAAATTGTTGTAGCATACCACAAATGGTTTAGTAAATAACAAAACAATTGGTAGAGGGGGCCCCCAGAGTAATGTCGGGCTTTCCCTACTTTTATGTCTTAAGCGGGCCCTGTTTATATTTACTGCCTCTTTGATTTATTTTTGTTTCAAAATTGTTTAAACAGGTTAAACAAGATCAAAAACAGGGGTTTATTTATAAAATTTTAATGTATTTCAATTACATCAATTTGATATTTTTCCGATATGAAGCCCTCGTAACACTGTTGCCGTTTTTTCCAAGTGCTTTACTTTATTCTTAACGTATTGACATTTGCAAAATACACGATGGCGTTATGAGCACTTCATATCGTAAAATAACGTCAAATTGATGTAATTGACATTAAAACTTTCTAAATAAACTTATGTTTCCGATCTTGTATAACGCACTTATACAATCTTTAAATAAAAATAAATTAGACAGGATGTAAATATAGCTCATAAATTATATTAAAACGGTCAAAAAATTTTAGAAACAAGCAAGAAAAATCATGCGTCGAGCATAGATTATGAGACACTTTCCAACACATCCAGAATACTTTTAAAAACTTTTACCAGTTAATAAGGTGCAAGTTGATGTCTAAGTAAACAATTTGGAAAACGCATAACAAATTTGAAAACCCGATTTCAGGAATTATCATCAATAGTTTCTGTGCATCCCTGTAGGCGATCTATAGATTTGTATATATACTACACAGTATACAAAATTTTAATTCAGTTAGGAAACGCGTAACACAGTTAAAAATTCCTCTTCATCAATTCAGGTCTTTAAGCGAAATGTAGTCAATATCTTTTGTGCAGCTCAGTATATCACATTTCTGTAGAATTTATACATACCAAGTAAAATAAAAAAAAAATAGTTAAATTTAAAAATGCGTACCACAACTGAAAGTGCACTTGCAACAATTATTGTACAGTAATGCAACCGAATTCTTTTTTGTGTCCCTGTAAATGAACGATGAATGCTACGCACACCAATATTCTACCGTAAGCATCTTGTAATATACCTCGGTGAGGTATATCAATTTCAATGTTTAAAATAGTGCAATATTATTAAAGTACCTTGCAAACGATTTTTTCCCTCAGACCATAATGTAACGGAATTATTGTGAGTGCCAGTGTAAATGAACTATAAATGCTACACACTTCATTTTTAATACCGAACATGCCATAATAAAACTCAATAACATACACTGCAAAAAATAATTGTTGATTTTACAGTATAAAACTGGCACCCCAGCTGCATGCGCGGTAGCGTATTACTGCTTGCACGGCAGCGTATTACTGCTTATTTTACTGTTTAATACTGTTAATTTTACGGTATAATACTGGCAGCTGGGTGCCAGTTTTATACTGTAAAATCAACAATTATTTTTTGCAGTGTATATCAATCTTATGGCAATCCGAGTATATTTACGCGAGTTAGAGTACGGAAAAACAGACAAACGTATTTCATAAGCAATTTTCAACTATGTTGGAAAGTGTTGAAAAAACTTTACTCTATCCTGAGGGGGGGGGGGGGGGGGAGGGCGCAAAAATCAATGGTTATATCTAGCCATCTCCTTTGTTGTGCAGGGTATTCAATGCAAGTTCTCTTCAAAATAAATTATTGAATGACGACATCGTTCGTGAATATTCGGATGTGAAATGGCTTACAGATTTCATTAAGCTGAACGGAGTCTTAAAAAAAAAAAAAAAAAAAAAAAAAAAATTGCACAAAAGTACCTTACTATCGAAGAATTCATCCGTCACTCAAGGTCAGTTTTACATCACTTTCTGTTTAAAGAATGGGGCTCTCAATAACAACAGCAAAAAAAGAAACACGACTTTGTTGAGGTAAGGTGTGAAAGAAGAAACGGCCTTAACTGATGAGTAAATATTTGCAAGGGAAATCCATGAATCACGAAAGATGTATTCTTGATGAATTTGATCGCAGCTTAATTTTAAAATTATTCATATGTATATATATATTAATGGCATTTACATATTAATTTAAAAATAGAAATCAAATTTAAATTCATTCTTTTTCGTTATGTGTTAGTTAAAAAAAATTAACAGCTTGATGCATTTTTGCAATATTTCAAACATTTTTATAATAATAATCATAAAACATTACTTTTACGAAGTCTAAATTACTAATTGCACAATTTTATCTACATATGCATGCAATTAATATCATTTTATATAATATAAGAATTCAATTGCCACTGTTAAATGGGCTTTTTAAGTTTATTATTTTTTTTCATTTAAAAAACTTCTTTCATCACAAAAAATTAAGAATTTGCATTTTATCCTTTTATACTTCGATTAATCAAATTCACTTTCTATAAATCAGGATGGTAAATTAACAATTCCATTAAAATATTAAGAAAAATTTTCCCTCCTACTATTAAGCGATATTTTTATCCTTTTTTACATTCAAAATTAATCAGCTCACAATTCTTACTGTACCCCATGACTCACAATGAGACACTTTCTAAAATAGTCCTTGGTCAACTAAATTGTTTTGTGTGGTGTGCCTGTTGCTAGTGGTCAACAAATTTGTAAAAAGTAGAAAATACATATTTTAAAAGTTTCTTAACAGTTGAACCAGCACAGACACAGCACAAGTCATACAAGTTACTGAACACATGAATTATACGCAGAAACTGAGACCAACAAAATATGAATATTCTTGGATTTTCTACAATATTTTGTATTAAATATATTTAAAGCTGTTCTTCAAACTCCATATATAAAAAAAAAAAAAAAAAACTGTTGAACAATAGATTTTTTTGACATAATAACAGAGCCATTTTTATACGCACATGAAACTTATAAAACCGAATTTGGCACAATTTTCTTAAGGATCCTTAGCCTTTATAGAAAATTCTATTTGATTTCTTGATACCTAAATATGAGAATAGCTCAAACTTTTGTGCATTAAAAATGAAAATAGTTTCATAATGTTTCAGAAAATAATCAATTTGGATTCGAGAAAAGCATTGCATTAAAAAGAAAGAAAGAAATATATTATCTGGAATTTATTCGGCCAAATTTTCAACAATATTCAACAAAAGAGCCAAATAGGCCGAATACCGAATAGGGGCCGAATATTCGTTACATTCCTAATATCATCATCATCAACAACTGTTTTCAATCCACTGCTGGATCTAGGTCTCTTCTAGATTTTTCCATTGTTTCCTGTCTAGTGCTTTAGTCATCCAATTAACACCACTTTTATGATTTCGTCACTCCATCTTACTTGAGGTCGTCTTATTGGTCATTTTACATATCTGGGATACCACTGTAGGGTGTTTATGCTCCATCTATTGTCTTGTCTTCTTGCAATGTGCTCAGCCCATTTCCATTTTAGCCGTTTAATTCTCTCAATCATTTCAAAAACTTTCGTCTGACTTCTTATCCACCATATTCTCTTTCTGTCTCTTCTAGTTATGCCTAGCATACATCTTTCCATACTTCGCTGTGCTGTTTGTAATCTTTGTGCCATCCGTTTTGTAAACGTCCATGTTTCTGCTCCATAAGTTAGTGCAGGCAAAACACATTGGTTAAACGCCTTTTTTTTTTCAAACAAAGAGTCATGTTACTTTTCAGAATGATATTGTTCTTCCCAAAAGCACTACATACATTTCTTATTCTTCTATTGATTTCATTCATGATACTGTTATCCGATGATATTTCCTGTCCAAGGTACACATAATTTTGCACTTCTTTAATCTCAGTGTTGTTGTAGACGATTTTCTTTTTTGATTCAAATGAATTGAACATCACCTTAGTGTTTTCCAAATTTATTTTTAATCCCACATTAATGCTAGCTTCTGCCAAATCTTCTAGCATATTTTCCAATTCTTCAGGACTATTACTGAAAATTAAAATGCCATCTGCAAACCGGAGATGCCTTAAATATTCCCTATTTATTCTAATCTTTTGTTTTCTCAATTCAGCTTCTTGAAAATATTTTCTAAGACATCAGTAAAAAGCTTAGGTGAAGTAGTATCTCCTTGTCTTATAGTCCTCTTCCAAGTTTGATCATTGCTTTTCTTTGTCCAAACTGATGGTCCCTGTTGCTTTCTTGTAAATCTTCTTTATGATATTGATGTAAGGTTTGTCTATACCAATGTCCTCCAGAGATTCAACTACTGTTGATGTGTAGACCGAATCAAATGCTTTTTCATAATTAATAAAGGTAAGAAAGAGTGGTAAATTATATTCATTATGTCTTTCTATGAGTTCTCTTACTGTTTGAATATGATCCATTGTGCTAAATCCACTTCGGAATTCTTGTTCTCTAGGTTGAGCTGAATCCAGAGCTGATTCAAGTCTTGTCGTTAAAACTTTGGTGAAAATTTTATAAATCACTGTTAGTAAGCTGATTGACGGTAGTTTTTAATGTTTTTCTTCTGCCCTTTCTTGTAAAGTAGCACCATCACAGTCCAATCTTCTGGTACATCTGATTTCTCGAGACATTTGGAAAACAGTAAGGTTAGCATTTTTGCAAATTTTTATTCTGCGTCTTTGATAAGGTCAATTGTAATTCCATATTCGCCAGGGCATTTGCTTTTTTTCATACATCTAATGGCTTGTACAACTTCATCTGTCATCCCTAGGATTATCTCTTCAGTTTCTGTTATGTTTACTCCTGGATCACGTAGTCTGATTTCCCTTTGATCTTCACATTTATATAGATTGCTATAGAATTTTTCGACAATGTGCACTATTTCATTATCGATTTTGGTGATTGTTCCATCTGCCTTCTTCAGTGCAAAAATACCTTTTCTTCCAACACACAGTTTGCGCTTAGCTGATTTTAAACTTTTGTTATCTTCTAGAACTTTCTTGACAAGATCACAGTTAAATTTTGTGATATCGTCTGTAGCACATTTCTTTACCGTTTCACATAATTCTGCATATTTAACTCTTGATTTAGGACAGTTTTTCTTCATTTTAAATTCTCTGCGTTTCTTCATCAATCTTCTTGTTTCTTCTGTTATTTTCTTTGTCTGCTTTACTTGTGCTTCACCGGCTATCGTCCTTGCAATTTCTTGTAGAGTATTGGTTAGTTTCTTGTTCACTACTGTAACACCTTGCTCATCTTCTAAAATTGATTGAAGTACTTGGAAACGATTTTTAAGTTCCAAATTAAGTTATTCTTTATGTTTCTGGAGATTTATAATATCGACTGATTTCTTTGAGTATTGCAAAAGCTTCATTCTTTTCACTTTTGTATTTAAAAGCAGTTTGCATTTAACCAACCTGCGGTAGCTTTCTGTATTGAAGTTATTGAGAACGCTGCAATCCTGAATAAGATGCTTTTGTCCGTCAAGATGCTGTCGATTTCACTTGCTGAGCTATTTACACTACGCCATGTTCACTTTCTTTGTGGCTTTTTCTTGAAAAATGAATTCATGTTATACATCTGTTCACATTCTGCAAACTCAACCCATCTGTTTCCTATTTCATTACGCATCCCATACCCATGATTGCCTTATGAGAACTCACCTTCCATCCCCCCTCCCCCAATTCGAGCATTCCAGTCTTCCATTATTAATTTTTTGTAGCATTTTCCCTTTTGATGTATTGAAACTACTTCTTCATAGAAATCCTCAATTTCTTCATCAGTATATAGCTTATTGTTGGGGCATAAACTTGGATAATTTGCAGCTTGTATCTTCTTGACACTTGTATAATTAACCTTGCAACTGTATCTGATGCACTGTCATATTCTAAGATTTGATTATTTTACCTTTTATGAATTACAAATCATACGCCACTTGTTTTTCCATCTTCTGTACCTCTGTAGTACAATACGTGTCCACTGGCAAGATCAATCTTCTCTTCACCCTTTCTTCTTACTTTGTATAATCCTAGGATATCCCGGTTGATTCCTTCTAATTCTTCTTTAAGTTCCTGTAAACGATTTTCCGAAGATAGGGATCGTCCATTATATGCAGCCAAGGTAAAGAAGAAACGGCCTTAACTGATGAGTAAATATTTGCAAGGGAAATCCATGAATCACGAAAGATGTATTCTTGATGCATTTGATCGCAGCTTAATTTTAAAATTATTCATATGTATAACTTATGGCAGCCAAGCCGATCCCGGTGATTCTTTCATGTCTTTTTGATTGCTGCCGTAACCAGGAACATGCAGAATGCTAGGAATTGAGGGCTATGATTTGTTTTGTGAATTCGTGGTAAAATAAGAGGGGAGGTGGCCAAATTCCTCCACGCTGGCCAAGCGGGTCAGAGAAAGCCCATCGGCTTTCGCTCCCCATGCAGTAGGCAAGGGTACTAATAGGCTGCACCGGTAGAAGGTGCGGATTGCACATTAAGTCTCTGCTACCAGTCGATTCCTTTAAGTCCTCTTCGAAGGCATTTAAACGGTCTTCTCCTGGTTAACAAACAGAGGTTATTAAGCAGCCCACATTCCTAATACACACACACACACACACACACACATATATATATATATATATATATACACGCACACACAAAGTGAGCCAAATTAATATACAAATAGAGGTTATAATGATTGTCTCTTAAGCTAAAGATGACAGAAACACATTTCCAATTATAAATTGTTTTGAAATAAAGCATAGCTTTTACATATGGGATTTTTTTTTCACAAGGTAGATTAAAATACGAAAATTAATTTTATACCACCCCCTTTTCTTATAACTTATATTTGGAAAATGTTGCCCTGCGTATAAAAAGGGCATTAAAATAGTCATTGCTGTGCGATCAAAACTTACTGAGTTATAATACTTTGAATTTTATGTATTTTCAGCGCTTTCTGGCACTGAAAACAGAAAGCAAGAAAACACTGAAAATTCTTAAAATTCAAAGTATCATAACTTTGTAAGTTTTCGTCTTAAAATAATGGGGCTTTTTAATGTCTTTCTTTAGACGGTCTTGAATACAGAAATAACGGTGTGGTCATTACGTTAATTTTTTTTCACAATTACTTCAAGAAAAAATAGATTTTTACACAGATAGTACTTACAACATATGACTATGTTTAAAATGACTAACAAGCTTCTCTTTCACACTAAAGTGCTTTTTTTTGGCTGCTATTTGTTCAGCTATTTAGCAGCTATTAATTTTCTGTCCATGGACATAACTCAATTCCTTCTAACACTAGTTATTTATCAGAAAAAAAATATTCATAAACATGTTTACATTTTGAAATGGAATTTGATATTGGTTTTAGAAAACACTGAATAAAAACTTAAATAATGTATCATACAAAAGAAAAATGAATCAACTTTATAGACCCAATAAGTGGTATACAAACTATGGCTGTGACAGTCCACGGAAATGATTTTTGGTACATTCTTAAAAGTTTGCAGCAAACTGTCCAGTCATTCGACCGTTTTTAAAGGTAACGGTTACATAACCGTACTTTAATTTTATTATGACTATAACATTGTCAATAGTATGGTCAGGTACGCTTCATAACATGTTTAAGTAACCGTTATCTTTCAAAACGATCGAATGACTGAAAACTTTGCTGCAGATTTTCAACAGTGTATTGGATACTTTTTTTTATATGAAAAACAAAATTTTTGTATTGTTTAATTATTTTCATGTATTATAAACTATTGTACTACACCCTATTTCTAGTACACAATATTTTCAAATGCAATTATTACTTTCTTCTGTCTATAATAGAAGAAATCGAAATTTTTTCGACTTCTCGTTTTCGACGGATTTACACGTTTTAGGGGTCAGAAATTCCGAAAAACATGTTTTTACAAAATGTTTGTCTGTGTGTCCATCCTCATTGTATATCATCGAAAAGTGTATAAAGATAATTTTAGAATTGAACCAAATTTTATTAATAGGTTTTTGACTATGGCTAGCAGGTCCCAGTTGAAATTGGGGATATTCCGACGGGAGGGGGCGCTGTGATAGCCACTTAAAGATTTCAAATTCAGAAAGATGTACAAAAAAAATTAGAAATCCTAAAAGTGTTTTTCATTAAATGTTCGATCTTGATCCAAGGATTGCTGAGCAATTTTTGTTTTGCCTCTATTTTAAAAAATATCTGAGATATAGCAGTTTGAAATTTTAGGGTGGCTGACATTTTGAATCAAGACAGCAGGATTTTTTCATAAACAGGTTTAATTTATGAGCTTGAGTGAAGAATGTTTCTGGCAAATTTTCTTTCATTGTTGCAACCATCGTTTCAACTCTTATATGCTTAACACTATATATTAATATTTGCCAGCATCAAATTTTCACCAAGCTTGGCGAATCTTGGCGAAATATCGCTAAAATCGGCGTCAAAAATTGTTTTCATAAGTGAAGCTAACTCGGTTATAGCTGACTAATTTGGCGAAATTCTCATTCAAATTCAATATTCACGAGAACTGGGAATAAATATTCTGTAATCGGGTTCACGCATTTTAGCTTCGTGTTTTCCAGTCAAATCAGCTAAAATATTAAAACCAAGTAATAGGGAGGCTATTTGTTCCTGCCGGTACAGGACAGAAGGACTTTTCGTAGTTGTGTTGTACATCGGCTGTTCGTGCAACGAAGGGTGCTTCGCATCCAGGTAACCTGATGTTTTGCAAACAGCTGACGTACAACAGAATGACGAAAAATATTGATATTATTGGCGCTATCATAGCGCCAATAATATCAATATAATAATATAATAACTGAATTTTGAAGTATTAACATTATGAGATAGTAGAAAGTTTTGGGATTGGCACATCCGACTAGTTTCTTTAAATAAATATTTCCTGACACCGTTTGGTACGTTTCTAGGAGAATTACCCATTAGCATCTTAACCAAGGTCAACCCTGCTTGTAAATGCTGTTATTTAGACATGAATTATTTCAGTTACTTCTATTATCTCTGCTATTGTTGCAAACATTTTTACGAGAAATATAATTCATTTTCTTCCCGCCGACTAATGCTTTTTTTTTTTTCTTTAACCGCTTCGTAACACACGCCTTATAGAACACAAAATTAAATTATCTTTCAGAAATGGTAACATTGCTTATCGTGGTGAAATGTTCTTGCTAGAAAATAATGATAACAATTATGGTAGTATTATAATAAATATAATAAAAATTAATAAATTAAGTATTAGGCACACCACTTCATACAATCCTTTTTAAGTATACTACTTAATTTATCACCCAAGGTAATTAAAAAACACCCTCTAAAAATTGATTTTATTGAACATCTAGTAGCATCTTTCCTGTAAAAATAGATTTTTAAAATTATTATTATTTTTGAAATTATTTTAATTAATAATAATAATTTTTTTTTTTTTTTTTGTAATTTATAGAAGCGTTAGAAAATCTGTTAATACCTTTCTGGCAAGTACAGTCCTGAAAAGGAAAGTAAATATCTGCTAGGTAAGTACATAAAAAAATAATAGGAAATACGTTTAGGAGACATTTATTTGATATTTTACATTTTTTCTTGGGGGTACGACACATTATATAAGTACAGAAAAAGCGCAAAATATTCGGTTAAATGAATCATATAAAATATCAGTTGAATTCATCATCCGATCGTGAAGACGATCGTAGATGTTTTATTTTTATGATTCCATACTTGCGGTAGCGGAACCGCTTTCTACCTTTGTCATGATAGCACGCATGCTTAGCCCGATGAAATGAGCTATAAAATATAAACCAGTTTTTATTTTCAAGCGTATAAAGGATAAGGAATAATTATAAACTACTCTTACGGTAACAAATGATTTTCTATAAATAATTAATTTTTTTAACTGGAAATAGTTAAAAGATTCGTGATTTAAAAAAAAAAAAAAAAAAAAAAAAAAAAAAAAAAAAAAAAACAGTTATTAACAAACGGAAGTAAATTTATTCAAACAATCTGGTCATGATTACATTAAAATTAAATTATGAGAAAGATTGAACTCAGTGAAAATAAGTATTCATTAAACTTAAGGAAAAATATTTTTACATGAAAAGTTTGGGTAATTAAATTTTAATTAAGAATCTATTTAAAAAGAATGGCATTTTATGAAATAATAGGAAATATGTAAAGCATTTGATAGAATCAATTATTTAGAGAACCATTAATATTTCCGTTAAATAATTAAAGTTGTATGGAGAAAATAATTCTTCATAATTTTACGTATTAATTTTTTTAAGTTTAAAAACAGTTTAAAAAAATTATGGATTATGGATTTACATTAGCATTTTGGAAAACGTATTTTTATTTTAAATTGTCTTTCTATGTTTATGTGAATGCGATCCCCCCCCCCCTTCTTTTGCACATAATAACTGAAATATTTACTTATTGAAAGTTTTAAAGCATTAAAATCAAAATCTTTAATTTTTTTTAAAACAAAATCTAACATAGCTCAAAAATGTTTATGACTTCGGTTCGTCTGTCTCTCTTCTTTGTCTGTCATTCTGTATGATGCGTTCCAATTTTCATTAAAATAAACTTAGATTGGAAAAAAATATTTAAATGTTTTATCAAGTTTTACTATAGCATACTTCCTATAGAAAATAGCGTAATTAGCATTTATAGTTCTTTTACTTTACACACAGAAGAATTCGAGTAATGGAGTAATCGGAATTCGGGGTACACAAAATAATTCGAATACATTATGGTATTTGAGTGACAATACTTTGAAGTGTGTTTTAGTAAAAACGTTATGCTATTTCAAAATCAATGAAACTGACATATATCAATTTATGGCATATTCTTTAGTAAAAATGATGTGTTTAGCGTTTATAGTATTATTTTTAAGGCTATACGCAAAATAATTTGTATACATTGCTGACTTGAAGTAATTGTTTTAAGGGCGTTCTAATACTATTAAATAGTTTCAAACAGAACGAAATCGATGTATGTTATTTAGGTGTACTATTAGAACATGATTTCAATGGAAAATGTATACATTGCTGCCTTGAAGTTATAATTGCTTGAAGGGCGTTCTAATACTGTTAAATGTTTTCAAACAGAACGAAATCGATGTATGTTATTTAGGTGTACTATTTCCAGATTATTTCAATGAAAAATGTATACATTGCTGACTCGAAACTGTAACTACTTGAAAGGCGTTTTTCTAATATTATTATATCGTTTCAAAAAGAACGAAATCGATGCATGTTATTTATGTATATTATTGCAACATGATTTCAATTAGTGATGGGCATAACGATTATTTTGATTATTCGAGTGAATCATTCGGGCATGTGCAGAAGCATATCTGTCAAACTTCAATTTTTTTTTTTCAAAATTTCTGGTAGTAATTGAATAAAAAAAATTTGAAGTTTGACAGATATGCTTCTGCACATGCCCGAATGATTCATTCGAATAATCAAAATAATCGTTATGCCTATCACTAATTTCAATGAAAAAAGGTGTGTGTGGACTCCATACTTGCGGTAGCGGAACCACTTTCTATCTTTGTTATGATAGCAATACTGCTTTAGCCCGATGAAAGGAGCTATAAAATGATCTCTCTCGAAACCAATTTTTTTTTTTTTGTTATTTTAAGCGTATGAGGAATAATTATAATCTACTGTTACAGTACCGAGTTTCATTTTCTATTAAAAATTATTTTTTCTACCTGGCAATAATTAACAGATTTGCGAGTTGGAAAGATGGAATATTAACAAAAATAAATAAATAAATAAATAAATAAATAAAACAGATTTTAATAAACGGAAGTAAATCAAAGTTTATTCAAACAATCTTATCATGATTAAATTAAAATTAAATCTTGATAAAGATTGAGCTCAATGAAAATAAGTATTCATTGAACTCAAAGAAAAATATTTTTAAATGAAAAGACTGGATGATTAAATTTTAATTATAAATATATTTAAAAAGATAATGGAGTATTATGAAAGTATAGAAAAGATGTAAAGCATTTGATAGAATCAATTATTTAGAGAATCATTAATATTCCAGTTAAATCATTAAAGTTCCATGAAGAAAAGTAATTTTCATAATTTTACGCGTTAATTTTTTTAAGTTTTTAAATAGTTATTAAAAATTATGGATTATGGATTTACATTGGCATTTTGGAAAACGTATTTTTATTTTAAATTGTCTATCTATGTTTATGTGAATGCGATCGCCTCCCACCCCTTCTTTTGCACATAATACGTGAAATATTTACTTATTGAAACTTTTAAAGCATAATCAAAATATTTCTTTTTTTAAAAGGAAATCTAACATGGCTCAAAAATGTTTATGACTTCGCTTCGTCTGTTTCTCTTCATTGTCTGTCATTCTGTCGATGCGTTCCAATTTCTATAAAAATAAACTTAGATTGAAAAAAAATATATATTTAAATATTTTATCAAGTTTTACTATAAATTATTTCCTATGGAAAATAGCGTAATTAGCGTTTATATTTCTTTTACTTTACACACAAAAGAATTCCAATAGTCGAGTAAACGGAATTCGGGGTACACAAAAGAATTCGAATATTACGGTATTTGAGTGGGAATTCTTTGAAGTGCGTTTTAGTAAAAACGTTATGCTATTTCAAAATCAATCAAATTGACATATATTAATTATAGCATATTCTTTAGTGAAAAGGATGTGTTTAGCGTTTACAAATTGCGTTTATTATTTTTAAAGAGATACGCAAAAGAATTTGTATACATTGCTGACTTGATACTGTAATAGTTTAAAGGGCGTTCTAATACTGTTAACCCTCTGGCCACCGAGCAAAAGGGCAAAATAAACTGAGTGTGAACCAATTTGTTTGTTCACTCATAATATTGAAAAGTGCTTTGTCATCCACGAGTGATGCATGATTTTTCTTTCTTGAGTTAAATGTATAATGCTCCCCATGTCACAGAATGTCAATAAATTTTGCAGTCTTAATAAACTTTTGAGGTAATTTCCATATATATATATATATATATATATATATAATTAACTTACAAGTCTCGTGTTACTTATATGTGATATGGTACTTTATTCTTTACAACATAATGATAATAATAGGCTCTGTAATTGGAA
The DNA here is from genome assembly GCA_963931845.1 of Maratus michaelseni. Taxonomy (NCBI): domain Eukaryota; kingdom Metazoa; phylum Arthropoda; class Arachnida; order Araneae; family Salticidae; genus Maratus; species Maratus michaelseni. The sequence continues at coordinate 176,533,757 of OZ007589.1, read as the reverse complement.
TATGTTAAAAGCATTCGCGCACACAAAACAACGCTGTACAGGGTGATTCATAAAGATGGAGCCAATTGTCAATTTCCTTAAATATTGCTCCTAGACACTTACTTCCAATTGCAAAGTTTAATAAAAACAGACACAAAATTTGACGACATACGTTGCAACCCTCTGTGGGGGGTATATTTGAGAAATACACAAACTAATTTTTTTATGGCCCCCGTAGAGTAAAATTAAATTTTCCCGATCTATTCCTGAATGAAACACAAAAAATTACATCTTGATATCTGCAAAACTCACAGATACGTATATGCTCGTTTAAATAATTCGTCAAGTTTTAAGGGATTAGACATAAATTGTAATTAAATATTGTGAATGTCTTAAATCGCCTTTTAATAACGTACAATTTTGTGGATGATCCCTATCTTGCATTCCAAATGCATCAATATCGCGTCGCTTAGAGGTAAATTTAAGTGGAGTAAATCATGAATTTTGACTTTTAATATTTCTGTGAGTTTTGCAGATACGAGAGTCACACTGAAATTTTTGAGACACGGCAAAATGGCACAAGCTAAACTTACCAACTTTTAGGAGTGTTCAAAATAGTTCCCTCCAAGATCAATGCACTTTTGTAGGTGAATTTTCCAAAGATTAAATTCCTCGAGCGATCAGTTTCTTGGAAAAGATGAAAAATATTCTTTTATAGCCTCATCAGTCTCATATTCGGAAAGAAAACGACGTCCACGTAATTTCTTTTTAGATTAAAACATGTCCAAAAGTCACACATGACAAGATCAGGAGAATAGGATGGATGTTCTATCACTTTGGTGTTTTTTTGTTCAAGAAATTCGACTGTAATCCTGGTTGAATGAGAAGATGCATTGTCATGGTGCAGCAGGAGTCCCCTAACATTCACATCTTGAAGAGTTTCTGGAAAGCACTTAGTGGTGTACCAGTTAGATGTAACTGTCTTCTGTCTTTCTAGCTTAATGGCTTTGACCAGACCTGTACTTCTGAAGAATACGGCATACATTACTTGTTTCGTTGCTCGTTGTCTTTTCACCATTGTTGGTTTGGGATCATCTTCAAAGACCCATACTTTACTTTCTTGACATGTTGGAACATAAAAAAAAAAAAATGTATCTACGTCTCATCACCAGTTATGATTTTAGAACTAGTGCTGTGGCCACCATCATTAAGTAATTTTAGAATTTCTTTACTGATTCTCACACGCTCCGCTTTTTGGCGTTCTGTTAAATTATGGAGGATGCGACGACAAACTAATTTTTTCATACGCAGTTCTTCATGAGTAATTTTATGTATAGCTGTGGATACAATCTTAAGTTCCTCCTGTATTATTTGGTAGGTACAGCGATTATAATCGATTAACATTTTTCGTACGGCCGACACATTTTCTGGGACTACAGCTGACAACGGTCTTCTGTGTGCTCTTCATCAGAAAAAGATAATTTCGACCTCTTCTAAATTCTGTAAAACATCTGAATACAGTGGTAGGAGATGGAGTTTCTTTTCCATATGCTAAATGTAGACATTGAAGGCATTCTTCTTGATTTAGCCCCACTTTAAAATCATAGAAAATCATAGCTCGATAATGCTCTCGCGTCAACTCCATTTTTTCTTCTTTCAAAATTTATTCTACGATAGTTAAATTGTAATTGTTGCCACAAATTATCGTTTGCGGACATAAAAAAGTTCAAATTTACATATCCGACCAATATATATATATATATTTTGGCTTATATTGTCTAGCCTTGTCTCGAAATTTTCAGAATGATCCTCTTATAAAGATGAACTTTTTTTGCGTTTCATTCAGGAATAGATATAGAAAATTTTCCTAATAGGAGATGTACCCTACGGGGGCAGTATAAAAATTTTGTTTGTGTATTTTCTGAAATGGAACTCCAGGGGATTGCAACTTATGTCATCAAATTGTGCACCTTTTGTTTTCATGAAACTTTGTAATTGGAAGTATGTGTCTAGGGGCAATATTTAAAGAAATAGGCTACTGGCCCATCTTTACGAATCACCCTGTATAATGTAAAAAATTACTTTCCAATGTCAAATATTTTATTGTATAAGAAATGCACACATATTACAGAATAATAATTAAAAAGCTGCGTATTATCCATTTTCTATTGTGAAGTTTGAATAAAACTCATTTCATTTTATTCTAATGTATAATCAGATAAAACATAGATTCGAATCACACAAACCTTGAATTATTGCGATTTTTTTTGTTTCCACCTAGATTAAATTCAAATTTTCAGTATGTTCACGTTGCTATAGAAACCGATTTGCTATCCTTCCAACTTGAACTTAATTACGACAGTAGCAAAATATACCAGAACGTTCTTACCGTTTCAGAAAAAAGAATGTCAAAAAATCACCGAAAAACACGAAAAACGATAAAAAACGCAGCAAAATTTCGAAAAAAAAAAAAAAAAAAAATCGCGGAGAACAAAATGTACTTACTATATTGGGATAAAAGTAACCTGATTAATTTTTCGAATGTTAGAAAATCGTTGCAAAACGCGAAGAAAACGCTAAAAATCACATATGAAAATTGCGAAAGATACAAAAATTACAAAGAATAAAATTTACTATTGAGCTGAAAGATAGGAACCGAATTTATTTTACGAATATCCAAAAACTTCCGCAAAACGCGAAAAAACGCTAAAATTCGCATAAGAAATTCGCGAAAAAGAAAAAAAATCGCAGAAATTTTTTTTTTATATTTTGTTAAAATATTGAAATGGAATTCCAGTAACAAATGTCAAAAAATAGTCGCAAAACGTGAAAAAGTGCTAAAAATCGCATAAAAAATTTACGAAAAACTCACAAATCGCTGTATAAATTCCGAATAAACTTTATTGAAAAGAGGATACAATTTAATATATTGGGCTAAAAGATTGTAACTGGATTATTTTTACTAATGTTGTAAAATACCCACAAAAAAACGAAAAAAAAAAAAAACCCGCTAAAAATCTTATACAAAATTAAATAATAATATTAATAATAAACAAATCCAAAAATCTAAAAACTGGCTTCGAGGGACATAACTTCAGACCCACACAAACATCTTTATTGTTATAGATTTAAACATTATCTTAAAATATATTAATTATTCATGAAACATGTATTCATGAATAATTAATATCGTGATAAATTAACTGATTGTTATCTATTGAATATTTTCGTTACATTATCTTTGCAAAAGAAATAGATCCTTTTACAATGTAAAAAATATACCGAAAATATGTATTTTACAAAATATTACTTTACAAAATATTATTTGAAATACCAACGAAAAACTGCTTTACAGCTGGATCAGAAATCATTCTGCATGTTTTATAATTAGAAATGGAGATTAAAACAGATGTAGTTTTTATAAAAAATATCAACATGTAACTAAAGATTTACTAAGGTAAGTCTTGGTTGGAGAACGCTCTGTCACTAGCAAACGTACAATTACTGAGGCAGTTATAAACCATATTATTAAGTACTGAAGTAATCAAAAATGAAAATTTTAATATCTGAATCTGTTGTCCCTTTGACCTTAATTCTATTACCTGTCGCTCTTACCGTAGTAATTATGGATTACCCGTAGCAGCTACAGAGTAAATGTTGTAGATGAAAAAAGCTTCCTGTTGTGGTTGGTCATTATATTTTAAAGAGATTATTCACTACACCGCATAAAAGAATTATTCAAATGCCTTATTGTCCAACTCTTTTGAAGAGCATTTTCTTACCTTACCTTATTGTCTATGTCACTTGAAGAGCATTGTGTTTTTAATTTTTACGTTATGAAGCATATTGCATAAATGGACTCTTCTGTGTTCTGCATTAAAAAATAATTGTATAACTTAAAGAATTTTTCAAAATGCAAGAAATTTGGAATGCATTGTCTCATTGGTTGATTTATTATTATTATTATTTACAGTTTACAATTTACCAATATTAGATTTTCTTTCTCTGTAAAGCTATTGTATAATATCATGCATATTCTAATAAATTCTCTATGCATATTAAGTACTGCAAAACTCTAACTATCCGGACTAATGTGTTCTTAACGAAAACCGGATATGGACTTAATTCGTAAATCACAATAATTGGAACAATAATCAAAAAGAGGTTATGTTGAAAAATAAAAATGTCTTTAAAATCGTTTTTGTTTAATAAAAAGGTAAGCCTGCGAGGAGTGTTTTTTAAGTAAGTACAGTTTTGATATTAAAAAATAACACAGGTCCATTTTTTTAACAATTTTATTTTTACATGAATGCCTGCACCTTAATCTACTTTTCAACACAATTTCCGCTTATATTAAGGCACTTATCGTATTGTACGATCAGGTTTTGTATGCCATCCTCATAGAAATTTGCCGCCTGTTGTGCTTGTTAAACACTGCATCACCACCGTTTTGACGTCCTCGTCGTCGTAAACTGCGCCATGTAATCCAAAACAAAAGGCGACATGCTGAGTAGAGAGATTGTTTTGCTTCATCACAATGCTCGTCCACACACGGCTCATCGAACGCAGGATCTCATCGCGTCATATGTCAGGGAACAACTTCATCACTCCCCGTATAAACCTGACCTAGCACCAAGTGACTACCATTTGTTCCCGCACTTAAAGAAGCACCTTCTCAAGTTAAAGATAATTGATTTTGTCTTTTACCTTACGACAGCCTTTTTTTTTTCTTTTGTCGCTTAAACAACAACAACAAAAAAAAAAACAAGAACGAAAAATCATGCGTCAAGCATAGATTATGTAGCACTTTCCAACGCTTCCAAAATAATTTTACAAAACATACCGTTTAATAAGCTAAAAGATAACATCTAAGTAAACAATTTGGAAAACGCATAACATATTTAAAAACATAATTTCAGGAATTTCCAACAGATACAATATTCGGAAAAATATCCGAATACTTTTATTCAGCCCTGTATATGATCTATAGATTTGTATATGCTAGGATGCTAAATTTTAGTTTAGTTAGGAAACGCGTAGCGCAGTTTAAAATTATCTTTCTGGAGTTTCTGTCAATAAACGGAAATGTGTTCGCGAACTTTTGTGCTGCCCTGTATAGGATCTACAGAATTTATACACACCACGTAATCGACAAAAAGCGAGTTAAAATTAAAATCGCGTTTAGTAACTTAAAAAGCACTTCCAGGAATTAGTGTTAACAGACAGTAGAGAATTCTTTTGTGTGTCCCTGTAAATGAACGATGACTGCTATACACACACTATTCTGTTGTAAGTCTCTTGTAATGCACCTTAGATATATATATATATATATATATATAAATTTCAATGCGTTTAAAATAGTGAAACATTATTTAAATAAACCATAGACGATTTTTCTCCATAGACGTCATGTAACGGAATTCTTTTGACTGTCCCTGTAAAGTAACTATAAGTGCTATGCACACCCTATTCCATATTAAGCTTCTTCTAATGCGCCTTAGTGATATATATAAATTTCAATGCGTTTAAAATACTGAAACATTATTTAAATAAACCGTAAATGATTTTTCCCCATAGACCGCAATGTAACGGAATTCTTTTGAGTTTCCCTGTAATAAAACTATAAGTGCTACACACTTCCGTTGAAATAGGGAACATGCTATAGATAACGACAATAACATATAAAAATTGCAGAGCAATCCGAGCATATTTACGGGAGTTAAAGCACGGACAGACGGCCAGACGGCAGACGGCCATACGGCCAGACAAACCGAAGTCATAAGCACTTTTCAACTAAGTTGGAAAGTGCTAAAAAAAAAAAAAAAAAAAAAAAAAAAGATTGCAATGCTTTTGTTCTGCTTTTTAGAAAATAATTTTATTGTTGCGGCTCGCAATTTTGTCGCAGTCCGATTTACTCTCAAAACTTGTGCCGGGCTCAAGTAAAGCCGTGCGGGTTTGCTTGTTAAATATAAATTTTAACTTTGCTGTAAATATAAATTTCAATGAAATTAGTATATCTTTTATGAATGCATACAAAAAATTGCATTTTACTTTTTGTATTCTCAAATAGAATTTTTTATTTCATAATATCACTCCTGATATTTGGCGATTCGGATGATTGAAATTCAGATAAAAGGAGTTGTACGGTATTTTAGTTTTAAATTTAATAATATTGTTTAGACTTTCATCAGATATCTCTAATTCAGTGTAATGCAAATATTTTGGTCATTTTTTATATCGCTCACATGTGCCCAACTTATTTATATCAAGGAAAAACCAATATAAGGTAATTTGGGTATATAGTGTAAGAATACATCTATGACACATGGCTTTTCATTGCTATCTGATGAAAGTTACACTATTTTTATATCAAAATGTTGCAATTATTTATTTATTTATTTAAATTACAAATAATAATAATAACAAAAAGAATTTAACAAGTTGTTTGCAATAACTCATATTTTATGATTCTCCAAAATACATTTGAAAATAAAACATTACATAATGTTTTATATTACATTATGTAATTATAGATTCGGGCTATCATTTTCTGTTTAAAAACTAATAATTTGGTATTTAATGATTTTTCATTACCTGTAAGTTGTAAAAGCAGTACATGCTGGCGTATAAAATAACAGAAAAGTGAATATCATGTTTCAATATTTATCGGTTTCTGCTAATCAATTTTACATTAGCCAACTGATTGATAATAATTTATTTAAATTAAGAATTTTGTGATTATTTCGACTACTTGATAAACTTTTAACAATCATGTAATTTATATATATATAATCAAGTCTAAGCCATTATTACATTATATAATGAATGAATGAATAATGAAAACAATTGCTTTGCATATTTAAGATGATTCTTAATCTTTAAATTGAACATTCTGATGTAAAATAAAAGAATAATTTGAATTGTTAAAAGCCTCAATATTCAAAAAGTAAAATTTAATTCAATAAAAATGCTTTCATATTACGTTATAGCAACGCTACATTCAAACTCAAGTCATCAGGATTTGGATTCTTTTTTCTTATACAGAAAAATGTATATCGACGTATATTATCTTCGTTAAATGTTTGTGCTAATGATTCTGAGGCACTCTGTATATAGCTGAAACTCACCCACTCATTCATCCATTGATACACAAAATACAAATTACATATTATATATAGATGTCTGTTTTTACATATCTGTATTTATACGCCTGTTCGCATAATATTATGTCTTTTACATACATTATGTAGCAATAAAAAATAATGGGAAGGGCTCAAATAGTAACTGCCAATTAAAATATTTGAACGATTAAGTTTATTAAAAATTATCAAGTATTTACAGAAGTAATCAATCGTTCAAATTAATTATTAATATCTTTGATATAAAATAAATATGTAAATTAATTTCTAAACAATAAATTAAGAATTTAGTAGATAAAAATCAGAAAATAATAGAGTTTTAATGAATTTTATGCTACGCAGTTGTCTTAGAGCCAGAGGGTTTAAGCACAGTAGCCTAGAGAAAAGGGGGGAAAGGGGCAGATGGTAAAAAATACCATTTGATCCCGAGGAAAAGCACCCCCCCCCCTCCATCACCTTCGTTACAGGGTTTTATGCAATTTTATGGGAAGAATATTTTCTTGGAACTTTAAAAGTTTAAAATTCTATTTTTGTGTAGAACAGGAATAAAAAAAACACACTTCTGAAAACTACAAATTTTCACATGCTTATTCTGATTTGAAATGGTTTATTTCAAGGTTCATGGCTCAAATATCAAAGAAATATTCCATCTGAAAATAACATAACACATATATATATACATAATATAACATAAAAATAACATTCAATACACCTCTATTTTCGTTGGTGTGGAAAGTTACATCCAAACTCGCATGCATAACCCATAAAGCAAACATACAGTTATATGCACATATTTATATCTTAATACTATTTTGCACAGAAATCCCGAATACTACTTAATCATTAATTAGGTGTTATTTTTATTTAAAAATGAAATCAATTAAAATTTTATTAAAATTTATTCTAATTATTTAATTAAAAAATAAATTGTTATAAACATATAAATTAATTAAATTTTTATTAAAACTTATTGTAATTATTTAATTAAAAACAAACTGTTATAAACACGTAAATTAATTAAAAATGAATTTAATTTAAAAATAAAGAGTTTGATACTACCTTCTACTCATGTAATTTTTTTCTCATGTGAATGTACATAAATGGAGCCCATAGGAAACTTTATTCCCGTGACCAAAGTAATTCGCGCCTGCTGCGCCACGATTATCTTTTTTTTCCCTTCTACGACAATGGGTGGCCGCCGAACAAAATCTAGGAAGGGGCAAGATTTTGAAACAAAAGTGCTTGTTTTCCGCTGCTAAGGCTGCATTTATTATATATATTTTTTTTTAAATGGAGAATATAAACATGAAATAAAGTAAACTAAAATGTGTTTGTCAGAACTCCACGTGCAAGACAATTTTTATTAAAAAATATTATTAATAACTACTGATCGAAATTGTTCAATTTATTTGAAAATTATTATTTTAATCCTCCCTTATATTTTACCTTCTACGCACCAATCAATGAAATTTAATTAAAATTTTTAAAAATTAATTTACATGTTTATAACAATTTGTTTTTTAATTAAATAATTACAATAAATTTTAATAAAATTTTAACTAATTTATATGTTTATAACAGTTTATTTTTTAATTAGACAATTACAATAAATTTTAATAAGATTTTAATTGATTTCATGTGATTGATGCGCAGCCGAGTCACTTTAAACATCCAAAATAAGCTTCTACCGTTTTTTTTTTTTTTTTTTTTTTCCCCAAAGCGAAGAATTGAAACAGTTTATTACTTTTCCACCAGGAGATCCTCAATATTACACCCTGTAGATAATTTTTTTTTACCGTCTGAGTGTAATGGCTCTGCTCCCCCCATCCCCGGTGGAACGAAAACTCTTTCGTTCCTTTTTCTCTTGTTGTTTAATTAATGATTTTAAATAATTTTGAATTTATAGATGTTATTTTTTTCAAAATCACGAAAGGAAAAGAAAACTTAGTTAATTAAATTTGAATATCCAGGGAGGGCAGTTGCCCTCCCCTATCCTTTCTTACGGGGCCAATACCTACGCCGTTGTTTTGATACAAACATGACAAAAAGTGTTTTCCTTCCAACAGTTAAAAATAATCCTTCATTAATTTCGGTTCAAAATATTTGACAATCGATCGACGTTAGTGACCTCTAACAAAATGAGGCGGTAATGTAAACACGCGTGAAGATGAAGATTCGAAAAAAGCGCGCTAAAAGAGGCGCTGATTCTCCAAAACTTGCAACCCGCTCTCGGCAGCCGGCAATTTCCTTGCTCGAGAGACACAGCGCTGGCGCATGGATGCAGTAGAACGAAAAGCGACGGCAGACCGTAAACTGGCCGTCACTAGCAGACATACCCTTCGTCCAAGGTAGGGATTGAAAACAACGCTTTGGATCCTCGTACGGTAAGTGATCGTATTCTTCCTTTTTTTCTTCTTCTCTTATCTGTTCTCCAGCATCACAGGTTTCTCTTCTAATTTACGGTTCCCGATCTACAAAGATATGGCGGCATGTGAGATGAAATTACGAATGCATATTTCCGTTGATTTGGGCCAATTTGTTTGGGGGGGGAATGGTTTATAAATTTGAATGATTTCATTTGTGTTGTTTGGAATGTTTATCAACTGTGGCGTAGTAGGTAAAAAAATAAGGGAAGATTCAAATAATCATTTTCAAATAAATTGAACAATTTCGATCATTAGTTATTAATAATATATTTATGAGAATAATTAATCTTTCAAACTAACAATTAATGCCAATATCACAAAATCAAATTTTAATTAGTTTACATGAAAGATTAGAAAGGAAGGGGGGTGAGGGGGGGGTTGGGTTGATTATTGACGGCCAATTATCTACACTTAGGATATAGGCCCGGGGGGGGGAGTGCCCTTCGTGGGGGTCTTTCTAAGGAAACCTAACCCGTATTTACGCATGGATAAATCCACGGCTCGAAGAAAACCACGAAAACTCCGAACGATTAGGCCGACGGGCGCGATTGGGATCGAACCCAGCACCTCCCGTCTACCAGCTTCGAGAGCAGAACCTCTCGGCCACTGGTGGGGGGTGGGGGGGGGACAATATCTCTCTCGTATAATATATAATTTTTTTTTTTACAGAAAATGTACAGTCTTAGAGTATCAGTACATGTAATTTTATTCACATTTACAATTCATAACAGTTAAATCTCTGAAATTACCTGAAATCTATTAATATTAATAAGAAAGAAATGGAATTGTGGGTTGAAAGTTTGAAATGTTACCCAAAACGAATTCAAAATATACATGTGACTTTCAGAACAGATGCTGAGACCCTTAATCCACAGATTTCAGGGTCAAAGAGTTTACTAAATAGTTTATAGTTTTAATGATTTTATTTGTGCTGTTTAAATTGTTTATCAACCAATGTTGAATTCAGGTGGTGCCCCCCCCCCCCGGATCATTAAAATGCCCCCCCCGCGAAGGGTTTGAAAATTTCTGCTTTTTATGGTAAAAAAGTACAATGCCCCCCTAAAAGGTTTGAAAATTTCTGCTTTTTATGGTAAAAAAGTACAATGTCCCCACCCGGAACCGCAGAAATCCCTCCCGGAAAAAAAGTTTGACTTCAACACAGCTATCAACAGTGGCGTTGCAATTAAAAATATATATAGGTCGGACACAAATAATAATTTTCAAATAAACTGAACATTTAGGATTTTCAATAATGAATAAAATATTTAATCATTTAAACTTTGTTTTAATGCCATTATCAAAAAATCAATATTTTAATTATTTCAGATAGAAGATTTCAGATGGTGAACTCTAGTTATTTTACGATTATTATATTTATGAAACAACGGGGAATTCAGGAGAGTTTTGCCCTTCCCTCAACCCCCCTATAATAAAGTTTTAAAGAAAATAAACAGTCCTGGAGTATAAGTACACATAATCATATTTCGCCTTACAATTCACAAGAACTAAATCTTCTGAAAGTACTTTGCAATACTAATATGAAAAAAAAAAAGATATATATACAAATGTTGTTTGAGACTTTTATTATTAAACAAAATGAATTAAAATAAAAGTGAGATTTGCAGTATGACGTTGAGGGCTCTGATCTGCAGATTTACATTTTAAAATATAATAAATATTTAAAGCATTTCATTCTGTACAGAGTTGCTTTTTAAGAGATGAATTATCATATTGAAAACATAATATAACTTTTTTTATGCAAATTATGTGACTTATGTGCAAAATTTTCTTAATTTGAATGGTTGGAGGGGCGGGGGTGGGGGGGGGGGGGCGAGGTGCTTAAGCTCGATGATCCACTCCTTTTTCCTACTTTCTTGTTTATTAAATAATTTTAAATAGTTAATTTATTCAATATTCATTGACTATAGCGATTAATGGAATTTTATCATTCTATTTATTCAATTCCAATCAATTTATTATTTTTTTTATCACTAGACACTAGTAGTGTATATAACTATTCCATTTTGTTTTTGCTTGTAGTTAATAAAACAGCTAGTTAGAATGAACGATGATTGTATAACATTTCAATCAGTGAGCTAAAATATGCATAATAATTGATTATATAATGTAACAGTATTGTTTGTTTTAATTTTGGTAAAACTTGCGTGAAATTTGATTTTTTGGTTGGACTATGGTCAAAAAGCTTCTGAGAATAGTTTATAAATTTAATTTTTGCTGTCTGGATTATTTATTAAATATTTTAATTTTTTTTTGTAGTGATCGATCGATTAATAGAATTTTATGATATATCAATAATTTTTATATCACGTATGAAGATATAAACTGTTTCACTTTGTTACTGTTTATAATTAATATAGAGGCTAGTTACAGAATGGACGGTGAGAATTTAATGTTTTAATCATTGAATCTATATATGCATAGTATTAATTGATTATATATATCAGAAGAATTTTACGTTTCATGAATTTTAATAAAATTTGCTTAAAATTTCATTGTTCGGCGGGATTTGACTTGGGCCAACGAAATGGGGGGGGGGGGGGCAGATTAAAATTTTAATGATTTTATTTGCGGTGTTCGGAAACTTTATTAAATATTTTAAATTTTGTATTACTTTTCTTACTATTTATTGATTACATCTACTAATGCAATTCTATGCTTCATTAATTCATTTTGTATCACGAGAGTATAAACTATTAAACTTTGTTATTGTTTGTTTATAGTTAATAGAACAGCTGGTTAGAATAAACAATGAGAACTTTTATACTGAAATGCATGAATCAATATATAAATATGAATAGTATTCATTGATTATATACAAGGGAAATTTCAAATGCATTATTCAATGGACTTCATTAAAAGAGTTTTAAGAATGAGTTGTAATTTTAATGATTTTATTAGCGTTATTTCGAATATTTATTAAATATTTTAAAATTTTGAATTTCTTACTATTCATCGATTACATATTAACTATGTAATTTTATGCTTCATCAATTAATTTTCTGACTAGGATATATAACTCTAATTGCGAGGGCATATATAACTATGCTACTTTGTTACTGTTTATATAATAGAAAACCTAGTTAGAAGGATAGTGAAATTTTAATATTTCACTCAGTGAATCCATATATGCATAATATTCATTGCGATTACATAGATTGAAGGGATTGATTAGTTTTAAACCTTCAAAAAATTGACTGTTTGTTTTTCCTACCTTAAAAAAATCTGAATCGAACAAAACAAACCACATGAAAATTTTCAAACTAGAAGCGAGTCAATTTGAAATTGAAAATGTGTACTTTAACGTAAGACCAGAGGGATTTTATAAAAAAAATTTCATGCCCTTTTTTCAAAACTATGATTTGGCTACTTGCGCGCACTGTAAGAAAAAAATTGCACACTAAAGATAAATTATTTTGCATTGATATGTATAAAATAATCATACCTACAATTTCCACTTTAATGTTTTGTCAATTAAACAATGCAAATTTTATTCGTTGCAATATTTTTTTTTAAGTGCATAAATTAAAAATCAATTTGAGTGTGTTAAAGTACACATTTTAAATTCAAATTAACCCGCTTTTAATTTGAATATTTTCACGTGGTTCAGTTTGTTCGAATAAAGATTGTATAATTTTTTTTTAAAGAATAGGAAAAACAAAAAACAAAAAAAACAAAATAAAATTTTTTGGTGTTGTCTATATTATTTATCAAGTATTTTAAAGTTCTTGTTGCGTTTCTTGGCATTTATAGATTACATATAATAATAGAATTTTTATGTTTCATCCATAATTTTGTATCACAAGCGTATATATAACTATATAGTTTTGTTATTGTTTATAATTAACAGGCAGCTGGTTAGAATGAAGGATGGGAACATATGCTTAAATCCATGAGTCAATGTATGAATAATATTATATAGATTAAGGGAATTTTCAAATTTATTTTTCGATGTACTTGGTTAAAAGTTTTAGGAATGTGTTGTAATTTTAATGTTTTTATTTAAAATTTTTGGGTTAAAAGAAATAATATATTATTGGATTATTAAAGAATTTAAATATTTTATTGCCTCTAGTATTAATTCATTACACCTATTAATAATTTTGTATCATGAGAGTATAAATTACCCTACTTTGTTATTGTTTATAGTAAATAGAACAGATAGAATGAAAGGCGAAAATTTAATCTTCCAATCGATGAGTCACTGTATGTATTGTATTCATTCATTGCATAGGTAACAAAATTTCAAATTTTATACGTAATTTTGTAAATTTTCTTTTCTTTCTTTCTTTTTCTTTTGGGAAAACGTGTCAAGGCGTTTGAAGAATGATTTATAATTTAAATGTTTCATTTGAGATGCTTGGGTTTGTTATTCAAAATTAAAAAATTTTTGAGTTTCTTATCATTTTATGTATTGCATCTATTAATGGATTTTATGTCCGATCAATTAATTTTGTATCAATAATCTGAATGTTTATGTAAAAATCCTCTCGCGCACGATTTTGCTTGCTGTACTTGAAAACGCATCTGATAATCCAATAGTAATTTTGGCGCAGCTTGTCCCTAATGGGACCTTGCGCCATTAAACCCTATAAAACCAACCAACCAACCAACCAACCAATAGTAATTTTTTTAAAATAAATTCGCATACAATTCGAGAAGGGCCAAAAATATCGCGCAGGCTTAATCCGTTACCGATAAACTTTCAATGTTTGAATTTTTATAAAAGAAAAATTCATACATCGCTTGCACCCCTTTTGCATGCATTTTAAATTCTGACCTGAGGGGAATTAAAATGCCGGCTAAATATTGTTTCAAATCTTTAGGTCTGAATCCGTGAAAACCAGCTACGGCTAAAATTTGGTAAATCTCTCTCGACTAAAAATAACATCTTCATTACCGGTGTTTCGAAATAAAATATTCCAAATTTTCACTGCTTATCTAAACTATTATATAAAGAGAGAACGCCTGACTGATTCATCAATGCCCAGCTGAAACGACTAAAGTCAGGATCACGAAATTTGGGGAGTAGATTGTCGTTATGACCTAGACAAGCAATAAGAAAGGATTTTTGAAAATCACCCCCCCCCCCCCCCACTGAAGGGTGTTAAAAAGGTGATCGAACATTTTAGGTGATTTCGCCATATCTCAGCAACAGTTTTAGGTAGGAGCGCAAAATGCAGGAAAACAAATCTACTAAAAAAAATGGTTAAACACGTATTTCATCGAAATTCAGGAAAACAAATCTACTAAAAAAAAAAATAGTTAAACACGTATTCCAGCGATTTCAGAAATTCATCTCTTAAGGGGGGGTTAAATGGAGGGGGGGGGGGGGTCGAAAGTTTTAGGTGATTTCGCTATATCTCAGCAGCAGTTTTAGGTACGAGCATGAAATTCAGAATAACAAATCTACAGAAAAATATGGTTAAACACGTGTTTTAGCGAATTTAGAAATTCACCCACTAAGAGGGTTAAATGTGAGGGGGGGGGGGGGTTCGAACGTTCTAGGTCATTTCGCGATATCTCAGCAGCAGTTTTAGGTAGGAGCATGAAATGCAGGATAACAAATCTACTATTAAAAAAAAAATTAAACACGTATTTCAGCGATTTTAGAAAGTTATCCATTAATGTTCGTATTCACCATCTACCTCAACCTAGAAAACCTCTGACGAACGCCCAAATGAAATTTGCGATAAATGTGATTGGACCTAAACAAGGCGAAGTCCAATGAGATTAGTGATGAATGCCATTTGAGCGTTCGACCAAAGATTTCTAGGTTGAGGTAGATGGTGAATACGAGTGTTAGGGTGTTAAATGGGGGTTGAACGTTATAGGTCATTTCGCCATATCATAGCAGTAGTTTTAGGTAAGAGTATGAAATTAAAGATAACAAGTCTACTAATAAAATAGTTAAACATGTATTTCAGCGATTTTAGAAATTCACCAATTGGGTTGAAAATCGGATATGAGCCCGATTATGGAAGATTAGACGAATAAGACAACTATTGTTGATTTTTCATTAGATATTTTGCGTAAGACATTTTTAAAAGGAATTTTTCTTTAAAATCATTTAAAGCTGGGGGATTTAGTACGATTTCGTCAAAATAACATATGTTTTTCTGATTGTCATTTTGACGATTTATGGACGTGAATGCGTTTTTGTGATCGGCGTATTTTTAGGATATTACATTTTCACTTATGTTACCCGGAAGGCCAAGGTTGACTTGGGCAAAGTCGGGTGGTTCTGCTACATTAAAATAATTTATTAGCTTCATTATGTACATAAACTGAATAAAAAATATTTATCATATTTTTACAAGTTTTTATTTAAAGTTCAAAATTTGTAAGTACTGCATTTTTGTCTCACTCCCGCTTTTATCCGATTTAGATTTTTTTTTTTTTTTTAAGTACCTACCCATCCCTACCCTACATTGTAGTCGACACATTGTAAAACCGCCTGAAGCCGGTACAGGCCGCAAGTATTTAATAAAGTATCTAATTAAAATCAGCGAGGAGAAGATAATATATCTAAATCTATAAGTATTATACATGAATAATAATTATATAAGTAGATTAAAATAATTTTCGAAATATTTTTTCGGTGAACCAAGGAATTTTGGTGATTTATAAATTTAATGTATTTATTTTAAGCGGTTTGGATCTTTTATTAAAATTTCAAAAGTCTAGTGTGGTTTAGACATGTGTGCATTGACTACATTTGTTAATAGAATTTTACGCTTTATCAATTAATTTTGTATCGCTAGAGAATATAATTGTTCCACTTTGATATTGTTTATTGTTATAACTAGCTACTCTATTAAATATAAACGATGACAAATTAATATTTAAATTAGGGATTCAATATATGCCTAGATTCATAGATTTGCATAGATTAAGAGAATTTTAAAATGATTGTTTCCGATGGATTTTGGTCAAAGAATTTGAGGATTGGTTTATAATTTCAACAGTCTTGAGATGTTTTATTGCTTTTTGTAGCATTTATTATTTCTATTCAGGGAATTTCATTTGTTATATTTTAATTTTGTGTTACGAGAGTACATATAGCTATTCCACTTAGTTATTATTTATAGTTAACTAGCAGAACCACCCGGCTTTGCCCGGGTTAACACACACACACACACACATATATAGATGTAAGAGCTAGTTAGAATGAATGATAACTTAATATCTAAATCCATGTGTCAATATATGAATATGAGTTGTATTCATTAATTGAATGGATTAAGGGAATTTCCAAATGCCTTTTTCGAAGGATTTGAGTAAAAGAGATTTAGAAATGGGTTATAATTTCAATGGTTTTATTTGCGTTGTTTGAAATGTTTATTTAATATTTAAAGTTTTTACTTCGTTTCTCGCTGTTCATTGATTACATCTAATTACACAATTTTTGCTTCATCAATTAATTTTGTATTACATAGCTGTAAATACACAACTTAAAAAACTTCTTTTACTTAAGTAAGGTGTCATACATATAAAACACAAATATCAAACTTGACATGTTTCGGTTTAAATTCTAAAACCATACTCATAAGTAGATACCTCATCAACAAAAAATCAAACCCGAATGACACTGGACACCACCATATATACAAAATACAGTATAACAAACAACGCCATCTATAATACAAAACACAAATTAAAAACACATAAAAACATTAATCATCAAATCAAGCTTGTATACACAATAGTTTCCCTCTATTCAAATTCGCCCCACAATATTTATTTAAAAGCTCTAACCACAAAGGACAAAGGTGGAATAATAAAAGAGAAAGTATCATTACAGATTAAACCCCTTCGTAAATAATTATTTACGAAGGGGTTTAATCTGATTTACGAAGGGGTTTAATCTGTAATGATACTTTCTCTTTTATTATTCCACCTTTGTGGTTAGAGCTTTTAAATAAATATTGTGGGGCGAATTTGAATAGAGGGAAACTATTGTGTATACAAGCTTGATTTGATGATTAATGTTTTTATGTGTTTTTAATTTGTGTTTTGTATTATAGATGGCGTTGTTTGTTATACTGTATTTTGTATATATGGTGGTGTCCAGTGTCATTTGGGTTTGATTTTTTGTTGACGAGGTATCTACTGTATTACCGAGACAAGAAAAACACTGGGTAGAGTTGCTTCTTTCGAAGGTTCCAAAACTTGTAGGGAAAGAATTTCATCAGTAGGAGCAGACTGCGATAATTCTCAGACTGGCCAGCTGAATGGGGGGAAATTTGCGCGAAAAGAAAATACCGAACTTCCCTCAAATAAAGTCGACTGACCAGTTACCTTGGCAACTGGACCGAGCCGAGACCGGTTTCAGAGCTTTTCTAACCAGAGCTAAACAGTACTTATGAGTATGGTTTTAGAATTTAAACCGAAACATGTCAAGTTTGATATTTGTGTTTTATATGTATGACACCTTACTTAAGTAAAAGAAGTTTTTTAAGTTGTGTATTTATTTTGAAAAGGTGAAGTTTTTAAATTTTTGGTAATTTAAAAACAGTTAACGTACATAGCTGTATATATCTAGCCCACTTTGTTATTGTTTATAGCTAATATAAGAGCTACTTAGAATGAATGAAAATAACTTTAGATTTTAATCAGTGGATCAATATATGGCATTATTGAGTATACGGATTAACAGATTTTCATGTGTTATGAATTAATTTTGTATCGCTATGAGATGCGACTAAGGATTTTTTAGAAAAATGTGGATCCTTCTTAAAAGCCCCAATTTAAATTTTTAAACAAAACCCTTTACAAAAATTTTCATCTTAAAGCAGGAACTTTTACAAAAATTTTCATCTGAAAGCAGGAACCTTTACAAAAATTTCAATCTTAAATTTCCTCTTTACAAAATTCTTTGTCTTAAAACAAACCTTTCACGAAACTTCTACTGTTTCCAAAGCAAACCCTTCACATGTTTAATCATTTAAAAATAAAATGACTAAAACGGATTTTTTTCTAGTACCTGGCGATTCTGTTTTCACAGGTTTTACTGTATTTGCTTTCATGCTTGAAATATAATTTAGTTACTTCTTATATACCATCGTTTACTATGGGAAAATTCATTTTTAATCTGATAAATGCAATAATCCAAACGAGATAATAGTGTTTATTTTACAAACAGCTGTTTTGTGATGCATTAAACAAAGATTGCCCAGTCTCTCTTCAAACCCTTCATTTTTTTATTTTGGCAATTATGAGTTGTTACGATCTTAATAAAATAATATTTTGAATATACTCTTTTTAAACTTTCGTAACTACACATTCTCCTACATTTAACTATATTATGACGATATCTTCTGAAACATTGACATTATTACCCACGAAGGGGGCAATCACACATAGTCAATCATGCTTTACATAGAATATGAACCTTCGTAGTAACAGCTATCCTGTCATTAGAATCATACTAAACTTTGATCTTGTCCAAAATGCCGCCAAGCAATATAAATTTGTCAGACCGGTGAAATCTTAAAGTTCGTGTTAGTGAAATGTAAGGGCTTATAAATAAACCGGATATATTAAATTTTTTAATATGACCTATTAAAAAATAAATATGAAAACTATAATGAGTATTTTCTGTAACAAATATTTTTATCTCAAATAATTACAAATAACGAAATAACTGCTGTAAGTAAGCTTTCTTGAATTGCTGTTCTCTGGAAGACGAGTAAGTAAGTAGTTTTCGCTACGTTACATTGACGGATTTAGTTTTTTTTATATTTCGCTAAGCCGATTTTGCCAGAATTAGTTAATGGTCTTCTTTATCATGCTTAGTTTCTAAAAATAATTGTAATACATCTAAATATTTAAATTTTATACAGTTTTTTTTCTTATTTACTTATATTTTTATTCAGGAAGTAAGAAATTAAGTATTTCATATTAAATAAAGTTAAGTTGTTTATTAGATATAATCATTTAACGAATATATTTGTTAACCCTTTGTGACTCAACAATTCGATTTGAAAATTATTTTCTCAGATGTTAGAAAACACCATTTTAAGCACGTAAAAATAATTAAACAAATTTCAACATAAAAATTGAAAATATTGACTAAAATGTATTTTTTCATATCTGATTTCTCATAAATATTGTCAATTTTCTAATACAAAATTGTAAACTATACAAACTTACCTTTGTAAAAAATCTGTTTTTGAACCTCTCCAACCTTTTTAATTTTACACAATTTATGAAGTTTATTTTAACAATAACGATGTAAAACTGCTCAAATGATAAATAAAACTTTGATATGAAAAATTAACTCTATCGCTGTTTGTTGAGAATTCTATGAACATAACATATTAACTGCTATGTTGGAAGATAGCAGCAATAAATAAAATCGCCTTTTAAAGCCCTCCGTATATGTAACATTGACTTTGGGTATGTTGCATATATGCAACGCGGTGATACAAAGGTGTAACGCTTTGCAGGCGAAAGACTGTGATCACAGTCCTGAATTTAAAAAAAAAAAAGTTGAAAGTAATCTCAGTTGCGTGATCAACAACAATGAAATACTATATTCTATGACTTTACAGGAAATTGTGTTAAATTTTATTTTATGTATTACCCATTTTGAAAATGAATTTGAGCGATTCCGATAGTGATGAAAGTGAAATAATTACTGATAACTTATATCAATTATTTCACTTTCATCAGTTATCAGTCATAAGTTACTAGCATATATTTATAAAAATCTATATATAATTAGTGAAATCTGTATTTAATTAGTTAATCTTTTATTTAAAAATTGAAGTTCCTTCACATTAATAACATTCGGGAAATATTAAGTTGATTGACTTGCGCAATAACTGGATTTGCCCGCTACATCTTCAAAAACATTTAAAATGCTTTCCACCTATATTTAACTATAAACGGGGTCTCCAAAATGTGCTCTTTTTACAGGTAAAAAGAACACACAGTGCCATCTCGGAGGGTCCGCTATAAAGTGTTAAAATAAAATTCCCTCAAATTCCTCTTCCACAAATTTTAAAATTCGTACTTTCACGTTGAGCAATTGAATGGCTATTTTCCATGAAGCTTTGTCGAAACTGGATTCATTTTATAATATTTTCTTTGCGTAATTTAATACATTTTCCTTTTCATTTAAAGCAGTGATTCCCAACATGAGGCGTACGCCCCGGAGGCAATTTCATTTCTTTTAAAAGGACAGTTCCAAATTTGTTACTAACCTTAGACCATACAATAAACAGTAGATTATTCTTCTGAGTTACTAACCCATTATCTGTCAGTTTTTTTTTCTTATTTTAGAAGAGCAAAGTTGCAGACAAAAAAGAATTGTAAGTATAAAATTCAATAAGAAAAAGAAAAAAAAAGAAGTTTTGTATTGAATTTTCAAAAAGTTTTCAATCAGAAGTTGAAAATAGAATGAATACCAGAATAATTATATGAAATTTTTTAAAAAAGTTTTTAAACACCAATATTTTTTAATTAAAAACATTCTGCAATTTTTACTTACTTCTATTTTTACAAGAAGAAAGTATTGAATTCATGAAAATTTTCGACTTCCGGTTTTCGACGGATTTATACGTTTTATAAGGTCCTGAACACGATTTGACTATTTTTAGAAAATGTCTGTCTGTGACTCTGTCTGTCTGTCTGTCTGTATGTGACAAAAATTTTGTGGGCGCTCTATCTCAAGAACTAATGCTCGGAATTTAATAAAACTTTATATTCAGTTAGTCCATGATATAAATTGGTGCTGATTAGTTTTTGGTAAAAATCGTCCAGCAGGTGGCGCTGCTATGCAGCATTTTTCGAGATTTTTGCAATAGCTCTATCTCAAGAACTAATGCTCGGAATTTAATAAAACTTTATATTCAGTTAGTCTCTGATATAAATTGGTGTTGATTAGTTTTTGGTAAATCGTCCAGCAGGTGGCTCTGCTATGCAGCATTTTGCAGGATTTACACGATTTTAGCGATAGTCATATCTCAAGAAACAATGCACGGAATTTAATAAAACTTGAGTTTCAGTTAGACCTTGATATAAATTGGTGCTGATTCTTTTTAGTGTATGCGAAACCTGTTTGAGATAGAAGAAAGTTTTGGGATTGACACATCCGACTAGTTCAATTTATAATCGTATTTTATCTTATTCACACTACTTATTTTCGATTATTTATTGAATGAGACTTGTGTTTCTATTTGTTTTGCTATATGTCAAATGAAGAAACTTTTACACGTGAAATTTCTTAAGATATATCTAAAACTGTCTGTCTTGAATAAACTTAATCTAAAAATATTTGAAATAGCTGAACGAGGAACTAAAAAATTTATGAAAAATGTATAAATGCCAAATGTGCAGATAAAGAAATTGATAAATAGTAACTTTCCTATAGCTCTAGTTCTAGTGCAAGCCTCATACACAGTAAATCAATATATATCAAGACACATACATTAAATTTTAAAATCAAACTGTAAACGTGTGCTACGATGTGAACGAAATATGGCTACTTAAAATTGGTAAAGATAAATATCATGAAATGCTTCTTGATCTTGTGTATTATGTTGCTCGCAATGAAATCTTAGCGCATGCAAAAATATTCCACTATTTCTTTATGAGTTATTAAAATGTATTATAAAATGTATAAATGCTATTAAATTTAATGCCAAACGTGAGTGTTTTAAGAAATTTTGTGAAGATAAAATTGTAAACCATGTAACACTTTTGTTACACACTGAGGTAAGTTGGTAGGGAACAATAAAACTTTTTATGACATAAAGGCGAAGATGTGTGGTTTCGATACATTTATAGAGTTATGTTAAAAACATATTTGTGATAGAAAATGTTATGAACTCTTTGATTAAACGGGGTAATTGAAATATTAAAAATAGAAATTTTCTAATCAGAAATAGTTGTGCCAGACCTCTTTGAAATTCTAAGAAGTGAACGCACCTTGTATATAATGTGGAATGGGGGGTGGGGGGCAATCTGAATTTTACGAATGTTTCCGTGGGCCAATAAAAAGTTGGGAACCACTGATTTAAAGGAAAGAGAAAATGAGAAATTTAAGCATTTTTGCTTCCCTCCCCTTCCCGATACGGTAATTTTTCTTCTTTGATTGTTTTAATATAATTTATGATCTCTATTGACTACCGCACTGATTGATTTTTGTGTGAAGATTGCTTAAATGTGTTATACAAGATCAGACAAATAGGTTTAGTTATCAAAATTTCGTGTATTTCGATAGTATAAATTTGATTTTTGTGATATGAAGCGGTAATAACCATGCCAGACCATGCCATGAATAACAGATGAGCTACAACAAAATTCACACAATACTATTATTAAAGACATGCTCTTTGAAATAAAACAAGAACTATTGAAGTCCGTATATCCATTGTCCATACCAAATATTTGAACGTGTATTTAAAAAAAAATATTGAAAAAATGAAAACTCTTATGTTAAAATCTGCTCATAAAATAATTTAAATTCTTCCTTTTTATTTTCTGGAAATAGTTTATTACAGATAAAGAAATCAATAATGAAAACATTCCATGCGTGTCCATAAGACACGAGCTGCGTTTTTTTGGTTCGTTACACCTTAACATTTACAAGCGCTAGTCTAAATTAAGATTTTGACATTTCATCGTTTTTACTCCGAATTTCAACGAAAATTCAACGATCTTCAGCCCGCTATTCTCTTTTCGTGAAAGGAAAGAGAGACAAGAATAAAATTGTCGTCTTGAAGACTTCCTTTCATCTTTTGTTTCTGCATACATGTGAATATTTTAGACTCTGTTATTATGATACATGAAAATATCAAATATAATCAGTACAGAAAAAGTATGACAATTGTCAACATATTGAAGACAAGTTTTTTCAAATAAAGGATAATTGAAGTTCGTACATCCATACCAATTGTTTGAACGTGTATTAAAAAAAAAAAAATCCTGAAAAAATAAAAACTTTTATTTTAAAATCTGCTCATAAAATCATTTAAAATTTCCCTTTTCATTTTCTAGAAATAGTTTGCTTTTTTAAAAAAAGAAATCAATAATGAAAATTCTCCATGCGTGTCCATAAGACATGGGCTGTTTTTTGGCTTGTCACACCTTAACATTTACAAGCAAGCGCTAGTCTAAATTAAGATTCTTGTATGCTTTTTGACATTTCATCGTTATTACTACGAATTTCAATGAAAATTCAACGCTCTTTAGCCCGCTATTCTCTTTTTATGAAAGGAAAGGGAGACAAGAAAGAAATTGTCGTCTTGAAGACTTCCTTTCATCTTTTGTTTTCTGCATACACATGAATATTTTTGTCTCTGTCATTATGATGCATGGGAATGTCAAAGATAATTAGTACAGAAAAAAGTATGACAGTTGTCAACATATTAATGTGAAATATGAGGCATCATATGTCAAAAATAATTATTCACTTGCGGAAACATGCAATAGCGCAGAAAATAAAAGTTGTTGAGCTGTTCTTATTTTACATTGTAAAAAAAAAGACAAATGTTTCTTACTCTAGGAAAATATAATATAATCACAAATAAAAATATACAAAAACCTCTTAGCAGTTACCCACGATTACGAAATGTTTTCTTTATCTTTAGAAATCTTCGAAACTAATATATTTTCGAAATTTAAAGAATCATTTATAAAATCAGTTTCTTTTGCTACCACTGATTTTTGGAAACGTTTTCGAGTCATTTTTAATACTGTATTAGTCAGTTTTTTAAATCTGGAATATAAGATTTCTGGTTGCTATATCAATTCTGAAGTAAACATTTTCATGTTCAACAAACATATGTTTTACAAACAAACGTAATAAAATAACAGCATTAATGTTAACATTAAATTTAATATTTTGTTACTTTTGCAGGTATAAATTCAGTTACGCATCTTTAATGTTTCATTGAGGATTGATAACATCCTAAAAATCGATATTTCGGTTTGAGAAGACTGATTAATATTACTCTAAAAAGTACTCCTAAACGTTTCCGAAAATCAGTGGCAGCAAAAATCACTGTTTTTTAACTGCTTCTTTAAATCTCGAAACTATATTGGTTCTTGAGATTTCTAGAGATAAAGAACAGTTTTCGGAATAGTGGGTAACTCTGAATACGTAATTCTATCTTTTCGTACGTGCTTATTTTATATTTTCGTAGATTATAATAAGCTTTTGTGTTTTTTTACAGTGTGTACATAACAGTACGGTAATTTACATGTGTATTTTTACAAGCGTTTATTTAACTTGTCTTTTGTGTCTATTTGGCTCAAATCTTGAAATCCGATTTTAACACAACCTCTTAGGGGACAAAAACATTTGTCCATTATTTAGTGGTACGCAAATGTCATGACGTATGTGATAAGGTAAATGGTATTGATTGCTTCATCAATAAGCTGATGTTCTTCGATCGAACCGTGGAAGGTTGATAAATGCGCAATATTTCAGTTCCGCGCAGGAGTGAATGCATGTGGGTTCGATCCTCAGGCGAACGTTGATAGATTTTTTACTTGCCTTTAAGCTGGATTTAAAATTTTATACCCATTTTATCTTTTTCAAAAATAAACGGATAAAAAAAAATCCACTCAATTTATTTCTTTTAAAAAATGTATTTATTTCAATCAAGTCCTTCAAGATTTTGTTTTCTTTTCAGCACATTATAATAAAATCTTGTTTGTAAAACATTTTTTTTAAATTTTATAATTTATGATATTTTTCTGTCATTTTTTTCGGTGCCTAAAGTAGGAGAAACGGAACTTACGCGATTTTTTTAAAAGTATTCATTCATATTCATTTTTCTCGGGGGAGAAACAAAATAAATGATTATCTTTAAGGGGTCCATAATATTTGCCTAAATAAATAATATTAAATAAAGTGTATAACAGTTTCAGTACATTTTAAATTACTTTAGAAAAGAGTACTTTAGAAAAGAATTAAAAAATCCTTTGATTAGATTAAAAAAAAAAGTTTGTCATAACTTACTGGCAGAACTTTAAAAACCCTTCGTTCTACATCTAGTGTAACCAAATTTGCTCTATATTTAAATATTAAAGCATTTGAGCTGCGATTTTAGATAAGGTTGTTTCCCAAATTTGGAAACGCATAATGTTCTTTTTAACTTTAACATTGCTTAGCGCACATATTTATTTGCGCCAACACAGAATAATTTTTTAATTTATTCAGAATTCTCCTCCTGTTCTCCAATAATTTTTCCCCGACAAAGCATATTATTCTAAATTTAAAATATGCGTTAATTTTTATTTCTTGGGTATAACAAATTTAATTTTTTTGTAAATGAGAATGTCAGAAAGTGTAAATGAAATTGATTAGTCTTCAACAGATACACTCCCATCCCCCCAAAAACTGTTGATTTTACGGTATACTGCCAGCTGGGATGGCAGTATTATACCATAAAATCAAGTTTTTTTGCAGTGTAGATTACAGGATTGATGATACAGTATTGTGTTTTGAAATAATAATCTGCGCTCAATCTTGGAGAAAATAAAAAGAAACAAGAAATTTTTAAGGGAAAAAAAATAAAACTGACTTCATGGGATTGTTTCTTACGTTATTACCTTGATATTAACTTATTGCACGCCTGTTGACGTATTTTAGTAAGAATAGTTTGACACAACAAAATGGTTTTGTGGCAACTTCGTATTGTTATCCACATTCATTTTAAATTCCATTGTTGCCTATATCGCTTACTTTGAAGCGCGAAGGATGATATATTAATTTTCTCTTTGCCTCCTTAATAAATGAATATATATATATAATATACAGCTATTTGACTGTGTACTTTTAACAGTACATTCAAATATATAAGAAAGGTAGTGCTTATAAAGTCCAAAAAAGCAGACAGGGTGCCATTTTTTGAGCCTGATGAAGGATATATAATTGGATTATTGGTAGAGTGAGTCCTGCCCCCCCCCCCCAAACTTAAAAAAAGACAATCCTGAGTATCCGTTCAAAATTTATGTGTGGACATGCGCAGTAACGAAATTAGGGGAAGAGTGGGACAGCTGCATTGGGCGTTAAGATTTGGAGGGCGCCAAATTGAGGAATTATATAAAGATTAAAACGAAGAAAATTAAAAATGTGCACTATTATATGTAGTCTTAAGTTGTAAAAAGATCTTTTCTATTCTTAATGTGTTATACTTGTATTGAAACATGTTATATAAGTGTATAGTATCGTAATTTGATATTGTCTTTATAGTATTGTGCTTTCTGTTGTTATATGAGGGGTGTTCAAATGAAAGTGATTTGAGGTGTGTATCCATGAGATGCGTAAGGGCAGAAATGAGACAGATACATAAATAGAAACAACAATATTTAATGAGTGAAATGCATACAAAGTTTGTTTAAAAAAATCACCCATGGCGTTTAGGCAGGCGTCCCATTGCTTAGGACGGTTACGAATTCCGTTCGCGAAGAACGATGTCGGTTGATCATGGAACCAGAGTTCAGAACTGCAGCCTTTACGTCCTCTTCGGAGTGAAATCATTGACCCTTTAGGCTTTTCTTCCGTGGTCCAAAGATGTGATATTCGCAAGGCGACAGATCTGGACTGTAAGGTGGATGTTCCAAGACTTCCCACTTTTTACGGGCCAGTGCCTCGGCAAACACCTTGGCGACATAAGCCAGCATTCTGCAATGAATATCCACCGGCTTACACCCATCCAGTGTTAAAAACTTAATTTCAGCTCGCTGATCCGTTTTGGACGCAGTTGGATCCACACCAGCCATTTTTAACTGAATACCACGTCCTTACGAATGAAGTTATCGCAAATCTGCTTGTGCATGTGCACGCGTGCTACATACACCTTCACTATCGCATTTGTTTCACGAAAATACATTGAAAACTGTCCGCATGTTAGGCTTCGAATTGCTTTCATTTGAACACGCGTTATATATTGTTGGCATACGTAAATAATTGTCGACTCAGTATAAACTTGATTGATTTTCATAAATATAGTTTAATGAAGTATTGTTCTATAATAAGTCAATTGTAACCTGAATTGACTATAAACCTGTTTAAACCTTCAACAAATCAGAGATATTTATGTTGTAATGTGAAATTGTAAAGTTGTACAAGCATTGAAAATGTCATTTGTAACGAAAGCTGCTAATGGATTTGGTCTGCCTCTCGGGATTGCACTACCGCTCTAAAGCGTAAGCTGTGTTCCCGAGGCGGTCATTCCCATTCATGTAAAACTATTTAATTTTACTTTGGATATCTGGGAAAATTTATTTTAATCAGGATAAAATCAGATATAGAAGGAGGAAATTTAATTAACAAGGTGCAAGCCAGTTATTTCCCCACAACTTTGATCACTCACACGTACCATACCTAAGCTTTACCAAATTATGTTTTCCCACTCATTTGGGATACTCCCCTTTTAAGTTTACTGGTAAATTTTGTAGTTGCGGGTCGCGGTTATATTAGGGTTATTAAGTATTACAGGTTGCATATTTCTGCCTTCTCTCGCACTATTTAAACTATTGCTTTTTTCAGCCTCTTAAATAAATACTTATTTTTCTAGGGTTAAAATGCAGCTGCAGTTTTTTTGTGCAAAGAAATGTTTAAACAACATGTCACTAATGCTATTCAGTTACTTTTTTTAAAATAGATGGTAACTTAATTCCTCTTTACAAGTTATCATTTATTTCACAGAACGCCACTTAACAAAACGTCATTTATTTCTCAAATGGTCATTTTATTCATGGAACGTCTCTTATTTCATTAAAACTTCAACAACTGTAGTGCCACTCTACGAGGCAAAAGAAATTTCATTTTTAAAACTGGAAGTTTTATCAGCAGCTTAGCTATGGCCAGGACCAACCTGAAATTTTTGCGTGTAACAGATTATTTTCTCATTTTCTGGTCTACGGGTTTTGTGCGGGTGCAATAATGCGTCTTGTTGCTCCTTTATTTCAATCTTTCTGAATCCTTATGTGTCGCTTTAAAATATTACTGTACTTAGATAATGCACGCATGAGAGGACAGTAATATTTTAAAACACTGCCACCAATAACATAGGCTCTGACTGGACATAAAAAAAGGCATTGTGTTTTACATATTTTGCACTCTATTTTAACTCCAAAATTAAGGACTTTTTAAAACTTTCATGGACAGTTGTTTTCCCTGATGTTTATTGAAAAAATTAAATATTCTGTAATAATGAGAATCATCAACATAAAAGGAGCAAATTTCAGCCAATTAACAAAATTCGGACCAGTTTAATGAATTGATTAAAGAACGATTAAAAGAATGCTTGGGCTCGGATATTATGGATATAGATATCATTAAATGTTTTAGACATTTCAATTAATAAACTATTAAATTTGTAAAAAATGTTATAGTAATGTATAATAATTGAATCACACAGGTCCATCGATATAAAAGTAACAAAATCAACTTTTTTCAGGGAAAGGTATGAAAATTTCAATAGATACTATATAGCGGCAAGAGAACGGGAAGTTGCGCATTTGCTCCGAGTTCAATAGCATAAATTCCATATTGCGTTCTACCATTTCGTAGGATGATTTAGAACTTCACAATTATTAAAAAAAAATAATCTATTTTAGGCTTGTGACACTTTTCTATCAGTAGAGCTATATGTATTTTTTTCCTTCATAATTAAGTATATTTCAAAGAAATAACTCCACGCTATATGCAAATATACATCAGCTAACTAAATATTAATTCATTTTCATTATATTTTATACTTAACATCGCATTATCAGTATTTAGGAAGAATTACAATGGTTCTGTCTCTTACTTCATGAATAGTTTCTGGAAGTCTACGGCTTCAAGCATCATGCATTGGAGTTAGATCCAAAAATGAAATCGAGCTCGGTTATTGATCTACTAAGAATTGTGCATGTATAATAGACTTAAAGATGCATAAATAAACCTTTCTATCTATATCAAAACGTTTCTTAAACTACTGCATCTGTCACCTCCAACTAAAGAAGTTTTAGAAAGTTGAAACATTAAATCCCATATGAGAAGTTAAACAAATGAGGAACGATAACAAATTTAATTTATAATTTTTGAACATTTGTAACTTGCAAACTATCTTATGATGACATAATATAAACTTTGTCTGAAAAAAAAAAAAATTCGTAAAGTAAATTTTGAATTAATTGATAACTATGATGTATCTTTTGCAGTTTTTATATCATATACTTATTTAAATCACGATATTAACAAACTATTAAAGGTTCTACATACAATGCAATATTGTATAGAAAATAACCTGCACATCATTAAAAATATATGTATGTAAAAAGTATGTTATACTTTAACTACATTAAACAATTATTTACTAAATTTTTCTACTAAATATATTCGTTGAGGAGACGGAGTGGGGGGGGGGGGGGGGGGAGCAAATCTACTACCTACTTTGTCTTGGGTTGAAATTTAGTCTAGTTTCGTCGGAGTCTGTTAACAAGCGCGGTTTAGAAAATAACGAATTAGCTCTTTTCGTTCCATGCCATAAACTGATTCTTGACTTTAGTAAAATTTGGAATATGACAATTTATAAGTCATATTTATTTAGATTTGTATGAAATCGAACTTCATTAATTAAAAGGTTCTCTCTTGATGCCAAAATTGCACGAATTTATTTTTCTTAAAATTCTCTTTAAAAACAGAGGGTGAAAAAAGTACGCAAACATGTAAATAATGAGTGTAAATACGACAATTAACAAAAGTTCTATGTAATGCTTAGACATAATTCCACCAATTAAAGCAGAAAAAATAGGCTTCCCACGTAGATTGTAATTTTTCCAACAATATGAAAATATAATTTAAGGTTCACATCTTATAATATATACATAACAGAATTACTTTGTACGATCCCATGTAAAAATTATAGATTCTAAACTTATAAACATATCATATTTAATTGTATTATTTATGAGTTAATACAACTGAAAAATGTAAAAAAAGAAAGAGGAAAGCTTTAAGCAATAAATGTTTTTTATACACTGATATGTTTGAATTCATTCGTGTGGCCTTCTAAAAAAGAAGAGAGAAAATCTGTAATTCTCTCGCACATCATTTTCTTTTGAGAATATCTTGCACATGATGTTAGCCGTAATTCAAGAACATTTAAAACAGTTATACCACGTATAGACTGACAGACATAGAAATAATCAAAGTCGTTAAAAATATTTAACATCCCCTCCTCTCTAAAAAATGTTGATCAGGATAAATGATCTATTGTCGCCCAAAATCGGTAATTCATCTGAATATTTTTTATGTGGGTCTGTAAAAGAACCATAGATGTTAAACACATCATTTACTGCAGGTTAACATGCAATGTATCTTAATAACTATATCAATTACGTATGTTTGAAATAGTCTTCTATTTTTTAAATTTTTTGTCAGGATTACATGCTTTTTAGAAGGTATAAATTTTATTATACATGCTGGCAATTTGCAGTATTCAGCTTCCAAGCATTTTCTCAATTTCATTGGGTGCGAGGGTTTGTGTCAGAGGGATGAGCTTATGGACTCTCTAATTAACGAAACGCCAATGTTTCAATATCAATCAATATTTAAATTCTATTTTACTCTAATAATTGCGCAAATATTGTGTTTTAAATGTTCATTTTATATTAACCAACATCTACAGAATATAAATAAATAGTAAGATTAAAAAGAGACAGAGAGAGATAATACGTACAAATAGATCTCTGAAGTCCATTATGTAATTTTCACAGGGAAAGAAAAGTTTTGAAATCCGCCTTAGAAGCACATTACTTCTTTTACTTTTTTTCAGATTTTTGTTTCGTTTAATTAAGCTTTAACTTTTGACAACGCACGTATGCTCCTTTCTTTTACGCTTTGTGTGTTTTCTTATTTTTAGTTTTAATTATATTTTTAGATTTCTTATCTAGAAGAGTATAATTAAGTACAGTTTTACTAGTTTTCGTGAAATGCGACCAGAATGTTAAAAAAAATAATAATGCAGCCAATTTCGACATTCCAAAACGATTAACAATTTCTGTAACAACACAGAAAATAAACTTTATTCTCAGTAATTTTACAGTGTCTTGTACATTTTTATAAATGCAAATACACAGTTTCTCAGTTTTTTAAATCAAAATCTCTGTTTTCAACTTCCTATAAATTTACATAAAATTTAAGATAATTGAGTACAGTAGATTCTCCGTTATTTAATTAAAGTGAAATAACAGTGCAAGAAAGTGAAATGATCTTTTAAGGTTCAAGAAGAAGCAAAATATCTGGCAACAGTCAATAAATATAAAGAAGGAAAGTTTGTGACTATTTAAAAGTACCCGACTAAATACGTTCGAATACGAAAAATTCGTTGTCTATCTTCAGGTGTAAACATATATTTTAATACATCGCACGAAATCTAAGGAGTCCGTGTATTTTCATATAGATTAATAAAAAATGCTTCTTTTTCATGCAGCATTTTTAAATTTTCAAAAATGAGCTGAAAATTATTAGCACTGTTGAAACATTTCCGTATAAAATGTAAAACTGTCAGAAAAAGTCAGTTTTTAATCGCTTAGTTTTAAAGATTTCAGTATTTGAGTATTTTTTTCTAGAATCTCAGCCGTGTATGATATTTCAGTTTCTTTCCAATTTTAACGACAGAAAAAAAATGTAAATAGCCTTTCGACTCGAAGGTACGTCATTTTCCAATTTATATTATAAAAATAAGCTTAGGGGTCGTCTTCATTGAGAAATTGTACCACACTTTGAAATTTTCAATATGAACACCTAAATTTGACATCACGTTTGGCTTTTTCCATAAATTCTACCTTAAGATACCAAACAGAAGGCATTCAGTTAAGTAGTTAAGGAATTAGGAAGGTTTAAAGTTCGGGACTTCTAATATTAAATGCATTATTAATAGTTGCAAAACCAACTGCAATACCTTTAATGCTTTAAACATAACTCAAAAACTACTGGGAAGAATGAAAAGATATTTTAAATTCGAATATTTGAAGCTTCTAGGAATTGATTTCTGTTGGAAAAATTATAGGTTACAATTCATACTTTACTCGAAAATATAAATTTCTTAAAATTAATTTTCGAAAGCATTATTAATTGTAACCTATATAATAAAAACAAAAACAGAAATCGATTTGTTAGTTGTAAATATGCGAATCCAAAATTATGGTTCCTTTCGTCCAGCAGTTTGAGTTATGCTTAAAACTACTCTCATTGGAGTCTGTTATGCAACGATTGAAAATCAATTTAACATCAGAAGTTCTAAACTTTAAACCTTCATAATTCCTAAACTACACTGAAAAAAAAAGTGTTGATTTTACAGTATAATACTAACATACCAGCCTCAGCTACCAGTATTATACCGTAAAATTAACAGTAATAAACAGTAAAATAAGCAGTAATACGTTGCCGCGCATGCGGCTTATTTTACTGTTTATTACTGTTAATTTACGGTATAATACTGGCAACCTGGGATGCTTAGTATTATACTGTAAAATCAACACTTTTTTTGCAGTGTATTTCATCGAATGACTTTCCATTTGGTATCATAAGTAAAATTTGCCGAAAAAAGTCAAATATAATGTAAAATTGGTGTTTGTTTTTAAAAATTCCAAATTTGGAAGAATTTAATCATTAAGAGACTCCTCTAAGCTTCCTTAAAAACAAAAAACAAACATACATTGAAAGAAGTCATAATTTTCAGTCGCGTGGCTGTTTTCGATATTTTCCATGAAAATTTGGTGATTAAAACGTATAGGGTGTTTCTTTCCCTCTCTCTACTTTTTTGTTTTGACCAATTGTACATTTAGATCAAAAATTTCGGATTAGTTGTAAAACAGTAACATATTATGAACGTAATATTAAATAAAAAAAATTAGTTGTAAAAAAGTAACATATTATGAACGTAATATTAAATAAAAAAAATTAGTTGTAAAAAAGTAACATATTATGAACGGAATATTACATAAAAAAAATTATTTTATATTAACATGCATCTATTCAATATAAATATTAAATTAACTATGTTAAAAATGCAAATTAAGTGCATATTTTCTGAATTTCATTTCAATATAGAAAATAAAGTAGAAAAATGTTTCCGAGGATACAATTTCCACAGGAAAAGAAAAGTTTTAAATTTTCCCTTTTCTCCTCTTCGAATTCGCCTTAGAAACACATTATTTCTTTTACTCTTTTCGTTTTGCAGACCCTCTTATGTTCTTCTAAGTCTTTTTTTTTTTTTTTTTTGCATAGACTGGTAGCCTAATTAAGTACAGTTTCGTTGGTTTAATTGGATAGGGGAGTTGCTTGAAGTGTGTTTTTAATTACAAAAATTAGTACAGCGACATTTTTAATTTTGACCGGCTACATAAGCTTCATTGGTTAGTTTGTGGTACAACTGTATCTTTTTGTACAAGAGGACTAAACGGTAAGGAACCCCAGTTAAAATCTATTCTAACCCATTGCGAGCATTTTAGCATGCACCGGGATTCAAACTCGACACCTCACCGCCCTAACGGTATTGGACAAGTAGATGGGGCTTATCTTATAAGGATACAAATTACACTTTCAGGATTCAAACAAGGCTCCTAAAATTCCGGCGACAATAATAACTAAAAAATTAAACTTTGTTTTGATACTATAAACATAAAATATATGAAAAAAATTTGAAAGATTCTCCTTTCATGTTCAGTATAACATGTTCGCAAAATCTTGAAAACAAAAAAAAATCCCTTTTTCCTAAACTCAAGTAAATATATATTTTAAAATTTAATGTGGTCTAGGCACTCGGAAAAAAGTTTTTTTTTTTACCTTAAAAAAATATTCTGGAGTTTTTAAGATAGAATGACGAAAACTAAATGCAAATACAATAATTAGATTAAAAAAAATAACCCTTTTTATGTATTACTGACTTTTATGTATATGTTTAAGGAGAACTCGAATTTCTTTGTTTCAGCACTCAAAATTGAAGAAGAAGAAAAAGAACGCTGTTCTTACAATGTATCAATCAAGATATACCAGTTTTTACATATGACTGAAATTATTAATTTCTAAAATTAATCTATAATTAAAAAAACATTACATTTGAAAAGGAATATGTATAATAAATGTACATTTATGGGGGGGGGGAGGAGTAAGATATATATATATAAATTACACCCTAGAAACACCTTAAGAGAAACTTTACTTACGACGCCTGAAAAGTTACTGATTATTATATTTTTTTTTTTCTTGAGAAAAATATATATCGGAATGAAAATTGGTTTGCAGATATTCATATCAATCTTTTAAGATTATTAACATCTATATATATATATATATATTATTATTAAAAATCAAAATGGCGAGCCTCCGCGGTTTGCATCACAGGGACATCATTAAAAAAGATTGACATTTGTAGAAATGACAGACGCGTAAAACATGGGTAGGAATTTTCGCATAAAAATTTGTCTTTGTATATTGTTTAAAAATAAAAATATTTGATCAATCGTAATAGCCTTATGTATTGTTGTTCGGAAAGTTTTTTTCGTTTGGGAAAGTTGGCTCGTACCGGAAAATTATATCATTTAATTATATTAGACATTAATTCCGATATCTAATGTCTAATAATTGACTGGCAGAATTTTCCGGCACGAATTGATTTTCCCAAACGCAAGGAACTTTCCAAACAACCCAATATATCTAGATAAAAGAGTTGAGAATACGTGGATAAAATTTGGAGGCAGTCCGATAAAAAATGTTAGTTATATTGCAAGCTAATTTTTTAGAATCACCATGTTTATACAGCTTCAGTGCCGCCCTTTTGATTTTAATTTAAAAATACATATGTTAATACAGATGTTAAAAGATTGATATAATGAATATTTTCAAACCGATTTTCATTAAGTATTGTCCCCCCCCCACCCCCAAAAAAAAGTGAAAAAAAAAAGCCTTTTTTAAACGCTGTAAGCGATTAAATTAGCACAAGCAGGGGCCGCGCTTGTCATTCGCCTATGCACCAAATACGAATACATCATGAAATTGGGGAACAAAAAATTATGGCGAAAAGATTAGCGAATTATTTATCGGGAGCTTTTCGTTGTTGTAATCATGTTTTAAAACGGGATTTTTATATTTTTTAATTTGTAGTGAAAAATACGTATTCTACGGCCATAAAAGTAACAATAATAGAACGGTACTGAGTTCAAAATTAATCAGCAGTTTTTTTAGTTGGCGACGGTTTAATTTTAATCTTTACTTTAACCCCTTCGCGACGAGCGTCCTTTACAGAATTTTTAATCTTTCACCACCGGTTTTTCAAAACAGAAATTTTCGCCTAATTGAATCGCAGAAATGCTATCATTAAATAAGGCAAAACTTACAATAAAAAGTAACGGGTGGGAATAACTGAGGATTCTGAGCATCTTATGCGTCACGTATACGTGTCGCTCGTCCCCAAGGGGTTAAGTAAGGCACAACTACCAACTCTTCCGATTTTTAAAGAACACTAAAATTTAATAGAAAATTTTGCCTTATTTAACCCCAGCATTTCAACGATTAAATAAGGCAAAAATTTCTATTAAATTTTAGTGGTATGTAAAAATTGGAACAGTTGGCAGCCATGCTTTAAGGTAACACTTTTATTTTTGGATGGAGCATAACTAAAAAAAAATTTAAAAAGAAAAAAATGGGCACAATTTTTGGACACGCAGCAAATGTAATACAGGGAGAAAATGCTTTTTTAACCCTGCAATAAAGTCAGGGCTGAAAGAGTTAATGATAAAAAAATGTATTATATACTTTTGGCTAATTATAAAAAAATTTAGCTAAAAATATTTTAATTTGGCTAATTTACTGGCTAGCCTTTTGAAAATCTTAGCGCGGCGCCTGCATAAGTTGTAGTATCGTAAACGACAACAATATGATTTGACTGATCGCTAATGGAAATTGTTTTCATATTTTCATGGTTACAAAAAACAATGGATTTATCCTCAAAAAATTAACTTCAATTGCATATTTAAAAATGAATTACAGAATTGAACTTATGAAAAATAACTCGCGTGCGTCCTTAAAATATTCCAGTAAACGGTCATTTAATATTGTAGTGGTAAATAAGTAATTTTATTTTACACTGAACTTTACGAAGATACAACGAAAAAATATTTCTAAGGGACAGAAAGAAAGAGTAATTCTTAACATTAACCAATCACTTTACAATGCAAGTCTAAATCAAAATTATCATTCTAAGGATTTTCTGGACTAAAT
This sequence comes from Maratus michaelseni, assembly GCA_963931845.1. Classification (NCBI taxonomy): domain Eukaryota; kingdom Metazoa; phylum Arthropoda; class Arachnida; order Araneae; family Salticidae; genus Maratus; species Maratus michaelseni. Next base: position 176,496,960 of record OZ007589.1, on the reverse strand, counting down.
GACTAGAAGCTAGGTAATCAACTTAATTCCAGTAAGTAGATGATCTTTTATATACATTACATATATGATAAAAAAAAAAAAAAAAACCTCGACCAGCACAGATGATTATATCCTTTGTTTTGTTGATACGAGCATGCAATTAAGTATATTAAAAGGCAATCATATTTGCTAATGCAAATATTATAGTATATTATATAACATGTAATTACACAGCTTGGGATCATAACTATGTTTTACGAGATATTATATATGATTAAAATGCAAATGATTAAAGTTGCGTTATCTGCGGATGCATTTTGGACTATGAAGATTATAACATTAGAAATGTTACTTTAGCTATCGTTTTAGAAAAATATACTTTCGATGTTATTTTTTAGTACCAGGAAACTTTCTGTTTGAATAAATTTTTATTTAAGATATAACAGGAAATAAAGCTTATATAACAGAGATTAACACAGCTATGTCCGTGAAAATGAACTTTTTATTTAATGGTATAAGAATTTTTTTTATTCTTTATTTTAATTTAAACATTTACGAATAACAATTTACGAAATACAAAAAAGATAAAATGATATAAAAAATGAAAAAAAAAATCCATCAGAAAATTTCCGAACTTCATAAAATTTTGGTCTTTTAAGATGGTGAAGACAAAAAAATTTTGAAAAACAAAATCATATTTTGAGTTTTTCGCCTAAAAAATATTCTAGAGAAGCGGTTCTTAAAATCTTAGGTACCACGGACGTTTTCTCGTATTCCCTCTGTCTTCGCAGATCTCCAGGATTTAAAACTGAAATTACCGATATTCTTTAGAATATTGAATACAGAATATATAAACTAATAGAGATACTAAACTAACTGTATCTTGTATTTTTAAATTAAAAGTAAAGCATTCATATATTTTATTTTTATTTTTCTCTCAAGATCTCTGTTAGGTAATATAGTAAGGAATTTTGCATTGAACGTCAGATCTTCGCGTAATATGACGCAAATTGCATGTAAATACGATAGTTAGAACAAACGTTTTTATGTTGTACTGCTTTTGGTTGTCGCGTCTTTTTTCAAAAATTAAACGCATTTATCTCAGAATGTATTTTGTAATTTGTCTTATTTAAACTGGTAATCTAAATTTCTATGAAAGATAACGTTATGATACTTTGTACAATTAGTTTGTTATTTATTGATTAAATTTTCATCAGGATTTTTTCGTTTTTAGAGAAAATTTTGAAAATGATAACTCTTAATAGACTTTCCTTTAAAAAATAATTAATGTTTTAAATAAGTAAATTTATAAAATCTTAAAGACAAATTAATATTTTATTCTTTTCTGTACTCAAAAATGAAAAAAAAAAAAGTAAATGTTATACTTTCAGAAGATGTATGGATTATTAAATATGGCTAAAATTACATAATTTTTTAAGAAAATGATTTACATTTGAAAATGTGCATATATACACACACTATATGGGTAAAAGTTACTGTGAACTTACAATTTTAGACTTTTTGTCGAATATCTAGAGAAATACTTGACAAATTCTTCTTGAATTTTAGGAATATAAAGAACGTGTTCTACAAAGTTAATTACATACATACATACTTTATTTTAAAATGACTATATTAAACTGCAGCTTCTGAATTAAAAATTAATGTTTTATCTGTTTTAAGTTGCGAGTAACTATTAAGTAACTTCTTTTTAACTTCTTTTTAACTTATTTTAAGGATTCGTTTATCCAAATTCTTCCTTCTATAGCCACTTAATTCTTAATTTTCAGCTAAATACTTATTTTAAGTTTATTGCCCCATGAGTGAAATTAGTATCAGATATGTAATAATAATAATAACTAATGTACCGGTTAATGAATCTGTAAGATTTTATAAAACAAATCTAATGTTTTGTTTACTATTGGTCATCATTTGAATAATACAGATTTTTAAGTCAAATAAGTCCGTGGTTATAATAGTTTTTCATAATGAAATTGACATTTCAAAGTTTCGGTTTAAATTCTCGTAGAAAACACCGCTTGAGAGAATGCATTTGATTTTGTTTTAGCTTATAAAGCTATTTATTTTTTAAAATAAAAAATCGAAAATTCAGGTTTTATAAATATGGAGCGAGAATACTTGGAAATCTAAAGAAAATTTTGAAAAAATGTAATAAGGCACTTTTCGGTTTTGCTTTTCTAAGTCTTAGTTATTTTGAAGCATTTTACTACATTAATAGGTAATTTGTGCATTTTTTTTCGCAAAATTTACATTTACTGTTCTTAAAGTTATTTTAAGGATTCTTTTATCCAATTTTCCCTTCTTGAGCTGTCCAAATTCGTAATCTTTAGCGAAATACTTAAGTTTATTGTCCCATGAGTGAAATTAGCATATCAGATATGTAATAAAAATTATTGTACCGGATAATGAATCGGTAATGAGAACTAATGCATTGGTTAAATTTACGGAAAACCTGAACAGATTTCTCTTTAATTTAATGTTGTAAAAATAAATGTACGTTATTGCTTTTTTCACTTTTGAAGTCTAATCGTTAATTTTTAAAAGTAAATAATTTTAATGTATTCTCTGCTACTAATTTTGATTTGTGAAATGTATAATGTATATCTCTACAAAGTATTAAAAATGACTACACTAAAATTCAGCTTCTGAATTTAAAATTAATGTTTTAGCTCTTTTCAGTTGATAGTAACTGCACAATTAATTTTAGTTAAAAAAAAAAGATATTATTTGTTGACTGTTGGTGATACTAAAAGTTGAATTTCGTAAAATTCTGATTGTTATAGCAGAACTAAGTAAACAAAGATTGTCAAGAGAAGTTGTAAACAGAATCTCTCATTTCTTAAAAGACTAACGCTGCCTGCTAACTGTCGCTGCTATAATTCAATTTATTATGACCGTGGCTCTTTCTCGGTTTATTAAAAATATATATATGTATGAAAAATGGTAGTTTTATATAGAGAAATGTATGATACATTTGCATTTAAGTTAGCAGTTTTAAATCGAAGAAATATTTTAAGCACTATTAAATGTTGAAATCGGTTAAAATAGTTCAGTTAAAAAAAGTTTTATAGGATAAAAAGCTCTGTATAGCAATTTAACTATCATTTGCAGGCACATACTTGTCAAGATTATGGTGTGCAGTTTCCAATCAGGTTGATTTTCAAATGTGTGATAGATCTTAATTAATCCTTACTCTATCAAGAGATAGGCGTCAGCTGTTCCGACAGCAGTGAATGAGGCATTGTGAAGCTAAAAAACTTCTCAGTCAAAGGGAAATAAAGGCAACTCGATTACAGAAGATCGCCATTGGTCGTAAAAATATCATTCTATCTTTCGTAATCGGGTAATGTTTTTAAAACAGAGCAAATTAGCGTGTTTTTAGAGCCTGTGAGGTCTGGACGGGGGTTGGTGAGCATAGCTCGTTAGGAGGCAGAGCCCCTTAGTTTAAGAAAACAAATTAAAAGTAGAATTGACTAATTGGATTGGAAAGTGAGTAGCAGGATACCGCAATTGCATACATCAACGTAATCCTTTTCCCGTCATGTATGACTTTTAAATGACTTATATGCGCTTTAAAACTTTGCACAGTTTTTTAACGAACAATACCTTTTTACAAAAGATAATTTTAGGTCTGTAGACTGATGTATTTTTTAAAGTTTCATCTTTCTGGATTGTAAGATTTTTTTTTTTAAATTATATACTGAAAACTATTTCTTATGTGTCTTGGTTGTATTAGTAAGAGATTAACTGGAATAGAGTATGTATACACACTGCAAAAAATAATTGTTGATTTTACAGTATAATACTGGCAGCTGGGATGCCAGTTTTATACTGTAAAATCAACAATTATTTTTTGCAGTGCAATAATACCTTCTTTAAGGGACACCTCCATTTAAGGAACAATTTTCTAGGTTCCATTTCCTTCAAATTAAGCTATTATAATTTCAGATTTATTATAATATAGTCATTTAACTTTTAAATAAGCAACTCTCCATTTAAGGGACAGTAATTATTGTCTCAGAAACACTTGTTCCAAAGAATAAATAAGTAAAATTAAAAGCAAAAATTTTATTTATTTCATTAAAAAGTTTTCAAAGGGCAGTTTGTTAAAAAAATCTTTCATAAACTATTTATCATTATTTAATAACAACATAAAAAGAAAAACCAAAAACTATTTATTATTATTATTTAATGAAATTGTAATTACTATAATATGAAATTGCATTACTGCCATTGTAAAGACTATAGAGAATCTGTGTTAAAAAAATATAAGTATTCCTCTTGTTTAAGGTCTAGGTGATAGTGAAGGATTAAATTAATAAGTTAATATGCCTAAAGAATATGCAATTAAATTTACAAGGCAAACTTTTTAAACTGGGTATTTTAAATAATCGGACATAAATATTACTAGTTTTATACGCATTCCTTGAAATATTTTAATAATTAAGACAGATTGTATTAAATTAATACTAATACTAATTTAAATTAAGGCACTAACTATTGAATTATAATTATCTTTTTTGTTATATTAGATCTCTAGCTTTTAAAGTTTAGCGATAATTAAAAAATGAAGTTTGGCTAGCTAGGTTCCAGTAGAATCGGGAGTATTTGAATCTAACCGATGACTCGTTCAATCTAACATTTTATCGCTAATTTAAGCCGATACAGAAGTTGAAAATCGATGTGACCATGTCTTATTCCGTGTTTTAATACCTTTAGGCCGTCATAAACAACTACCTTCATTTTTTCAAGCATTAACCTTTAACCACAAATTTTTGTTCTTAGAAAAACGGAAGTGTATCAGCACTGGTTGACCCCAAAGGCATTTTCTCCGCCAAGCATTTCTCTTCTAGCTCAGCCGCTCCTACCGTAATTTCCCTGTTATTATTATGAAAAAGAAAGAAAAAAAATCATGATTATTCAAGTTACTCTTATATTTATTTTTTAAGATTTCATGCTAAAATAGAGTAACTCCCAACCGCCACCTTTTGAGGGGGAAAAAAACCCACCTTTGATCATTACTTTAAAAAATCAAAGTCTCGGAGAAAAAGGAAAGTACACATTCGATTAAAAATCATGTCTTCTTACAGTTAGTATGTAAAAAATATATACTTAGGAGGTCGTCTTCTTGCAGAAATTGTACTAAAGTTTAAAATTTTCAATGTAAACATTCAATTTTGACAGGATATTTGGATTTTTTGGTAAATTTTACCTTCATATATCAACCGGGAAGTCATTCGTTCAAATAACTTAAGAATTATGAAGGTTATAAGCTTAGAATTTCTAATGTTAAATTCATTTTTAATCGTTGCAAAGCAGATTGCAGTGCGGATAGATTTTTAACATAACTGAAAATCTAGCATGGATGAACTGTAATTTTGGATTCGCCTAGTTGAAGCTTGTAGGAAATTATCGCTGTTAAAAAAAAAAAAAAATCATACGCTGCAATTTATAGTTTTTTTTAAAAATTGATTTCGAAAAAATATACATTTTTAAAATTATTATCGAAAAAAAATGAATATGAACTATGAATATTTAACCTATAATTGAATATTATATTACGAAATTATAATTGAAATTATAATTAAATTATTAATTCATTGAATTATTAATTATTAATTTATTGAAATTATAATTATATATTTAACCTATAATTGATGATATATATTAGTTTATCTAAATAGATTATGAATATTTAACCTTATTATAATCTATGAATATTTTCACGATTAAAAATATATTTAACATTAGCTTAACAATATACTTAACATTAGGATTTTCACAGTTTAAACCCTCATAATTTCTTATCTATTTGACTGAATGACTTCCTGTTTGGTAACCGGAGGTAAAATTTAATCCAAAATCTAAATATGCTGTCAAAACTGGATGTTCGTAATGAAAATTTTAAGTTTTGTACAATTTCTGCATAAAGGCGTTAATCATATTTTTTAGACATATATTGAAATAAGGCAGTGGCTACTTTCATTTTTCTCTGAGACTTTTAGAATTGGAATAATGACCATCATTTGAGCGGGGGGATTAATTTTTTGGGGTACTGTAAATTGTACTATCAATGACTTTCGAATAATTAAACTAAAATTATGCAAATGTTGCATGTAAAACAGGAAAAAAAATCTTAGGATAGAATAGCAGAAATGGTCAAAATAAAGATTGCATATAGCATATAAAAAGCAAATAAATGCGTTTTTTTTTTCAAATTTGAAAGAAAAGGTTGAAAAAAAAGACAGCAACGTACTTGCTTGCATTTGAAATGTCGGACCAGAATTTACCGTCAACACATGTATTGCTTTTAAAGCTAAAATAGCCATAATATACTTTTTAAATTTCTAATTAAAACCAATATTTTATAAATAAAATTGTATCCCAACCATGAATTTACATTACATAAGATCCTTTTCACTCAAATTAACATTTTTTCTGATGTAAAACTGCATAAATTATATTTCGTAGGACAAATTCACTTCCCTTAACTTTGTTTCCTTAATCCTTCAACATGCTCTGTCCTCGCACGTCCTCTTCGACATTTTCATACATTTTTTACGTTACTAAATTTAATGATATTTGGAAAATATCTATTTAAAATCCATGATTAAGATCCAAACAGTGATATCAGCATAAAAAATTAATTGAACAATATCGGTAATAAAGATATATAAATGTAATTTTTACGTAGAATCAAACAGCCTTTGAATCAAATACTGATTTTTGAAAATTGGAGAAATTGTTCCTTTTTGAAAATTTTTCACTTTAAGCAAAAGTTATGGATTTGATAATTACGGATTTTGTTAATATGAAGTATATGAATGTTAAAACAGGTTTTATTTATGTATGCCAAACCTAGGATATTGAGTTTGGCACTCCCACCCCTTTAAAATAGGGGCCCGCCTCTAAACAGGGGTGTTATTAAATTTTTTCAAAGTTCATTTTGAGTATCACCGGGGTTCCATTATATAGTTTAAAATGTTATTTTATGTTTAAAAAAAAGGATTAACATTGCGCGCAGGTTACGTTTATACTTAGTTTAATAAATAAAAAAACTCAGCTACTTTTGATTGCTTGATTTCCTAAACAACTAGCTTGATTTCCTAAAATATTGCAGAGGCTTTTAATAGATTAATATATCATTTTAGAATTAAGGTAGAATGGATTAGCATTAATTTAGAATTAACTTTTAGTGAGTTTCTTCAGGAAAGAGTTCTCCCTGTCAGTTTTAGTGTTTCAAGCTTATTCTTTTTGATTTTCTTTAGTTAAAGTCCGCCCTAACCCTTATTATTGCTTTTAAATAAACTGTTGTTATTGTTAATCTTGTGTTGTGGCTACTTTTCAAGCTGACTGCTCGCAAGGATCTGTCACAATTTTTTCAGAGGAATTCAGATATATCAAATTGAAAAAATTTTAAAAATACATTCTGAAATAATTGCATTTAAAACCAGGAAGAAGACGTTGTAACCACAAACAGTATAGCATAAAAAACATTTTTTTGATCTAATTATCATATTTACATGTGGTTGACGTCATTTTATTATAAATTATGCTTTAGAGTATTTTTTAAGCCAAAATAAGTAAAACTATGATTTTTTTCGAAATTCACGAATCCCGGATCACTTTAATGAAATTTACTGTCTGGATAAAATAATAAAAATGATCGAAATAAATATATTTTAAGAATTTTCCATGGATTCCTAGCGATTAAGATGATATTTTATATCGCATAACGATCAGACGAAAAATCCTGCTAAATTTACTTGTGATCACTTAGTTGGTATATATAAGCAAATAAAAAAATTAGTTCCAAAAATTTCTCATAGATGGGGCTGTTTCTGGAATGTTATCAAATGGGTAGAATGCCTTTATACAAAACAATGGTGAAAGACGCACAATACGTCTGCCCAGTTTTTGTCCAAACTATGGCAAGCCATATTCCAGAAGTTAACAATACTCGTCTGTCCATCCTCACTCGTTTAATTGAACTTAGGAGGGCGAATATTGTTAAGTTCTGAAATGTGGGTGGCCATAGTTTGGACAAAAATTGTGCATACGCATTGAGCGTTATGTATAAAGGCATTCTAGTTATTCGAAAACTTTACAGAAGCAGCGCCATCTATGAGAAATTTTTGGAACTAATTTTTTTATTTGCTTAAACACAATTTCAGATCATGAGAAATATTTTCGTCCAAACTGCACTCTCGTACGCCAATTGCTTGATCTCTTATTGAATTTTAAAATGTGTCAAGGACTTTTGGGGCACCCTGTATATTTCAAAATAAATATGAATCATAATAATAAAATAATATAAAACAAAATTCGGAAATCTGTTGCCTAGGTTTTATAGACCAGTTTTAGACTTTAAGAAATCTTACACGGGTACCATCAAAGGGAAAGATGTGGGTAGAGCAGGGACCACTGTCTCGCCAAAAACTTTGAAAGTTAATTTGAAATTTAATTTGAAATTCTATTATTTTTTTAAATCTCTTATGATTGAAAAAGAAAAAGTAAAATGTATTATTCCCAAGTGACTTAAAGTAATTAAACACTAAGAGGAAAAGGAACTAAGAATCTTTCGTATGGAAAAAAAAAAAGGGTTAGAACCTTATTTAATGATTTTTAATCTTTCTAATTTGTTACATTTCTAAATTTCTTTTTATGTTTATATGTTTACAAATTGACTTAAACTAATAGAGGGGGTGAGAATATTCGCTGTTACACTGCAAAAAAAAAAAAAAAAAGTGTTGATTTTACAGTATAATACTGGCACCTCAGCTGCCAGTATTATACCGTAAAATTAACAGTAATAAACAGTAAAATAAGCAGTAATACGCGCCGCGTATTACTGCTTATTTTACTGTTTATTACTGTTAATTTTACGGTATAATACTGGCAGCTGGGGTGCCAGTATTATACTATAAAAGCAACACTTTTTTTTGCAGTGCACGAAAACGAGTATTTTCGTCTTATTTCATTTTCATATATCAAATTTAACGCCTTTAGAAACTTAATTTTAAATATTTTTTATTTTTGAAACTGTTGAATTCGCATATTTTTATTTATGACGATGCGTTTAAAAATTGTCTTTCACGAGAGTTATGGCAAAAAAAAAAAAAAACATTTTGTCAATTTTCTAAAATCTTGTCCTCTGACCCTCATGAGATCTTATGATGAGACTGTCATTCATACAATTTACGTAAGGACGACTGGGAATTATACACTTAGAAAATAAAGAAACACAGCGATAGTTTTTCTATGCCATAGTTTTGCGTAAAAGTACAATAAAAATTCACCAAATTCTAGCTTGGAGCCTGTTTATTGCTGATATTTTGTATTACTTAGCAGTTACATTGCAAACACACTGAATCATTTGGCAGGAGTCGATTATAATAAAAAGAAATATGCAGGCTAATTCAAAGTTTCGTCTACATACAATAAGCAGTAGTAGAGAACAGTGCGACAAAAATCTTCGTATACAGTCAAACCTCGTTAACATGAACACGCTTAACGTGAATTACTTTTAACATGAATTATTTTCATAGTCCCCTATAAAAACGAGTACAAAGATTTGATACTGATAACATGAATTATTGTTAACATGAACAAAATTTTGATTCCCCTTGAGGTTCATGTTAACGAGGTTCGACTGTAGTAAATTAGGGTAACAATTCATTTATTCTGGAGGTTTTCAACTCGTGTCCAGCGGGCCATAGGGGGCTCGACGGGAGTATATTTTAGTGACATGCCGAATCATTTTGAATATTAGAAACAAATATTTTCTACGCACCTAAATAGGCTTTTGAAGCACCTTATTCGGGGGGGAATCCCTGATCTAGATAAAAAATAGCAAACAGATCAAGTTAAAAGCTCTTGATACACATTTCCCTTTATATCATTACAAATCCAGGCGGAGTGAATTTGTTTCTTCTTGCCATAAAAAAGCTGGAACTAGTTCCAAATATCTAAATATATATAGTATTATTAAAACGTAATTTAATTTACACATTCTAAACTTTTTAAATTCAAGTGAATGATTGAATTAAGCTCCAAAATATAATTTAAAAACATTGACATATTTCACTTGACTGTTTTCAAATGAAAAACAAAATGATTCCATGATACACATGTCAAGTTAAAACTGGTCCGTGACTTGAAAATAAAGAATCTGAACTGCCACTAAAGAAAAGAATAAAACTTAGATTGAAATACAATAAAAGATCCAGTTTTCCTCAGCAAAATGTTTCGGCATTTCTTTATCAAAAGTAGAATTTTCAAAAAAAAAAAAAAAAAAAAAAAAAAAAAATTAAAAATTTACAAATGCCAAATTTTTTCTCTACAACGGAAAAAAGTTTTTTTTTTAAATATTTGAATACAGAAACATTTCTTGGAATAAATTTAATTTGCTCGGTACACCCTTTAAAATTCTCGTCGAAAACTGCGTTGAAAAGCACAAATAAATGATTAAATTAAATAAATTCATATTTTTTTAATACTTTGGAAATGTTTTCTATAGAAAATTTCACACACCTTGCATTTATAATAATCAAATTTTAATTGCTTAATAGGCGTATAGCCAACATAGTGAAAAAGTACCCAAGCCGGGACTCTAACCAGGGTCATCAGTATAGCGCATTGACGTTCTACATTAAATTCTACGTTAAATTCCATAATTCTAGTCATTACGAGACTGACAATACCACTGTATTCTAATGGCTCCAAAGGCTTTTATATGCTTACTCATGCATGAACATGGTACTATTGCTGTAGCGACAGTGTTGCTCACGCTTTTCCTACTTTGACTACTGCATTACTTTAATATTTTTATGTACTACTGTTACTAAATGAGCTACTTGTTTAGAACTGCTGGTGATAAATTTAAATATCACGGGCAAAGATAAATAAATAAAATGTTTTTAATGAATCAAGACGAAAATGATAATTCTGCATTTCTGCAACAACTTGTTCCTGGTCTTGTATATAACCTGCCTTAACCTAGCTATGTATAAAACCTGGCTGGCATCCAATCTTCTTTATCATAATTTGCCTAACGCTAGTGCACTGATTGATGGGTGCCACATTTTTTAACTTCTGAGATATATCGATTTGAAAATTAGATAAAATACTCAAATCAAAATACATATTTTTTTTTTGCCCATTTCTGAGTAAGATTTGAGATATTCTGAATAACAATATGGCATTACTTTAATGATATACACTTTCTTTCTGGTAAAAAAGTTCTAAAAACATCTGGGGCAAAAACGAAACCAGAGACATATGCTCCCACCTTAATGACATTAGAAAAAAATATGTAGGATATAATTTATACACTATGAAGCAACAGATTACAGTGTCAGATTTATTTCACCAAAAATGTGGCTTGGTACTTTCTTGCTCCAGCCCCTCAATTCACTATGGTCCCCGAGCCTGAAAGGTTGAAAACCCCTGATTTTTGTTCAGTCAAAAATATTGGGTGTCTCGTTAATCCGAACTCTGATCTTTGTTTATAACTTTAACAATAATGAAGATATTTTAACGAACTTACCTGATTTGTGTGAAATGTAACGGTATCGCAAGAAGTGGTAGAAGTGACAACCATCCGCATCCAAATATCGCTGAACTAGAAGCTCCGCATTTCGGAATGTAATTGAGAGTACATACGGTTTCACTAAGACTCCTATAAGATAGTATAGAAGCACTACGTTTCACCAGTCGAAATATACTGTACACTTCTATAACTTTTCGCGATTTCATTGCAATTCACACAAATCAAGGCAAAAAAAAAGTTGTTGAAAATTTCTTTAAAATATCTTTATTTTAGTTAAAGTTTGGACAATAGTTATGTTCGAACAGGAGTGAGACACTTTGTATATTTGGAATAAATAAATGGATTATGATCCTGGTATCTTGTATAAAAATTATTTGTTGCAGTATGCTTTACCTCCCCATAAAATTTGTATATGGAAATTTTAATCATCCTGTATCAGAAACACATGAAATCGGGAGCAAACTTTTGTGGTGTTATTCTTTAAGCATATCTACATAAAATTTCCAAAGGGAAGAATGAAAATCTGAAATTATTTCTTCCTAATAAATTACTCAAGACAAACAAAATATTCAAAGAAATTTCCGCAGTTACATAATTAAACTTTATTTAAAGCCATCTCTGACTTTTATTTACGATAGATGAACAAATGGTCTTTTTACCACATAATTTTTCAGTTTTGCGACACTCTAAAATTTAGCCTCGTACATCAACATTTTGATTTTAATCTCTCGCGTTTTTATCACTTTCCAACATAGTTGAAAAGTGTTTATGAATTCATTTTGTCTGCCTGGCCGTGCTCTAACTCGCGTAAATATATCCGGATTGCCATGCAATTGAAATATATTTTTGAGGTTCTATGGCATGTTCGGTATTGAAAATGAAGCGTGTAGCACTTCTAGATTTTTTACAGGGATACTCAAAATAATTCTGTTACATTACGGTCTATGGAGAAAAATCGTTTTCGATTTATTTTAATAATGTTGCACTATTTCAAACATATTGAAATATATCACTGAGGTAGTCTACAAAAGGCTTACTATATAATACTGTGTGTATAGCATTCATCGTACATTTACAGGGGCACACAAAAGAGTTCGGTACTGTCTGCCAACAATAATTGATGGAAGTGCGTTTTCAGTTGCTGAACGTGTTTTTAAATTTAACTCATTTTTTGTCAATTACTTGGTGTGTATAAATTCTACAGATCATATACAGAGCAGCGCAAAAGTTATCGAGTACATTTCCGTTTATTGACGTAACGTAATTTCCGCCCTATAATCCGCATATCAAACAATCATGTTTCGACCTGGAAATTTTATTTTATAAAACGTAACTTACTAAATAGCTGTAAATATTTGACTTCAATTACTAAATAAAATTTCTGGGTCGAAACATGATTGTTTGATCCGCGGATTATATGCCTGAAATTACGGTAAATTCCAGAAGGCGGATTTTAAACTGTGCTACGCTTTTTCTAACTGAACTAAAATTTAGCATTCTATGTAGTATATATACAAATCTATAGATCATAGACAGGGCTGCACAAAAGAATTCGGATATTTTTCCGAATATTGTTGGTAATTTATGAAATTGGGTTTTTAAATATGTTATGCGTTTTCCAAATTGATTGTTTTCTTTCAACTTTAATAATTATCTTGTAAGGCTTTGCCGCATAGTAAACAAACTTACTGGGCGGGGCTAGTTGAGCTAAAGCCGAAAGGTACCCCACCCCCCGCCCGGTTTGACTTTGTTTACTTACATATCATCTTTCACCTTATTAAGCCGTAAAGATTTGTAAAATTATTTTGGAAGTGTTGAAAAGTGTTACATAATTGATGCATGGTTTTAGGTTCTTGTTTAGTGTGGTGGAATGTTTTCTTTCACTTCATCACTGTTAATAACAATTTCTTGATCTTTCAATAACCGAAATTGCGTGAAAGTTGCTTTTGAAGAAATAAAGTGTGCGAAACCATTTTCGAGTTTTCCCTGTTAATTTGTGAAAAAAAAGTGTCTACATTATCCAGTGAGTGGTACGCATTAATCGATCTCCTTAACATTAATTGCAAACAGAATATCATAGCGAAAATGAAATTGTTCTCATTAATCGGACACGCATTAGCGAGAGTCCACCTGTGTCATATTTATGTGGTTCACGTCATTTTATGTTAAATCCTTTGGAATATTTTTTAAGTCAAAATAATTAATATATTTCTGAATTATCAATTTTTCTGAATCTATTAATCCTTTAAAGGAAAATACTCTTATTCACGTAAATGATTTTGTAGAATAATTTAAAAATACTCTAATAAGGCTGTTTCGATTTCTTTACCGAGAAACTAGTACTAAATACCTTTCGAAATGCCTGCTTAAATTTTCAACTATGGAGTATGTTTCAAGTATTATTTACTCTGCGTGAAGTCAATACGTAAAATATTATACTTGACTGCTTTTGTGGAAACATTCTCATTGTAACTAGTAACTCGCACGCAAAATTACATGTTTTGTTCACTTCACTGTAAAAGCCTCTAAACTGTAACTTACTTTTACATGGGATAGTAAAATTGGTTGGTAATAAAAGTGAATCGTGCATAATTATTTACTTAAAGTGGATTTTTATTGTAACTTTTCATTTAAAATATATATATATATATATATATATATATATATATATATATATATATATATATATATATATATTTTTTACACAATAGTGTTCTATATTTTCTTATGCATCTTTATTTTAATGTTTTAGAGACTTTTTTGTTTTTCTATTGAGTAAATTTAATAATTGCAAAACGTTACTTATTTTGCAATTATTTCAATTAAAATCATTTCAATTTCAGAAATAATTTAAGTAAATGTCATTTTATGCTCGGGTGCAAATAATATGCAAAAAGTGAAAAATCTTGGACATAACTTACCGAATATCATTTTGAACGATTTATTGTGCAATATTTAAAAAAATAATAATTTCAAGAAAATAAGAAGATTGAAAATTCAATAGTTTACAACAAACATTTAAACATGTTGTAAAATTATATATTTTGGTTCACGAAACACTCGCGATTCTCATGCCCGTCACTTTTAAAAGCCAACAGCTGCTGTGTTAAAAAAATGCATCCAGATATACTAAAGTGACTATACAGATGCTCTTAAAAAAGTGGCTCTTATAAAAAATTTAAGTGAGTGCTTTAGAGGCAGCGTCTTGTTGCAATAAGAATTTGTGTGTTATCACGTGAATCTCGACTTTCTTGTAGACATGGTATTTTAGAGAAACTTAGCAATTCTAAATTTGTACTAAAAAATTACATGATAGTGCTTGTTTGTTTAGGGCTGTCAATTGGCCGTTTTTATTTTATATTCAGAAACCTACCACCATTTACGAATAGTAATATTCGCCTCATTTAAGGACAGATTAAATAAGGCGAAAAGGAAGTAGTAGCAGGTTTTTGAATTAAAAAAACCCGCTAAAGTGGCAACTCTGTTGCAGCTACAGATGGATCAAATAGTTAGCTAGTATAGTCATAGGTTTTATTTGTTTCGTTGGATGGTTTATTGGAAATCGAACCTTTTAGTGTTATCAGTATCATTTAGGGCATCGCATTTCACGATTCTCATTTTTTTTAATGTACTATACATACATTTCGAAACTTTTTGTTTAAAAGAAAAAGTTCATAATCATTATTTCCTATTGGATTATTGGTAAATTTCGTATTTGTCGCATCTGTTTCGCAAATACGAAAATTGCATATCTCAAATTTTAAAATTCAATTTTTAAATTAATGAACTGATTATAAAATACTGCATGTGTGACTCATGTTAAGATAAAATGAGTTAATTTCGGATGCTTCTACAGCTTACATAAAAATGTTTGAACATTTCTTTGGAATAGACTAGATTATTTTACTGCTATTCAGTCGAGGTTTTTATTTTTCATTAGCAAGTAAGGTTTTTTATTTTCTAGGCACGAACTCTCTCTCTCTTTTTCCTTTTTTTTTTTTTAAATTTAGTCTTAGCTAAAAATTCTTTAAACATGCCAAGAATTTTAAAAATTGTATTATGAAGCTTAATTCGATCATTCATCTGAGTTCCTTACCTCAGCGAAACAGTTGACAAGAATTTTAAAAGTAAAAAAAGTAAATTAATTTTTAATATAATAAATAAATTTTTATAATTGGAGGTAGTTCACCTGAAACTGATAAAAGAAAAGGGCTACATCACGAGAAACGTCATCAGGAGGTGATCCCCACAATGTAAGCCAAAAATGTAAAGTTTATGTCATGAGACTAGCTGTTTTAGCTTGATTTCGATCTCCTCCCCCTCAATTTCACACACAAAGAAATTTCATGTATCAAGAAAGGATTAAATGAACTGTTGAATAAAGGAAATCAGAGAATGGAACAAATGGAATTAGGGCTGAACTAAAAAGACAATATATATCCCAATATATTAACAAGTTCAGAAGTATGAAGAAAATAAAGTAAAAATGGAAGAGTACAGGGCTTGACAAATGCGGTTGCCAGGTCGCCACTGGCGATCAAGTTTTTCTATCTGGCGACCAAGTTATTAATATGGCATTATTTTGGTTTGTGTGTGATACAAAAATTGAGCTAAGAAATAGCACAAAGTATTTTTTCTCTCTTAACCTTACTCGTGCGCGGCAAGCAGTGATCTTACACTTCTCTTGTACTTTTAACAAAAACAAAATTCAAAAGGCATTTTCCATCTCATTCACCGAAAACGCCATTCTTTGTTATTCTAGCCAGCTAGCATATAACGTGATTAGGATGTGTGCGAGTTTGTGTGTAGGGGTCAATAACACGATACAATGCTAAAAAATGCTGAAGTTTTTTTGCAAGTTTAAAATCAGATTTTTGTGTTCCGAAAAAAAAAAACTATATTCTATCGCGTTCATTTTAACGAATAATAACATATAACTGATTATAAGTAATTAGTTTGAAGTAAATTTATAAAACTAACTAAATTTTGTACTATTGTAAACTTTGTACATATTGTATACTTATTGTATAGATCTATATAACTAATACATCTAAACTTTCCTTGCTATTATTTTTTCTCAATTAATTCATAAAATACTTTTGTTGTTTTTGAAAATCAGTGACTGGGGAAGGGGTGGTTAACATTTGTAATTGGCGACTACAATATTTTTCTTGCTACCATATTTTATGAAATTTGTAAAGCCCTGAAAGAGTAAAATATATTTGTACAAGATTTAAAGTTCTTTTGATGTGTGTGTGTGTGTGTGTTTGTGACTATGTGTGAAATGAACATAAAATATGATCATAAATTAACCATCATAAAGTATATCACATAGACACATGTAACGCACACTTTTTTTGGGTATGAGGCCGAACACTACCATCCAAATTTCTTAATCTAACGTCTACCCGCCCTACCATCCATTATTTTTGTAATGTAAATACCAAACAGTGCTATTTATTGTTTGTTGATAATCGAATTGATGAAAAACGGAGGAAATTTTCGGAGAGAACGGAATTTGAGGAAATTGGTGTTTGAGAACAGTTTCAACTAAAGTTAGTTTTTAAGTTTATGCATACCATATATATAAAATGTTTCTGAAACATATCTTCACAGCATTGCAGAAGATATTTTACTTAAAAATAGGTATTCCTGATAATAGGTGTAATTTCAGCAAAGCAGACTTAGTCCATATTGGGACCTGACCTTTTTATATTTGAATTACAAATTATTTTTCTTTGTCAAGTCCATTGAATCAAGAGCCAGAGATTTAGTTAACAACCCATTATTGCCTCCCCCCCCCACAAAAAAAAAAAGTCATGAGTATTATTGTTGAAAGTCAAATTTATGACAGTTACAGGAAGAAGAGTTGAAACACGCGTTTACTTGCATTTAATTGCCTTAAAAACTTTCTTGATCTCAAACCGTATGACTACATTCGGATTAAAGACCTGAAACCTAACCTCAAAAAGTTGCATGTATTTTTAATATTTGAAGTGTTCGACTTCGGTTTATCTGTCTATAGTCTGTCCGTGCGCTAACTCACGTAAATATACTCTGATTGCGATCTAAATTTTGTTATTGAGGTTTACTATAAAATGTTCGCTATTGAAAGTAAAGTGTATAATATTTACATTTCCTTTACAAAGACACAAAAGAATTCTATTACATTATGGTCTATGGGGGGAAAATGGTTTTCGGTGCATTTAAATGATGTTACGATATTTCAAACATAATGAAATTAATATGAATCACTAAGAAGGGCTGCAACGTTCTTTCTAAAGAGTATAGAATAAGTAGCATTGATAGATGGTTTCTATGGATACACAAAATAATTCGCTATTACATTATGATCTTTGAGGAGAAAATTGCTTGTGGTGCGTTTTAATAATGTTGCGGTACTTCAAACATAATGAAATTAAAAAAAGATCATTCAAGTACACTAACATGTTTTCTATAGATTATGGAGTTCATAGCATTTATAGTTCATTTACAGAGATACACAAAATTTGGTTACAGGACTGACTATGATCAACAGTTGCAGGAAGTGCGTTTTCAGGTGCTTTTAAACATAATTTTTAGTGTGTTACGGTATAAATTTTATAGATCATATGCAGGGCTGCACGGAAGAATTTGCACGCATTATTGGATATGGACAACAATTTTAGAAAATGATTTTTACTGCGCTATGTTTTTAAAAATTATTTAGGTACCACATTTCATTGTATGAAAATGATATTTCTTAACAATATTCTGATAGTGTTGGAAAGTGTTTCATATTCTATGCATGATTTTTCATTTTTCTTAATCTTAAACTTGGATAGATATTAATCTCTGATTGTGATAACTGCTGTGTCGAAAAAACAATTTACCAATGGCAAATTAAGAATGAAGTATTACATATTAAAAGCTGCGAAAAGAGAGAAAAAATAATTTAACTTTAGAATTTTAAAAAGATCTCTCTATATATTATTTTATGTGGCGCGAAAAAAAATGCTGAATCCAGGCTTTCCGTTTGGAAACAACCGTATTTTCTGGAGTGACGATTCTGACTGGTTCATTTTACGGCCGCATGATCCATTCAGCAAATTCAGAGCAGGAGCTCTCTTTAAACACAACACGATTTTTTTGCCGATGTATGAATAGCAATGGTCATTGATTCGTTTTACGGTCATATGATGCAACCAGCAAATCTGCGTTTTGATCAAGAGTTTCTTTTAGACACAGCAGAAAACGTGTTGTTTACGTTTAGTTAACTTGCCAAACGTCTGGGAGATATTGTATTTTTAATGTCGAACAAAATTCAGACGAATGAACTTAATACCAAATTATATATGTTCATGATTGTTGATTTATATTGAGCTGTCTTGCTATCACATAGTGTTTTTCCAAATTTTTTTCGAAATGAACTTAAGTTGTGCTGTACAATATTATAGACACCAACTAAAAATGTTTTAAACCGTGTTTTCAAAGAAGCTTTGTGTTTCCAGGGTAATCTTTCAGTTAATTATTTTATATTTCTAAAAATTTTTAATTTCATAACGTTAACATGATTTGTGCCCATTAGTAGCACCAAATAAATGCATTTTTATTGTGTTTTTCAAAAAAGTTTTCAATTAGTACTTCTTTTTACATTAAATAAAAATTGTAAATCTTATATGTTAAAATGATTTATGATAGTACTCATTCTGACTAGAGTTACTGTAAAAAAGTAGCGAGCGACTCGAGCTGGGACAGCATATCGGTCCATGTGTGAAATACGTCGCAATTCACGAGGGTTGGCCAGCGTTAGCGAGCAGGTGCGGAGCCCCCTAGTATTTATTATTTTATTACATTTTATATGTAATTGTTTTTAAAAATTTTAGAAGCAATTTCATTTTTTATAATATAGAGAACTCGATTGAGATATGATTTTGATTTTTCCAATTCTTCTTTTAGAGAAATTGCGGAAATTAAGAAACAAAGAAAAGAAATCTTTTATTAGTAATCAAACGAAGTTTTCGGTGCTGATTCGGATTATTTATGTTCAAGTCACGAACCAGTCTTACTTTTCAATCCTTGCCAGTGTATTTTACAGCCAGTTTTTGGTTTTTATTTGTCGGCAGAATTTCTCTTGTAAAAATAGTATTACGGAGCTTAATTCGATCATTCCTGTGACTTTTTCAACGAAGTATATGACGAGAATTTGAAAGGGAACAATGAACAAATTAAATTTTATTCCAAGAAATGTTTGTATGCGAGTCAATCCATATTCTTTGAATCTATTCCTGTCCCTCATAAAAAAAATTAATAATCTGTTTTAAATGTATTAATTGTAGTTTTTATTTATCCGAAGAATAGCTAGACCATAAATCTATACTTTAGAGGTGCAAAATTTCGAAAAATTGTAAATATATCTGTTTTTAGGGTTCCGTACTTAAAAAATAAAAACGGAACTATTATAAAATCACTCTTGTATCTGTCTGTCCGTCTATCACAGCCATTTTTCTCAAAAACTATATGGAGCGTGGAAAGTACAAACTTGACAGAGTTATAAAGGCTATTGACCCACATATCTACAGTTTATCAGCCATTCACAAATATGTTTAGGAAAAATTTAGCGGGGGGGGGGGGCTAATAATTAAGTTACTTGAAAAAAATACATTATTATTATTATTTTACATCGTGTTGGGTATCGTTCAAAAGGTCTCGTAACATCGATCTCAAAAATATATATTTTTTAAATTTTGGGTAGTCTTTTTTTTTTTTTTTTCAGAGATATCGTCAAAAATGTATTGCAAAGATATGCCCTCCCCCCTCTTTCGTTTATTCCGAATCTACTGAAACTAAAATTATGAAAACATTAGGGGTAGTAGGAGTTAAATTAAATCTTGCAGGAAAACAGTAGCGATTATTCTAGGTCACATAGTATTTGAGAAAATCGCACTTTTCCGTTACACACAAACTTACTTTGCGGGCGCTCAGTGGGGGAGTTGAGAGGCGCTTCAAGTACTTATCGATGCGGAATCATCCAAGGATTGTTAATAATGATATTAGAAGAAAAATTCTCTAATTAGCCGAAATATTAATTAAAAACCTATCTAGAAAACTGCTGCACGGACAAGGTAGTGCGGCGTTGGAACTTTGCGACTTCCTTTTGAAGCGCGCTTGGCATGCCAAGTTTAAACTTTGTACAAAGTTTTAGGTAAGTCGAGGCTTTAATATCTATTTGAATGTTCATGGTTATCATATATATTTTGCCAGTATATATAGCTATATACAGCCCTACTTTGTATAGTTTTTTACAAAGTCTTATTTTTCTTTTAGCAACGATTATTTGTAATACTGCAGTTCATAATTAATAAATTTATTGTGTGCAAGTAAAACTCGCACTTGACCATTTATTTATTGGCAAAGTAGGATGGAAAATAAATATTTCAGGATACGATAACATAGGAGACAAATAACGAAAATGGTGTTAGAAACAAAAAATTGCACTAGTGGTTTAGACTATCTAAAGCTTCATTTATTAAACTAGTAAACATGGCAAATAAAATTTTTATTTATTTATTTATGTAGTTAATAATAAAATAAACTTTACTGCAAAGAATAGTTAATCGACCCATGTATGTAATAAAATATTTAAAAATATTCACTTTGATAAAATTGGGTATTTGCAAAAACTTTTCAGTTTCGATTTTGAAAAATTCTGCACGAATTTTAACTGCACGATAGAGAAATTACAGAACCTTTTCTGGTGAAAATCTGGATATTTTATTGCATTTAGTTTTTTTAAAGTAGCTATTTAGATTTTTATTTTCTATTCACAATCCAGTTTTATTTTTCAACCTTAGCCAATGTATTTTAAAATTAGTTTATTTTTATTTATTCGTCGGCAGAATTTCTTTCTATAAGCATATCAAGTATATAGTAAAAATAGCATTATGGAGTTTAATTCAATCAGTTATTTGAGCTTTTCAACGCAGTATTCGACAATAATTGTAAAGGGCGGAATGAGCAATTTAATTTATCCATAATTTGGTATTTGCGAAAAGTTGTCAATTATTTTTGAAAATTTTACTCTTGATAGAGGCATGACGAAACATTTTCTTGGGGAAAACTGGATATTTTTATTATATTTTAATCTAATTTTTTTTTAAATCTATTGTTTCTTTAGTGACAATTCATATTCTTTATCTTCCCGTCACGGACCTTTTGTAAGTCCTGATTTAGATTTTTTTATTTCCTAATCACGGACCAGTTTTATTTTTAATTTTTTTGCCAGTGTAATTTAAAATAGTTTTATTTGTACACTGAAAAAAAAAAAAAAAAAAAAAAAAAAAAAAGTTGATTTTACAGTATAATACTGGCACTCCAGCTGCCAGTATTATACCGTAAAATTAACAGTAATAAACAGTAAAATAAGCAGCAATACACTGCCGGGCATGTTCAGTAGTGTATTACTGCTCATTTTACTGTTTATTACTGTTAATTTTACGGTTTAATTACTGGCAGCTGGGGCTCCAGTATTATACTGTAAAATCAACAATTTTTTTTTGCAGTGTATTTGTCGGCATAATTTCTCTCTAAGCATATTAAGGATAACCAAAAATAGAATTATGGAGTTTAATTTAATCATTTATTTGAACTTTTCAACGCAGTATTCGACAAGAATTTTGAAGGGTGGAACGAGCAAATTAAATTTATTCAAAGAAATATTTATAGGTATTCAAATATATTAAAAAAAAAAAAAAATCAGTTTTCTATGGTATTAGAGGAAATTTGGTATTAGCGAATACTTTTCAGTTTTGATTTTGAAAAATTCTTCACGTGATAGTGAAATTACAGAACTTTTTCTTGTGAAAATCTGGATCTTTTGTTGCATTTCAATATTTTTTTTGTTTAGTGCCGATTGAGATTTTCTTATTTCCTAGTCACGAACCACTTTTATTTTTAACTTTAGCCAGTGCATTTTAAAAAGCATACCAAGGATAGTAAAAATAGAATTATGGAGTTTAATTCAATGGTTTATTTGAGCTTTTCAACCCAGTATTCGCCAATAATTTGAAAGGTTAGAACGAGCAAATTAAATTTAATCCAAGAAATGTTTTATTTATTCAATTGTATTGCACTGTCAGACACCAAGAGGTACTGTCAATTAAAATATTATCAATGTTTTTTTAAAATGTCCTTATGTGTTCATTTACTGGTCAGGCTACCTTATATGAGTTCAAAAAATGACCAAAAAAAAAAAAAAAAAAAAAAAAAAACTTTTCCTATTCTATATAGAAAATTCGGTATTTGAAAATCCTTCAAATTTTGATTTCCAATAAATCTATGGAGAAATCTTAGAGAATTTACCTATGTAAAATTGGATCTTATATTGTATTTCAAGCCAGGATTTTTTTTTTTCACTGGTAATTCGGATTTTTTGTTTTTCTAGTCACGGGCCAGTTTTCTGTTTTCAATCTTGACCAATGTGTTTGGAATCAAGTTTTCTATTTTCTAACCGAATTTCTTTAAACATATCAATAATGGTAAAAATTGTATTATTTAACTTAATCCGATCATTTCGACGAGAATTTTTGAAGGTAGAAAAAGTGAATTAAATTAAATTTTATTAAATTTATTTCTTATATTTGGAGGTAATTATCTGACAAAACAATTTATATATGCAATTAATCCTAAATTTATGATTAACTTGATGGCAATTTTGGTTGCTGCATCAAATGAAGAAAAATTAACTGCTGAGTTTTACAATGATGATAAAAATAATGATGACGAAAATAAAATTTAAATAAAAACCTTTTTACTTTTTATTTCCTATTTTCTCGCTTCTTTAATTTCTTAAAGGAAGAGCTTTCTAAATAGACTATTTTCCTTATTTTATTTTAAGTGCTTAGATGTTATTCCCGCTGGACGTAATATTTCTGTTTGTATATGCTTTTCCATTTTTGTTTGGAAAGGTACTTTTTACAAATAATCCGCTGTAAACATTTTGAAGATCCGATTGTGGTTTGTATGTATTTCCCTATCGATTTATAGCCCCACCAGTGGCTGAGAGGTTCTGCTCTCGAAGCTGGTAGACGGGAGGTGCTGGGTTCAATCCCAATCGCGCCCGTCGGCCTAATCGTTCGGAGTTTTCGTGGTTTTCTTCGAGCCGTGGATTTATCCGTGCGTAAATACGGGTTAGGTTCCCTTAGAAAGACCCCCACGAAGGGCACTCCCCCCAGGCCTATATCCCAAGTGTAGATAATTGGCCGTCAATAATCAACCCAACCCAACCCTATCGATTTATATTCGAATATTTTTGAAATTTTTTGAATGTAGGCGACATTTTATTTATTTAGATGGAGTACTGAATTTTCCTTTTGAAAATAGTTAACAGAAGTTAAATCGTTTTGTTATTAATATATATTTAAAATCAAATCATACGTGTGAAAATTAAAAGAGAAAATATTGTTAAAATTAAACAAAATAAAATGCAAATATGAAAAACTTATGAATATTTTACAGATTCGTCAGGGGAGCTTCATAAGAATAATTCATAGTAAGATATGTTATTTCGTCGAATATTGTCAGCATTAAGCCTAAAAATTACAATATTAAGCTCCTTATAACATATAGAACCCCCCCCCCCAAAAAAAAAGTGAAAAAAATAATATTATGGTCTAAAAGAATAATATCATGGGCTTTCTATCTATCCATCGATATAGAAAGCCCATAATATATATGGGCTAATTATAGGCCTTCCCGCACCAGGTGCGTCAATTAGGCTAGGCGCGGGCAGGCTTCATCGGCGCCTTCAGCTGTGATTATTGATACGACGATGGTGTGTAACAGTGTTTCGCACCAGGCGCCAAATGGGGTTGCTACGGTGCTGATTTTGAATATCATTTTTAGCTGAATATTGCAGGAGTACATGACTCAAGTTATACTTATTACCTAAGAGTTATACATTATCTTGTATAATGCATATTACAAAGTACTACCTACTGCGTTGAAAGTTTTTCGCTTTAATGTTAGGGAGAAAATGTTTTGAAGCCCTCTTTTTCCGTACTTAAAAAAAAAAAAAAAAAAAAAACGCAGTTTTTAACATTTTCCAACCTAGTTGAAAAGTGTTTTATGACTTCGGTTTGTCCTGCCGTCTGTCCGTGCTGTAACTCCCGTAAATATGTTCGGATTGCCCTGCAATTTTTATATGTTATTGTCGTTATCTATAGCATTATGTTACCTATTTCAACTAAAGTGTGTAGCACTTATAGTTTTTTTACAGGGACACTCAAAAGAATTCCGTTACATTACGGTCTATGGGGAAAAATCATTTGCGGTTTATTTTCACGATGTTACACAATTTCAAACACATTGTAATTGATATATATCACTAAGGTGCATTACAAGAAGCTTAATATGGAATAGGGTGTGCATAGCACTTACAGTTACTTTACAGGGACTGTCAAAATAGTTCCGTTACGTTACGTCTATGGAGAAAAATCGTTTGTGGTTTAATTAAATAATGTTTCACTATTTTAAACGCATTGAAATTTATATATATCACTAAGGTGCATTACAAGAGGCTTACTACGGAATATTGTGTGTATAGCAGTCATCGTTCATTTACAGGGACACACAAAAGAATTCTCTACTGTCTGTTAACAATAATTCCTGGAAGTGCGTTTTAAGTTGCTGAACACGATTTTAAATTTAACTCACTTTTTGTCTATTACTTGGTGTGTCTAAATTCTGTAGATCATATACAGGGCAGCACAAAAGTTCGAAAACACATTGCCGTTTGACAGAAACTGCAGAAGGAGAATTTTAAACTGTGCTACGCGTTTCCTAACTAAACTAAAATTTAGCATCCTATGTAGTATATATACAAATCTATAGATCATATACAGGGCTGAATAAAAGTATTTGGATATTTTTCCGAATATTGTATACGTTGGAAATATATGTTGGAAATTCCTGAAATTACGTTTTTAAATATGTTATGCGTTCTCCAAATTGTTTACTTAGATGTTGTCTTTCAGCTTATTAAACGGTAATGATTTGTAAAATTATTTTGGAAGTGTTGGAAAGTGTTACATAATCTATGCTTGATGCATGATTTTTCGTTCTTGTTATTTTTTAATTTCGATAAACAAATTCGTAGAATACAATTTTTTAATACCAGTTTCTCCTATTTTAATAATTGTTTAGATTACACTCTGCCTCTGTCAGCAAATTTCAAAAATCATTCTTGCCTTGCGATTTCTTATCTTTCAGATACAGTAGTGTATAATCCTTAAATAGCTAAACATTATAAAATCGATCAAAAATGCGTACTTTTCACTATTACTTCCTAAAACCTCCTTTATTAAAGCGTCATTTTTCCTTTTTAACCGTTTTTAATAAACACTGTTGTCCTTGGATAAGGCTGTAACAACAAATTGTCTGCTGTAAAGAAGATAAAGAAAAATGATTAATAACTTATGTATAACAGGCGAGAATGAAACTCTATCTTTTCCTGTTAGCATAGCGAGAATGTCAGTGTAATATTTTGAAACACGATACATAACTGAGTCGACGGGGTTTGTACGTGTATTGTTATCTCACCATTAAACATGGTTCCAGTTCTTCATGATTCTGTCTTTCGAAATGGGTGAATGTTTGATAAGTATTATTGTATAGGATGACTTATCTATTAAATTTACGGGTGTTTATATTTTCAAACATATTCTCTTTCAAGTTGAATGAACCCGTAATATTATAACATAGTTCTTGTAGATAGTCGACTATGAATTTTCAGGACTGAGCTTGTGTTAAGCAGGAATTTTAAATAACTCATATGAGTTACAAGTATCTCCTTTTTATCGCTGTACAATAGTTAATTCTCAGACCGTTAATATATATATATAGTTAATTTTTAATTCATTTTCAGCAGTGAATTACTCTTGTAATCCTTGAATAATAACCAGTGAATTTTTATACTGCTTTTTCTAAGCGTAAATCGACAGGACATTTTTCACTCTGTTGGTTTACGCTTAGAAAAAGCAGGATTAAAATTTACTTGTTATTATTCAATATATATATATATATATATTTGTAAGACCAAAGCTTTCAGAGTTATGATGCTAGTTATAAAAGCTTATTATTTTTATTAATTATTAATTATTTTGTTTGTTTACAAATTACACATTTTAACACATTTTAAAACATATCTTTCGAACCAAACATTTATTAACACAACAAAAACTTTTTAAAGTCCTATTTGCTAAAGTTTTCCCTTCTGGTGAACTTGATAGCTTACAAATTACACATTTTAAAACATAACAAAATAATAAATAAAAATAGCAAGTTTTATGGAATAGAATTTTGTGAAAGGGCCTATTTTATTAAAAGGAATTTTGTGAAGCGGTTTGTTTTATTAAAAGGAATTTTGTGAAGGGGTGCATTTTATCAAATTGATTTTTCTGAAGGGGACCATTTTATCAAATTGATTTTTCTGAAGGGGATCATTTTATTAAATTGATTTTTCTGAAGGGGATCATTTTATTAAATTGATTTTTCTGAAGGGGCTCATTTTATTAAATTGATTTTTTGAAGGAGCCTGTTTTATTAAATAGATTTTTGTGAAGGAGCTCTGAATAGGCCCCAAATTTTGCCTGTATCGACCCTTGACATGAGATGATCAACTTTTAACTTTGTATAAATTTCAACAGAGAAAATGAAGTATTGATCAGTTTATTGCTACTAAAGTTAAACATTGCATTATAATTATATATGTATAGCTTTTTTTTTTTCTTTTTTAAGTATGAGAATTTTCAAACTCTTTTCAATACAATTGCTAAACAAGGGGGGGGATGCTTTCATTTATGGGGCAGTAGAGGTGCTAGCTTGGAGAGCTTGGAGTAGAGGTGCCATTATTCTCCCCTGGGGTGCCATCCTTTCACCCTAGTTAAGGGTGCCATTCTGGCTCCCCTAGAGGTGTCACCAATGAGACAAGCCTTTCACCCCTAGGGAGTGCCAAGTGTCACCTGTAGTTTTAACAGTGTGTGTGATGCTTTCGTATTTTTAAAATATTTCCTACAGAAATTAATACTTTTAATTTCTTTTTCTGTGTACTGTTCTTAAAGGATTTGGATTTTTTTTTTAAGTTGTCGAAATATTTCTAAAATGTATACTTCCAAACTAATATACCTGAAAACCACAATTTTTTAGTATCATTTGTTCTTTTTTAATGATTTTTTAAAGTTTTAACAAATGTTTGACGCATCCAGTATATATATATATATATATATATATATATATATATATATATATATATATATATATATATATATATATATATATATATATGTGTGTGTGTGTTTTCTTCTTTGCAGGGGACGGGGGTAAGATTCAATAACCATAACTATCATTTCAACTATAAGATAATGCTAATTCACAGAAATATTTTGCTCTACTTCAATGCACGAGGAAACTTGTATGTTTATTTTAAACATAGGAGGCGTTGTGGATATTAAGAGCGAACGCGTAAAACGAAAATCACAAGAATAATCAGTTTATACACATCTATCATTATCGTCAGTCTATTAGTTTGTTTTAGACAGCAAATTTCAGAGTATTAGAGGCAAACGGGAATCTCGTACGATAGAATCCGTAAATACAGCCTTCCGTGTTATGTTAAGGAAAAAAAAATCGACCTTTGTCAAGTTCACCCTTAATATCCGCAACGCCTCATACTAACAAAGCTATAATTTTTTTTTTACTTTCTTTTTAATTACTCTGGAAATGTGAATGACTTTGTTTTATGAGTTTTTGTACGTGCTTCACATTTTTCGGAATGTATTTTACATCCGGTAAAATATGTATGCTTTGTAACGTATTTTCAGAAGGCAATGGAATAAAATTTTATAAGATGTTCTCTCTGCTAAACAATTGTGGTTTATCTGCATAATGTACAAGTGATAAAAATATGTATGTCGTCCATGTAGCATTATTTTGCCAACATACTTGAATAATGTTTCCGTCTTATCTTGTCTTTAAACGTAATTTTACAAATTGTTAATTTAATAGTAAAAGATACACTGGACAGGTCTACAGATAGTTTAACCAGCTCTACTGCTGCATAAAAATCGCAAATAAGTTGTGCTATAAGTATGTCACCACTGCAAAAATAATCAAAATGCAAAAAATCAATTTTGTGTTTTATGATGACATGCTTATTACACTGTGGAAACTGTTCTATTGTTTCTATGCTCCACTAGCATTCTAAATGTTGCTATCGTTTTTATTGCACCACATTCCATTTATACTTAGTTATAGTATATAACACACATTCAGCATGGTGTCTGATCCTCTGCGGCTTTTATGTAAGCAGGTGGACACCTCAGTTTGTTGCAAACATTGAAGGCTCCCATTATTAGTATGATTAGAAACATTCAACAATGTTATCTCACTACAGTATTGAAAAGGACACACATACATCTTGTATGATGGTAGCCATACGGCCGCTACGATTCAGAAACTCCATATGAAAATAACTTGTAGAAAAAATATAAATTATGGAAAATTTAGAATTGCATTTTTCTGAGAGGGAGCCTTTCTCAAAACTTTTTATAGGTGAAGGAGCCAAAAACCTTAATTGCGCCTATAATAATAATAATAATAATAATAATAATAATAATAATTAATATATATATGCAGTATTTTTCAATTTTTTTTTCAAGATTTTAAGGAAAGCGTCCTTTTAAAATGTTTTTTTTTATTAAACTAGAAACGGGCAATGCTTGAAAGAGTGCGTTGGCGCCCGTGGGTACCGCGTTGAACAGCCCCGCGCTACGGCAGCCATACTTAAACTTCTATAGGTTAAGTGGTCCATAACACACAATACGTATACAATTGTGTAAAAAAGAGTAATTAAAATTGTAAGATAATAAAAGTAGTATAGCAAAGCACTATAACAAAATTAACATACTCATGTACATAATAAGTATAAAATGAAATAATGTAATGGATACATTTTTTTCTAAGTTCTAAACTAAAACATAAGAAGTTTTCTTTTAATAAATCAAAACTTTGATCAATGAAAAAATTTTGATCTTTTTAAAATGTAAAGAAGAAAAAATATTTACTGCCAATTTAATTTTACATAGTGTTTGATTAGTGTTAGAGATTTAAAATATCTAGAAAATTTTAGCGTAAATACAATTGCATTAAAAATGCTAAAACATCCCCAAATATTATTTAATTAATTTTAAATAAATTATAAATAACAGGGTAGATTTTGTTTTTTCATAAAAATATATAAGACGATAGAGAAAGTTTTAAATACTCTAAGGTGCTTTTCAAATATTTATAAATATGGATTAATGAATGCGTGTTGTATTGATTAAGGATTTATGTGTGGGCCGCACGTAAAGAGTATATACTCAAAACAAGATAAAAAATAGTAATACAAATGCTTTTTCCACAAGTTAGACATTTTATGACATTTTCTAATGAAAGTCTTGGTCTTGGACTATTGACCATTACTGAATTCAAGATATGGCACGTTATCATATCATACATTATAATACAAGCAAATCTAGTCTGTCTATATGCAAATTTTATCTTAAAAACGGCTATAACGATTTTGACAAAATTTCGTATTCTACCGTTTTCGGGCACGAGAAGACTATTGGACTAGGTCAGATGTTCGAGAAAATTTGATTAATGGGTTATTTTGTGTCCCTACGGGTCAAGGTCAAGCTAATTATATCTAAAAAACGGCTCTAACGATTATGACTAAATTTTGTATCCTACCGTTTTCGGGCACGAGAAGGCCATCGCGCTAGGTCACATGTTCAAGAAAATTAGATTAGTGGGTCAATTTTGGATCATTGTGGGCCAAGCTAATTTTATCTAAAAAACGGCTCTAACGAGTTTGATTAAATTTTGTATCCTTCCGTTTTGGATTACGAGAAGACCATTGGGTTGGATTACATGTTCGTGAAAATTCGATTATTGTGTCATTTTTTGTCACTACGGGTCAAGCTAATTTTATATACTAAACGGCTCTAATGATTTTGACTAAATTTTGTATTCTACCTTTTAGGGTACGAGAAGACCATTAGACTAGGTCACATGTTCGAGAAAATTCGATTAGTGGGTCACTTTTGGGTCATTACTGGTCAATGCATTTCAATGTGAATGAAGGTTGAAACAGTTAAAGTGTTGAACATTTGGCAGTAAACAAAGTCGCAAAGTTGGCAACATTTCGAAAACATCGCCAAATTCCGCAAAATGTTGGCAATATTTGGTGGGAAAATAGACTTTTAAGATTAGCAATGCCAAAACACATGCTTGGCGTCAAATGAAAGAATGTTGCCAAGTTTGCGACTTTTCGTCAAATATTGGCGACATTAGGCGAAAAAATTGGCTTTCTGAATATGAAGGTATTTCTAGAAATTCCCTATATGAGCCGAGATACATGATTCAACCAATCAGAGTTTATAGAACGTTAAAAAACATAATTTAACCAATCAGGGTACATGAAACTTATTGCTATATGTTGTACAGATAATTTATTGTTATATCGAGATGAACACAAAGCTAATTTTAACCGACCATGGCTTGTATCTATTTCCCAGCTTGTATCTATTTTAATTGTTAAAGAAAATCTGGTAGTTAATGATCAAAAAATAAATTTCATTACTAAGATTATTACAAAACATTTAATCACTACTGCATCTACGTAAGATTAATATTTTACTTTACATTACATGGCAAATTGATCTTGATCCTATCTATAAGGATGCATTTTTTGGTCCCTCCAATATCAATATAGATAGATTTTACTATATTAATTAGATGAGAAATTTCGTGACTTAGCAACTTCAGCCAACAAATTTAACGTCCACATATCTATTTTTAAAGTTTAAATGACATAATAATCATTGACATATTATCATATTATAATCCTTGACAAATCGCAAGTAGAATATTTATACGGGACCCGGCTAAGCCTATGTGGAGCCATGAGGCAAAAATCTAATTGGAAGCCCCGACACATTTTTATAGCCACAATTTATATTCATTTTAAGGGGGGAAAACTTTTATTTTTAGCTTTGGGACGCCCTTTCAGACGTAGAGACCCTCCCCGTTTGCCCTTGCGATAATCAGTTCCTATATTCAAAGGTGATTGATTCGTTCTCCAGAATTGTATCTATTTTTTCTTTTTTTTTTTTTTTTTTTTTTTTTTTTTTTTTTTTTTTATAAATGTTTCATACATAGTTTCACACCTAATAAATTCTTCAATGAATCGTATAAAGCTCCCCCCCCCCCACCCCACACACAAGAAGAAATTTTTCTTTCATGATATGGAAAATATTAAATTGAATAAAAATTTTAATACCAGTGATATATTAAAGCGTTGCGATAAAAATAAACTTCCTATCTATAGTTTTCGTCTATTTGAAAAGATGTTTAACGTTCTGTGAAAGCGAAACATTTTTCTAAAACCTTTATGAATTACAGAAAATTGAGAAATATTTTTTTAAAGCTTAAAAATAAAGTTTCAAACCTAATAAATTCTTCAATGAATCATATAAATCTTTCACCGAGAAGCAATTTTTCTTTCATGATATGGAAAATATTAAGCGGAATAGAAATTGTAATACTAGTGATACATTACTGCGTTGCGATAAAAATAAAATTTCTATCTATTAGTTTTCGTCTATTTCAAAAGATGTTTAACGTTCTGTAAAAGCGAAACATTTTTCTAATACCTTATGAATTTCAGAAAATTGGGGAATATATTTTGTAAGCCTATACCAAAGTTTCAAAACTAATAAATTCATAAATTCTTCAATGAATCATATAAAGCTTTTCCTTGAGAAGTAATGTTTTCTTTCAGGATATGAAAAATATTAAATGAAATGAAAATTTTAATAACAGCGACACATTACTTGCTTTGCGATAAAAAGCAATTTTACATCTATAATTTTCGTCTAACGTTCTTTGAAAACGAAACATTTCTCTAATACCTTATGAATTACAGAAAATTGAGAAATATTTTAGTAAGCTTATATCAAAGTTTCAAACCTAATAAATTCTTCAATGAATCGTATAAAGCTTTTCCCCGAGAAGCAATTTTTCTTTCATGATATGGAAAATATTAAATGGAATAGAAATTTTAATATCAGTGATATATTACTGCGTTGAGATAAAAACCAACTTTTTATCTATACTTTTCGGCTATTTCAAAATATGCTCAACGTTCTGTGAAAGGGAAGCATTTTTCTAATACCTTTATGAATTACAGAAAATTGATATACATTTTTTGCAAGGTTATACCAATAACTATAACATTCAATATATTTATAGAGAGTGCTATTTCAGCAGAATATTTTGCTGTAGTTGCAAAGCATGTAGACAGGAGCATATTTATTTTAAAATATACATTTCAGAATTATTAGCTTAAAAAAGGTTTCTTCGATTTTAAATAAGTAGGGAATAGTGAAAGAGTCTTTAGCTTTATGAATCTTCTCTTTTATGAATGTATTTTCACTTTAAAATATATAGACCATGTCAACAAATTTTTAAATAATACCTGATACAATAAATACTTCATGATACAATAAAACATTTCATAGAAAAAGGGTAGTCCTGAAGTATAATTGCATATCATTCATCCGCAAGAAGAGCGACAGAAATCGAAAATACTGTATTTCACAACATTTCTAACGCAATGGAATCTGTTTTATTCGAACGTTGGACTTCCCGTTTTGAAACTGTGGAGACGTTACGTCTGCATTACTAATGCTGAATAATTGTCCGGTTTAACTTTAACCAGTATTGGAATAAATCTTTTAAATATTTATCTGGAAACAAAAAATGTTTTACTTACAGAAAATGTTTGGAATAATAAAAATACATTCATGAATATCAACGTAATTTTTTTTTCATAATTAACTATTTTGAACATGCTTGAAAAGTGTTTCTATTCGGACCAGCTATCACACATTAAAAAAGTTTGACAGTTTTTATATTCTGTAAAATGACAGCAGGTTATTGACAGGGACATTCTGCGGAACAGCTAGTTTTCCTATTTAGACGCTACCGTTCACTAATAAGTGTTTAAAGCTTTCATATGGACTGTGCGTAGCAGTAATAATAATAATAATAAATCTGAAGTTGCTTAACTTGACTTCAAAGTTTAAAAAAATTTAAATGTAATATAGATGATATTAGAATTGGAATTGAAAGATTATGAAGTCTAAGAGGGGGCTCAAAAAGTTTCTAGAGGGTGGGGGGGGGGACAGCACACCTGCCTCCATTTGGTTACTGCTCTGTTTTTTACTTTGATATAAAAATATAGCACTTAGCTCTGCGTGCCGATGTAAAAGCGTAAAAGAAAGGAGTAAAACTCAGGCTTAGAATAAAGTTAGACGTAGAAGAGATACGGAGGATTGAGTAAATTTACCCCCCCCCCCCCCCCCCCAACACCTTACCCTCTCCTGTGGTGGCAAAGTCACACATGGCGTAATCTACGACACTTTTACTGCAGCAAGACGCTCCTAAGGTTGTGTTCAGATCACATTTTAAAATTCTGCGAAAGCGAAGCCATAAATTATTTGTCTGGACTTTCTTTTCGAAAGGCTCTGGTCATCAACAAAATAACAAGAAGGTGATAAACATGTCATGGAGTCTCCTGCGTGGTGCCCTCTCCTGTCTTGCAAGAGCGACAGAGGATTCACCACATCAAAGAAGCCCAAAAACAAACCGCCGTCGGAGAATGCTGTCTGATCGCACCTTATTTCAGACCTTTTAAGCTTGAAACACATCTACGAGACTGATTGCAGGACCTTTTTTGGCTTCTTTGATGTGATAATTCTTTTGTCGCATGGCAAGAGAATGTGACTATAGTTGAGTGGGGTACAAGACATGTTTATCACTTTCCCTGGGGAGAATTTTATTTGTTGATTTTGTGTACTTTGCTTCAAAACTTTTGAAGATAAATAAAGTCTCAACTGACTAAAGAGCATTGGAAAAGAAAGCCCAGAGAAATAATTTATGACTCTTGTCGCAGTATTTGATCTATACGGAGCCTAAGTGGAATGATACGCAAAATGAATTCCTTGGAAATGTCATTTTTCTTGTAGATGAGCGATATAATTGTATTTAGCGATAAATTAGTAAGAGTTAAATCTCCCGAAATTACTCAGTAATTTTCGCATGAAAGAAATAAAATTGTGGATTGTAAGTTTCAGATAAATAAATGTAGGTTAAAATAAAAAAGCGGCTTACAGAACTGACGTTGAGTCTCTTGATCTGTCGATTTTTACATGTTAGAAATATAATTAATAATTACAGCGCTTCTGTATTACAGAGTTGTTTTTTATAGATGAATTATCAAACACTGAAGATAGAAAATTGTCTTTCGGCGAGCTCATGCCACTTAACGAAAAAATATATTTATTTCTATGGGGAGGGGTTCAATCCCATGTTCCCTTCCATTTACTATGCACCTAGTCTCCTGTGAATATTTGTGAGATGTTAAAAGAAATGTAAACAATTTTTCTTCCATTGTGAGGACATCAAATGGAATATGTAAGTTCAGTACAAACTGATCAGAGCTTCCCATCTCATTAAATTGAAATTTCTTCACAACCCTAATCACGTTTTTCAATTTAGGTAAAAATTAAACACTGAAAAATATTTGAAAAATTGATCAATTGGAAAAGATATTAGAAATATTTTTAACTTGAATGCATGTGGTTGGATTATAATATCCCTTTATAACAAAGTTTTCGCAATTACATTAACAGATGGTTTCAGCAAATTAAATTCCTTGCACAATAAATAGTTTTACTCTATGGGTGCTCCAAAGTCCAAAAGGAATTAAGTGTTGTGCTACGACGGCCTTGAATAATTTAATCAATGGAAGAATGCAAAATTATCTGTCTTACGCGGGGAATTTAAATTTACCTCGCCCCCAAAATAATAATAAATCGATGTTTCCCGAAAAGCGGCACGTTTTAACAACCTTCGTCTTATACGTACTTAATCAGTGTTAAATAATAAATAGAAAATGAATAGATTTTTATAGAGATTATTTTTCATTTGATATTTGTTATAAATATTATTTTCAAATCCAATTCTTCAATGATTCAAATGATTCAAAGATTTTTTTTTTCTCCATTATCAATTTTTCTTTCATGGGCTGCGACTTGGAGAATAGTAAATAAACTTTAAATTTTAATACCTGTGATCTAATTGCACTGCAAATCTTTATACACTTTCCAGAAAACTTTTTAGAACACTTATTTTGTCCCCCTTTTTTAGAACACTTTGAAACTCACTTTTTAAAACAGTTTTTAGAATACTTCTGAGAACACTTTATTTGTTCAGCACACTTTCTAGCGCACTTTTTGAAAGCGATGATTTCACAAGTGTGCTCAAATATGCCCCCAATCCGTTCTCAAATGTGTTCCCAGGTTTAGACTTAACAGATAAACTGAGCAGAACACTTTCGATACACTTTCGGAAACTTTCTTTATAGCGGATTATATAACACATTCAGTACACATTAAGGTAACTGGAACACCTTTTTTGAATCCGTATTCAGAATGTGTGCTGGGAATTTCCAGTGTGTTCAATGCGAAGTATAATTCAATTTTATTTTCTTATTTATTAAAATATATTTCTGTTAAAGATTGTCTTGTTATTGCAATTTGTCCTCAAGAAAAATTAATATTTTTCTCTTTGTGATTTTTCTATTTAAAAATGACCTAAAATCTATTTAAAATACCTGAATTATTACGGTAAGTTTGAGAATATGACGTTTTATTTTTATTTTTTATAAATATACCACTGGACTTGTACTTTTTCACTGCAATCTTTGATATTATTTGCTATGTTTTTTTTTTCATTAAATTTTAATTAACTGCGTTTTTTATTACCAAACAACGTGTTTTAATGAAATGTGAGTGTACTACGAAAAAAGGTGTTAAAAAAACTTTCGAATGATACCTCATTCATTGCTGTGCGTTTGGTATGTACATAAAACAAGGAGATATTGACATCGTAAATAACACACGATTCATATAAATTTATTTACAAATACAAGAAAAAATAATTATTTTAAATTCGAAACGTTATTTAGGATAAATTATACTTGGAAGATTTATAGACTATTGATCGTACAAAATATATTCTTTATTTAATACTAGTTACAAATATCACTTTGAAATCTAATAGAATTCTTCAATGATCCCATAAATATTTTTCTCCGAGTATCCATTTTTTCCTTCATGACTTGCGATATGGAGTATATTAAATGGAGTAGAAATTTTAATATCTGTGATATATTACTCCAATGTGATAAAATCAACTTTCTATATATAATTTTCATCTATCCCTAAGGGATATAATAAAGATGTTTAACGTTCTGTGAAAAAGAAACATTTTTCTTTTGCCGTATGACTTGCGTAAAGTTTTTAAAAGTACGCGTAGATATAACTATAATTTTTACTTACTCATAGAATATGGTAGTGCAGAAAAATACTGCGATTGATTTGCAAAGCACATGGACAGACGTTTATAAAAAAATAATAATAAATGCACATATGGCAGAGTTGTTCGATGTAAAATAATTTTAACTCTTTTTAATTGCGCTTGGAAAGGAGAATAACTCTTCTTTTATGAGTTTTCTTCGTGATTAAATCTTTTTAACACTTAGCAACATAGTTGAAAAGTGTTTATGAATTCGGCTTGTTTGTCTGTCCGTGCTCCAACTCACGTAAATACACTCAGATTGTCATGTAATTGATATATGTTATTGAGGTTTGCTATGACATGTTCTCCATTAAAAATATAGTGTCTAGCATTTATAGTTCGTTTACAGGTACACTCAAAATAATTTCGTTACATTACGGTTTATGGGGAAAAATCATTTGCAAGGTATTTTAATAATGTTGCACTATTTTAAACATTGAAATTGATATGCCTTACCGAGGTATACTACAAGATGCTTACTCGTTCAGGTCGGGTTATCGTGCGGGTTAGTTCGTTTATAGGGGATCTCAAAAGAATCCCGTTACGTAATGGTCTATGAGAAAAATAGTTTCCGGCATATTGTAATGATGTTACACTATTTAAAACATATTGAAATTGATATACATTACTGAGGTGCACTACAAGATGCTTATTGTAGAATATGGTGAGTCTTTATCGTTCTTTTACAGGGAAAGACAGGTTACACACAATATAATTCGGTTGAATTACTGTCTGTGAGCGATAATAACTGGATGTGTGTTTTAAATTGTATGGTATGAGTTTTTAAATTTAACTAATTTTTTGCATATTGTTTGGTGTGTATAAATTTTATAGATCACATGCAGAGCTGCACACAAGAGTTCGAGTACATTTCGGCTTATTGACAGAAATTGCAATTGAAGGAATTGGGGAATGTTCAATTGTGTTATGCGTTTACTAACTGAACTAAACTTTTGCATATACTATGTATATAGTGTATATACAAATCTTATAGATCATATCAATGTTGCACAAAATAATTCGGATATTTTTTTCGACTACAGTATTATCAAATTGCTGAAATTGGGTTTTAATGTATTATGTGTGTTTCAAATTGTTTTTTTTAGACAATAGACATCATATCGTTCACCTTATTAAACGATGACATTTTGTGACCGTATTTTAAATGTTCTGGAAACTGTTTCATTAACTATGCTTGACGCATGAATTTTCTTTCTTCCTTTTTTGTTTATGAGTGCGTTTTAATTCTTATGAGAATAAACTATGTGGCGCAATTCTGAGATAGTATTGAAATTTATTTAAAAAAAAAAGTTCTGCTAGTAATAACATATTATATTACAACTTTTTATGTTTGAATCGATAAAAATATATATGACAGCGTACATATCTCGCCATTTTTATAGAATTGACATATTTACCAACAGGGTTAAAAAATGCTTCGTTTGAATTTTTCTGCCTATTTCTATTTCAGTTTATACTTTTTTTTTTGTAGTAAAGCACATTTAATATTTTTCTCTTTTATACGTCTTTATC
Organism: Maratus michaelseni; assembly: GCA_963931845.1. Taxonomy (NCBI): domain Eukaryota; kingdom Metazoa; phylum Arthropoda; class Arachnida; order Araneae; family Salticidae; genus Maratus; species Maratus michaelseni. The sequence goes on along the minus strand of OZ007589.1, from coordinate 176,458,373 downwards.
GATTATCCATCGAGTTTTTCTTGTTCTCAAAGCGTTTCTAATATAAGAGTGTTAAAAATGTATTTTCAATATGTCCGATTTTCAATTACATTTCTTTCATACATCGCTGTGAAAATGTATGGTGTGATCCGGATAAGTCCCCACTCGTTTCGTTACTTTTTTTTTTTTTTTTTTTTTTTAAGGGGACAAGGGACCTTCAAATCAGCAAAATCGCTCAAATTTTCGAAAAAAATTTCATGTCCCCAAAAAATAAAGCTCCATGTAAGCTTTCATCTCCAACTTAAATAATTACAATCGGATGATTTTTTCGGATTTTATTTACATTTTTATAATTAATTAAACGGCCGTCGTGATCAGCTAATGTTTGTTTACAAATATTTGCAAATGCATTTTTTCTTCTAATTAACTGTTTATTTTTAATTTTCATTCAATTACAACCAATTGATGAATTTCTCAGTTTCATCTTGCGACAGATTACCAAAATTCTTGATTCCCCCCCCCCGCCCCCCTCCTTGTTGAGTGACTAAAAAAAGTAATTTTTTACTGCGAGTAACTGAAAAAATTAAATTTTTTTCTTCGCAACGACTTGATAAGTTTGTCGGTTTCATCTTGCGACAGATAACGAAAATTCTTAAATCTCCACCCCCCTACCCCCCCTCCCCCTGTTGAACGACTGAAAAAATTAAGAATTCCAAAGTTTTGCTAATCTGCCGCTAGATAAAACCAAGAAATTCATAGTTTGGTTGCGAAGAAAAATATAAAAATTTATTAATCAATTGCAGTAAAAATTTAATTTTATCAAAGGGGGGAGTGGGGGGGGGAGAATCCAGAATTTTGGTAATCTGTCGCAAGATGAAACCAATAAATTCAGTAACTGGTTTCGAAGATAAATCACAAAATTTATTAGTCAATCGCACAAAAAATTGAATTTTTTAGTCGCTCAACAGGGGGGGGCGGGGGAGGGTAAATCGAGAATTTTGGTAATATGTCTCAAGATGAAACCGAAAAATTCATCAATTGGTTGTGAAGGAAAATCTCAAACTTTATTAGTCAATCACAGAAAAAATGAATTTTTTCAAAGAGGGGGGGGGGGGGCAGAATGCAGAATTTTAGTAATCTGTAAAAAGATGAAACTGAGAAATTCAATAATTGGTTGCGAAGAAAAATCTCAAAATTTATTAGTCAATCACAGTAAAAAATGAATTTTTTCTGTCACTCAACAGGGGGGGGGGGGGGCTGGGGGCGAAACGAGAATTTTGGTAATCTGTCTCAAGATGAAACCGAAAAATTCATCAATTGGTTGTGAAGAAAAATCTCAAACTTTATTAGTCAATCGCCGAAAAAATTAATTTTTTCAAGGGGGGTGGAAGGGGGGCAGGGGGGCGAGAATACAGAATTTTAGTAATCTGTAAAAAGATGAAACTGAGAAATTCTATAATTGGTTGCGAAGAAAAATCTCAAACTTTATTAGTCAATCGCAGAAAAAATGAATTTTTTCAAGGGCAGGGGGGAAGGGGGGGGCGATAATACAGAATTTTAGTAATCTGTAAAACGATGAAACTGGGAAATTCAATAATTGGTTGCGAAGAAAAATCTCAATTTATTAGTCAATCGCAGTAAAAAATGAATTTTTTCTGTCACTCAACAGGGGGGGGGGGGAGGGGGAGAATCGAGAATTTTGGTAATCTGTCTCAAGATGAAACCGAAAAATTCATCAATTGGTTGTGAAGAAAAATCTCAAACTTTATTAGTCAATCACAGAAAAAAGGAATTTTTTCAAAGGGGGGGGGGGGCAGGGGGGGCAGAATGCAGAATTTTAGTAATCTGTAAAAAGATGAAACTGAGAAATTCAATAATTGGTTGCGAAGAAAAATCTAAAAATTTATTAGTCAATCATACTAAAAAATGAATTTTTTCTGTCACTCAACAGGGGGGGGGGGGAGAGAATCGAGAATTTTGGTAATCTGTCTCAAGATGAAACCGAAAAATTCATCAATTGGTTGTGAAGAAAAATCTCAAACTTTATTAGTCAATCGCAGAAAAAATGAATTTTTTTCAAGGGGGGGGGGCGGCGGGGGGGCGAGAATACAGAACTTTAGTAATCTGTAAAAGGATGAAACAGAGAAATTCTATAATTGGTTGCGAAGAAAAATCTCAAACTTTATTAGTCAATCGCAGAAAAAATGAATTTTTTCAAGGGGGGCAGGGGGGAAGGGGGGGGGGCGAGAATACAGAATTTTAGTAATCTGTAAAGAGATGAAACTGGGAAATTCAATAATTGGTTGTGAAGAAAAATCTCAAAATTTATTAGTCAATCGCAGTAAAAAATGAATTTTTTCTGTCACTCAACAGGGGGGGCGGGAGGGGGGAGAATCGAGAATTTTGGTAATCTGTCTCAAGATGAAACCGAAAAATTCATCAATTGGTTGTGAAGAAAAATCTCAAACTTTATTAGTCAATCGCAGAAAAAATGAATTTTTTTCAAGGGGGGGGGCGGGGGGAAGGGGGGGCGAGAATACAGAACTTTAGTAATCTGTAAAAAGATGAAACTGAGAAATTCTATAATTGGTTGCGAAGAAAAATCTCAAACTTTATTAGTCAATCGCAGAAAAAATGAATTTTTTCAAGGGGGGCAGGGGGGGGGGGCGAGAATACAGAATTTTAGTAATCTGTAAAGAGATGAAACTGGGAAATTCAATAATTGGTTGTGAAGAAAAATCTCAAAATTTATTAGTCAATCGCAGTAAAAAAATAATTTTTTCTGTCACTCAACAGGGGGGGCGGGGGGGGGAGTATCGAGAATTTTGGTAATCTGTCTCAAGATGAAACCGAAAAATTCATCAATTGGTTGTGAAGAAAAATCTCAAACTTTATTAGTCAATCGCAGAAAAAATGAATTTTTTCAAGGGGGGGGGGCAGGGGGGAAGGGGGGGCGAGAATACAGAATTTTAGTAATCTGTAAAAAGATGAAACTGAGAAATTCAATAATTGGTTGCAAAGAAAAATCTCAAAATTTATTAGTCAATCATACTAAAAAATGAATTTTTTCAGTCGCTCAACAGGGGGGGGGGGCGGGGGGAGTATCGAGAATTTTGGTAATCTGTCTCAAGATGAAACCGAAAAATTCATCAATTGGTTGTGAAGAAAAATCTCAAACTTTATTAATCAATCGCCGAAAAAATTAATTTTTTCAGGGGGGGTGGAAGGGGGGCAAGGGGGCGAGAATACAGAATTTTAGTAATCTGTAAAAAGATGAAACTGAGAAATTCTATAATTGGTTGCGAAGAAAAATCTCAAAATTTATTACTCAATCGCAGTAAAAAATGAATTTTTTCAGACACTCAACAGGGGGGGGGAGGGGGGGAGGTTATAAATATTTATTTTGGTGGAATCATTCATTAAACATGTAAAGGTTTTGCATATATATGATTTTAGTCCCTTTCAGGGTATATTTTCTTATGTTTACCAATACTAAAACTTTAAAATTGTTTTTCTCATTTCGAAAATTTTGTCGGTTTCCATTTTCTCAAAATGCTCCATGCGCATACTATTTCATCTGAATAGTTTGAAATTTTTTGTAGCTATTTATCATTATATTTGTCATAAAACTTGGCATGGTTTTTTGAAATGAGGTATAATTTAAAAAATTTAAAAGGTAGTTAATTGAAAAAATATGATGCAAAAATGCGGAAAATTTCAAAAAAATTTGAATTTTTTTTTTTTTTTTGTTTTTATATTCAAATATATAAAATTTGATGCCAAGTTTCATTTGTATATATAAAACAAACCTGCATAAAAAATATTGATGATTTTAATTGATATGGAATGCGCATGGGACATTTTGAAAAATTCTGCGTAACGGTTAAAAAATTCAGAAAAATTCCTTATTTTTCTCCAATTTTTTTTTTTTTTTTAATTCTGGTGTGATAAATACATGCCATAATGCATATAGTGTGTCCTTGAATAGTATTTAAAGTGAAATAAAAAAAAATAAAAAAAAATGAGTTTGAAGGTCCCCTGTCCCCTTAAATGAATCTAATTAGAGTTGCACGATATAATGTGAAACAAGAAGCGGTAAAGTTATGTCAAAGTTGATCTTATAAAAATTCCTAATAATTTTGCTGCTCAAACAGAAATTGAAATGGCTACTGTATAGGACGATTTCTTTGCAATTTTACTTGTGAGAAAAATGTGAATTCAGATGTAGATTTACCAACCCCAAAAATGTGCCTTTTCTGTGTAAATAAATTGCATCTAGAGAAGTAAGTAATGGAAACTGCAGCAGGGATAAGAATTTCTCATCTCGAAGTTTCCATGAAATTTGTTAAGCGCATGGATGCTCACCGACACAATTTAACCCTTTATGCTCCGACGGTACTGTACAAGTCCAAAAATATTTTTAAATGGATATTTCCTTGTTCCAATTGTAACTGCTCATCTTTTTTTAATGTTGAAAGACATTCAGTTGAAAGTTTATTCTGGAAAATGGCTATGTTTATATGTAAGGATATTACTTTTGTATATTTCCTAATTCTATAAATTTGCTAAAAACAATATCCTGAAGAAATAATGTCGGTAGTCTACAAAATCCCTGTAAATACCGATTTAGTTAATTACATTTTAATAAATGAAAAATTTCTAAAACTTATTGAATGATTGCAGAAATCTACAAACATATTTTCAAATATTCAGAAAAAATGCTTTGGAAGGTGAAATTTTCATTAATTCATAATTTGGTACGTAAAGAGTTTAAATCTTATGTGGAAAATTTGTAACTGCAAAAATCTGTCCATTTTCAGATACAGATAGATAGGACTTCAATACATATATTTAATAATGTTTTTAAAAGAATTACGAGATTTCCATAACAATATTTTTTGTTAATTAGTCCAATTATTCTTGCAAATATTTTACAAAAATAGTTCTAACTTATGATTTATTAAATCAATTTAATAAAAAAAACTTATCTAAATTTCATATTATATAAATTTTCTAATATACCTTCAGACATTAAGAAAGGTAATTTTTGAGGTGGAGTCTTAATTCATAGTTTTGGACATAGAAGGGCTAATCTGACAAAATACGGAGTAAAAACACATTTCATTTTTCAGGTATTATACAAAATACTTTCCCTTTATACGCCGTGTTACATCATTCCTTCAGCGAAGTAAGGTCCTTTACTGTGTGTCAGGAAATTCTTTTCCTCATTTCTACGACTATTGTTGGGAAACGAGTTTTACAGGAATCGGACTTAATAAACTGAAGATGCAAGCATTGCATAAATCGAACAAATAATCAATTTCCAGCACCCCCAATTTGGGGGGATTTTGACCAAAAACTAATCAGCACTAGTGCATATAAGGATAGAATTTCACATGAAATTTCAACCTATTCTACGCAGTAGTTCGTGAGTTAGATCGCCCACAAAATTTGTGTTGCATACAGACTCACAGACAGGTATTTTCTAAGAACAGTCATATTGTGTTTACCTTTTAAAACATATAAATCTGTCGAAAACCTGAAGTTGAAAATCTTCACGAATCCAATACTTTTTTCTTGTAATAGATAGAATAAAGTACAAAATACGAATAAAATTCACTCGTGCTCATAATTAAAAGGCAGCCCGAGAAGAATGGTTACAAAATACAAATTTTTCCTATTATTTAAATAGTAAACAGAAAAAAAAAAAATCCACAACCCATTGAGACCATCCTTCAGACCAGAAAAATTACTATTTAAAACAAATTGTTAAAAATAAAGCCACCCGTGCTCATAAGTAAAATAGTCTAAGAGGTTGTGTCAGAAATAAATGATTGATTTACAATTTATCGCCTGGAAAGGAAGTTGTTTATTCTCTAGATTGGGTAATTTCCGGCTATATTATTTTTAGTTTTTAATGTATGGAAAAAACTCTCTCTGAAAGTAAATTCGATCGATCGTTTAATGTTGTCGAAATGATTACAACAAAAAGTTCAGTCCCCCCCCCCCCACTCCTCTTTTAAAATTGAATGAGTAGCAAAGAATATATGTTTTATTAAACGATAAGAAATTACACATTTTGTCGAACTGCAAAATTTCTTAAGGCGGTTCCCTAGCTTAACAACTCGAAAACTTCTGATACTTCTGATTCCGTTTTAAATGCAAAAATATATGACACTTGCAGGCATTATTATTAAAGTGATTTGTAAATCGAAATGTTTTTCATTTTTCAATAAATGAATTAGATCTTGAGTTATAAGCAATTATTGTCACACGACATCAGTTTTTTTTTGTCTTTCCCGCATTGTCGCGTCCGGCAATTCGTTCAAAACGCTCACTTTGAAAGTTTTTTCCTCGAAGACCGAAAACGGAAAAAAAAAACCCCAGATGGATAAGAGTTAAAATCTATTATTATTTTATTTATTTTGTGTTTTTTCAACACACCCGTTTACTCGAATGTTACTTAAATTGCAAAATATATATTTCTCGATTGACTTGATTAAAGTTATGAAAGTATAGTACGTTTTATAGATTTAAGAATTTGCAATAATATGAAACGAATTTTTTAAAAATAAAAATGCTAAACAAATATTTTTTTATTCTATTTTTACATATGACATTTTTTAACATTCCCAAACATAGTTGAAAAGTGTTTATGAATTCGGTTTGTCTGTCTATCTGACTGCCCGTGTTCTAACTCTCGTAAATATACACGGAGTGCAATGTAATTTTTGTTGTTGTTGATGTTTACTGTAGAATTTTTGGTTTTCAAAATGAAGTTTGTAGAATTTATTGTTCGTTAACAACAGACAGGGATCCCCTGCACACAAAAGCATTCAGTTACATTACGGTCTATGGGGAAAAATCGTTTCTAGAGCATTTTAATGATGTTACACTACTTCAAACATACTGAAGTTGATATGCATCACTGAAGTGAACTGAAACATGGTTTCTCTGGAATATAGAATAAGTAGCATTTAGAGTTCGTTTACACACATGCACAACATAATTCCATTAAATTATGATCTGTGGGGAAAAAATCGTTTGCGATGCATTTTAATGGTGTTATACTTCAAACATAATGAAATTAAACAAGAACGAAAAATCACGCGTCAAGCATAGATTATGTAACACTTTCCAACGCTTCCAAAATAACTTTACGAATCATTACCGTTTAATAAGCTGAAAGACAACATCTAAGTGAACAATATGGGAAACGCATAACATATTTAAAAACGTAATTTCCGGAATTTCCAACATATATTTCCAACATATACAATATTCGGAAAAATATCCGAATACTTTTATTCAGCCCTGTATATGATCTATAGATTTGTATATATACTACATGGGATGCTAAATTTTAGTTTAGTTAGGAAACGCGTAGCACAGTTTAAAATTCTCCTTCTGGAGCTTCTGTCAATAAACGGAAATGTGTTCGCGAACTTTTGTGCTGCCCTATATATGAAATACAGAATTTATACACACCAAGTAATAGACAAAAAGTGAATTAAATTTAAAATCGCGTTCAGCAACTTAAAATGCACTTTCAGGAATTATTGTTAACAGACAGTAGAGAATTCTTTTGTGTGTCCCTGTAAATGAACGATGACTGCTATACTCACAATATTCTGTAGTAAGCCTCTTGTAATGCACCTTAGTGATATATATAAATTTCAATGTGTTTAAAATAGTGAAACATTATTTAATTAAACCGCAAACTATTTTTCTCCATAGACGTAATGTAACGGAATTCTTTTGACTGTCCCTGTAAAGTAACTATAAGTGCTATGCACACCCTATTCCATATTAAGCTTCTTGTAATGCACCTTAGTAATATATATATCAATTACAATGTATTTGAAATTGTGTAACATCATTAAAATAAGCAGCAAATGGTTTTTCCCCATAGACCGTAATGTAACGGAATTCTTTTGAGTGTCCCTGTAAAAAAAGTATAAGTGCTACACACTTCAGTTAAAATAGGGAACATGCTATATATAACGACAACAACATATAAAAATTGCAGGGCAATCTGAGCATATTTACGGGAGTTAGAGCACGACCAGACGGCCATACGGCAGACAAACCGAAGTCTTAAACACTTTTCAACTAGGTTGGAAAGTGTTAAAAGGATCACTGAAGTGTATACTGCAATTTGTTTTCTACAGATTTATAGAGTTCGTAACATTTATCGTTCATTTGCTGAGAAGCACAAAATATTTCGGTTACGGGATTGACTATGATCGATATCCTTGCCTGAAAAAATGAAATTTCTTAATCTGTTTGAAAGTGTTTATTTATGCCTGATACAAGATTTTTCGTTCTTGTATTCTCTCAAACTAATTTACTTTCTGAGCATCTGATCCTTAAAATTATAAACACCATTCCTAAGAACAACATAAAAAAAAAAAAAAAATGTTGCAAACTATTAATATCTGAAGGAGAAGAAACGCTTTAAAATGTTCTTTAATTTTATTTAAAAAATAATTTTTGAGATAGTTACCAACAAACTATTTTCCTTCATGAAATCATTTAATAATATGCCGAAAGGGTATTATAAAATATTTTAATTTAAAAAAGAAAATGTTCAAAGAATCAAAGTCCCCCTTTAAAACAACAGAATCAGCGTGAAAAAAAAAATATTGAAAGATATAACGAAAATATTAAAAATGAATGTAACAATTGTGAGGTTAAAACTTAGCTCTGCAATTCCCAAACTTCTTCAACGAATGCTTCAAATTGGTTATCTGAAGTTAAAATTTGCGCTAGATCGAAATACGATGTCGAATTGGAAGTTTTAAAATTTGTTTCTATTTCAATATGAAGACGAATCTCTAAGCTCTTTTTTTACACTTAAATAAAATCAACTTGATTATATAAAGATGGAGTTTTGTAATCAATTTTTAACTCACTTTTCGATATGCTAGCCTTATAAAAATTACATAAAATGGTGTGTTTCCGATAACAAAACAACATTTTAATAGTTTTAGAACTGAATTATAAGTTAAATTAATTTTGAGGCATTTTTTTTCCGATAGCCGACCACAGGTGATAAATCGCCAAATAATCTTTATGGTTGCAATTGTTTACGAGTTACTAAAACAACGGAGTTAATTATACGCCAAACCACTCTCGTCAAAACTTTCCAACTGGCTATGAAACTGTAGCAACGAAATATTTTAAACGCTAAAAAGTAAAAAATGTATAAATAAAAGATAAAGTATAATAATTTTTCTAAAAAATACTCTTTTATCATTTAATAATTTAATATTAATTAAATTATGATTATACGTTGAGAAAACAATTTAGAAATGTTGAACAGACAATTTAAGACTCTTTTTTTTCTTTACTGTTGCTGTACCTTCAAAAAGAAAAAAAATATAATTTTCAAAATTAATTTTAGCTTGCGCTATCTATGAATCGGTGAATTTTCCATAATCTGAGCCCACGACAAATTAAAATACTGTAAAGACATTTTTAGGAACTACATGAATTGCAGTCATGAAATTATAGGCGTGATTTAGATAAAATATTGAGTGGTTATAAAAGTGTGTTCTTAAAAACTTTTTAATTTTGTCACCGCAAATAACACAGGTCAGTACCAAAATCCTCTCTGTAATAATAATGATTGATTCTTATAGATTCCACATTGCCAAAGCAAAATATGAAAATGGAATTACTGTATTACGTACCATTTTTTAGGTGGTAGGGCTTGCTTTTAAAATCAAGATATTTTATGCCTTACTACAACGTAAGTGGAAATTGCAAAAATAATAGAATGTTTACATAATAATATGTGACTAACCTAAAAATAAATAAATATATATAAAACATTAGCCGAGATACAGCGCCAAAATAAGGAATGAAAATATGTTAGCGGACGCAGAGTTAAGACTTAAAAAAAAAATGCACGAGACAAATGTAAAAAGAAATAGATTTTCATAATATATTTTGCTGATTTGTTATCTATGTGAAAAACACTTTTTCATACTTTCAATTTTATCTAAAATTATAAATCAATACGACAATCTTTTATTATTTGTTATTATTACGAAGCTGTTTCTCGGAAAAGTAGTAGATATGTTGGCGCAATTTGGATCCCATATTTAGATTTTGAAAAATCAGATCTACAATATAGTTGGTATACTTGTTTTGCACGGAGCAAAACTACTTATTTATTTTATTTTTTTGCCAATTTGTGTAATTATAGAAGATTTAATTCTCAGTCGAATGGCGTCTTATGCGATTTTTCTGGGACAAATTCGTGATTAACACTAAAGATACCAACAGCCGGTCATTTGACAGTTACCAAATAAAAATATTTCAATTCAAAACAGAAACTGCTTCATAAAATAAATAATATATATAAGTCGCGGAACAATAAGTTAAATAAAAAAGTTAAATAGTTTTAAATAAAAATTCTGGTGCAAAATGTTTTTATAAAAGTTGAGTAAAATTAACGGTATGTTTAGTGTGAAAATATATGTGGTATTTATATTCAATGGTTGGAGTTACCATAGTTGAGATTTATTTCAACAGAGCGAAAAATGCCGAGACCAGGACTCGAACCTGGATAGTTTGGCTTGCCGTGCCAACGCTCTTCCTATTGAACTATCCCAACGATATCCTTGCTGGCACAATTCACTCTTATTTGTTGGACATGGCTGCAAACTGCAGTTACAATTTCATTCTTCCGAACTTTTATAACTATAGTATATTACATGATGAATGTGATACAACACGGAAACGCCTGTATACCATGTAATTAGGTTAGAATGAACAGAGGAAAGTTTTTCAACTAGGTAAATCATATTTAATGGTTGGAATATCGTAGTTGAGATTTATTCCAACAGAGCGAAAAATGCCGGGACCAGGAATAATACCTGGGTACTTTGGCTTGCCGTGCCAACGCTCTTTCTACTGAGCTATCCCAACGATCCCTGGTAATGTAACTTTAAAAAATATATATATATTTACTTTTTTGTTGTATGATAGAAATAAAAGATTAAGGAATTTCTTAAACAGGAGAAAAATTACGTGTTGGCAGGGAGCATATATCAGTCTTGTGAATATTTACTCTGGCTTATGAACTTAAATATTTTGTTTGTTTGCATTTTAAACCTTAACTACTGTGTTAACAGTGGCACAGATTGCTATTTTCAATTTTCAAGTTTAACTTGTAATTTTGTGTTTAACTATAGATACCTAGCGAATTTTTGTTTTGTCTACAACCCTAGTGCTATCGCTAGAGACTTCTGAATATGTGAGTTTTAATTATAATTGCCCTGTACATAAAGTTTAGTACAGAAACAGTATCCTATGAGTTAATCGAACCTTTTATTCATCTTTCGATAAAGCGGTCTCATATACCACTAACAGAAGCTATGCGACAATTTCTGTCACCACAGTTAAGGATTCTATTTCCGGATTAATTCTGCTGGAAAATATTTTTTCAAGTTTATTTTGTTCGCCCCAAAATTTCTCATTATCCGCTGGTCTCTCTTAATTATTAATTTGTAAAAATACGCATATCACTACAGATTTCAAATATGAAATACAATATCGAAATACAGGGTAAATACAAATTAGTTGGGTAATTTCGTATAGTGTCGTCCAATTTTCGTCGAATAATTTGCGAAATTGATTGTTAGTTACCAGTTCAATGACAGATTACTAGTATTGTATCATAAGTTTGCGGATGTATTTCTTACTTCAGTGCTGAAACCTCAATTTATATTGCGGGAGGGATTGTTATTCCATGGCCAACACGATCACTAGTCCTTTCACCCTTAGATTTCAGTACATTGGGTTGTTAAAGATCATCGCTTCCAAAATCCACTCCTGAATTAAATTTACGAATCAGCACTGCATTCGATCCACGTGAACTTACTTACAAATAAATTAAAAGTAAAAAAATGTTTTAAAGACAAACTTTCATTATAATGCACTAAAAAAAATTGAAGGACAATTGGTTGAATTAAACACCCTTAAAAAAAATTGCGAGTGATTTTTTATTAGTTTCTTTTAAAAATAAAATGATATACAGCTTTAAATTCAGCTTCCTGTCACGAAAATATTCGATCAACGTCCGCTTGAGGATCGAACCACATCAGTTTACCCCCGCACTAAACTGAAAGATGACGCATTTATCAATCCTGCTAAGGTTCAATCGAAGAACATCAGCTTATTTTTTAAACAACCAGTGATATTTGCGTGATCACATACGTCACGACAATTACGAACCCTTCTTGGACAAATGTTTTTGCCACCTAAGGGGTCTGGCGGATAGAAATTCAGAATATTTTTTTCAGAGCATTCTATTGTCACCGGTAATACGTCACACTACCAAAAATTAGGTCAATTGTAGTAACAATAAGGGGGTTAAAATAGGATTGCAAGATTTGAGCCGAACGAACACACACGATAAGTTAAATAAAACCTTGTAACAAAAAGAAAGAACTTTTTACAAAATGAGATTTGCAGGGTAACAACGGGCAGTCACATTGAGCATTTCTCAAAAAGATAAACTTTGCGAGTTTCTCTCTCTTATAATCATGTATACACTGTTTTGGCTAAATAACTGCACATAGTAAACCATTCTTTTTGCCCATCTATTTTGTGACCATCTTGTATATTAAAGCTCGTTTCTTTAACCTTTCATTAACCTAGGACAGGGTCGGCAAACCCATGGCACGCGTGTCGTAGCTGGCACGCGAGACGATATTTTTGGCACGCCATTAATTAAATCAAATTCAGTCAAACTCTCCAAAATTCTCCTCCTCATTATTTTCTTCCAATTAATGCACGAGCATGATTGGAAATAGCTTGTGATTGTTATAATAAGTACCTGTGTACTTGTCATATCAATAAATTACCCATTTCGAAATCATTTAACCCTTAAATGCATAGTTATGCAAATTTTCATCAGTTTGTATTTAACTTTTAGTAAATAAATCAAGTTCTTTGCCACCACTATATTTATACAGAAATATTAATCCTGTAAAAATTACATAGAATATGCTACTGAACGAATTTAAAAATCTATCTTAAAATTTCTGGTGCCTAATCCTTAATATAAGTATAAAAAAATTCATGCATTTATGGTTAAATTTATTATCTACCCAGATGTGACACCAATTGGTAAACTGATCTTAATTGTATTCCATTGGTTGGAAATTTCAGAAATTAAAATGTAGCCTATCGACTTCCAATCCAACTCAATATGGATTCATCAATTTGTCTAATTGAGAGAGGATTTGTAGATGATCGAAAAAGAAAGACTACCAGGCATCATAAACAAAAATGTTGATAGTAAAATTATGTACACTTTGAATTCAATTCCAGAAGAAGTTGGCATTTGCCCCATGTTGACAATCTCTCCCTCTACTTATGCTTGTGAATCATTATTGTCAGAGATGAACAATATTAAAAATTAAAATCGAATCAATTGTCAGATGATTCCAGTTCATCATGTATTTTATTTAAAATTACCAATTATGAGCTCATCATATGGCATCCAAGAGGCAACATCAGAAGTCACATTAATTTGTTTAATTGCTCTACATTCTTCTCTTTCTAATTACTTTAAAAATGCAATTACAGTTAGATATTGTTCAAGCATCACTCTGCATAGTACGCCAGTTTATTCAGATCCCAACCAAAGAAGGAAATAGTGGTAAAAAATCCTAATAAATCTTGACTCAAAAATGAGATCTGTTAAACCTTCACTTACTTTATTTTTGAATTACGATTTTTTTTTTTTGTACAAACGATAGCGGAACATTGATAGAATACACAAACATTTATGACACTGGGTTAAATGAGAATAATTACGAATTCGGTGAAGAGAAACAACTATCACTGAAATTCCAAGATGCTGTTGCTGCATTACGTACTTTACAAAGTTTTTAATTTTCTTTTGAAAAAAAAAAAAGGTTTTGCAATGCTTATGAAATTAGAAAATAAAATTGAATCAACGAAACCACCAAAGAGAAAACAGATTTCTTTCGCAGACTTTTTAGGTAATTTTTTTTTATATTTACTAATTTCTTCTTATGCACTGAAATATATTTTTAAAATAATAATTTTCCATTTAATAGCAGGTGTAAAACAAATATTTTGCAGATATGATTCGTAAATGATTTTTTTTCGATGTTTCTTTTCTCATTGTCTTTTTAAAAATAAAAGTACCTCAATCATAAAACCATCACGTTGCTCAAGGTGTCAAAATCAACAGATCCCAAGGGGCAACACCATCTATTACCATAATTATTGCAGTCGTTTGGCAAGTTGTTTCGATTTGAGTTTTTAATATTTTTTTACGTTTGCTATAATTATTTCTTATACTTATCTTCTTTCTATAATTATTACTATAATTAATTAATTATTCTTTTCATGTGACAAGTTATTTTGGTTTTAGTTTTTCAATATTATACATCATTTAATTTAATACGCATATTGGTATTAATATTATGTTAATATTATTACCTGCAGATAGGTTATCCATATATCTTAATTTAATAATGATAAAAGTAATTTTATTAGTTATTTTTATAGTTATTTTTTTTTTTGGCGCAGATGGGAAGGGTTTGGGGGTTGGCACGCCATGGTCGCTTGAAATTTTTTTTGGAAGAAAATTGGTACGCGGATGTGAAAAGGTTCGCCTACCCTGACCTAGGAGTATAACCCAAGTTTCATCAAATATTATTTTCTGATTTATTGAAAGTAACTATCTTCTTGTGCTGTTTAGAACAAAATTAAAATTTTGTTCAAAAATTTTTGGAAGGCAAAATTTACCGAATAAAGTCATTTTAAAAAAATCTGTAGAATGGAGGATTAAATAGGAGTTATTGTATTTAAGATGATCATTTTAATTTATATATATTTTATATATTTTGTGTATCTTAAAACTTATTTATTGTATTTTTAGGTAAGTGGATTGCTATTTCTGAAATTTGCTTGAAATATTTTTGGTGTGGGTAAGTGATTTTACATAGACTAACTGAATATATCAGTCCCTTATATACAGTTGAACCTCGTTAACACGAACACTTACAAGGAATTTTTTTTTTTGTTCGTGTTAAAAATAATTCGCGTTAAAAGTATTTCGCGGTAGCATATACAACTTGACGGGACAATTGGAAGCAATTCGTGTTAAAAGTAATTCGCACTAAGCGTGTTCGTGTTAACAAGGTTCGACTGTATATATATATATATATATATATGAAATACTTTTCCATTTCATAGTAAATTATTTTGATAAACCACTGACATATTACTTATGGCAAGCGACGTATTTTCAGAGTCACTTATTTTGCAGTCGAAGTGAGCAAGATGGAAGGCGATGTTTATGAAATCACTGGAAATTTTCCCGTTAAAATAAAAGGAACCTGTATTATTAACAATGAATTTATTGACTTCATAGAAATAGAAGTAGAGACAATTCCACTATTGTCCATTTTAAAACTTTTATCTGGGTTGTGTTACGCCATAGAAAAATAACGAAGATCTTAAAATATTAGAGAAACACAGATTTGGATAAAATCTCCAAGTGACGGGATTAGCAAGTCAATAAAACGTAAAAAATCTTATATCCAAGGCTGTGTAGGCATGTTATATACTAGTAATTTGCTTAAGAATAAGTTGACGTACCTTATGGGCGTGCCAACGGGATGCTAGTTAGCAGGGAGGTGGGGGGGGGGGGGGGTGGAAACAGCTGTGGCTTGCTTAGTGATTGGTTGACAAGGTTTTAGCGAGGTGTGCAAAATTCCTGACGTAAAGTCGGTACTCTTTATCAGAAGCGTTGAGATTCAAAGAATAACTTTACTAAAATTGGTATTAAGAAACATTCTAAAGAAATAAAAATTCAATGTCTCAATATGAAGGAAAAAAAAATCAGGGTTTTTTTTTTTTTTTTTTTTTTTTAACAAAGAAGTGTCGTTTTTAATAGAATAATGTTTTTAGAATAAGAATTAAAAGAATATGTTGATATTTAAAGACAGTATAAAGTATGGAATTAAAATATAAATTATATTTAACATATTATTAAAAGACTGGGAAAAAAGATAGATATTGAAATAATTTGAAATAAATTAAGGAAAAATGGCGGTTTTTTTTTATTATTACACACATATATATAACATATATATGTAAAAACTTATATTGTAGAAAGTAAAAAACATATGTTGAATGCTCATAGAAAAAAGGGTAAAGATTGAATTGATTTATCGAATTTTTTAAGAACACTGACAAAAATTTGATAATATAATTATTCAGAGTAATAATAATAATAAACACATATACAAACAGAGTGTAAAATTATAAAGTTGTTTCGTGCGGGACGCAGGTTATAAATCGACAAATATTCTTTTTGGTTACAAGTGTATACGAATTACAACAATAACAATGGAGTTAACAATGCTTACTATATGTCAACTGGCTGTGAAACTGCAACAACGGAATATTTTAAAACACTCAAAAGTAAAAAATAAAATAAAAATAAAAAATAAAGAGTAGCAATTTCATTTTCTAAATACATTTTTACGTTATCTGTTTTTACGTTTTACGCACACTTTGACGGTATCTAAGTTTTGTGTTTATGATGACTTTAAAAAGGTGAATATTGACATTTACTCACGATTTATCGTTAGTACTATAATAGTTTTTAAATCTTGCGTAGTAAAACTGCCAAGGAAGTATTGTTCTAACGCCCAGTGCACAATGCAATACTATAACAGCCACATAAAAACGAAACAAAATAGAAAACATCAAAATTGTTATATAGGGTAAGTGCTCCAGTAGTCGGCCAAAATGAGATGAAATGCTTCATAAATAGTTTATTTTTTAATCCAAATGTAACAGTATAATTTTTTTAATGTACAGTCACTTTATCAGCCAATAGCAAAGAATAATCATTTTTGACATTAGTAATCAGCTATTTTTTTTCTCTTTCATAACTACTACTAAAACTAAAGTGACCAACTACTGGTACTTTTACGCTATTTCTTACTTAGAGGCTAAATAGCTAAAATCAATTAAAAAGAAACAACTAAAAATTACTTCGATACTTCTTATGTGGGAACCAAACGGTTGATATGGAGATAACCCAACTAAAAATGTTTTTTTAATGCCAATTAAAAGTAAACATCATTCCTAATCGATTGGCACCAGTATTAGTCTTCTACTATTTTTTACATCAGAATTAGAAATAAACATTTGTTTATTCCAGGGCTGTACGTGCCTAGAACTAAAGAGTAGCAGAAAAAAACCTAATTAATCAATAAAATGATTTGTTTTGTTTTAAAGCGCACCATTAATAAAAGTTGACTTTACATTTTGTCGATGAATATTACTGGATTCTGTCCAAGTTCTTTAGTGCACTATTTATTTTGTCACAAATCATGTAACCAAGAATTATAAGTCAGATTTTAGTGAGAAATTTAATTGGTATCATTTGTCTTTTAGGGGAAAAAATTCATAAAGCAAACATGGTGAACATTTTAAGTAAAATAAAAGCAAGCAATAAAGCTATGCAATTAATAAAAAATTCTTAAAATGATTAGCATTTTTTTAAAAGGAAGTTTTTGTGAAACTAGTATTTAAATGAATTTGTTTCTTCCAAATATATTTATAATTCTATACTGAGTTACAGTATTACTTTTAATTTAAAAGAATGTTAAAAGGATTCCGTGTTTACTTCAGGAATTTCTTTAAAATTCAGAAATAATTTTTAAATAAAGCCAGATCTTTCTTATCTTGATAGATGAAACTATAAAAATGCTCTACCTTTATATAAAATGTCTCTATTCGTCCCAATCAGTCATTGTTCATAACTTTAACTAAAATAAAGATATGTTATCGACAAGGATAAAGATTTACTTTTCGTTTGCGAAAATCAATAATAATACGAACAATGCTAGAATTCTACAGTATAAAAAGTGAGACTGTATTTAATGTTAAATTACATTAAGAATTATTGAGCGCCTAGTTCAGTGACATATTAATGACAAACAATGACATGTGACAGTTTATTGACAAACAGTCAACATATAAACTCTGAACTGGAGAAGTTTGAAAAGCATCCAAACTGGCTACGAAATGCCCTATAGTGCACAACATTACTTTTAGTAAAACAGATTTACGAGTTGAACCATAAATTGAACTAGCGTGGTCGAGTTTGAAACAGATAATTGCCCTATAAACCTTAAACATTGATACACATTCATTGAAGTGTTTCAAAAGTGACACCGTATGTAATGTTAACTACATTCGAAAGTATTCAGTCAAGTGCTATTTGGTTTATTAACTTTTATTGGCGCAGGGTCGTCAATGGAACATGCTACGCTTAACACAAGTCCTAAATTGAGAGAAAATGTCATTAAAAGAACAAGTTATAATTATTAAAATCTATACTATTAAACTACACAAAGATACATATATAAACAAAGGTAACATATAAAAAGAAAGGTATCTAGATGGGCATTTCGTGCTGTATTTGGTAAGACTTTTTGCTATTCAGATGAAAATGATGGCAACTTCTACCACATCTCGTGATATTGTTACATTTCCCACAAAGATAAGTTTGTTGTAAATTTCACTAAAATATCTTCATTAAGGTTAAAGTTATGAACGAAAATCTGGGTTCAGACTAAAGGGAGACACCTAGTATTTTTGAATAAATAGATAGATTACGACCCTGGTTTTTTGTAAAAAAGATGTTTCTTGTAGTGTGCTTTAACGCCCTTTAAAGTTTGTCTGGCATTTCAATCGCCCTGTACATTGAAAAATTAAAAGTTGTACGACATGCAATTCTTTTTTATAAACTTGTATGTTTATTATTTACTTTAAAAGATCGCTAGAACTAGTGATAAAGGATTAAGTAATAGTTAATCGTTTCTTGTTTAAAAGAAAGTGACTGATAAAATAAGAAAACCACTAAGCATCGTAATCGATATTTACACGCAAGCACGTCAGTGTAAGTAAAGCGACTGGAAGTGAAAAAAAAAAACATTAACAGCTCTTTAATACTTCATATTTGCTTCAAATAAAGGCTAACATCGAAAGCAATAAATTTATAGGTCATCAGGCGAAGTATGCACTACATACTGTGATTTAAATAAAACAAAGATTACTACTTAAAAATTATGGTAGATGTTTTGTATAACAAAATGGGCTAAATTAATACGCGTTTACTCATCAACGGTCAACAAAGTGTTAAGGAATAGTTACATAGTTATTGTTTGGAGACTAATCGTTTAAATCAAACAATTTCGATATGTACTAATAAATTTAGCTAAAATTGTATTGCTGTCAAAAGCAGTAGCTCATTTCAAGTAATTTTGGCGTATGCTGATAAGCAGAATTAAAATTTTATTCCTGTTAAAACTAGTCCTTTATTTTAAGCACTTCTAGTGTATTTTTCTAGTGTATCTTATTTTAAGCACTTCTAGTATATTACGAAATTAATCCCCCCCCCCTCCGCTAATTGCATATACATCCGACCAAGATAAAAACATGTTCGTTTTTAAATGCTATTGTATTTCATCAGTGTGGTGTATACTTATACATAGTACTAACATTTTATTGTTGTCAAAAATAATAGTTTATTTCAAGTAATTTTGATGTATACTGATAAGTAGAACTAAACTTTTATTGCTGTCAAAACTTAGCTTACAGATAAGTAGTAACTGACATTTTATTGCTATTAAAACTAGTCGCTTATTTCAAGCACTTTTAGTGTATACTGATAAGAAAGACTAAAATTGTATTGCTGTCAAATGTATTAGCTTATTTCAAGTATTTTGGTGTGTATTGATAAGTAGAACTAAAATTTTATTGCTGTTAAAACTAATCGTTTATTTCAAACGTTTTTGACGTAGCCTCATTACAATCAACGCTATAATTTCATTACTGTCGATAGTATTTGTTTATTTTAAGTACTTTCAGAACATTACGAAATTACTGTTTAATTATATCCGACCGAGGAAAATAGTTTTAAATGCTTTCGCTTTCGCAACAAGTATTATATTTTTATAATTAAATATCATAAAAATGTCATTTCTTAGAAGGAAAATAATACTATAAAAAAATAATTTTTGAAATACAGAGGTTAATATAACTTTCTTAGATGTAAAATTAGCATAAGCCATTAGCAACTTTTAAATTAATTGAATTAAAAGTATTATATAAATAGCTAAATTGTAATATATTTCCTCAAGACTTCATTTCATTCAATCGTAGAGATTTATCTGATAGTTGATCAGATAAAAACTTAAGAGAGCACTTTTAGTATATCCTGATAAAGCTGAAATTTTATTCTCTGTTAAAACAAGCTGCTAATTTAAATCAAATTTTATATAACTTAATGAATAGCGCTATAATATTATTGCTTTTGAACAACATTCTGTTATAGCACTTCTAGGGTATTACGGAATTTATTCAAACATTTTCTCGGTTATAAATATCCAACCAAGAAAAAAAAACATGTCCGTTTTTAAATGCTGTTGTATTTCATCAGTGAAGTAATATCTTTGTCATTTAACTCTTTCGTGCTAATTCTTTTATATCGTCACGAAAACCACTACTTTACTATCTGAGCGTTATGCGAAAAAAGAAAAAAAAAACTTGAAAATTTGAATTTTATCGTTCATGGCACATGTGAGATCGTTTACCTTTTTGAATGCCAGTGCTACAGATATGACAAGGAACTCACTCTAACAAAAGACGAAGTTTTTATTTGATAATATTTTACTTTCTGTTTTTGGGTATGTACTTAAAAAAACAAAACAAAAATATTACCATTAACATTTGTTGTTTTTGTAAAACGCAATGTAGAGTCGTGGGAAAAAAATCGCCACTTCATGTTATTTTATCACCAAATTAAAGCAGAGAGATGTGAGAGGTACCATTATGTGAATAAAATTTTTGAAAAAGGGGACGTCTACAAATTAAAAATTGTATCAAATAAAATTTTTAAACAACCACTTTTGGTATTTTGAGTTCCTTCGAGCAAAGAAGCTCGTAAAAGTATATAGTTAATGCATTAAAAAAAAAAAAAAAAATCAACTAATTTAAAACAGTACCTTATAACCAGGGGTTGAAAGTAGTTTCGCTACAATTTCGCCACTGTAGTTTCTACTTTTTGCCGTAGTATGCAGTGTAGTGCGTTACGTTTAGAATAATGTAGAGAAGCAAGCGAGTAGTGCGATAGAAAAAAATCAGTAGTTTGTAACGAAACCCTGACTTTTTACGCTTTTTACTTTTAACGCTACTTTAGCGGGGGGGGGGGGGATATGCCATTCTACAAATCACGTGGTTGCAACTTGCTTCTTTTGTACAAAATTAGTTCTACTCAATAATTTTCTTATTTCAGCGACAAATCTCAGCTGCAGTGTATAGCAACGCATCGCATGAAGTCATAGATTTTTCCCATTGACACTTGATGCTACTAAACCACCAAAGGAATTATTATTTTATTTTTTAATTTTTTTTCGCCCAACACTTGGTTATTTACTCGTTATTAGGTCTTAATGTTTTAATGTCGGGTTTCTTATTATTTGAAACTGCTCTATTTGCAGATTTATTTGCTGTTTGCATTTAATTGTTTTTCTGTAGTCTTCTAGTCTAGATTATAAAATTAGACAGCTCAGTATAATTAACGCTATTACACAATTAACATATTAAGAGTATATTGGAGAGTTAAGTAAACGAATCTATTCGTAAATACACGCAAACGGTAATTTTATATCCCAATGCAATAATTACCGTAAGAATAGTATATAACATTTATGCACAACATAATGTTGTGCATAAATGTTATACAAGAGTATAGCCCCTCGCTATATCGCTCGTTCCTATAGGTATATGTGGCTCTGTTTTCATGCCTCCCGAAAAAAAATGCTCGAACTTAATCGCATTTTTATTTTCCGTACACACACAGTGTAAGTAAAATAATTGTAATCATGATAAAAAATTGCTTTTGAAAATATTGATATATTCTTGCATTTTGAGATGACCTGAATCCGTTTTAGCTATTTCTAGAATGATTTCATATATATGTGTGGTTGTATGACTGTATATTAAACTTTTCTCATGTTTTCAGGTCTCCAGTGATCATTTTTGTAAAATTAGGATCTAAATTTTGATTTATTGTTATATTACTATTTATTTGAACCTGCAATATTCTGTAAAGTGTTGTGAAAGTCGAGTGGAGTAACTCCAGATTTTTTTTAGGTAGATTTCGTAAGAAATACTACCTATTACATTCTCACCTAAGTTGGAAATTTTGAAAAATTTTTGCAGATCTACGCCGATCATGACTCCCAGAACCCAAAACCACCCCCAGTTCAAAACTTTATATATCTATCTATCTATCTATCTATCTATCTATCTATGTCACTTTTTTCTGACCACGATAACTGGAAAAATTCTGCATTAATCTTTTACAAACTGATACATAAAATCAAGGGGCATAAAATCTCGGTCAAGTTCGTTAATGGGCAAAATCGAACCAAGGGGGGGAGGGTGGGGGGGCTTTTTGTGAAAACAGAAAAAACCCCATAATTTCTTAATTATGATACGTATCGAATCCGTTTAAACTTATTATTACTTCTAGGAGAAGGGTCGAAAATGTATGTATGGCAGATTTTTGATATAATTAAAAATGGCCCCAAGGGGGGGAAAAAAGGGGGGTTTTAAGAGAAAAAAAATCATACCTTCGTCAATTCACAAGATATCAAATTCGCGTAAATTTATTATTAATCCTCTTAATATTATCTAAAACTTTTATATTGACAAGTTTTTTATAGGACCAACCGTTATAGCAAAAAAAAAAATTAAAAACAAAAAAAAATCCCTGCCGGCTCCGCCTGCAAACAAGTTATTTTTCGAAGCAGGCGGTTCCAACTCCCGCATCTTTTCGAAACTGATACATAAAATCAAGGGGCATAAAATCTCGGTCAAGTTCGTTAATGGACAAAATCGAACCAAGGGGGGGGGGGGGGGGCTTTTTGTGAAAACAGAAAAAAACCCATAATTTCTTACTTAGGATACGTATCGAATCCGTTTGAAGTTATTATTACTTCTAGGAGAAGGGCCAAAAATTTATGTATGACAGATTTTTGATATAATTAAAAATTGCCTTAAGGGGGGGGAGGGGGGTTTAGGAGAAAAAAATTCATAACTTCGCCAATTCTCAAGATTTCAAATCCGCTTAAATTTATTATTAATCCTCTTAATATTATTTAAAACTTTTATATTTACAAGTTTTTTATAGGACCAACCGTTATAGCAAAAAAAAAAAAAAAAAAAAAAAAATCCCTGCCGATTCCGCCTGCAAACAAGTTAGGTTTCGAAGTAGGCGGTTCCAACTGCCGCATCATCGTAAAAAGGTGATTTCTTCCGCAATTCCCGACAAACAGGCGCCCCACGGTCTGCGTCTTCGAAATCTACCTGTGCCTGTAGGCCGAGCCGTCAGGGATTTTTTTCAATTATGTTACTGTATTTAAATGTTGTACATCTCTATATTACGTACCTCTCTTAATTTCGCTAAGAAATTTGTAACATGTGTATAAACAAACATTTTAGAGACAAGCACAAAATATTTTCTTGTGTGTTTATTTTTTTAATGCTCTCGGTTATATCACACTTTTTTAATTGTACACCAGGAGACGCGATATAACGGGGGTCACTTTATTATTTAATCCGTGTCTTCAATTGTTCAGTGTAAATTCAGTGTAAATTTAATCCTTTGACAAAATCTAAAATTAGCGAAGCAGTGACGTGATTACTTTTAAAAAGTAGTTTTTGATCGCTGCTTTTAACACTAGAACTACCGGAAATTTTACTCAAGTTTTATAAAACTATTTCACACCAGAATTTTTATTTAAAACTATGTAACTTATTCATTTAGCATATTCCTGCTAGTTTTCTATTTAATTTATTTTGAAAAGAAATTTCTTGTTCGAATCGGAATATATTCATTTGATAGCCGTCAAAATGACGGCTCATGATAGTTCTAGTATTAAAACAAGTAGTTGTAGTTAACTACATTTTCGATAAAGTAGCTTTTGTTCACTACAATAAAAAAGTAGTTTTTCCGACCCCTGCATTTAACCCTTAACTGATGTGACAGGAATTGTCGCATAACTACTGTGAGCAGTCTCTGAGACCGCTTTAATGAAAGATGAATAAAAAGCTTTATTAACTTATAGGATAATATTTCTGTACTAAACTTTATGGACAAAACTATTATAATTAAAATTTACCTATTCAGAAGTCTAAAGTGATAGTACTAGGGCTACAAACGAAACATAATTTCGCTAGTATCTATAGCTAAACTGAAAATAACAAATTGAACTGTAAAAATAAAAAAAATGTAGCGGTCTGTGAGGCCACTAATTAGCAGTTAAGGGTTAAATCAATCCATTTTTAAAACAACTAACCAAAATAATGTTCTCAGATATAAAATCAGCATAAGTGATTAGTGTCTCACGTTAATTGAATTAAAAATATTCTACCAATAGATGACAGGTTAGAACACAATATTTTCTCAAGAGTTCATTTCATTCAATCGGAGAGATTTATCCGAAAGTTGATCAGCTAAAGACTTAAGAGGGCGTCAAATGAAGACTGCCAAAGTGTCGCGAGGCTTTTATCTAAAGATTACGTTAGGAAGGACATAATATTACATTTTCTTCATGCAAGAGGGGATGCTTTTTCTTCGTCTTGTCGACTAAAAAGATTAAAACGAAAAAAAAAAGGGAGAAAATGGATTTTAAAAAGGTTTGTCCGTGAAAAAATTCGTCCCAGCAAATGTTAAAAATACGTTCTACAGATTAAAAGTTGACTGCAAAAATTATGAAGAAAAATGTAAAGGTTGAGAGTACAAAATATTTTAATATTTAGAGTTTCCTCTTCTTTTTATTTTGTTTAAGAAAATCATTTTTAAGCGACAGAATTGCTTATTTCTTTCAATAGCCGCACACAGTAAATTTTCCCAAAACGCTGGCCAAAACCGGAAGCAAAAGATACATGTTTTCTACGCACAACTTTACATAATGGTGTATCAATGTTTCTAAAATATAAGTTGTCCAATTAGTGTCGAGGTTTCTAACCTCATAATTTTTTACTTAAGAACAAGACGAAAAATATTGAAATTATTACATACTCGTAAAGTACAATTCAGTTTTTTTAATAACGCAAACAAACTTACATATGCGTAAAATACTCAAAACTTTATTAATTAAATAACGATCATAATTAATAAATAAGAGAAACAGTTTGCAATCTTCCCTTTAAAACATGATTAATTTTAATACTTAATTTTTGCTATTTTGAGAAAACACTGTTTTATTATTTATTTTCCTCAATAAATGCATAAAACAGCTTGAATGTTACAGTGAAGTTAACAAAATTACACTATATGGGCAGACCCCCCCCCCCCCCCCCCAAGAAAAAAAAACAAACTGAAATAGCTATTTGACTGAAAATTATGTTTTTCTTTCAATTTATGTTAAAAAATTAAAACAAAAAAAGGCGTAGGGATCGTCTTCATCTCGATCGATCTTGCAACAAACTTTCAAATTTTCAATACGAACATATTCTGATGGTAGTGGGGAGTCAAGATGTGAAAAAAAAACTACTGATAATATGCCCACATTGACAGAGGCAATTGCTGGCTTGAAGAATATAAAAAAAAACCTTTTAATTATACCTTAAAACCAAGAAGATATTTTGCAAAAATGACCAACTACAGAAAATGCTTTATATGAAATTGTAAATTTGAACGAGAAACAAGCATAAATACCAGCTTTCTTTTAAATAAAGTATTTTTTCGGGGCAATAAAGCAGGGCTGTACTGGAAGGTATACGGTGCTATACGCCGAAAACCTTCTGCTTTTAAAGAAACTCCCTACACCCTCTGTAAAGCTATAGCGTATACTGTCTGGCTAATACCCTCTTGCATATAGCGTATACCCCTGGGGTTCCGAATACAGGACTGCAATAAAGGCGAGTGTATGTTTACTTTTCCTTATATTGCAAATTTTTATTGTTTTTTTTTTTTTTCGTTTCCGGATTTTATGCGTTCTTCTATCGTACGTTCTTTTTCAGCCGGTCCGAACGATTGTAATGTAAAATTGGGGTTTCACCGATATATCACCTGTATCATGGTTGAAACTTAACTGGAAAAAAATTATTGCAAATTTTAGGTAAAAAAATAATAAGTTCGGGATCCCATAACTTATGAATTTATTTGAAATATTAATAATAAGTCAAATTGCTTTCAAAACTATACTGGCAGTATGTGCATTTTTCTGCAGTTACGATGTTTGCCTTATTTTATTCATCTCAAGTACTTTACCATCTTCTTGTGACATACAAAAGAAAAGTCCCCAGCAAAAAGCAAAACGAATTAAATGTAAATTTCCCAATGTTAACTCAATTCGCTGCATCCACTGATCTTGACACATATGGAAATTGGGAAAAGTGACATTGGCACAAAGCTTTCATCTCATCTTTTCACGAGGCTGGAGCATGAAAACAATGTTTTATTCTAAGCTTCAGAAAAGGAAATCTTCTTTTATCTTGATGTAGAATGTAAATCCCTTTTTATATGAAAAATTTAGAAAATATAAAATGTTAAATATTTAATGAGCATGGCCGCATTTTCCAAATACAATCTAACTCCAATTATTCAGACTAATGTGTTCTGGACGTAATCCGGATAACTGTACAAGAACGTAAAATCATGCATCGAACAGAGATTATGACATTTTCCAATACTATCGGAATGTTGTTTAGTGATTTCATTTTACATTCAATGAAATGAGATCTAAATAAACAATTTTAAAAATACAGTAAAAAATCTTTTTCAGCAACTGACGTCCATAGCCGGTTATATGAGCAACTGATTTCGTCCAGCCCTGTTTATAATCTATAGAATTTATACACATCATATAATACATTAAAAATTAGTTAAGTTTAAAAATGCACGCCACAGCTGAAAACGCACTTCCAACAATTATCGTTCACAGTCAGTAATGTACCCAAATTCTTTTGTTTGTGTCTGTAACTGAAGATAAAGGCTACGCACTCAATAAGCTATTGAAAACGTGTTGTAGTGCATCTAAGTGATTCATATAAATCTCATTATGTTTGAAGTTGTGTAAACTCACTGAAATAAACTTCAAACAGTAGAATCTGCTAAATAAACTTATGTTAAAAGGAAGAATACCAACGTTATAAATGCACAAATAATACACAAAAAAGCAGCAAATAGTTATTCAAGAGCAAAGCACAGCGTGCTAGAAAAAAGCAAGACTGGGCAAAACGATAGAGGAGCGGTGGCTTATATACCCTATGCGGATAGAGAACGCGCCAAAAGCAACCAATGAGAAGAAAACAGCATGAAACAACTGAGTGGACAAGTAGAGACATCTACTGGAGAACAAAAGAAACGAAAACCAAAAAAGGGAAATTAAATTAATGCTTTCCAAATACTTTGAAAATCAGGAGTGCTAGATAAGTCATTGTCTAAGGAGTGAGAATTTTTAATGATGTGGTAAACTTCCAAAAAATCAAGATCAAGGTTAGAAGAACATTTTTGGATAATATTGGCTGAGGAAAAGTTGAACCTATGTTGAAAAGATCAACAATGTTGAGCACTAGAAGAACGTATAAGATCCTGATTTTTAACATAACTTTCATGCTCTTTTAAACGAAATCCAAGAGCACGTTTAGTCTGACCAATGTAAGAAAGACTACACTGGCAAAAGATTTGGTAAATACCCCAGTTATCTATACGATCAATGCGGTGTTTGAGATTTGAAAAAGAGATTTTTTAACAGGAGAAAAAAAATAACATTGAATTCAAACCTTCTTAAAATTTTCGCAATTTCCCGACTGATTTTAGGAAAAAATGGCAAAACAACTGAAGTATTAGAGTTGGAATTAAAATGAGATAGGCTTGCCTGTCGTATAATAGTTTTGTTTTAAATGGGAATTTTTCTTTCGTATGACTGACGGTTTGTTTGGCTATGGACAATCCTCTTAGTCCAATTTTCCCTTTTTTGTTCTCCGGTAGATGTCTCGACTTGTCTGAGTTGTTTCATGCTGCTTTCTTCTTATTGGTTGCTTTTGGCGCATTCTCTACCCGCATCGGCTATATAAGCCACCGTCCGTCTGTCGTTTTCCCCAGTCTTGCTTTTTCTAGCACGCTGTGCTTTGCTCTGTGTCGCACTGAAGAAGAATCGCGCTTGTAGATTCGAAATAGCTATTTGCTGATTTTTAACACTTTCCAACCTAGTTGAAAAGTGTTTATGACTTCGGTTTGTCTGGCCGTCTGTCTGTGCTCTAACTCCCGTAAATATGCTCGGATTGCTCTGCAATTTTTATATGTTATTGTCGTTATCTATAGCATGTTCCCTATTTCAACGGAAGTGTGTAGCACTTATAGTTTTTTTACAGGGACACTCAAAAGAATTCCGTTACATTGCGGTCTATGGGGAAAATCATTTGCGGTTTATTTAAATAATGTTTCACTATTTTAAACGCATTGAAATTTATATATATCACTAAGGTGCATTAGACGAACCTTAATATGGAATAGGGTGTGCATAGAACTTATAGTTACTTTACAGGGACAGTCAAAAGAATTCCGTTACATTACATCTATGGAGAAAAATCGTCTGCGGTTTATTTAAATAATGTTTCACTATTTTAAACGCATTGAAATTTATATGTTTCACTAAGGTGCATTACAAGAGGCTTACTACAGAATATTGTGTGTATAGCAGTCATCGTTCATTTACAGGGACACACAAAAGAATTCTCAACTGTCTGTTAACAATAATTCCTGGAAGTGCGTTTTAAGTTACTGAACACGATTTTAATTTTAACTCGCTTTTTGTCTATTACGTGATATGTATAAATTCTGTAGATCCTATACAGGGAAGCACAAAAGTTCGCGGACACATTTCCGTTTAGTGACAAACTCCAGACGGAGAATTTTAAACTGTGCTACGCGTTTCCTAACTGAACTAAAATTTAGCATCCTATGTAGTATATATACAGATCTATAGATCCTATACAGGGCTGAATAAAAGTATTCGGATATTTTTTTGAATATTGTATATGTTGGAAATTCCTGAAATTATGTTTTTAAATATATTATGCGTTTTCCAAATTGTTTACTTAGATGTCATCTTTTAGCTTATTAAGGTATGATTTGTAAAATTATTTTGGAAGCTTTGGAAAGTGTTACATAATCTATGCTTGACGCATGATTTTTCGTTCTTGTTTATGTATTATTTGTGCATTTATAACGTTGGCATTCTTCTTTTTAATATTATTGTACAAAGGATTTATTTGCTATCTTTATAAACTTATGTGTCTGACCATCTCTAACACATTTAAACAGTCTTCAAACAAAAATCAGAGTGTGAGTAAATATACATCCCAAATTACATTAAAACAGTGAAAACATTTTATTAAAAGCATTTTTCCCCTATCATGAGATATCCATGCGTAAATACGGGTTAGGTTCCCTTAGAAAGACCCCCACGAAGGGCACTACCCCCGGGCCTATATCCCAAGTGTAGATAATTGGCCGTCAATAATCAACCCTATCATGAGGAGGAGGGGGGGGTGTAGGGCAGTAAAAAATGAGCTTTATCAATCAAACTCTTTTATTTAATACGTCTATTCATAATAGATTTTAGATTTTATACAAATTAATTTGCTTCACCGTGTTTAGAAACCACAGCCAATTTTATGAAACTGAATAATTTTTAAAAATGGATATTTTCTCAATCACTTATACATGAATAGCTTTTTACTCTGTTGAAAGTTATGCAGTGGAAAATTTTCACAATCAAAGCAATCATGCATTTACAGATAAATTGCAGTGTATTTACTTTATATATTTTGAAAGAGTTCAGATTTTTCAGAGAACAGTATTATTTATCAGTTACGTTATAAATGTTTTACAAAAATCTTATAATTACTCATTTGATGACGCACTTTTAATCAATCAATCATGCCTTTCTAAATTTCATATTACTATTACTTATGTTAAGTAAAGATGATGGGTACATAAGCATTGATTATCAGTCTAGAGATGAGACGGGCTCACTCCGGGTCAGAAACTGGCACGGTCTTAACTGACTTTTATACCAGTCTTCAAGCTTGTTCCCAAAATTCAAAAATTGAAAAAAAGGGGAAAGAACTTGCTATTTGGAAGAAAAAAAAATATGGTCCAAGTTTCTTAGTGTTTTACAATTCTATAAAAATCAGTTTGAAAGGAAATTTAATTGTTATTGATATGATGAAAAGAGAGATTCTGAGGCCTTTGCACGGTCAGTGTTAGTAACATACAGAAGCCGTGGTATATCCCTTGTCTATCCTCGTTTTCTTTTCTTAGTCCTTTTCCAGAATTACTGGAAACCAGAACTCGTGTCTTTCTGCTATAGTTGTTCAATAATATTTTAAAAGAACAAGAATCGTGACTTTTGCAGATTTCTGCCAGTGGGTGGGTATAAATAACAAATTTGCTATTTTAAACACATTTTCAGGGACATGAAAATTATGAAATGTTGTCATGAGGCAGTATTTAAGATGAATACATATTTTAATGTAAGAAGATATTTTAAACTCGGTAAATTAATCTTGAAGCAATTTTAAAATGTTGTTATAAATTTTCTGCTGCATACTTTCGGGCTCTGTTGATACAATTTGTTTCGGGGTCGCGCGGACTTGGGCTCCGAAAAACGAGCCCCAGCTCATCCGTTATTTTCACTCCCTACCTCGTGAGAGGATCAGATTTTTCTCAGATATTTTGATCGTTTTATTGCAATTTAGGATCTACATATACTGTCTCTCTGTTTTATGTTTGAATTTTTTTTAAATGTGTTACTATATAATAAAAGAAACATGTTTTTGTAGAAAGCTTTTAATGTATTTCGGTGTATTATATGTTTGATTTTTTCCCCTTCGATATGAAGCGTTTATAACACCATTGTAATTTTTGTATAAGTTTTACTTTACTTTTAATATGTAACAGCTACAAAGGTGTTATGAGCTGCTCACATCGAAAAAATTGATAGTGAAAAATTTACTAATTAAATCTATGTTTCTGATCATGTATAACACATTTAAACAATCCTAAAAAAATAATTAGAGAAGTAGTAAATATATAGATACTGAATTATATTAAAACAATCAAAACATCATAGAAAAAAATATTGCGTACCAACGACGAAAATTAGTGACTGTTAGTGATTAGTGAAAATTAGTTCTACATCAGTGCTTCTTTTTTAATTACATTCGAGTATTAAAGTTAAAATTGCTGAAAGAGAATTTTTAATTGTGAACATAAAGGGTTAAACTTTTTATCTGAAGAAGGCAGATTTTTAAACAAATTAGATAAAATTCAAAACAAGTTCAAATTATTTAATTCACTTGTAATGTCGAGGCAAAGATAATCAAATACGAAATGATATACTGTTTCATTTTCTGAACAAAAGATTTGTTTCAACTGTGGGTGAATGAGTGAAAGAGTTTCAAAATCTTTAGTTGCCCCTTCAAAGAAGCTATTTTAAATTGAATTTCGGATGGCTGATGTTTATGAGGAAGGCATTCAACCATAGTGGTTTTATTTAATGAACATTATTTTATGCCATTAAAAGTAATTTAGATTCAGTTTAGTGATCTTTCGTGTGTGTTGATGTGTTTAATTTATCTCAAGCCTGATGGTGTCTAGATGCTTTTAAACGTTATGGGATATTAAAAAAAAATCCTATAGCTGGTATGAATTTTTATGTAAATCATGTCATTTGGTCTGTATTAGTCTTGGAGCTGTGGAGTACAACCTGACTCGAACACAACTTTATTTGAAATCAACTGTACTCGAGCCCGGGAAAATAATTTTCATCGAACCTCCGTCCGACCCTAACGAGACACGTTTAAACCCGAAATGAAAGAAAATTAATGCCACAATTTAACCCATTAAACCCCTTCAGGGGCAAAATAATCTTGTAGCTAAAACATTGAAATGATTGATTGACACCAGTATTCACGAACGAATTTATTTTAAAATAAGCAAAAGCTTTTCCTCATGTACCTTTTAAATTCAAAATTTTGATTATAAAATTCTGGTGTCATTGTCGCATTTTGGGATTAAAATTAAGTGGTATACATAATATACCGGTGCCCTTCAAGGGGTTAATGCCCAGTGGCATATTTTTAGATCACTAGACTTAGTGGCAAGAAAACGTCTTTCACACCAGTAAATATGAAGATAAATATATACTCTCTTTCACGAGACAAATCCCTTGATAAAATAATATAAAAAATACCCTTCATTTAAAAGTGGTGGGAAATTGAAAATTTAAATTTTAACGAAGAAAACAATTTGGGCGTTAATGGGTTAATACAAGTTATGAAAAATCTTTCATTTGGAAAATGGGTGTAGCTGAATCCGTAGCACAAGAACCATCCCGAAACCGATCTGAACCAAAAAATTAGTCAATCTGAACCACCAACTGAGTAAAGTAAAATCGGGTGACGAATCAGATGCAGAACTTTAGCTAAATTATATATCTTTATGCGAGAAATCTTATAAAAATGAAACATAAATATTAATGAGCGTCCCCGCCTTATTATTTTCCAAATACATTTTAATTATTAAACTGTATTTGCGTCACGAAGGCACACATTCCTGAACAGAATTATGTAAAATTTGAAATAAATTAAAAATATTTAATTCACTTGAAATTTTGAAATAAAGATATTAAAATACGAAATGATATGTTTCATTTTCAGAACAAAAGCATGCGGTAGAACAAAGAATCGCTGTTTAATGAATGAAATTTCAAAATTTAAGGAAAACTTTAGTTGTCACTTGAAAAGATTTCATTTAATAGACGCTTTTAAATTGAATCTCGGTGGTTTATAGCTAAAGTGTTCAACCACAGTGACTTTATTTAATGAAGTTTATTTAATGCCATTAAGAGTCATTTAGATTCAGTTTTTAGATCTTTCGTGCATGTTATTGTGTTTTATCTCAAATCTCACGATATCTAGACGCTTTTACTTTTATGAAATAGAAAACTCCGATAACTGGTTGTTGTTTGAAATTTTAATCCTATCATTCAGCCAGAAAGAAAAAAACTAAAGCCCCATATTAATGCATATTATAGAAAAATAAGAATATTCTTTAATGTAAAATCGGTGTACCCCAATCCTTTGCGCAGGAGCCAAACATCAAGCTGAAACTGACTAGAATGATAAAGAAAAAATTAAGTCAAACCGACAGGCGGGCTGGATAAGGTGCAGGATGTAAATTGATGCAGGACTCTAATCGAGATTTTAAAAATATATATCTCAAATTGAGGATTTCATTTTAGAGATGTTTTAAATATATATCTCACGCTAATTAGGCCCCTACCTCCTGGGCTTTTGCCCAGGGTTGATGCCTGGCATCACAGCGAAGATTCGATCTACTTGACAAGCTTCCCGGCTGTCGTAGCTGCAGTGCTTCTTCTTGCCTTCGTTGCTTCTCCTAAGTGGGCCGGGCCGGTTGCTAATTTATGTTTTGCTGAGTAAATGCGGCACTGCACAACACAGCGAAGCCATGCTGGGCGCATGTGAGATACTGGAGTATTTACTGTGTGTTCGTCGCTCCTGTTTGCGTTTATAATTTTCTGTCATCTTGTGTTCTTAAGTACTTGATTCTAGTCTTGGAGTTGGTTCTCTTTTGTCAGTATGAGTTGTCACTGATCATAGTTATGTTATTCACTGTTTTTTGCGATTAGCTGTCTCTATCATGGGTAGTTGTCATTTTAAGTTATGAATGGAATCTTGCTAAAATTAAACAAAGATAATACTATTTAATGAGCATGGCTCCCTTTTTTCACAATATATTTATCTTATGATACTTCCCTTGACAAAGGCGGGAGATATACGTCTCAGGGATCGAAATTTGTTTTCAAAGAGTTAAACTGTATTTATGTCACGAAAGTAATTCCTAAACAGAATTAGATAAAATTCAAAATAAGTTTAAAACATTTAATTCACTTGAAATTTCAAAGTAAAGTTATTCAATATGATACGACATGTTTCATTTACTAAAGCATATAACAGAACAAAAAATCACAGTTTGATGAATGAAATAATTTCAAAATCAAAGAAAATTTCGTCAAAATATTTTATTTTAGAAGGACTATTAAATTTCGTTTCGGTAACTTTATGGTCGAAGCGTTCAACCGCAGTGGTTTTAGAAGATTTAATGTCATTAACGGTCATTTAGATTCAGTTTACTGATATTTCGTGTGTGTTAATGTTTCATTTACCTCAAATCTGGCAGTGTCTAGACGCCATTACTTTTAGGAAATGGAACATTCCAATAATTGGATGCAATTTAAAATTTTATGTTAATCATGTCACTTGATCCTACATTTAAGTTAGGCGATCAGTACTTCTACTTTTAGCTATCCCAAATTAATTAAATTCATCTAATGTTGTTGTTTTAACAAATTTGATATTTATGCAATGTTTATGCTTGCTTATGCTACTTAATAATGTGTGTGATTCTTTCCAAGATGACTTTTTTCCTTTGTATTTAAAAAAAAAAATAAAACGAAGCTAGAGCTATTGTTGTTTTTGCCTAATTTCTCTACTGCTTTTTGTCTGCTTCGTCTCGATCTATTCTAATTTTCTTTTCCGAATAATTCGATTTTGTTTCTTAATCGCTTAATCAACCTTCTAGTTTCTGGCTAAGCTTTATCGAATGGTAGAAGCCCGAGCCGAACGATTCCAAATCAGAGTCCGAAATATTTTGTGTCATCAGAGACCGAGCCCGCCAGATACTGCAATAGAAAATGATACAGCAATAGAAAATTGTTAATAACATTATTTCAAGATTTTTTTGATTAAAACTCTTTTTACATAGAAATAACTATTAATTATAAATACTTTCCCATGATGACGTTTTGTGATTTTCATGTCCTTAAAAATTTGTTTAAAATAGCAAATTTCTTATCTATACACAATCCCAAGTAGAAATCTACCAAAAGTCACAATTCTTATTCTTTTAAAGTATCATTATACAAGTAGAGCAAAAATACATGAATTCTCTTTCGCAATAATTCTGATAAAGGACTTCAAACAGAAAAAGAGGATAGACAAGGGATACCCCATGGTTTCTTTGTTATTAAAACTGAACGTGCCATGGAAGAATGAGATTGAATATTTCTCCTTATATCCCATGAATGACAATTCGATTATCTTTCAAACTGATTTTTAAAGGATTGTAAAACACTTTAAGAAACTTAGGTTTCTCAATTAGAAAGTTTTTGTTTTTTCAATTTGTGAATAAATAAATTTTGCACATGAGCCCGAAGATTGGTATAAAAATCGTGTCCGAGCTTGTTTTGGGCCCGGTCTGAGCCCGTCTCATTTTTATAGTAGGTATTAGTAAAAAGCTTATTTTGAAAACTTCCCATTCCCACTAAGACTTATATTCGTCTGTTTGCCCGTCTGTCTGGGTTCTAACATTCATAAATGTACTTTGATTTTCATGTAAATGATATTGTAACAAAGTATGTACCATTTATAGTTCGTTTTCAGGGACACTCAAGAGAACTTATGATACATTATGATCTATAGGTGACAATTGCTTGAAGTACATTTCAATGATGTTATACTTCTTCAAACATTACGAAACTGATATGCAATCTTAATAAGCACTGCAACATGTTTTCCATAGACAATGGTGTGCGTAACATTTATTATTCCTTTAACAGGTACACACACAAAAGAATTCGATTGCCTTACTGTCTAAAGGCAATGGTGTTTTCAGTGTGCTTTATCAAATTTATATATATTATTGAGGTGCGCGATAACATCTTCCGGATGTAATAAGGGATCTAACATTTAATGTTCTTTCAACAGGACTGCGTAAAATAATTCAGATAATCATTGAATGAGAATTGGATGATGTGCGTTTTCAGTTGTATGTTGTGTTTTTCAACTTTAATTAAAATTTAGTACATTATGTGTTATTTATACTTTTTATAGAACCATATACAGAGCTACGCAAAAGAAATCGAATTCTATCGTTGAGAATTACTGAAAGTACGTTTTTAACTGTGTTACTTGTTTCTCAACTGAACTAAATTTTATTATACTATGCTGTGTGAGTAAGAAAATTATACTATGTTTCATGAAAAAAAGAGAATAAATTGTTTCAATTCTTAATTTTGAAAAAAAAAAATACCTTTTGGCTTTTAATTTTTCTAATTTGTTAAATTTCAGTATTGCTTTTTATGTTGATATGTTTAAAACTGAACAAATTTTTTTTAGTTTAACTAATTTCATGTTTGCAGTCTCCATTTAAAAGAATTTACGTTTTGGCAGCAGACTTGATGGGGTAAATGCGTCCTAAAATCTTGCCCCTTCCTGGATTTCGATCTGCCGGCGTACTTGCTGAAATCAAGATTAGGAACGTATCCCTTGCTATTCAGAAAAGAAAACATAATGTATTCTTTTTTAATTACCAGGCATAATTTATAAGCCATAAAATATATATAAGGCATACATTAATCAGTAAATAATGCATTTAGTTTAATTCGACAATGTGGGCAATCAGTGTTCATAATTTTGATGTAATTTAGAATGGAAAAGAGGCAGTTATGATTAAATATTCATAATTTATTTCAAAAATATCTATTTATGTCAAAATAAAACTCTATTATTGTCTCTAATGATCATTCATCAGTATGAGCGATGTCACATTCTTGTACCTATAATATGACGACGTAGATTCAGCAGGGAGGGAAATAATTAGAATTATGGGGCATCGATTTCAGAGTAAACTGCCAATAGTCTATCTTATCCGTGAGAAACTAACAACTCTGTCTATTGATTAACTCATACTGTACGACTTTGTAACTGGTAATTTTTTTTTCTGCTTTAGTTTTCATTTTTTTAAAGTTCAAATTACGTCACTAATGCAATTTTATCGATAGCATCATATTGCGTGCATTCCTACTATTACTTGGTTAACTGACTGACTGTAATTCTATTCATTTGCAACTGGATAAACGTCATTCTTATTTACCCTATTTATAAGTTATATATGTAATTTTTTTTATCAGTAACATAATATTTTACACATGTTTATGTAATTTTTTATGAATTAAATTTTAATGAGATTTCTCTATTTTCATGTAGGACATGATTTGCAAGACATGATTTGTAACAAATAATTAAAAAATATATCGAAAGTAAACTACTACTTAAAATAC
Organism: Maratus michaelseni; assembly: GCA_963931845.1. Taxonomy (NCBI): domain Eukaryota; kingdom Metazoa; phylum Arthropoda; class Arachnida; order Araneae; family Salticidae; genus Maratus; species Maratus michaelseni. The sequence goes on along the minus strand of OZ007589.1, from coordinate 176,421,090 downwards.
AAAAATACAAAAAAAAAAAAAAAAAAAAAAAAAAAAAAAAATTAATACCAGCTTTTAAAATAATTTATAAAAAAAATTAATTAATTTTAAGCCGTTTTCAGTTGGTCTTTTTAAATTTAGGGTAAGAAAACAATGAAACAGACATGTAACTTATTACGTCATTACTATAACTAATTTAAATTGATATGCATCTTGCATTTCTTATCAGCTACCCATGGTCGCGTTTTTAGCAGCTTGGCCATTTTATTATCTACTATTATTTTCTTATTTATTATACTTTTATCTTTATGACGCCCTTTGTATCATTGTCAGCGGCTCAAGTCCACGGACTACAGTCTGTAACCTTTTATAAGACCTTAATAAAGGTGACCGGGAGGAACATCTATGCTCTACAGACCTGATTGCCTCGTCTGAGCAATCCCTCTCAGCCAATCAAATGAACTGGTATTTAATATTTCGTTGCAACAATTGTAAGGAAATCGTTCGTAGAAGGAGAATGTTTTTCATCAATGCGGACCTGTCGCTAACTCGTGCGCAAATGATACTAACAGCATCTACCAATCCATAAAAAAATGGCCAGCCATCAATCTAATTCAAAACTCGCCAAGAATCAAAGTATATAGATATTCTTTCGAGTAGTTTGACATGTGTTGTCTCTTGAAAAAATTTCACTATAAAGTCAGATCGGAATTATCACTCTTTCCCATGAAATTGCGAGGATACTTATCCCTACAGAAAGTATCATCTGCAACTTGTGGAGTTTTTATCAAATTTTCACTCTGCTGATCATCGATTGAGGGCATTTCTTCAGACATTCTCGTTGAGTTTTGGATGAAAATTTATCTCTCTATGGCAAATTCACGATCATTGACCATTGACACTTCATTGGTTGCCGATGAAGGTCTTTCCTTGGCCTATCAACTTTTGATATTAGTATTTATCCCTTCAAGGTGCTCTTAACTTTCAACCAGTATTGAATTCATAATTTTTTTTATCCGGGAGGGGATTTCCACTTTTAAACCTTTTTAACAAATTCAAAATCTTTAGTCTCTGGCGGGGGAGGTGATGGTGGTCTGGGATGAAAAATCCCCACCCCTCGGGCTAACCCTCTGAATTCATCACTGCTTTTAAGTAAACATTGGGTCTGGCGAAAAGGTTTTTTTTTAAAGAAGACATATATGCCTATGCATATTTGGCACGTGATTGTTGTTATAGTGAGAAAAATGTTCAAAAATCAAGATAAGATATTTTATTGGGTTTATAAAAATCAACGAAATATTTCAACAGCTATATTTCTGGTAAAATATTTCTGCATTAAGCGATAATACACAATAGCAATTATACAAAGCTCATTTTTTTTAAATCCTTTTCTAGAGGAAAAGAGAAGTGATTCAGAATGCTTTAGGATTTTAATTATCTCTTTGAGCAGACTAACAAAGCAATTAAATTACGGAAAAGATAAACTTAGTACTTTTTTACTTACATATTTGAAATACTAGTCATTTTTTTCAGCTTGTTTATTTTTATAATACATCATTTTAATGCTATTATAACAGTTAACAGTAACAGTTAATAGTTTGTCTTCAAATACAAGTAAATTTTCTGTAAGTAAACTAGGAAAAAAGCGAAAAAAAAAACTGCGCCATTAAAGAAAAACAAAGTATTATTAACTAAAATTATTAATTTACATAAATAAAGTGTGTTTATTTTTACACATACTTGCGTCTTATTTATTACAATGCATCTAGTGATGAGTTAGTTTTATTTTTACTCCTCTTCTTATTTTTCTATAGTAAAGATATGTTCACGTTTTATTGTCTTCACAATAAATACTTTTCTGTGGTTGGTGAAAATAATATCATAAACCTGGAAATGTTGAGAAAAATTACAACAACGTATGAAGAATTCTGCTAGTTTGTTGGGTATGCAAGACAAGCTTTCTTTTTATAAATGAGACGCAGGCTTTTCTATGTATTTTCACGCACACATTTATACTTTATTAAGAATAATGCTGCTTATAGTTTATAGCATTTCGTGATATTGACAAACTTTTGTAATGGGAGGGAGGTGAAACCCTTACTGTTCTACATTTTAATATGAATAATACTGGCTTTAGTTCATTTCATCTTTAAGAAAATGTATTTACGTTATTTAAAGAATAATACTTGTTTCATTTGATATAATATATCATAATGTTAAATGTTATGATATCCGATAGATGTGTTCTTTTTTAACACATTGATTATTTATTACTTAACAAATATTTATTTCACTAAATGTTTTTTAAACATTATTTTTTTGTGTATTTTATTTCCCCAATACTTACAAAGGCAAAAAAAAGTTTTTCTTAATAAATGATTATTCAATAGTACAGGGACGGCGAACCTATGGCACTCGTGCAATAGGTGGCACGCAACAGGATATTTTCGACACGTTCTTGATTGCGATTTTAAACGAGATACAGCAAACAAAATACACGACAAAAGAGTGAAAAAGTACTTGAAAAATACACGAATTTAAAGTAACTGATTTTGCTTGAAATCAATTGATGGGAAATTGAAAACATCGAAATGCAACTTGCTTATTTCCAATCTAGTTCAATATGCGCTCAAAAATGTATTAAATTAAGAGAAAATCTGGAGACTATCGGAAACGAAAAATCGTCAAGCTATTTTAAGGAAAAAATCTGATGATAAAATTTTTATAACTTAGGATTGAATTCCTTACATGCAATGTTTAACCCTTTTAGACACAAAGTACTTTTGTAGCTAAAATGTTGAAATTATTGAATGACCCCAGAATTTACGAACAAATTTATTTGAAAATAAGTAAAAGCTCTTCTTCTAGTACATAATAAAAGGAAATTGTTTTTCCAAAATTCTGGTGCAATTGTGGCATTTGCAGATTAATATTAAGTGGGAAAGAATTTAATCCACCATTTTGAAAAAGTAAAAAAAAAATGATGTTTTGACATTTGTTTTCTCTACCTATGCCAGCAAGTCCTTAATTTCGGAAATGATTAACATGAAAAGCTCACGTTTAAACCGTTTACCAGAGGATTCCAGTTGAACTTGCATTCTGGTATAAGTATCTAAATATGAACCTGTTGTTATTATTATTTTCAAAATGCAACAACCGAAATTGCATTATTATTTTATTTCTATTACTTTCAAAACTAAAACTGCTATGAGTATTTTACTCATATTTTTTAAACCTAATAATAAATTTCCAAGTAATTTTTTTTCATTAATCTTTGGGAGAAGGTTTTTCAAGAGGGGGAAAGTGAGGAGGTGATTGGTACGCCATGGTGACGTACAAAATTTTTGGAAAATTTTGGCACGCGGGTATGAAAAGGTTCGCCATCCCTGCAATAGCAGATTAAACTGTTATGCAATTCAAATGTTATTAAAATGTATGAAAAGTAACTTACATAAAACATATTTTGTGAATTCAGACGCATCTACTTATATATATTTTTTTGCAGTGATTTGTTTATATTCCATAAACTCAAAAATATATTTCACTCATATATAGGCATTTTAAACGTATCTGCCTTCAACAGGAATACTGCGTAAACATGTGTTTCAGTTGATATCTAAAACTGCTCATAAATTATATGATAAGTTGAGAGAGCGTAGTAAACTTAATGGAAATCCTTTCAAACACTTTGAAAACTCCCCTTTGCCGCTGGTGACGAAATATAACGGAACGTTTCAACAGATTTATAGCTTTAGTTTCTTTGTTGTTTCATTTTTTTCTATTGTATATGAAAGACATAAATTAGATTTAAAAAAAAATATTTCATTGTTTCCGAACAATATGTTAGTTTGAATCTTCTATATTAAATTGATCTCAAATTCCGAGGGAAGAGTTATAAAATAGTGGTATATTAATGACGCTGACAAAGCGGTGCACAGTGGGACGAAATGGTCAAAATCTGTGACATTGGCATCAAACTAGATGAACGTTTCCTATACATTTCAGAGTTTATGAGAAATCAGTAAACAGGACAAAAATACAACATTTAACTTCAATAAACTTGTCCATTTTATGAAATTTTCCCCAATTTTGAGGTTTTGCCAAATTGTTTAGTTAGAGCTGGCAGTTGACATTTCCTTTTCAAAAATTATAATTTTGTCGTTCTACGTTATTAAAACAAATTTTAGTTCTGAAACGTGTTTTTTGCAACGTTTTTAATCCTTTGTTTATAAAATTTATATATATATATATATATATATATATATATATAAATTGTTCAGGAAATAAATTAATAGTTCAGAATAAATTGTTCATTTTCCTTAGGTATTGGGGGAGACAAATTCCTAATATTCACATTCGCAGCGATTCGCCCGGATTCGGTAGGCCGCAGTAATGTTTAGATGTCCTTAAAACGTTCGAAGTTGATTTTGTTTGCGAATTAAAAAAAAAAAAAACCTGGTTTAAACATGAGATTCTTGATTTTCTTCATTTTTTTCATAGAAATTTTCCAATTCTGACTTCAGATTCGCATTTCCCACACCTAACAACATAAAGTTACCAAATATCAAGTCATTTCCACGTCTTTTACGAGTTTTACATCCCTGTCCACGAAAACACACCTTTCGTCCCCACTGTGTGGCGGGGTGGGTGGAGGGACTTCCATGAATTCCATGGATTCTGAAATTTAATTAACTAAATTTTCTTTTTCTCTAATAATTTTGTGAAACACTAGTAAAAATTATTCTTACCTAGTGACTTAGGGCGATTCGGTACACCTTCATTTTGCGACAAAAGTACAAAATATCAATTTTCTAATTTTTTGCTTAAAATGAATTTAAACATCTGTAGTATATATTGACAAAGTTTCGTAAAGATCCGAGATATTTAAAAATATGCGAAAAAGGCTTTTTACTGCATTCATTTCTCTTAAAATGTTAGATTGCATTGCAAATTCTTGTCTTCATTTATCTCACATCGGAATTAATGTTGAAACAGCAACTAATTTTGAATAAATCGTATTTTTTAATTTTTTTCCCCCACAGGTTAGTAAGTTTTGCTTTAAATAATTGTTTCTCACTTATGTATAGGATAAAAATATCTACATTATTATGCAAAATTGGTATTTTAATTCTTTATTTCCAGCGACTGTTTTCCCGAAATATATGGTGAACTGTTTGATATGCAATTTATAAACAAATATGGCTGTATGGGTAAACTGGCTTACTAATAATTGCGAGAGATGGTGGTCCGGTTGTTCACCTATAGAAATTTTATCAATAGGGAAAATATCAGGAAAATTTGAAAAAAAAGTACCATTTTCATTATTTACCGATTACAATAATTAAAAGTGGAAAAAAAAAATGTTTCGTCATCGTATCTGTGTTTTACGGAGATCAATCTATCTTTAAGGGCGATCAGGGAATTATTAGAACTTTCTGAGAAATATCGGGAAATTATGATGAAACTTCTATATAAATTATTTGTGACCAGTCTGTTGGTATTATTTGCCAGTATGCTCTATTTCCTAAATCTGTTGTTATTTAAACAGGTAAGTTACTGAGCACACTTGCGTACCTCTCCTATTCTACCATAGGCCATTTAATTATCTTAATATCTTGGGAATAAATCAATATGTTACTTAGTTGTCAGATCTTCATTCACATTGCCTGTTAAATATCAATAAGGCCAACATATATTGCATAAATAAATGCAAATATTTCCCTTTCCCAGTGGGGTGTATAGCTTTTTGAAATATCTTAGCCCAGGAAAGAACAGGCAATCGTAAAAGGTACGGGTTGTTTAGTTTAATTTTTATACTAGACCAAAAATATCTCCAAATGAAATAATTTAATACATTAAATTCGAAATTCTTCTTTATAATACGGTTACATTATGGTTACGATTACGTTATAGCTAGCATATACATACTTAAAAATGATAAAAAAATAAGACGTTTACCTTAACTAGCTTTGAATTTAATAACAAATCATTCGCAGAATAGCAAACAGAACTGTCTTCTCTAAAAAGGAAATTTATTTAACAGATTTTAACGCTTATTATTCGGATCATCTTTTGAATAAGTGCTCTTATACCTTCTCAATTAGAATTTTTTTTTCTTTTTTAGCTCATCTTAAATTCAAAACTAGGTTATTATTGTGAGTGAGACATAGAATATTCTCAGCAGTACATTAAAAAAAAAAAAAGTCTTTGCAAATGAAATAATGTAAATTTATTTTAAAGATAAATATTGTAACGATATATTTCGACAAAACCGAAAGAGAATATGATTATGAGGATTGATTGTAAGCCTTCCAAGAAAACGTAAATGACGAAAATTTATTGATTTTAAATATATTTTCTTAGGATACGAATAGAACATGATAAAAATTTAAGCAATTGTTTTTTCATTTTCTTTCAAAAGCGTTTTGTTTACTTAGAAATGTTCTATGGTATAAAAATTCTTATAACTATTTTTCTTGTATATTTACATTAAAAAGTCGGAAGATATTTTTTTTAATTGAAATTTCATTTGAATATTCCACTATTTAAAAAAAGTAGTTCAATTTTTTTTTATTTGTTAATTTAACATCTTTTACGTTTTTAACCGGTTTTCCAAAGATGCTGTATCATACACTATATGTCCAAAATTCATAGGACATTTTAAATTTTAGACGTTTTGTCAAATATCTTACCGAATCATTCTTGAACTTTGATGGTAAAAAGAACATGTTTGAACACGTTAGAGGTCTTCACCGGCCGAAATTCCCATCCCGACCTGTACAAAATATTTATTGGCCCAGTCCGGTATAAAAGCTAAAAGTTCTTCCCGAGCCCGGCCCGGACCATACAGAAAAATTTATTAGACCTTCCCAATATAAAAGCTAAAGTTCGGTTCGCCCCGACCCGTACAAAAACTTAATTGACACAGCTCGACTGAATTTTTACAAAACATGCCGATATTTCCGAAGCAACATTATCCTACAATTAAAATTATTCTAAATTCACACTTATGCAAAGATTTTATTTTCAGATTCTGTTTGAAATTCATGGAATGCAGAATAACAACAATATTAATGAACACTTAGACAGTTACGGTACATTAACACTAATAAAAAAAATTGACTTAGACAATCAGATTTAAATGAAGACTTAGTAAGAAAATAAACGTAGTTTAGAATGAAATAAAAGATTGTTAAAAAAAATGTAGATTTAATATATATATATATATATATATATTTCTGTAATTTATTAAATTAAATTTCTGAAGACACCTAATATCGCCGAACAAATGTACAACGTCACTATAATTTTTACAAAAATAAATAAAATGCCAGTCCAACATGGGCTCGGGGGAAGAATTTAGAGGTGCGCACGGCCAGGCCCGAAACCAGACCCCGGACCGAACTAGATTTATTTCATTGACTTACACTTCATTATTCCCGGTCCCTGGAAATTTCGGACTGTGCAGGACTCTAGGAAGAATGAAGTCCAGGCTCGGCCCTGAAAGAGTGAAGTTACCCTGCCCGGCCCGTAGACTGAGCCATTTTGGGCTTCGGGCCAGTCCCGAAACCTCTAGCATACATATTTTTCAGTGAAAGTTTAGTCACGAAATCTTTTGCTGTAGCAAATGACTATGCGATTCCTGTACAACGTTTGCATGTATTTGGGTAAAAATAACACCATGAAAATATAAACGTTTCTTTAAAAGATTTTTAAAAAATACTCATGTTTTTGTTTATAGCATGAAAAGATTTCAACTAAATTTATTGACACTTTCAAAAAACTTTATAATGTCTTGTAGAATCCATTATATTGCAGTTGGAAAAATAATATATTTATTATTTAATGAGATATGAACTTTGTATGAAATAATTTTTAACTGCGCATGTGCGGACAACATCAAAAAACATTTTTCATAGTTTGGTAGCTGTCTATATAGGGCAACTTATATAAAAAGAGCCTGTTGGATATTGTGAAAATTCAGAAAGATATCGGCGATGCAGTGAGCTGAATTTCAGGGATTTTCCACAAATTGTCAGTTTTGATAAACAAACATAACATTTTTGTTTCCCGATTTATTGTGTATGGGAGGAATATCGTAATGAGTACATTCCGACAAAAAAGAATCATCAAAATCGAAGCTCCATTCAAAAGTTACGTATGGGTATACTTCTTTGTTGGAAGTCTGTTAATAAAAAATGACAATTTGGGTAAAATCTCTTATCATCCACCTACTTTTAGAAAGCAATTGAAATTCAGATCAGTGTATATTGGCGATATCTTTCTGAATTTCTCCGATATTCGACTGGAATTTTTACATAGGTTGCCCTAAGTTTACCACTAAGTTATGAAAAAAAAAATTATATCGTTCGCACATGCGCAGTTAAAAATTATTTCATATAAAAGCTCATACCTCATCAAATATCATATATAATTATTTTCTAATTGCATTTTAATGTTTCTTGGTACACTCTGTCAAATGTTTTGAAAGAGGCGTTAAATTTGGTTGGAAACCCTGCATGCTAAAAACAAAAAAACATGAAGTTTTAATTTTTTTTAAAAGAAACGTTTATATTTTCATGAATATATCGGACGGCCAGAACTAAAACACCCCTACTCCGAAATCTCTATATATGGAACTACTGAGTGTATAAGCTTCAAATTTTGTGCACATACTTTTCATGGTGAAATGGATTACGCGAAAAAAAAATAGCTTCAGAAATCACCGATAGATGGCTCTGTACAACTGGACGGATGCTGAAAACACACAAAACACATTGTAAACACATTTTATTTGAACGTACCAAAACATTCATGTAACGTAACAAGGACCTTATCAGTGCAAGGAATGCTGCTCAATATGGTTCCTTTCTTGAAGATGTGAAATCTGCTGTCCGTGGACAGTTTGTTCAGTTACATATCGTAACTGATTGACTGATATATGTTTCTCACATGCACAGTGATACCTTCTTTCAAATATGCAAAGGTTACCAGACGTCCTCGATAAACAAAATTTTTTAAATGTCACTACAGCCAAAAATCACACAGATTAAGATACTGAGAACGAGATGGCCAGATTGTCGAAAATGCACGATAGATTACTCAGTCATTAGTGAAACGTTGACGAAGAAACTGCTGTATACAGAGTCTAATGTGTGGAGGCGCTTAATCTTGCATAAAGGTAATTGTATCAAGACATTCCGGCTGTTGCAAATGGGGTACAAAAAAGTCTTGAACATCCTTTAGTACTTGTTGGCTGCCACGGTGCATGTCATATGGTCACTGCGAGTAGCCTCTTCGAAAAAGAAAGGTCCAAGAATGAATGTGGCTGTGAATCCGCACATTCACACTTTTTTTCCTTTATTTCATATGCTCTGTTGTACAATGCAATATATCGGTATTTCTGGAACTATTTTTTTTTCTCGTAATCCGATTCCCCATGCCTTAAATAGTATGTGCACAACATTTGAAACTTATACACTAAGTAGTACAATATATAGAGAGGTCGGAGTAGGGGCGTTTTAATTCTGGCCACCCTGTATGTGCAATTTTTACACAAATGTATGCAATTGTTTTACAGGGCACACATAATCATTTACAACAGCGACATGTCATTTCAAGTATTTTATGGGTATTTAGTATCCATCAAGAACAGTTTATATATAGAAACCCATGATTAAAACCTACTTACTCTGTCAAAAAAATTTTGTGTCTCACTCCAAAATCAACCCCTATTTTCGTTAATGTCTTTAACAATAATGAAAATATTTTAACATACGAACTTTGCTTTATGTGAATTGTGATGCTATAAGTGTACTGTAATTTCGTGACGACACGGTATGTACTGCCAGGTATTCAAAATTATGGAACGTCTAGCTTCCTGTTGCTAATATGCAAATGGTGACTACTAACAACACTTCTCGTCATGTCATCAAATTTAACATAAAGCAAATAAGTCTGTTGAAAATATCAAAAGAATACCTTCATTACTTCAAATTTATGAACGAAAATCGCGGTCTAATTACAGCAACAGATCCTGGATTTTTGATTGAATAAGTGGGTTGTGACCCTTCTTTCCATATTTAAATTGTCCATCTTGATGGGTATTATAACCACTTTGATTTTGTAAATGTAGTTTACGAACACCCGGTATATACATTCTTTTGAAAAGTTTGCGACATTTTTAGCAAGTCTCGTATCAAGTTATGCATCTCTCTTCAATATATCGTATCATAGCAAATTAAAAATAAACTGTTAATTCCGATTTTTCTTCTGGACGAAAAAAATACCTGCGTAAAAACATGAGCTGGACTTCTTGCAGTTTATTATTATTGTATTCCGGTTTTTATGCCATGCGTATTTATAGCCTGTTTTGCTCTCTCTCTTTCAAATTCATATAAATGCTTTTGCTAACCATTATATTTATCAAAATAATTGAAGATAATTATCGGAAAATACCAGACTTTTATATTGAAAGTCAGATTACTATACTTTTAGTTATCTATTTTCATCCAAAGCGTACTTTTGAAAAAAAATTATATTTCTACTCGCTACTGAGATAAATTATTAGATATGGTTTGTATAATGTTTAATTTTAAACTAGTCTCAGAATGTATCAGATGCAGTAATTTAATGCGCTTGGCTGTAAATTTTTCTTTAATAAAGTTATCTTGCACGCATATATGCTTAAAAATGAGAGAAAAATAGATAAGATATTCATCTTAATTACCTTCGAATTTAATCACGAATCATTCGCAGAATAACAATAGGAAGTTTTGCCTCCTTAATAAATGAAGTTTTATTTTCCAGAGTTTAACGCATATTATTGTGATCATTATCTTTAAATGAGTATTCTTACATTTTCAACTATAAAGATTTTCTTTTTCTTTATAGTTCATTATAAATTCATAATATAGGTTATCAGTGTGAATTGGAATATCTCTGTGGTACATTTTACAAAATAAATAAGCAGAAATAAAAAAAATAAATAAAAGAAGTAAACAGGAAATTTAAAATTCATTAAAGTTACGTAACGATTTATTTCGGAAAAACTGAAAGAAAATATGAACATGTTAATTGATTGTAACTTTTCAAGAAAAATATTATGAAAATTTATTGATTTTAAATATATTTTTTCAGAGTCTAATGGAAATCTATGAAATAATTTTCTAGTTTGGTGTGAAATTTCTTTGTTTTTCTTAGACATTTGTGCCTGTATAAACATTCTCAGACATGCCAAGTCTCCAGCTTTTTGAATACCAGTAATTTAGTACAGAAAATGTTGTTTTATTTAATCAGAGCATTTTGCGATTTAAGAAAACAACATTTTCTCTAAAAAATTACTGGTGTGCAAAAATCCGGTGACTTGGCAACTCTGCATTCTTATGATCATTTTGCTTGCGCATGATAACTTTTTGCAGTTTTCTGCAACTTTTTCTAAATTGAAATTTTATTTAAATATTCCGCCATTTTTAAAAGAAAATATGGAAAAAAATGAAATTTCATTATTTAAAAACGCAAAATTGTAGTCATCGCAAATCTATATGTACAAAATACTCTATATCAGGGGTTCTTAAACTTTTAGACCGATGTACCACTAAATCTAAGTTCATATACTTCCACATACCACCATGCAGCAAACGTACAGCTAATATAGAAAAAATTGTGAAAACTAAACAAGTCTGAAATGGATCATTTCTCAGTTATTTTTCGTTCTTCCGTCTCATCAGGTTATGTGTATTTGAGAATGCATATTACATTACTAATTTGGTACTTAGATTGGATGCTTTAAATAAATATTAAAATACAAAGTTGTATCCTCATTACATTTTAATGATGTATACTGTATAAAAATACAGTATTTTGGTAGAAAAAAAGCTACAATACTTAATGACATATTGGCGTACACTGATTCATATATAGTAGGTTGATTCCACTAATTCCCTTTTTTCGCTAATGAGAAGGGTGGGCTTGCTTTATCAAGCACAGCTTCTTCATCTCAAAAGCCGTAGCCAAAAGGGGGAGGATTACCAGGATTTGGTCCCCCTCCGAAATTTTGGTCAGGATGACTATAAATATGCCATTAACTATCAGTCAAGATGGTCCAGATTTGAAAATAAAAATTCTATGCTAGCATAGCTTTATTGTTTGATTAAGGTAGTATGTTGAAAAAATAAATTAGATTTCTAAGAAATCTTTAAAAATCGTTCGAATTGTCTGGAATAGGACTCTATAAAAATAGAATTTTTTAGCGCTCTCAACATAAAATGACTACCAACACCTCATATAGATTGTCAGGCTTGTTTAGCCCAAATTTTTAAATTCAATGAAAGTCATTTGAAATATCCACAAACTTATCTGTTCCGACGTATGCTACTGGAAGGCATTTTGGCAACAAAACATTTGAAAGCATGTGTACAAAATGTCAAACATTAATTTGGTTGACACTAACGTTCAGTACGTCACTGAAGAATCATTTAAATCAGATTATAACTTTATTTGCAATTTAAAAGGTTTAAATTTTATTTCGTAATTATATTAAATTGAATTATTTGAGTTTATAATAAAGCATAATGTGCTTATTTAATGTAACTCTTAACACTCTCCTCTCTTTAATTTGTAAAAAACAAAACTAAAATAAGACAAAGGATAAAATTATGGGTTCCAAATACCCCTTCGAATATTTTTTCTGGCTGCGACTTTGCTCATGTCTGGTTCAGTATTAATTAGTCGTAAGTGAGATTCTATTTTTAGAATACTTCTGTATTTATTTTTCAACTAAAGAAGTGAAGGAAAAACACATTTACATATATGTGTTGTGCTAAAAATAAGCAGATATTTTAGATCTTTTACAGATATCAGAGTGTATTCTGCTTTTCTTCCAAACCAAAATTTTATTACATTTATCCTTTTGAATGTGGACTCCAGTAGTCCATCGCAGGTTAACTGAATAAGATCACTTTTTCCTCTCTCGTAATTGGTAGGAAGCCGTGTGATCGCAGAATTGACAATTTTTTATGTAAATCGATAGTAAAAAGTCATACAAACAAAATAAGCTAGGTATTAATGACTAGGTTTGACAAGCAGAAAAAAATAAATTATTGTTTAAAATCTATAATGTTTTACCGTTATCACGGATATTGATCCCTCTTAAAGTATTTTATAGAAAATTTTGTGCTCTTTCAGAAAAACTTGGTATGACCAAATTTATTCTGCTGGAAATATCTATCATACCTATTTTAAGGAGGCAGCCGGTGATAAAATTTCGATTGGATTTTGCTTTGAATTTTTACCGGTATTTTCGCGTCTGGACGCTGGTCAAGTGTCGGCAAAAGCGTATGGAGATGTTTGACGGACGCGTGGTCACCTGCTCAGTGAATTCCGGCGGTGTTCTAATAAAGTTTGTCATACGAAGTTTTTCTGAAAGAGCACAAAATTTTCTATAAAATGCTCTAAGAGTGATCAATATCCGCAACAACGGTAAAATATTATAGCTTTTTAATAATAATTGATTTAATTAAACATATTTTCGGCTTGTCAAACCTAATCATGCCTAGCCCATTTTGTTTGTATCACTTTTCACTATCGATTTACATAAAACATTTTCAATTCCGCGATCATGGGGCTTTCGATGTCACCGGCTCCCGGGCTATAAGAGACCGTGGCAAGATGTATCGAATGAGAAACGAATTTCGGTACTTTTATGTTAGCTGGACACCAGTGATAACTCGCCAAATCTTGTTTCAACTGGCATCATTTGAAATGTAACCTTTTTGCTTGTGGTTTCGTTATTTGTATTGATTATGTTTGTGTTTACGTATTTTATTATGATTATATTTTAGCTATTTTCAAGTAAGATTTTTAAGTTATTATATTGCAATGTTAAAAGATTGGCTAGTTATTATTAGCTAATGTTAAAAGCTTGGCAGGGTTGGCGAGATTAAACATTTTAGTGATCACTACCGCCCGGCTAACATAAAAGTACTCGAATTTTTTAAAGTTCTGGCGTTAAATTTTTAGGAATGTATTTTATAATATCTGTTGGACTTTCACAGTGCTCGTTTATATCTCTTGCCGATTCTGAAGGTATATTAACAATATTATTCTCGGCCATGAAGCTTTTTAACCGACGAAACGATGATACTCTTTCGCTTTTTAAATCATTTATGGCGAGGGACAGCTTTATTTTCAAAGCTTTTGTTTTGTTGTATACTGAAAAAAGCGTTGTGTGGAATCCCTGAAAACTCTTGTTTAGTTCACTTAGTAGACAAAATATACCCAAAACGTACCCAAAACAGCTGGACGGCAAAGCCACAATTCATCTACGAAAAGATTTTTTTTTTAATCTGATGTATTGTCATGCAGAAACATTTGAAATGCAATATCAGTTTGTCGATAAATTCCCTATTTCTTCGTATAAAATAGATAAGTCATAAATTCGTTGCTTTTAATTTAATAAAATTAACCACTTTAACACTGTCGTTTAGTACTGACTTCAGACTTTTCGACGCTAGAGATTAGCGAACAAAGTTCATACTATGTTATCTTAAAATTTTTAATACTTTGGATTATATCGCACTTATTTGATTGTGTGCCAGCAGACACGATGTAATGAGGAGCCATTATATTACTCAAGTTCGAGCGTAGATTGAATCACTTGTCAAAATATGAAAGTAACGAAGATTACTTCTGAAAAGTATGTAGTCGCTATTTTTAAAACAAGTTTCTCTAGTTAACTACATTTCGTTAAAGTAATTGTAGTTTGTTACAAAATAATATTTAAAAAAAAAAATCAGACTACTGCTTTAAGCATATGTTTTCTTCAACCTCTATTATTAATGTCTGACGCCGTACTTGGCATTTATTGTTGAATTATTGGGTTTTTTTTGGCCTGGAAGAAAAAACTTGTCAGTGGGAAATTACTACACTCAAAACTCATGAGACAACACGAAATCTAGTAATTAGACTTTATGCAGAAAACTAAATTTAATTGGTGGATAGTTACAAATAAGAGGCAAAATGAATTGCCATTGTTTTTACCTTATATTTTACCTTATATGTATCTTGCACAGGTGCAAAAATAGGATTTTAGTTTTATAGTACCACTAATTTTAAACAGCAATATTCAACTTATTTTATCGCAAACTTTTGTCATTAAATAAGGCAAATATTACTTTTCGAAAATAATGATATGATCACATGATATATTTTCGAAATATATGTTGGCAGAAAATCCTGCTAAGCGGAATATATGGGTTAATCGTAAATCATTCGCAGAATAACAATCGGAAGCTGTCCCTTTTTGACAAATCATAACTATATTATTTACCAATTTAAAACGCCCATTATTGTGGTCATTATCTTTGAACGAGTGCTCTTACATTTTCAACTATAAATATTTTCTCTTCTTTTATAGCTCATCATAAATTCATAATCTAGGTTATCTGTGTAAGATAAAATATCTCGGCAGTAAATTTTCAAAAAAAAAAAAAAAAAAAAAAAAAAACCCGAAAAATTTTAAAAATAATGATTTAACGTTTTATTTCGACAACGCCGAAATATAATAAGATTATAATTGATTGTAAACTTTCCAAGTGGAAAGAAAGACGAATATTTATTGATTTTAAATACATTTTCAACGAACGTAATAAAAAGTTAAGCAATTATTTTCTATTTTGATCGGAAAGTGTATTATTTTTCTTAATTTGTTTCTGTATGAATCGTAATGAAATCGTAATGGCTCGTAAAGAATACTCTAATTTATCGTTAAACATAATAGCTTCAGTAAAATAAAACCAGCCTAAGAAAATCATCTCACCCTTTGAGTAGAAAAAGTTAGGTCCTGAACGAGTGTCTGTCTATAGTGAAATGACTATGCTCTGTCATATGACAGCAATGACAGCTCCCCTAGAGGCGAAATCTGGAAGTTATTGACCCTATCTCAAACCATGAGAGATAGCCAAAAAAGTCAATTACGAAAATTTAAAGCATTCTGGATTTAATATGAAATGATGTCTTATATGAAAAAATAACTTTAGAACACCTGAAGTGAAAGTTTTGCGATAGTCAATCACCGGCTTAAATACACATTAATCGCGTTCCAAAAGTGTGGCATAGGGAGATGCACATTTACTAATAAATATAATACTAATAAATAAATATACATGTAAGCAAGGTAAAATTTATTCAATATATGAAAGGGTTAGAATGGCAGTGAAGTAAGTCAATATTTAATAATTTGAGAAATGAAGGTTTTATTTTAAATTTGTTGTATTGCCATTGCATTAAGTGGTCCAACTTGCTCTTCCCTCTAGCGACTCCCTGTGTAAACTATGACTTATTTGAGTGTCAAACTGAATAGAAATTAATATATGTTCATAGAAAATATGGTTATCTATATTTTTCAAATTTTTGACTTGCTCCACTGTCATTCTAACCCCCTCATATAAATCCAACTTAAGTATGCTGAATTTGTTGTTCACCATCGGCAGCAATATGCGTGCACACATCTATGCGTTACTTACATATATTAATTTGATATCGGCTGTAGAATAGTATTATAACGTTATATCAGGAGTGTGACCGACACGTCCAGTTCTTTAGTTTCTTATTATAATAGATTGATTGAGATAGTATAGTTATAAAAATGATTTATGTTGACAAATAAGAGGTCCGATAAAATACAAATTACATATTTTATCTTAAAATATTTTTGTGAAATAATAACGTGACAATAATAATAGTGATAAACGAACTTTTTGTTAAAATTAATGTGTTCTAGACTATTGATAAATCAGCCAAAAGAGAAAAAAAAAACATTAGTTTTTAAATGTTCTTTATTATGTGTTATGAAATGAAGTCTTATAATTTCGACCGTATATTTCGTTGTGAAATGCCTTAGTTATTGCATCTATTCAGAAATTATTAATATAGCTCGTCAAATAAGACCAATAAAATTTAAAATTATTTTGTGGTAGTCCTGTAAAAAAATTACCAAATGTGGGTTTTGCAGGTGACACTTTTATTTCATATTTCCTATTACATTTTGTCAACTTTTGTATGCAAATATTTTCCTTTCATTTTGAAGGACACTCCATTCTTTCGGCAATGCTCTACATACAGGATCGCCACATTGTTTCGCTTTAAAATTCAGCATATTTTTTTTCTTCTTTTCTTCGCATTGTTTATACTTGCATTGACAGGTGTACGTACGAGTCGGGTTCAGAAAACAATGAAATTGATGAACAACGAATTTTTCATCTTGTGTTTTTCCCCGACAGACAACGAAATTTATGCCCGAGGTCACATTTGATGAAATAACTGTGATGATCGGAAAAATATGCATGTACTGAAGTAAAACTCCGAAAATAGAAAATTGCCAAGGCCAAAATATAAAAATAATGCATGCAACAATTTTGAGTACTTTTAAGCATTCCTAATGGGAAAAATAATCCTTCGTTTAAATGTAATATTAAAGGTTGTTTAGTACAAATAACTGCTGTTTGAAAGACCTTCAGATATTGAATGAACATTTTAATGTTTTAAAAGGAGTAAAAGTAAAGGAAAATTTTGAATCTGGAAGATTCGTATATCGAATGAAAAAGAAAAATGTCATTATTTGTTCTGTTGTTTATCTTCCTTCCGTAGTTATGCAATCAAATTGGGTTTGGTGCTATTTTCTTCTTGCACGCGTAATCGAATTTGGGATTAAATTTTTTTACATGAAAAACTATTTTATTTTTAAGGCTTCATTGCATGATTTCTTGTACTTTTATTGGGGAAAAAAATCTGTTTGAAACTATCTCAATGGTGTGAAAAAGAGAAAAATATTATATATATATATATATATATTATTTCAAGTTTATAGTCAGAAGTTGAATTTTATAGTGGCAAAAAGTGCAATTTATCTATTAGAAGCAATATGATAGATATGATACAGAATTCACTCTAATTGTTAAAAGACCACATATTTAAGTAACAACATTTTACTTTTTATCTAATAATTTATTAAATAAAAAAATACCAAACATATTAACATATAATTTATACTTCTGTGCTTTTTCAAAACACACACACACACACACACACATACACACGCATACATTTTCAGCAGGACTGAAACTGCGCGTAAATTTAATAACACTGGCTTTACTGAAAAATCAGAGTTAATTCACATCCTTTGTCAGTGTTATTATTAACTCTGTCGAAAATTATCGCATAAAAATGTGAATGAACCAATCTATTAGTAACAAAGTCTACTAATTAATACTATAGTTAAAATTTGCTTAAGAGGGTCGTCTACATAAATTGGGCCAAACTTAAAAATTTTCAATAGTAACACCTAATTTTAACATCACATTTGGATTCTTTTGGTAAGTTTTAACTTCGGCATTTGGTTCAAAAAGTACTCGGCGGAATAAGCTGTAATTATGGATTCACATATTTGAAGCTTCTAGAAAACTATTTCATAGGTTACTGTTCTTTTTTTTCTTTTCGAAAATCAAATTTGAAACTTATTGAAATACATTTTCGGAAAAAAAAAAAAAAAAAAAATGTAATTTTTTAACAGAAATTGATTTCTAGAATCTTGAAATATGCAAATCCAAAATTACAGTTCAGTCCGCCAAGTAAGGGTTTGAGTTTTGCTTAAAATGCTACCCACATTGTAATCTGTTTTGCAGTGATTAAAAATGAATTTAACAGTAAGAGTTCTAAACTTGTATAATTCCTAAACTGCTTGACCGAATAATTTTTCGTTCAATCCCAAGGTAAAATTTACCGAAAAATCCGAATATGCTCTCATAATAAGGTATTAAAGTAGACGACGAAAAATTATTCAATATATATATTTAATTACCCCCCCCCCCAAAAAAAAGGGGGGGGGTGAAGTATGTGAATCTGTAAGATTCGTAAATTGAATCTGAAAATAAAAGATGAACACGAGATATTTATGTCTTGTCATTTATTCTCCCTTCTTTTTGTTATGTATAATCTTTTTATTGTATTATGTGTTGTTTTATGGAATTTTGAATCAAAAGACAGTATCTGATTTATGCGTGTATAATGTGCATCCTGTTTCTAATATTGTAAACGAAGGAAAAGTTATAAATCAAATATGAGATACATCATGCCAATTAAATGACAGAAAATCCAGAAATTTGAAAATGTTGGACTCTTGAAAAAAATGTCTAACTTAAATTACTGTATTTACCCACTTATACTGTGGTCCCCTTCTTAAAATAGCATAGGATTAAGATTTCCTAAATGTAATTTTTTTCCCTCGCTGAAAACTTCTTTTTTCAAAAAATATCGATACCGCTACTATATAATACAATATTACCAATATGCGTTCGATAACTTATTCAATGTTAAACCGATAAAGAACGAACAACTACAGTCGGACTTCTATTTAACGAACCTCCTTTTTGCGAATTCCTCTATTTTACGAACTCCCCTTTGGAACGAAGAACATTTTACGAATTTCCCCCAAATAGCGAAGTGCATTCTCTATTTAACGAGCATTTTCTTGTGATAATTTTTTTTCCCTTCCTATTTCTCAAAATATTTCTGTACATTCCACACTTAGATTCTTTTTTTTTTTTCTACATTTTCCACACATGGTACTATCATAAAAAAATAATTCAATAACTTTAAATGTAAAATTATTTTCTTAAAATAAAAATACCGTATATTTCTAGACTGTAATATGTTGATCTATTCTTTTTTAAAGAATAAAATGACTAAAACAAATTAATATAAATTATATATAAAAGTATAATTACCTTTTTATATGATATTTTGTGTTTTACATATATAGAGTTTAAAACATTTTGAAAGGTGAATATCTATATGGCAAACTTTTTCGTTGGATTTAGCGACTTTTTTAAATATAGGTCCGACTGTATGTCAAAATTGTTAAAATCCAATTTCCATAACCTTAAGTCGGAAGAGGAAGAATTGCGTATATTTGTTGCTAATAAGCAAATTACGGTACATCAAGATGTAATTATTTGACTTATTTTATCACACATTTTTTCTGTATTGGTATCATTTTTTCAAAAAATCTATGTATTATAAACAGTGATTCTGTGAAAGCATTACGTGGTTTCATATAACGATATAACTAATGGAAATATTCCGTATATACTGTGTATCCTACTTTTTAAATCTAAACTTTTGCATTAAAATGCGCTTTATACATACGTAAATATATTTCAAATGGGATATAACCCCTTTTATACTTAAATCATGCGTATGCACGGTTATACATATATACAGGGTGTTTCACAAAGGACCCCTAACTTTAAAAATCAATAACCCGGAAACGGTGATAGATAGAAACATGAAACCAGTGGTATGTTTATTAAAAAAATCGTAAGAATCTTATACGTAAATCTCAAAATTTAGTTAAAAATAGCACCGATAGATGGCGCTGATAGCGTTAAGAATCCTTCTACAGAGAGTTCAGAAGCATAGAAAGACTAGCCGTCGAAGATTTCACCATTGAAATCTGACCGCTATTTTCGTATAGTGAAACTAATTCGCATCGGCCACGTTTCCTGTCTGCTGATTTTTTTTCAAAAGCTCACGAATTGTTTTTCCATCTGGGCCTTTTGCGACTTGAAATCGCGTTTGAAAACTTCTTGTGGCAGTAGGACTCTGATTTAATCGGTGGTACTCCAACACAATAAACACACGTTCCTCCACGGTATACACCACTTTCGGAATTATTTTCACTATACGCTAATAGCGGCCAGATTTCAATGACGAAATCTTCGACGACTAGTCTTTCTATGCTTCTGAACTCTCTTTAGAAGGATTCTTAACACTCTCAGCGCCATTTATCAGTGTTATTTTTAACTAAATTTTGAGATTTACGTATAAGATTCTTAGGATTTTTTTAATAAACATACCACTGGTTTCATGTTTCCATCTATCACCGTTTCCGGGTTATTGATTTTTAAAGTTAAGGGTCCTTTGTGAAACACCCTGTATATACGCTTGCAATGATACATGTATCCGAGATAAAATTTATATTTATATATATAATATATATTAAATAAAAAGGAACGTACTTATATAAAAAAAAAAGCTTTCAAGTACTTTTTCGAAATGTTAATTCATTAACTAATTATACATATCAGTTAATATATTTGCTTAAGTTTTATTTAAATATTATATGCATGTTTTATAGCCAAGGGTAGTTACAAACTGTAGTTTTCCAGTATTCATTAGGGGAAGATAATCGCACATCTGAATGTTACATTAGACAAGCATTGGCGCACGAAGGGATGGGAGGGGGGAAGTGGGCGGTTATTGATATCACTATTTTCAAAAAGAAATATCTACCTCACTTAATCGCAGAATTCTGATTAAATAAAGCGAAGTTTCAAATTCAAAAATAGCTCTATCCCCATACCCTTCGCAATCCTAGGTACGTGAATGCAGCCAAAACCTCTTAAAACATATTAATTTCTTAAGACTGTTAAAACTATTGAATTATGCTTTTATTTTATCAAGTGAGCATATTTCTAAAATCAATTATCAGATTCTGCACCTATTCATCCATTGTGTCTAAACAATGAAAGCGGAGAAAAGAAAGCAACTAAGCCTCCCGTACAACTTGTGAATTTGACTCATATCATTTGGAAAATTAATTGAGTGTAAACAGATAATCGGCTTGTTATGCTTCATCACGATCGCACAATAGACACTGATACAGCATTTCTGACTAGAGATAATTGTAATGAGAATTAATCAAGAGATTAAGAATTTAGAAAAGCGTTATTGCTGAAGTTATTTGTGGCTAATAATTTTAGCAGATTAGATTCCTTGTATGTTATAAATGCCTTTTTTTTTCTTCTTCTTGCAGTTTAAGAAGTCAGGCACCTTTTTAAATATCGAGAGGGTTTCTTGTTATCTTTAAAAAAATATTGGGGTCCTCTTATAAAAAAAAACAAACTTTAAATGAGTTTTTAAATAATCCTACTTGCTCTAATTTTGCTTTTTAAGAAATTAAATATGTAATATTTACTAATTGCATAATGATTACATATGTCTTAACATTTATTTCTAAGAATTTATGCAATCTGAGCAGTATAACTCTGACGTAACTCAACGGTATTTTTTTAATACTACTTTACTTTATTAAAATGAACTACTGCTGAAAACAAAAATCATGTTCCTTCAATAATAAAAATGTGCTAATGTATAGTTTATGAGAGTCGGAAATTCGAATGAAATGAACTAACAAATAAAATTTTCTTTTTTTTTTTGTTTGTTTGTTAATTTAAACATATCTTATAACCTTTAAATCTTATTTAACCAAATACCACATAATTACAATTTTAGAGACAAGATTATACTATAATCATTATAATCGTACAGTACGCATTGGGGTAATAAATACTCACTTCTGAACGTTCTCGTCAGTCCACAGCTCTTCAAATATAGTTATTAATTTCTGAAGACTGATAAAACTATTGAATTATATTTATTTTATCAAGAGACCCTGTTTCTAAAATCTGTTATCGGCTTCTCCACCAATTCATCCGTTGTGGGCTCAACAATGGAAGCAAAAAGTCCCTTGTGCAACTGGAGAAATTGACTCAAATTATTTCAAAAATTGAGTGTGTAAACAGATAATCGGCTTGATATGCTTCATTGTGATCTCACAATGGACGCTGATAAAACATTTTCATTAGAAGATAATTGTTATGAAAATTAATCAAGAGATTAAGAGATTAAAGAATTTAGAAAAACAGCATTATTGAAATTATTTGGGACTTAAATTCCAGTAGATTAGATTCTTCGCTGGCTATAAATGCAGTTTTTTTAATTAAAAAGCAAAGCTTACAATATTTTATTTTAATGATACTAAGATACCATTCTTTCTTTCTTTTTCTTTCTTTTCTTTTTTTCTTTTTTTGAAGTATCAATAAGAATAATATTTCCTTTCTGTACTACCAATTTTTTTTCTGCCTAAATATTAACTTCTGATAATCGTACAATGGGCTCTGACTCGACATTTCTAACCGAAAATAATTTTAATGATAATTAATCAAGTGATTAAGAATTTAGAATAAGTATTATTGCTGTAATTATTTGCGACTAATATAAGATTATTTTCTTTATTGGTTATTAATGCATATTTATTATTGCAGTATTTTTCTTTTAACTGAAACGTTAAACGTACAAGATGCCTTTTTAATGGCATTGTGCTACCATCTTTTTATAAACTATCGATTATAATGTTACTTTTTGATTATAAAATTGCTTTTTATACTGTCGTTTTTTGCGTAAATGTAAATTCCTGAAAATCAGGAACTGATTTGCATTTTATGCATATATATTATACAATTGTACTGTATACTATGGAAAATTTATAATAGATGTAAGATGTGTTACGCAAATTTATAAAGTTATTAATTTTCTGGAAATTGATATATTTGCTAATACTCATAAAATTACGAATTAAAAATTAATAATTTTTGTAATTTTTATTCTAAAAATATCTGTTTTCATAAATACATCAATTATTACTTATGGTGTACAACTATATTGCTAATAATGTCTAGAATTTGTATTAACTGAAAGTTAATGGTTACATAGATTGCAAAATTTTACTTATGTTTTTAAAAGTAAGTTTGAGATCCAATGATTTTTAAACAATTTTGTTCTAAAGAGTATAATAAAATAATTAAATTTCTGTAGATCAAAAATATTTTTATATTTATAAAATGTATTTAATTAAACTAAATGGCTCAGCTAGAATAGTAACAAAAGTTCTTGCGTAAATTTTGCCAATTTCTTGTAATGAAAGGTCAAACGTAAAATACACAGTAACTGAAAAAATAAAATGCGATTTCGAGCTCCCAGACGTATTTCGCAAACAAATCTAAGTGTTTTAATTTCTCTGAGACTAATTTTTTCCTTAAGTTTTTAGATTTGAATGATTATATATAAAAAAAAAAAAAAATTGTAAATAAATTTAATGATATTGATATAAAAAAAAACATGCTAACACGAAAACTTTATACATTTTTTTAGTCTTTTAGTTATACTATTTAAATATCTTAGCAAGCTGTATTGATTGCTTTATATTTACTTATTAAATAGTTCATCAAATTTTTACATTTATATAACATTTTACGTTTGGTGTTTTGTGGATAATTTATTAAAACATTGTTTTCTATATATCATTTATTTATGTCACGGAAATGCCATTATTTTGCGTGCTATTTCTTTTTCCATTGCTTGCACGCGATTTCACTTCGTCAGCTACGGGTTGTTCTTTTTACTTTTTTTACCATAAACATTGTTAAAATGCATTAGCTTATGTTGTTAGGCTTTAAAAATTTACACAAAAAGAGACTTTACCGTAACTTTAAATAAACAAAAGATAGAAAATACACGTTTACTTTCGACCATTTTCTTTTTTCGCCTTTCTTCCTGCGAGCCTTTCGCAGATCTTTAAATCGATTGATATTGAAAGGCAAGAATGACGCCAACAAGGAATATATGACTGAATATTTTTAATCAATGGAGGGACATTTTTCAAATGAAAAACACCTTTTTGACAACTTGTTTTACTCAAAATCAAAGTTTGTAATTTATTTATATAAAGAATTGAGGAAACTAAGTTTAAAAAATAATTTGCAAATGTTACTGCATCCACAAGGAAAACAAAAGTACCTAAATATTCAATGTTTTTGAATCTGATGATTATTTTTTTAATATATTTAATTTACATTAAATGTTGTGCTAAATAATTTTTTTTGCGCATCTTATTTGTCTTTTAACCCCCTGAAAGGAGGTTGTTCATTTTTGACCCCTTAATTTTAATCCCTAAATGCCACATTGGCACCAGAATTTTCGAAACAATTTTCTTTACGTGAAGTACGTGAAGAAAAGCTTTAAATTATTTTGAAATAAATTTGTAAATTTTTGTGTCATTCAATCATTTTAGCATTTTACGAATAAGTACTTTGCCATAGGAAAGGGTTTTAATTAGACTATTTAAATAATCTCACCAAATTATCATAATGATACTTGTACAGTTACTTCTTAAATAGTTCATCGCATATTTATATTTTGACTATTTTTGAGTTCGGTGTTTTTATAAATAATTTTGTGAAACATTGATATGTGTGTCTTTTCGCAGACGTTTTGTTAATTATTCGTGTTTAAATATTTTCTTGTCAGCCAGGCTTTTTTTTTAGTCTTTTGACTTTTAGGGCGATTCCACCGTTACGTGTATAACTTTTAGAGATTGTTTTTTTTTTTTTTTTTTTTTTTTACAAATTGAGACAAATTTGGAAGTGAAATTATTTAGATAACGTTTTACTTTTTTTATTGTTATTACAGGACACATACAGAATCATTTTTGTAGTGAAACCTTTAGTCTAAAGTAATAAGAATAATAAAAAAAAATAGTAGAGTCGTTGTTTTGTGTGTGATTTTTTAAGAAAATGATTCTGTATGTGTCCTGTAATAGCAATAAAAAAAGTAAAACGTTATCTAAATAATTTCACTTCCAAATTTGTCTCAATTTGCAAATAAACACTCTCTAAAAGTCACACAGGTAATGGTGGAATCGCCCTTTAGCAAAAATTATGGTATTTTCCTAGAAAACTTTGTGTAAATGTAAGTTTCGTGTCACTCCTAATCAAATTGCACAAAAATACTATGCTTTTGAACCTTTTCTTTTACTTCTTTTTCAAAAACATTTGCTTGTATTGAGCCTTTCTGAGATCTTTAATCGATTTATATTGAATTCAGTGAAAAATAATATCAAGAAAGAAATTTGATTGTGTTTTCACTAACAAGCTAGGAGGCCGGTAGAGGAAAAACATGTTTTATGACAATTATAAAAATAACTATTGCAAATATATATTACTATTCCACAAAAGGGACGTTTTTAATTTACTTACAAAATACACAGAAAATGATTGTTTCAAACGTAAATGATCAGTTCAACAAAAAGTGGCCAATTTGGCATTTGGGCAATGGAAATTTTTTTCTACGAATGTACATGAAACCCATGGTTGTTGTGGATAGGAAAATATCTCTACTTTCAGGAATAAATCATTGTAAGATACTTAGAAAAGCTATGAAAAGGATATTACAAGTTTGCTACAGTTTGATCAGTACATTTTGTAAAAACCGTCACGTGCATTATATCACAGTGAAAAAATTCTCCCAACATATAATATTGAGTTTATTTTGGCTTATAATCTTCAAGGACGATCAACTTGTTGAGAAAACAAAGATTTAGACGTTCCTATAATTTCTTGCTCAATGGAAATAAATTTTTAAAGCAAGTTTCTATGAAATTTCTTCAGACTCCATTATGATTTTCCTATTATGAAAAATCATGGTTAAGAGCCATATTTCTTTTTTTATTTCGAAGAACTAAAATCCCCCTGTAGAATAAAAAACCTTTTGACACCTTATGTCTATGTCAGGGATTCTGATTTTATTCGCCACTAACAAATTTGAAAAATCACCTTCATGTGATGATCTTTACATTTTCTGTTACGGTCATTACATTCCCTATGACAGTCTTTATTTTCAAATGTTTGGTCTAAAGATTGATCCCTACCTCTGCTTCGTAAAGGGGTATTTATCAGTTAATCATCTCAATATAGTTCAATAAAGTTCAATAAATCAAACATATTAATCAAAAGTGTTTTATAAAATAAAAAAAAAATCCCTGACGGCTCGGCCTACAGGTACAGGTAGATTTCGAAGACTCAGACCGTGGAGCGTCTGTTTGTCGGGAATTGCGGAAGAAATTACCTTTTTGCGATGATGCGGCAGTTGGAACCACCTACTTCGAAACATAACTTGTTTGCAGGCGGAGCCAGCAGGGATTTTTATTATTATTTTTTTAATATTCAATATATTAAAATTATTTTAATATTATTATATATATATTTATTCATTTAATTTTTTTTTGCTATAAGACTTGGTCTTATAAAAAACTTGTCATTATAAAAGTTTTAGATAATATTAAGAGGATTTATAATAAATTTAAGCGGATTTGAAATCTTGGGAATTGACGAAGTTATGAATTTTTTTCTTCTAAAACCCCCCTCCACCCCTTAAGGCAATTTTTAATTATATCAAAAATCTGTCATACATAAATTTTCAGCCCTTCTCCTAGAAGTAATAATAACTTCAAACGGATTCGATACGTATCATAATTAAGAAATTATGGGTTTTTTCTGTTTTCACAAAAGCCCCCCCCCCCCCCCTTGGTTCGATTTTGCCCATTAACGAACTTGACTGAGATTTTATGCCCCATGATTTTATGTATCAGTTTCGAAAAGATGCGGGAGTTGGAACCGCCTACTTCGAAAAATAACTTGTTTGCAGGCGGAGCCGGCAGGGATTTTTTTTGTTTTAAATTTTTTTTTTGCTATAACGGTTGGTCCTATAAAAAACTTGTCAATATAAAAGTGTTAGATAATTTTAAGAGGATTAATAATAAATTTACGCGGATTTGATATCTTGCGAATTGACGATGCTATGATTTTTTTTTCTTCTAAAACCCCCCTTTTCTCCCCCTCTTGGGGCCATTTTTAATTATATCAAAAATCTGTCATACATAAATTTTCGGCCGTTTTCCTAGAAGAATAATAACTTTAAACGGATTCGATATGTATAATAATTAAGAAATTATGGGGGGTTTTCTGTTTTCACAAAAAGCCCCCCCATTCCGCCCCCCTTGGTTCGATTTGGCCCATTAACGAACTTGACCGAGATTTTATGCCCCTTGATTTTATGTATGAGTTTGGAAGAGATTTATGCAGAATTTTTCCAGTTATCGTGTTCATAAAAAAGTGACATAGATAGATGTATACATTTTTGAACTGGGGGTGGTTTTGGGTTCTGGGAGTCATGATCGGCGTAGATCTGCAAAAATTTTTCAAAATTTCCAACTTAGGTGAGAATGTAATAGGTAGTATTTCTTACGAAATCTATCTAAAAGGGATGTGACGCTCTTTACAAAAGTAACTAATTATTGCGACTAAAGGACGGCCACCCACTCTAGACTATGTCTAGAGGTCCTAATGCTGTTTCAACCACGTAAGTAAAAAGTTAGTATCTTGAACTGATCAGTTTGAATTGTTTATCTTAAACTAACTGTGTGACGATCTGTACAAAAAGTATCTCAATATTTATGACTTACTTGAGGGGAAAAGCTGATAAAAGCATCACATTACAAACGCTTCACTCGTTCGTATCACAATGATGACTGAGCCCATGACACTAAACTCCACATTATCCATGGTTGTACACTCTGTTGGTGGTTGAAAGAACTATAAATATTTTCCGTGACGGTCCAAACCAAGACTGGTTACATGACTTTGATCAGTTACCACAGTATGTAAACCACAAAAAACATTTAAAATGGGATCGTTTTTTGTAAATCGGTATTATCTACCTCATTTACGATGAACAGTTGCAACGAAATATTGTGAAATTGCATAGATCACTTTGGAAAGTTATTACAACACGCCGAGTATGCGTTAACGTCGTTGCATTTTCATGCTATTTACCAAAATTTCAGTAAAAAACACAATGGAAACCTAACTATTTTTACTGCGCACAAAATTAGCTACTATTTAGAATATTTCAGTGAGAAAAAATTGAGGGTTTTATTAGTTGCCAGCACGTGAAATAGGCCACTTTTTGTAGAATTGCCGAAATATTGATAATGTGCAAATTGGGAAATCGATAATAGCCCCAGATAAATAGATAATAGTTGCTCTCCGATTCGTTTTTTTACGAGCGTCGACCTTCATCGTTCTTTCCCCTTCATACCCATCTTCAACTGAATTTTTCAAAGGATTATTTTCATTTTACCGCTATCCAATGTTGCGAAACGATAATACGCTTCTCAAATTAACACATGGCACTGCCACCTCCAATTTCACGAAAACTGTATTGTCATCGTATTCCTGCTTGAATCTTTATATTAAACCACGTTTTTTTTTTTTTTTTTTTTGGTATACTATTTCTGTCAAAGACGTTTTGATTGCTTACACATGCTCCCCTAATTGATCTATCGGGTATTTTTTTTTCCTTCTAGCCTAAACAGTATTTAAATGTTTCATTTACCATATTACTCTCAAAAACTTTATGCACAAAAAAAATGGTCATTGTGTGACTTTGGATAATCAAAATGGACAAAAATTCATGTTTTCTGCCGAACTTTTATTGCATTTCGCTAAACCATATCCTTGCATTTCCGTGAACTTTTCTCAGACCCTTAATCGATTGATATCGAGTTTAGAGAAGAATGGCATCGGGAAAGAACGTCAAATGAAATTTTTCTAACTTTAAGAAAGTTTTTTTTAAGGGGGGCGGGGGGACTTTCTGGAAACTTGTTTACATAAAATGAAAGCTTGTAGACTTATTTGAGTAAAGAATTGAGAAAATCGTTTCTAAAGTTTGCCATATCATGGTTATCTTCTTGAAAGCTTTTGAGTAAAAACTTAGTAATCTTTGAAAACATGTGAGTAAAACAATTGCTTTTGATCATTTTCTTTTACTCTATTTTGCTAAACATTTTCTTGTATTCTTGCCAACTGTTTTGAGACTTTTAATCGATTGATATCGAATTCCGAATGGAATGACATCGAGGTGGAATATCGATTGAGCTTTCTGTAACAAATGAGACAGGTTGCAGAAGAAAAACAACCCTTTTGAACAACTATAGCAATTATTAATGTAAATATGCTGCTCCATAAAAATAAAGTTTGTTTTTTATTTAAATAAGAAATCAAAGAAATTAAGTTTGTTTCAAGTAAATCTGTATTATAAATCAAAACCATGACTGTGAGTAACGCTAACGTCGTATTGACGCTGGCAACACCTCACCAAAAACTTTTCTTTGAATGCAATTTTTTAAACTTCTAAATATCTCACAATTTAAATTTTTACTCCATCGAATAGGAAAAAAAATGTTATTTTAAATGCAATTTGTTTGAAAATTGTATCTCGGTGTACTGGTTTTGTATGGTTTTTAAAATATTTTTAAAGTATGATTTTTTAAAAAAAAAAGCTATATTTTTTTTGCTTTTAGCGTTTGCGAAAGGTTAACCCGTTTACATTTAAAACAATATAAACAGTTCAGCATTTGTATCTGGTTAATATTCCACAACGAAATTAAATTTCATTAATAAATAAATAAATAAATAATAGAAATAAAACACAAATTTAACAGCTATGTAATTTTGAACTACGATCTTCAACTACTGAAATAAGAATAAAAAAGTGTGCTAATGAAAAGGTTACCTAAGATTTCGCTGTAAGTAGTGAAATCTTTGGCGGTTTATTCCGCTGATACGAAAGTATAGCTTTTAATAAATTTAAACCCTTTTTTCAATGTAATAATTGATATTTTTCACATAAAATTGCGTTTCGGTGTTGTTAGTAGGTAATCTAAAAAAAGTATATTAAATGTAAAAAACAATTAGTTTTCAAGAAAAAAAAAAGGAGTTTTTACTTATATTCTGTAACCCGGAAAGATCGGGTTGTATCCTCTAGTTTATATTATAAAGGACAAACATGTCCGTGCGTAAACGCTTACGTCATTTTGCGAATGGCAACACTTCATGATGAAATTTCGGTTTTGCGACTTTGGCTAACTGCAATTTTTTTAATTTCTAAACATCGCACATTTTTAATTTTTACACCGTTATATAGGAGAAAAAAAATCTACTTTCGAAGGCAATTTATTTGAAAACTATATCTTAACTGACTGATTTATTATGGCTTTTTAAAATAATTTTCAAGCATGAATTAACAGGCTATAACTCCTGGCACGAAGTCACTATCGCTTTTAATACATTTCAAAACTTTATTTGAATACATAATTTCATATAAAAATGATTTTTGGTATTGTTAGTGGGCAATCTAAAAAAATATATTAAATGTAAAAAATCTGTTAGTTTCAAATTAAAAGAAGGGTTTCCATCTGTATTTTGTAACCCGGGAAACCCGGGTCGGATCTCGTAGTATTAATAATATCCAAGTGATACGTTAATGTAAAACCATTTTTTTTTAATCTTATTTCTGAGAGACTTTTTTGTTTTGGTTGCTTACACATGTTTCAATAATTGAACTATCGATTCTTTTTTCCCCTTTTAACCTAGAATAGTATTTAAATGTTCATTTATATGTTACTTTCAAAAACTTTAGGCACGGAAAGCGACTTTTGCGTGACTCTGGATAGTCAAAATGAACAAAAATGCGCATTTTCTTTCTATTCTTTTATTGCTTTTCGCTAAACATTTCCCTGTATTCCCGCGAGCTTTTCCCAGACCCTTAATCGATTGATATCAAGTTTAGAGAAGAATGGCATCGGGAAAGAATATCGAATAAGATTTCTCCATTTAGAAGGATTTTCTTTCGGGGGGTTAGGGAGGGGCAGGGGCTTTCCGGTGACTTGTTTACATAAAATGAAAGTTTGTAGTTTGTCTAAGTAAAGAATTGAGAAAACCCTGTCTTTAAGTCTGACACTAACTTGTTAATGATCGCCAGAAGGTACATTTTTATTATTTAAAGTAAAATCTTGATCGATTAGAGTAGCCTTTTTTGTCAAATTGTTAATTTCCTGTGCAGAAAAAAAGAGTATAACAGACAAACAGGAAAACTTCACATGTAAATTTTGTCAGGGTTTAAAAACAATTAAGTGTTTCAAAGATAACAGAAAATTAGATACAATACAAATTAACTCTGTAGAAAAAAAAGAAATCTTCAGTATAAATTTGGAGCAAAATTGGTAATTGAGTTGTTCTACTTTTATTTCTTAAAAAAAAAAAAAAAAAAAAAAAAAAAAAAAAAATCTGCATCTGGAATTTGTTTTTCTGGGCATAACTATTACTCTAGTTTAATATTTAATATTTTCATATAATATTTTTATATTTTATAATAATTATACTTTCATATTAAATGGTGTTTTACTTACACATGGCTATTATGGTTCTCAAGCGCATTATTTTTCTGATTTTACGTTACAAATAAACCTGGCATCTTCATGAAGCTAATAATTGTTTACTTGTCTAACTCGTGTAAGCGAACTAGTCTAAGCAAATATCGCCAAGTTCTGTAATTTTGGCAGCCATAGTTTAGGGGAAAAGTTCCAATCTGAGCATGCGACCTGTGGTAGAGGTCTCTACGGGCCGAAATTTCCAGCCCGCCCCGTTTATATTTTCGCAGCGGCCCTTGCAAAAAACAATGAAATCAGGCCCGGCTTGGCAAGTGCAAAAATCAATTAAATCGGCCTATTCCGGCTTAGCTCCTATCAATTTCTTTAAAAAAAATCAGATTGTACTTAACATACAATTTAAGATTATATTTAAAGAATACTGTATACATATTTATGAAAATGTTACCGTATATTTCAAACACATCTCTACAAGCCATAGAATACGGAATAGCAACATTATCATTTAGATTCTTAGACTATTACATTTAAATTACAGTCTCATTAAAAAATCAATGTAGTTTAAAGTAAAAGAAAAAAGATGGTTTAAAGCATGATAACTTTTGAAGCTGTATATTAAAAAAAAAAAAGTAGATTTTTAAAAGTAATATCTGTGTAATTAAAGTAGATTTCCAAAGTTTCCTTTATCAAAAGTTCATTATCACTATTATTTTTAGGGGAAAAAAATTACCTGCCCGATACGTCCTGGGAACAATTAAGTCCCGACACGGCCCAAGTATGTAGAAAAAAATGTAAGCCTGAGCCCGGCCCAAGTCTGCTGAAAAAATTAAGCTCGGGCTCGGACGTAACCCTCGAGGGTTACGGCTCGGACAGATGTAACTGTCCGATGGAGATCTCTACGCAGGATATGTTAAATTCCTGTATTGATGTTGTCAAACTTGCATTGGCTCGTGCAGCACAGTTATGACTTATTCTCCGTTCACCAATATTCATTGAAATTGTTCATATTTTGTAGGCGTTGTCCAACCCTTTTAAATTTGTTATATCGGGTCAATCCGCCAGTTTAATTTTTTATCGACCCGGCCCGTTAAAAAAATTTCTTTATTATACCGGCAGGGTTATCATTTTTTCTGGCCGAGTACGGGCGTCGGGCCTGTCCAAGGCCCGTGCACACCTCTAACCTGTGTTGTGTGTTTCCACTCTGACAAATAAAGGCTCTCTAGTATTCGTGAGGGGGGAAAAAATAGAAAAATTATAGTTGCCATGAAAATAAAATATTTTCTTCGATATCTAAACTTATCAAAATACAGAATAAATCCTTTATTGCCTTCCTTAAAAATGGTCATTCTCATTAACCCTTTCGCGTGTCGAGTCTAATGCACATGTCAATATTTACTTGTATTTTGTTTTTAAAATTACTTTGGTAGTACGTATTTACATTTGCTATTATCATTTCATTTATGTTTCAGCATTTAGTAATAATAATGAAAAATTTCGTTTTCGGATTGCGTACAGATTAGCTTATACATCATTGCTGAAACTGCTTATACATCGTTGCTGAAACTTTTTATTTTAATCATGTGTTTCTTTCTTTAAATTTAAAAATAGGGCTATATTTCGGAATAATTTATGGTTATAGAAAACAAAGCGACAACAACAAATTTTTGAAAGTTGTGATGTTTTTAAGCTTATTGTAATAAAACATTAAGGAACGTCTTCAAAAATTCTTCCATAGCCTACTGTCATATTAACTATGCGAAAAATAACTACTGACCTACTCGTTAGATTTCAGTAAATCTTAATTTTTGTCATTTGGACAGCAACTTTGACCTTAGATTCTTAAAAGCGATTTTTTAATCTTTTTCATTTTCATCGAGATTTTTAATTTAACTGCAAATGATAATTAGATCAATTTATTTCACTTAAAGTTAATAATATATTTGCTATGTTAATACGATAGCACTGAAAAAAGCCAAACATTTTACTAAATCGCAGTCCTGATGTTTCGCAATGTGCACAATAATGCTATTGTACTGCATTTCTGTATAGCTGAATTAAATTATAATTGTTTTATTAACTTTTAACTTACTTGGATATAGAACATAATGCAACCTGTGTTAAAATCTGCGTTTCCTAATCCAATTATGTTATTTTCTAAGATTCAAAATACTGAATAAATATTGTATAAACGTTGCAGGGTGTAACTAACAGTTTACCTGAATTTCGATTGTCTAATCTGAAGTAAACGTGTTATATTTTGGAGAACCTGGATTAATTTATTGAAAAACGTTTTCCACAACGCTAGTTGGATATTCTCTGTAATTAGAAATTGTTGTTAACAACCTCTGTTCCTCAATTATATGTTGCTAAAGCCTGGTTATATAAGATTAAAGAAATTCAGGATTACTCTTCAGATATTTGTTGTGTATTTCATTTACGAAATCTTTTGAATAATCCTTTTATAAAATTATTTTTCTGTATTGTACACATAAAAAGGAATTTAAACTTAAGAACTTTTGTGATTGTATTGTGATGGCTATTCATTATTTGATCATATTTCAATACATTAATGTGGTTTTTGTTGTTGATAGAAAGGCTTCTCCTCCAAATGCATTAATAAATGCTATTCATAAATACGTTGACATGTAATGTAATTTTGTGTATTTCATGGTATTAAACTATTTTAGAATGAATGTAATCGAGGAACAATAAAAAAAACGGATAATGAAAATGTGAATGATTTATTTTACAAAAGAATTCGTAATATAGTTTTGCCCTTGTTAAAAATTCGAATTTTATACAGTTATTTTTCACTAGATAAAAGAGGCTGTCGTGTTCGCCTTTGATGTATTTTTTGAAGCATACATTTTTAGATAGTTTAAAGATTGAAATTATTTTCAAAGAATCTAAAACTTAAACCTGCCTGTATTTGCTTCAATAAAGAGAATATTTTTACAGAATGTGCTTAAAACAGAGTACGATTCGACTGAAAAAAAAATTCTAAATATTCTTTTGTAAAACATTTGAATCTTAAAAAGTTATTTTTGACTTATAGTGGAGGAAGACCTATAACGACAGAGGCAAAGGCTGACTTTTTGTTCATTCTGGCGTTAGTAGATTGTGATTCCGGGGGATATAACGACGATTTTGGCGTATAGAAAACCACTTTTCGGATTTAATTTGAACATATATTACTTTTGTCTTCTTTTAAGATTTAAAATATACTTAACTGGTTATATCCAGCTATCATGGATGCATGTTGTTTCAACTAGAATAATATGCGGAAATTTTGAGTGAAGGGTGGGGATGAATATTTAAATATTTTTAAGAAGGAAATTAAAAAAAAAATGTTATAATTTAACAGTGCCTGTAACTTTTTTAAACCCCCTTATTTTTTGCTCAGAATTGCATTTTAAAATGATTTCAGATACATGTTGAGATAAATAGTCTTTTTTAATCGGGTTTAAGTTTATTTCCATGGAACAGTATCTTTTACTATTGTCTGCGGAATACGATGATTTTAAATCTTTTCAGCATGTGGAGCAGGGATGTCCATCGCGGCGCCCGTAGGTGCTGTGTTGCCCTTTGTAAGTTTTCTTGAAGTTCATTCAAGTTTTGCTATAGAAAGTTTCCTGTTACCAGTTTAAATACCTGCTACCAGTTTGAGATGTATGTGCATCGTATAACACGTGTGTGAGTGTGTATCTCTACCATAACTGCTCTGAGATATTATTGTTGCATGTTTTGAGTCATGGGAGTAATGGCGTCCTTCATTGTTTTACATCAACTGAAGTGCACCCCTGCTTCCTGAAATGTTGAACAGGTTTGATGTAGACGTAGAATATCATAAGATTTTTAACCCATACCGTTGTAAAATACTGTCATCAAAAACGAACAATTTATTTGTTAGATTTATTTTGAAAGCTATTCATACAACTCCATTTCATATGTCGCAAACTACCATATCTCGTAGAAATAATGATTGCGAGAAACGAATTGTAACACTACTTTTACAAAAATCAATAATTTTGATTGCTTTCGCGTGCATTTTCTAAAACATTTCTGTTTCAGCATTTAATTATTTCACTCAATAAATGTACGAACGGTTCGATTTTTGCACTATATTCCATGAAATCATACTATATAAAAACTGGTGAAATTTATCTATCTTATACTAATATTATAAAGGAGTAAAGATTGTTTGTTTGTTTGTTTGTAGGGGGTAATCTCTGGAACTACCGAACCGATTTCAAAATTGATGGTGACAACCCCTGCTCCAACATAGGCTATATTTTATGTCGGTGCCACTAACCTCAGTGGGTGCAGGAGCAAAAAACGTTCTAAAATTGCGATTTTTTAGCTATCAAACTGGCTATCAAGCCCTGAGAGCTTGCCAGCCGGTTCTGTATGTACGTACGTAATGCGATAACTCTTCATAGAAATATCCGTTTTCCTTCAAATTTTGTTTATAGGTTCACTGTGTTAAGGCGCTTCCCTGATTAGTTTTCGGGATTGATTGGTTAAGTATAAAGGGGGAGGAGGGACGGGGGGCTAATTCCCCCCCCCCCCTTAATTTATATAAATGGGTTTTTCATGCAGAATTATTCCGTTTTCCTTCAAATTTTGTTTATAGGTTCACTGAGTTAAGGCGCTTCCCTGATTAGTTTTCGGGATTGATTAGTTAAGTATAAAGTGGGGGGATCGGGGGGCTAATCCCCCCCTTAATTTATATAAATGGGTTTTTCATGCAGAATTATTCCGTTTTCCTTCAAATTTTGTTTATAGGTTCATTGGGTTAAGACGCTTCCCTGTTTACTTTTCGGGATTGATTGGTTAAGTATAAAGGGGGGAACGGGGGGGGGGGCTAATCCCCACCTTAATTTATATAAATGGGTTTTTCATGCAGAATTATCTCATTTCCTTCAAATTTTGGTTAAAGGTTCACTGTGTTAAGACGCTTCCCTAATTAGTTTTCGGGATTGATTGGTTAAGTATAAAGGGGGGAACGGGGGGATAATCCCCCCTTATTTTATATAAATGGGTTTTTCATGCAGAATTATTCCGTTTTCCTTCAAATTTTGTTTATAGGTTCATTGGGTTAAGACGCTTCCCTGATTAGTTTTCGGGATTGAT
Source organism: Maratus michaelseni (assembly GCA_963931845.1). Lineage (NCBI taxonomy): Eukaryota > Metazoa > Arthropoda > Arachnida > Araneae > Salticidae > Maratus > Maratus michaelseni. The sequence goes on along the minus strand of OZ007589.1, from coordinate 176,384,018 downwards.
TGGTTAAGTATAAAGGGGGGAACGGAGGGCTAATACCCCCTTATTTTATATAAATGGGTTTTCCATGCAGAATTATTCAGTTTTCCTTCAAATTTTGTTTATAGGTTCACTGTGTTAAGGCGCTTCCCGGCTGATTAGTTTTTCAAGATTGATTGGTTAAGTATAAAGGAGGGGAACGGGGGGATAATCCCCCCCTTAATTTATATAAATGGGTTTTTCATGCAGAATTATTCTATTTGCTTCAAAATTTGTTTATAGGTTCATTGGATTAAGACGCTTCCCTGATTAGTTTTCGGGATTGATTGGTTAAGTATAAAGGGGGGGGGAACGGAGGGGGCTAATCCCGCCTTAATTTATATAAATGGGTTTTTCATGCAGAATTATCCGATTTTCTTCAAATTTTATTTATAGGTTCATTGGGTTAAGACGCTTCCCTGATTAGTTTTCGGGATTGATTGATTAAGTATAAAGGGGGGGAACGGGGGGCTAATACCCCCTTAATTTATATAAATGGGTTTTTCATGCAGAATTATCCCATTTCCTTCAAATTTTATTTATTGGTTCACTGTGTTAAGGCGCATCCCTGATTAGTTTTTGGGATTGATTGGTTAAGTATAAAGGGGGGAACGGAGGGCTAATACCCCCTTATTTTATATAAATGGGTTTTCCATGCAGAATTATTCAGTTTTCCTTCAAATTTTGTTTATAGGTTCACTGTGTTAAGGCGCTTCCCGGCTGATTAGTTTTTCAAGATTGATTGGTTAAGTATAAAGGAGGGGAAAGGGGGGATAATCCCCCCCCCTTAATTTATATAAATGGGTTTTTCATGCAGAATTATTCTATTTGCTTCAAAATTTGTTTATAGGTTCATTGGATTAAGACGCTTCCCTGATTAGTTTTCGGGATTGATTGGTTAAGTATAAAGGGGGGGGGGAACGGAGGGGGCTAATCCCGCCTTAATTTATATAAATGGGTTTTTCATGCAGAATTATCCGATTTTCTTCAAATTTTGTATATATATTCATTGTAATTAGAGATTTACCTGATTAGTTTAAGGGGTTCATTAGTTAACTATGGGGGGGGGGGTAACGGGGGGATGACCCCCCCCCCTCAATATATTGTTTATTTCTTTATTTTTCGATGGGCTTATTTCAAATTCTTTGAAATAAGAGTATAATATACAATTAGTGTGAATAGCCTGTGAACTCAATGTCCTCAGTTTAACTGGGCAGTTTTATTTTTATTTTTTATACTGAAGGAGCTAGAAATTTGAAATTTGTCATTGTAGTTACTTATAAGATGTAAATGCTCTCTAAGAACAAAATAAAAAAGAAATTGAAATTTAAAAGGGTGAAATGAGCGAAAAGCGTTCTAAAAACAGTCTAAATTACAATTTCTATGAAATCTCTGGAACTACAGAACCGATTTCAAAAGTAATGGTGGCAAATTGATGGGGACAATCCCTACTCCAACATAGGCTATATTTTATGTCGGTGCCACTAACATCAATGGGGTGCAGGATTGAAAAATGTTCGAAAATTGCGACTTTTTTATACTGAAGGGGCAAGAAATTTGAAATTTAGCATTGTCGTTACTTATAAGATGTAAATGCTCTCTAAGAATAAATTTTTAAAAAAATCGAAATTTAAATGGGTGAAATGAGCGAAAAGCGTTCTGAAGTCATTCTAAATTACAATTTCTATGGAATCTCTGGAACCACGGAACCGATTTCAAAAGTGATGGTGGCAAATTGGTGGTGGCAATCCCTGCTCCAACAGCCTCTTTAATAAAAAACTATGCGTTTCTGACGACTGGGTTTTTTCGCTAATTGTTGCACCAGATTAATCTCGGAAAATGAAACATTTGAAGTTACTGAAAAAAATGATAGCTCAAAAAGTATTTGTCAGAAAATTGTTAGACAAACTGCGTTTGAAAAGTAAAAAATTGTATTTTTCTTGATATAAATTTCAAATCTAATGATTATGCCGTTTTTCAAATATTGAATTTCAAAAATTACCAAATTTTCCAATGGAGTACCATAGCGAAACCTTCATGCGTTAAAAGATAATGATAAGGGCGACGTGTCCTGACGTGTATATTGGCTATAGCACGAGTCACAAATTATAGTAGCCTTATTATTCTGTTAAAATATAAAAGTTATTTATGAAATGTCAATATTTTGTTTGATTCAAGGTTCGTTAAAAGAAATTGACCAGCGTAGCGTGCTAGTATTTCATAAAACACAGACCCCCCCCCCTCCTCCTCCCTCAGAGTTACGTTATTTAGTAACATAATTCTCAATTCTAACTAGTTAGCTTGTTCTGAAAAACTATTTAGAAAAACAGAAAATTATTCATGATTTCGGGAAAATTAAAGCTGTGTCACACCGTGAAACGATTTCATTTGCGCTGCGCAAAAATTTAAATGTTAAATTATTAACTTTCAGCTATTTCTCAAGATTGAATTTCCATATATTTCAAATAAATAAATGAATAAAATGCAATTTATTGAAATTGTTTCTTCAATTTTCAGCACCATGTTTGCATGATGTAAGGTTTTTTGCAATGGAACTATCAAAAATAAAAATCAATCATCGTTAGAATCCCAGGAAGAAGATTTATTAGTATGGTGGCCCAAAACTCAATTTTATAAGATAATTAAAAATGCTAAGATCTTTTTTAAAATTTCAAAATCATTTACTTAATTAAATATTGAATTGTATTTAACCGAAAATTTAATTAACGGAAACAAGTTTTTAAGATTTTCATTGTTATTTTCTTTATAAAAAATTGCAATATGTTTTTTGAGACTTCTTTTTGGTCATGATAAAAATAAGAAAAAAAAAATATTTTTAATCATAATGTATTTGTACCGCGGTTGTTTAACTACACGCTCAAATGTGCCGTCTGACAAAAAGTTGAAAAACACTGTTCTACAGTGTTTTCTCTAACGAAAATAAATTAGTTTAATGGAAATAGTTTCACACAACATGTACTGGTTTTCTATGTAATTATAAATGCTTGCTAACAAGCACTGTTCTTCAATTATAAATTTGTGTTAAACTTAAAAATAAAATCTGAAGTAATTCATGATTACTCGTCAAGTACTATTTGTTCTCTTTTATTTACGAAATTATTTTGTAGTAATCCTTTAAGAAAAACCGCTGCTCTGTACTGCAATATAAAATATTTTATTTATTTTATTATTTTTTTTTAATTCTTGTTATTAAACGAAGTGTGAATGAATTGCAGTTAAGTACATTAGTTCAGCTTTAGTTACTTAAAAAAGAGTAATTCCATCGCGAGTGCATTAAGTTAATGCAATCCATGAGAATAATATTTGCTGTAATTTTGTGATTTTCAATGAGTTTTAAACCTATTAAACAATGACTGTATTCTAGAAAATATTGAGAGTGTAAAATAATGAAAATGTAAAAGTTTTATTTTATAAAAAAGTACTTGTTATTCTGGCTGCTTTACAGCCTCCCGATAATTAAAAGAAAAAAAAAACCTTTTAAACGTAAAAAGATTATTTCAAATTTACTGGATCTACAAATGTGAATAAAGGAAATTAAAAACAGCGTTTCTCAAAATTTTTACCATTTGAGAAGACTACGAAAGGTACTCTGCTCAGAGTTCTTAATAATCCTATCGACTTAAGCTATAGTGCCATAAGAAAGCGATGACATACACAAAAAGTTCATGCTTTGTTTGATTGAAGTTTCTGTTCAAACTATGGCAAATTACATTCTAGAACTTGGTGATATTCGCTTAGGTGAGTTCAATTAGACTTGGCGATAATGACAGGCTCGCGAAGATGTTTGGCGATTCTTGTTTCGCGAAACTCGCTTCGACGAATCAAATTTTATTGTCCGTGTGTTGCCAGTTTCTTATAGAGGCACTTTATCTTGAATTCGACTATTGAAACTGACCCAAGCCAAAGCTAAATACACGGAAGTGATTGCAATATGTCGATTTCTAAAGAAATAAACCAAAAATTAAGTAAGGAATATAATTAAACTTTAATTCAGATGGAGACTTCAGCACATACAAAAAACGAAAAAAAAAAATATTCGAGGGAAAAAAAGCGATTAGCTGAAAAACTTAGGAATAACAAATTATAACAAACATAACTACACAATTTTCATATTCCAAAATGTTTTCTTCAGTGAAGTTTTTTAGTTCATCATATATTTAATTTTCTTTTGCTTTATTTTAGATATTATGTTTCATTATACTAAAAAAAAGTATATGTTTAGCTTTATAAAATTAATATGCCTCTAAGAATTTTAATTTTAAAACATAATTTTTCTTCTATAATTTGTTTAAAACAATTTGAATTATAGAAAAGTATATATCTTTTTTAATGTTAAGTATTTTCTCTTTAGTGATCGTATGAAATTTCCTTTTCTTTTTTAGAATCGGATAATTTAAACATTTCTTCACTGGGGAAAAAAAAAAAAAAAAAAAAAAAAAGTTTTTTTTTTACAGTATTATACTGGTACCCCAGCTGCCAGTATCATACCGTAAAATTAACAGTAATAAACAGTAATATATAATTTCCTTTTCTTTTTTAGAATTGGATGATTTAAACATTTCTTCACTTGAAAAAAAAAAAAAATAAATAAAAGGTGTTGATTTTACAGTATCATAGTGGCACCCCAGCTGCCAGTAATGTTTCATGCCAGTATGTCATGTTTATGATACCGTAAAATAAACAGTAATAAACAGTAAAATAAGCAGAAATACGTTTCCGCGCATGCGCGGTAGCGTATTACTGCTTATTTTACTGTTTATTTTACGTCATAATACTAGCAGCTGGGGTGGCAGTATTATACTGTAAAATCAACACTTTTTTTTTCAGTGTTGGTTTCGGACAGTTCGAATTAACGAGCTTCGACTGCATTTATTTATTTCAAACAATACACTGTATAGTATAATAAAGTAAATTAAACATGTTATGTAACATATAACATTGTTATATAACATATGTGTATTTTATATATATATATATATATATATATATATATATATATATATATATATATATATATATATATATATATATATATGTGTGTGTGTGTGTTACATAACATATAACACGTAACAATACTGTACATTACATGAAACAAAGACAATTTTATATATGTTTAAACCTTTATAAATAGCTTAAAGTTAGTTTTAGATTATAAAAAAAATATTCATATTTGCATTAATATAGAAAACAAAGTAATATTGAAAACACAATGCTATGATTTATTGAAAAATTGTGGAACATATCGCCTAATCTTTGGCTGTTTATTACAATATTTCGTAAAGTACATAATGACGCCCACAGTACAGCATTTGTGTATAAGCGTATTATTAATTTCTAATTCACAGAGATATAGAATATATTTCAAACTGCATTGAAAATCTGCATTTCCAAATCGAATTATGTTGTTTTCCCAGATCCAAAATACTGAATGAGGATAGTATAAACGCTGCAGGGCGTAACTATAGCTTCCTAGAATTTCAATTGTCTAAAGTAACATGTTAACTCTGGAGAAACTAGATTAATTTAATGAAAAGGATTTGCGACAACGCAAACAGGATTCTCCCTGTAATTAGAAATTCTTGTTAGCAGGCACTGTTCCTCAATTACAGGTTGCTGTTAAAGCCAGGTTATATGAGACGGGAGTAATTCAGAAATAGTCTTCGAAGTTTTGTTGAATGTTTCATTTACGAAATCTTTTGAACAATATCCTTTTAGAAAACTGATTGCCTGCTCTGTAATGTAAAACTGAAAGGAAAATTCTAGATAATTCTTCCTATTATATGCACTGTGATGGATATTCGTTATTGGATTACGGTTGAAGGCATTAGTTTGGGTTTAATTATTAAAAGAAAGGAATTCCTCCGTAAACGCCTTAATTTAATAATATATAAGAATATAACAATGCATTTTTTTTTAACTTTGAGAAAATTTAGATGTTGACCGTAATATACTTTTAAGATATCACAGTGAAAGTGGATAATGTAATTATGAATGATTTATTTTATAAAAGTTCTTTCAATATATAGGATGATGCACACACAAAAAGGGGAGAGGAATTTTTGTATCATTGTTTCTGTAAAACAATTTTATGACGAATGTACTCTGGGCATCACAGCAACAGTACAGAATGAAATTCTGAATGATTCACTTTATAAAAGTAATTTTAATATACCGGGTGACATGAAAAATGGTCACTTTAGTACTGTTATTTTTGTAAATCATTCTTATGGCACGCTGTTGACCGTTCACGTCTCCATGATTACTAAATGGCTATGTTGTTTGTAGGTCATGTTTCTGCAATGCTGCTACCGTGGATACAATTTAAAATGCCGGATTCCCCCCCCCCCCACCACCACCACCCTTTACTTTAGGATTGATAATATGGAACTACTGATCGCTCATCAAATATCTTAGTTATTTCCTTCAGATGTCGTATACGTTTTACTGTACATAGCGTAAATTATCGTTATTACAACACGAAGGTTGACATTTAAACCTGCAAACGAAATATTGATGAAATTTTGTGCATAAATATAACTTCTATAACTGTTTTGATTCTGACTCTAAAACTGCTAAAACCTTTGTATAAATGTTGTTTAATTCCACACTCGTTGAAGCACGACGTGCTAAAGAAGTGATTCATTCTGAATGAAACATTATATTTAAAAAATATATATATATATATTGAAATGCCGTTATCTTCTGTTCTTTATATTAGATTTTAATTATGGAGATTTTGAATATGAGACTATGATCGTCACCAATATTTTGTTAATTCGCTAATGGCTTGGTTTTTTACGTCTTTTTAGATAGTTGTCTACATTTCCCTTCTAAGATTTAAATGTTAGTTACCTTTATTAATCAAATTGTTAATTATAAAACCAGAGGATACAACTCGGGCCACCCGGTTAACAGAATATAGGTAAGAATGGTTTTTAATTGAAAATTCTTAATTATGTAATGAAGAACTCTAGTTATGCAATAAAGAAGAAAATATATATTGGTTCAGCAGCGAATTCATTGCAATTTGTTCGCCCAAGGAAACTAAATGAAAAAAATACATCATTAAATAATCATAAAAAAAACTCTCTTCAAGTAACACGAGAATTGCTGCTGATGTCGTTTCAACATCGGGAACTATAGTCACCCATCACACTTCAAATTATTCGAAAAATCCTGGACATGCAATGAGTTGGGGATGCATGTCTTTTAATGGAGTAGAATGGTATTTATTGAAGATTATATGAACGCTAAATATTATGTTAGTATATTGCGGGATAAATTATTTAATAGTGCATTGAAATTAGAATAGGTGATTAATATTATTTTCAGCACGACAGCTATCCGAAACATACGGACCATATAATGAGGTTATGGTTGTTGTATAGCGTAAATAAATCTATTGAAAATACTTCAGTAATCGCCTGACTTCATTTCTATTGAGAACTAGCTGACCGCCCCCCCCCCCCCCGGCGTTGTTGGGACATGCGGTAATCTTAAATACACCTAAAATCAGTGTTTAATTATTAATATTATTTTTCTTTTTTTTAGAGCGAAAATCTTTCCAAATCTTCCTAGCGTACACCCTCGAATTTGGATAATTTTATATTTTTAAATGAAAGTGTATCCAAACGAACCTAGAGTTGGGGACTTCGTCCAATGTACACCGGGCGTGTTACGCACACAGCGGTCTATTTTGAGTATATATTTTTTTAACGAAAGATCGGTGCATCGAGCCCATGATAATAACCTTAAATATACCTCAAATCCTTGTTGAATGAATTTATATATTTAAACGAAAATCTTTCCAAACAAATCTAATGTTGGAGGCCCCCACTGCCGTTGGCAGCGTACACCCTCTAATTTGGGTATGATTTTATATTTTTAAATGAGAATCTATCCAAACGAACTAATGGGCCTTCATTACAGTGATTGTCGATTTAATTTGATGATTAGATAAATTAAACTTTCAATTTTGACCAAAAGTTCCTGAAAAAACCTAAATAATATAAAATTACATTTTTTATGTAGACATCTAGCAGAATATTAAATATGTCTATTTGTTTTGTAAATATGGTCTACACTCTTCTTTCGCAATTGCTTTTGTGTTTATTCATGACTGGTAAATAATAATTTAAAAAAGTATAAATAGTTTTTTTGCCCACTGTATATCACAATCTTGTTTATTATCCATCTATATATAAAGTTTTAAAAGAATTAGTTCAACCGTTTTTTTCATTTTGAAAGATTTTTTTTTTGTTACTGTTTTGTGAAAAAGTAGCTCTCAAAAATGAAATATCAATTACCAACTGTAGTAATGCTGTCCTTTTCTATTTATTTTTCCATATTTATTTAGATTACTACAATGTTACTTTACATTTTTGTAGCAAACAAATGTTTATTGTTGATTAAAAATAAAAAAAATAAAAAAAAATAAAAAAACCTTGCTTGAAAGTTATTTTAAAAATAATTAAAATCATTATATACAGTTTTTAAACAAATTTTATTTTAAAGTACACTTTTTGTTCTATCCTATGGTGTAAAAATTAAAATTATATGATATTTCCATGCTAAATATATAGCGATGAAACGAAAAATAATAGCACAAGTTACGTGCTTTTTATAATGTTAAATTCGTATTAATAAAACTTTTTCCTCCCTTGTTTGTCTTTATTTAATCACTTTTTAAATTGTTCCACTGCATTTTTATAAAACACAACTATAATTTTATGGATTAAAATCAAGAGCGCACCCGTATTTTATCACGTTGAAATTAAGAGTAAGTTGCAGGTGTTTCTTGTTATTAATTTCTTTCGAAATAGCCTATTCATGAAAGTTACTCGTTTTAGCTGTAAATTGTTTTGTGCTTTCATTGTATATATTTAGACTTAATTTGCGATTCGATATTTAAGTATTCTTATGCCCCGTAGTATAATGTATTTTGCTTAATTTTACCCGCATACTGGTAGCTTTTCATTAGGTATGATTTATTAATACCTTCAGTAGTTTAGTTAGCTTTCAGAAGGTTGTTTAAAATATAGATTACTGTGTTATATCTTTGAGACATTCTCTTTTAAACTTTTAAAATAAACTAAACAATATCTATGAAATATTGAATATATGTAGTAATTATGTTTAAAAATATTTTGTTCTTTGAGTATGAATAATGTATTTATTGTAGTAAAGAAAATTGTGGTAATCAGAAGTAAATACTGTTAAACAATATTTGGATAATGCATTTGATATTTTTGGGTGCACAGAGGGGAACCCATCCAGACTAAATTAGTATATGGATTAATTACTGCTGTTTACTGTTTTTAGTCAGTCTATTGCTAATAGTAATGAAATGTTTATAAATTAATTTTTTTAATAGCATATATTTTTTAATTCAAAATTTTATATTTATATAAATGGCAAATTCAAAATTTTGATTAAAAAAAAAATTGATATGAATCTAAAACAACTAACAAACCAATTCTAAAAAAGGCACGAGCTTAAACATATTTAAAATTGATTTTGATTTTTTTTAAAGTCATTTTATGCATTATATATATATATATATGTATGTAAGATATCGATACGCCTCTGTATAACGAGCGCACATCGATCCCTCTGTAACGACAGACGGTCGATCGCCGCTATCACACATTCCAGTAATCGGTATAACGTCGTTGATGTAGTCGTGCGAATGTAAAAGAAATCAGCAAGCATTTTCCTGGGAACTAGCGTTTATTCCTTTGTAATTACAAGTCTCTTTTTAAGCTAGGCCCAGGGGACAGTTTGAAGAGTCTTTTACCGGGGAAACATCGTCTTATCGTTCATATTTCGGCGAATTGCCGGACTTACAACGGCAAGGATGCCGTCGCACTTCGAAGAATACTGGCCGTAGTTTTTGTGGAGAGTGATTAGAGTCAAAAGCCACGCAAAAACGTGCTCCTCACATTATATACATCGAAACTACCAACAGAGACCGCTTTGCAACTTATGAAATAATGTAATTTAATTGGCTAATTAGCCCTTGACTCATATCTGGGTAAGCAGCCCAGATAATTAACATGCAAAATCTAGCCACCGGGAGAAGAGAGATGCGCTACCGTCAGCACTTTTAATCTTAACGAGGATTCAAAATTGATATCTGTTCGTAATAAATGTATCGTAAGGAAAGTTAAGTTACAGGGGCAACTAGAAATGAAGGCAAAACTTTAAAATTTTGACACACGATTTAGGGATTTTGAACTTTGAATTTTTATATTTTAGTTTCTGATTTGGAATGGGTTTAACTAAACTATCCTTTCATATCAATCCACATTTGTCACATTCAAAATTCTTTCATACTTTTTCACATTCATTTCACATCCCCCCCCTTTAAAAATGAGCACCACAGTACTTGTCAGCTAGGGCTGTGGGGCTCAACCCCATAAGTTAAACTCATTTTAAAATAGGCTATCGATTTTTTTTTTTTTTTCTACGGAATTCTAATTAGACTCTCAAACTGCTTGGGCTTACTTTTACATAAAATACTGATACTATTTGATGATATACACTGAAGATAAAACATATGACATATATTGTAAACAAAACACACAGCTGCAGCAAAAAAAAAATTGAACATTTCTCGCGAGAACATTGTGTGCTATTTTTTTTAAAAGTCTTTTAGCACATTTCGAAAGTTTCTGTTAACCAATATGTCCTGTTAGAATTGTTCGTGGATTATATTTGGTTCATCAGGAAAGGGAAACATTGCACCTTTCTTCAAACATACAATACAATAAAAACTAAATAATATGATACTCGAAAACAGAAATATAATATGGCAAATACTTATATTATTTACAAAACACAAACAATTAAAATATGCACTTAAACTTATAAAAATATTTCAACATGATATAAACACTTATTCAAAACATTAAATTTAAAAATATGATATAAAATATACTTCAAATATACTGTAAATATAGGACAAAACAATTACTACAAATGCAATAAAAACAACACGAACATGAAAATGTCATATGAGCAGTTACAAGCTCTGTTACTACTCCAAAATATCTATTTACAAGCATCTTTGGGCTTATAGGACACTCTAGTGGGAATTATTCTCAGGAGGAAAAAAAAAAAAAAACTGGAAAACTTTGTAAAAATAGGAAATTCTAACCAAAAAATAAAAAAAAACTTAGGCTATCCTTTCCACCATGCTCAGTGAGACATGGATTTCTAAACTCTGAGGTTCCATGTTGACACATCCTACATCATACTTATCTTTGGCAAAAATACCGACATATTTGGCTAAGAGAGTAGGCAGTTTGTTAGGTGCAGACTGAACTTGGATAGGTTCAGTGGCGTTTACAAACTCCGGCTCATAATTTTCACCAAATATCCCTGCATTTTCCTTTTCTGAGACATCTTCATTAGGTTCTGACACGTGCAAGGAATTAACTGTTGGAATATTTCGTAATTGGTTCAGGAGAGGCACTCTTTGGTTATTTTGGAAAATTTGCATCTTAACACAATCAATATTTAACTGGAAACTTTGGCAATGGTTAAGTCCAATAAGGGTATAGGGTAATTTATTATCAATAACATAAAGATCAACATATTTGGATATGCGGCCAATTTTCAAATTAACATGACATTTTTCCTGCAAGGTGAGAATGCCTTGGGTTTGAGCGACCGATAGATCTTTACGAATTTTGGAAGTGTTTAATTGGAATTTTTGGACTAAATGTAATGGAATAACACTTAATGAGCTTCCCGAGTCGATCAAACATGGTATTGAGTTTTCCGGTATCCCTAGAGTAGTAATTTGACGTTTCTTTGGGTTTTCTTTGGATCCTTTTCTTTTTTCTATGTACCCGGGTACTATTAGTTGTCATTGATTACTACTTGGGTTTGCAGAAAAATCACTTTGTGCCTGATTTGGATTTTGGATTTGAATGTTTGGTTGTTGGGTTAGAGAGGAGGCCTCTAAAGATTGCTTTCGAAAAGGACAATCTCGTACCCAATGGTAAGCATTTGGAATATTAAGATTAAGGCATACACGGCATGGCGATGGTGGCAATGTAGCTTGGTAGTGTATATTTGGTCTAGGAGACGGTTGAAATGGTCTCACATTTTGGAAAGTTCTTTGAGGGTTAGGCACATTTGGGCGATTCTGGGGGTTTTGATAAGGGTATCTATAATTCCAGGATCGCATTGGAAAATTCTGCTCAGTGGTATTAGGGCGATATGGTCGCCATTGTCTGAACTGATTTTGGGGAGTTGGGTCTGGTTTATTTTCAGGACTCTTGCCTGCTACTTCAAGCTTAGTAAGTTTAAACACTAATTCTCTCCATTCTGTGGCAGTTTTAGGGGCATTAGTCACAATAAGTCTCTGCATCGAGATTGGCAAACCTTCTGATAACCCTTCCAGAATGAATTGTTGTCTAAACCCAGATTACGACCCATTTTCGTTTTCTTTTGGTAGTACTCGTTGAGGTCTTCACCTGACCTATACCGAATACTAGCAAAGTCGCTTAGTGATAGTGTATCTGGGGTAGAAAAATTTTCATGGAATAGTGAAACAAACTCATTCCAGTGTAAAACACTAAGACAGTTGCTAATGTATAGGGTAAGAGCACTATCTTTTAAAAATTTCTGGATGTTTCTTATCTTCCAAACATCATCTTTTCTGGATTCAATACATACAGCCTCAAAATAAGCAAGCCAGGAAGCAAAGATCATCTTTGTTTCCGGTGAAAATGGGATAATTTCCGGATCTTTCGTTGTTTTTTCCCCACTATTTGCTGCATAGCTACCTACAGCGGCCTTTTTTATTGACTCTAATTCAGGGGTTGGGGCCTGATTTTTAACAGGTTGTTGGCTCTCTTGACTGATAGCTCCATTTATATTTACAGGGGAACTTTCTTTAAAAGGGTTTCCACTTTCATCAACTTCTGTGTTTTTTTCTTTTAAAGATTCGCTACCTTCACCTACTTGAGTGGATTTATCTTCTACACTCATTTTTATTACTTATTTTTACAATCTCATTAAACAAAATATAAAAAAAATATTTTTACTAGAAAAATTCCATTTTTTTTTCTAAAAAATTTGCCTTCTTTTTCTCTTAATTTTTCATCAAATCCCGTTTAAATTTCAAAAATAATACACAAAAATAATCTGCTTCATTTAATTACTTAAGTTGTAACATAGAGATAATAATAAAATAATAAAAATAAAATAATAAAAATAATAATAATAAAATAATAAAAATAATAATAATAATAGTAATAATAATAAAAATATTTTTCATATAACACTTAAAAAATAATAATATTTCAAATTGTTTTTCTATTTAATGGTTTTTCTCTTAAATCCTTGACAGCTTTTAATCTCTTCTTAAAAAATAACAGAGGCGAACATACCTGGGTTATTGCTTTTCATTAATCCATTTGATTGCACAGAATACTCACGTGAAAAAAAGAAAAAGAAATCACCATTAAAACGAAACCAAAACAGGAAACATCAACAAAACAACGGACTCAAAAAAAAAAGAACATCCATCGGGAGATTGCTATTACTGCATTGAACTTCGACCTTGATCTCTGAGAGCCATGTGTTTCTCTCCAGACACTTTCAGTTTTCAGTTGATAAGTAGGTCAATTGAAAAGAGGTCTTTTGGAGTGAAGCGCTGAAGAAAATTGTTTATTTTAAGTAGGCAACGAAATAAAACGTTTATCCCAGATGAAAAGGGGAAAAAAAAAATTGTTTGCTTGATAGATGAACATAAACACAGAATATTATTTGATAGCTTAATTCAGTTTTAGTGATTGCATAAATAAGAAAAAAAAAGTTTTTTAATTTATTTCATCTTCATAACTGCTTTTGTACCGAAAATAAATCTATTTCCGATTTCGCTTTCCACAGTTCAGAAAATCGTTCATCAGAAAGTCGATTTCTTACGGTAGAAACGCTGAACTCATGAATTGGAGAGTTGAAAACACTTGTTACCCGCACAGGAGCCTCATCCTACCAGACTCTCTGTATGATATCGATACGCCTCTGTATAACGAGCGCACATCGATCCCTCTGTAACGACAGACGGTCGATCGCCGCTATCACACATTCCAGTAATCGGTATAACGTCGTTGATGTAGTCGTGCGAATGTAAAAGAAATCAGCAAGCATTTTCCTGGGAACTAGCGTTTATTCCTTTGTAATTACAAGTCTCTTTTTAAGCTAGGCCCAGGGGACAGTTTGAAGAGTCTTTTACCGGGGAAACATCGTCTTATCGTTCATATTTCGGCGAATTGCCGGACTTACAACGGCAAGGATGCCGTCGCACTTCGAAGAATACTGGCCGTAGTTTTTGTGGAGAGTGATTAGAGTCAAAAGCCACGCAAAAACGTGCTCCTCACATTATATACATCGAAACTACCGCCAGAGACCGCTTTGCAACTTATGAAATAATGTAATTTAATTGGCTAATTAGCCCTTGACTCATATCTGGGTAAGCAGCCCAGATAATTAACATGCAAAATCTAGCCACCGGGAGAAGAGATATGCGCTACCGTCAGCACTTTTAATCTTAACGAGGATTCAAAATTGATATCTGTTCGTAATAAATGTATCGTAAGGAAAGTTAAGTTACAGGGGCAACTAGAAATGAAGGCAAAACTTTAAAATTTTGACACACGATTTAGGGATTTTGAACTTTGAATTTTTATATTTTAGTTTCTGATTTGGAATGGGTTTAACTAAACTATCCTTTCATATCAATCCACATTTGTTCACATTCAAAATTCTTTCATACTTTTTCACATTCATTTCATATATATATATATATATATATATATAAACTATTCAATAAAAATTAACATTTCTGAAAATAAAACTTTTATAAAAGCTTTAAAAATAACAATTACTGGAAAAAGGTGTTTTAAGCAGAAAGTCTTTCTTTAAGGTGAAACACGTACTTATAATATTTTTTAAAGTATTCTTTTAACAAATATTACTTACGCTAAAGTGATTATTTTAATATAAAATATTCTGCCATCTGCTTTAACAGCATATTAAATAATTGCTCCGATCTTATTCAATTATACAAATGTTAATGCTCGAGTAAATTTTGTCAAGTAAATCGGTAAGAAAACATTGAATATTAAAGTTTGATTTTTTTTTTTAATTTTCGGGTCAATTTTGATAAAACGAATACACTTCTTTCATACATTTTTGTTAAGAAATGTAGAAGTATATTGCCATATTTTTACGGAATTTGTTTTTTAAAAATGACAATTTAACTAGGCTTTATTTTAACCTTTTACTAGGTTAAGTTTTATTTCTTGTCTAGCTTTTTGCAATTCTCCGAAGGAAATAATAATTTAATGAATAGTAAGGATACAAATTAACGACAAATAAACAGTGCTAAAAAGCACTGTTATTTGTGAAGTATGTTCTCAAATCCATATCTGCTAGTTCCTGATACATTAACGAAATCCTTTTCATCGGAAATTTTTTTGGCTAGAAAATATAGAAACTTTATCGACAAACCGACTGCCAGTAAAATTTTTCTTATTTTTACGAAATTGTTTTACAGTGTGGTATACTGTTCATCATAGTTTCATGTAATTCTATAACAAAGGTTGCTCAAATTTGTCGTTCATTTGTATCCTTACTATTTATTAAATTATTATTTTCTTCAGAGAATTGCAAAAAGCTAGACAAGAAGTAAAATTTAACTATTGTCAAAGCTTGCACGTTTTCTTTATAAATATACAAACTGAAAATTTTCATAATTTCATCACAAATAAAGTTTTTATAAATCATTATTGTACTGATTTAAGATTTAGTTGTGTGAAAAATTTATCCTTTATTGTTTAGCATTACCATCCATTTTTAGAATAATTCTTTCTTGACTTAAGGCACTACTGGACTTTTTTTCTGTCGCTTAAAATACTGTTTATACACATTAAATTAATATTTTATTGGTTAATAGCTGATTCACCCAACATTGTCCGGCCCACGATCAAAAAATCAAACCAGCTATATAAATAATTGAAAAAAAAAATTTTTTCAGAAGAAAAAAATATATATCTTTTTAAAAAGTATTCAAATTAAAACAAGAAATTCAAAAGGAAGCCTCCCATAGGTTTAACATTAGCTAGCAAGCATCTTCACGTGGCTGAAGAGTACTCATGAAAATGAGAAATACAGTAGAATAGATCGAAAAGTATAGGAATTTTTTTTTTTTTTTTTTTTTTTTTTTTTTTTTTTTGGAAATTACTTTTGGCGCGGGATGCAAAAGTTGTCTTTTATGTATATTAGTTTACATGTTTGTTTTTTTTAAATTTGAAATCCATTCATATCTTCCGGTGCCCCAAGCGCCCTAAAAATACATAAAAATTGAAATTTTTATGAAAATTTATATATATATTTTATTTTTTATTTTTGGCGTGGGGTGCTAAAGTTTCTTTTAGGTATATTAGTTTACATGTTTTATCTTATTGAAATCCATTCATATCTTCCGGTGCCCCAAGCGCCCCAAAGATAGTTAAAAATTGAAAATTTTATGCATAATTATAATTTATTTTTTAATTTTCTTTGGCGCCGGGTAAGAAAGTTGTGTATTGGGAGTACTGCATAATTTTGTAATTTACATAATTTTTTATCGAAATCTATTCATATATTTCGGTGCCCCAAGTATAGTTAAAAATTAAAATTTTTAATGAAATGTATTAAAAATTTTTAATAAAATGTATTAAAAATTTTTAATTTACGAAAATTGTTTACAAATTTGGCAAAGTGTTTAGTTAATAAAGTATAAACTTATAAATAATAATAAATCTAAAATAATAAATGAAGTATACATTTAAAAATCAAAGCATTAAATCATAAAAATTATAAAAATTGAACTTGCGTAGCAAATTTTTTACTTCTGTTATTTTGAAGATTTACATATTCCTAAAGTTTGTAATCCTTTTTGGTATTAAAATGTTTGATATGGATTCTTGATTTTATTCTATTCAATATGAAGCCATGTCTCTTTTCTTGTCCAGATACACTTTTTGATACCTCAGACACTAAGCGAATGCATCCTTCAACAGCTTGAGTATAGCAGGGATGTTTTGAACATTCCTCCTTTTTTGCTACGTTTACCATGGCCTCAATTTCTTCGCACGACACATTCATCAAAAGAGGAGGTTCAAGACGTTCAACTCGTTGGCAGTCAATAAGTTCATAATAATCTTCTGCTTTGAAATGTATTTTTGGCACTTGAAAAATTCTTACTTCTGGTGATTCTCTATTTTCATATCTAGCATAAATTAGCTTTCTTATTGCTAAAGACCTGATTGGCTCGTTGCTATCTGAGAGCACTGACAATAACAATTTTTCAGGATGACGAAAGAAGCTATTTCGTTGAATAACAGCGTCTACTATCTTTCTTAGATTAGGTTCCAAATATCTAGAAAATGTGACAAGTTTCCAAATATGTCACTCTGTTTCTGTTATGGAGTACTTTGTTTTGATATGGAACCACACAGGTGCATACCTTCACAATATATGTTGAATGAATAATGAGATTCTCAGATGGATTTTCAGTGGCCGCATACAACCTTAAATTTCTGACTGCAGTTGTTAGCCATTTTGAATGAACATCTGGACAAGGTTTTTTCTAATGCGAGGTCAGAACCATATTCACCATGTGATATTGCTGTGCAAATATCATATAAATATTGATGATCATTGCCGAGAACCATTCTATGTTATCTGCCATATTCTTCACACTTATTGAAGAAAAGGAAACTACAGGTAGCTCCTCGCTGGTTTTTATTGCTGTACCAATTGGCTCACAAAAGGCTGTAGGACCAATTGTTGCACCATCTAAATAATTTAGTAAATGTCATAGAGGGAACTTATTTGTATGGAGCAAACAAATGCACCATTGTAAGGGTCTATTGAGTTCAGCTCCATCAGCCGAATAACTCCTCCCGTGTGCCAAATATTTACATTTGTTTCGTCGCATCCAATTACTGTAAGCGCATTTAATTTCATGTTACTTGATAAAAAAATTGATTATTGCTTCTTTTAGGTTTCATTTCTCCTGTTGCAACTGTAACGTGGGTAATATACAGAGAGTTAGGTTCTTTTACAGCATAATGTTCCCCCTTTGTGGTTTTTGTGTAGTACATTGTGCCCTTCATCACTTGCACTTTTGTGTTGTCTTTTCTCATATCAAAACATAATCGGGTTAAAATAGACACTGCTAAATTTCTCGTCTCTGCAATAAAATTTTGAACTTTTGTACACTGTCGACGAATTTTGATGCGATCTACTACATTCGAAGTATATCTTTTAAAACAGTACCGTCAATTAAAGCACCTGCCGAAATTTCGTAAATAATAAGATAGTATAAAAAAATAATTTTATACATTTAATAATGAACGATAAACGAATTTTCATCCTCTGTCTCTACTTTTTATGCTATACAAATGATTCTTTAACTCTTTATTTTTACTTATAATTTTTAGTTCAAATTTGCATAAAAATTTATTTTCGGCAAATATTGGGACACCGTAAGAAATTTATCGAAGGTGAAACATTTTTTCATTTATACTAGTATACTTAAAATACAACTTTTGCACCCCGCACCAAAAATAATAATTAAAAAAAATTATAAATTTTCATTAAAATTTCAATTTTTAACTATATTTGGAGCGCTTGGGTCACCGGAAGATATGACTGGATTTCAATAATAATAATAAAAAAACACTTAAACTAATATACATAAGACAACTTTTGTACCCCGCGCCGATTCCATTATTCATATTTCGATTTTTCGATCCACCCTAAAATATAGTGCAAACTTTTCACATTAGAATTTTTTTTTCTAACAACTTAGTATAACAACACACACAAAGGGTGTATACTATTTCTGGTAATTTATTTTGTAAATGAGCCGCATGAAAAATATATTTTTTTTAATTTAAATTGCACAATATGGATTACATTATTTTGAAACATTGAAAAGTAGCTTTTTTTCATGTAACACGTTTTTGCGATTGCAGCTATATAATTTTTTCAAACAACTAAAAAATGTAAAGTTTAGTTTTATAATTAAATAAACTAATTCTTTTTTTTCTTTTTCATTTTTAGGAAATTTCGTATTTTAACTGGCCTGAAAACATAACGTGTCCTTTTAAGTTTAAATATTTTGTTAATATAATTTTGAGTAGAGTTGCATTTGAAAACTTGTTATTTGTTTCCCTACATGTTTCTTTTGTTATTGTTTTCTGAAATGAAATGAACAAATTTTATCGCTCAGTTGGAAAGTTTGAAATTGCAGTCAAATTAGGGATATTACGTCTTCAATTGCACTTACTCAGAATATTGCTCTCATGGGATCACTAAAACCCAACAGTTTTACTATAACATTCCAGTAATGCTTTGTTCTGGAATATTCCAATCAGTTTGAAATTTAGCTATTTGAAACTAAATTTAGCTGCATGTTAAAATATTGTTAAATGTACATCACTATTAAGAAAGCAAAAAAATTATGAATTTTTTAATAAGCTTCAAAATAAAAATCATGTACACTAATTTATAGAAGACTAAATTCCCTCTCGTAAGCTTTCATTTTATTTGGCAATTTAGAACAAATAAGTGTAAAAAAGACACATATTTCTTCCTCTATTAAAACATAATATAACCACGAACGAAAATGTACAATAACTTCCAAGTTACTAACGATTCTGAAAAGCGTTCTGTATCTTCAGACACCAATATATTTTCGCGATTAGAAGAATTTCTAAAAACAAAGTTTCTTTGACTGCCATTGATTTTCGGAAACGTTTCCGAGTAGTTTTTATAGTGTATTAACAAGTTTTCTCAACCTGGAATATCGGTTTTTTGGATGATATCAAATATTTTCATGTTCATCAAACAAGTTTTTGCAGACAAACATGCTAAATTAACAGCATTAACACTAAAATGAACATTATTTTGCTACTCTTGCTTGTATAAATTCAATTATACGCAGCGGAAAATGTTTAATTGGTAACTAATAAAATCTTAAACACTGATATTCCGGTTTGAAAAAACTTATTAATATACTATAAAAACTACGTGGAAATGCTTCCGAAAATTCGTGGCAGCAATGTTTTTATAAATGATTCTTTGAATCTCGACAATATATTGATTTTTGAGGTTTATAATAATAAAGAATGCTTTCGGAATCATGGGTAAACTCGGAAGAAGTTATCGTATATTTTCATTCGTGGTTACATAATAATTTTGTAGATTGAGAAACATTTTACTCTTTTTACAGTGTATACAATATGTATCCTTTTCCTTTTTCATTTTTATTTTGTTCCACGATGACATGTACTGATTGTGAATCATTCCACATACAGCAAGCAGATACATTATGAGATTTTACTTTACTGATTATAAGTCCATATTATGATATTTAATTCCATCATTAAATAATGAGACAAAAATTTCAAATTAGCATAAATATATCGTAAATATTTTTTGTGCCATTTTTTTGTTTTTAAAGAAATATGAAAACGTGTTTAAGTTTTCTCGATTCTATGAAATAACACCTTTTAACATTGACTCTACAAAATATAAATATGAAATACGTATTAGAAAAATTTTATTGTGCGTTTTTAAGCAAATGGTGTTTAATATATAGGTATCATTTGCATACTATGCATATGGTAAACATACTGTACATATGCAAGTACTAAAAGCAGCGTGCAAATTAATAGGAATGTTATAAAAACAAAGAAATCAGTTGCTATGCAAATGCGTAAATCTTTATCTTAAAATTAAATACATGATTTTCCAATTGATATTAAAGCAATCGCTTACGAAAATTGTAATTATTTTAAAATCTATTTTAAATTATTTATTATTAAATTTACGCTGGAGCAAAATGATAAAAACGCCATAAATATTTCGAAAGTTTGCTCGTGATTAGTGGATATTTTTGCATATCATTTAACAAAGCATTTAAGAGTTTCTGAGTGCATTCATTTAGTTCACAAAATGTTTTGGTAATGGGGAAAGAAAAAAAATGCTTTCTGACTTCGAAGGAGACCGAATTCCATCTTATATCAACATCGGATTGTCACTTCAAAGAATTGCTGATAGAATTAAAAGTTCAAAGACTGCCATTTTCAATTTCTTACCGAGTCCAACTATTTACAGTACTGCAAAATTTGCAGGAAGGACGGGAATTCTTTCAGAACGATCCCAAAGTTTGATTGTTCGCACGGTCGCAAGCAAAAGAATGACAGCAAAGGAAATTGGAAGACAGATAAAGACGCCAGCATCAGTATGGGTTATGAGCAATAAAAAGGTCGGGAAGTCTTAAATGTGTAAAGCCACGTCGGTGTCCACGTTTAACATCCGTCCATAAAAAAGCCCGCATTCAGTTTACAGAGAAAATATCTGAAGCAATGAACGAATTGGTCTAAAATTATTTTCAGTGCACAACAAAATAGACATACCTATATATTCACATGTTATAACGCCATTTGTTGAACCCATAGAAGTATTCTTTGGTTGAACCAAGGTGCAAACATTGTCGCCCGTAACTATATATTTCAAGAAGACAATGCTTGAATTCACACTCTGCAATAGACCAAAAAAAGTAGTCTGAAGATAATAAGATTTCCACACCTAATTGGCCGGTGAATAGTCCGGGCCTAAAGCTTACTGAGACCGTTTGGAGATTAAAGTGCGCAATATTTACTGAAACAAATGGTTAAATAGTCCAGTGAATGCAAAAGCAGAATTAAAATCTGGCATGGCGCGTTTTGTCTCCTCGACAAGATTGAAACCTAGTAAACTGTTTGCCACAACACTGCTTTCAAATTATTAAACACAAAGGAAGCATAACTGGCATGTAGTATTTTTATAATTTAGTAAAATCTGTTCCGATTTTGTCATTTTGCTCCTATTGCATATACAGTGAAAATGCGATTTATTACATTGTAGTAATAACAATTGTTTTGAAATGTTTTCTTTATGTCGATATATCCTATTTAGTTTGATAAAATCAATTTATATGGTTTATATGTGAATTAATATAATTATATTTATTATTTACTCAATTAAATGATTGCGTTCTTATAATTTTGCATCCCAGTGTATGAATTTTGCATAGTACTAATGAGAGTTTAAATGGATAATCAACCGCGTAGCTATAACCTTCCTTTTCCCCTTAAGTCGAATATATATATTGAACGAGATATTTTGCTTGATAAACAAAATCAAATAAATAACTCAAGTAAACATCAATCATTTTGCTATGATTTTTCTGTTTAAAATTCTATTTGTTTAACTTGCCAAAAAAAAAAAAAAAAAAAAAAAAAAAAAAAAAAAAAAAAAAAAAACTGAAGGGTGATAGCTGTGCAACTGCTGTTTTTATTAAAGGAACCAAGAATACAAATTACATGGAAATGTGTCTCCGGTGTAATTGACTGAAATTTGGATATGTTCTAGTTCGTGCGATGCTTATCAAATGTCTGAATAGACACAATCCTGAAAAATGGCTAGTTTTGATGCTATAACCATAGGAAGATCCTAATTCATATTACATAGCTGTCAATCTTTCATTCATTTTTTTCAAGTCAAATAAACATACTTTGAACTAGTTTTTTTTTTTAAACGAAATGATTTCTGGCGTACAGTGCGAGGAAGATTTCAAGGGCTTCCGTGTTGCCAGCAACTTTACGCCCAGTTGATGAATGAATGAGATGTCTCGCCAATACAGAGTTCGTTGAACATCTTTTAGACGAGTTTGTTTTTTATTTTATTTTATTTTTTACACCAAAACAATCTTCTGTATAGACAAATTATTTTTCACAGCTAATATGTTTTTGAAAATATAAATTCTCGTCTGGCAGCTGAAATTTTTATTTGCATGCAAAATGGCGCTTTTACAGAACTAATGGAAAGGCTATATTTCTGCACTTTCTGAGAATTATTCATTTCGGTAATTAAAAAAACGCTGTGAAAGGCATGGTTTTTCTATATATAAAGCCACAGTATGTAATAATGTCAATCAGATAGGGACAAGACGTGAATGTCTGGTTCTAGTGGGAAAATTGTTTAAAATATGTACCCAAGAACAAAAAAAAAATAATTCTTCAAATATTGCAAAGGTAAGATATTTTATGGTAGAAGAATATCCCTCAAGTCAAAGGACTGTTGCTAAAGCATTAAAATGCTCAGTGTCAACTGTTAACAAAATCCTTAACACTGATTTGAATTTTGAAAAGGCCAAAAAACATAATGTTCATCGTCTTTCTCCGCAAACGTATGACCAATGTGAAGACCAGGCCCGGTACTGGTGAATGAAAATGGTCCAAATCCGTGCATACCTCTAATCAGCATATCATGATCTGTAACATATCAAAATTTCAGCCAATTCCACTGAGGCTACATTTCCATATAATTTGTGCGTGGCCCTTTACAATTTTAAGATTTCTCATTTTAAATCTTTATTCACTTTTCTTATAAAAGAAAACATATATATGTAAATTAGTGTTTCCGATATTTTCCAAATTATATTTACGGAAGCACATGTGAAATGAATCAAATAAAATGAACATTATCTTCATCTTTACTCCGAAAAATATTATATATCCCTTATTTATCCAAGAGTAGTGTTGAATATAGTAAATCTATGTTGGCATATAGCCATCGAGAAAGTCAGCCAATTAAATTTTACGACTGAATTGGTTTTTTACGCCACATAGCATTTTCTTGAGTTATTGCATGCTTCTAAATTTCGTTGACTAACTTAAACCAAGACACGCTTGATATTTACTAATTAAAGAAAATGTTTACTTATATGGTTGGCATTATGATAGTTTAGATTTCCATTGTTGTTAAAAATATCCAATTTTGTGGAAAGTTTTATACAGTTATTAAATATAATTTATGAACGGTAAACTTTAGAACTCGCAGGTCTTGAAATTTTGGGACTTTGTTGCGGTATTCACGTCCAAAATTTTGAAATCCCTGTCAAACAATTCACCAATTTTCGGAGAATTTACTTTTTTGGAAATATAGATGATGGAAGAATTAAATGCAGTGTGAAATTAGCACCAGAAAATAATTTTTTAAGGCGGTTCTCGAAGAAAAATATTTCGACGCTCAACAACACGAAACTTTCTGACTGATTTTTAAACGTAAAAGCATGACACTTGCGCATAATTTCCGTCTCCACCATCACTGATCGACGGTTGGGATTTTTACGCTTTCTGATTATTTGTAAAAGCAAACGCTTCTTAAGCCATTTCCGGTATTTTGGAGGATTATGAAGACATAAGAAGAAATAATATAAGAAATTAATATATATTATTAGATTATATAGAAATATTAGATTATATAGAGATTAGAATATATAGAAATTAATTAGATTATATTAGTATAATATTTATTATATTACAGTTAAAAATTAATTAGATTATATAGAAATTAATAGGTATTACATAAGAAACCAAGTTCAACCGGAAATGTCTTAAGAAGCGTTCGGTTTAACAACTAATCAGAAAGCATGATAAATCGCAATCGTCTATCGGCGGTGGAGAGGGAAATTATGCGACACTTGCATGCATGTTTATTGAAGTGATTTGTAATCTAACAGTTTCTTTCCGTTTTCGTTAAATTAATTACATCTTGAGTTATAAGCGATTGTTTTCTCGTGACAGCAATATTTTTCCTCTCCCGCGCAAACGCATACGGAAATTCAGTTAAAAAAGCCATCTTTTACAGCATTTTCTGGAAGATTTTCTGCCTTTACAGAAAAATGGGAAAAAAAGTTAAATTACATAGTTTCTGAATAAAAATCCCTTAAAATTTCGTGCATTTGCGGGGGAAATTGGATTAAAACATGTGTCAGAAAGTAGCCAATTTGACTTGAGAACAGCTTCAAAAGCATTTAGCATTGGTATAAATTGGAAAAGATTTGTATTGCATTGCATGATTAAAAAAAATAATAAACATTCAGAATTGTTGTTCTGTCTTTCTTCTTATTGTAGACTAACTTTTTCAACGACCTCCTGCCTTGTGCTACTTATGGTTCATTTAAATATCCCGATAAAATAAATGTGGGGTTAAAAATAATTTTTACTTAGCCTGCATTTACAAAAGTAAGTTTATATTTACTTAAAGAAGCAATAACAGTGAGATAGTAAAAACGGCTATGGCGAAGGAGAAAAAACAAGTGGGTAAGTGTGATCGAATATCGCTCAAAGGGTTTCGTTTAATATTCCTTTCAAAACACTTTATCCTTTCTTTAATAAATTCAAATAAATTTCTTTTAGCAAAAAAAAAAGAAAAAAAAAGTCATGTTTTTTATAAAGTAAAATTATTTAAGCCGGTCTATTCTTTCATTTTGTCGAATATCTAAACCAGCCCGCTATTATATTCTGTCATAATAATATCCGTCATGCAGACTAAATGCGATACTTAAAAAATAATTTCAAAATTAAACAAATTGTACACTTACAAAATGTTAAAATATGCGAATATTTCCATAATCGGATTTTTATCACGATTCAATATGTTTCTCAAACTCATATATTTACTATTCTCTATTACTTCTATTGATACTCGCTTTGTATTATTCTCAAACATCTGAAAAATTCGTTAAACTTCCAATAGGACGTCAGATTTTTTTTTAATTCTCTAATGACGTGATATTAATCTTCTTTGTGCACATACTCATTGTATTATTGAGAAATCTTAGACATTTTCCGTTTTATTACCACTATGACGTCAATCAATTTTATATCATATTTATCTTTTTTTCAATTGATGAAACTTTTTATTTCATTTTCATTTTTCACGTGGAAATTGTCTGATAGAAAATTAATTATTGTGGAAAGAATTCCATCGTGGATTTTTAATTTTTGGCATCTGCTCTAACGAAAAATGTTTAAATTTAATAGGAAAAGGCTGTTAGAATTTTGGTTTTTTATCTCTATTTATTAAAATAATACGAATTTTTCAAATATTTATTCAGATATATGCACAAAGTTTCAACTCTGTAAGTTATATAGTTTTTGAGAATGGCTCTGTGACGGACAGACAACGGAGTGGGAATAATAGGGTTTCGTGAGATGAACGAAACCCGAAAAATCAGTAGCGTTCTCTAGAACTGTATTCATTGTATATCATACCCGCAAGCAATTTTTTCAGTATTTACACTATTTATTAGGATATGCACATACAGATTTTATTTTTTTTTTTATTTATTTTTTTTTTTTAAAGCAATGCATAAACAAGATGTAATATATCATTTTTTTCATGGTATACGTTTGGCTTCGTACTTCCGAAATCCAAAATTTCTCGTAAAATAATTATTTCAAATTTAAAGTCTACCGTAAGAATTATTTTTCAGGAACTTTGTGCAAACTTTATTTTTAATACTTAATTTTGTTTATGCAATTTGAATCCAACTAAAATTGATTAATTTTCACCAAAAATAATTAACAGATCAAGCTATTTGACCATAAAACAGCATCGGTTACAATAACACCTGCATACTTCTAAAATCAAAACAGAAAAATGGCAGATTTTCGAATCTCATAACTTAGCTTAAACTTGATTTTAACTCATTTTGTATTTTTTTTATACGAAAATTACGTGGTTACATAATTATATTATTACATATTTTTATAAGCCTTTTTGGTGTTCTGTTTCATCCCTTTAAGCATATACATCTTTAGTTTAATGAAAATTGCGTGAATTTCTTTTTTCTTTTCATTTCTTTCCGCATTAAGAGAAGAAAAAAATATGCATAGTAAAACATCATGCAGTTAAAAAAAATAATAAAATATTTAAGTTAATAAAAATATTTTCTTGAGAAAAATAAATTCTTCCAACATTCTCTTCTTATTCAACTAAATAAT
The DNA here is from genome assembly GCA_963931845.1 of Maratus michaelseni. Lineage (NCBI taxonomy): Eukaryota > Metazoa > Arthropoda > Arachnida > Araneae > Salticidae > Maratus > Maratus michaelseni. Next base: position 176,357,073 of record OZ007589.1, on the reverse strand, counting down.
ATTTAATCATGAATCTACGAATGAATAAACGTAAGAAATGTCTTGAAGCGTGTTTTAGGTGATTGGTTTTATCTTATTACTATTTCTTCACAGTACTTAACTACTGTGAGGTAGTGAAAATAACTATTATTTCATATTACCTTTTCATATCTGACGTCCTAATAATAGTACATGTCTTTTATACTACTACTTTTTAACATTTTCCAACATTAGTTGAAAAGTGTTTATGCATTCGGTTTGTTTGTCTGTCTGTCAGTGCTCTAACTCGCGTAAATATACTCGGAATGCCAAGCAATTGATATATATTATTGAGGTTTACAATATAGAATGTTCGGTATTGAAAATGAAGCGTGTAGCATTTATAGTTCGTGTACAGGGATACTTAAAAGAATTTCGTTGCATTGTGGTTTATGTGCAAAATTCGTTTGCGGTATATTTTAATGATGTTACATAATTTCAAACACATTGAAATGGATACATACCACCGAGATGCACTATTAGAGGATGACCTATAGAATAGTGTGTGCATATTCATCGTTTATTTACAGAAACACACAATTATTCTGTTACAGTTACTGTCTTTTAACAGTATAGTTATTAGAAGTGCGTTTTCAGTTGTGGTACGCATTTTAAAAAATTTTGCCTATTACTTGGTGTGTATAAATTGTATAGATCATATACAGCTCAACACAAAATATCTTGAGTATATTTTTGCTTATTGACAGAAATTGCTGAAGGAGAATTTTCAACTGTGCTAAGCGTTTCCTAACTGAACTAAATTTTAGCATTACTATGTAGTATATATATATATATATGTAAATGGATATATCATATACAAGGCCGAAGAAAGAATTCTGATATTTTCCCGTCTACTGATGGTGATTTATGAAATTGAGTTTGCAAATGTTTTATTGTTTTTTTAAATTGTTTACTTAAAGATCATCTTTCACTTTATTAAACGGTAAAGTTTTGTTAAAATATTCTGGAATTGTTGAAAAGTGTTTCATAATCTATTCTTGACGCATGATTTTTCGTTGTTGTTTTATACTACTATTATTAACATATGCATATTTACTATTATTCTGTGTTTACAATTAATCTTGTTATAACTTTCATGTAGTAATGATAATATATGTAATTATATTTACAACTAGCTATCCGCCCGGCGTTGCCCGGGCCCGAGATAATAACAATCTCAGTGCAAGGCGTTAACCCCCTCCCTCCCCATACCCGCAAATATAACGAATAATTTGTTCAAGAAAACCACCTTCACCTACATTAACGCGATCATTAAAAACATAATTACATTTTTCTAATAAATAGAACATAACGAAGACGTTACGCTAAAATAGCCGGCAGATGACAACACTTCCCATCCTCAATTTCAGATCTATATCATAATTAGTTATCTAAATTTTGTTCATTAGTAAAAACTGGCAATTATTTCCTTTCATTTTCGCAAACTAAATGCAGGGATCAGCCAGAGAAACAGATCTGTTTGTAGTTCAGTTTTTAATGAAAGCAGATCCTTGTCTGAAACTTTCTTGGATTTTTTTTCACTGGCGCCAGCAGATTTTTGGCAGTTTTTTGCATAAATTAAGAAAAATTACCGGCCGAATTTTTCAAAAATTGCATAGACTGATGCAGAAATTTTTTTTTACATATGCTCAGAAATTTTCAAATTGATATCTTAATTAGTTTTCTTAAAATTCGCTAATTAGTAAAATAATTTCGAATTCGTTCATTTCCGCTTCCAAATTCACAACAACAGTTCTTTTCTTTATCCAATTTGATTAAAAAGATGGCATTTTCAATGCGATGTTTAATGATATTCTAATTAATATCTAGAGTAATTATCAAAATATTAAAATTCTGAGGCTCAGGTACACCAGGAGAGGGTTTAGACTACCTAAATCTAAAATCCCAGGCTTCTAGGTGGGCTAGATTTTGCTAGCACACACACACACACACACACACACACACACACAGACAGACAGAGCGAAACACATTTATATTTCAGCATTCAGTAATAATATAAAAAAATAATGCATAGCTTCATACACCGTTGTTAAGACTTTTGTTTGAAACAAATATTCCATTTTTCTTTCAAATTAAAAAAGAAGATTACTTGCTCGATATATAAACGAACATTAATTTATTATAAAAGAAGGGAAGTGCTGGAAAATTGTGATGTCCACTTATTTTAGTAGTAATACATTTTTCAAAATTATTCAAAAATTCATCCATTTGTGTATGGTCATACTAACGCGAAATAATTAACTGACAAATTCGTTAGACTTCAGTAAATCTTAATTTTTGACTTTTGGATAGCCACTTTTAATTTTTTTTAACTAAAGTATTTTTCCTCCAAAAAGTAAAATAATAATAGTACCTGGAAAAATGGAGAATAGTTATTATTATTATTATTACAATTTTTGTAAGTTACACTTTGATATTTCTAGCTTTTCATAGTTTTTTTTGTTTGTTTCTTTCTTTCTTGGGAGAAAGTATTAATAGAGCTGTATAAAAATTATATAAATTTTACCCCCCCTCTCCCCCAAACACACCAAAATAATATATATATATATATATATATATATATATATATAGTAGAATCTCGTTACAACGAACCTCGATTTAACGAATTTTTCAATTTAACGAATATAATTTGGATTGTAAAAAAAGTCATATTCTATTTCAGTATAAAAATATTTTCACTTTAACGAATATTTCGTTATAGCGAATTTAATCAGTGGTCTCCAGAGATTCGTTGTAACGAGATTTTACTGTATATATATATATATATATATATATATATATATATATATATATATATATATATATAAGATCGTTTTTAGGGTACACGGTGCACGTGAATAAATTAAATAACATGGAAATATTTTATGAAAGCTATCTTCCGTATTAGTGCCGAAAATCTTTCACTTTATCCAAAAGTTAGCGGTGAATACAAATCTGTGTTGGCACACAGCCACGGAGAAAAATCAGCCTCTTCAATTTACGCATGAATTGGTTTTCATTCCGCGCAGCCCTTTCTGGAGCTATAGTGTCTGAAGCTCAAAAATATACAGTAATTTAATCAGAAACACGCTCGATATCCAACGGTTAAGGGAAAATATTTATTTACATACCGACTTAAATTTTGAGAATTTTGGAGGGTTTTCAATTTTACCTAATCTTATTAAGATGCGTGTCATGAAATATTGGTTATAGGTGGGTAAAAGCGTTTGTTTTAAATCTCACAAAAACTATGTAAACAAAGAATGAAGAATTATGGCATTAATGGTAAGAAAACAAAATTACAATTTGTTCTTTTTCTTTTTTTCGTCTAAATTATGACTGCATGTACCAACTATAAATCATTACACATATTCTACAGTTTAAAACTGTCATAAAATACTGAGAGAAAAATTCAAATTGCCATGTTTGACTTTCATATTTTTCGTACGTTTTTTTTTTTCTTGTCATTTCATAGAAAAGCTGACCATAAATTATGATTAATTGGAATAACATTTTCATATTTCTAGACGCACGTAAAATAAGAAAAAATGGGGTAAATTGATAAATTGTTCTTTTCGAGTCCCATAATAAAACTTAAACACGATTTTAATTTATTTCGTGTTCTTGATGTGAAGATAACACGAATTTTCTTTTCGTTTTCTTTTTTTTTCGAAAACGGTGGTTTAAATAATAATAATAATAAATTTATGTTGATTATTTTATTTTTAAAATTTTTCACGTCTGGCGTCCTAAAAACTGTACATGTCTTCACATTTACTATTATTAGATAGTATGTGCATTACAAAATGTAAGAAACTGCCTATTGCAGCCGTCCAACAGTGCAGTATTTGAGGCAAAACCTTGGCCACAATTATTTTTCATGTCTTTTAAGTTAAAACCATTGCTGTCGACTTACTATTAGTAAATACACTTAATTAATGTTATATACACATAAATGTATGCATTTATTTAAAATACAAATATATAATACAAAGTTTACATATCTGTTTATTGTTTATAAGAGGAAAGTAGTTATTGATAGATTTGTTTTATTCACAAGTAATGTTTAATTAAATGTGCTTAATTTTACTATCTATATGTTTTAGCATATCTATAAACCAATGCATATAATATATATATTATTTGCATTTAGTATTTAGCTAAATTTAGTCTCTATAGTACAGAGATGCTGATTTTTGAGTGTCTTTAAGGGGTCAGGTAACCTTTGAACTCACAAAATACATGAAAAAGGGACCTCTATAAGAACTCCGTAGCTAATCGACTTTGAATTGTAAAACTTAAAACACATGTTAAGAATGGTTTATTTTATAAATTAAAATTCTACAAAAATGTATACACTCGTGTAAAGCTTTTAAATTTATTTTTAAATATTATACAATTTTTACGAAAGAATTATTCTTGCATGCATTGCGCGCATGATTTTTCACATTCGAATTGCTACAACCAGCCAAACATTTTTTAATGAGTACAGAGATAATGTGTTCTCAAAATGGCCTACGATAAAAAAAAAATAAAGAGTAAAATGCTTAGATCCTGAGAATTTTTTTTTTTTTAGAGAACTTCGAAATATCGAGTTTTTTTTTTATGCAAAAGTAGCCATGAATCCTAAACTTGTCACTTGAGAAACATAATAATAGGTCATTTTGTGCATCTGTATGGTTAAGACATTTAGTTAAAATTTCATGAAATTCTATCGAGCCATTTTTTAGAAATCGTGCGCGCAGTGACCAAAATCGCAGATTTGAGAAAATTGACTTTACCCCTTGATCATATAAAAACTACCCCTTGATCATATAAAAAAGAACTCTGACTGTTTTAGACATAACTCCTCTTCTAAAGGGAATTTTTGTATGGGGTTTATTTTAAAATATTCCTAAAGAATCCTATTTAATTATAAGCTAATAAAAAAATCGAATTTTTAACACTTTAAAGCTTACTTGACCACAAATAGACTACTAGGCCCACAAAAAAAAATTTCTATATTAAAATGGCAACTATATGCGGAATATATATATATATATATATATATATATATATATATATATATATATTAATTAGCCTACAAAACTGTAACCAATATGATTATAATTAAATAATGGTCCGACAAACCACGACACACATTTAAAAAGCTTTCAATATACACCTTTAAAACGCCTTTCAGCTAAAAAGCTTTCAATTAGAGATAAAAGGCTTAAAAAATAACCCATTTTTAATTTTTTATTATTTTTTATTATATAAAAAATAGAACTATTTAAATACACATATAAAAATCTACATTTAAACATATAACAAAGCTGAAACGAAACAAGAAAACAGATCTTATCACAAAGAAAACCTTCACTTCAACAGAGTCTAGTAGCCGCCGATATGACTCATGCTCCTGAAATAGACATAGATCGATGCATCAGTTAGTCAGCTATTATAAAATATGCCTTTTACAATTGTTGAGTAAATTTTAATTTTTGCCTTTTTTGGCCAGGTTTTTGCCTCAAATATTCCTCTGTGCGTCCGAAGGACAGCAGTTTCGGGACATTTTGAATTTTTTTTTTCCGATCATGCACCCCTTCCCCGACGCCTCGGATATCAAAAACCACCCTCTGTTCAAATGTTTATATATATAGTATGTATGTATGTTTTATATCTGATTTTTTTTCATGCGATAGCACTCGTATTCATGAACCGATTTGGACGTGACTGAGCATGTGTACAGGACTTACAAAGGTCTCGACAGAGTTCATTGGTCAATCTATCCATCTTGTTTCAAAATGGCTGACTTTTATAGATTTCAAATTGGAAAACATGTACAAAAAATTAGAAATCCAAAACGGTTTTTCCTTTAAGTGTTCGGCCCTGATACAAGGATTCTTGAACATTTTTTTGTTTCGCCTCTATCTTAAAAAAATTACGGAGATGCAGCAGTTTGAAACTTGAGGGTAGCTGACTTTTTCAAACAAGACAACAGATTAAAAAAAAGAGCCCTGACGGCTCAGCCCACAGGCACAGGTAGATTTCGAAGATGCAGACCGTGGGGCGCCTGTTTATTGGGAATTGCAGAAGGACCTTTTTGCCATGATGCGGGAGTTGGGAGCGCCCACTTCGAAATCTACCTACGTCTGTAGGCGGAACCGAAAGGGATTTTTTTGGCTGTAAGGAGTTGGTCCTATCGAAAACTTGTCAATCTAAAAGTTGTAGATAATATTAAGATTTATGATAAATTTAAGCACATTTGATATCTTGTGAATTGACGAAGTTATGAATTTTTTTCTTCTTAAACCCCTATACCACCCCCACCCCCCCACTTGAGGCCATTTTTAATTATATCAAAAATCTGTCATACATAAATTTTTGGCTATTTTCCTAGAAGTAATAACTTTAAACTGATTCGATATGTATCATAATTAAGAAGTTATGAGGTTTTTTCACCCCCCCCTGGTCCGATTTTGCCTATTAACGAACTTTACCGAGATTTTCTGCTTTTGATTTTATGTATCAGTTTGGAACAGGTTTGTGCAGAATTATGGATGTTATCGTGTCCATAAAAAAGTGATATTGACAGATAGATGGAAGTTTTGAATTGGGGGTGATTTTGGGTTCTAGGAGTCATGATCGACGTAGATCTGCAAAAAGTTTTCAGAAATTCAAACATACGAGAGAATGTAATAGGTAGGATTTCTTTCGAAACCTACCTAATAAGGGATTCCTTCATAAACGGGTTTAAATTATGAGTTTTATTGAACGTGGTTTCTCGCAAATTTTCTCTCATTGTTGTAACTATTTTTCCAACTCTCATACGCTAAGCTTGGTGGCATACTTAGCGAAATATTGGTGATAAAAATGTGACGTCATAAAAGTTTTGGAAAGCCCATCCAAATTCAATATTGACGAAAACTTGGAGTCTTCTATAATCCATGCATTTTAGCTTCATGTGTTTGAGTAAAATTAGCTGTATTCTTTTTCAAAAAAAAAAAAAAGGAATAGGGAAGCTACTTTTTCCCCGCGATATAGGTAACACCTACTTTGCCAAGTAGGCCTTTGTACAGGCCAGAAGAACGTTTTTTCTTTACATTTACTTTTGTTATCTGAATGTAGTAATGATATTGTGTGCCTTTACATTCATTATTATTGCTTCATTTATATTTTAGAATTTGATAGTAAAACAAATTTAAAAAAAAATCAGAAGATCTGAAACTAAACTTGAAATGAATGATATAACAAATATGAATGAAATTTAGCTTGCTACGAAGCGTACGACCAACAGGTTTAAAAATGTCCCGACCGGGATTCGAACCCAGATTCTTGGTATAACGCACCAATGCTCTAACAGTTGAGCTACCAGGACGACACCCTGTCTGGCATTCCTCACTCCTATATGTTGGCAAGGATGCTACTTTGAAGTATTCGATGGAAAATCATTCATGAGCACACATCTTTAGTGGCAGGTCGCATTTTTCATTCTGTTGGTGGTACACTTCGCAGCAAGTGAAATTTCACTCGCCTTTGTTATATCAAATAAAAAGTTCACTTAATCAAATAAAAAGTTCACTTGAAGTTCAAAATTATACAACGTTACGGAGACTTTTTATTTGAGACATGTTTCATTTTTAGGTAGATTTCGTAAGAAATACTATACCTATTACATTCTCCCCTGAGTTGGAATTTTTGAAAATTTTTTGCAGAACTACGCCGATCATGACTCCCAGAACTCAAAACCACCCCCAGTTCAAAACTTTATCTATCTATGTCACTTTTTATGGACACGATAACGTCAATAATTCTGCACAAATCTCTTCCAAACTGATACATAAAATCAAGGGGCATAAAATCTCGGTCAAATTCGTTAATGGGCAAAATCGAACCAAGAGGGGGGAAATGGGGGGGGGGGGGGGCTTTTTGTGAAAACAGAAAACCCCCCATAATTTCTTAATTATGATATGTATAGAATCCGTTTAAAGTTTATTACTTCTAGGAAAAGAGCCGAAAATTTATGTATGACAGATTTTTCATGTCATTAAAAATAACCCCAAGGGAGGGGAAAAGGGGGGGTTTTAGAAGAAAAAATTCATAACTTCGTCCATTCACAAGATATCAAATCCGCTTAAATTTATTATAAATCCTCTTAATATTGTCTAAAACTTTTATACTGACAAGTTTTTTTATAGAACCAACCCTTATAGCAAAAAAAAAAAAAAAAAAAAAAAAAAATCCCTACCGGCTCCGCCTGCAAACAAGTTAGATTTCAAAGTGGGCGGTCCCAACTGCGGCATCATGGCAAAAAGGTAATTTCTTCCGCAATGCCCAACAAACAGGCGCCCCATGGTGTTTGCGTCTTCGAAATCTACCTGTGCCTGTAGGCCGAGCCGTCAGGGATTTTTTTTATTTTAAAAATAGGCTCTACTTTTCCAAACCAATAACCGATGAGAAGAAAAACGAAAAATACATTGAAATTTGTTAAGACTATTAAATTCTATCGTAATACAACATTTTGAAAACGTCTTCATAAATTCTTCTATAACCTATTGTCATTTTTATAATACGCAAAATAACTGACACTCTATATGTTTCTTATTCAATTCTTTTTTTCTCTGTCTGAAGAACGTGTATAAAGTTATTCCCAGCACAATGTTATTTGTTAAATTTCAGTAAACCTTAATTTTTGTTATTTGGATAGTTACTTTTAATGTTTGAAATTAAAAAGTTTTATTTTTCTAAAATAATAAAACAAATAATAATCAAACTCCGGAAAGGTAAAGAAAAATAAAGGTTTTTGACAGATTTATTCCGTTTTATAAAATAACAAATTTTAACCATGAATCTAAAAGTTAGAAATGGTTTGAAATGTGTTTTATACAAATGATGTAAATATTTCTGCCCATTTCTAATTGCTGTAAGACAGTGAAATTAAATACTGTATCAGAAGAGTTTTAATTGCTATTCTTTTCCATTTTTACAATTGTAGGCTTTAATACTTTGAACCTTTTTCGTACATTTGGTGGGATAATGTAAATTATACTATTTTAACCGTTTTGCCAAAATTACATCTTCCAATGTACATGTGAATTAATCTAATAAAATGAGTACTATCTTTACTGAGTAAAATCTCTCATTTTATCTAAAAGGAAGTGGTGAATACAAATCTATCTTGGCATACAGCCACGGAGAAAAACCAGCCTCTTAAATTTACGTCTGAATTGGTTTTTACTCCACGCAGAATTTTTTCGAGTTAGTGTCTGAAGCTAAGAAATATGCAATAATTTAATCAGAAACACGCTTGATATCCTTCGTTTCAGGAAAATATTTATTTACATACCGACTTTCATTTCGAGAATCTTGGATGTTTTTCAATTTTATCTAATATTTGTAAGATGCGTGTCATATAATTTTGGGTATCGGTGGAATAAAAGAGCATTTATACATGCAGATATCGTGCAATCGAGCTTGCATATTGGAATAACTATTTTGTCAAAATATATTACTCTATAAAGTGGGATATAAGATTATCCTGTTTTATCATATATTGTTGCTTTTACCATGTTGCTGCCATGATTTTTGGCCAACAGTAATGTCATATAGAAATATTACCTTTATTTTATCTAAGATATCTGCCATTATAAAAGGGACTGACTAGGTTTTATCATGAAACAAGTTCGGGCTCGATTTTTTCACCAGTCTCTGTCTCGGGCTCAAAGTGAAAATTTTGTGATTTATCACATAAATAAGTTTATATATCATTAAAAATGAATATAACCAATTGTAACTATAATGAAATAATTAGCTTGCAACATCATGTCGCTTAAAGCGTCACAATTGTCGAGTTTCATGGGGCGAAAGTTGAATGAGATTTTATTGTTATATAATACGTAAAGTACTGCAAATAGTTCGATCTAGGGATGATTTTTATATAATACAGTAGCATAAAATAATAAATTGCTTTAACACTTTACACAGTTTTAAAATGCAAATATTAGGAAAAATAAATTCTGCAAATTTTATAACTACTTAATCCCTCCCCCTCATCTTTCTCCTTTCTTCTATCTATAATAGAAGAACGTATTGCAATCGATTTTTTTTGGATGGATTTAATCGTTTTAAGGGTCAGAGATCCCAAAAAAGTGTTTTTTACGAAATGTCTGTCTGTCCGTGTGTCCTCTTTGTACCATCGAAAAATTTTGAAGTTATGCATAGAATTGAACCAAACTTCATATATATGTTTTTGGCTATGGACAACAGGTCCCAGTTGAAAATGGGGATATTCCATCGGAAGGGAGCACTGCGATAGCGATTTTCCTTTTGTATCATCGAAAAGTGTATGAAGTTATGGATAGAATTGAACCAAACTTCATACAAACGTTTTTGACTATGAACGTCAGATACCGGTTGAAACTGGGGATATTCCCTTAGAATGGGGCGCTGTAATAGCGATTTTTGTGCGTTTTTCTCGATTTTTGTGAAGAACTTAGGAATATTTTCGACGAAATTTTATATTTAGACTAGTATATAACCCCCGTCAAAAATGACGGATTGTTGATCTGCGTTCCATTTTCATAAAACTTCATACAAACAAACAGCATGAAGGTTTTATTATTGAAAGGTTTGTATTGTAGAAAAGTACATTTTAAAGCCGGTAGACGACGCCAAAATAATATTGTTCGCAACAGTGTTCGTTTGTTTATATCATGGAGATATAAATAGATTAGGAGAAATTTCGCCTATGGCATCTTCCAAGCTAACTTGGGCCTAACGCCGAAGTGGTCACATGCGGCCCTGTGGTCTGTACCAGCATCAAATTAACATTGTTCGCTATACGAATGTGTTATTATTTCCTTTATAAATTATTATTTTTACATTATATTTTAATTTTGCTTGAAACTGTTTTGTATACGGATGTGACACTGCCTATGTGAAAGCCGAAAGACTGAATAATGAATTGAGTAAAAGAAATCTATCATTGTGGTTTGTGTAAAAGGTTTGTGTAAAAGTTTGGAGAAAATCTTACTAAAGGTGGCGCTGTGATAGTGAATTTTATTCAATTTTCGGGACGGGCGCGGTAGGGAGAAAAAAAAAATCGTACTGAATGACCCAATTCTTCAATATAGGTTTAATAATTTGAACTGTAATAAAAAAAAAAAAACATCAGATCTGCAAACCACTCGTTTTTTGTTTCTAAAATGCACAGTTAAAAAAAATTACGCTTTTTGAAGTATTAACATTATGAAAAAAAAAAAGTTTTGCGATTAGCCCATCCGACTAATTTTTATTGGATCGGAGATCTTATCTCTGCTAGTATTTGTTCACCTCCTATTCCATTTCTAAATTTGACTGACAAATTTGACTTATAGATCTGTCAGTATTTCATTATATATTGTTTGATTTTTGAGTAGGACTAAACAATAATTTCCAAGTTTAGAAATATCAATGTTTTAAGTTTTTACAATGTTACTCTGAACATATGAATATATTCCACCTGCTTTTTTCTCCACCGTACAGTATTTTTTAAAGTTAGTCTGAAAAACAGAAATATGTTGTGACTTAAACAGAAATACTTTCAATATCTTTCATTAAAAAAAAAATATTTAACACCGTAATATTAATATTTTAAAATTTAATACATGTAGATAATTATGGAAGAAGTATTATGATTTAAATTTTTATTAAATTGTATTTCATTTAAATATAAGATTTTACAAAGATACCACATTTAACATAGATACCACAAAAAGAACAGTCATAAATAAAATACGATTTGTACAAATAAAAAGGCTAAAGAAAAACGTTTATTTTTTACATAAGAAAAAAAAAATGAAGAGGAATGCGAATCTCATAAAATTACTTTTTGTTGTCTTATAAAAATTGCGTAGATTATTTGCGTTCCTAGTTAAATTAAACTAGAAACAATAGTTTGCAATAGATATATAGCTAGCAAATTATGCACTAAGTATATGTGAATTCTAACAGTTTTTATGCCCTTTTTGAGAGTTGGCGTGCAGCCAGTTTAGTGTTATTGCCAAAAATTTTAGGATGAAAAAAGTTAATTGGAAAGACCGTTACTTAACTAGTCTTGATTTTTTTTTTACTATGTCTTAATTCTGTGCTATTTTCAAAAGTAATTTTCTTCTTTAATGGAAACGTAGCCTTCGGAAACTGAAAAAAAGTTTCAAAATCCCTGAAAATTTGTTGTTTTGTATTTTCATTAATAATATCTTAATATTTAAATTTTAAAATTTAAAACTTATTAATATTTATTTAATAAACAAATACAGGAAATTGAAAATTCGAAAATGTAACAAATGTATTTTTATTAATATAAACATTTGTAAACATTCATATTTTAAGGCAAGGAAATTATCTCGCCACATTTGTTTACTTTTAGTTACGTAATACAATTTACTTTTGAAAAAATGGTTAATATTATATGTTTTAGATCAACGGTCACCACTTGGTGGGGTCCGTGGAAAATTTTGGAATTATTTGTATTTTTTATGATTTATTAATAAATAGTTTTTGCGCTTGGCTCCGTTCATGTAGAATGTAAGATTTGCAATTCGAAATGCGAATTTTACTTTTTCTTTTCTTTTCACATAATTTATCTAATTAGTAGTGCGCAAATCTTTCATAACCAATTTACCAATTTGACCAAACTGTAGAACTTTTCCCTGCACTGCAAACAAAAATTGTTGATTATGCGGGGAAGCGTATTTCTGCATAGTTTACTGTTTATTCCTCTTAATGTTACAGTTTGTCAATTTAATACTGGCAGCTGGGATGCCAATATTATACCGTAAAATCAACAATTTTTGTTTGCAGTGTATAGTTCTATAACTAAGCAACGTAGAACGATGTGTTATATACAAAAATCTTCCCCCAATAATTACCTAACTGAGAATGTAAGTGCAACAAAACTCCATTTAGCAGAAAGTGAGATATAAACTTCGGAATGAAATTTGCATTATATATATATATATATAGTAGATAGAACTTTCTGTAATTAAGCAACATAGAACAATGTGTTACATACTAATATCCTTCGAAAAAACTACCTAACGGACATTGTAAGTCCCATGAAAATCCGTTAAGTAGATCTTGAGTTTTATGCGTTCGAAATGAAATTATGTTTCATAATCGGGTTGATATAATTGTAGAATTTTCTCCCATAGCTTGGTAACTAAGCAAAGTAGGATGTGCGATATAAGAACCATCTCTGAAAATTTATCTAACTAACAATGCAAGTTTCATCAAAGTCTGTCTAGTAGAACCTTTCAAAAAGCTAATCTTTCATAATCGGCTTCACCGGATTATAAAACTTTCCTCATAATTATATAACTAAGCAACATAGAACGATATGCAATATACTAAACCCATCCTTAAAAGTTATTTATCGAGCAGTGCAAGTTCCATCAAAATCCATTCAGCATAACTCGAGTTATAAGCAGCCTGAACGAAATTCCGATTTAGAATTTGAAATTATGTCAAACAAGTAGGAAGTAAATATCACACTAAAAACGTGTAATAATAATAAAACCTTCAGTTATTTTGTAACATTTAAATTAACTTTAATATTTTTTTTTTTTACTTTTTTACAATTTAAACACTTTTAAAGATTTTTGTAAGGATTAAATAAGCATTTATGATTAACTACATGAACATTTATAATTTTCTTAGATTAAAATATAAAGTGGAAGGTTTCAATCACTATTATACACGCGTATTATGTTTCTAAAAAATTCATATACGGGATCTCCGGGATTGAAATCTCTGAATTTACTGGTGTATGAAGTCCGTAAGGTTTCTTACCGCAGTTTTGGATCATAGATTAATTTGAATTACTGACATTTGAAATTTCATATAAAGTGAACGAAATAAATTTAAGGGACAGCTGTTTCAAGAATACTTTCTTAAAGAAGTTCATTCTATTAAACTATAAAACTTTAGAAAATCGAGTTTTTTGGAAAGATTTTGGTAAATTTGGCCACTAGAGTAGTAGAAATCATTACTATGGTATAGCCTCTGCAGTAAACATGTTTGTTGCTTGTGTTTATCAAAGTCGGCTTTCTGTTTGAAGAGACCTGGATGTAAAAACATTTTTGAGACTTTATATTATATTCAAAAGGCAAAGAAGGATTTTTTTTCTTTTGTGTGTCTAATAGTGGCTCGAAGCCGCTTCAGTCTGATCATATGTGTTAAACACAACAGCCGTCTCTCCTGCTCTTTTGATGTCTTTTACTTGATTAATATTTGTTTTAAAATTATCCAGTGAGGTCCCCCGTAGTCGGGGTATCTGTCCGGCAGACTTTTCCTTAGTGAGGGTACACGGCCGGGGCATTCCGCGGTGAATATAAGCGTCAGTGGTTTTACGGATATGCGCAGTAGTTAAGAAAGGTCTATCTATTATTTAAATTTCACTCAATATAAATAAAGGTAAGAAAGATTCGTTTACCTGTTTTCATCGTCGGATCCACCTAGGGCATATTCACATGAATCCACTGGGCGGCACTAGTTAACAAAATGAAGAAAAAAATTAATTATATGTTATGATCTGTGAGATATGTGGTTGTATTCCATTTTGAGAAGGATTCCAGTTATGAAACTTGGAATGGAGTTTTAATTTTTCTTGGTTATACAGGGTGTCCCAAAAGTCTCCGTACAACTTCAAAAATTTATTACAAAAAAAAAATAATAGGCCTACAGCAAAAATAATTACAACAGTACATAGAGTAACTTGAAAAGTTTTTTTCTACTACCTTAGTATACTTGTACATGAGATCCTTTCGTTGCACGAAGAATATCAAGTCGATATTCCAATTCCATCCACGTGCGTTTCAGCATGCTAACATCAACAGTAGTTACAACTGTTTGATGAAATCTGAACAAAAGTTAATAGTCTCATGGAATTGAAATAAAAGATCCAAACAGCAGTAGCTACTGTTGATGTTAGCATGGAAAACGTTCGTGGATTGAATTTGGAATATCATCTTGATATTCTTCATGCTACGAAAGGATCTCATGTTGAAGTTTACTAAGGCAGTAGAAAAAAACTTTTTAAGTTACTCTAGGCACTGCTGTAATTATTTTTGCTGTAGGCCTATTATTTTTTTTGTAATAAAGTTTTGAAGTTGTACGGAGACTTTTGGGACACCCTGTATATGTTATATAGATACAGAAAAATAATAAGCGGGGAACAGAACGGCCCGCGTTTACAGATACAACTACATGTCAGAAGTGCAACAGATGGAATGAGCAAAAAAGAGTACATATACATTAAAAGCTGCAGACAAGTGAGAGAATCACTTATGCACTAATGCACCGTTCACGAATGTCAGGAAAGAAAAGTCAAAACTTTTCATATAATAAAAATAGGAAAGTTTTTCGTATCAGGGTTTATACTGCACAAAGTGGAAGTTCCCATAAGAATAAGAGCGAAGTGCAGGATCGAGTGCAAGGCTTTTTAAGGTCCCAATCTTTTGTTACAAAAATAAAAATTAGGTCCTTTAGTCTGTTTGTATCTCTATAACTTTGTAACTCGGGTGCATTACACAAGCCCCCCTCCTTATAGTAGGCACTGACTCTCTCATTTTAATTTTTCACTGGGAATTTTTTTGTCTTTTATGAAGAGTTAAAAAAATATATATACCAAGTTTACCTTTACACTCTAGGATTTTGTTTACGTGTTTTCACTCTGCGCATTTATCGTAGCACAAAAATTTTTGTATTAATATTTCTATTATAATTTTTATAATAGTTTCAAAGAGTTAGACAAATTTTTCAGAAATGTTATAGTCCATATCTTGGACACGAAAAATTTTTTTTGTTAGAACTCGCCGTGGTTACGTTTTTTTTTAGACTAACGTGGTAAAAAGTAACACGCATACGCTAAAAATATTTTATTAATAGGTGCATGATGAAATAATAAAAATCCTATTACAAAATAAGTCATTGAGCCTAAATAATTTCTAACTGCTGTCAACGAAACACACTTTTTTTTAATTTAGCTTTTATGGAATCACGCATATCATGTCGATGAACACGATATTTGTAGATTACTTTAGAAACTTTTGCGACAGTTTAATAGCAAACAAATATACTTTATTTAGTTTTCCGTTTTTTTTCTAAACAAATTTGCAGAAGGAAATAAAACATTAACAAACTCTTTTATGTATAGCCTATGAATAATTATTTAAACTGCAATCAATCAAGATATCAAAAGTAAATTATATATTAAAAAAATCATGCTCATGGAGGTGAAATAATAATGATAAAGAATGATTAGGAAGTATAAGATATAATATGCAACTTAAAATTAATTTTCTTTCTTTGTATTAATTATACAAACTAAAAATTTATACTTTAAAGCTTATTAAAATGTATTGGACATAAAATATTTTTTTTTTACATGGGCATTACGTACTTCTTACCGTCTATATTATAAAGCTAAAAGAGGTCCATTGGTAACGCTGACGTCATAAAGGTAACAGCGACCTGACCAATCTCTTTCTCATTTTTCACAAATTTATTAACTTTTTTATACAATAAACATTTTTACATTTTTATATATAGTATGTTATAATTATGAAATAAACTATAGAAAATTTTAAATTATTTGATATTTTTTGGTTTATTAAAAAAATTTCCAAGAAAAGCGTTATTTCAAAATTCTGTAATACAAATTGCATATAATTCCCAAATCAATAACAGTTTCTTATTTTTATACATTTTCATCTCATATAAGTATCCGCCAATTCATTTTTACAGATGTCATTTATTGTTAAAATTACATTAAAAACTTGCCTTAAAAATCTGGTATTGTTTGATTTGGTTCCACGTCTATTGCATTCGATAATCTAAAACTTTGGTAATTATCAATTGATTTTTAAATTAATACCCAATTTATTTTTATTTATTGACAAACCTCCTTTATAAAGATATCCAAACATTTTTAAAACAAATATTTTATTTAAAGATGAAACATGAAATTGATACTATGAACATGTCTGAAAGAATTCGAAGTAAAAAAAGTAAAATCCCATGAGATATTTTTTAATAATTGTTCAAAGGTAAAATTTAACAAGTGGGTACATGTGATCAAAGATCGCACAAAGGGTTTCGTTTAATATTCCTTTCAAAACACTTTATCCTTTCTTTAATAAATCCAAATAAATTTTCATTTAAAAAAAAAAACAAAAAAAAAAAGTCATGTTTTTTATAAAGTAAATTTTTACCGGTTTATTTTTCTCGTTTTTTCGAAAATCTGAACCGGTCCGATAGCGGAATAATATCTGTCATGTGGACTAAATGCGATATTAAAAAAAATCAATTTCAAAATTAAACATGTTATACAGCCACCTTCAAAATGTTAAAATATGCCAATATTTCCATAATCGGGTTTTTATCATGATTCAATACGTTCCTCAAACTCATATATTTACTATTCTCTATTAATCATATTGATACTCTCTTTGTATTATTCTCAAACATTTGAAAAATCCGTTAAACTTCCAATAAGACGTCAGATTAATTTTCCTTTTAATTCTCTAATGACGTAATATTAAGCTGCTTTCTGTATTTACACATACTCATACTCCTTGTATTATTGAGAAAGGTTTGAAAATTTCAGTTTTATTACCAATACTAGCAAGCTACGCCCGCTACGCTGGTCAATTTGTCTTAACGAACCTTTAATCAAACAAAATATTGACATTTCATAATTCACTTTTATATTTTAACAGAATAATAAGGCTACTGTAATTTGTGACTCGTGCTATAGCCAATATACACGTCAGGACACGTCGTCCTTATCATTATCTTTACTACCTTTGTAGGTTTTCACACCCCTCATGGGGTTTCGGCGACGAAGTCGCTGGGTGTTCTCGGCGGTTTATCAAGTGTCCGTCCCTGCGGAAGTTTCCTCCGAGATGTGGGGTTACTGTGGCAGAGACATGTGTCGTCGACACTTGGTAAATTGGCTTGGGAGTCCGCAGTTGGGGAGCGGCAACAGGCCGATCGCAGCGCCGCGGCGAGACAAAGCTGCTGGTGCGATATAAGTCCTTTAGAGACTTGGGAGCGATGGTCGGAACGCGAGCCGGCGACCTCCGTGGGCGTCTGGCGGCGCGAGCTCATTTTATCATTATCTTTTTACGCCTGAAGGTTTCGCTATGGTACTCCATTGTGAAATGTGGTAATTTTTGAAATTCAATATTTGAAAAATGGCGTAAACATTAGATATGAAATTTATATCAAGAAATATACAATTTTTTATCCTTCAAACGCAGTTTGTCTAACAATTTTCTGACAAATACTTTTCGAGCTATTAATTTTTTCAGTAACTTCAAATGTTTCATTTTCCGATATTAATCTGGGGCAAAGATTAGCGAAAAACCCAGTCGTCAGCAACACATAGTTTTATATTAAAGAGGATGTTGGGGTAGGGATTATCACCATCACTTTAGAAATCGGTTCTGTAGTTCCAGAGATTCCATAGAAATTGTAATTTAGAATGATTTTAGAACGCTTTACGCTCATTTCACCCTTTTAAATTTCGTATTTTTTTGAAATTTATACAGAGAGAGCATTTACATCTTATAAGTAACTACAATGCCAAATTTCCAATTTTTAGCTCCTTCAGTATAAAAAAAGTCGCAATTTTTGAACATTTTTCACTCCTGTACCCCATTCGGGTTAATGGCACCGACATAAAATATAGCCTATATTGGAGTAGGGATTGTCACCATCAATTTGCCACCATTACTTTTGAAATCGGTTCTGTGGTTCCAGAGATTCCAAAGAAATTATAATTTAGAATGTTTTTAGAACGCTTTTCTCTCATTTCACCCTTTTAAATTTCAATTTTTTTTTAAATTTGTTCTTAGAGAGCATTACATCTTATAAGTACCTACAATGCCAAATTTCAAATTTTTAGCTCCTTCAGTATAAAAAAAGTCGCAATTTTCGAACGTTTTTCGCTCCTGCAACCCCTGGAATTAGTGGCACCGACATAAGATATAGCCAATGTTGGAGCAGGGATTGCCATCAACAATTTGCCACCATCACTTTTGAAATCAGTTCTGTAGTTCCAGAGATTCCATAGAAATTGTAATTTAGAATGTTTTTAGAACGGTTTTCGCTCATTTCAGCCTTTTAAATTTCGATTTTTTTTCTTTTGTTCTTAGAGAGCATTTACATCCTATAAGTAACTACCATGCCAAATTTCATGTTTCTAATACCTTCAGTATAAAAAAATCGAAATTTTAGAACGTTTTTCGCTCATGCACTCCCCTGGGGGTAGTGGCACCGGCATGAAATATAGCCTATGTTACAGCAGGAACTGTCACCATCAATTTGCCACCATCACTTTTGAAATCGGTTCTGTAGTTCCAGAGATTCCATAGAAATTGTAATTTAGAATGTTTTTAGAACGCTTTTCGCTCATTTCAGGCTTTTAAATTTTGATTTTTTTTATTTTGTTCTTAGGGAGCATTTACATCTTATAACTACAATGCCAAATTTCAAATGTCTAGCTCCTTCAGTATATAAAAAAATTACAATATTAGAACGTTTTTCGCTCCTGCACCACCCTGGGATTAGTGGCATCGACGTAAAATATAGCCTATGTTTGAGCAGGTATTGCCATCAAAAACTTGCCTTTATCACTTTTGAAAAGTGTTCGGTAGTTCCAGAGATTCCATAGAAATTGTAATTTAGAATGTTTTTAGAACGCTTTTCGCTCATCTCACAGTTTTAAATTTCGAATTTTGTTAGAATTTGTTCTTAGAGAGATTTTACATCTTATAAGTAACTACCATGCCAAATTTCATGTTTCTAACACCTTCAGTATAAAAAAAAATCGAAATTTTAGAACGTTTTTCACTCATGCACTCCCCTGGGGGTAGTGGCAGCGGCATGAAACATAGCCTATGTTACAGAAGGAACTGTTACCATCAATTTGCCACCATCACTTTTGAAAACAGTTCTGTAGTTCTAGAAATTCCATAAAAATTGTAACTTAGAATGTTTTTAGAACGCGTTTCGCTCATCTCACCCTTTTAAATTTCAAATTTTTTTAGAATTTGTTCTTAGAGAGCATTTACATCGTATAAAGAACTACCATGCCAAATTTCCAGTTTCTAGCTCCTTCAGTATAAAAAAATCGAAATTTTAGAACGGTTGTCGCTCTTGCACTCCTCTTCCGTGTGGTAGTGGCACCGATATAATACATAGTCTATGTTACAGCAGGGACTGTTACCATCAATTTGCTACCATCACTTTTGAAAATGGTTCTGTAGTTCCAGAGATTCTATAGAAATTGTAATTTAGAATGTTTTTAGACCGCTTTTCGTTCATCTCATTCCTTTTAAATTTCGAATTTTTTTAGAATTGTTCTTAGAGAGCATTTACATCTTATAAGTAACTACCATGCTAAATTTCATGTTTCTAACACTTTCAGTGTAAAAAAAAAAAACGAAATTTTAGAACGTTTTTCGCTTCTGCACCCCCCCTCCCCCCCCCCCTGGGAGTAGTGGCACCGACATAAAATATAGCCTATGTTGGAGCAGGGACTGTCACCATCAATTTTCCACCATCACTTTTGAAAAAAGTTCTGTACTTCCAGATATTCCATAGAAATTGTAACTTAGAATGTTTTTAGAACGCGTTTCGCTCATCTCACCCTTTTTAAATTTCGAATTTTATTAGAATTTGTTCTTAGAGAGCATTTACATCTTATAAGTAACTACCATGCCAAATTTCATGTTTTTAGCTCCTTCAGTATAAAAAAAATCGAAATTTTAGAATGTTTTTCGCTTCTGCACCCCCCTGGGGGTAATGGCACCGACATAAAATATAGCCTATGTTGGAGCAGGGATTGTCCCCATTAATTTGCCACCATCACTTTTGAAATCGTTTCAGTAGTTCCAGAGATTACTCCCTGCAAACAAACAAACAAACAAAAAATCAATCTTTACTACTTTATAATATTAGTATAGATAGATAACGTCATATTAATTAATTGGTGAAACTTTTTTTTTCATTTTCATTTTTCACGTGGAAATCTTTCAATAGAAAATTAATTATTGTAGAAAGAATTTTATTGGGAATTTTTAATTGTTGGCAACTGCTTAACGAAAAATGTTTAAATTTAATAGGAAAAGGCTGTTAGAACTTTTGTTTTTTACTTCTCTATATTAAAATAATACGATTTTTTCAAATTTTAATATTTTGAGCTTCATAGTAGATATTCAGCGATAAGTACAGAATTTTTCATGCCTTGAGTTATACAGTTTCTGAGAACCGGTTCTGTGACAGACAGAAAACGAAGCGGGAGTAATAGGGTTTTGTGAGATGAATGAAACCGTATAAAATTCATTAAAGCAATTGATTGAACATTTTATTTTTAAATTTCACTTTTTGAAAACTGAAATATTGTCAGGTTTTTCATATTTT
Organism: Maratus michaelseni; assembly: GCA_963931845.1. Lineage (NCBI taxonomy): Eukaryota > Metazoa > Arthropoda > Arachnida > Araneae > Salticidae > Maratus > Maratus michaelseni. The sequence goes on along the minus strand of OZ007589.1, from coordinate 176,335,608 downwards.
TTTTAAGTCTTTTTTTTTAAGGACCAAAAACGCATGCATCAGGCATAGATTATGAAACACTTTCCAATATTATTAAGGAATTGCTTTTTTTTCTTCCAATTAAAGGATATATCTAAATAAGCGTTTTAAATAAAATGCACAGCAAACTAATTTTACCACAGACTATAATATAACGAAATTCTTTTGTGGACGAATATGTAAACGAACTATAAATACTTCCCACTTCATTTTCAATAATGAACATTCTATAAACCGTCTTAACATATAGAAATTTTACACGTCAATTCGAGTATATTTAAGCGAGTTAGAGCACGGCCAAACAGTTAGATAAACAAACCAAAGTCAAACACTTTTCAACAATTTTGCACAGTTTTAAAAATAATGGTAGATTACGTTTTTAGTTATTCTTTTAATAATGTACAAAATCCGTTAAAGCTGTGTTAACATATCTACCCTATATATATAAAATCCTAATGAAACGAATTTGTGAAACGATTTTATGAAACGAATTTATGAAACGATTTTATGAAACGACTGATTAAACGACTGATTATGTTTCAGGGCTATTTTTAATAAAATATTAAACGCTTGATGGTGAAATTAATACCAATTGTCCATAAAAATCCGCGGATGTCAAAACTGGAAATAGAATTTTGAAATTGGAATTAGTTTTCGAGATATTAATTTTTTTCTAATTTTAATGACATTTCTGTAATGATGGCAACTAATTACTCAGTTTTTTTGTGACAAAAAAGGGAAAAAAATAAAAAAGGATCCCGATAGGGATTATTGATTTATTTTTATTCGTCATTTTCGAATTGAAAGTGAATTTATCTTTTATTTCAATCGATAATGAAGACAAGATTGTGATTAAATTATGTTTTTTACGAAAATTTGAAAAAAAAAAAATCATATTTCTATCGTCAGGATTCAATCGTCTGTCAGCATTTAATTTAATTTATAAACTGAAAATAGTTTGAATAAATTCGTCCAAATGACGTCATTTATGTAAATACGTCATTTATGTTTATACAATTTATTTAATATAAAGAAGCCATTTATCTATTTTTATGTACAAAAAGAGGTAAATTGAAAGACAATTATAAATAAATTGTATATATACATATAAATACATGTATAAACAAGCATAAAATTTCGGTGCTTTTCCAGTATATGGGGCCTTGACGAAACAGAGAAAATAATATTGGCGGAAAAGGAAATTTGGCAACATACTTTCTGTCAACCTATTTACTTTGTCATTTCATATACAGAAGCATTTTTTCAATATTTATACAATTTGTTTAGCGTAAAATGTCATTTATCCTATTTTTTATATAATCAGAAGTAATTTGTATAGAAAAAACAATAATAATATACGTATAATTAAAATACGCATATAAACAAAAAAAATCGTCGAATTTGTTTCCATGGCTGTTTATGTAATTTGGCACCAAATCTCACTTTCTGATGCCCGAATTGCGCCAAGCTTTTTAAAAAAGCGTCAAGACCCCTATTATAGAAAATCACCAAAAGTTCATTGGGTTTGTTTTCATAACTTTTGGCAACAAATATATGTATACTAGCCGCCACCGGCGACCAGTTTGGTCGCCCTTAAATGTATGTTAAGCATTGTAACAAATTATTTTTATTCATAATAATTTATTTTTTTTCCTTAATCCCTGGCATAACTGGAAAAATCTAATAGACAAATCAAGAACTTTTGCAATCGCGGTAGCATTTCGCATATTTTTTGTTGTTATGTATTTCATCTTTCTTGACAAAAACCGCTTAACCCACTTAAGAATTTATGCTTCATGTCCGTTTGCTTATCACTTGCAATATGTTCGCTAATGCGGAGATTCTTAAACATATTTGGCGCAAAACAAAAATCGCGCCAACCCCGGTGCTTCCGTGACAGCTGTTTCAATTTAAAATACATGACGTTCACATTTTTCATTTAAAATAGAAAATAGAAAAATAATAATTATCATAAATCAAAACATTTGATTTCAAATTAATGTATCGTTTCTAATTTGCACGCGCAAAAAATAAAAGCTGACAATTCTTTTCGAAATTTGATCCATTAAATATTATTACATGAGTTCTTCAACTTACGTCAAAAAAAGATCCGGAAGTTGAGTTGTATGGAACAGAATTAAGGTAAACTTTGACTGTCTCACTGGTGCGGATTATTTTTTTTACGCCAGGCAGCGATCCAAAAATTCATGGTTTAATATTTTAAACATTCACAACGAATGAATCTTTTTTCTTTGTTTACTTTCATAAATAGAGAATTTTAACTGCGAACCTAATTTAAACTGAAGTTATTGCAGAATGTATACATAATTGAACGTAAGTCATCTCTCAAATATTAATTTATTTTGAACGATCTTTCTAAAAATGTAATTTTTATGCAGTTTTATTTGCAAAAATAATTTTGAATAAAAATGGCCGCCTGGCATAAGAAAAAGTGAAACGGACATCCCGGAACTGTTGATGACAGTCACATGACTTACGGTTTTATTATATAGATTAACGAATCTATTCGTTTTTGAAACTCGAATTACGACAAACCTAAAAGCAAAGGATCCTATAATGGAAAAGTACCCGATTTTCTTATGGACAATATTCAAGTGACATAACATGGTGTAAAATTATCGCGGATAGCGAATTTGTTTAAATATCTCATCAATTGATGCCGAATAAATGCAGGCATGCATGCACAAAATATTTAATTATTTTTTTATGATAAATAATTATTAGAAAATTCGTATATACATATTAATTAAAATAAATAATTTACATATTTAAAATAACATGAAAATATGCATGATGGTGCACTAAAATACAGAGAAAATTAAAACCTGTTACTGAAAATGTCTATAACATAGTACTTTTCAATACCGTGGTTCTTAATGTTATTCACAAGCAGATGGAATTTTTCTCATCCTTAAACGCAAAGGAAGATTAGAATACAGATCGTTGTTATAAAAGTGCGAGAGGTAGCCACAATTTAAACCTAACCATTTTATACAAGCTGGTTTTCAAGGTGTAATTGATTTCACTTACCAATCCCTAAAACAGTTGTCAGTTGTCGCAACAGCTGTGTATGAGGCCATGATAATAAAAAAAATGCCCCATTTAAACGTTAAAAGCATGGCAACCCAATTACAGATTTACCAATATTTTAAAAACGAAGCACGCTGTCATGTTTTTAGAGGCCTCGAAGTCTGAGCGGGGGTTGGCGAGCGTAGCTCGCAGGGGGTAGGCCCCCTAGTTATTTATAAAATTAAATAAGCGTACTAAAATTGACGCAGCAAACTTTTCCATAAGTTTTCATAAATATCGGGGAATAAGATGCTTTTATTTTCTTGGTTCAAAAAATTTCTTATTTAAGAAATTGCAAAAACAATAACAGTTCATAAATATAAAACCAAATGAAATTTATCTACTATGAAACATTGTTTAACATGAAAAAATATTCAAAAATATTTAACTCATAAATTTTATTTAAAATAAACAGGAAATTTCGATTAAACGTGAACGTTGATTTAGTTAGAAAAAAAGACATATCGCCACAACAAATGGAAATATTCAAAGAAATAAACAGTTCAATTGAAACAAAATCTCTTCATCTTCAAATTAATATTCCGAAAAGTTAATGTGTAATGTAATATGTTTATATGTAATATAAAAGTTTAATATGAAAAGTCTTTTTATCATATATTTTTCCTGGCATAAATATATTAAAATAAATTTTTTTTTTCAGTTTTTTCTCTTAAACTTAAAACACAATTATAGCCCGGTATACAGATTAATCAAATAACGCATAGTCATATCACACGCATATCATTATGCATTCAGTCATCAATTTTTACTTGCTGATTATATTGCCACCTTAATGTTTATTACTTAAACAATGCAATATAACAGTTTCTCAAACATTTCGGTCTCCTGATCCTCTTTCACACTTAAAAATTACAATTATAAAAGTAACCCTAGAACCATGGGTGTGTGCAGAAAACATTTGGTAGAGAGAGAAGAAATAATTTTTTTGTTTTAACGAATAATATTAAAAATTTAATAACTTTCATTATTTATATATTTTATGGGTGAAAAACAAATTGTATTTTATACTAAAAAAAGAATGATCTATTTTTGATGAACAAAATATGTAGGATCAAAATAATAAGTCAGTATAAATTAAATCATAAAATTCAATATTTATTTTCGCACTTTTTTTTAATTTGTAATGTTTTTAATACAGATGAATACGTAATTTCATATTTTGTAAATTCTGTAACTAAATTCTAAAAACTCTCGCCAAGTTTGTTGCAACTCCCTGAAAATTTACCCCCCACTTAAGGAATCGCCGTAAAATTAATGTACTATAAATGAATGAAATATCTAAAATTTTAAATTTTTACTTTCCACACCCCAAATATGAAAATAAATGACTAAAAATAATCCTTCACTAGGATATTAAATACTCCTTAAATTTTTATATACAAAATTTCTAATTTAACTTAGAATTTTCAGGGTTTTTTTTTTTTTTTTTTTTTTTTTTTTTTTTTTAAATCTGATGAATTTGCTATTACAAAAGTGTATTTCTTGATTTTTTTTTTTTTTAAAATAATTCAAACCGTACTTATTTTGCATTGTTTTATTTCGATAGGAGTATCGCAACTGATGAAACCTGCGAGAGCGGAGTCGATCTGACTTTCCCGGTACTTCTCTCCGAAAAGGTAATTTTTTGTGTTAAATTTTTGCTATCTAGTTGTCAGAATAATGTCCGTCAGTGCGACTTCAGAGGATTTTTTAATTAAAAAACAGAAAACTCTCGGAACATATTTTGTTTGTATACTTCTTTATTGCAAGGTGTAAAATAGAAATATTATAAACAGTAAAATCGGTTTTATTAGACGGTTGACATATGTTTCATCTCAATCTGAGCCATTATCAAAACAAACAAAAATTTTCTAGAAATGCATGATCTATGAAGTTGTTTGAAACGCAATCATTTAATTTTTCACGTACTTTTTTAAAAAATACGCAAGTTATTTTTATTTTTACTTGGATGTTTATTTCCATATTTATAACCATGGAATAACTCGAGCCACAATTTTGGTAAATTAAATTATGCTGCATCGTTACATATTGTATTGTTATGTGTTACAATCTCTATCTTTTCTCTTATAATGGATTGATAGTATAGATTGCAGGGGAAAATTATTTTACTTTCATTGAAATTTATTTGGATAACGTGAATAACGTTTATAAAAATAACGTGAGTAATTTTTTAAAAAGTACGTGATAAATTAAATGATTGCGTTTCAAATAACTTCATAGACCATGCATTTATAGAATATTTCTGTTTGTTTTGATAATGGCTCAGACTGAGCTGAAACATATGTCAACAGTCTAATAAAACCTATTTTACTGTTTATAATCTTTTTATTTTACACCTTTTTAGCAATTAAAAAGAGGTATACAATTGCAAGGTGTTATTATTTTGTTATATTTTCTTTAATTAAAGTTTCTTTTGAAGGGTATCACAATGAGCTAATTTTGATGTTTATTTTTGTAAGGTATTTAAGTTGTTGTGACGTAAGATATTTAGGCAAATTTGTGAATAAGGGGATATTTTGGTAAGTTTCAGCACGTGCTACATAAACTTTTACATTCCTTTTTAGCTATTGTTAGGTGAATATTGTAAGTAAAATATACATTGTAAAAAAGTTTTTTATTTCACGTAAAAAAAAAGTCCGTTTTTCACAATTTTAAAGATGTTACTTCTCTTTTACTTTTCACTTTTTATCGTCAATTTTTCATATGTTGTCAATAATAATTTAATCAATTGAAATTAAAACCATGTACAAAATATTAGGAGAAAATTAAGAACAATAACGCATTTGATTCTTTATAAACGGTTTCGCAAATGGCTTAAATCTATCCTTAACCACTCTCTTAGGAATCAGTCAATAATTTCGTCACACAATTTTTTTTCCTTTTTTTTTTCTTTTACCACTCCTAAGTCAGGTTAGTACACTCGTGTGATAATTCCTCTTTTGAACTAATTCTGATTTAAATATTTTGTAATTTTTGTTACATGCTGTCTGTTATCTACTGAAATAAATATCATAAAATTGTCAAGAGCTCGTGTATTTTTACTTCAAGTAGTTGCAATTTAAAGAATAAATATAATTAATACTTCTGAGTGAAAAAACATTTTTTACAGGGTTTTATTTAACTTGCCTTGTGTGTCTTTCGGCTTAAATCTTGCAATCCAATTTTAACACGCTTCCTGCGCTACAATTGACCTAATTTTTGGTAATATGACTCATTTCTGGTGACAATAAAATATTCTATAAACAAAAATAAAAATAATAAAATTTGCCTTTGCCACCCCTCAAGGGGCAAACCATATTTGTCCAGTAAGAGTACGTAAATGTCGTTTATTGCTTCAAAAATAAGCTGATGTTCTTCGATTGAAACATGGTGTGGTTGGTAAATGCGCCATCTTTCAGTTTCGCGTAGCATGTGTTGTGGATGCATGTTGGATCTTCATAAGGACGTTGATCGATTTATTTATTGCCAGGTATCTGTATTTAAAATTGTATACTCATTTAATTTATTTTTTTTAAACAAACTGAAAAAAAAATCACTCTCAATTTTTAATTTCTTAAAAAAAAAGGGGGGAGGGGTATTTATTTCAATCAACTGTCCTTCATTTTTTTCCCTTCTTTTTAGTATATTATAATAAAAGCTTGTCTTTATTTATAATTTATTATGAATTAATTTATGCTTCTTGGAAACAACGTCTACCTAATTGTTTTCTTATTTTAGATGTGACGTAGCAATGTAGTGTTAACCCACCTCTACCCCTGTCACACTTTGTAAACATATCGCCGCCTCCTTCTCTCTTGAAGGGTGATTCAATTTATGTATACCCACACCCATGTGATCTACATTATTGAACCAGAAACATTTGCGAACCGTTATTTAAACGACAAAAGACTTAGTATAATCTCTTATTCATTATTATCACTGGAATCATGGCCTTAGTCATAGATTTTTAAAGATAATAAAAATGAACAAGAAATAAAAATTAAACATTAACATAAAAGTTTGCGCACTTATTAAGTTTGCTTACGATTACAAGAAATTCCAGCTATTTAAAGACTGTTTTAGCTAAGATATCAAAATCTATATTTTCGTCAAATTTTGAAATTTTTGGCGTACTGAAACTTCTTAACTTACTTTAATAAGCGTTTATCTACAGTTGTTCTCGCATCATATAAGCTTTTTAAATTTCTTGTTGGGGAAACGCGAACGCGGAGCCAATCTGACTTTCTTTCCGAAAAGGTAATTTTGTGTTAAATTTTTGCTTTCTAGCCGTCGGAACCATATCTGTCAGAGTGACTTCAGCTGCTCTTTTAATTAAAGAACAAAAACGCTCGGAGAAGCTTTTGTTAAATTAAAATTTCTATGAGTGGCATAGCAAAGATTTAATTTTAAGGTTTACTTTGAGGGTTTTATTTTGTATTTAGGTTAATTTGAAAATTATACATTAGTGGAATTTTGCTTAAAGAGACTCGAATCCTAAAAATAAGGGAGGTTTTGTTAACAACTTTAAAAAATTTATTTTTAGCTATTGTTAAAAGGATATTACAAGTAAATGACTTAATGTGAAAAAACTATTTTTTAAATTAATCTGTCCCTCTTTTTTAACACCTTCAGGGGCAAAGTACTCTTGTAGCTAAAATATTGAAATGATTGATTGACATCAGGATTCACGAACGAATTTATTTTAAAAGTAAGTAAAAGCTTTTCCTTATATACCTTATAAATTCAAAATTTGATTATAAAATTCTGGTGTCATTGTGGCATTTCGGGATTAAAATTAAGTGGTATATATAATATACCGGTGCCCCTCAAGGGAATTCTAAGATGTTGGTTTTATTTTTTTTTCAACTTTTTTCATATGTTTGTCAATAGTGATTATAGTTATGAAAGAAAATCAAGCATTGTTTTTTTTTAGTGGCATCAGAGAAAATAAATTGATTAAAACCATATATAAAAAACTAGGAAGAATAATGAATAATATGACTGTTTAAAAAAGTTTTCAAGATATTTCAAATCTTATCCTTAAATTTCTTTCACATGGTAATTTTCAACTAGAAAAAAATTGCAGAACACATGTTGAATATTTTACAAAGACATAGCATTTTGAAATTTAACAAAAATAAATAAATAAATAAAATAAAAATTAATGAACGTAGAGATAAATGAGGTTATTAATTTTGCTCACAATTACAAACAATTCCCAGATATTTGTAGAATATTTTAGCAAAAATCACAATCTATATTTTTATCAAATTTAAATTCTTGAGTCATGGAGTCGGGCAATGTTTTGACTAGAGTTGTGAACATTTCGCACAACTCCTATAAATATCGATTTAGATTATTAATTTTAAAAGACTAAATCTTATAGAATTCTATAAGAAAAAAATCCTTTATTATCATTATAATAAAATACATATGCTAAAAGTGATTATAGTAAACATAAAGGCCTAAAAAAACTTTTAATAAAAAACCTTTTAATCCCAAGATCAATGGTGTGTTGTGTACAAAAGTACATATTTTATGCGATTTTTTCTTTTCATAGGATTAAAGAAAAAGTCTAAGGTTGTTTATCCATAAATCTAGAAAAATAAAATAAAAATCTTACAAGGAGATGTACTGGGGACATTCAGTTGGTTACCAAAAAAATTGTGTAGAAATTCTGAATATATATTAAACTCACTTTATAAGAAGGAAAATTTAATAATTTTTTTCTAGTTACGTTTAAGATTTTTTTGTTATGGATGCAAACGGTAACAGGAGACGACTCTCTTAGATGGTTGAAAGGTAATCTCTCTCTGTGTCTCAATAACGAACGATAGAAATAATTTGTACATTCACATGGCCATGTTCTTGACAATGCTGATTCCTTTTATATAACATTAATATTGCTTATAATTCATAAGTTTTTCTCTGAATATGAATGTATTAACAGTTTTCATAATTAAAAATAAGTTTTCGGATTAAAAAAAAAAAAAAAAAATCCATAATTGTGTTTGGAACTGATTTTAACATTTTAGAGAGAAAAAAAAACTTAATCGGATGTTTTTTTTTTTTTCGGAAGTATAAATTAAAGTTTGTCAAGTGGATTTAACATTAGTTTTATCAAATTTTTGCTTCTTTTAACTCTATGAGAATTTATGGAAAAGTGCATAATATGTACTTTCCTGGGCAGTTTTCACCAATGAACTCTAATAAATTGTCAAAAGTTGGTGTTGTTATTTGAAAAATTAAAATTGGTAAAAATTTTACCATGCAAAAGATTTCTTGTGACAAAGTAAAACCCATGTACACTTTATACGAATTAAAATGGTGCTTTTATTTTATTTTTGTTTTAATTAGAACTGAAGTTATATGCTTGTTTTTTTACTTGCTGTACATTAACAAAATAAATTGAAAGACGAAAATTCCTTTCATTTTGATGTCCCCATATGAAAATGAAACAAACTGTTTAAAAAAGTAAAATGAACAACAGAAGCAACATATGACTTTCAATCTTATTTAAAAGGAAAACAAACCGTCATAAGAGTTGCTAACAAAATGAACCGAACTTTGTCATTTGCCGAAAAACTCTAAAAGAAAAGGTCATCTTTCCAGAATATCGATTTTTTTTATGTTATTTTGGTAAGTTATGAACTATTTTTCAACACTCTTTGTCAGACTTCTTTCGTTTTTGTCATTGGTAATAAGACAGCTAGTGGATTTATTATTTATTAATGAGATAGTCAAGAGATGATAAGGCTGTATATAAAAACCCACAGCATTTTAACGAAACAAACTGTGTGTGTGAGATAGAGAGGTAGCAGAAAGTATAGATATAGATACGCCATAGTAGACAGAACGATAAAAGTAAACGTAAAAATGCCTCATGTAGTAGTACATGTTTTAAAATAAAAGGTATTACATTACTATCGAAAATTTATTGAAATGATCTTGAACGACGTACTTTTTTACGTTTTTATCGCAATAAAATTTTAAGAAAAATAATTTTCCTTTTAGTAATTGTTTTTAAATGTAATTTACATTAGAATGATAACCAGGCGTAGATTATTATGTAATTGATATCATTTATATATTTCAGTACACAGAAAAATTGTAGCTTAAAAGGACCATTTTTAATTTTTTTTAAACATTTTTCCCGCAAGCAAGTTAAATACAGATACAATTATCGGCAGATAAAGACAGTATTGGATATTGATAAAATTTGTATGGGATCATCTGGTCAGCACATTACGTGAAATCCGTTTTTATTTACGTTATGCATGAAGATATGTTAGTAAAGTTCAGTCAGGGACATTATCGCTAAGTATTTTGAGCTGAAAACCTGTTACGACGTTCTAAAGTAGAATGTTTGCAAAATTTCCAAGAAAGAAATGAGCCCATTTGAACGTCTTTTACTTTATATTTTTATCAAAATTCTGGTTATTTTGGGAAATTTCTGTTGAAGACAGGGCGACGATTACTGTAGTACGAGCAATACTGTTGCTCGCCTCAATTTTCCAGAATATCTCATCTTCCAAAATCGTTCTGCTGTTGTTTTACACGCCTTTCAGAAATACTCGCTTAGTCTTCTTTCACTTCGTAAGGGTTTAGGGATTTACTTTCATGTTTTGAACAAAGTTTGACATTTTTGAAATTTTAGGGAAAATTTGTTAAAGTTGAACTGTTTGTCACTGTGTATTTTTTCAACTTCACTTAGCATTATCATAATTAGTATTTTATAGTCACCAAGCTCTGTTAAAATGACACCTCACACAATGTATTGCACAAACTCATTCCCGAGCTATACTAATATTGTTAAAAACTATAGTCAATAAATATGGCCAATTTTAACACATGGCCAAACGGTACTCACTCTAATATGGTGTATTCACTTTAATATTCTAATATGGTATTACATGCTCAAGGTTAATTTTGCATGACATTCTTTCGTCTTTGTACCTTTAAACCCTGTATTGTTTATTTCAGTATGTTTTATAGTTACTTATATTTGTCTGATATACACAAAATTATAACACCAACTCTCCCATATCTCCGCCCTCCTTCCCACACCGAACCCATGGGGGTGAGAAGATCCCCATAAAAACAATCTGGTCAGATGGACATTTACTACCTTCCCCATTGGAATTTATTAAATCGATTTTTAAATAAGAATATTTTTTAATTTTTCCTATGCAAGATTGAAATATTAATTTTATTTTAAAATATATTTAACAAATTTAGTCACTATAAAATTTCTAAAGCTTGTTAAGCTAATTTTAAATTTGCAATTTTTTTAACTCTTCTCATTCCATCACTATTATATCCTTGATAATAAATATAATAAAATATCAATTCTGAGAAGTTTATAGAAACAATTTGAATCATCTCCATTAAGACTCTTGAGAAATAAGCTATTAACGAACACATCACGACAGTGATTTTAACCTTGCCAGGGGTAAAGGAACTTCCAAGATATCACCTTTTAAAAATTAATGATGAATTCAGAATTGTGAAATTCACCCCTGACCGCGAAAGATGATTTCTAGAAGTGTCGATTTTCCTCTCATATACCTCTTGCATAAGTTACCATTACTGAAAATTGGCACATGCGCAAAAATTTTTCCTAGCAATGATCGGTAATTATCAGCTTAAACCGGTGTTTTTGAATTAATGTGTTGCATCAAACTAGTGTACTGGGGGGGGGGGGGGGGGGTTGCAGATAGCCATCTCAAATATTAAACTGTATTTGAAATTTTAATGTAGTCCATATTAATTTTTTTAATTTAACTTCCATTTCTTTTATTTGGAAAATAAATGCTCTCAGTCCTTTTAATTTTAGCCTATTGAAAACATTAAGTATATTTACAGGCGCTTTCATTAAAAATAGAAAAAAGTAAACTTTATGTGCTGATTTTTTTAACACGCGGGATTTCCGATATGGACCATTCCACAGAAACAGTTTTTTGTTTTTTTTGGTAGTTAATTTTTGATACAATAGGTTTTCTTTAATGTTTTAGAAGTTTTGCATAATACAACACATTAAAATATATTTAGAGATGGATGATTTATGATTTTTATTTATTTATTTATTTCTATTGCATATCACAACTTATTTTCTCTACTAATATTTTCACTTACTTTTGAATGTGATAAGTATATTATTCATTCAATAAATATATTTTTTAATTCCTTTATATGTAAATTAAATTATCTGAAAAAAATCAAAAATTATATTTCAAATCCCTAGCATGAGTTTTTGTGGTGTTATCCGTTAAAATACAATTATGTGCAATAATTTCCAAAATAAAACAGCATTAGCCACTTAAAACTTTATAAAAATATTCAGATGCAGGATGCAGTCATTTTTAATTTCAGTTGTTAACAGTGAATGTGCATGTTGAAGTTTATCATTAATTTTGAATTATTTTGGCTGGATTAGAAAAAGGCTATGAATATTTAAATATCTTCCGTTCTTGAGTTAAAAAGTAAGCATAATTTATTTAATAAAAATAAATTTTTAATTAATGCACATAAAGCTGCTTTTCAGATATGTACTTCAAATTTCATATTCCCTAAATAAGAGTGGCATTATTGAACAAAACAACGTGTATTTATTTATAGCTTCCGTTTCAATAACATAAAAAAAAACTAAATTTTTATAAAATAAACATCAAACGATGAAAAACATGATACGCCTACATGAATCTTATTTTAAAAAGGGTAAAAGATTAATTGTAGATATTGATTATAAAAGTTTTGTGTTCTTATGCTTAAAATGGAACGTTTTAGGTAGAATAACCCATATGATTTTTTTTTCCAATAGCCAAGAATTTTATATTTATTGAATCTTATTTGTAAAAGATATTTAACGGCAAAAAAAAACAACAACACCAATAAGCTCAAATGTACGCTTAGCAAATAGTAACTTTTAGGTATCTTTTAATAAGTGTTTAAATGATATAATTAATTAACCACTTTGTTATTTTCATATTATTCCTTGTAATAAGCATACACACGCACTAGATACACATTTATATATTTTGGTAATTTAAAGTAAAAAACTGTAGTGTGTCGCAGTTTTCGAAGTAAAACCAAGATGTGATGTCTGTTCTAAAAGTGTTAAGAAATACTAGTTTATATCTTTTGCTTTATATAATTTATGTCCATTCATATAAAACTAAGTAAACATCGATAATTATATTTTCATTATTATATATGATTTTAGTGCATATAGTTGCTAATATGCTTCGACTTGATCAAGATTAGAAAATAACGTTGGTAATAATGACTGTTTACTTTACATGCTATTGAAAATATACTTTCGAATGAATGCTTTATTGAAATAAATCCTTAAGGATTAGGTAACTATAACTGTACTCTAAACAAACGTCTATGCGAGTTATTTATTAATTCTCCATGGACACTATTTGTTAGTGAATCAATCGTGATTTACGCAATGATACGAAACAGAATCATGGAAATGATTTTCGCTGAATATATCACAATAAATTTAAAACAAATTCACATATTTACAATGAAATCAAAAATACCTTGAACACATGCGTACATTTTCAATGATTTTGAATGATTTAACATGCAGGGAGAACTTTGAAGATTATTTTTTTATTTCATTTAATTTCTTCGTCCATGAATTAACCATTCCTGACTTATTTTACTTTCATTTTATTTAAATTTAAAAACACTTCACATATATCTGTTTATGCTAGTACTATATCCTGGTGTACTTTATAAATCTTCAAATTGATAAATGCAAACTCCAATTAAATACTCTTTATTCTCATCCAATCCTTTACTCATGAAATTTTCACTGGCAGTAGATGCGGTAACATAAAAGACAAATTATTAGCTGCCAATCTTCCGATTTTTTTTCGAATCAAAAACATATGGAACCAGAAAAATTATGCATAATAGAAGATAGGCGTCAGATGATAGTGATCAAGATCGGACAAGATCAGGAGACATGCCAGCTAGCACAAAATATCTAGTTGCGACATTGAAAGATTTTTTAAGTAATCATTCGAAGAGGCTTTAAAAAATTATTGACCATAAGGTACGATGACTGCTACAAAGTGGCTTGACAAAAGCTGTTATATTCGAATGGACAAACGGTTCCCAATGTTTTTTTTACCCCTAGCACCTCTGTTCTTTATATATAAGTAACTTTCCACTCTTAAACATTCCACCAGCCATAACTCCACGCCAAAAAAGTATAGTTTTTAGGTTAATTAAATAATCAAGCAATTCAAATTAACTTAAAGGCATTTATAGGTTTATATTTTTTATGTTACACTTGTCGAGTTTCCATTTGAACATTTTAAATAAATTGTTATCAAAACAAGTTAAAAAAAAAAGACTAAAAATAATTTTAACCACAATAACTTATGAAGAAAGTTCATAACAATTATTCATCTTAATAAGTCTCTGTTAGTAAATCTAACTCTACGAATTCGCTTTTGTGTTTTAATTTTAAATTTTTGTGTGTGTTTATCACCATTACCAGTATTATTTTTTCCGTACCCCTAAATGGTCCATTATTTATTCTAAGTTAGGAACCGCTGTAACATCGTGGATTACAGGTTTTTGTTTCTGGTGTTGAAGACAGTAAGGATTTAACAGAAAGAAAAAAGAAAGTGGATAATGTTGTAATTATTTATTTTCGGTACGTTTAAACCCGTTAAACTTAATGCGAATTTATTTTATTGTTCGTAATCCTAAGGAACTATCATCTAACAGTCTCATTTATTTCATATAATTGCTCAAACACTAAATCCAACAACATTACTATAAACACATTTTCATTATTTCTTTCTTTCTGTCTGCATACACACAAAATTTAATGTAAGCGGAGAAATATTTACTGTCTCATTTTGTGAACAAACATCCGTGTTTCGTTGATCTGACAGAGTACGGAAATAGTAAATGTCGTCCACGTCCACTGAACGATAAAGAGATAATCCTTTTTTTTTTTAGTGGCACACGCTTATAAATTATTATAGTCGGGCTTTCCATTTATACTGTTACGAGTGATAAGATTACTGATGTGAATATAAATTTTTTTTCTGTAACACCTATATTTTATTTTATTGTTTGAAAACTGGGTGAACATGATTTAAAGCGGAAGTCAAACCGTCTCTGGAATGTATTCGTTACAACGAAACTTACAGTTGTTTCATAAATCATATGTGATTAATGAAAAGAACGCTTATAGAATGTATAATAAAAAAGGGGGAAAAATCTGTCTTGTATTGGTATATTTCATTTATTCATACGAATGATTAAGATAAATTTATGTTAAAAAAAAATAATAAATTACCTCTATACCTGAATACATTAACTCCATACTTACATACATACGTCATTTCTTTATTCCAGCTTACATACTTGCACCTTAAATTACCTACTTGCGTTCATCTGAGATAATCTTATAAAATGCATAGTAACAATGTTATCATTCTTGAGGGGAAAAAACGCCAAAGCCAAGTTTAGGCCCATTTATTGGCTTCTTGGAGGAAACGAATGAAAGTATTGCTATCTAATCAACACTTGCTGGTATAATACATATTTTTTTATAACTTTTCAAACTTCTTAATCTTTTCACTAGCAACGACACTTCGACATTGTTTATGTTTACCATGTAAAGGTGAGTTTTCGGAGTCCTGCATCTGGTCGGCTAACCCGATTTTACCAGAAGCTCAACTCAACCCCGAGTTGGGTTGGCGCTAATTTTTTTCGTTGCGGTTGAAATTCGGTTCGGGTTGACTTTAATTATTTCTGTTTTGATTCTAGCGGGTCGTGTTCAGGTTCATCCGATTTTTTTTTTTTTTTAAAGTCTAAAATATTTTTTCATGTGAAACAAACTATATATTTGAACATTAATTAGTGTATATATGTTCATTTTTCAACATAAAAGTTGAAATTGATAGAATTATAGACTATCTGTCCATAATTATATTAAAATATAGATTAATTTTATTACGTTTTGGATTCAGTTTAGGTTCGGATTTAAGTATTTCGGATTAAGCGTGTCGGATTTGGGGTTGACAATTTTGCCAGGTTTGATCGAGTTTCCGGTTGACTTTAAATAAATTTTGCGTGTTCGGATCAGGTATAACTTGACCCCGCAGGATTCTAAAGTAAGTATAGACATTTTTTCACAAGTTATTGTTTGTATAATAGTTTTTGAAATCTCGTGTATGAACATTGCAAGGAATCATTGCTCCAATGCAGTATGGGACACTATAACAACCAAATAATAATTTTCAAAACCCATTAAAATTGTATATGTTTGTCGTATTTAGAGTCTAAAGTACTAAAAACAATTGAAAAATCACCAGAACAAGTACGAGTAGGAGATTACGCTTACTTCAATTATGCATAAAAATGTGGAATTATGTGTTATCGCTAATAACTTCACTTTTATTGCAACATTACTGAAAGAATGTATATTAAATTTAAATTCCATTTATACTGTTTAAAAATATTTTATCATTTTAGTTAATAAATTATTTATTTAAAAAAAAGTCAATTATTTAAAACAATTTATAACAGATCGACTAATTCTAGGTTTCTATTTTTTTTTTCTTTTCTAGATTTGAAAAATAAATATGAAAATAATTCATCTCAAGCTGATAGTTATTTGGAAATTAGAACTTAAAATGCAAGTAATTGTTAGCTTTAAAAGAACCCTCTAATACCTATATTTTTTTTAATTTGGGGTAATTTATTTGTAAGCAATTGAACTATTCAGCTAAATTTCCCATGAGAAAATCTTAAGTGTCGAATTTCCAATTTTTCTTTATTGGTAAAACGTGGTTGGATTCAAAAGGTTAAGCTTCTTAACCTTCAACCAATATAAAGATGTAAAGACCTTTTTTAGTATGTTCCATTGAATGTTTATATTTTACTGAGAATGTATTGCTTTCTTTATGTGGAGACTAAGAATAATAGTGCTATAAAATTTAGTTAAAATACAATTTTTAACCAGTTCTGCATTTTAAGAAACTACACTGAAGAAAAAGACGACCATTAAATAGAAAATGATTTTCATTAGTTTTTAATAACTTATTACCTCGTTCTTTTTATAAAACTTTAAATGTTAATGAAAATTCTCATATAATTTAAGGGTAGTCGATCGTTTGCTGTCATTACAGTTTCCAACCTGCCGGCTTTTTGAGTACTATTATTTCTGTACAGAAATATTCGTTTCATTTAATGATAGAAATATGCGATTAAATAAGACTAAGAATACAATCCGAAATAGTGGTGTTCAAGAAGTGGGAAGGTTAGGAATTACGTATCATAGAGGTTTTTGAACTTTTTAAACATGTTCTCAAGCGCACCCTGCCAGAAATACATATTTATTTATATGTGCATGCCTTGAGTGTAGATTCCATAAAAACATACACATCTAACATATGGATTGAAATATATATATATATATATTCGGAAATTTTCTAGTGCCGTGGATACGAAAATGAAACAATGCCCAAACGTGTCTTGTGCAAGCGAATCTTCTGATGTTTCGTTTACAGCAGATATCGCATAAGAAAATACTCTACTGATAATGAACTTTTTATTTATTACAGTTAAAACTTAACAGCATCCTTTAAGGCAAAAACATAATTATACACTACCACACAACTTTATTGAATTCATTGTGGATGCAAAAAATGAGTTGGTGATGCAAATGTGCCACGTGCGCATAGTTGACAACATCCATATGGAATGAAATTTCAAATTCTATCTACGGTATATGGCCAAACGTCATCGGAGACTTTCGATTTTAGTCCTTTTGTTTAATATCTAGAGAAATACTTGATGAATTTATCAGGAACTTCAAAAATATAAAGAACGTATTTTTTATACCGCTGACCAGGCCCTTACTTGCCGGGCTGCTTTTTCAGAAAGCCTCACGTTTTCAGCACCAGCTTGGCGAAAGAGTTAAAGAGCAACCAGCTCTATCGACAATCATTGTCCATGTTTTCTTGTTTTGATCTGATCTTGAATCTGAAATGGTGGCGTACGAAATAACCCTTGTGTGTGTGTGTGTGTGTGAAAGAATATTATTAAACTGGACGAAAAAAACTATATTATGCTTGAATTATGTCTTCTGAAATTAAAAGCATTTAACCCCGGTAAGATAACATTTCCTCATACAATCCTTTCCACCTGATAACATTTTGGGGAAAAACATAACACTTCTTTAACTTTTACAGCAGCAAAAGCATAGGGTTGCTGTTTGCTGTACGTTTGACGTCACAAACAAGAAAGATTATATATTATGTAAGTAACGTTGGCTTCAGCACCCAACCGTTGCACTCGCGCCAAGGTGCTGAAAATGGGAGATTTTCTGAAAAAGCTGTCGGCTTTTGCCAAGGTAAACGAATTGATGCCTGGCATCTGGGAGAAGGTTCGCCTGATCTCTGCATGGTGCGAAGATCTACTTGACAAGCCTCCAGGCCGTCGTAACTCCAGTGCTTCTTGTTACCTTCGTTTCTTCTCTTAAGTTGGCTGGTTTCTAATTGATGTTTTTCCGGGTCGTTTCGACACTGCACACTCGTGTTTTTCAATGAAGGTTTTGTCCTGTGCGCAATTAGGCAACAAACGACGTCATGTACAACATTTGTGTTCATTTGTGAAGGAATAGCACGTTAATTCATGAAAATATAAAAGTTTCTTTGAAAATTTCAGGAAATCTCCATGTTTTTTGTTTATAGCAATGCAGGGTTTTCAACCAAATTTAACACCACTTTCGGGAAACTAAAATATATAGCATAAATAATATTCTGTAATTAGAATATAAATATATTAAATATTTGATGAAATATGAGCATTTGTATGAAATAAGTTTTAACTGCGAATGCGCGAACGATAGCAAATTATATATAATATATGTATTTTGCATAATGAAGTAGTCAGCCAAGAGCAACTCATCTAAATTTACCAGTCGAATATCATGAAAATTTAGAGAGATATCAGCCACATAGGAAGCCGAATTTAAATTTCTTTCTAAAAGTATCTGCGTGATAAGGGATTTTCCACAAATTGTCATTTTGCCTTTATTTATTTATTTATTTATTTTGTCGTTTTTTATAGATGCTTTAGTTTTTTGTGGAAGAAACCATCGAAACTAAGCCCATTCAAACAGAAAAAGAATTATCAAAATTAATGCATCCGTTTAAGAGCTACGCGTCGACATACGCTAAATACATACTTCTTTGTTGAAAGTAAGTTAATAAAAAATGATAATTTGTGAGAAATACCTTATCATCCAGCTACTTTTAAAAATCAAATTAATTTCAGCGCACTATATCGCCGATATCTTTGTGAATTTTTGCGATATTCGACTGGTCTTTTTATGTAAGAAGTTGTCCTATATAGTTAACTACTAAATTGTGAAAAAAAGGTTATATTTTAACTGCGCATGCACAGTTAAAAATCATTTAATACAAATGCTCGTGTTTCATCAGCAGCATACTAATTCGGTCGGTGCACCATATGTAATGTCAACTTCATTCCGAAAAATGGATTCTAATTTAGCACAGATTGGATGCTGATCGTAGCCATTTTCATTATCTCGTGATATTGTCTGATTTAAAGCGGTGGAAATGGCAACAATCGGCATCCAATCAGTGATAAATTAGAATCCATTTTTCGGAATAAAATTTACATTACATACATTACACCGAGCAAATTACTTGTACATCAAGCATTTACATAATTTCATAGCATTTTGCATACAAAAAGTTAATTCCGTTGTAATTATCGTTAAAATATTTTCATTATTGTTGAAGTTATGACTAAAAATCCGGGCTCCAGATTTAAGTGAAACATCCTTTATTTTCACTGAATGGATAGGTTGCGACCCTGGTTTTTTATATAAAAATTGATCGATGAAGTGTACTTTACCTCTTTTTAAAAATTTGTAAAATTTATACTGAAACATCCTTTATATCTGATGTCAATCCAGAAGAATCAGTTGAAGATATAGATGTCTATATTGGTAAAGATAAAGCTAAAAAATGACAAAAAAATATGGCAAGATGAAATTGTAACTTTTTTTTTTTCTTAAAAAAAAAAAAGGGGTCTTTTTTGATAATAATAAAATGTTTTATCCTGATTGCATTAAATGAGGTTTGATATTTTTTAAGGAAATAATCCCATTGTTTCATCGTTAATAAATAGTATTTACAAGAATGGTATTTACATTCTTTAAACGTATATATCTGTAAATGTTTTTCTGCTTGTAAATATTATTAAAACTTAAATTTATCTATTGATATGTATACTTGTTTTTCCAAATTATCCTTTTTATTACTGTTATGAAATATCTTCCATTTGCAACAGCGTATCTAAACAAAGCACTTCTGTCGTAAAAAATACGACGAGCGCGCCCGCTGAAACATTTAAATTTAAAAGAAATAGCAAGGTTGGCTCAAAATATTTTTTAATGGTGTCTAAGAAATGCACATCTTCCACGGAAATATTCAAGGGGGAAAAAATCCATGCACACTTTGTTTATTCATTTAAAGTGTTTTGTTCGATAAATTACGACATGTTTAATTTGTAAATTTACTTCTTATGCATGAATGAGTTTTTAAATTAGGGGAAAAAATGCTGCAATAACTCATTGACGCTTCTGAGATATTGTCTCTTGCTTTTAAGTGCCTGGAATAAAAAAAATTGTTTATGAATTAGAAAATAATACTTGTAAATAATTAAACGCTTTCTATACCATTTAGTGTGGAAACATTTTTCAGGAACGTGACTTTTTTGGAAGTTTGTTTATTAGAAAATTCATTCTTTACATTAAGGGTTTTGTATCATTTTTAATTAAAAAAATTATTCTCCACGTTCGTTTCAGGATTATTTTCGCCAGTTTATTTTAAAACTTGAGAAGAAAGATTGATATTTAGAAATTGTTTGCATTTTAAACGTTTCAATTTAAAATAATTTAATTTATGGTAAAATCTATCTATTCATTATTATATGTTTAAATCATTTAAATGTAACGCGCAATCATTCTTTATTAGTTTATATTCCTTGTAGCTAAGCACTTATCAGCCAATATTGTTTATATTGGTCAATTTAAATATGTCTCGACCAATATATGTATGGGATATATCCTGGATTAAATATAACCCAATATTGAGATGCTTACTTTCACCAATAGTGTACCAACATTGTCAAGAAAATTTTTAGCTGTAATATTGCCAATTTTTCTAATATAAAGCCAATTTTGCGTTTCACTCAAGTATATCTAATGTAAAGACAGTAATTAACCAATATTGATAATTCAATAGAAATATTTCCGATGAACTCAATATTGTTGCATGAATGATTTTTCCTACCCCATTTCAATATTTAAACAGATTTTTTCATTAGTAATATAAAATTATGTTATTTGTAGTACGTTTTTATAATAGTAATAAAATTAGAGAATGAGTTTTAATTAATTTTGTTTTCGTTAAAATAGTTTCGCTATTGGAGAAGAATGCATGTACAGTTAAAAAAAAAAAAAAAAATATCACTCCTACTAATTCTGGAACAAATAATCGTATGAAAAAGATATAAGGTACCAATCGACTTGGAATAATTTCTACTACTTAATGCTATACATAAATTATGCTTCGGGAGAGGTTGGGGGGTCTACATATTAAAAATTGTATATATATTTTTTTAATAACACCCACGTTTGACAGTTTAAGTTCCTTGGATCAAATCAGACTAGAATTGTATATATTTAATGCATTTTTCTTACATTTTCATAGAGTTAGAAGAAGTCAACATTTGAGAATGATAATATAACATCCACGTGACAAACTGTAACTTATAGATAAAGTTTACAAAGATATTATGTCTGTTCATTATTAATTAAAAACAAGTACATTTATACAGACAATTAAATTATATAGTTAAAAAGTACAAATGTTTATTAAAAACAACATTATACGTTTCAGACTTTTCCAGAAGCCCCTCATCAGTAATGTAAAATTAAAAACACAAAGTCACGAGAGGTGATAATACAACTTGCAGAAGAGAGCATGTGTCAAAAACAGTTCAAAAAATGGGGGAAGGAGGGGGCGGACATCTGAATCACAATATGGAACCGAACTGGCTTCATTAAGTGTTGAGATTTCGCTCATTTCATGAACCAAGCCTCCAAGGGAATACAGTTGCCATAAACCTTGCAATTCGACTTTATCACTTTAGCTCTCTCAAAATCTGGAGGGTGTAATCTATAAAATTCCTCGTAAACAATATGGCGCAATTTATATTGGAGAGACTAGCCGTACTTGGAGATACGTCTTAAGGAACACCAGAGTGCTTTTAAGTTAAGAAGCCTAACTTGTAAAATTGTGGCCCATGCAATACAAATCATTTCCCAGATTTTGAGAGAGTTAGAGTCATAAAGTCAAATTGCAATGTTTATGGCATCCGTAATTTCTTGGAGGCTTGGTGCACGAAATCAGCGAAATCTCCACTTTATGAAGCCAGCTCGGTTCCAGCTGAATACGGTAATTTATTTTGATTCAGACGTCCGCTCCTCCTTCTCATAGGCGTAGCGTGACAATATATATATATATTGGTTGAGGGGGGGGGGCACATATGTTTATTAAACACACACAAATATATATACATACATATACAGCAAAACCTCTCAATAGCGGACACCTCAGGATCGCAGAAATTGTCCCCTATTCGAAGGTGTCTGCTTTTCAGAGAGGAAAAATACAAATATGTATGTGTTGTGGATTGAAAAGAGAGTTCACTAAATAAAGATGTCTGCTGTTTGGGAGTGTCCGTAATGGAGATTTTACTGGATATACACTATATTTCCTATGATGATCGGTCACTTGCGATTTTAGGCGTTTTGTTAAATATCTGGAAAGATACATGAGGAATTATCCTCAAACTTCAGGAGTGTAAACATGATAAACGTCATATATTTCCGCGAAGATTTTTTCCCGAAACCCCATAAGGGGCCGTCAACAAATTAAAGAAAAACGAATATATTTTTTTTATAACCCTGTAGAAACTAATATTGCAAAAGCATTCAAACTGTACATTATGATTAAGTGGCTTATTGTAATAATTTGGGTTCATTTTTATGAATATAGCATGTATACTCGAAGAGAAATTCAGGTTTTTATAAAAACAGTCCCAAATTTTACCAAGTTTTTTGCTTATAATTTGCAGAGTTTTTAATATAAAAACAAGTTATTTTCAGAAAATATGACAAACAAAATTGTACACAATACCCTATAATCAGAATTAAAAAATAATAAAAATTGTATGAAAAATGAGCAGGTTTACAAAATATTATTTCACTGCGCATGCGCGAATTCAATCAAAATATACTGTGCATAATATATTAGCTAAATGTATAAACCAACTTTTATGAAAGTCTCAAAATCATAGCTCTAAAATTCTGGTAGTAATTGTCGATAGAATAAGCTCGAATTTCGCTGTTCCCAAAAGGAAGCAAAAAGATGAGGGGTGTATCCAAATATATACTAGCTTATGAAAGTTGACATAATAAGAATGAAGTGTCTCTCATTCTATATTTGATACAACCCCTCATGTTTTTGCTTCCTTTTGGGAACAGCGAATTTCGAGCTTATTCTATCGACGATTACTATTAGACTTTTCAAGCTATGTTTTTGAGACTTTCATAAAAGTTGGTCTATACAGTGGTGGCCAAAAGTTTGGACATTTTTTGAAAGTTTCATGTTTTTCAACTTTGTGTGCTTGTAGAATATATTAATTTTCACTTAAATACAAATGTTTATGTATCAAATTGAAGGTAATTTAATGTATAATTTAATAATAAAAACAGTATTACAATATCTGTATTACAAAAAAAGTTATGCTCATTTTAGTAGAACAAACAAACACAAATCGTTTTGAATAAGAACGTGTTTTGTAATAAAAGCGTACTAGCCAATCACAAACACTGTTCTGAGGACCAATCAAATATTTGTAACTATAGTTTAGGTTATTTGGATGGTAAAAGAGTTATTGTTGTGGAAATATTTTGCGGAATGATGCATACTAGTACAATTAAATAGAGTATTGCTGTTTTTGAATATTTAAAGTCCATTTTTAATTAAACTAATTTTAAACAATGTCATCAACAAGAAGAACTAATTGGACATCTACAAAAAGAAGCCGAATTGTCATATTGAGAAAAAATGGCCTCTCTTATGCTGAAATTGCAAGACAAGTTGGTAGTTCAGTGACTTGTTCTGGTGTACGAAAGTTCTGTTTACGTTATGAAAAAACGAAATCAGTGGAAAATAAGGCCAAATCAGGCCGAAAAAAATGCACAAGTGCTACTGCCGATAGAAAACTTAAACGGCTATGCCTTCAAGATAGAAAAATTTCATCAGATGCCATTAAATGTGAAATGAATGCAGCGGGTATTGCAGTAAATTCAAGAACAATAAGAAAAAGGTTATCAGGATTTTGACTACAAGATAGAATTCCAAGGGAAAAAAACCATATTTAAATCAAAACCAACGTGTAAAATGAGTTAAGTGGGCAAAATAACACATTAAATGGTCAGAAAATCAATGGAAGCAAGTAATCTGGAGCGATGAGAGTAAAATATCGCTCTTTGGTAGTGATGGTAGAAAATACGTGAGACGTATAGTAGGAGAAGCACTTCATCCTGATTGCATTGAAGCAGCTACAAAAAACCCAACAAATGTCATGATTTGGGCATGTATGTCTGCAGATCGTGTGGACCGAATTCAAGTGGTTGATGGCATCCTGAATGCCAAAAAATACATCAAAACTGTCCTGGAACCAAAATTGATACCTTCCATCAGGGATCTCTTCCCCAACAACGCACCATTTATTTTTCAGCAGGATTCAGCTCCATGCGACACAGCAAATGTATGCAAAGCATGATTTCAAAATAAAGGCATAGATATATTACCATGGCCAGGAAACAGCCCTGATCTCAATCCAATTGAAAATTTGTGGCGATGTTTGAAAATTCTTGTACGAAAAAAACGTCCATCCAATAAAAGACAACTTATTGAAGCTATAATTGATTCTTGGCACCATGTGATTACGAAAGATGAACTCCAAACACTCGTTCACTCGATGAAAAGACGCTGTGAAGCTGTCGTAAAAAATAAGGGTTATCCTACTAAGTATTGATTGTGTAAGTATCACTTTAAAAAAATGCAAATCTAAGATAGATCTTACTATTAGTTACATAACTTTTTTTGTAATACAGATATTGTAATACTGTTTTTATTATTAAATTCTACATTAAATTACCTTCAATTTGATATATAAACGTTTGTATTTAAGTGAAAATTAATATATTCTACAAGCACACAAAGTTGAAAAACATGAAACTTTCAAAAAATGTCCACACTTTTGGCCACCATTGTACATTTAGCAAATATATTGTGCACAGTATATTTTGATTGAATTCGCGCATGCGCAGTGAAACAATATTTAGTAAACCTGCTCATTTTTCATACAATTTTTATTATTTTTTAATTCTGAGTGCAGGGTATTATGTATAATTTTGTTTGTCATATTTTCTGAAAATAACTTGTTTTTATATTAAAAACTCTGCAAATTATAAGCAAAAAACTTGATAAAATTTGGGTCTGTTTTTATAAAAACCTGAATTTCTCTTCGAGTATACATACTATCTTCATAAAAATGACCCCAAATTATTACAATAATCTACTTAATCATAATCTACTGTTTGAATGCTTTTGCAATATTAGTTTTTACAGGGTTATCCAAAATATATTCGTTTTTCTTCAATTTGTTGACGGCCCCTTATGGGGTTTCGGGAAAAAATCTTCGCGGAAATATATGACGTCTATCATGTTGTTTACACTCCTGAAGTTTCAGGATAATTCCTCATGTAGCTTTTCAGATATTTAACAAAACGTCTAAAATCGCAAGTGACCAGTCATCATTGGAAATACAGTGTATATGTACATTTGTAGCTTGGTTAAAGATGGCTTCAGTTAGAGATGTATTTAACGACAAATGGCTGTAGGAAAAAAAATCTCTTGATTGACGACACATGCTTTTGTTAACTACTATTGATTATCCGATGGCACAGTTTTAATACAATGAGTAAGAGAGAGGCGGTTAGGGCTCAGAAGGCAGAAGTACATAAATTTGTCATTAGCTGCAAGAACTGTAGATACCTACATCAACAAGTTTACCATTGCAAAAAAATTGGATTATTTGGGTAGAAAATGTCCTGCAGGACATTTATAATAAACGAAGAAAAAACTTTTTCTGGGCATAAACCAGTGATAGGTTAACCAATGACAGGTTAACATTGCTTCTGGCAGCAAGTTCAAATGGAGACTGGAAGGTTAAAAAAAACAATGTTAATTTAACAGTCAGAAAATCTCCTAGCATTTAAAAAAGTTTAATATATTTAAATTCATTCTGTTGTATTATGGAAGTCTAACAGCAAAGAACAGGTCACAAGAATAAAATTTAGTGATTGTATTCGCGAAGTGTTCGAATCAACTTCCAAAGCCTAATCTTAAGCAAAACCTGTGAATAATGTGGCCATTATACGGGCATACAAGAAAAGATACCAGCGCAATTCGATTTTATCAAGGTGATTATTCTTTCTGCACAAGCTATATCTCTGGTTCAACCTAAGGATAAGATGATAATTGCAATTTTTGAAACTCGTTGCACAAAGGTACTTTTTAGCAGACGCTTTGGAATGCTT
Organism: Maratus michaelseni; assembly: GCA_963931845.1. Classification (NCBI taxonomy): domain Eukaryota; kingdom Metazoa; phylum Arthropoda; class Arachnida; order Araneae; family Salticidae; genus Maratus; species Maratus michaelseni. Next base: position 176,308,745 of record OZ007589.1, on the reverse strand, counting down.
GATGACATGACCCTTAAAGAGAATTTTTAAAGGAATAATTAAACACTGTCATACAAAGTACAATAATTGTAAATGCTTGGACAGAAATAAGAATCAATTGCCTCAAAACAGCATGTAAGAAACAGTCCTTCTTTTGGTAATGAATAAACTTCAGATAAAGGGCACAAACTGATAAAAGATATTGTGGCAACTGCTTGAAAGTAGAGGAAGAAGATGGACAATATTGGAGATATATGACCGTTATCTGACAATTGACCAGGTAAAGAAATTCATGTATCAGCAATGTGAATCACAGAAAATCAAAATTTCTTCTAAAGATAAAGATGGGGAGAAAAAAAAAATATTACGACTGCTGAAATTAAAAAAAATGTTTTGGCAAAGTTCGAAATGTTGCTTTGAAATGAATTTCTGACAAATTAAAGTTATCAGAACTACATATCTATTTAATGAAAAATCCATGCGACTTTCCAGAAACAGTTTAAGATACATGCAGTATAAAACAGTCATAGACACGTTTTTTACAGGTCCATTTATTACAAAACTCTGAAGTGAGCTCGATTGTACTTCCGGTAAAGACTGGTAATTAAAAAATGTTTTCATTCGCAATCCATCTATAATAACAAAGATAAGGTGTTTCTGAAGAACCCGCTACACACAGGGGTACAAGATTTGGCAGGAAGATACCCGTATATCTAAAGTTATGTACCTCTTTTGAATTTTTTACAAGATTTAAAAACAAAAAATCATGCCTTTTTTTAGCGTTTTTTCGCGTTTTGAGGCGATTTTTTCAAATTTATAAAAGAAATCTTTCTGCTCAATATAGTAAATTTTATTTTATTTTCAATAAAGTTCATTCTGAATTCGTTCAGCGATTTTTGAATTTTTCACAAATTGTTATGCGATTTTTCGTTTTTCTTCACGTTTTGAGGCGATTTTTAGATTTTCTTAAAATGAATCCACTTTCAATCATTTTAATAAATTTGTCCTCTGAGATTTGTTAAATTTTTCAGAAATTTTTAAAGCGTTTTCTCGCATTTCGCTGCGACTTTGTGACATTCGTAAAAATAATCTGATTTCAAATTTTCAGGCAAATTTAGTAAAATTTGTCAGTTGCAATTTCTGGATTTTTCGCGAAAATTTTATGCGGTTTTTAGCATTTTTTTGCATTCTGGAGCATTTTTTGTTTAAATTTGTAAAAGGGATTTGGTATAATTTTTAACCGAATGTATTAAATTTTGTTCTGTGTGCTGTTTGATTTTTTTTTCGCGAAATATTTCTGTTATTTTTAGCATGCTTTCTCGTTTTGCGACGATTTTTTACATTCGTAGAAATTCGGTATAAATCTTTTACCCCGATGTAGTAAATTTTATTTACTTTTAAGTTTATTCTGAATTCATTCAACGGTTTTTTAATTTTTCATAAAATTTTTATGCGATTTTCCGTTTTTTATTCACGTTTCGAGGCGATTTTTAGGCATCCTTCAAATGAATCCGGTTTCAATCGTTTTAATTAATTTGTCCTTTGAGATTTGTTTAATTTTTCGGAAATGTTTATGCGATTTTTAGCGTTTTTTCGCGTTTTGCTGAAACTTTTTTAGTTTCGTAAAAGTAATCCGGTTTCAATCTTTCAGCCAAATGCAGTAAAATTTGTCAGCTACAATTTCTGAATTTTTCGCGAATATCTTGTGCGATGTTTGGCATTTTTTGCATTACGGGGCATTTTTTAAAAATTCGTAAAAGGAATTCGGTGTAATTTATTAGCCTAATATAGTAAATTTTGTTCTCTGTGATGTTTGATTTTTTTCGCAAAAATTTTCTGTTATTTTTAGCATGTTTTCTCGCTTTGCGACGATTTTTTGACATTCGTAAGAATTCGGTTTCAATCTTTTACACCAGTGTAGTAAATTTTGTCGTCCCCGATTTTTGAATTTTTCGCGAATTTGTTATGCTGCTTTTAGTGTTTTGCGCTAATTTTTTGACAGTAAAAAGTAAAGAGGAATCCTGTTTTAAAATTTTGACCAATATAATAAAACAATTTCTGCAATTTTTGAATTTTTATGAATTTTTTAATGCGATTTTCGGGAGTTTTCTCGCGTTTTGATGCAATATTTGGACAGGCGATTTTTACTGAAATGGAAAGAAATTTTCCGGTAAATTTTTGTACTGACCCGATTAAATTAAAGTTGGAAGAATGTTTCTGTAGCAACGTGAACGACGATGCTGCAAATTTTAATTTAATCTCTACCGAAAAAAAAAAAAAAAAACTAATAATTCAAGGTTTATTTGATTCGAGACTTCAGCGGGTGTGGCTCACATGGGTGTACGCTGGTGAAAACAATGGGGTTCCCCTATCCAAGTTCCTTTAATTAGAAGTTCGTTTAAAAAAACTGCGAAGCCCCGCAAAATCATTTTATTAAAATTTTGACCAATATAATAAAACAATTTCTGCAATTTTTGAATTTTTATGAATTTTTTAATGCGATTTTCGGGAGTTTTCTCGCGTTTTGATGCAATATTTGGACAGGCGATTTTTACTGAAATGGAAAGAAATTTTCCGGTAAATTTTTGTACTGACCCGATTAAATTAAAGTTGGAAGAATGTTTCTGTAGCAACGTGAACGACGATGCTGCAAATTTTAATTTAATCTCTACCGAAAAAAAAAAAAACCTAATAATTCAAGGTTTATTTGATTCGAGACTTCAGCGGGTGTGGCTCACATGGGTGTACGCTGGTGAAAACAATGGGGTTCCCCTATCCAAGTTCCTTTAATTAGAAGTTCGTTTAAAAAAACTGCGAAGCCCCGCAAAATCATTTTATTAAAGTTGTAACTAATATAATAAATAAATGACATTTTAAATTACTTTAAACTGCACGTATAAAATGCACCATGGTTGTAGAGAGGTGTCGTACAAAATTATTTAATTATTTTGTATAAGAAATTGCTCCTTGGATAACAACAACGGTTTTGGTTAAGAACGGTAATCCTCTAACAACTTACCGACGTTAACCATTACGTTACGTACCAGCCGTAACGTTTACGACGTTGGCATTAAAGCATTTCATTGAATGTTCTTTCCTAAAATTCATGATCATGGCATCTCAGAAATGCGAAGAGATTCAGATAGTAGATGATTGTAGGAGATTAATTATTTGCAATAAATAAAAAAAAATAATGAGAGAGAAATATATTTAAATATACACAAAACATATTTTGACTACTGTCAGAAGTGGGATGACTTTAGGGGAGGTATTTTTGACTGAAAACATTTCACAATCATTCCGTTCAGGCCACCTCGATTTGAATATGCAAAATTAGGTACCAAGAGGGTAATCTACTAAGCTAAGTAAATCCATAAAAAAGTAAAACTTATATATAAAATGAAAATAACAGTGTTCATTGTCATTTCGATTTCGGACAAAAACAATTTTTAATTGACTGTATCATTTTTCAAAATATTGATGGGCAGAAAGTTGGGGGGGGGGGGGGGCTACGCTCCTTCCTCCATTTTTTGAACTGTTTTTGACACATACTCTCTTCTGTACATTGTGTTAGCATCTCCCGTGATTTTGTGTTTTTAATTTTACATTACTGATGAGGGGCTTCTGGAAAAGTCCGAAACGTATGATGTTGTTTTAAATAAAAACAAGTACATTTATACAGATAATTAAATTATATAGTTAAAAGCACAAATATTTATTAAACTTGTCTTCTCTAGCAATCATTCGATCGAAAAGTTACTATTTTAATGCGACTAATTAAAGAATGAACCCAAACATAATCTAGGCATTTTTTTAACTCCAGAAACATATTTTTAATTATGAAAATTGTTAATATATTGCTATTAAACTTTGAATTATGACTTACATTTATATTTACAGAAAAGGGATAAGCATGGTAAAAAAACATGACTATGCATTTCTATCTTAAGTTTTCAAGATATTGCTTTTTGACGGTCTCTTAAGGTCTCCTGTTATCGTTTGAATCATAAAAAAACAAAATTTTAGAATGCTATGAGAAATTTTTATTTTATATAAAAATTATCCAGTTATTAAATTATGCTAGTTATTTTCCCTGTATAATTTTATTTTCTAAATTTATGTATAAACTTCTAACACATTTTCTTTTCTAACTCTATGAAGCTTTATGAAAAAGGCCATAAACTATATATTTTTATGCGCGCTTATTAAAGGAACTCAAATAAACTAACAAAAGTGGAAGTTTCCATTTGAAAAATGAAAGTTGGCTCGATTTTTAAATATTTAGACGATCCCTGAAACATAAATTATGTATAGCATTGAATAGTAGACATTATTCCCATTTTATTTGGTATATAATTATATATTTTTATATGATTATTTGGCACAGAATTAGTTGGAGTGATCAAGTTTTTCCCATATTGTACACCTTATAAAATAATAATTTTTTGTTCGAGTGTCTCATAGACTAAAAATCAAAAGTGTTAATAAAATTACAATTATTCGCACTGAATTTAGATATTCAGTATAAATATAAATGCTGGACGATTACACCATGAAACAGTACTACATTAAAGACGTCAGTATAAAATATCACAAATTTACTAAATGGTGTACACAAATGTCAAATTTAAAACTTTTACATATACTATTAAAATAAAATAAAGAATATCAACGTTTCGACCAACTTTTTATGGTCATCTTCAGGAAAATTTGAATTAATAGATATTCAAATCTGTGGAAAAAAATTCTTAAATTTGAATTTTAAAATTGTTTATTTCCCCATTTAATCATCCAGAAAATGCAATTTAAATGCATAAAAGTTTCGTTCGGTAGAAAAATTATCCTATCTTATGACATCTCATTTCTATGATGACGGTTTTGTCAGCTGCAAGTAACTGCAGTGTTTGCATTTCAAAAACAGTGCATCACTCTCTAATTTCGATGTTGCAACATATTCCAAAACCAGGAAATATTTCTCATTATCGTGACATTGAGGTGACGCTCAAGCTTGGAAAAGAATGTAAATAGTTTTATGCGAGTTAAGGTGATGGGTGTTATCTACTAGCAGGTCAGTTGAGGTTAAAGCATTCGTGTGATCTTGTGTAACATAATGTTTGATGTTGGCAGCTTATTCATAAACTTATATGCCGGAAACTTGTTTAAGTGTTTTATAAAATGTACGTGGAAATATACGTACTATGCAGCCAAATGTCACCGGGCACTTTCAATTTCAGTAAGTAGAAAAGGGATTTTCCGCAAATTGCCATTTTTGATAACGTTTATATGACTTCGTTCACTGCTTGTGAATGTCTGTGTCAAATCTTGTAATCTATTTTAGACCCACTTCCGTAGAACCGTTTTTCTAAATGTTGCACACAGATTCATGGTTGAGGACAATGCAATATTCATGTATTATCAGGGTTGTAGGTCCAAGGGCAAAAACATTCTTTTACGTTTATGATTGAAATCAGACGTCTAACGAACCGATTTTGCTCAAATTTTCTTTACAAGTTCATGTTTGATGACAGTACAATATTAGTTTCAGGGCCATGCCCCATATAGAGCAGGCTCCAGAGGCAAAAATATTATTTTTACATTTTTAATTGAAGTCGCATATCTAATGAATCCATTTTGTTTAAATTTTGCAAACAAGTTCACTGTCGATGATTAAGCAATATTCAAGTAATCTCGGTTCCATAGGGCAAAAATTCTTTTATGTTCTTGGTTGAAATCAAATATCCAACAAACTGATATTGCTCAAATTTTCTTAACAAATTCATTGTTGATAGCAGTGCATGCAGTTTTAAGGCGGTGCCTTACCTAGAGCGGGCTCAAGAGGCAAAAATATTATTTTTACATTTTTAATTGAAATCGCATATCTCACGAATGCATTTTGCTGAAATTTTACAAATAAGTTCACTGCCGATGACAATGCAGTATTCAAGTAATTTCAGTACCGCAGGGGCAAAGATTCTTTTATGTTCTTAGTTCTTGGACTAAAACTTTCAAAATCAAATATCTAACGAACCGATCTTGTTCAAAATTTCTGAACAAGTTGTCAATCACAACGCATATTTAAGTATTTTTAGGGCCTTACCTTATCAAGAGCAAGATACAGGGACCAAACTCTCTTTTGCAGTTTTGATTCAAATCACAATTCTACTCATAATTTTACTTTTTAACGATAAACTGATTGTATTATGAACTGGTCAAAGCTAAAACATGAACACAAATAAGTTTAATATAACTTATATTTATTTACATATTATCATTATTCATGTATTAAAATTTAAAAATAGTAGGGTGAACTAAAAAGCGAACCATTGCACCACTGTTATTTTCAAATAATTCAGTACACGTAATAATTTTCTTTTCTATGTAACGTAGTATTTCAGTTAGATACATAATTTATACATTTTTATAACCGTCTTGACAAAACATTTTATTTGGCATTTATTTCAAGAAGATTCGAGGTTTTTCTCCGTTTCATATTTTGACATCTATAATATTTGCCAATTTTTGTGATGTTGTACACTTTGTTTCACTCGCAGTGTGAAGACAAATCTTCCACTATATCATTTGTTTAATCTTTTGAGTTTTTGAGTACAGCTAATGCACACCAGAATGTACGGATATGCTAAAAATACTAATCTTGTTGTTACGCTAAAAATTAAAATTATCTTTTTTTTTTTTTTTTTCAAAATATTATGTGAATAAATTTGTGCAAATGATACTATAGAAAAATTGTCTATAACTCTTTCTTCCTATCTTCTGTCAAAACAAATTCTTCAAAACCCATTTTTCTTATCCAAAATCACAAATATTGTAGTTCGAAAATCTAAATCGCATATTTATTATCTGGAACATTATACTGGATGCTTAATATAGGTATAGAAGTAAATTTAAATTAGATTAATTGACAGAGGGAATGGCGATCATCTCTTAAACCACTTGTGATAGAAACATACTTTCAATAACAAAAATTATACAAACAAAGTATAGCTTTTAGATATAGCAATTGATTTATAGGGGGCTGTATACATATTAAAATACAAAATTTTTATACGTTCCCCGTTTCCTACAGCTTATATATAGATAAATGCCGCCCTGCATCTAAGGACATTATAAAAAATTCCATTATTTTACGACCAAACTGATTTATGATGCTTTGAATTTTAATTATTTTCAGTGTTTTATAGCACTAAAAGAAAGTATTTTTTAGTGCAAGAAAACTCTAAAATTTCAAAAAAATTCAAAGTGTCATAATGCGGTAAATAATGTTGTAAAAGAATGGAATTTTTATATTATCGACCTATTTAGGCAAAGGACAACCTTTTCTAAATAAGTTAGGGGAAAATATATAAAAAATTAAATTCATTATTTTAATATGTGTACAGACTTTTGGGAAAAGAAGTTGCATGTAACAGCTACATTTGATTTGAATACTTTTTGTAATTTGAAGTAGGTTTCTACATAGTGGTTTAAGAGCTAATCACTATTACCTCTTCTTTGAATCACCCCGTATATTGTAGACTATGAAATAGGAATGGTAGCAAAATTCACAATCTTTGTTTCGTTTCAAAATTTGGAAAGACATCCAATGTAATAAATTATGTGATAACTTATATATATGTTCTTGATTTGTGTAACATTTTTTTTACATATAGAATAAAGATTGTGTGTGTTCAGTTTCATTGACGCTTTAACTAACAAGGAACATCTTATCTGCTTCATTATCTTGCCATAATCACAAATACCAATTTATTTGAACGAATGTTAGAAAGAAGCTATTCTCAATTCGATCTTAAATTATTTTTCTTCCATGTTAGAAATATTTGTGACTATTGGACGATCTAATTTTATTTATATATATTTTGTTTATAGAGTCATATTAATTTTTAATAAGATTTGTAGTCTTATGAGCTTTTTGTTTATATGTATGTTGATCAACGCATCGAAATTCATAAACTGTCACAAATTTGACTGGAATAAATTTGAGTAAGTTGTTCAAGTAGAGTCAGCATTTTCTTAAACAGAAAAAAAAAATCCCCGTAATAAAATACAAAAGTAAGTTGAGTAAGTTGTTCAAGTAGAGTCAGCGTTTTCTTAAAAAGAAAAAAATTCCCCGTAATAAAATACAAAACTTTGTAACAAACACCATAAACATGTAAATTATCACGATGAACGTTTTTGGAACAGAATATAAGCTCCGATCCATTGCCAGGTTCAGATGAGAGCACCACACGATATTTGAAGACAAACATGCAATGTCAGTAAATATTCTGAAGCTAGTTTCTGGGTGCATTTTATTCACATTAATATTTTTAATAAGTCAATATAAATATAAATAAAAGAAAACTGCCCAGTTAAACTGACGGCATTGAGCTCACAGGCTATTCACACTAGCTGTAAATTATATTCTTATTTCAAAGAATTTGAAATAAGCCCTCGAAAAATGAAGAAATCGACAATATATTAAGAGGGGGGAACCATCCCCCGTTTCTCCTTCTTATAATTAACCAATGAACCCATAAAACTAATCAGAGAAGCGCCTTACCACAATGAACCTATATACAAAATTTGAAAAAATCGGATAATTCTGCATGAAAAATCCATTTATCTAAATTAAGGGGGGGTTAGCCCCCCGTCCCCCCTTTATACTTAACCAAAGAACCCCCAAAACTAATCAGAGAAGGCTTTATCACAATGAACATATATATAAAATTTGAAGAAAATCGGATAATTCTGCTTAAAAAACCCATTTATCTATATCAAGGGGGGTTAGTCCCCCCCGTTCCCCCTTTTATACTTTACCAGTGAACCCCCAAAACTAATCAGGGAAGTGCCTTACCACAATGAGCCTATATACAAAATTTGGAGTAAATTGGATAATTCTGCATGAAAAACCCATTTATCAAAATTAAGGGGGGGGGTAGCCCCCGTTTCCCTCCTTTACACTTCACCAATGAACCCCCAAAACTAATCAGGGTAGCCCCTTACCACAATGAGCCCATATAGAAAGTTTGAAGAAAATCGGATAACTCTGCATGAAAAAAATCATTTATCTAAAATAAGGGGGGAGGATTAACCCCCCGTTACCCCCTTTATACTTAACCTATAAACCCCCAAAACTAATCAGGAAAGAACCTTATCACAATGAACCTATATACAAAATTTGAAGAAAATTGGATAATTCTGCATGAAAAAACCATTTATCCAAATTAAGGGGGGTTAGCCCCCCGTTTCCCCTCCCCCTTTATAGTTAACCAATCAATCCCCAAAACTAATCAGGGAAGCGCCTTATCACAAGGAACCTATAAACAAAAGTGGAAGAAAATCGGATAACTCTGCATGAAAAATTCATTTATCTAAATTAAGGGGGAGGATTCCCCCCCCCCGTTAGCCCCTTTATACTTAACCTATGAACCCCCAAAACTAATCAGGAAAGAACCTTATCACAATGAACCTATATACAAAATTTGAAGAAAATTGGACAATTCTGCATGAAAAAACCATTTATCTTAATTAAGGGGGGTTAGCCCCCCCCGTTCCCCCTTTATAGTTAAACAATCAATCCCCAAAACTAATCAGGGAAGCGCCTTACCACAAGGAACCTATAAACAAAATTTGAAGAAAATCGGATAACTCTGCATGAAAAAAATAATTTATCTAAAATAAGGGGGAGGATTAACCCCCCCCCCCTTTACCCCCTTTATACTTAACCTATGAACCCCCTAAACTAATCAGGAAAGAACCTTATCACAATGAACCTGTATACAAAATTTGAAGAAAATTGGATAATTCTGCATGGAAAAACCATTTATCCAAATTAAGGGGCGTTAGTCCCCGTTCCCCCCCCCCTTTATAGTTAACCAATCAATCCCCAAAACTAATACTAATCAGGGAAGCGCCTTATCACAAGGAACCTATAAACAAAATTTGAAGAAAATCGGATAACTCTGCATGAAAAAAATAATTTATCTAAAATAAGGGGGAGGATTAACCCCCCCCCCCCTTTACCCCCTTTATACTTAACCTATGAACCCCCAAAACTAATCAGGAAAGAACCTTATCACAATGAACCTATATACAGAGTTGCATAATATAGACGCACGCGCGCACGCCGTGCGCGGAAAATTTTCTGCAAAATTCGGAACTTTGCAGAAAATATTTTTAGAAAAAAAAAAAAAAAAAAAAAAAAAAAATTTTTTTTTTTTTTTTTTTTTTTTTTTTTTTTTTTTTTTTTTTTTTTTTTTTTTAAATACCAAAAAACCACGTGGCAGAATGTACGCGACGCTGCGACGGGCGTCGCAGACTTTTTAGGGCAGCTGCAGACAGAAAACATTCAGTGCTATAGTGTGTAAATTACCCGAAAAAACGGCAAACTTCGTGGAAGGATCGCGAAAAAAAAAACGGCGAATTTCGTCGAAGAATCGCAGAAAAAACGCGAAATTTATTTATAGATCGTAAAAAATGGCTAATTTCGTTGACAGATCACGAAAAAAAAACGCAAATTTAGTCAAAAGGCCGTGAAAAAACGTGAATTTCGTCAAAAGGCCGTCAAAAAAGTTTAGTTTCGTTGAAAGATCGCTGAAAAATGCTTATTTTACCGAAGGGCTACGGAGAAAACGCCAACTTTGTCAAAGGATCGTGGAAAAGGCTGTTAATTTCGTCGAAGAATCGCGAAAAAACGGTCAATTTCGTCGTCGGATCGCGGAAAACGGAGAATTCTGCCGACAGATCGCAAAAAAACAGCAAATTTCGTCGAAGGATTGCCAAAAAACGGTAAATTTCCTTGAAGGATCTCGAAAAAACGGTAAAATTTCGTTGAAGGATCTCGAAAAAACGGTAAATTTCGTCGAAGGATCTCGAAAAAAACGGTAAATTTCGTCGAAGGAACTCGATAAAATGGTAAATTTCGTCGAATGATCCTGAAAAAACGGCAAATTTCGTCGAAGGATCACGAAAAAACGGTCAATTTCGTCGAAGAAACGGCAAATTTCGTCGAAGGATCGCGAAAAAACGGTCAGTTTCGTCGAAGAAACGGCAAATTTCGTCGTCGGATCACGAAAAAACGGAGAATTCTGCCGACAGATCGTGAAAAAACGGCAAATTTCGTCGAAGGATCTCGAAAAAACGGTAAATTTCGTCGAAGGCATCGAAAAAACGGCAAATTTCGTCGAAGTATCTCGAAAAAACGGCAAATTTCGTCGAAGTATCTCGAAAAAACGGTAAATTTCATCGAAGGATCTCGAAAAAATGGTAAATTTCGTCGAATGAACTCGAAAAAACGGCAAATTTTGTCGAAGTATCTCGAAAAAACGGCAAATTTCGTCGAAGTATCTCGAAAAATCGGTAAATTTCATCGAAGGATCTCGAAAAAATGGTAAATTTCGTCGAATGATCTCGAAAAAACGGCAAATTTTGTCGAAGTATCTCGAAAAAACGGCAAATTTCGTCGGAGGATCGCGGAAAAAACGCGAATTTTGTATGATATATTGCGTATTGCAGACTATTTTTGAAAACATTATTAGCGTTGCAGACACTTGAAGATAGTTCTGTCACTGGGCCAAAAAATTAAAAATATTCCCCAATTTATGTACGATTTATTTACTGTTTGCGCACAATTCAAAATTTTAAAGATGCAAAACATTGTTGTGACATTACAGACGCTTGCGAAAAGGTCAAAATATTAAGGATTGGGTTGTTTCTAAATGCATTGAAAAAATTTTATTGATAAGAATTCAGCTCTTCCTATCATGGATTTTTAGTTTTATTATTATTTTTAACCAAAATAATAATTCTTTAATTAATATTAATTAATTTTAAATGGTAATTATTTTAAACTACTGTTTTTAGTTTATATCATCCAAATAATATAACACGTAATTTTATTAAACATTAAATTAATTTGCAGAAAGTTTTTGACTCAATATTTATGTGCGCAGAAAGTTTTTGGTTTTATACAAGTCTGCCTATATACAAAATTTGAAGAAAATTGGACAATTCTGCATGAAAAAACCATTTATCTTAATTAAGGGGGGTTAGCCCCCGGTTCCCCCCTTTATAGTTAAACAATCAATCCCCAAAACTAATCAGGGAAGCACCTTATCACAAGGAACCTATAAACAAAATTGGAAGCAAAGCGGTTATTTCTGTCAAGAGTTATCGCGTTACGTACGTACATACGTACATACATACATACATACATACAGAACGGGCGGGCACATAAGCTCTCAGGGTTTGATAGCCTGTGAGCTAAAAAGTTATTTTTTTAATTAACTGAAATGTCTTGCAAGGAGGTTTATTCAGGGAAACTGTTGTTTTGAAGGTTGAAATCTAAGATAATATTAGTTTTTTTTCGTGCTCCTTCTATGAGAAAAGAAGAGAAAGATTGTATTAATTGCCAATCATTTTTTACTTTAGTACTGTAGAAGTGCTTTCAAATGGAATTTATAAAGTGAAAGAGACATGAATTTTAGATTTTTTGCAAGTAATTTCAAACACACGCACACTCAAAATTACATAGCCACCGCGCTAAGGCTGCGCAGAGTCAGACTTTCGAACTTCAGCCCATAACTTCTCATTCGTGTTGACAGTACACCGAAAACTCTGGACTTATTGCGCACTATTCTTTTAATATTTAATTCATTCGTTCACGAATTTTGAGAACAATTAAAGGGAAAAACCAATCTTTGAATTGACGTATGTATATAATGCTGTTCTAGATTGTATATAAAATGATATTTTATATATGACAGCCTGACCCAATCGGCGTTGCCCGGGCCCATGATAATAACCTTAAATAAACCTCAAATTTGTATCATTTTATATCTTTAACCTAATTTTGTATGAATGTATATTTTTAAATGAAAAATTCGTGAAAAAAATATTGATATTTGGGTAAAAGCTTCGTAAGAAGAAATTTTCTTGTTTTTTCACGTAGGGTTGTTATATATAATATATATATATATATTTCATATTGCCCGAACTCTTAGAAAATTTTATAGATTATAAATATAACTGTTTTGAAGCTCATATAAAAATTTCTTTGAAAAATATGGTTGTCTAGTTGTAAAAGAAATGTTTTTTCGTTCTTTTGTTTTCGGGTCAAATCTTTTAACATAACAACAACAACAAAAGTTCTCATCGTCCAAACTGTTTTAAATTTTAATCGATTATAATAATAACTGTATCTAAGCTCTCTTTAAAAATTCGAAGAAAAATATTCATATTTATTTGGTAGTGAAAACATTAGCCGATGCCGCTCCAAACAACCCACTATTTTCATCAAAAAATTCTGATTTTAATACTTTTACTCGTCCGAACGATTTAAAATTTTTGTGGGGGATGTAAATCTGGTCTACAGAGATGCTCTAAGAAGATTGTGCCGAGATAATGATGTTTTTTAGCGTAGAAAAAAATATCGTCTTCGGGAGGTGTGAAGTAGCCTGCAGTCGCGGATTTTTTCGAAAGGGTTACAATTCGCATTTTTCAAAACTGATTGCACCGTCGCACAGTGGGGCGTTTTGAGGATCTAGGTGGACAAAATTATTGCATTGAAGAATAATTAGGTTTTGCTGGGTTTTCGAATGTGTCAGTAATAAAATAATCAAACAGTGATAAATATTTGGCATATTTAATTATTATTATTATTATTTATATTATTATTATTTATTTATATTATAATATTGTATTGTCATTGAAACTACACATGTATTCAAAGTTTCAGCTCAATTTAATAATTAAAAGTGGTTAAAATTGACTTGCAAGATTTGAATTAAACACTCAGACACACACTTCAAGTTAATATAACTTAATGATTCGCAAACTTTCGCAGGAGCTTTCTTAAGTTTTCAATACTTTAGGAATGGCACTTTGATTTAAAAAAATGCTTATTGCTTAATAATACTTAATACTATATTAAAAGTCAAGCTGAAGTTTGAAAACAAGATGGCGCTTATTTTCAAATAACAGTTGGTTAAATCGTGTGACAAACATGTGAGATGTGACATATGTCCAGTAAACTGCTGCTTTCGAATAAAAGAGAAAAGTCACGACTTGCTTTCGAACTTACAGAAAAATAATGCAACTGTTAAAAGTCTCTCAAATCAACTGCCTTCTTCACGGTCGTAGTTAATCGACACATCGGGTTTTTTCGACAAAACTCGTACGCATCTCGACGAAAGAGATATTCAGCTACCAGTATACGCGGTCTTGTTAAATTCCGAGACAGTCGGAAAAATGAATTTTGTCCACCTAGATCATCAAAACGCCCCACTGTGCGTCGAAGAGAAGAAGGTCTCGGATTTCAATATGTATTTTTGTGAATAGGTGCCTCAGAAATAGAGCCATAAGGGGTGCATCGCCGAAATGTCGAAAATGTCAACTGCGAAAACGAACTTTTTGACATTTTTTGTCAGTCTATATTTTTTCGAACTGATTGTGGCGTTTAAAACGTAAAAATTAGAAATTTAAGAATGTCTTTCTCTTTTCAGTATCCTGAACGGTTCAGGCGATAAATGTTAAGGCAAACGGCAAAAAAAAAAAAAAAAAAAAAAAGGGGGGGGGGGGGGTCCGCATTTGATTTTTTTTTCTACGCTCTCTGAAAAGCAGGGTCTGAGCAAGCAAGCAAGCGTCTACCGATTTTCAATTAAAAAGATAACATTTTTATGAGTTTTTAACAGGGAGATAAATAGATTAGGAGAATTTTCCCCTATGGCATCTTCCTTGCAAACTTGAGCCTAACGCCGAAGTGGCCGCATGTGGCGCTGCGATCTTTAGCTGAGTCAAAATAACATTGTTTGCTATAGGAGTGCGTTATTATTTCTTTAATAAAATATTAATTTTACATTATATTTTAATATGGCTCGGAACTGTTTTGTATATGGATGTGACACAGGTTATAAGAAAGTCGAAAGACAGAATAAAGAACTGGGTATAAGAAATCCATCGTTGTTTCCGTGAGCATAGCTCGTTTAGCACAGTAAAAAATGCCAAAAATTTAGTTCAGATAGGAAACACAGTTAAAAATTATCTTTTCACCAATTCAAAAAATGAATCCACCCCTTCCGGGAAAAAAGAAAAAGGGAGGGGGGGGGCAACAGATAAATTAACTGAATAAAATGGATGGCCTTTGTGCTTCTTTTTGAAATATATATATATATATATATATATATATATATATATATATATATATATATATATATATATATAGTTTTTTTTTTAATCTAAGGTGAATGCTGTGATTTTTAAATGTTTGTAGCAGAGTAATTCTTGAAATTATATTTTTTGTATTTTTCTTTGTTAAATAAATGTTTGTTAATTATTTCTGTTAAATAATGTTTGTTCCTTAAATAAAGATATGTAATTTTTCTTGTGTAATCTTTATTTAAATATAGGCACAAAAGTTTCTTAATTTATCAAAATATCTTGATCATATGCAATAAATACATAGACATCAAATTATTTTTTGATTTGAAAAAAAAAAAAAAAAAAAAAAAAAGTATTTCAAATAGGAAGTTATTGACAGCAAGTCTTGAATGTAGAAAATGATTCATATTATACATGTGTATTAATTTACAGAAAAAGCTAGTTGTATTTGAATTTATATTACGTTAAATATAAGAATAAAATGACAATAATTCAGCAATACAGGAAACACTATTTTTATTTTCTAGGGTCCCCTTTCCTGTATTGTCACAAAAATTTGAGCATTTCTGATGCCTCAAAGTATAGATGGGAGTATGTAAATAAATATTTAGATAAATATATTTATTATTATCCTACTCTAATAGTATAAAATATAATCTCTAATGAAAATTACATGCTGAATTTGGGGGCCAAGGGCCCAATTGCTACAAATTTCAAATTTATTTTACATTTGCAGTAGGCATAAATATTTTTTAAATCTAGAGTTTGAGTACAATAAAATTAATCCTAACAAAATTTACCTTATTCCAATACTTGTTTTGAATAGGAATTGATATTTTTTGCTCATTTTAAATAATACAGCTGGGAAGAAAAAAAATAATATATATATATAATTTTTAGTTATTTGCAGTTTGTAAAATTTACTATGAATATTTAACAAATTCTTAAGCTAAATAGTCCTGGTTTTCATATTTTACTTATTTTAAAAAAATAAATAAAAGCATATAAAAACATCATCATTTGTTTTAATTAGAAAAAAAAAAAAAGTTATTCTATAAAATATTTACGAGAATTACGTGATAAATCCCGGATATCGGAAGTACAATAAAATTTAAAAGAAAAAAAAGAAATATTTGAGTTCCAGGCTTGTTTTGAATAAGAATGAATATTTTTTGTTCCTTTTTAATATTACAGTGAAAATATATATTATTTGCAGTTTGTAAAATTTAATATAAATATTTTACAAATTCTTAAAATAGTTCGTTTCCTGTTTTATTAATTAAAAAACATCACAGAATTTCTTTTTAAATGCAGCTTGAGAAAAAATAAAAAAAGTTTTCGATTTGCTGAACTTCGATTGCTGACACAGATGGCGCTCCGGCCAGTACACGAGATTTCGCGCATTACCAAACTTCATCTCGGGGTCAAAAATCTAACACGGCGTTCCCCTACCTGAGGTATTCTATTACCATGGTTTTTAATTAATGTTTCAGCTAACTATCAAAAAATTAAAATCTGGACCTCAGGAACATTGGGACCTGCCTTGAACTATACTCATCCAAATTTTCAGACTTCTACGTGCGGTAGATTTCGCTAGCCATCGCCGACAGACAGACTCAGAGAGCGATACATTCTTTTATTAATATAGATATCTGTATGTTTAAGACATGGCACTCAAAATAAAATTTATCTGAAAAAAAAAATTAAAACACTGGTTTTTATCATTTAAGTTAAGAGGCGCATATGAGTTTCAGTTGAGCGAGAGTGTTAAATAGGTCAACATCGATCGCTTTGTAAATGTTACAAAAATAAAATTATCAACATCTTAAACAATTTTGTTTGATAATTAAATATTTATGTTGCATAAATTGTAAATGAATACGGAAGCACTATGTTCTAAAATGGTTTATTCCTGCGAAAATATTAATAAATGTAACCTGCTTTAACGTCACCATGTCTTCATCGTTGATGAGATAAATGCATTCGCTTAATAAACATGCATAATTTAATCATCATAAACACAACTTAATCATCAAGGGCTATACATCATTCATTTTGACCGGCATATCGCATACACTGTTCATACTAGAATAGTAATTATAATATTACTGAAGAGAATCCACTTTAAATCTCTGAGTTATATATTCAAAACAGGTGTAGTAATTCTACTAAACATATTTTGATCCCGTCATTTTGTGCACTGCTAATCTACTTGCATCAAGGAATTTCATGAAAAGTTTTATACCTCTGTTTCAATATGTTTTCAAAATACAGTGACTTCTTACTTATACACAATGTAGGGTTTTTACTTTTCAGTACCACTTTTCCTGAAATGTAATATTCTCCTTATAAAAGCTGCGATTAAGTAAGGCGACAATTTCTATTGAGATATAGTGATACTAAAAGATAATTGCCATACATCGCATGTAAATGAGAGGTCCCTGTATATGTGAAGATACTACTATGTGAAAATAAAGAAATATATCAAGAACAGAGAAGGAAAGATAGACTTATCAGTAAAGATAAAGAATTCACTAGGAAAGATAGAATTGCACATGCAAATTCTACACAAAAAATCTACAGAATCTCAAAAAAAAAAAAAAAAAAAAAAAAAAAAGTTCGGCTTTGCAATTAAGAAGAATCAGTGCCTCAAAACCATTTTATGATCAGTTTTTGTTTTGGTATTATTCAGTGAATGCTAAAAAAAATTATTAAAAACACAGAAGTGAGTAATTATTGTGCACATTCTCATAATATATGCACTGGACGTAAAAGTGCATGTACTACGCTATTAAAAAAGAGAAATGTTTCTGGATCTAGCAAAACATTACAAAAATATAACCTCTTTCCAGTTATGCACTCCACAATTCCGAAAAAGCGTTAATTTATCTTCAGAAACCAATAGATTTCCGAGATTTAAAGTAGAATTTCTTAAACAAGTTTCTTTTGCTGCCCGTCTCAAACAGAGAAAGAAAAGAAAAGAATACTTTTTACAGTGCATTAATCAGTTTTCTCAACACGAAATATCTGTTTTTCGGATGCTATCAATTCTCAAGTAAACATTTTCATGCTTAAAAAACATATTTAACAGACCAGCATGCTAAATTAACAGCATTAATATTAATATTATTTTGTTACCTTTGCATGTATAAATGACTGTTACGCAGCTGTTGCATGTATAAATTCTGTTACACAGCTGAATATATTTGAGAATCGTTAGCATACGAAAACCTATATTTCGTGTTGAGAAACTGATTAATAATACTCTGTAAATACTACTCGGAAACGTTTCACTTCTTTTCTTTTTTGTTTATTTTTTTAAAACGGGCAGTAAAATAAGCATATGTTTCAGAAATACTTCTTTAAATATCAAAAATCTATTGGTTTCTGAGGCTTCATGAAGATAAAAGAATACTTTCGAAATCGTGCTTAACTCCAAAGAGGTTATGTTATATTTTCGTAAAGTTTTGCTAGTTCCAGAAGCATTTCCCTTTTTTTACAGTGCACACCATGTATAAGTCCAAGTATTTAGTACATTGTACTTCTATATTCGTGCAATTTTATCGCGAATTCCAGGTGTTCTATTCATTAACTTATTGAAAGTAGGTGTGGTTTCATATAGCTCTCTGACATATTCCGTGTATATAGCGCACCTCTAAAAATTTTCAGAAAAAATGCGCATTATACAGTATGTCCCACAAGATAATGTAGTCCTAGGTTTAGTAAAAGTACAGGAATATGCATTTCAGCTGCGTTTAAAAACTCAGGGAGGACATTTCAAAGTACCTCCTGTGTTTCAAAGTACCATCTATTGGAACAACCTGTGTATGCGTACATGCGGTATTTATTTGATGCTATTAGAATTAAGTGCTGAACTTTTAATCATGCATGGATAGACATCTAATAGGTCCCTTATTTGAAATGGAAATTTCGATTTGATATTTTATTTTTTCTTTTCAAGTTTAGGCTATGCAACGTGATTTCTTAAATGTAAACTTAGAGTAGAAGAGGAAGGAAGAAAAAAAACTCGCCAGCGTGAATAAATATTGAAATATTTTAAGTGCGTTATTTATTATTCAAAGCAACGGTTAGAAGTGATACTCGTTATTTCTAAGTACTTGTGCTTTAATTCAGTCTTTTTTAAGTAATACGAATTAAAATGGAATTTCAGACAATGTATGCACTTGTATCGCTGTATCGCTGTTTTTGCATCTGTTCATTATTTACACAAATTGAAATGAATGGAGTAAAAAGGAATTAGAAGAAAAAAAAGTTGATGCTCCAGGGGCTGTTCAAACGTATGTTTGATATCTGAAAGAAAGCTGTTTATACACATTGATTGTCTATTGAATATTTCCCTTGCTATTCATATGGAGTTCGTAAATAAACCCTTCTGTTAAATAGCAAAATTTATTTTATTAAAGCTGGAAAGAAAATTGCTTATTATATAATATTATTATAATATAATATATTATTAAAATATTTTAATATATTTAATAAATTTAATATATTTTAATATATTCTAATGTATTTTTCAGCTCTGCTGAAAAATTAATTAGTATATATCTAATATTACATTATATTAAAAGAACATATAATTTCGTAATTGATTAAATATTTGCTAGAAGTGTCTTCCATTTTATTCTGATTTTATATATATATATATATATATATATATATATTCAACAAATTATTGCTTTTTACAATTGTGTATAATTTTATATTATGTTCATCATTTGTATATATTTACAAACTTTTTCGCAAAAAAATCGCGTTATGCTCATCTGTAACACATGTAAATAAAAATAAATTTAGAATTACGTCGCCTTTCCTTAAAAAAAAAAAGAAAAAAAAAGTAACTAACGCTGCTGCTGCCGTAACTGAATTTATTGTGACCTTTTTACTTTCTCTGTTTATCCTGAAAAAGTTATTGCATACAAAAACATGAAAACAAGTAATTTTACAGACAAAAGTATTATAAACGCGCTGAAGCAGACAGTTTTTAAATCGAAGAATCATTTTAAGCGCCATTTAATGTTAAAATTGGGCAAGATCACTTACATAAGTTTTATAGGATCAAAACTTTGCATAGCATTTTAACCATCTTTTGCAAGCATATACATGATTAGATTGTGGTGTGCAGTGTTCAATCACTTTTTAAATTTGTTTAATTTTTTCCAACTTTTTTATTAAACATGTCATGATTTAAGTAGAGATTTAATTCGTAGTTTCAAATAGCCGTTTTTATTTACTGTTGCCAGATTTTAAAAAGTCCAAATAATATTTCCAAACAGTTTTCAATAAAAAATATATATTTACACGTAAAAATTAAAGAAAAAAATATGTAATGGTGAAAATTATGTCATACTTAAAACTATATTTAAAACGTCATATTTAAGATTTTCTTATAGCGTCTAAAAGAAAACTTTTCTTCTAGCAGATTATAAAAGTCCGAGAGGCAGCGACATTTTTAATTAACAATTTCATACAAGATGATTTTCAAATATGTTATTAATCTTGCTTAATCAATCATAAAAAAGCCATCAGCTGTCGTGACATTGCTGGAATCCCTCCAGTCAAAGAAAGTGAATGGCAGCCCGATTACAGAAGATCGCCACTAGCAGTGATAATATCGCTCAATCGTCCGTAGTCAGAGTTCCCTAGTAATATAAGAAGATACTTTTTCTCCGTATAATGATTAAAGAGTACAACTATGGAAAACCATATTTAAACATTATATAAAGAACAAAAGATCTACTTCTATATAAATTCCATCTCAAATTAACATATTATCGTTTATTCTGTATGCTAATTATAAGAAACTACTATTTTTTAAATCGCAGAATATTCAAAAAATACGGCTGAAGTTGACATTAAATAAAATATCAATAATTGTTTGTTTTCTTTAGATCGGGATTATCTTTATTACCGCTATCAAAATTTCTCTTTCATGGTATTAAAGCTGTGTCGTCACCGTATGTTAGTATTAACTTATAAGTCGTAAAAATGTTTCTTCTTTTTATTAATACGTTGCAAGTAATATAAATAGCTCTTAAATAGGAGTCAAACCATTGTTTTCAATTTAATTTCCAGTTCTTGTTATGTTGCAGTCTTTAAAACTACTGATTTCTGTATAAATACACAGGGGGTATGTTGATAATCAATTACAATTTATAAATCGTATCCACAGAGGCAATATTTATTCAAGATTATCATTCTTCTTCAGTAAGTATTTTATATATTTGTATTTTCTGAAAATAATGCAGCTTTAAACTGCGGCATTATTCAGATGTACAATATATCTGTGAAGTGTGTGTGTCTGTATGGGGGGGGGGGGGTCTTTTTTTTCGATTTAACTTTTTTGGGGGGGGGAGGAAGGAGGAGTTAAAAAAAGGAGTTATGCAAAGCCAAAAGTAGCTATTCAAATGACAAAATTTATTGTTTACTGAAATTTAACGAATATGTCATTTATTGAAATCTAAAGAATATAATTATGTTGCATATTATCAATACTAGGATAGGCTATGGAAGAATTTATGAAGACGTTTGGAAAATGTCTTATTACAACAGTATTAAACAGACATAACAACTTAGTTTTTTTTCCTGTTTAATGATAAAATAATTGGTTTGGACATGTAGCCGCTATTTTTAAATGTAAAGAATAAAACACATGTTTGAAATAAGTCTCAGCAAGGTGTACATACAGCTTTAAGCGAACTTTTATTATTATTATCATTAATTTCTGAAACAAATTATAATAGTAAGTGTAAAGACATGTATTATCATTACTACATACACATAACAACAAAAGTAACTCAAAGACAAAATGGTAGTAAATTTTAATGCATGTTCTATAATTAGGACATCAGATCCGAAAAGGTTAAGCTATGTATTTGTTTCTGATACCAGAAATACGATTCACAATGCTTGAAAAGTGAGTATTTGCATTATTGAAGTACTTTTTAAGCCCCCAGAAATGCATGATGTTACATTTTTAGTATAAGTAAAATATACCAAAAACTGAGTAATAGTTAACTGATGTGCATACACGAAAATTTGGATTTCACCATTTTTTTTGGAGAGAGTGGGTCTTTGGGGTGTCAGTCTCCATGTATTTTGTAAAGCTGAATTGAATGACACCATTCGAAAGTCTATGCCTTTTCACAAATTTAGGAAAGGTTTCATGAATCAAAAGTGGAAAATTACACTTTACGAGCAAGTACAACTTTATTACATTTATTTTACATGCCGTACACTCGCATATGTCATTTTGATCTTTTAGATAATGATTCGAACGGTAATTAAATGTGGATCAACACCAAGGTCATAACTTTTGAAGCTCAGTAGAAAATTTTTATGTTTAGGTGTTGCGCAATTCAGGTAAGTGAACAGAGACCCATTGCATTAATTTCATTCTCTATTTATCCAAAGGCTCATATTATCCCTTGAGAGTTGGGGTCACTCGATCTAATAAGAAAGAAGAGGACGTTTGGAGTGTGATATGGACCAATAATATAAAAAAAAGGAGACGGTTACGTCAAATTGCTTGCCCAAGTGTTCCTTTCAGTTTCAAATATTCTACCCTTGTAGTGAGAGCGAATTTACTGACACTTTTTGCCGGTAGTTATGCGAGTAATTTTATTGTTATAATAAATAAATAAGTTCCTTTTATTGAAAGTTTAAAAATTTACATTTTTTTTTCTTTATCTAAATATCTAATAAAAGCTTTCTCCAACCTTTTGACTTAACTTTTTTCTTATCTATCTCCTTATCATAACCTCTATCCTTTTTACATATTTTGAAATGCATGAAAAAGAGAAGTCAACACTGTATGATGAATTCACTAACTGTTGATGAACGCTAATTCAGTCGTTTTGTTGTTGTTGATGGTGGTTACTTGATGCACTCTGTAATGTAGAAGGACACTGACGGGACATAAAAGCAAAAACACACGCAGTATTCGATGGTTATTGATGACACAGATAGTACGAAAATGAGTTAAGGTACAAGCAAATAAGTGAAGGTATTACGAAGGTACAAGCATATTACCCCAGAGTTTGATTTCAGAAAGTGCTCCGGTTTATGGCAAACAACAGCATTTTTTTTTTGGTAATTCTCAAAACAAGAAGCAGTTGATCATCGTACTGTTTAATATACTTAAAAAATAACATCACGGTAATACAGTCTTCTGGATATGCATATATGTTAATTGTTGAGACAGCTGTAGAAAAGTATCAGCAATTACTGCCAATCATTGTTACTCAAGACCTAGGTGTCTTAGTAATTTTAATTGCCCTTATAACATCTTGAAATCCTATACTTTTCTTAAAATCCAAAATAGGGCGTGTGAAGAGGAAAGTGTATTATTCCACCTCATTACAAGGTTAGTACACTGCCATGAAAACTTAGATCCTCCTTGCACATGCGGTTAGTTGATTCTGCAGGATATTTTATCACCTCTGCCTCACGGTTGGTGCTCCTGCAGGTGATTTAGTCCTTTAGTTGATGTGACACAACTAGCGCCATACACGGCAAAGGTAAAAGCTACTTATGAAGTCGATAGCTATTGTCTGTACCTTTAGAAGAATGTGTTGACTCTTTTAATAGAACGAATGCTACGGCTAACAAAATGAAAAAATAAGGTGAAACCCTGTCCCTTCATCTCTACGGAACTAAGGCAGAAAACGTCATTCAGTATGCACTTCGTTACACTCAGTTCCAGAAGTCGTTGTAAAGAGACTCGCCCAATTTGGAATCCCTTTCTCCTACTTCTGCTAGTGTTGCCTAACGCTTATTTAGGGTCTATCATAATATCCAACAGTGGCTTAAAATTAAATTGGAATACGAACAGTGGGGATGGGTACTTCAAGGCGGTGACTTTCATCCTGATCGGACTGCTTTACCTCCTGCTTCTGACGAAATAATCAAGCTGACATCTTGTTCCTAGAAAGGTGATTGTTGGCAAGCTCATTTCAGTTGCAAGAAAAACGAAATAACTTGTTCTGCACTGTGCAAAAGTTATGAGGGAGTAGCCTGTTGCAATATACTTCTTTAAAAAGGAGAATTTACGGTGCCAACTGAAGTCGATTTTGTGAACTTGGATTATCTTAAAGGAGCCACAGACGACTCTGATTTTTATGATTGTTGTTTTGAGGACATTTAATATGGTATTAAAAAGTGTTTTTGAACGTAAAATAAATATAATGAAGTTGTGTTCTCTCATGTTGAGCTTTTCAAAATTGCCCCCCTTTTGTCTCCCTCACCCAAACATATTAAAATAACTTTTCTATTTGAGGATTTATTGGATCTTCATGTCTTGTGCTAAAACGAAGTTATTCCCAGATTTTCGTGAATATACACCAGTTATCATTGTCAAACCCTATTTTACATGTATTATTTTAGCTAAGAAAGAATAATTGATTGATATCAATTGCATAGAGTTTATCCGTGTGGAACCCACGCGAATCATTGCAGGTCTTGTTACATAATGCAGTCCACACTAATTATCAATTTATTATCATTGGATGAGAGTTGACTGGTTACGTAAAATAATTGAATTCTTAATTTTGACAAATCGATGCGTATTCTTGGCCGCATTTAACATTCTGGTTTTATTTGGGCCAGTAAATTATGTGTACGGTATTTTATTCGGGATTTTATCCAATTTTTGAAGTAATTGAATTGTTGCCAACCATATAGCATAAACAGTTATAGTAGAAATTTTATAAAATCTGACGCATAATGACTGCTCATAAAAATAAGACAATAGTGCAAATGCACCTTAGAGTAAGTATTACGATCAGTATTTGTTAATTCTTTTAATCTGCCGCTTAACTTTTATCGAGCGGTTGCGTAACAAATTTATTTTTGCAAAAAGTAGTTACGCTTTTACATATGCAAGAATTTCATAACAGCAATAAAATACATGTTAGAAGATCAATTATAAGTATCAATAGTAGAAATTAAATTTTAATTTTGATGCCATTTGTGAGATCAAATTTTCGGAAAATCACGTTTATCGTAAAATTTGCGACAAATCTGCTGGAAAGTTAAAGAGCCACCATTGACGCACGCTGTTTGTATTGCATAAATCTTACTCATTTCCAAACGTTTAGACAAGTTAAACCATTACGGATCTAAAATTGCACTCATCGGAAATAATGATAAATATTTGCTTTATATTGGATATAATTTCCAAAGAAATGATAGTCCCCACCAGTGGCTGAGAGGTTCTGCTCTGAAAGCTGGTAGACGGGTGGTGCTGGGTTCAAACCCCTCTCGCGCTCGTCGACCTAACCGTTCGGAGTTTTCCGTGGTTTTCTTCGAACCTTGTCGTAAATACGGGTTAGGATCCCTTAGAAAGACCCCCACGGAGGACACTCCCCCCCTAGGGCGGCCTATATCCCAAGTGTAGATAATTGGCCGTCATAAATCAACCAACCAACCAACCTAAGAAATGATACTGTTTACATTCTAAATATTGACAAAGAAATGGCGAAATATTTCTTACCAATATGGAATCGATACGGGAAAAAATGTTAACACCCCTTATATTGCAAATATTGACCAAAATATAGCCAACACTATACAAATGATATCGGATGAATCCTTCTTTTGATATTGGTGATGTGTTTTAAGTTTAATTAAAAATGAACAAAAACTTACTTCCTTCATTTAACTTTAAGACATTTAGAATATTTATCATATTCTTTATTAAAATAAATATATTTATAAAATGTTGCTGCTCTAAGCTCTTTATACTTTGCATGATTTACAATGCAAAATAAATTAATACATTTCGTATCGCCTTAAATACTTATATCTGCAGAATACGATATCATAAAACGTGGAATCGGATTCTAAAAGTTTTGTCATTAATATTATGACAAGAGATTGCTCTTTTAATGTATTATGATATCGAACCATGTGGAAACGACATAATCTAGACATTATGCAACTTATCTAAATACTCATTGGACGAAAATCCTGGAAGAAATATATTTTATCTAATGTCACAAATGTAATATTAACGGAGTTTCCTTCTCTCAATGTTTATATTAAATCAATGCTCCATTTGCTTTAATATAGGTTATAGTTTAACACTTTAATAGCTAAAATTATTTCCGAAAATAAAAATACAACAATTATTGCAATTTTTGGGGGGATATTTGATAATATAATACAAAAAATAAAATCAAAGTGTCCATGATAGTACATATAATTGTTTTTAGTGATATAACGAGTCTTATTAAGTATTTTTCGTTGCATCTAATCCAGCATTTGCTTCAATTGAAATAACTTTCTTCTTTTTTCTTTCTTTTTGTTTTTTAATTTAGAATCGGACTCTAAATCAGACAGATTTTATTTATTTTTGTGACAGAATCCTTGAATATTCTGTAGTTCATAAACGGGAGCGTGAGATTTTTAGTTAGCAAAATATTTATATGAAATTTTCTGGCTAGAAATGTTCTACCTATCTGGTGTTTTAAATTGCTCTAAACCAAACTCTTCATCGTCACACATCGATCAATCGATAAACAACAGAGAGAAAAAGTTGACAATTCTTGCTGCTAGAAAAGGCGTTTAAAGGATTTGAAATTCATCAAAGTTATCGTTACATTGATGAAAATTATCATTAAAAAGAGAATCATTCAATGTACAAATTCATATAGACACATCCAGACCGATCAACTTTATCGTTAAAGTGGGGACATCGTTAAATAGGGGGGGGGGGGTGTATACCATGCATCGGTGATTGTTGAAAAGATCTAAGTCGATATTTTGACATGTCTCATTTTAAGATGGTTTCAATGTTTGTTTGTTTTTTATGTTTATTGACTGTTTCGTGAAGAAAATAACTCAATCCGGATACTGCCTATACATGTTTGGGAGGAAGGAATTTAAACGTTGAGTGTTGAAAGGTACAATGCCCATGACTTGGGAAACGTCAAAATGTGAACTTAGTTCCTCTTAAGTCACCTCATATACAGGGTAGTCATAACTAAAGTTACAGTACTCAGCGTGCTCTGTAGCGCGATCTAATTGAGAGAATGGAGCCAAATTTTGTATGAACAAGACGGAGAACGAAGGATTCCGCGAAAAGAAAATTGGTTTCAAAAGTCGCAGCTAGGTGGTAATGTGGCGTTGTGTAATAGAAAGTTGCCATATTACGATAGATTTTAACCGTTGTGCTAAATTAAAGTTAATTTTATTTCAGCATTGCTTCTGTATTTTTTAAAACTTCTTTTACTATTACACAGCGTACATTTCCACTTAGTGACGACTTTTGTAACTATTTTTTTTTCACAGAATCCTTTGTCCCTCGTCCTGTTTAGCCACAATACAAAATTTGGCTTCATTCTTGCAATTTGATCGCACTACAAGGCACGCTGTAACTTTAATTATGGCTACCCTGTAATAAAATTACTTTGTAAAAATATCAAAAATAAGTTTGTCCCTATTAAATATACACATATAGTGGATTTTACAGAAATACTTATAAAACAACTATAAAAAATGCTTACTGTAAATAATAGATAATGTTCGCTCTTGTATTATGGTACAATGGAAAAAACACGCCATATGGCGTGCTCCGTTATCAAACGCTTGATAAGCAAAATTACAAGAATTCCCATGAAATGGAAACGAATTCGGTAAGCAGTTATGCTTTCTTCTGTCGCTGAAAATAGCTATTTTTCTGGGGAAAAATTTGAAATATGCCTATTTTTCTTATTTTAGGTGGCCAAAGATCTATTCAAGTTATTTACAAGCTGATATTTAAAAAAAGCAGAATGAGCATTTTTAAAAGATTAGTTCGGAGTTAGTTCATTCGGGATATTTAGGAAATATGCAGAATGTAGTCCTATTTTAAAGGATAATAGAGTGGGACATAAAATAAAATTTTTGGCATTGTATCCGAATGTACGTTTATAAGTGCTATCTAGTTCAGTTGGTAATTTAACGTTTCTTAATGCCATTTCTTGTTCGGATTTTCAACACTATGTAGCTTTATATGACTAATGAGTTTATTGCGAGCTATAAATTTATGCATAAATACGCATCGAATTAGGTTATGACAGATTTACACCACCGACAATTTCATCCATTGACCACACAGAAGAAAAGAAAAGAAAAAGAAAACTAACATAAATTAAAATTTAGTTGGTTTGTAATATTTTAAACAAAATAGTGTTCCAATTTTGAGTTAGAGAAAAGTTATCGTAAAAATATATTGTATTAAAAATAGATAACTTGCAGCTTGTATGCGTGATTTCGAGAAAATCTCTTCCGAGATTTTGTTGAAATTTTAACATATTGGTACAGTAAGTGGATATGTACATGAAATGACCTAAAACGTTCAACCTTTAGTTAATATTATTAAAATTTATTTGGTTATTGTTTTCGTGCTTCCGACTTTTATATAAATATAAAAAATACATTGAATGTGAATAAAAGTTTTTTTTTTATGGAAGGACATTTTAATTAAATACTAAGTTTTCCAAGTATTGAAAAAAATAGTTTATACGCTAAATTATGCAAGTGTACACTCTGCATGAATACTTGAAAAAATATGCATTCGTTTATGACCTAAAATTATTAAGAAAAATTAAATTCATTTGATTTTTAAAAATAAAAATATAGAGAGTTGGGTTGTTTAAATATTCCTTTAAAGTTTTATACCAGTGGGTTCAATAATTTTACAGTTAACAAGCTTTAAAAATGTCCCTACCTTTTTGAAATTTCAAAGATATTTGATTACTTAACATTGCAAAATTTCGCAACCATCACCGACTTCTATTTATTTATTTCACTGCACAGCGTCCATTTACACATAAATATTTTGAGGAGAATCTTATCAACTTTCATATTTATTTTTATTTCCTCTGATAAAATTATTCATATCTTCATAATTTATCCCAATAATTAATATCCTTCGTTAATCATCTCTCAAGTGATTAATCCCATTAATCGAAACCTTCAGAGCATTACAGTTAATTTGGTTAAGACTTTGCAAATTATCTACTTCTGTATTAACTGATTTCTTTTCCAATAGACTGATTTCTTCTTCAATCTTATGCTATGAAGACAAAAACTTTTCTTTATTTAATGTTTAGTGTTTGATATTTCAACATGTAGCGTATATTATAAAAGTTTTATTAGCTGATCATTTGATATGGACTCAAGAATTCTTTTCATTGGTTAATTAAAGTTAAATGAATTTACTGTTTTAGAAAACGATAAATCTACTCTCTGTGTATTGTTTAAAACATTAAATCAAATTTTTAAAATAAGAAATAATTACAAAACAAGATTAAAGTAAAGGATAGATAATATAAATAACAATTTTCATTAAGTTTATCATATGGATACCATTTAAACTATCAATCAATGTCTTATTGTCAAATCTTATAATTATTTAAATATATATATATATTATATATATTTAATGTTAATGATTAACCTCTATATTTATTGTTTTGAATGTTTTACTCAAAACGTTAAGTAACGAAACAATTAAAAATTTTGCTAATTGTATATAATCAATAATATCATCTATACAGTTACTGTTGTAAAGCTGCAAAAATTAATTTTAATATGTTTTTCTACATGTAATTACATACACACACAAAAAAATCACTTATGTCAGTGATAAAACTCCCCTCAATATGCAAGGTCTCCCCTTTTATATCTTATTGTTGTCCCATAGCTATCGTAAATTGTTAGCTTTAGAGGTAAAGTTGCAATTTCAAAAATGTTTCAAATGTTATCCTTCACATTGAAAGCCATTCGATTCAAAATGGTTTTGTTGTGTGTATAAATGTTAATTATACGTGTATATAGAGGACTGTCTAATAGAATTTGAATTCATTACCGCCTATGAATGGGAATTGCTGAAATTTACGTTTTCAACTATATTACGCATTTTTCAGCTGAAATAATGTATGGTATAATATAGTATATAACATATATAGTATAATGTATAGCATATGTATAACAATAAATATATATAACGCTGCGCAAAAATTTATAGACACATTGCCGTTTGTAGTTGCCGGTAAAACATTTTTAGTTGTATTATGCGTTTACCAGCTGAATTGCATTTTGGTATGCTATATGGTGCGTGTATACATTCTATAGATCACACAAAGGGTTGCGAAACATAATTTGCATACGTTACCGTAAATGGGTGGAAATTTCGGGAAATGGGTTTTCCACTGTGTTAAATTTTTTCTAAGCTGCTTTTTAGCTATTTACTCCTTTTTCAATGATATGAAAAGATGAAGCTGCGTATAAACATTTTAGTAATATTTGAAAGTACTCCACATAATCTATGCGTGACGCACACATTTTCTTTCTTTGATTTTTATTAACCCATTCACTGATTGTGCGAAAGCGTGCGCTTTTCTTAAGTATTTTATTATTATTATTATTATTATTATTATTATTAAGAAAGGTTTGGATCAGCAGCAATAATTTTGTTAAACTGTAATGTTTGTTTTAACTAATTATTATTATATATATATATATATATTTTGTTTTTTATTGTCAATTGCAATTTTTTATTTTAAAAAAATGTGAAGCTATAGTTTTTGACTCTTCGGAAAAATTCAACGTGACTATACATGCTTTGAAATCAGGGTTGCCAGTAAAATACAAAAATATTATTTTGAATACCCCTATTTTCGTGTAGTAGTATTATTCGCTTGACTTAATCGCAACATTTCTGTAATTAAATAACACGACTATTTGTCTACGAAAATAATGGTATTCAAAATACAATTTTTGTATTTCCCTAACGAACGTGTTTGAAATATTTCATTAATAATTCAAATTTGAATTTTCCTTTTTTTTCTGTTTATAAAGAATTCATGTAAATAAAGTTTTTGTTAATTTAATTTTAATAAATAAGTAATTTATTATTAATTTAATCTGATTACATCTAATTTTCTGATAATTCTTGTTGATGGCTCTTTTTTGTACCGTTTTATAATTCTTAAACTAACGAAGCTATTTTTCCCTTGCATTTTTGTCAATAGTATGACCTATTTATCATGAAACATTAGTGTGAAGCAAACATTTTAATAAAAATTTATTGCGACAAGGAATTGGTTAACCTGGAATTATGAATATGACATTGATATTACTTTTCTTCATTCATGACCGGTAGCGTGCCCAGAGTAAATTTTTCTATCCTCTTTTCTAACTTTGAGTTAATAATGCTTTTCTTCCCGGAAACGGGTGATTTAGTGATGCGGCTCACTTTATTTTATGCAATGGCCTTGTTCAGAAACACTACCAGTAGTTTTTGTCCCAATCAAAATAGTTTTCCCTTTTGTAGTTAAGTCTATTCAATATTCTATTTCTGTATATTGCAAACTCAATGTCCTGTATTTGAAATCGTACGTTATGCATATGGAAAGCAACATTATGTAACTTGAAAATAACATATAATTTGTATTAAGTATTTAGTAAACTGTAAATTGCATTGAATTATTGTACTAAATAATTGTGTAATGCTTTGATTGTATTTATGTATGTATGTATGTATTTATGTAGCATGGACACGCTATTCGTTGTCCAGTTCAACAGCTAATTCCTAAACCCAAATTCGATTTAGAGGTAGATATAGCCAAAATGTTTCAAATTTTGTTCTCCGTCATAGTAAAAGACACTTTTGTCAAAAAGTTATTTTTGTAACACAATTTAAATTTTTATACGATCTCTGGGTACTTACATTACAAAACTTTTTCCCCGCTGTGATGAGTAAAACAAAAAATTACCATTTTTTATGACAAAAACATATGGAGTTATGATATATTCAATTTTATAAAATTTCTTTGCGATGTCCTATAGAATATATGGGCACTCAATATGAGGCCCGGCGAGCTTTCATGTACGGCCTAAGACGCATAATCTTTTATCCATGTTTATACAAATTTGAGATGCGCGTAGAAGGTATTTAAGTAACTATTGTTCAATATATTTTTATAGGAAGAAAAAATTATGCCGTGTTATTAATATAACAAAGATAAGATAAATCTTACTAAATATAGTTTGCTTAGTCAAAATGTTTTTTTTCTTATGTAGTCATATTTGCGTTACAGTGGTGTATATTTTTAATCTTCAACATTAATTAAATATTATTTAAAGTTTATTAAATTTGCACTATATACTTACATTTAAAAAAAAAAGTTTTTATATTAAAGAAAAACTCCTGTTTTTTTATATTTTTATTTTTAGAACTTGAAAATTCTGCATTATTTTATTAATACGTTTTATAATTTTTTATGTAGTTAATACTGATAGCACATGCAACATGTGCAAACTTCCTCCAGTCTATTAGAATAGTAAATCAGTAAGTTACGTTATGTATGTTTATCTGCGATTAAATAAGGCGAAAATTACTATTGTGATTTATTGCTGTAAGTTTGCACAAGTTGCTCATAGTCAGAATACGGCCGTGCTGGTGATATTAATTTTGTTATATTATTTGTTATGCTACTTTTGTCATCTTAGTATTTTAATTACCCTTTTTTACATTATTATATGAGTATAGTGTGTTGCGACCCAACTACCTTAGGAAACATATGTTTGTGGCCCGCGAGTGGAAAAAATTGAGTATGGCTGAAATAAGTGATCTTTTTTTAAATTTCAGAACTTTCCTGTATTAAAAACGGAAAGTTTTAGTGCCAGAACGCAGTAAAAATTCCCAAAATTCAAACCTCTTAAACAGTTTAGGAATTAACTACTGATCAACGATAAAAGGAGACCCCTGTGTATATTAGTCTTTTGTCTTAATAATTTGCAATAGTGTAATTTATAAAATGGTGATTGTAATTCAAAACTCATAACCTGTTATAACTAATCTGAAAAATTGTTTTTAATTTTTATTCTGCGCCACTTGCATTTGGTTAATTATAATGTGAAATTAGGTACCAAATATTATTGTAAATAAGTTCAGTGTCATGTGACGTGTATCATTACAGACTAAAATTTGCGACTACAACTTTTTTTATTTAAAAAACATATTTTTCTTGACTTAGTGGTTGAGAAGCTGGATGGTGTAACCTTTCTCTCTAACAAACTGATTGAATAAACTGGTGTGATACTATAAAAGCATAAAAAACTTCTTAATAATACCATAAAAATAAGGAATGTGCTAGGTTTTTCGAAAGAACTTTGTATTTCTTCGTCAAGCGCTAAGAAGACGTGCAACCACTCTGAAAGTAGGAGCAAGACTGAAAGGAAATGGGAAGGAAAGAGAGACAAGTTAAGAGAACAGCCAATGAAAAAGCAGAAGGCATCAGTCAATCACAGAAGAGAATTACCTAAAATACAGAACATAAGGAAAATTATGAAGAAAATTGAAAGAAAAAAATGCAATACTCATACTACTTTCGAATTTAATAGTAAATTTTACAAACAATCTGATGGCTTA
This sequence comes from Maratus michaelseni, assembly GCA_963931845.1. Taxonomy (NCBI): domain Eukaryota; kingdom Metazoa; phylum Arthropoda; class Arachnida; order Araneae; family Salticidae; genus Maratus; species Maratus michaelseni. The sequence goes on along the minus strand of OZ007589.1, from coordinate 176,275,174 downwards.
AGCATGGAAAATCCTTTATCACCAATTCTTTGTGGCATTTATATGCATTATTTTGAAGAAAAGTTATTGAATCTGTTAAATTTTAAATGTTGAATGCGTTACGTTGACGATACTTTTGCTTTAGTTAATAATCCTTTTGATATTTCCAGCATTCTTAAAACTATCAATTCTATCGACCTGCATATTCAGTTTGCTTTCGAATTAGAAAATTATAATACACTCCCCTTCCTTAATGTTTTTATTACCAGATGCGATTCTTTTTTCAAAACCTGTGTTTATAGAAAACCTTTTTCTATCTGTAATCCCCCTCATGTTCTTTCAAATCATCCATCTAAACCAGGAAATCGGTGTCGTTTACACTAAACTGTGTCCTCAAAAATTTTCGAATTCTGTTTCCCTTAATGATGAAATTAATTATTTAAAATGTGTTGTCGTCAAAAGAAGTTTCAGCCCTTCTTTTATCGATAATTCTGTTAATAAATTCAATAAATCCTCTAGTAAATCTACCCTTTCATCTCTTAAAACAAAACCTGATAATTTAATTGTTCGACCTTTTTATCCTCTTTTACGTTTCAAATTAGCTAAAGTTTTAAAACGCTTCAACTGTAGTGTTGTCTTTAATTCTGTCAATAAATTAAAATTCCCCTCCAATAAGTCTCCCGTTCCTCATCTTCAAAAACGGGGAATCTTGCAATGGTTACCATCTTTCTTATATAGGTCAAACTAAAAGAAATCTTGAAACTCGCTTAAAAGAACACTCCCGTTATTTCACTAACCACGAAATTTCTAAATCTTCTATTGCCAAGGATTCTTGGGATCTCGGTCATAGTTTTGATTTTCAAAATGCTAAAATTATTTTTAATGCCAATAGCCCCCCTGAATTGGACATTCTTGAAAATTTAGCTACTTATCTTAATTTCGAGGTTATAGTTAATTAAAAATCTGATTCCACCATGCTCTCTGCCGCTTGGGAAAACTTGTTCAGCTCAACCATATCTATAATTATACTATTTATACTATTTATTTATTTATTTATTTATTTATTTATTATTTATTTATTTATTTATTATTTATTATTTATTATTTATTATTTATTTATTTATTTATTTATTTATTATTTATTTATTTATTTATTTATTTATTTATTATTTATTATTTATTTATTTATTTATTTATTTATTTATTTATTTATTCATGTTGGTATTAGCTTTTATGTTTGTTTCTATTTTTTTTTATTTAATCCCCATTTTACTTTCTTTTTTATGCATTTTTAATTTTTTTTCAATTTTCTTCATAATTTTCCTTATATTCTGCATTCTAGGTAATTCTTTTCTGTGACTGGCTGATGCTTTCTGCTTTCCTATTGACTGTTTTCTTAATTTGTGCCTCTTTCCCTCCCATTTCTTTTCAATCTTGCTCCTCCTTTCAAGGTGGTCGCACGTCTTTTTTGCGAAGAAGAAAGACAAAGTTATTTCTTTCTCACTAAACTTGGGACTTTTCAAAAAATTATTAAAAGACCGGATTATTTTCTTTTTGCGCTGTACTATAGTTTTTAGAACAGATATACGCTTATTTGTATTAAAAAAAAAAAAAAAAAAAAACATTGGTTTTAAACTGAGAATTCATTTTGTAAAAATTAATAACAAACTATTAGAGGAAAATAAAAAAAAATCTTTTATCATGTCCTATTTTTAAGAAATGTAACATCTTCCTTATCTTTTATTATGAACCCAATGGTTTCACGTTTATTTATCGAAAAAAATATTTTCTCAAGGATTTTTATGTTAAGACATATTCTTTAGTTGAAACCTCAGTCCTGATACACTTATACACTTATCTTTGGGATTTCTTTTTAATGTCAAAAATTTATATCTATTCTGATAATACTGGAACTTAAATAATAAAAGTCTGTTCCAAAACAGAATAAATGAAAGCAAAAAATAGTCTGCTGAAGTTTTGAATGTTATGAAAAGATATATAAAAATGTAGGAAATGTTTTAAAATATATCTTGCTAAAACGTGTTTCGGCTGTAAAGTTATCCACATTTTTTTTTACAGCTGAAGGTAGCCGTTGCCATGTCTCTTTATAGTGTTTTAAAAAACATTTGTGCTTTATTTTACATTAAGATTGCTTTCGAAAGTCATAGTATAATAAATATTTAATGAATGTCTACTGGATGTTTTATCACATAGGATAAATTCTGAAATAAATTTATAGATATAAAATGGGAAGTATGTTTTAATTCATAACAGAAATTCCTATCTTTTGAAAAAAAAAAAATTCTTTAATTGTAAAAATTCACAAATTGTTCATAATTTAGAAAAAAAAGTGGGTATTTTCTCACTTTCCAGCAGAATTAAAAAGTACTTAACTTCAATTTGTTTGTCTACTAAGGCTGGACGATATATCGTAATACCGTTATATATCGATATTTCTTTAAGACCGCGGTAACGATATTGAGATTTCAATCCTTCCGATATATCGTTTCAAACGGTATTTCATCCTACTTCCGAAAGTTACGGAATTTCGGATTTACCGAATATCGGCGCGAAAGTTGGTTACTTTTGCAAATACTGCACCGATATCGACACTTGTGTGATATTTGTGCAAGGATGGAAAATCTGCTCCAATTGCTCCAAACTACTCCAATTTTGATTTCCTGCTACATTCTGCTCAAAAAATGGCAAATTTCTTAAATTCTGCTCCAATCTGCTCCAAAAACGAAATTTCGTAGTCTAAAAAAATTAGAGTAATAGTAAAAAAAACTTCATATTAACTTTTTATAGGCTTGGCAACACATGATATGAAGCTTGAAACTAAGATATGCAGTATCATTTAAGTTTCAAATGTATTTCTAACTGAATACTGCAGATGAATTATATAATACTAGCAAGCTACGCCCGTTACGCTGGTAAATTTCTTATAACGAACTTTTAATCCAACAAAATATTGACATTTCATAATTCACTTTTATATTTTAACAGAATAATAAGGCTACTATAATTTGTGACTCGTGCTATAGCCAATATACACGCCAGGACACGTCGCCCTTATTATCTTTTTACGCATGACGGTTTTGCTATGGTACTCCATTGTGAAATTTAGTAATTTTTCAAATTCAATATTTAAAAAATGGCATAATCATTAGATTTGAAATTAATATCAAGAAAAATACAATTTTTTACCTTTCAAACGCAGTTTGCCTAACAATTTTCTGACAAATACTTTTCGAGCTACTATTTTTTTTTCAGTAACTTCAAATGTTTCATTTTCCGAGATTAATCTGTGGCAACAATTAGCGAAAAACCCAGTCGTCAGAAACGCATAGTTTTTTTATTAAAGAGGCTGTTGGAGCAGGGATTGTCACCACCAATTTGCCACCATCACTTTTGAAATCGGTTCGGTAGTTCCAGAGATTCCATAGAAATTGTAATTTAGAATGTTTTTAGAACGCTTTTCGCTCATTTAACCCTTTTTAAATTTCGATTTTTTTTAAATTTTATTCTTAGAGAGCATTTACATCTTATAAGTAATTACAACGCCAAATTTCAAATTTCTAGCTCCTTCAGTATAAAAAAAAATCGCAATTTTAGAACGTTTTTCGCTCCTGCACTCCCCTGTTGATAGTGGCACCCACAAAAAATATAGCCTATGTTGGAGCAGGGGTTGTCACCATCAATTTGCGACCATCACTTTTGAAATCGGTTCGGTAGTTCCAGAGATTACCCCCTACAAACAAACAAACAAACAAACAAACAAACAAAAAAACAATCTTCACTCCTTTATAATATCAGTATAGATAATGTATGAAAAATAAGCATTGTTGAAGAGATATTCAGCATTAAGGCTGTTCTCAAACAAAATATTTATACCGCCTCAACAATGCAGAAGTTTGTGACACATCCACAAACTATTTTTAGATGTAAAAACATGAAATTGGTAAGGTTGAGTAATTTGGAATTGAATAGCATTTTTCGATAAATGTCACATCTTATGTTATAAGTGATTTTTGAGGCATAAAGACCTTTGCAGAACTGAAGCGTCCTAAAATTAAGTAAAAAATATCCACTCTGATGATAATATAGAAAATATTCTTTGTTTTTATTGAAAAATAAAAAATGTTATTTGATTTCAATGCTAAAACATAAGTTTGTCCTACTACAAAACTGCTAAATTCTGATACAGAATTGCAATTTATTCTGATACAATTTTTTTTTTTTTTTTGATTTTCCACCCCTGTATTATGAGACTCCAAATCAGAAGATTTGTTATTACTATAAAGTTGGCTTCAGGGGCCTCGCTAAGGGGGGGGACGGGGGGGAGCCTCCCCCCCAAACATTTGTGAATGCTATTACACTTGGCAAATTTACAAACTTTTATTTGGCAAATTTGTATAAAACTTTAATAAAAACTATAATATACTCTCTATTTTTAATAGACTTGACAAAAGTTACAGATCTAATTGGGAATATTATTAAACTTTTTACAAATAAGAACTATATTATATTACATTTTCTAACTGTGGTATTTTGGTAAATTGTAAAACTAGTTGGCAAACTTGTTGAATTGGCGAGAACTATTTATTTTTCCTTTTCAATGAGTTGGCAAATACTGAAACTTGACTTGGCAATTTAAGGTCCTCTCCCCCCTCAATAAAAAGTCTTAGCGATGGTACTGGTTGGCTTTAGCTAAAAAGTTGGCAGCCAAAAGATTGGTTGTTGTCATTCTTTAGCGGTGGTAGACTGAATGTGATGAAGATTGTAAAAAACAAATTGCATGAAATCGACAATAATATACAAGCATGCACTCTTCACAAAGTCCAGAATGCATTTGGCTATAATTTTGAAATGTGTCTTATTGACTTATACTACTACTAAAGAAAATCCACTGTGCAGTCTAGTGATTACTCACAGTTACAGTCATACTATTACAAATTTTGAAATTCTCAAATAAGTATTTAATTTTTTTTCTTGTTTTTCTGTTCCAAAACTGCAATTTGATCTGCTCTAAACCTGCTACAAACACGGGTTTTTGATTTCCCACCCCTGTTTGTAATTTTTGTGCAGGTGTCGCACACATACCGGAATATGGGCGAACAGTCTACTATTCTGATGTACCGCTTGTCATAGTTGTCATAGTTGTCTGTTTGAGACCGGTAATTCAAATTCCGGCCCTGAGCTGCCATAAATTGTGAGAACGGTACGGTTTGAAGAAAAGTGATGCCAGCTCAATAGGACAGATTCCAATAATTATACGAGTACTTTAAACATTTAATTGTCTTTTGAATAAACATACTAATAAAAATATGATTATATGCAAGTAAATTACATCAATATTTATCATTTAAACAATTACTTTTAAAGGGATGGTTATTAAAGTAAAATTATTAAGGTTGCGGCGCCCAATTTAACAATAAAAATCCGCGGCCCACAGAGACATTCTCTCCGTGTCCGAAGCTAAAAGCCATCTCCCTGAAATCAGGGCTCGCAACAGCTAACTAAAAAAAAAAAAAAAAAAAAAAAAAAAAAATAGCGCTTAGTCTGCCCGAATTTGCACTTTGGTTGTCCTTTTGCTGGGTCTTTACATCTATCTGATTTTAACATCTGGTCCAGGATCAATAATTTCGGAAACTACACAAATATAAAGTAAAATTTAGAAATTCTGTAATAAATGAATACTTATAAGGAGCCGAATCTCTTAAATAAGATTTGAATTGTATTACGATGGTTCAACCCAAAATTTTATACATTAAATATGGATATATCCATATATACATTAAATATGTTGTTTTAGGGATAATGTTTTGAGATTTTCAGAAATTATTAGATTAGATTTAATTTTTTACATCAAATTTTCTGAGTCGCATGCTATAATATTTATCTTTTTTGAAGAAATTAAGCCAATTTAGAAATATTTTTACGCATTTAAAAACATTGTAAATGATATAAAAACCAAATAAAAATCTGAAAAAGAGGTTATGTAAATATGGAAAGAATGAAACCATATAAAGAACTTACAAAATTAATTTTCAAAAGCTAAAATCTTGCTACGTTTTTGAAACGATTAAAAAGAAAAAGTGAAAAGAGGTTTATAATCCACACACAAAGGAATTACGCCAGAAAAGAAAACGCGATAATACTGTTTTACTTTAAAAGTTATGTTTCATTGTATGACAAGAAACACTTATTTATTTTAAATACCTGAAATTATTTGTCAGTGGTTTAAAAGTAATTATATGAATTTGTGGAAAATAAATAACGATATACACTTCATTTTAAAATGTGTGTGCGAACGAGCTTTCTTTTGTTTCGATAGCAGCGCCATTCCCCCTTAGGTAGAATTAATAATAAAGTATAACTCGCAGAAGGGTGGGGGAAAGTTGTGCATCGAATTTCCCATAAAAATTTTATGAATAGTAAATTCAATAATATTATTCAAGTGTTTTGTCTATTTAATAAACTCTTTATTATTGCATTTAGTCACATATCATTTGTTGCTTTTGATTCTAGTGCATAGAAAAAGTCTACGGGGATTTCATGAAAATTCTCTCATTCCTCGTTCAATTATTTTTAGACCAATTACGTGTTACCTTCCGCTTAGCAAAGCCAATGATCATTTTATAAGGATGGAAGAATTCGAAATGCATTAAACCACGAATCCATAAAGACATATGTGGAGAACAATTTGTCGGAATCCTCGCAGATTAGTGAGGAAGATGGTTTTTCATCTTAAAATCAGAACAAAAAGAATGCAATTTCCTATATTTCCCTATGTATTTTTTTTAAAGATTTCCTATATTTTCAAAAAGGTCTATAATTCTAACTGACAAAATGCAAATATCCAGGGTTTTAAAAAGTTGCAACTTGCTTTTCCACACGTCGTTTCGCTCCGAAGTACTCATAAAAAGGTTTCCTTTACAGATGAGTGAGCGTTTTCGCAGAGGAACTACATTGGTTAATAAGTAAAATAATAGGATTCTAACAGCAGATATTGAAACTTCAAGTAAGAAAGCAAGACACATACCGACACTATGGAAATATACTTCTCGGTTTTATAACCAGAAAAAAGGAATCGCATATGGCTATCAGCAACATTTTTTTTAACCTTTTTGTAATCACTGGACTCTTGTACATTTTCCAAAACGTTCCTTTGAACAAGATTCCGAACCTGGCCACACAGCAAGAATCAATCAACAATTCTGTGGCGCCTAGAAAATGGCCTCGAAACTCAACGGATTTAAATCTATTCAATACGATGCCTTGTCAGTCTTAAAAAACTTTTTATGTTACTATCTTTTTAACTCCACAGCCATTTGGGGAACTTGAAAAATTCTTCAAAAACTGCTTAGGAAGAAATAGAAGGAAATGTTTTGCACCATGGCAGTAAATTAATCTCCTAAAGGGTTGAAAAACTGTATCAAGATAAAATAGGGAACTTTTGAAATTACTTAATATTTATTAGTTTTGATTGCTAATTAGGTAATAAAGTAAAAATTATGCATTTTGGTCGTCCATTTTCTACACGTTAGATTGCACCTTGTTGATCTTTTCCCCCACCCTATAGAAATGAAGATGCAATTAACTAGCCAATTTTCTTGTATTTCTGGTTAAACATATCCATTTTTCTATACGATAGTTCTAAAATACTCATAAATGTACATATGTTATTTAGAATCCTGCACGGATTAGATCTGACGTGAAACCGGAATCGAAAGAAAATTAATGCTTTATTTTAGTGAAATTTTGAAAAATAGTGCACAACAAATCTTTAATGAGAATTAATTCTTTAATAATAATAATAATAATAAAAGAATATATTCATTTTCTTAACTATACAGTTTTCCATCTGAAACAATATTCAGAATTGTGTTCTGAAAATTCACCTATACCCGAACCAGTATTGGTAGAACTAAAATTAAACCCGACATCGAACAAATTCGAGTCTACCCGATCCTAAGCGGGACTCGAATCTCTAAGTCGTTAGTGCATCTAATTAGTATAAAAAGATTGCGCGACTGAAAACTCACAAGTTTAAATATAATCCTCATAGTAATCTTTTACTCGTGCAAAGTTAAAAGAATCTTTGTCGAAATAACTAATTTTTAAAACTTTAAAAAATGCGCATACTTAACATTGTAGTATTTCGATAGGACATTTAAGTACAATATAGTATTTTGAATTTTATTTTTCTAGATAAAGAAAGCAAGCTGATATTGTAGGTTAGGTATATTTTAAATTCAGGCAGAAATTCATGTTATAAAAATTCATGCAGACTGGGAGTAAAAGTTTTCATTTTGAATGACAAAGATTAACAGTATCGCAGTTTTCTCAATATTAAATTTAAAAAAAATCTTAAAAACATCTGTTACTTCATTAAAATAAGATGTTTTAAATTTTAGAACATTTGACTATTTTACCTTTTCGAGTATACAGTTAAAAATACCTATATTATTAGAATAATAATTTAACTCATTTATCTTTTGTATAATGACTTTTGTCACATTATCTATTTCTATCATCCATTATTTCTCTTGAATTAAAAGCTGTGCCAGTTATTAATTACGCAGAAAATTTTTATCCTCAATTGTTCCAAATTTTATTAAAAGCTTATTACAAATTTATGAAGATCACAAAATTATTAAAGTCATTTCATTTACTGTTAGCTACACTGTAAAACATTTGTGTAAGTTTACCATGGTTTATCTGTGTAACATTACACAAATTCTGGAGTAACCCCTTCTGATTATTTAAAAACACACATCGCCGGTGAAACGTTTCACAGTGCTGTGTGAAGATACCGTTCTCCGGAATAACGGATGACGTAAATTCCAAACGCATGCGCAATGATAAATATTCTCACACGTGACAGGCGGGAAATGAAGAAACGAGGCAGAAACAAATGCGATAACGTGAAGGAAAGGACGCTGTTGCAAGTTACTAGTCGCCATTTCAGGAAGAAACTTAAATATTAAGTAAGTTGTCATTTTCTTAATATTTTTTATGCAAAATATAGAGTATTTTAAGGGCCTGATTAATGCACGGGCCTCGGCCCTGGGCCCACAAATTATGTGGCTGATTATTTTTTTTCCTTAATCAAATACTTTTCAAATAATATTGTTTATAATATATATATTGTTTTCAAATAATTTGTTATATCTCCCCCCCCCCCCCCCCCTGTGTGACGTCGGGCTTCCCCTATATGTAAGTCCTAAGCGGGCGGGCCCTTGATTACCAGACTTTTAGGGAAAACACAATTTTTATGATTTTGGATAAGGCGAGTTTTGAAAAAGACGTCTTTATTTATTCTGCAACATAAACTGTGGATCATAGATGTTTGTGAATTATACAAATGCTTATTTGAGAAAGTGGACGGTAATTCATTTTCTTGATTATTCTTGTAGGTTAATTTTTTTTTTGTAAACTTGAAACTTTCACCCAAACAACTTTGTCAACTCATCAAATAAACCTACTTTCTTTTTTTTTAAAGTGTCGCCGGGAATGGGGAGGTAGGGGGGGATGTTCCGAAGTTCCACTGTTTTTCAGGGAAAATCTTAATGAACATGCTAAGAGCTAGCTTCACTTAATAAATTTATATATTCTATATTTTCTTTCAAAATTTGGATGTGTTTGTTTTGGTAACTGAATTTTATATACTCACGGCCATTTACAAAATTTATTTTTAAAGTTTTAAGACCAATGTACATTATTATTATAAATAAAAATTTAATTGTAAATAACAGAAAAAATATGAATCGAACTTTAATTGTAAATAACAGAAAAATATCAAAATTCCAGTAATTGACACCCCACAAAAAAGAAAATAAATATAATTGTTTTTATGACTGTATTTAGTACCAGAATTTAATGAAAACATTCTAATAAAAAAAATAGTTATATTAAAGTAAATTTACCAATTATGATATCAATGATTATCACAATATCAGTATTTTAATTATTTTAGATAGATGTTTTAAAATACTAAATATCAGGGAATTACAGTTGTCAAATTGAGAGAGAGTGGGGGGGGGGGGGGGTGATAACAAAAAAAATCTGAACAAAAAAAGTTTTGGAATAGTTTTACATAGATTCGTATAATTCCCACTATTTTTAACAGTTAAATTCCCCGAAACTACTTGATATATTATTTGTTGTAATTAGTATTACAAATATAAAAGAAATTTTTCTGCGGATTGAATTTTTTAAATAATAAGTAAAATAATTTTTAAAAAAATTGTAGAATTAACGTTCGAGGCCACTGATCTGTATTTAATCTGGAGATTTACTAGTTTCATTGCTACTATAAATTTAATTAAAATTATTATTATTATTATTATTATTTTTTTTTTTTTTTTTTTTTTTTTTTTTTTTTTGGTCGGAGGTGAATAAGCAAACATTTAAGACCTGTCCTGGCCACAGATTGTCATTATTTCTTATGGTCAGCGGTTGAGAAAAACTATTTTTTGTAGCAAACTATCACTACACATACCTTTCAGGTTAAGAGCTCTGAATCTTTCGCACTTCTGCAGATGTCTGTTTTTTTTTTTTTTTTTTTTTTTAAGAAAATCTACCCCCTCCCCTCCCCCCCCCTTCAGCAGCACACAAAATTTAAATTTTTTATTGTAATAATCAGTCATCTAAAATCAGTGGTCGCCAACCTTTGGAATCTCACAGACCAGTAAATTTATAATTTTTAGTTCTGCGGATCACCATGATGATATTTTGTGGAACATAAAATAGTACTTGTGTACTATAACGGTCAGAGAACTGCCATTTTTTTAAGAAATAAAATGTATCTGTTTAATATCTAACAAAATTCTTATTTAATCGCAACATAAATCTTTAAAGGTTATTTAATTGTAATAAAATTTGTTTACTTGTTACAATTTAATTGAAGCTTATCTAAGTATTGCATATTTAGTGTAGGGGAGACCGGTACACACTAGACCTATGGACACAGTGGACTACCCCCTAATTATTTATTTATTAAAAAAAAATTTAAGCTTCTCTTCTATCCTAATAGACAACAGCACTGCACTGATTATTTATGGCCTTCAGAAAATATGTTTAGCTCAGATTGAAATATTTTATCCTGATGGGTTGTTCTGAGCTTCTAAAAATAAAATTTTTCATTATCATATTTTATTTTTTTAGTAATTAAAGGTTGTAGATAAATAAGGTAAAACAGCCTTTTTGCAAAGCTCAGATACTTCTTTTTTATTTAACTTTAAAGTTAATATGTTTAAAAGAAAGCTATAAACAAATATTAATATGATTATTTATTGAACTTCAATATGAGGCACAATGTACCACCCACTCCTGGGGCATAGTGGTCCACAATCCACTCTGCTCCTGTAATGCAGAATGTTCAAAATATTTAATAATTGCTTATTTTCTATTAAGAAATATTGTTTTAAAGTAGTATTTAACTGTAAAATAAAGTAAACAAATAAAAATAACAATTTATTTAACATAGTAAGAAATATTTTGTTTTGTATTTACTGTCTTTGATAAATATAACTGTAGTCTAATTGGTGATAATTATATTCAAGTAAAATTCAATGCAAATGAGATGCAAATTGAATGGAAATCAGTTTATTTTCCCCGAAACTGTAGATGAATCTGCTGTTGATGTCAAGGATATTATAATGTTGCTCCCTCACCCAAAAGTATTTCAGGAAAATTCCATGCTCAATCTTACTCATAATCATAAGTATTTTGGAATTTCATTTGCAAATTTTAATGTGTGCTGATTTTTTTTGTACTTAAGTAATAACTTCAACTAAATTGCAATTGTTCCTGTATTAATCTGTTATTATTTTCAAAATATAATTATTCTTGTTTTTGTTTCAAAATGTTACTTGTAAATTTATATTATTATTATGTTATTTTGCGGGCAAAGGGGAAATAAAAAAGAATTAGATTAATGAAAAATAGATTTATATTGTATTTCAGATAATACCTAACAGCGGTCCACTGTGCCCCGGTGGGTGGGCGGTCCGCTTTATGGGTGCATATAAAAAAAAAAATTAAAAATGTATTGAAAACTACGTTTTGAGAAAATTATGCTGAATGTATAAAGGTTTAAAGAATATTCAAAAATATTTTCATGCAGATCAGTTTACCTGTTACAGAGAAGAAAAAAAATTAACTGAAAAAGTGGTCCACTGTGTACCAGTCTCCCCTAATATTTGCAGAGTTTCCCCCAGGTTTAAAAAAAGGCAGGGTGCTGCTGGTGAGAAAAGGGCACTATTTTATTCTTAAGGGCACTTTTTGGATTCTTAAAGGCACTTTTTTTTAATTGTTAAAAGGTATTATTTTGAACTAAAATAACTTCTTTAAAAACACCATAATTTTTTTTTTTTTTTTTTTTTTTTTTTTTTTTTTTTAAATGCGCTAGGCCTTTCGAAAGATCTAGTTCTTTCCAAGGAGGGTGCTAATTATTTTATGAGGGGCAAGAAGGGTGCTATTTTGTAAAGAAAAGGGCAGGCAGGGTGCAGCACCCTTCTGAAACTGTCTGGGAGAAACTCTGATATTTGCTCTAGTTTGTTTTCAAATAATCTGATTGGTTTTGGCTCGAATGATGTTGCTGAAAAACAGAAAGTGGTCAAGTTACTATTTTATTTGCTGTGACAAATAAAAAGTCTTGTTGCACAAATGTGTTTTTGAAAACTAAATTAAAATGTTCATTGCTTTTTTTCAGCAATGGGTGCTCATTTTTTATTTAGCATAATAAGAAACAAATAATATTTGGTAAACGTAATTATTATAGCCTGTTATTATTTAAAATTTCAAAACTAAACATATCTTAAGATTCATAAATATAAGAATTTCTTGGAATAATATATTTGTTTTAATATAATTAAAATAAAAAATCAAATATATATTCAAATGTAAACAATAAAATTGAAAGTAAAGATATTGAAACAAAAAAGGCAGCAAGAAACTTTTTTTAAACCATTTTTTACAGAAAGTTACTGCTATTTCTTTAAACATTAATTCAATGAAAATTTCAGTTTAATCCTTGCTTCTCCTGGAACCATAAATTAAACGATAATTAAATCAACAGTTTAAAAATATATATAGTACAGTAGATTCCCTCAAATCTGCATAACTTGAAACCAAAGATTGTGCAGATTTTAGAATTTTGCGGATTTCTGGTCACTGTTTTGTTTACATTTTTTAAACAGTCATTTGAATGTAATAATGCACTGTAAATTATAATGAATGCTTACAATAAAGTAAAATATTAAAATAATTAAGTAAAGTAAGAAAATTTAAAACATGATTAAAATTTTAAAGGTAAAGGTCAAGTACACAATAATACATAACTAAAAATAGGCATAATAACGATGAGATTTTTTTTCTTTTAATTATTCAATGAAACTTGCCTGATAAAGTTACACTAATAATTTACATAAAAATCATAAAATAAAAGTTTTATTTCATGCTTAGGCAAACTTAATATCCAAAAGTTCTCGATTAATACATTAATTTATTTGGTAAAAAGATCACAATCACCACTGAGAACAGCACTGTCTTGAATTTTTTTTTCAGAAATAAAGTTATACTTCCTTGATGAGAAAGCATGTTCAGCCAATTAATAAGAATTACATATTAAAATGTACATGGAATGATATAATCATTTAAAAAATCCTGAATTTTTTCCCTACATCTCAACTGTAAGTTTCATTGTTTTCATTTGTAATGATGTGCAGATTTTAGGGAGTCTACTGTATTCAATTTTATCGAAGCAGTCTTTCATTTCTGAACAAGGAATGTCATATTTTTCATTACTTGCTAGATACAATTTCCAAACAGAAATCTAAATTACTGAAATATACAACTAATACATCAATGTTTCATAAAATAAAAACTAATCATTGGTCAATGTGTATTTTGATTTGTGTATTTAAATGTAACACATATGCAAAAGAGAAATAATAACAAATAATTAACAATAATCTTCAAAATTGTATAATTTACATGACTTTTAATCCCAAACTTTGGAGATTAGAGGGAATGGAATTGATTTATATAAATAGACCCTTTCTAACTACTATTAAATACTTTAATTTTTAAAAATGAAAGTACATTGTGAAAATATTTGCATAATTTATTGTATAAAATTACCCTATATAAATAATATTCAGATTTTTATATTGTTTTAATGTTAGTCTCATTCTAAGTCTTTTTTTCTATGGAACAACATGTTGTAGCAAAACACTAGTTTGGATGCTTTCTGTTCTTCAAGTTTGTTTTGCAATTAGGAGTGGATAAATCCAAAATTGGAAAATATCGCACAATTGATGCTGAACTGCATGGACTGGAAACTGGAATGCAACTCCATGAGCTGTATAAATTAACTTGTTATATTGGTTTTTTAAGCTTTCCCACCTACCATTGCAGGTACAGCTTAATAGAATCCAAACAAAGAAAAAATGGTACTTTTCGGTTAGCCGGGTGCCAATGATTTATGTACATATATAAATAAATAAATATATATGTAAGTATATATATAATATATTTTCATACATATAAGTGTATATATATATATATATATAAATAAATAAATATGTAAGTATATATATAATATATTTTCATACATATAAGTGTGTATATATATATATATATATATATATATATATATATATATATATATATATATATATATATATATATATATATATATATATATATATATGTGTGTGTGTGTGTATATACATATATTTTCGGTTAGCCGGGTGCCAATGATTTATGTACATATATAAATAAATAAATATATATGTAAGTATATATATAATATATTTTCATACATATAAGTGTATATATATATATATATATATAAATAAATAAATATGTAAGTATATATATAATATATTTTCATACATATAAGTGTGTATATATATATATATATATATGTGTGTGTATATATACATGTATATGTATGACTGGTGCCCGGCTAACCGAAAAGTACCGAAAAAAGGCTACCTGTTCTTTGCTTGCAAATGCACATTCTACAAACTAAGGATTAAGGCTAGGCTTACAGCTACAAACGTGAAATAACATGCTCAAAAAAGAAGGGGTGCAGGGACTTTTTTATAATTTATAAAAATAAAATTTAACATAAACATTGTTCTAAATGATTGAACTGAATTTAACATAATAAAATTGAAGATATTAGATATGTAAATATTGAAAATAACAAACCATCTTCTTTTAAGTTATTGATTTAAAGAATGTTTAATTATATTGGTTTCATATTATAATTCATTTAATTACTCAGAGAACATTTGTGTTGCATATGTACAAAAACAAACATTTAGAAATTAAAAATCTAGGTAACTTATGATCAGTCATTGAATAATGGCCACTTTAGCTTTACACAACCTCTTTTTTTTTTTATAAACATAAATTAGATAAGGGATTAGATTTTAACATAAATTAGATTGCGTTTTTTTCTGTGGCTTTATAGCTCAGCATGTGTCTTTACTATTTTAAAAACTAATGATAAATTATTTAATCTTTTTCAGCTGGATATAAGTTGCTTCATTCATGGAGAAGGAAATTCAAGAGGGACTGCATATTTAATTCTTTGCATAATCAAGAAACTGATGCAGCCAGAAAGAGCTACATGAAGTGCAATAACAATGGTATTTTTAAATTGATTTGCATATGTCTGTGTTAAATATTTGTTTAGCATTGTTATATGTGACATATTACATGTTGCTACATTGCATGACACTACCTTCATAATTCTAATTAGGCACTATAAATTACATAGACTGTGATTTAAATATATATATATATGCATATATATATATATATATATATATATGCATATATAAATAAATGTTTGAAGTGTGTTTTGATTTTTATAGTGCGAAATAATCTTACAAATTCAGATTTTCTTTCATATGTACTTTTGTCTGGCAAAATCAAAATAAGAATATTGTTTTTCTGATATTCCTCGCTATCATGATTGCTTAGCTTATACATTTTTTTTTTTAAACCGTATCTTGCCCAACTTTATCTTCTGACTGACTGTACATGATTTAAGATTTAATTAATATTCAAGTTTTGTTGTACATGTATTTATATTAAATAAATTACTTTACACTTTAAATTCCTGAGTTTTTTTTTTTTTTTTAAACCCATTTAAACACTATTGTTTTTATGCGTTTGTTTTACAATTGTGGCCACTGGATTTTTTGGGTTTAGAAGCCAGTGACTCCTTCCAAATTTTGGAAACCCAAATTTGGGATGCACCTATAATGCCCAGCCAGTAGTGCTGCAATCGACAGAATATTTTCCAACTTCTCTTTTGTCCACTCAAAAATTCGAAATAGGTTGACAATAAGTAATGTTTCCGAACTTGTTTTTTGGTATGGAATGCTGAAAAAATAATTATTTTGTAATGATGATGATGGTGATGAAAGTGCCGCTTAATGTTGAATGTGTAATTTCTTATGTTATTAAAATATTTAATTTTTTAAAAGAAATTTAAGATTTCACTTATTTGAACACAATATATTAATACATGTACTCACTACTATTGCTTATATTTTGCATCTCTGAATTATTGCATTATGCTGTTTGATAGGTTGATACATCTTATTTTAAAACTAGAAGTGTTTATAATTTCTGTAGATTTTGCAATATTGTTAATTTATTGCAGCATAAAAATCAGACTAACAATAGCTTTTTTTCAATTAATTTTTTTTTTTTTTTTTTTTTTTTTTTATGGTGAAATTAATAATTTCTCAGTTATTTAGAGTATATTAAGTTACCATCATAATGCATTGTACTACTATTCTGTGATTGTTAATTTAAGATAAGTAAAAGAAATAAAACATGCATTTATAATTTTTTTAATTTATGATTTTTTGCCAGGACGGTTTTTACCGCAGTTTTTTCCACCTGCAGCACAAACTTACCAACCCTGAACTAAATAATAAATAAAAAAAATTAAGTTTAAAGTAATCAAATTGTATTACAATAGCTTATAAATTATCAAATTTATAAAGATTAAATTAATGGTAAATAAAGTAACATACATAACCTAAAGAAAAACCTAGTATTGCAAAATTAAAATTGACTTTTCAACGTTTCTCGATTGTTACTTATTAAATTAGCTCACATGTTTATGTTAATGGAAGTTCATGGAAATTGGATACTTTTCTTAAAGGTTCAAATCAAGCTGTAATATGTATTTTCTAACAATAATACATCAAAAACAATATCAATACATTATTATATATTATTATTTTTAATAGTGGTGTACCGAGTAGTGCTTTGGCCGCGTACCGAGTGAATACCGAGTAATTGTGTTTCAGAAAGAATCACTGATTCGAACATGAAGTGTGCTTAGTGGTAACACTTCTATGTGTGTGTGTGTGTGTTTATATATATATACCTATTTATAAACATGCATCTTGAGCATATAATTTAATCATATTTTATAAAATTAACTTCAATTTTTGAAATTTTATTTATTGTGGACCTTTTAAAGACAATTTTTGTATATTCAAAAATTTTAAAACAGTAACATTATTTAAAATTTATATATATAAAAAGAATTGATATATAAAAAGTTCAATTAACCAATATGAAATTAAAACTGATTATTCAACACAACTTTACCCATTTGTCATTTTGATACCTGAAATCTGTCTATCAAAAATGGTTTTTGCTTGCTGTAACAATACCTTTGAATAATGCAAAAGTTTCATATTTTTTAAAAGTAGCTTATTTTCTTTTGATTAAAAAAATTGGGTACTTTTGTGTAATAGCAGCCCCTGAGGATGAATCGCCAAGCGACCAAGATTTATCGCCAAATTATAAAGCATGTATGACATAATATGATATATTTTTACGTTAAATCATTACTTTTGTGATGTATATGGCCAAGTTATTAGTCATATATAACACATATATGATGTATACATATAACATGTGCATAAGTTGTATAGGATGTATATATATGGCATATAAAACGTAAATAATATGTATGTAATGACGTATAATGGGTGTTTGGAATAATATGTGTATATATGATGCATATATAAGCTTTTCGATGATCTTGGCGAAATCAGAGCTGAAACCTTGGCATAATTGTAATTGTGGAGGCCGCTATAACACGAAAACATCAAAAAAGGGGGCGGGGCTTTACAGTTTCTTTTCTTTTCTCTTTTGTGTGTGTTTGTAATGTACAGCTAAAATGCTATTTTATAAGTGCTCGCAGTGAACCCATTTTTTCTGAAGCACACTGCAAAAAAAAATTGTTGTTTTACAGTATAAAACTGGCATCCCAGCTAAGCAGTAATACGCTGCCGTGCAAGCAGTAATACACTATCGTGCATGCGCGGTAACGTATTACTACTTGCACGGCAGCGTATTACTGCTTATTTTACTGTTTAATACTGTTAATTTTATGGTATAATACTGGCAGCTGGGGTGCCAGTTTTAATACTGTAAAATCAACAATTATTTTTTGCAGTGCAGGCCAAATTTACATCAATAAAAGAAATGCCCTATCTCCTGAAAATGTAGAAAGATTGTAGTGTTTTTGTACCATAATTTGTCATACAGCAAATTTAATTACCGTATATACTCATGTATAAGTCGAAGAATTTTAGACAAAATTTGGGAGCTGAAAATGGCGGGTCGACTTATACACGAGTAAGTAGGAAAAAAAAAAAAATAGCGGAGTGAAATACCGGAGTCATATGTTTTTCGCAGATAGTTGGTGAATGTGCAAGTCTTTTAATTAATCACATATGGGTCTAGGTTGGAGAGACAGATAAAAGCAGACAATGGTGATTGATAAAAAAAAAAGCTCAACAATAATGCTTCTGTAATTGTTCTGCACTCATTTTCTCTTGGGATAGAATTCCCTTCAATACAGGGGCATTCCTTTCAACATTTTAATCACCTTTTCAAAAAGAGTTCAACTTGAGAATGCTACTAGATTTCTCTCCTAAAAGTCCTACAATACAAAGAAGTACTATATTTTAGCAGTTTAAGAAGTTGTTTACCTTGTAAATAAGGCTTGAATAGATTAAGAAGAAAAAAAAAGTAAGTAATCATTAAATTGATGTGAATAGCTTTCAAAATAGTTTAAGCTTCTTTAGTTATACATAATTATACAATTTTAAAATGTTGAATTAAAAAAAAAAAAAAAAAAAAAAAAAAAAAAAGTCTGATTAGAAACGTAAAAAAAAAAAAAAAAAATACTAATACTAATTTAATGAATGGTTTTTCTTTAAATCCTGGATTACAAATCATTTTTGAACATACTGCCAGAAATGTGATTCGACTTTTACACGAAAATTCAATTTTTTCCAAAATTTTGCGTAAGAATTGGGGGGGGGGGGGGTCGACTTATACACGAGTATATACGGTATTATTTTTTTTAATTGCATTTATTGTATTTTCTGTTTCTGCACACTGCTTCTTTATCCAAAATCAGTCTTTTCCTACAGTTTTAAAAATGACTTTTTTCTTTTTTTTAAATATAAACTAAACTTTAATTTACATTAATTTTGCAGGGGGGGGGGGGGGGGGTTCTTACCTTTTGCTATGTTTTATAGATAAATTTTTATGTACCGAGTAAATAGTTTTATGAATTAGGGAATATATATTACATTTATATTCAAATACCTTTTTATAGATCACATATAAATTAATTTGTCTTCAAATATGCTTAAAAAATGAAATTCTTGCAACTACTCGGAATTGGCCGAGTACAGAGTATATACAGAGTACTCGGTACGGCTCTAATTTTTAACTCAAACTGATTGATAAAAATATTATATGAATTGACATTTTTCCAACTGAGTGAAAATACGTCCAGGCCGAGAGTCGAAATCAAGACCTTTGGATAAATTGTCTGTGTTGAGCTACCTGGGCCGATAGCCAGCAGACACATTTCACTTAGATAACCTGATTGGCGATTATGTTAGCATCCATTTTTAATTAAGTTCCATTACCTGTAGTTTATTCTGTTGAATTCAGAACAGATGTTATTGCCAACAGTTGTCTGTCCAGGTAGCTCAATAGGCAGAGCGTTGTCAATTTAAGTGAAAGGTTTCAAGTTTGACTCTCAACCTGAACACATTTTAGTCAGGAATTTACTCTAGTAATAGAATTTTTTTAAAAACAGGTATTAGAATTTGTGTGAATTTGTAGATATGATCAAGTATTAAATATTAATTATTTTCTTATAAATTTCTCCCTAGGGTGAATATACTACTTCTCAACAGAAGAGACCTGTTCCAAGTTTTTTGAAATGGCCGTCTGTTTTGACCAATTGTATATAATTTTTAATTAGACTGTGCAACTATTTTATTAGATTTTATATTGCATTTAAAATTTTATTGCATCTACAGTAAATTTAATAAATTATATTTTATTTATATGTCTTATATTTTTATTTTCCCATCTATTGTGTTTTATTTCTTTTAAAGTATTTAAGCTCTTAGGCATCAGTAATGACAATAATTTTTATGTTCTCTCTTTTGATATAATTTTTGAAGGATAAAAGAAAACATGGGACAAAATGGTAAAATAAACATTAAATGCTGGGAGTATATATATATATATATATATATATAAACTATTTGACATCCAGCACAAATTTATTAAATGTGACCACTGATACACCAATTCACTGTTATGTTTTATATCCCCCCCCCACCCTTTTTTTTTAGATTAAATCAACCACAAATCATTTTTAATATGTTGATGAATTATTTTTATGCTTCTTAGCTTTAAAAATTATGTATAAAATAAACAAATCAAAACTTTGTAAGTTATCATTTGACGACGGGAGAAATAGTATTAAATACTGTAACCTTCTCTTCTGTCTAATGTGAAATTAATTAGGACTAAGAACATTTTCCGTCATATTATTTTACCTTCAGCAAAGTTTACTCTACGTCTATAAATTCACTGGGACTTGAAAATCTTTCTGCGGTAGACAGAGTTTACTGTAAATGTATAATTATAAAATGTATTTATTTACACGCCATATAATGAATATTTCCAACTGAAAGAGAGAGAGAGAGTTAATAAAATGAGGTATGAAAATTATTTAATTTAAGTAGATGGTTGATATAAAGGGATTTTTTATGATAGAAGAGTAAAAATAAGATGTTAAGATATAACCTCTTAAACTTATTTTTTGATTAAATCTTAAACTGGAAAACATTAATTTGTAATCTAAAAGAAAAAAAAGTTTTATAAATGTAAAGTTGTGAAAATAAATGTATATCATAAGATTTTTTACTTTTGTTATTTATATGTCTAATTTCTTTTATTCAAGCTGTTCCTCTTATTGTTATCCCATACCAAGTTCTTAAGCAGCTTTAAAAGTATATTTCTAATTGCAAAAATGTTTCAAAATGTTCTTTATCATATTAAAAACTTTACTTTTATTAAATACTTCTTTTTTTTTTTTTTAAACATTAAAAATTTAAATTTTTTGTGTGCTCCTTGCATTCTAGAGTTATATGTAGAAAATTTTCCTTCATTTCTTTACAAGTAAAAACAAAATTCTTTCCTTTACGGCAAAATCCTACTGACTTTTTCTATTCTTTTAATTTTCAGTATTTTTCTATACAAGAGTCTTTGTTTTTAGAACCTGTAAACACTGAATATTCATAAAATTCAAAGTATCCTAATTCTGTTAGTTTTGTCATAAAAGAAAAAAAAAATAATTAAGAGGGACACCCTGTATAAGTATTAATTTATTGACTTGGGTTATATTGGAAATGAGATGTACAATAAAAACATGTACCACCATCTTTAGAGGCACAGAATATATTTTTACATAAGAAGCACTATCATATAAATTGAAAAGCACAATGTGCCTCTTAATCTCAAAGGCAAATGTGTCTCTGAATATTCAGGGGCGCAAACATTCCAAATGTACCTTTTATATCAGAGACACAGTTTTAAGAGTATAATTTAGCTGTTAACAGCATTCCTACATTTGTGTGGCATAAAGCAAATTATGAGCACCATATTTGCTTTTATGCTTTTTGTTTTGAATATTGTCTGTACTGCGCCAAGAACTACAAGTCAAGAATATTAAGCAAGTGTTAATATTTTTTTTTTATCAAATTTTAAATCATCATGTAGTTTTTAAACCTTATGTGTTAATTGTATTATGTACTGTGGAGTTTAGCAGTTATTTACGATTTCATATTACTTTTTTTCATTGCCATTATCAAGTTAAATTTTTCTCCACTCCCTTTAAATAATTAAATATCAAATACAACATTTTATATTTATAAGTAACAGTTATAAAGCTGTGTTAATATTTGTTTGTCTTGAAAAATGTCTGATTAAGTGGCCCCAAATTTAATATTGTATGACCATTAAAACTTCCTAAGTTTAATTTAAGCATGATCACAAGTAAATTTAACAAAGTGGTGATCCATGGCAATCATATATATTATTTCTGTTGTCAACATCCCTTTTTCTATGAATTTACGAAGCGCAGAACAATGAATGAAGTATCATTCAAAAGGTTTTAAAAGCAGCTTCTGACATATACACTTACATTTTCCTAAAACATCTTTCTTGATTAAAAATTGCTGTTAATTAAAAATTAAATTGGCATTGTTTTCATAAATGAAACGATAGGTTTTCTTCAAATTGTCTTGCCACAAAAATTAAATTCCGGAGTATATCACACTCACAATGATTATCTTTTTTATACTATTTATATTTTTATAAAGTGTGACATCTCTGCACATGTTTATTTTATATTTATGATAAAAAAGCAAAATTCGAATTTCAATGTTTAGGAGAAAAAAATACCATAGATTGTCCATGTTGTACCTTTTTTAAGCGAATGATGTCATCTAATGCAGTTTACGATTATTTTGTTTTTCTCGCGCATGCTTTTTTGTAAGTTTGATGGAATGAGTTGATATTCTGGCTTGACTAATCTTATGGAATAGATATCGCAGACGCTCCAGGGTTGCTTAAAAATTTTTTGTGGTGCTATTTTGGGAAGAAAATCTCATTTTCGAATAATTGTTAGACGGCCTATAAAATTGTATTATAATTTTATTTTAAAACACACACATTTAATTTTATTATTACACAGTTTTATTTAAAACACATTATTTTTAATACACGTGTATTTAATTTTATTTAGTAATTATTTTAAATTTATTTACATACACATTTCATTTTGTTATAAAATACCATGTTGTCATATGATGCAAAAGTCACCAGGTTACCACACCAAGCAAAAAATCACCATTTTGGTGCCAAAAAGAAACCCCGGTGCATCCGTGACATCTGTACCACTATGGTTTTGTTTCATTAGAAGTTTAAATCTATAAATAAAAAGTTTAGATTGCAGTGCAAAATTCTTGCATGAGTTCACTTTTTTTTTTTTTTTTTTTTTTTTTTTTTTAAGCTATGCTAAATACACAATAGCTGAATATAAATGTTTAGACAATAAAATTTCCTAATGTACCTAATATATTTTACTGTATTTTTTTCATATTTTTTAAGAATAATTATTAAATTATTAAAATCTGTTTAAACAAAGATTTGAAGATTAAATGTAATAGTCAGCAAGAATAAAATATAATTACTTGAAAATAATATTTGAGTAAACGTGGGGTACTATAGTCTTTAAAAGATATAGTCTTTATCAACTCTATTCCATTTAAATGTGGGTTTATAAGCATTTTAAGCATCGACACAAGGCCTGAATATTATATTCATATATAAAATATCACAAAACTATGTACGTGATAAATAACAATTATGATTTCCCTATTCGACATAGTAGTCAAAGTAACCCCAATTGATCTTTCTAATGTTAAAAGCAAATCTATTGCTTGTGGTAAGAATAATATTCTATCAATATTCTAAGAAATTTAAAAAATGAGAGACAAAAATTAGTACAAATCTGTATCTTAATTTTCTTTTAATATGACAAATGAAAGAAATCATAAAAGCTGGTGTCATAACACATTTAATTTGGTAGTTTATCTCATAAGAAAGTCATAATTTTGTTTCAAATCAAGATCCCGAGAAGAAGGATTCTAAATATTGAGAAAATTCCAGAAGTTGCTGAGAAAATTATTCAGCTATTTATTATTGGAATCTCATCGAAATTGAGCTAATTGTCTTATATTTCAAATATGAATAATTTTTGGAGGTACGATTTTAACTTTAAAATTTTACTGTAATGTTTTAATAAAAGCAATAAGTTATGAAGCTGTACACTAATAAACATTTAAAATAAATTCATAAATACTGTATCCAGCATTTTGGATGATTGTGCAATGTTAAAAATAATAGGCACTAAATGTGTCAAGAAAGGTATTTAAATTTATCAAAATTGGATGTTGAATTCATCCTAAAACAGGTATTTAAAGGCGCCCAAATTGAGTATTCATGTGTTCTAAAATAGATATTTAAGATTGTGCAAAATAGGTGTTAGCATGGCCAAAATGGGTACTTAGTGGTATTCATATTGGGTGTATAACCAAATTGGATATTAAATACTGCCTAAAATGGATTCTCAGTATTCACTGAAACATTTGGTGTAACGTTACTCCATAAAACTGGAGGCAGCATTGCTGCCTCCAATCTTACGGTGGTATTTAACTGATATAACTGGTGTAACATTACACAGCTCTTGTGTAAGTTTACACCATAATATTGTGAAACATATCACAATTTCTGTGTAACGTTACACCACAATTGCGTGTAAGCTTTCACAGTAATTGTGTGTAAGGTTACACCACAATTGTGTGTAAGCTTTCACAGTAATTGTGTGTAAGGTTACACCACAATTACTGTGAAAGCATACACGCAATTGTGATGTAACCTTACACACAATTGTGGTGTAACCTTACACACAATTACTGTGAAAGCTTACACGCAATTGTGGTGTAACCTTACACACAATTACTGTGGAAGCTTACACGCAATTGTGGTGTAACCTTACACACAATTACTGTGAAAGCTTACACGCAATTATGGTGTAACCTTACGCGCAATTGTGGTGTAACCTTACACAGAAATTGTGATATGTTCCACAATATTATGGTGTAAACTTACACAATAGCTGTGTAATGTTACACCAGTTATATCAGTTAAATACCACCGTAAAACTGGAGGCAGCAATGCTGCCTCCAGTTTTATGGAGTAACGTTACACCAAATGTTTTACAGTGTACATTAGAGGACCAAAATCCTCTTAAAGGTACTTCAAAGCTGCAGGCCATTAAGGAATTATAATGGTTCAACTAAAATTTTGCCTACTTGGCAATAATCATTAGAGATTATCATATATTGTTAGATGATGTTATTCTTAAATAAAGCGATAAACAAAGATTGGTTTTTGATAGTCATTGCGAAATTCTTAATTAATGATTATTATCCTGCTGTCTATGATTATTTTCGATATAGTAACAATCATGATTTTTTAATTTCTACAATCATTAGTCTGTGTAATAATTCCAATGAATTTATTTCCTTCTTGTCACTTTGAAACAGATCCTTAACTCGATAAATAACTTCTGTGTCTAAATTAAAATTTAGTAGCTAGAGTCGTTAGCAAGGTAATATGATTTAAATTGAAAATTGAAATGTTCATTCAATCTGTATTGTTCTCATGAATGCATAACAATTCATGCTCAAACATTTAGGCTCTTTTAAATAGTTTTAGTTTTAATTACATTTATAATTATGAAATGTTTTAAATCTCCGCCGAGCTGCCTAATTACGAGGTCTCTGAACACACAGGTAGATAAAGATATAGAAATTCATTTATTATAGACGTTGGCTCAATTAATTTTCCTTTTTTACTTTATAAAATTTATGCAAATACAGTCGAACCTCGTTAACACAAAATTGAAGGGACTACGAATTTTTTTCGTGTTAACCGTCATAACAGTGGCGCCATCTATGTTAGATATAAAAACTAAATAAATTAACCAACAAATATATCTCTGCTCATAAAATCATGAATTAATAAGAAATAGAAAATTTCATTAACAAATTAATCAACTCTTTTCAGACAATAATAAATTTATTTATTTGCTAATCATTTTTTAAAGTCCGTTATTGATTTTTTTTTTTCAATTTTTGTAGAGTACTTGTTTCGGGAACATATAGACCTCATCTAATTTGTCCAAAGAACGGGAATCATCTTCTTGTTCCGTAAGGAAACGTTGTACAGTTTTCAATGCTGCAGTAGATTCATATAATGACACTAAACTTTCCCATTCTGTGTCAATTTCTTCATCCTTTCATCCTTCATGGTCTTTCAATTGAATGTTGTCATCTATTTTTTTCAGCAATTATTTCTTCATCTGTCGTCGCATCCGAAGTCAAAACATCTTCATCTATGCAAGTGTACTCGGAAAGAACACTGTCTACGAAAGAATTTCCCGTTTTTTGGCTACATATCTTTTTGCAGACAATTCTATGATGCTCTTTAAATAGTTTCAGTCATCTGTTAGAACACATGAAATCGCTGTCACCGACAGCGTCAGCACAAACCTTTGCTAACATGTAATGTTCACATTTAATGTAACATGTTTAGTTAACATTTTTCTTCTTCTTGCCTTTTTTATCACCACAAGAGAGCAATTTCAATTTATTCATTCTCTCTTCTACACATTCCTTTTCTTACTGGTTTGAAGTGACTCACAGCATAAGCCGCTTCAATCTTTTCACGATTCCTTAAAATTTAGAGGGGACCAATTGTAGAAGAAATGCAGATATCCCATACTTCACCAGATTTTCTGATTTTTTTTTTCAGCACTTTATCGCTAACTTCGTTAAAAAAATTTTTGCTCGGTTTCTAAAGATACAGCTTGCTGTTTTCGATTCATCTTTCACAGAATTCTACAGAGCAACTTCGAACAGAGTTTTAATTATGTTAGTCAAGGAGTAAAGTAGGGATTTTCACTTCTTTCACTTACAGAAAGGGGAATTCGGAAACTTTGTTTATGTCACTGTCAATACAGTCAACTAAGTAATGCAACAATCACTTTCAAAAAAGAAATTCCTTCACCCGAATTGTCATTGTGACTGATCTGTAGCTCGTATGGTTAATGTGGGAACACTTGCTCAGAGATAAAAGAAAACCAGAGATTACTCAAGAATTCAGTATTTTACGATTTTCTGAAACCCTTTTCCACTTTATATCTTTTTCAAATCCAGAAAAAATTCCATTTTTAATAAGAGGATGTGACATGTAAGTTTGAAATATCGAAAACATTGCGTAATAAATCATGTTTTGACTTTGGGACAAAAAAGAATTTCGCCTTAAGCGGGATTTTCTGAAATTCTATTTCGTGTTAAACGAATTAATTAACATAGATTTCCAGACTCATTTGACGGGACCTCAGTATTATTTCGTGTTAAGCGAAATTTCGCGTTAAGCGATTTCGTGTTAACAAGGTTCGACTGTATTCTTATATTAATAAATAAATAAATGAAATACATACTGTAACATGTGTTTAAAAAAAAAAAAAAAAAAAACTACAACTTTTTTGTGTTTACTTTAGGTGCTTCTCAAAAAATATTTTTCCTCACTCTACAACGTGGAACTGTCTGACACATTTTCTGAGTCACTTTAAACCATAGAATAATGATACTTGCAGGCATGATTATTGAAGTTATTTGTAATCGAACATTTTCTTTTTTTTCGATAAATAATTACATCTCGAGTTATAAACGATTGTTGTCGCAGGAAGGCAGTTGTTTTTATGTAGATTTCATAAGAAATGCTACCTATTACATTCTCCCCTAAGTTGGAATTTTTGAAAAATTTTTGCAGATCTCCCAGAACCCAAAACCACCTCCAGTTCAAAACTTTATATCTGTCTATCTATCTATCTATGTCACTTTTTTATAGACACGATAACTGCAATAATTCTACACAAATCTCATCTGAACTGATACATAAAATCAAGGGGCATAAAATGTCGGTCAATTCGGTAATGGGCAAAATCGAACCAGGGGGGGGGGGGAGGGGCTTTTTGTGAAAACAGAAAAAAAACCATAACTTCTTAATTATAATACGTATCGAATCCGTTTAAAGTTATTATTATTTCTAGGAAAAAGGCCGAAAATTCATGTATGACAGATTTTTGATATCATTAAAAATGGCCCCAGGGGGGGGGGGGGATAGGGTTTTAGAAGAAAAAAATTCATAACTTCGTCAATTCACAAGATATCAAATCCACTTAAATTTATTATGAATCATCTTAATATTATCTAAAACTTTGGCTAAGATGCTTTACACCCGCGCAGAAAAAGAAAAAAAATTAATTGGTTAAAAAAGAAAAAAGTCGCCAAATTTAGGGGATTTTTTCCTTTAATGGCAACCTAGCCATTGTATTAAGTTATTCGTTTGGCGCGGTCTTGAAAATCGTGCCAACCAAAAAGTCGCCAAACTTATGTTTATATTTTTGCGTGAGTGTAAAGCATCTGTTCCAAAACTTTTATATTGACAAGTTTTTTTATAGGACCAATCCTTATAGCCAAAAAAAATAAATAAATAAATAAATAAAAAATGCAAACAGGTTAGATTTTGAGGTGGGCGATCCGAACTGCGGCATCATGGCTAGAAGGCCATTTCTTCCGCAATTCCCAACAAACAGGCGCCCCACAATCTGCGTCTTCGAAATCTACCTGTGCGATTTTTTTCTTTCTTGCGGTAGCGCGTCCGGAAATTCGGCTCAAAAATCCTAACTTTGACATCATTTTCAGAAATTTTTTTTCTCCCTTTACCAAAAAACGAAAAAACAGTTCGATTACATAGTTTCTGAATAAGAGTATCTGCCAATTTGATACGTTTTCGAACAAAAATGTGTTAAAAAAATGTGTCAGAAAGTAGCCAGTTAGAATTTGAAAACAGCCTATATTCTGTTTTTCACTGTTTCCTACCTTTATGAACGTTTTATCCTTTATAACCTTTATATCCTTATTAATCCTTTTTTGCTTATCAATCTTAAATTTATTTAAAATGTGTTTAAATTATTAATTTATACTTAAAATGTACTCCGTTTCTTAATTTTAAGTTTTTTCTCAATCTTTAAACTTTTTTCTTTTAATGTATTTATTTTATAATTACTGTTAGACTTAATTTTTTGGATCCCAAACAATAGGCAAGACAGTTCCTTCTCAACAGGGAAGACAGTTACTATGTGATTTGGAAGCCCTTTGAAGTGCCCGCATTGTTCAGCTCTATTCACCTGTGCTGTATTTTAAATTACATTTTCATTTTTCTCTAATGATTTTGGGGGGAAAAAATGCATTTTTCTCAAGTGACTTCAAATATTTAAGCACTAACAGAAAAGAAAATAATATGAATTGTTCGACAAATCTCTGCCCCCCCCCCTTCCCAGCTTAAACCCCCGTTTAAGATACTTTTTAAATGCATGAATGTAAAAAGAAAACTGAACTCAATATTGTCTTCCACGGTGGGTTCAAGAGAGCAGGGCCTTCCTGACAAAAAGTTTTTAGTACGTTTTAGTGTTTAATTATTTTAAACTACTTCGGAAGAATACAATTTTTTGTGAGTTTAAATAACGTAAACTGTTGTCAGTACATTAAGTTATGTTTGGAGAATGTTTCACAATTGTTTCATTAAAATATTTTTAATACTTCGTCTTCAACCTTCAGTTAAAACGAGGGTATCCTGAAAATGTAGTGTCAGCTGACCGCTTGCACCGAGCATTCTTGAAACATCATAATAAAAAACATCTTAATGCAATTAATTTTTATCGTATTTGGCTGTGGCGCACAGTGGGGCTAAGGCGACAAAAATACCCAAAAGTGAATTTTTTTATTTAAGCACCGTTTCTAGTGCTTATCTATTCTTTTGATAGTCCAAAAATTTAAAACCTTGTGGTTAAATTTTTTCGATTTTTTTTTTCGGTTATACAGTCTAAAGGTAGGCTTTTTTAGACATTTGGAAATTGTGCAATTTTAGCAGATTTTGTTCCTCTTAGTATACTTTTTATTTACAAAAATAAAATTTTGAAACTTTGAGGGTATTTACTTTCTGTATAGAGGAAAAGAAACCTCAATTAACTCGTTCAGATATTGCAGTACTGTATGGATAATTAATGTATACAATATTCACATTTTAAAATAGAGAGTAAAATTGACTGTCGAAGATTTTAAATAAAGCTCCATTATCCTCCAATATGACTTGGCAATTTTTCTCATTTACATACATTCAAAAAATAGTTATATTATTTCAGCTGCAATTATCTGCAATTGTGGCCTTGATATTCTCTTATTACATAACTTATTTCATTAAAGGCCCATGGTTATCTCGAGAAATGGTCTTATATTCATTTCCTCACACAAAAATATGTAAGAATCATCTCAAACAACCCTAAACCACATAATATTTTGTCTTTTTTAAACTTTTTAATTAATTTCCAACTGATTTATTGGCTTTATTCAACGTATTTTTTCATTTTTAATTAAGTATTTTTTTAATCGTTTTTAGCTAATTTTTCTGATATAATAAGATTAATATTATGAATTATACAAGTTTTGAGGAAAAAATTTCGGACAAATATATGCTTAGTGCCCGAATTCCAGTTTCTCATCTTTTTCAACCTTGTAGCACAGAAATGATTATAACTCAATAGCTCGTATTGACCTGCGGATGGTTCCATTCGATTCAACGGAACAAATTACATAAGAATCGACACTGAAATAATTCATAAGTAAATATAATTTAGTGCCCTGAAATAATCAAGAATTTAAGCTATCAAATATCCACAGAAAAATTATTATTATAACTTATAAACTATAGGTCTGCGGATGATCTCATTCGATTTCTCTCGAACAAATAAATTGGAAACAGTTGTCAGAAACGAATTCCCTAAAAGATTGGATGATTTTCAGAATTTTTGCCTGAAAACCGGGGTTGTGGCGCAGCGTAGGATTTTTTTCAAAATTTTAATATCTGTGAAAATGGCAGATTAATAATTTTAAAAAAAAATCAATTTTGCTCTGTAAAAAAAATTGTCTTGAAATGCTTGTAAAAATATCGAAAAATGAAAATACCAACTAAATTAGGAAAAACAAAAAAGAACAAAAAAAAACGTCACAGGGAATTAAATTATGAACGTTTACATTAAAAATGAAAGAAAATCCGTCGAGCGGTTATCGAGGTTAAATAAAAGTTATTAAAAAAAAAAAGAGTTTAAAGTTTGCTATAGCGGTAGTTTGTTACAGAGGCATATTTATTGCGTAAGCTTTTGTAATTCGAATTTTAAAAAACAGCTTCTGGTTATGTTTTAGACACTAAAAGCTATCTTAAAATGGGAAAAAAATTCGATTTTTTGAAAGTTTTAAACTGATGTCCCCCCCCCCTCCTTATTTTACCATAAATTTATCGGACGCAAATCTCAGTTTTATGAATGGGAATCCTAAATCTAGACGTCATGAAGCTTGAAACAAATATTTTAGGCGTAATAAATAAAAAATAAAATAATAATTAATAAATAAACAAATAAAACCTAGGAGCCATCATTAATGATACAGACCTGTAGGTTATTATAAACAAAAAGCATTCAATAACACCAAGTTTCTAGAGAATAACACTGGAAAAAATATTTACAGCAAAACTCAAATAATCTGAACCCCAATTATTCAGATCGATACCAGAAAAGCAAAATACTTTTAAAAATATTGAATTGAAAAATGTATGTATTTGTCCGTAAAATTGTACTTCACATTTAAAAAAACGTTAACATTTATGTTTAATTCTAAATTTACAAATGTATATTAGGATAATTTTAAATTCGTATTTCTTCAATTTTTAGAGATTGCATTTCTCTATTCTCATATTCGAAAAAAAAAAAAAAAAAAAAATGAAGAATTCACTTGTAATTTTTATGTGACAAGTAAATAATGGTTGAATATCTTAATAAATATGGTAAGCGTAATTGAAATCTCACTTGGTGAATATGTTATAGGACACTATCGCAAAAACTGTATAGATTTTCGTACAGATTGGCCGACGGATTAGGTTTTTAAACCATTTTTAAATCATTTTGCGATCGATTCTATAAGGAAAATCACCAAGGAAATGTGACAGAGTAGGGGAGACCGCTGCTGGTTGTTACAAAACTAATTTTTTCCTTACTATTATAAGCTGTGTCAGGTTATAAATTTATCAGCGCATGCCTTTGATGATATAGTTCAATGGATATCATTTATACTTGGATACTATTTCTGTTTTCAATAAACGTTGTTTTATGTCTTTTTTCTTTTTCTTTTTATTATTGTGATTGATTTCGTTCTGATTCAGTATTTATTTTATGTCGTTCTAAAATTTGTTTCCCTATTACTGATAGTACACTATTATTAACTTACATTTGTATGTAGCATTATAATAATAATAATAGATAACTCGCTAAAGAGGGGGAAAAAGTGGCGTACTTTAATACGTACTTGGTTGTCACAGTATGACTGTTTCAAGTTGTCTCATGTGACAACGAACCTCATTCGCAGAAGCCATATAATAGAGGTTCTACTAGCTGGTTTATAATAGAGGTGAAAGCCACCTATTCAAGAAGTAAATTCACTCCTTAAAATGGTGTGTATTTTTTTTATAAGTATTACTTCTGAAAAAAATCTTCCTGATGTGCTGCCAGCAGCAAGGAGGATAAAAATTTAGTGCATTTCAATTTGTCAAGCAGCTCATGATTTCAGCAGCAGTTCGCACATGTTAACTAGATATATGTATCACATTTTAGAAGCGGTAATAAATAGAAATATTGACGTTTCATAAATACATATGTGAAAAATCAACAAGTGTTTTTAACTGGAGCACGAAATGAGCGTTGCTGTTGTTGGTCGACCTGATCGTTCCCTTGAAGCAAATATCCCACCTATTTCATGTTTCACTATTGCATTATGTGCAGCAGTCTTGCTTATATTTAGTTTTATATGGGATATGTACTGCAAGGGAACGATCAGGACGACCAAGAGCAACAACGTCTCGAGACGGTTATATATCATACAGTGAATAGCTGTGCATTTGCCCACTTGTTCCTGTAAGAAAATAAAGGCAGCTTTGCATGCGACAGGAAGAAATGTAAGTCTGATGATCATATCCATGCGTTTAAGCAAAGAATTTGGATTCTCATCGCAAATTGCAAGTGGTCTGAAATGTTGTTACAAACATCAAGTGGCCTTAAACTTTTGTTAATGACTACTGTGCATTGGGCCTACCTAGAGAAGCTATTTTAACGACATTTATATTTTACAACACAAACTTTCTTATGTTGGCCCTAATTATCCGGATTTCTGCATATCCAGATTGCGTCCAGAAAACATTGGCCCAGATATTTGAAGTTTCGCTGTATTTTATAAGTAATGTCAAATCTAATTATCTTGAATCTGACGAAAATGTAAAAAAAATTCGAAATAGGGAAGTTTCGGAAAACACATATTAATGATATATAAAAACAAGAGAATGAATTTGCAAGAAAAAAAATATGCATTGTAGCAATTTATTTTTCTTGTCCTTTTTACGCCAACATCAGACTACCCATAGCTTAATCGATTTTTCCGTATTAATCTCTATTAATGCTGAGCCATTAAATTGAATCGTTAAAAGATAATCTACATCATTTATAAAGAGAGAATTTCTTATATCAGTTTTCATTAAATGGACTGAATAAATCCCCGCTCACATTCAGATATATCTAATGGCGGAGTCATGAGTTTTTCTGAATGTGCGGCTACAATTTTTAATATTATACTTCAATCAAAAATCTTTGCCAAATGAAAATTTTAGGAGACAAATTAGGCATCTAAGACGGGAATTCTTGACATCGGAATGAAACATTTGGTCTCAAAATACGACCAACGACCACTAGTTTTCAATGCTGCGCAAATAGAGATATACATATTCTATAGAAAATATTACTTTTTTGCTAGCGGTAGTTAATTGTTGGCAGACTATTTTTGTTTAATTTGTTTTAGCAGTTTTACATAATATAACTCGTTAAGTATACATATGTTTGATAAAAACTGGTTTCTGATAATTTTTTTAAATAAATGGAGGTATACTTGTATATCTATGTTACAAGTATATTATTTCTCCAATAAGGTTGTTCTTTTTTTCTCACAATCCCTTTATATCGAAACTAAATTTTGTTATGAAAAAATAATTTGCTTTTTAAAAAATTATGTTTGAATTACTACCCCAACCGTTTCTTGTATTCTCCATTACTATAAAAGTATATGCAATAATTTCTAAAATATAATAGCATTCATCAGCCAATAAAAATATTCAGAAGACGGAGGTGTGCATCTTTAATTTCAGTTGTTAAACGAGACTGTGCACATTTTCATTTGTCATTAAATTTCAAGTATTCTTGCTGAATTAGAAAAGGTGTAAGTACCGTCTGTTCTTGATTTAAAAAGTAATTTGTTTAATAAAAATTAGTTTAAAATCATATACTTAAAGCTTTCCCTTATTTTAGATATTTACTGCAAGTTTACATATCCTATCCTAAATAAACTTGGCATAAAGAAACAAAACTTTATACTTGTATACACCGTACCAATATTATTAAAGAAATTTACCCTTACATTTTACAAAATAAATTAAGAAACAATTAATAAAAATGTTATACGAACACTTGTATAAATCTGGAAAAGACGGAATGATGAATTGTAATTATTAATATAAAAGTTTTTGGTTATTTTTTTTAAAGTTTTACGCTCACTAGCGATTTTTGTGGAAAATACCCCATGCGTGGCCCATACGCATGTTTTTCTTTTAAATATTTTTAAGGACATCTTTTACATAGACCATATCAAAAGTGAAGAATTTTGTATAAATAACTTTTTGTGAATACGCAAAAGTCACACCATTCGTATATCAGCTTTTTCTTCACACACTATATGATAATTTGCACGCGATTCCATATTAAATTTTGTGTTTCCAAGTAGCTTTTACATTCCAATTTCCGAAAACGATAAA
Source organism: Maratus michaelseni (assembly GCA_963931845.1). Lineage (NCBI taxonomy): Eukaryota > Metazoa > Arthropoda > Arachnida > Araneae > Salticidae > Maratus > Maratus michaelseni. The sequence goes on along the minus strand of OZ007589.1, from coordinate 176,240,158 downwards.
AGCACCCTTTTTTACTGATTATTGGATATTAATTTGGTAGGAAACTGTTCTGGCCTTTAAAAACGCTAATTTAACCATAACAGTATAAAGTTCACTTATTGTACGGATTTATTAGTGCTTATTGTTTTGTTTCACCAAGAGTTTTTAATCACAGTTTCCGATGCTCGAAAAAGTTTATTTAGAACTTCTTAAGAGTGATACGGAAGTAAATCTTTTTCTCTGTTGTTCAGAATGCTACACTGAAATTGGTAAGGATACTTTTGATCGAATCGATAATTAAAATTGTTAACCATTGGAAAAAGTTTCTCAAGTACTTTCCAAGTTTGTCTTATTGTTACTTGGAGTGATGCAACATACTCAATCAACTCAACTGTCAGTTTTTATGCTGTAGTTTTACCAGATATAGTGCATGAAGATTTAGACTCACAAATTAGTATGATTGAAAAATAATTTTCGCTTTGAAAAAGTTTGATACGGACTACATGTTTCAAAATTTGTATTAATTTCTATCTGTATCTGTCAGATAGCTAGAGGTGTATTTATAAAATAGTAAAGAATAAGGGATAAAAACAATGTGAAATAAAAATTCTTTATTTTAAATTATATTTATTATTTCCTTTATTTTTAAATGTAAACGAAGAAATAAAACGTTTCTTATGGATATTAAAATCAAACTGCAGCATGCTGCAAATTGAAATTCATGTTTAGGAAAACAATAATATAAAAAGGACAATATTTCGTCGAATATCGAATAAATATTAACATACTAATATACAGGGTGCATGGGAAAATCACGTTATACTGCAATAACTCTTAAACGGATTAATCTAGAATTATGGAACAAGTGTTTATCTATAATAAAACGACTATGCGCTCTCATATGCGAATGACTTCAGCTCTCTTAGTGGTGAAACTTGGAAGTTATTGACCCTATCTCGAAAATTGTGAGAGATAGCGAAAGAAATTTAACTACAAAATGATAAGGCTACCCCCCATTCAGTATGAAATGACGCCTTACATGTAAAAATAACTTTATTAGATAAATATTAAATTGTTAAGTTTTCGATAACCAATCACCGGCTTAAACACGTTACTAATCCCTTATAAGAAGTGCGACATCATACGACAGATGCATTATTTACTAATAAAACTAACAAATGTGACCAAAGTACAATTTATTCTGATAAGAAAATCAATGTTTCAGCATCGTCAGAAATACACGTACATTGCTGCAGATGTAACATACATTGCTGCAGATCGTGGACACATTAAGCGTACTGAAGTTGATTTTTTTTTATTAAAATAAATTGTATCTTACATAATTATAATCTGTTAGTTTTATTTCTAAACTAGTTACGCTGATCGATTTCTCAAAACGAACCTTCAATCAAACTAAAAATATACGGTGAATTCGACCTTATGTTTTAAAGCAGTATGGATCTTTACCTGGAGTATTCTTCGTGATTGCTGAAAATAATACGAATGCCATTGTGCTATTATATTTTCTAATGTGTCAGACAAAATTTAGGCTGTTAAAAACCAACTGCTTTAGTTTATCATTCATTTACAATAGGAGTTGGTAAAAAATTAAAGTTATGCAATATACTGAAGTCATCCCTAAAAATTATCTAACAATGAATACAAGTCTCGTCAAACTCTGTCCAGTAGAGCTTTTTTAAAAGTCCTTCCAGAATCGGGTTCACCTGATTATAGAACTCCCTCCCCCCCCCCCTCAATAATTCTATAACTAAGCAACGTTAAAAGATATTCAATCTACTAAAACTTTCCTTGAAAAATTATCTAATCAACATTGCAAGTCCCATCAAAATTCATTCATCTGAACTCTCAAGTTATAAGCAGCCGGGACATAATTCCCAGTTGCATTTTATATGGATGGATAGATAGATATGTATATCTGTCTTATAATGCCGTATTTCTACAAACTATTAGAGACATATGATTGGTAATCGTACAATTAACGTCACGGCTTATAATAATAATGCTATTTTTACATGTAAGATGTCATTTCATACTAAATTGATTGCACTCTACACTTTTTTTAATTGATTGTTTTTAACTCTCTCTCAGAGTTTTCGAAATAGGATCGATAACTTCCAAATTTCGCCATTAGGGGGAGCTGCAGTTACTCTCATATCATAGCGGATAGTTGTTACACTATAAGTATACTCATTTATGCCACAATTCTAGCTTCATACGTTGAAGGATGTACGGACTTTCCTGTGGTACTCTGTTTATTTCAAGTAAGTATATCGAAATTTTTTTCATCATGACTTCACACGAGATAGAGAACGAAATTATTGAAGTATCGTTCAGTTGATAAAACTTGAAAGTTTAATTCCACTCCATTACAAAAAAATTTTAATATTAAATACAATTTATTATGCAATTACTTTGTTAAACTGCTGCATACTATCTAAATCGAATATATTGTTTATTGGTAATTTAGTTATAACTAGATTGAATGCACTTTGGGACTCTTGACAAAAATACACTAAAATACCATTCCAAAATATATTAACATGGACAATACTAGCTACGACTCTCGCTTGAGTTCAAGCATCATAATACGAGATCAGAAGCGAACGCGAATGATTTCTTGTCGTTAAAAGCCACAGCATTTGTAATACATTCACTTGACATATTGTGACAAATGGCTCAAAACAGTTTCAGAAAATTCCAGTACATATAATTCCACTAATGCGAATCCTTCATTTTATTACTTGTTCCCGTTTTCTGTTTTTAAAAGATATAATCTGTATGAATGGCACGTAATTGCGGGAGTGATCAATTTATTATAGTCTAATGGAAATTGTACTTATTCTACAACTGCTGGTATAATTACATTTGGTGCGTGAATTATTGATTGCAAGTAATATAGTGGCGTTTTTTCCGAATATTATTTATTCAGTAAGCAGAGACACGGAATTTATTTTGATACAAGGCATAATTTAGTTAGCGAATTCTTGGTAAATATAAGATGGTTACGGTTAGTTTTCATTAATGCGTCTTTCTTTGTGTCTATTTAATGAAATATTAATGATGTGTAGGTATATTTTTATTAATTAGTTATTGTAAGCAGGCTGAGAGATTTCTAATACGACACATATATTAAAAAACAAAATCGTCAAAAAATAGAAAACTCCGTAGTAGAGTTGCGTAAAATCCTGTGGGATTTCACGAAATTTCCTGGAAAATATCATAATAATGAAATAATTTAATGTAATAATACTGTATTGATATCACAACATCTATTGTTGCTTTTCTATTATTGCTCACCTGATGTTGAAAGCTGCTAATTAATCACTCTAAAAAATAAACTCTTCTATGATAACTATAGTCGTGTGTTATTCTTATTGCTCACCATCTGAAGTAAACAGATCTTGCAGCTATATATTTTTCATCTCCAGCTTTTTATTATCACATCATCATATTCTTTTACACAATTTACTTTACATTCTGTGAACAATTCTTATCTTTAATAAATATTGAATTACAATTTCATTTTATATTCAAATGGGAAAAATATTTCAGGTGAAGTGAAAATTCGATAATTAAAGCGCGATTGAGCCAAAGTTGATTTGGATGAACAAGATACGAATTTGCATATTACTATATCTAAAAGTAAGCAAAGACGTTAAAAAGTGAAAATGAAATATAATATTTTCTCCCTCATGAAGTGTGTATATCAAAATCAGATTACCTTTCGGGAGAAGAGTATAGGAAATTGCATCTAGTATTCTGTAATATAATCATATCGTAAAAGATTTATTAAAAATTATAAAATATAAGATGATAATAAGGATATAAATTACATGTATATTAACCACTTAACATTTTCATTTTTATGACTAACAGGCTTTTTCAGTTTCTGAAAAAGTCGTTATCTTGATAATTTTACGATTCTCAAAATGTAACATTTTTTCTTTCATTAAATGCGTATATTCAGGTGACATTTCTTTAAAGAAGACCAGAAAATTACACTCAATATTATGTAATAATATAAGTCTGCAATAATATGGTAAGATTTATTAAAACCATGTATAACGGGAAAAATATATATATTGAAGTAGTTTTTCAAACAAAAAATGACACTAAAATATATTACAATATGAACAATTTAATAAAATCTAAAATGTGCTCTTTAAAAAAAAAAAAAAAAGAAAAGAAAAGAAAAAAAAAAAACAATTACTTGCATTCTGTTAGCCTTTCTCAACAAAAGTAGATTTCAATTTTTTTTTCTTTTTTCGGAGGAGGGGAAAAAGCTTTGGAAAAGATCGATAGTTTAAGGTATTCCATAATACGTTTGGCACCTTTTATTATTATTATTTTTTAATAATAAAATAAAAATAAATATTATAATGATTGTTTCCAATAAATTAGTAAATAAAAAGAGATTTTTTTGTTAAATAAATTTATTTTATTTAATTTCTTTCTAATTATTTTTAATTTAAGGAAAAAGAATGCAATATCTGATATTTAGCAAAAATAATGATAAGTTCACTATTTTTTTTTCAATAAACATACAACTTTAATTATTAAGAATGTAATGAACAACAATATAAACCATAAAATGAAAACTTCCACGGAGAAATTATCAAATTTAAAATTTGAATTAGTATTTCATATATTTTCTGTATTTAACATTACAGAAATTATATAAAAAATCATGTAAAAATATCTGAAAATTTTCAGAAAATTCGCAAATATTTAAACCGATATTTCATTACCCCCACAACATCATATAAATTTTAGGCGAAACGTTTTGCATAAATACAACCATAATTTCAGGAGATAAACCGTTTTTCGTAACTGATTGTTCATTGAAATCTTGTTTTAACTCTCCAGATTCATATATCGCATCTTCCTCAATCTCAATTTAGATCTTTTCTTTCTTAAGGCTACTTAAATATAGTGATGTGCATAATGAATGAATTTGTCGTTCGAATGAATCATTCGGGCATGCGCAAAAGCATAGGTTCCAACCTTGTATATTTTTTTAATCAATTACCCCCAGAAATTTTGTTAAAAAAAAAGGGGGGGGGGGGGTTACAAAAATTTATTTTTTATGTAGCTCTTAATTTATACTCCTTTTTAATTGCTACAAGTAAAACAATTTAAAAAAAATTGTTTTACTTTCATTGAAATTTATTTGGATGGTTTCTTTTTGATATAATCTTGCCAGGGCTGTGGTTTTTCTATTATAATTAATATCATCTATATGCTCCTTTTTTCTGTAACTAAATTTCCTGCTTGTCATGCCAATATAGTAATTCTAAGAGCTGTCTTCTTTAATAAATGGTATTTTATATACTTCTGAATAATTCTCAAAATTAATTGGGTCAATTTTACTGCAAATGATATTCTTTAATTTCTGATGGGGTTTGGCTATTACACAGATATTGAAACGTTTAAGACTGTATTTTAATTTTTAAAAAAAGCTTGGATAATATCGAATAATACAAAGTTTATTTTTTGCGAATCAAATTTGTTTTCAAGTTTCTTATTATTGACAATATCCACGATTAATTTATTAATATGGTGTGCCTTAAAACTATAATTGCAAGCAATCTACGAATATTATCTAATTCATTATTCAATTTATTTTCCGTACATACTAAAAAGGCCCGTCTTATGAAAATATTTATTAATAAATTTATCTTAATTTAAATCTAATTAAAAATCAGGAACTTGTTTTCTTTTTAAAATTTCGGGTAGCAATTGATTAAAAACAGATACGAAGGTTAGCATTTATGCTTTTGTGCATGACAGAATGATTCATTTGAATATCAAAATCATTCATTCTGTCCATCAGTACTTAAATACACATCTGGTTACTTAAATACACACTCCCGATTTGATAGCTAAAACAAAAACAGACTTAATAATGGTTAAGAACCGTACGAAAAAAGCAAGAACTATGAATTGACATTTTTCAATTGCGTGGAGAAAATGTCCAAACCGGGAGTCGAACCAAAGATCTTTTGGCTTAAATTGCCAACTCTCTGCCCATTTGAGCTACCTCGACCGGCAACCGGCTGACACAATTCACTCGGACAATCTTATTGCCACTACCATCTGATCTGCCATTAGACAGCTCAACGGAATATACTACGGTATATTCTGAAATAATATGGTAAGATTATTAAAAAATATGTGACGTAAATATATGTATGTTAAAGCATTCAAACATAAAACTACTCTGAAATATATTACAGTATGAATAATTCATTAAAAAGTAAAACCTGTTAATGTTTTTTTTTACACTTATTTACTTACATTCTGTTAGATTTTCTAAACGAAAGTATTGAATTGGAGTGTCAATTTTATTAATTGTCAATCAACAGAATATACCGCGGTATATTCTGTTGAACTGTCTACATGGCAGACCAGATGCTATTGCCAACAAACTTGTCTGAGTGAATTGTGTCGACTGGTTGTTTGATAATTCATTAAAAAGTAAAACCTGTTAATGATTTTTTGCACTTATTTACTTACATTCTCTTAGATTTTCTCAACAAAAGTATTGAATTGGAGTTTCAAATTATTTTTGGAGAGAAAATTTTTGATAATTTAAGGTAGTTCTACATTTGACACCCATTCAACATTGGGACATCTGTTGAGACACCAATCTCAACAGAATATACCGCGGTATATTCTGTTGAAATGTCTACATGGCAGTCCAGATGCTATTGCCAACAAAGTTGTCTGAGTGAATTGTGTCTACCGGTGGCATTTTCCAATTGAGTGAAAAAGTGTCCGAGACAGGAGTCGATTCCAAAAAATCTTGGAATCGACTCCTGACTCGGACACTTTTTCACTCAATTGGAAAATGTCAATTCGTAATATTTACAAAATAGTAAAGTGTTCAAAATAGTAAAATGAAAACAAAAACTGTTTTGAATAGCTAGTTGTGCAGCCTTTCAAATAAAACGAAAAAATAAATGCGTTTTTTGTTTTTGTTTTTTAAATTATTTAAACTTATACCTTGAATGCGATCGAACCCATATTAGTTTAGACAAATGACATTAATTTGCATAGAAGTATTTTTGTACATAAACTAAGTCATTAAAAAAAGGAAAAAAAATTCTTTTCATGAAGTGCGAAAGCCAGAATCGGGTGACCTTTCTGGGAGAAGAGCTCAGAGAACCCCACCTAATATCGATCTTTTAGAAACGATGTTTTTGCACTACGCCTTCCAAGATCCTCGGAAGTATCATAAAATTGTCTTTTTCTCCCGTATAAATGAAACAAGAGAAAGTTTGTTTTCGACAAATATCATTTTGTTGAAACATGATTGGTTGCTTGACATTTTTTGGAATCATTTTTTATTATTTTCCGTTTTTTTCTTAACTCTCTTTTCTACTAAATCTTCTGAAATTTGAAAAATATATTTAAAATTTATTGAAGTTTCTGAAAATTAAAAATTCGTAGAATATGTGTTAGATACGGTGTTATAAAAATATATAAGAAAATCAATAATACTGATATAAAAATATGTTATACATTTTGTCAAAAGTTACTTGGTTTACTTTCATTTTTTTTTCATTTGAAAGCTAAGAACTTTGGATGTATCTTTTGAAATTTCACACGGTGTATTCCTACAAACGTACAAAATGATGTCAGGAAATAATTATAAAAGTAGTAACTCAAAATGCGTCAATAATGGAAAAGTGATGTAGTATAACCATAAAATACTCCAATAATATCAAAAAAATTGTATACACATTAAAGCATTTATACAAATTTAAAATATGCTAAAGCTATTTGATGTATCTGTATATTATAAATTACTAGAGGATCCTCCCCGGGTTACAAAATATTGTTTTTTGAGAACTCTAATGGTTGTTTTCAATTTTAGATTGCTTACTAAGAACACCAAAAATGAAAAATAACAATTATATATTCAAAAGTTTTGAAATTTATTAGAAGCTATACTTCTGTATCAGCCGCATGGCAAGTGGTAAGAGACGAAAAAATCGCCAAAGACTTCGCTATACTTACAAGAGAAATTTCAATTGTCATTGAAGAACGACCGAGTAACAATCCGTCCAACGATTGCCAAATTCTGTGTTTCACTACATACATAAGACAAAGAAGCGTAACATCAAATATCACGAGAAAAGGGTCATATCAAAACAAATACACTGCTGGTCATCCAAAATGCAACACCATGAAGGAATGCAAATAACAGAATATTTATTGGACAAATACAAGGTGATTATAAAAAAACTATCCCGATATATGAGCCCCTATCTGTCATATCGTTCACAGAAACTGAATGAAATTTTGGTTTAAAGTATTTTGAGATATGCGCTCAAGAATCATGTGAAAAACAACAGTTACGGTTACAGTGATAAAATTTCGAAAATTCAAATGGCAACACCTTTTTTTATTATTGGAATGGGATCTTCATATAGTGAAAAACCATAAAAAGCGTTGGAACGGTACCTGCATTACGAAAATTGCCGTCGCTAGACAGACTAAGAAGAATAGTGAAAACAACCAATAAGGACAGAGAAGCAACAGAAAAGAAAACATTTTATTGTGTTTCATACATTTTCCATTTCACACACGACGACACTTTACATGTGGCAGATGGTGGATACCACTGAGCAATAAAATGTTTTACTTTCTGTTGGTTATCTCTTCTCTGTCCTTTATTGGTTGTTTTCACTTTTCTTCTTAGTCTGTCTAGCGCCGGCGATTTTCGTGCTACAGGTACTGTTCCAACGCTTTTGATGTTTTTTCACTATGAAGATCACATTCCAATAAAAAAAATACGTGTTGCCATTTGAAATTTTCGAAATTTTGTCACTGTAACCGTAACTGTTAGAATTTAACTGTTGTTTTTCACATGATTCTTGAGCGCATGCCTCAAAATACTTTAAACCAAAATTTCATTCAGTTTCTGTGAACGATATGACAGTTAGGGGCTCATATATCGAGATAGTTTTTTATAATCACCCTGTACATTATAATGGGAAGGACAAGTGATTACATTTTCAGAAAATTTGGAGGTATTGATCCTGAGAAAACACTACCCAAAGCACCCACTTCTGGCCGCAATAACAGCATTTATCTACCTAGCCATGGAGTCGAACAGAGATTGGATGTCATGTACGGGTACATCAGTCCATGCAGCTTCAATACTATGCCACAGATCATCAACCGTAGTGACGGGCGAGTGGTGGCGGGCCAGTCGCTTAGAAGCCATTGACAGTACATTTTCATTTGGTGAGAAATCAGGAGAACGTTCCGGCCAGGCCAACAGTCGAACATGTTCTGTATCAAGGAAGGTCAGGATAGCACAAGCAACATGCGATCGTGCATTGTACTGCTGAAACGTAGAGTTCCGGAGGCAACGAAGATAGTGTAGAACTACGGGCCATAACACATCAGAAATGTAACGGCTGTTGTTGCAATTGCCGGCAATGTGAACAAGAGGTTACTGACACGTGTATCCAATGGTACATCATACCTGTACTCCAGGTGATATGCCACTATGACGATGTCGAATGCAAGCTGAAAATGTGCGTTTTCCACGATACCGCCAAACACGGATGCGGGCATCATGATGCTGTATATAACGCATTAATGGCGTCTCACGTCATCTCTTCAGATTAATCCAGGCAATACAGCATCATGAAGGCCACAATCGTGTTTGGTGGCATCCTTGAGAATTCACTTTGCCAACTTGAATTCGACATCATAATACAGGCCCATAACCTTCAGTGATGGTATGTGGTGTCATTGAATACACGTCTCTATAACTTCTTGTTCCCGTTGTCGGCAATATGAACAGCAGCCGTTACATTTCTGAGGTGTTACTGACCGTGGTTCTGCTCTGCCTTCGGGACTCTACGTATCTCCGTATCTCTACGTACCTCCGGAACTCTACGTATCAGAAGTACAATGCACGACCGCATGTTGCCAGTACTCTCCTGACCTTCCTTGATAAAGAACATGTTCAACTGTTGCCCTGGCCGGCACGTTCTCCTGATTTCTCACCAATTGTAAATGTCCTGTCAATGGTTTCTGAGCGACTGTCTCACCATCACTCGCCCGTCACTACGGTTGATGAACTGTGGCATAGTGTTGAAGCTGCATGGACTGCTGTACCCGTACATGACATCCAATCCCTGTTCGACTCCATGGCTAGGCAGATAAATATTGTTATTGCGGCCAGGGGCTGCTCTGGGTAGTGTTTTCTCAGGCTCTATACCTCCAAATATTCTGAAAATGTAATCACTTGTCCTTCCCATTATAATGTTTTTGTCCAATAAATATTATTCTGTTATTTGCATTCCTTCCTGGTGTTGCAATTTTAATGGCAAGCCGTGTAAATGCTAAAGGCTGGAAAGCAGATAACATCCAGAAATTGATCAATCAAATCAAGTACTCTCTCAATATTATGGACCTAGATTTTGTACAACGTCTAGCGAGTACCACCAAAAGTAAAATCGATAATGTCCGACAAAAAGGTTTAATTGAAACCCGATAACTGTTTTACAGAGTAATGTGGTTATTAAAGTTAGCTTACAACGCTCATTTGTGTTCTTTGTCTCGTTTCTTCATTTCTTTCCTACCAAGAAAAGTTTGTGCGGATTTCTAGGAAACAGTCCTTACTAGAACCTCTACAACAGGCCTGTCCAACCTTTCAGTAAGCAGGGGCGCACCTCTGCTTCTGACAAACAATGAAGGACGCCATTATTATTAACATAGCTGAAAACATGCATCAGATTTATTTCACTGTATTAGTAGCAATAAACACGCATGTTATACAATGCAAATACTTCTCACAGTGGAATACATAAGGCCCCTATGGCCCAGAAGCTCCATGTGAAAAAAAATGTATAAATCGTAGTAAATTTCGAATTATACATTTTTCTGCGAGGGGCCTATCTCAAAAATTTTTGTAGGGGAAGGAGCCAGAAACTTTAATCTCTCCTATAATAATAAAACGAAATCAGAGATATTGTTAGGACGAAAAATACTTCTTGGCTTATTTTGGAGGCGTGAATTTAGCGTTATAAAAAGTACAAAAACAGGCATGATAATGACAAATCCATGGGTAGTTCCACAGAGATAGCCAGAAAGAGACGGAAATTATTTTGACGGAATGATTGACGGAAATCACTTCGCAAGATTTTATAGATTTTTTTAAAAGCAAAAAAAGAAAAAATTACCTACATGTTCAAAAGTCTGGGAAGGAAAATTACACCCCTTTATCTCTCTTTTTAGAGGTTTTAAAAATATATCTCTGGCAAAAATAAAGGATTTTAAATAAAGCATCCTTTAAAATGGAATTTTATTTTAAAAAAATGCTAGTAAAAGGAAACCTTTTAATAGGACGACAAGAAAACCTTCAAAGGGCACCGCGTTGGACAGCCATGATTTAGATTAAGGATTTCAATCTGTGGGCTATCAAGCTACCACTATGTTAACCCCTTGACTACGGCGGAACATATATGCCTATACCTCACACGGACTGATAGCAGGACTGCCTATGATATAGAATCATATATATTTTATGTTTTATTCTAAAATTTAGTTTTCCTATCTTAAATTTTTTTTAATGTGAATTAATTTATTTATACAAAATCTTTTTATTCTTTAATCCGAAAAGCAATCATTTCTTCCTATCGTAAAACGTTCCCAGATATCTTCATCGTAACATTAAATGTACGCTACTTTTCTGTGGTTTCAATTCGGAATATTAATGTACTATCCAGAGGGTTTTAACATATGCTGTTTTTTTTTCTTTCGTATCTTGTGTTAAATGCAGGCGCCGTTTTCATAAATTGACTACTGCATATATGGGCAATATCAACATTTTTGTTCATTTCTAATAACACATGTTCTCGCTTTCTCAAAATAACCTCGGGTTGTACATTAAAAATCACTAAATTTATATCCGCCAAATATGGCATGCCTTTCTCATTTCTCATTCAAAAATCTCAATATTGGTTTATCTCTAACAGTCAAAATTTGACGGTTAGTTCCTGGTGAGAAGTGTAGTGTTTGGCATATTTTCATTTATGCGTTGGTGCTAATGAATCTGAAAAATTAGATCAGATCTTCTCTAACTGTTGAATAAGAAGGTCGATTATTTAGATCTGTAAGAGGACCACCCTCGCCTTTCCAGATGTGTCGAAATGTTCTGAATAAAGAAAACTTTTACGTGAACGGCTTAGTTTCAACTCTTGTATTTTTGTGGACTATTTCCTGTCAGGAGAGGAAGCTATGGTTATTTCGATGAACGCAATTGTATAAAAAAAATTACGATCACTTTCATCTCCGATAAGCATTCTCCGATTTTTCCAGCTAACTTCATCACACTGCCACTGGCGATTTTTTAAAGATTCTATTCGTACCACTATTTACAAGAAACTTTTTTTGTGGTAAATTGTTTTAGAAGTGTCTAGCAAAGATTATTTCTCTTTATGTGGTCGCTAATTGCAGAAATTTCTAATTAAAAATCACTTCGTTATCAAAGAGTTGATAAACGATGAAACGATAAAGAAAACCAACAAATTATTATTTTTTTTCTAACTCAGTTAGTTTCTTATTTCTTTTCTCTTTTCATAAAAAATAAAGGATAACATGAAAAAAGCAGTGTTCGAGAAATTTTTTCATGTAAGGCAGATTTTTCCCTTGACGGTGAAACTTGTTTTTGGTCTCTCATTATTTAGCAAGAAAATGTCACCTTTTTTATTATTGATGACACACGTCATCTAGGCAGTCGTTAACTGAGTAAGTACTAGTCTCAAAAGGCTTCGAAACCGTCATTTATCTCTCTTTAACTAACAGATCGTTCTTGAAGCTATTATCAAGATGGAAATTCGATAAACTTATTGTGCATGATCATTTCCGTCATTACAGGCTTATCACACACTTTGTAAATTAAAGTGGACTGTTCTATCTCTTTTATTTATTTCTGATGCAGGAATTGAAATATTTAAGTATGTAAAGCTGCACGTAAGTTCTACGTGTGCACTTGTAAAAGGAATTTGTACTAATTTTTTATACTCGTTATTTTTCATTACAAATTTCATTTACAATTTAATTATTAATTTTTTCATCTTAGAAATAATTGCACGCTGTGTGTAATTCTTTTAGGATCTGCAAATCTAAAAATTTTAATGCTTTAACCGTTATATGATCTACCAGTTAATAACGGGTAATAACAGAGCACGTCTGTTTATAATCACAATTTTCTTTTCTATATTATATTCGTGCAGATCAGAGTCCTGCACGGATAAACCTGAACCCGAAAATTCTATTTAAGTTCAACCCGAAACACTAGTCGACAGAAAAAATCGCGTCGATCCGAAGCCCGTCTCGAATCATACCCAAAAGACTTAATCTGAACCCGAAATGGAAGAAAGTGAATCCAGAATTTAATGCAATTATGAAAAAATACTCTACAATTATATCTCTAATATGAATTGTATCTCTTATGTTGAAAAATGAATATAGATAAAATCGAGTCAACCCGAAGCAATTAAAGTCAACCCTACCCGCAACGAAAAAAATTAGTGTCAACCCGACCCGAACAACGGGTCAGGTCGTGTTCGGATAAAATATTGATACCTTGGCCGATGCAGGACTCTAATACAGATGTGAAAGTTTTTGTCTATTTATATGTACGTACGTATTATAAATAATGTTCTAACATTTTTTAATGTAGACTTAAAATATATTTGACTAAATTATTCAAATCCATTTTGAATATTTAAAAAAATAATAATTTAAAAAGAAACTTTTCATGTTACAAAAACTCGCCGCTTTTTTGTTGTTGTTGTCAAAATTTTTGAAATATAACATAAAAAAGAAATATTTTAATGTAAGACAGAAATTTGTCGCTTGACGATGAAACATTCTTTTGGTTTCGCATTATTTAGCAAGAAAATGACACCTTTTCTGTTAAATGAGGCTTTCTCTTAGTGATCTCCACTTTTTTAAATTTTCGAGCATATTGATCACACATGTCATCTCCCCAGTCGTTAACTGAATAAGTAGCCTCATAAGGCTTGGGAACAGTCATTTATCTCTCTTAACTAACAGATCGTTCTTGAGGCTATTTTCTAGATGGAAATACGATAAACTTATTGTGCGTGATCGTTTTCATCATTAAAGGCTTATCACACACATCTCTTTCTTTCATTTTTGGTATAGGAATTGAAATATTTCTTTTTAAGTTCGCATCAAAGAGGATAGTTGTTACTTGGAAAGATAATAAATATAATAATGTATAATATAATATAATACACGCGTATTTTGTAATATTTTGTGAATTCACTTTTCCCATTTTACTATGCAATAACAGTTGAGATTTTCAAAGGGAATTAAAAAAATAATAAATCTTGCCCACCTGCTTGTTTAGGGATAGGGTTAGGGTGCCGGCTACTTTACAGAGGGTGCCGGATTTGAATCCAGACTCGTTCATGTATGTTTGTAGTGGGTCGTATTCCACGGAGGTCTCGTTTTCTTCCCCTTCTGTGAAAGAGATGACCGTAGCACCCCCCCCCCTCCCCCATGCAACAACCAAACCAAACCACCAACAACAACAAAAATTCCATCGTGGTTAGACCAGTGCAAAATTGAGTTTGATAGAACAAAAAACTAATGTAATAATTTTGAAAATATTCATTAAAAATAATAAGAACCTCGGTTACTATATTTACAAGATCACATAAAACAAGCAGTTCGTCATCGTGTATTTTGATGCATTCTTGAAAATAGCAGTTTTAAATGTAATTTTAAATAATTGTAATAATTTTTAGTTTTTTAGTTTTACATTACTTCGTAATAGTTTAACTTCTAATTGAAAATATATATGGGAAAATCTTCTGTTATATCTAAAATCCGAAACTTTCTTTAAAGCTTATTTTCTATACTCAAATTAATATCATATTATAAAAGTTCAATAACCTGATTTATTCCTTTGCTCTTCAAGAAATTCTCTTATTTACAGACAATTTTATAAATTACATTCATACCTTTTTTAATAAATAAATAAATGAAAAGATCTTAAAAACCATTATTGCGAATTTTTATTCTGTAATGGATTCTTGAACCAATCTTTTAAAAAAGCACAGAGAAAATCGCAAAATTCGCAATAGAATAAGAGATATAACCAAAAACAATTTTACTCCAAGAAAGGACAGATAATTGTGACATTCGTAAGAGTTTAAAGAAATCTATTCAACGCATAAGCCTAAAATGTTTCCTGTGAGTATATGATCATATAATGAATGAATAGCATTGAGATAAATAAACATTTATATTATTTTTAATTTTTCCGTTTTTCTATTTTGAATGATTTATTAAAATGCATTTTCCGAACGAATTTCTGTATTATTAATTCATTCTATAGAATACAGTTTTGAGATTATTTTAATACAACTTGTTTATAAATTCCTGCATTCTAAAGTAAGTTGTTTTGCAGATAGTGATACAACATTTTGAAAATTCTGTTATTTTAACTGTGCTCTCTCTATATATACAGGGTGATTATAATTAAAGTCCCACTTTCAAAATGCTGTAAAAAAGGAACAACTGGTCAGAATGACTTCAAATTTGAACTTAATATACTGGAAGAAGGGGGAAACGGCATGGTATAAGAAAGAAAATGTTCCAAAGTGTATCAATAGATGGTGCTGTAAGCTGCATACCGAAAGTGGATTCAGCTACTAGTGACATTATTAATCGAAATACGACGGCTTTGGCATGAGTTGCACAGTAAACCAACCGTACTGTTCAATGTGCATGAGTGTTTCGGTTGTTTGACGAAAAAAATGACTTCTAAATCAGTCAACAGTTGTGGTACTATTAGTGGAAAGCCCATCCACCACGGCAAGGTCGTACTACATTGGATGGGAAAAATCGATTCTAATTGTCCTTGGGCCAAAAGCTGCATAAAAAAGCACATAATGATTCAGTTTTTAATTGCGCATGAGTGTTTTTTAATTTGCGTAGCATGCCGCTTACAGCGCCATCTAATTATACATTTTGGAACGTTTTTCTTCTGCCATACCGTTTCCCCCTTCTTCCATTATATTCAATTCAAATTTGAAGCTATTCTGACCAGTGGTTCCTTTTTTACAGCATTTTGAAAGTGGGACTTTTAATCACCTTGTATATATTATTTTATTTTAATCCATTAACACCCTTCAGCATCAGATGTATACTGCATACGTCCCGATTTCTCCTACCAAACATACTAACCGTACGTTATATATAACATTGAAGTGTGTAGTGTTGTTTTATTCTGCGGTAAATAGCTGCTAAAAAGTGAATAAAAACAATTTGAAAAAAATTTGCACACTTAGGATACAATGATAGGGTGTTGAAGGGGTAGAGTGCTTATTTTAAAATTTTCTATGAGTTTTGAAACTTGTCTTGAATACCATACCTTGAATATTTTCGTTTCTATGAAATTTCAATGAGTGTTAAAAAACTTTTGGTTAAAACGATGCAGGCACCCTTTTCACATGAATTGTAAGCCCTTAAAAAGTATTAACCTCCTTAAGATGCACAGCATTTGAAAAGTGTGCGATAGTTAAGGATCCTTAAACTGACACTGAGTATTTAGTAGCAGATTGGCCATATTACGAGTAAATATTTTTTTTCAGTATTAATATTATAGTGTAGTTATTCTAATATATAATACATTAGAATGTATTAACTTGGTTTAAAAAGGGGGAAAACATTGGGAAAAAGAATAAAATATAATAAAGTTGGAGAGAATAATTATAAATTAAGCAATCAAAATTTCAAATGCTTTTTTCTCTCTTTTTTGACAGCTTATGTTGAAAATGCACAATGTGCAATATATTCAGAATCACTGGTGAATTCAGACACTTTTCCTCGGGAGGGTTTTCTGTAGCTCCCGAGTGAGGGGGCGACATTATAGAGTTCCGAGGGTGAAATTGCACTTTTTCCCCATTAAAAGCATAAAATCTCAAATATTCCGTGGGGGAAGGATCCCCTGAATTGAACACTGTTCAGAACGTTTTGGAAAGAATTATAACTTATGTAGATTAACCCTTAACTATTACGACAGAAATGGCCGCATAGTTACTGTGGGCAGTCTCTGAGACCACTTGATGGAAAGATGAATAAAAGGCTAAAGTAACTCATAAAATACTGTTTCTGTACTAAACTTTATGTACAGAACTACTATTATTAAAATTCACCTATTCAGAAGTCTTTAGCGATAGTACTAGAGCTCCAAACAAAACAAAATTTCACTAGTGTCTATAGTTAAACTGAAAGTTACAAGTTAAACTGTGAAGATTAAAAAAAGCATTGGTCTGTGAGACCGCTAACTGTAGTTCACTGCGAAAAAAAATTTGTTGATTTTACAGTTTAATACTAGCACTCCAGCTGCCAGTATTATACCGTAAAATAAACAGTAATAAACTGTAAAATAAGCAGTAATACACTACCGCACATGTGCGGTAGTGTATTACGGCTTATTTTACTGTTTATTACTGTTAATTTTGCGGTATAATACTGGCAGGGGGGTGCTAGTATTAAACTGTAAAATCAACAATTTTTTTGCAGTGTTAGGAGTTAGATACAAACAATCTCTGCAGTGATTAAGAACTTCTATGATTATTCACTGAAGCAGTGACATATTTCAAAGCTTTTCCGATCTGATGAATTATAATTACAAAATGTTAAGAATAAAGTATGTTTTTGACTGCCTAAGTATCTTTCTTAATGTACCATTTAATAGTGTTAATCGTTACTAAAGATTAGATAAATGTGACAGGATAATTCAACGCTAAAATATAAAAATACGAAAAATATTCGCTGATGAATATTATGCATTTATTTATTTATTTTTGTTAATATTTCATTTGGAACATAGTGAAATCTACCAAACTATAGTTAATTGAAATTCTTAAAACTGCAAAAAACTGGCTTTTTAAACTTAACAGAGAAACAAGGATTTTTCTAAACTATATCTTACAGGAGAACAAAAAACCTTATAGTGTGTGGAGTTTAAAGTTTTTCCTGTAGGTCATTTCCTCGATAGAAGACATTGATAAACTATACCTCTTTAACATGAAAATACTCACCGAATATCGGAACTGTTCTGAGGAAATTATCGTGAATTATAATATGCACGAAGTTTAGAATCATGTATATTGCTGTTGTCCCGAATCACCGCAAATGATTGCTTTATGTCATGTAAGATGCAAAAAATGACTTCATAAAAATGTCAAAATCCCAAACTTCTTAGACAAGTAAACTCTTAAAAGATGTCAAACTTTTAAACAGTAAGCAAAAATTAGGCAACTATGTTTTATCCGCTGATAGATGCAGGTGAAGCGTGATTCCTTTGATGGTCTAATGCTTCTAGAAGTTGTTGGGAAAATGATAAAATTCAATTTGCGTTGTCAGAAAAGGGAATAGATGTTTTATTTTTTTCTTAAGTAAATCTTTAATAAATGGATTTGTAAATATTAGCACTGTTTAAAAGGGAATTTCTTAAAGAGATTTTTTACCATGTGTGTTCCTTCTTTCTCCCTCACCCCTCTCTCTCTTTTTCCCCCCATAGAGTGCGTTATTGAGATATACCTGTGATTTAAATGAGTGTTGATAATGTGTTAATTTACTAAATGAGGAAATTTCTTATTAATTTAACTTTTACTAATTATGTAGTTGTTTTCTTTCTTATATAAAAAAGTAATTCACGCATTACTGAAGGTATCAATTATCAATAATTAACGTTAGAATTTAACAAGAAAATCATGCGTCAAGTATAGATTATTAAACACTTTCCAACACATTCAGAATACTGTGACAAAAGTTCTCCTTTTAATAAGATGAAAAGTGATATCTAAGTAAACAATTTGTAAAACGCATAACGTAATTTTAAACCCGATTTCAGCAATTACTATGCATTCAAATTCTTTTATGGAGCCCTGTATATGATTTAAAGATTTGTATATGTACAACATAGTTATGCTGAAATTTATTTCAGTTAGGAAACGCATAACACAATTGAAAATTCCCTTTCAGAAGTTTTCTTCAATAAACGGAAATGTACCCGAATTATTTTGTGCAGCCCTGTATAATCTACACTGTTAAAAATTAGCGCTGGTTTTAACCAACTCTTGTACCGATTTTTTTTTGCGTGTCCCTGTAAATGAACGACAAATGCTATGCACAGCGCATTTTATGGTAAACATCTTGTAGTGTACCTCAGTTATGTATATCAGTTTAAATATGCTCAAAATAGTGTAACATCTTTAAAATACACTGCAAATGATTTTTCCCGTTAAACCCTAATGTAACGGAATTCTTTTGAGTGCCTCTGTAAACGAACTATAAATGCTACACATTTCATCTTCAGTAGTGAACATGCCAAGGTAAACCCCAATAACATATATCAATTGTATGACAATCGACAATCTCAATATATTTACGAGAGTTAGAGTACGGACAGACGAACAGACAGGTAAACCGAAGTTATAAGTACTTTTGTACTATGTTGGAAATTGTTAAAAACTAAAGTTACTGGTCCTAAAAACTAATGAGCATGAGAATCTACTGTCCTCAGACATAATTATAGCCTTTAGCTATATTTTATTTATATATATTTTTTAACACTATATCGTTTTACATTCGTGTAAAAAAAAAAGAACTGGTGTGTTGATAAAGAATTTAAAGTTGGTCGTTGCGATATTAAAAATAAATAAATAAATAAAATAAGTAGAGCAATTATTAACTTAAAAATACACGATTAAAATTATTTGAAAAACGCTAATTATTTAATACAAAATGGATGTTAAAGATGATTTAATATAAATTAATATGTAGTAAAATCATTTACTTATGGACATTACAGAAATACATTTCATTTACTGTTATTATAAAAATATAATTTTAAATAAATATGTAGAAAATTATATAATGGATATATAAAATATAATAAAATAAACTTTAGCTTCTAAATTGAAAAAGTTTTTTTAAATTATGAACGAAATGAGGCACCAATTTTTTGTTTTAATGTTTTGTGAATCCTTATATTCTAATATAAACTCGTATCAAAATGGTACCTTCGTTGGCTCTGTGTGGAATAAATAGATAAAATATAAATGTATAGGAAAAATGTACAAAATAGTCAAGTTTGGCAACTAAAAGATCTCTGTTTAAGAACGTCAGCGAACCTAAATATTATATAATATTCAATAAATATATTAAACAGTAAAATTATATACTTTTTTTAGAAGAGACTTTTATGTTCTCTATTAAAAGCGGTCACTTTTCATACTCTTACAGACCTAGTTCTTTTTGTGGGCCTACCTGACAATGACTTTTTATTCCCTAAATGTTAAATAGATGGGCCAGCATGAGTACATAAAAAAATTTCAAAAGCGAAATTTATTTGTATACATAAAATATTTCTGTAATATGAACACGTTCTAATTATATTACACAAAAGAAAAAGATTACTTTACAATTACATACAGAGAAACTATACAAAATGAGCAGCTGTAATTGAATAACTGTTGATAATTGCAATTATGACGAATGGATTACATAATGTAATGCTTAACAGCAAAATGTTTTTATTCCTATCGCCTCATTACAGCCAGATTGTTACTGTTTATGATACATTCGTCAATTTTCGAGTGTTACATTGTTTATGTATACACACTAAAGATATTATGTATATAAATGAATAAATAATACTATCTGTATTTTATGCCCATGCAATCATAAGAAAATATTATTATTCGCTGAGTATATATACCCCACATGCAAGTACAAATAACTGAAACATATTTCCAAATATGTTATATACCACCAACTAAATCTTAAAAATAATTATAATAAAGAATTAGAAAGCGTAGCATTAGTAAATCCTCGTATTTTATGTGAATTAATGTGATTTACTCCAAATATAAATAATTTCTCTGCTTGGATTTAAAAGCGCCCGATGCCTGGTTGATGACACTTTAATCTTATTAAATAGCAAGTACAGTTTTATTCTATATTTAAAATGGAGCTATTTCCATCGATTTCCGCATTTATAACATCACGAAAGAAGATATTATTTGTAAAAGTTGTTTGATTTTGTTCTCAGTTTCAGAGTTGCGTATATAAAAATCCAAATGTATGCAAAAATCCATTTGCTGTTTTTATATTCACATATGTATAATCTAATTACATTTTAAAATAAAATATGAAAAAAAAAAACAATGACCGTTTAAAAAAAAATGTATATTCTATATAATTTTGGGTATCAACTTTACTTAGCGATAAACTAACAATCTATTTGAAAGATTTCCAACACAGTACAAAAGTGTTTGATTTTTTTTTTTTTTTTTTTTTTTTTTTTTTTTTTTTTTTTTTTTTTTTTTATGATTTCGCTTTGTCTGTCTATCTGGCCACGCTCAAACTTTCGTAAAAAAAGCTTGAATTGTCCCGATCTTAATATATGTTATTGAGGTTTACTCTACCATGTTGCTCTATACAAAAACGGAAAAGCGAATTTTCAGTGCCAAAAACCACTGAAAATTCATAAAAATTAAAAAAGAAACATAACTCGGTAAGTGTTCGTCATACAAATATATATATATATATATATATATTGTTTTACTTGCTAAAGCGTGGAGAAAGATTTTCTAAATATAACTAATAAGACGCAGGGACCGTATAAAAATTTTAATATCGTAACTTTAAAAATAAAACAGTATTTTGAGTAAAGGCTTGTCACATGATGCAGGAAAACATTTGAAACATTTTTTGCAACTGGAACTATAAAATTAGGAATTCTGCATATGCGTGCGCATGCATGGAAAAGTTTTCATTCTAGAACAGGGCACGTGATATTATTGCATGGGATTTCTACATAAGTTTTAAAAAAATCGTTTAATGTTTGTTAAAAAGCTTGGAACTAGGCAATTTCTAAATAAATATATAATTATTTTAAACCAATTTCATTTCGACAATCAAGACAAATTGCAAGATACTTAAAGAAGGATACAATTATCTATATTAATAAGAAAAAGATGTTTGTGTCTGTCTGCTTGCTTATGTGCGATGGCTGGGGAAGTCTATCGTCGTAAAGGTCAGCAAATTTGGATAAGGACTGGCGAAGACATATCCCAATGCACCTGAGACTCAGATTTTTCATTTTTTTTTAATGATTAACCGGTATATTAATTGAAAACCCTCACCGAACGCCATTGAACGAGCTTCAATTTTCGGCAGTTTACCGGTGTTACGACCGCTTCCACCCATGTCCAGGGAAAACGCAGTTCTTCAAGCTCAGTGGTAAAATATGTTCAGTATTTCTGTATTTTAAAATCGGGATCGCCGAAGCTCCTGTGAAATTATCAAAGAAAAGGAAAAGAAAGAACTGAAAAGAAAGAAAGAAAAAGAAAAATACATTCGTGTTCACTGTATCTTTTTTGTGTTGATGGTACTTTTCATTAAAAAAAATAATATTTACTACTTATATATATATATATATTTCTTGAAGTTTGTTTTCACATTTTTTGTTTTTTATGAATTTTCAACTCTCAATCCCTTGACACCAGATAGAGTTATATATATATATATATATATATATATATATAACCTACTTTTACATGGTATCTTCCCAGTTGTAACGGTATCACATGTTAACAAAATATTATTTACTCTTTCAAAAAAAAAAAAAAAAAAAAAAGAAAAGAAAGAAAAAGAAAAGAAAAGTCGTTTTTGTATTTTACGTTTTTTTCTGCCGTTTTAAATTTTCCTCCCCGTGGTCCAATAAACAAACAAACAAAAAAAAAACTAATACAGTAAAACCTGTGTAAGTTGACCACTTGCGGTGCCACACTTCAGTGGTCAACGTAGAGAGGTGGTCAACTTATAAAGGATGATGATAAATTTACTTTTACTTTTTTATGTAATATTCATACCACAGTATTCTTTACCACAAAAATTTTATTTATTGACAGGGCTTTAAAATAATATTGTATTACCATTCATATTTCTAACACCTTATAAAAGAAAAGATTAACTACAAGAATGAATTAATAGTTTTGTATCAATTTTAAAATCAATTAATATGCTACCATTTTTTTTAACAGTCAATCAATATACAGCCAATTAGTGATTCTTCAAACTATACTAGTTATTACACATAATGTATAAAAAAGGGGGGGAGGCGTTCACATACACGTTCTAAAATTTTAAAATTAAATTTGTCATTTACATTACCTATTTGTCCAAGAAAAACTCTGTTATTGTAGTTTAATGCTGGTTTTTGGACTTTACATCAGCCCAATGTTTTTCAATACAAACATACAGATCCATTATCTTTTCAGAAATATCAGGCTGCCTATCAGAAGTATAGCACATTAAATTTTGTACACAGTCTAAAGCTGCTGAAAAATTAAAGGAGTCTTCCTTGTGTTTTCATTAACGATCTCCTCTTCGCTGTCTTCTTGATTATCTTCTATTTCTAGAGGTGTTTTCATCTTTGTAAAGATATTAGCAGCTATGTCCTCTGCATTCTCTTCAACTTCTTCGTGCACAATGATGTCATTGTCAAATGAGAGAAACAATTTTTTATCGACCAGCTCTTGCTGAATGCTTAATGGCAAAGTTTGAATATCCCTCTTCAAACAAAATTCAGTCTCTTCTTCATTTAATATTTCATTCACACTTTTAAATCCTGCTTTATAAAACGATTTGGAAATATTTGAAGCAGATAAGTTTTTCCAAGAGTCATTAAGCCAACGAATTGCGTCCAAAACATTTACTGATTTAGTAAAGTCTGAAACATCATTGCAGTGTTCAATTTTTGTAATGAGGCACTTCAACATTAGTTTATGATAATGTAACTTAACTGCACAAATAATGCCTTGATCTAGAGGTTGCACAAGTGACATTAAATTTGGAGGCAAAAATACTATTTCAATATTGGTGAAAGATTTGGAAATTTTATGACTGGATACATTGTCAATAAATAAAATTATCCACCTACCCTGTTTTTTCATTTGGGAATTAATATCTCGAAGCCATTCTTCAAAAATTCATGAATTCATCCTGGCTTTTTTATTATATTTCCATGTCACATATAGAACACCATTTTTTTTAAAAGCACGAGGATTAGCAGCGTTTCCAATTACAACGGGTTTCAATTTTTCTCCTGTGACACTACAGCAAAGTAAAACAGTTAGTCTTTCTTTCGGTATTTTGCCTCCGAAACATTTTTCATTTTTTGATACAAGGGATTTTGTTGGCAATTGATGGAAAAACAGCCCTGTTTCATCTGCATTGAATTGGTTTTCAGGAGGATAATCTTTCACAATTTCAGTTAATTTTTCTTTCCAGTCTTCTGCAGCATTACAATCTGCTGAAGCAGATTCACCACAAAGAGTACGGAAATTTATATTGTTTCTTGATCTGAAGGATTCTAGCTATCCATTACTTACATGAAATTCAGAAATTCCCAATTCATTTGCAATATCTTTAGCTTGGAGCGTAGGTCCTGAAACTGGAATATTTTTGGAACGACATAGCTTAAAAAACTCCTAAACTGCCAATTAATTTCTTCCTTTGATGTTTTTCTCAATTTTCTTTTTCTATCACCACTACAGTTCTCTAACCACAATTTAGTTATTTCTACCCCATTCTTTGACATGTTAGACACTGTAGTTTTGGAAATTCCATATCTATCAGCTAATTTTCTCTTGCTTTATCCTTTTCCAATTAAACTTAATTTTTCATATTTTTTATCATTTGAACTCATTTTCTTTTTGCAGCCATTTTAGGTTCCTTGTTAAAAAGCAATTACAAAATATAAATGCCTTGTACTACCTCTATACCAAGTTTACTGGATGAAAATAATAATCCTTCTGTACTACAACACAGTTCTAGTGTAACTCATCATTATCACAAATAATTTTCTTAACTGGGTTGTTACAATTGCCACAAACTATTGCAACTGGTGGAAATATTTCTGCTTACCAACTAGCACATGGGTTTTTTGAAAGAAGGGAAGGAATGATAAGAGAATGGGGAATAGAAGAAAGAAATCTAGAATCAAAGAATGGAGGGGGAGGGTTGAAAAGCCAAATCCACAAGAGCAACAATGTAAGAATAGATAAGCCTTGAATTATTTACCTACACCTATCATTACTAAAAGCATTTCCAAAGTTAATACTATTTCACCCTTTTAGAAATTCTAGATAAAAAGAAAAAAAAATTGAAAATTTTGTGGAAAGTTACTTTTTTTTTCATGATTTGTTAGCATTTTGGGTGGTCAAGTTATAAAGGGTTTTGATGGGCATTTTATAACAGTTCTAGTCAAATTTGAATAATTTCAGTGGTCAAGATACAAGATAGACAGGTGGTCAGGTTACAAAGGGTTTGTCTTATAGTTTTGTATAGGATAGATTTGGTTCCTGACAACAGAGGTCAATATAGACAGGTGGTCAACTTACAAGGGTGGTCAACTTTACAGGTTTCACTGTAGAAGTTTTTTTTCCCCCTGCTTCAACGATACCTATTCATTTACAAAATATGAATATTTATTATTTAAAAAATATTTTTTGTATTTTTCGGTTTTCTGCAGTTAAAAATAATCATCCACACGTTATCTGGATAGAAATAGAAAAATAAAAATAAAAAACCAAGAATGAGACCGGTACCTTTCTGTGAGCCCGGACAATGCCTGGCGGGGTTGCTAGTTTAAAATAAAATATTGATGTGTTTGGTTTATAAATCTTTAAATCGACAGGGTTCATGATACTTTCCTTGTTATTTGAACCTGTTTCGTGAAAGATAAATTGCGCTTTTTTCAAACAATTAAAAATTCTTGGCTTAGTTTAATGGAATCGAGGAAATCGCTTAATTGGTCGAAAACATAACCTTGCTTCCCCTACTTGTCTAACTTGATGAATCTCTTTGGAAATAGGACAGGCTTTGGGATAGATGATGGATTAGAAGTAATATTACTGTATTCTTATTTGAGTGTATTTAAATATATTTAAGAAAGTTTTTCATGAATTATGCATATACCGTACACTGAAGTTGGAAATTAAAGTGCACTATATTCCCAAAATTCACCGGACTTTTGATTTTAGACGTTATATCGAATATTAAAAGAAATACTTGACGAATTCTTTTAGAACTTAGGGAATATAAAAAATTGTTTGACCTCACATTTTTCCACGAAGATTTAATCACGAGAACAATTAGAGGACCAACAATAAATTGAAGAAAAAAATATTTGGGATCATCCTGTAAAATAACATGCACGAAATGATCGGTCTCTGCAGCGCATGGCTATGGAGATGCTGTACAACATTTGTGTTCATTTGTGTGAGAATAGCGCGTATATTCATGGAGATATAACGATTTCTTTAAAAAATTCAAGAAATTTTTGCCTGTTTTTTTGTTTATAAAATGCAAGGTTTTCAATCATATTTAACGCCTGTCTCCGAAAATTTCACATCATGAAATAGGAACAACATATTACACTATAAATATATTAAACGTTTAAAGATATGAGCCAAAGATAAGATATGACCAAAGATTTTGTACCGGACATAAGATATGACCAAAGATTTTGTTTTTACATGATGCATTTTACATATTTTGGTAGTCAACGAATATAAAATAATTTTTATAACTAATATTTCCATTCGAATATCTGGAAAATTCATAAAGATATCGGCGATATAGTAAGCTGAATTTTGGTTGCCTTCGAAAAAAAACGGATAATAAGATACCGGACATAAGATATGACCAAAGATTTTGTTTTTACATGATGCATTTTACATATTTTGGTAGTCAACGAAAATAAAATAATTTTTATAACTAATATTTCCCTTCGAATATCTGGAAAATTCATAAAGATATCGGCGATATAGTAAGCTGAAATTTTGGTTGCCTTAAAAAAAACCCGGATGATAAGGGATTTTCCTGACATTGTCATTTTTTATTAACTGACTTCCAACAAAAGAGTTAGTATTTAATTAAGGTCAGCGAGTAAACTTTCATCGGATGCTTTGATTTTGATATTTTTTGTTTAAATAGGCTTGTTTTAGTGGTTTTCCGTGAAGAAATAAAGTATCAATGACAATTTGTGGAAAATTCCGTATCATCACCCGCTACTTTCAGATAACAACTGAAATTCAGCTCTCACTATCACCAATATCTTTCTGAATTTTCACTATATTCGACTGGCCTTTTTATATGAGCTGCTGTATAGAGTGGAGTACCAAATCATGAAGGAAAAACATTTGATATCGTTCGCACATGCGCAGATAAAAATTATTTCCTACAAATGCTTACATTTTCTCCAATATTTGATATATTTATATTTTAATTATACTATGTTGTTTCTACTGTACTTTGTCAAGTTTTCTTAAAGTGTCGTTAAATTTTGGTTGAAACCCCTGCATGCTATCAACAAATAACATTCAAACATTTTTTTTTTCTTTTAAGAAACTTTTATATCTGCATAAATATAAATGTTATTATTGCACAAATAAACACAAATGCTGTGCAATATCTACATGATCATGTGCTGCCGTTGAAGATCATTTCGAGCATTTTATTTTACAGGGTAGTCCCAAATATTACTTTTTCCTTCAATTTGTGGTTGGCACCTTAATAGCCCTCGTGATCAAACTTTCGCTGAAAACTATGAAATCAGGCGTTTTCTTTATATTCCCAAACTTCCAGAAGGATTCGCCTAGTATTTCTGTAGATATTCGTGTAAACGTGTAAAATCATAAGTGTCCTGTGATTTTTGGCAATATAGTGTATATTTAATTCTAATCACAATTAGTTATCTCAAATAAGTAGGTAATTTGTTATTTTATGCTATCAAAATTGTTCAATTGCTATTATACAAATGAATAAAAATAACATACTATTACTAATATAAAAGTTGAATTGTCAACTCTTTTCCTCCCTTAAATATGAACATTATTTTCCGTAGACACTAAATTTAACATTGCCTGTGAAAACCATTATTTAAAACTTGTTTTCTAAAATAACCTTGAGAATCTTTTACGCATCTAATAGCATTGCAAATGATTTAATTTCGTGACTTTTATATAGCTCAACTCTGTGAACAAGCGTGCGGACATCGTAACATTTATGTTTTATTTCTGTCTCTTATGAAATGATGATGAATAATGCAGGAAAGCAGCTTATAAATTGATAAAAATGTCGGCTTTTGTTTACATCGTGCTGTTTTATTTATATTGTTTAGTTGTAAAGCTAACAGTCATGCGAAGTGAAATCAGATTTAGTTCATTACATTCCATTACAAAAGAGCTGACAAAAACCATAATCAAAATAGCAAGAAACATTAGTTCTTGCGGACTAAATCAACTGGATGAGGTAGAATTTTTTTTAGAACACACAATAGTCTAAAGTCACGAAAGGTACATTTAGAAGAATGAAAAGTTTATTGTACTAAACATCTTTTAATATCACTCTCTTTTTTCCCACGAACATATACTATTACTTATTTACATTTATCTATGACTCGGTTTAAAAAAATAACAAAAAAAAAATCATTTCTATAATATATATATATATATATATATATATATATATATATATATCTGGATTTTAACTTAAGGAAATTTTAAGAGACATGAAAAATTGCAAATGGGAAATGCATAACATCATACATGGATATGGGATCCAGCAGAACGAAATCCAAGGAGGAGAAAGATTTTCGAACATAAATTCTTGAAGTCCGCAACCTACCCGCATTTTTAAAAATAAAGAATATAAATTTGAAATAGGGTAAAATAAGTTTTTTTCCTAAAATCTCTTACAAGGAAAATTTTAAACATATTTATGTAACAAATAATAAATAATTGAAAACACAAAAGTTAGTTTCTGCTTTTCCAAAATAGAGAATTGAAATAGTTTTTTGTTAAGAGGGCACTGTCCTACTGACCCATTTAAAATAAATTTTAAACACATGAACGTAAAAGAAAACAACTAAATATTGCCTGTCACTGTAGGACGAAAAGTTTTTAGTTCTTTTTTTTCTAGTTAATGTTTAATTATTTTTAACAAAAATTTGGGAAAATAAATTTTTTGTCTTTTTCAAAATCATTACAGTAAAAGAAGATTTAGTTAATTTTCAAATCCCTTAGAAGGGCAATGTCCTCCACTGCCTGCGCTTATGTACATCTTCGATATTTAAATTCATCACTCAATAGCATCAATTAATCACGATACTACAAGTTAAAGGTGCTTAGTTACAAGCAAAACCTGAATGTGAAAGTTCATGTAAGAAAATATATTTTTGAAATTGCAGTTAATTTCATTATTTTAGAAAGACCCCCACCCCACGGAGGGCACATCACCCTAGGGCCTATATTCCTCGTGTAGATAATCGACCGTCATTAAGTGAATCAACCAACCAACCATCTTTTCATTATTTCTAAGAATATCTATCTTCAAGACTGCTATGTAAAAGTGATGCTTATAATGCAAAGCCTGAATCTAGAAAACAATGTGCTACCAATAAATGCGAGGAGAGAAGAATTCAAAGACTCGCGTCTGCTCAAATTATGTCTGTAAGTGAAATTCATAGTGCATTGTATCCGGTGATCCCAATTTGTGGACACATCAAATAGTTTAGAGTGTAGAACGAAAAAATTATTCCCCCTAAAATCTCAACATGAATTACAGAAAATGCAGTGGGCTCGCCAGCATATATCCGTTGGGTCGCATTGGTTTATAGTAACATTTAGTTAAGAGAAAAATTAATTGAAAAAAAAATTCAAGTGGCTGAGCTCATTACTGGCACAATATTCACAAAGAACCGCTGATGATTTTTAGTTGAACACAATCCTATAGTTCTCTGATGGTTTGGACTACGTTCTACTTCGGTGAGCACGTATCCCTGACTTATTTTTATTATTTTTGTTGTTTTATGATAACCAAACATCCGAACACACTTAAAGATGCTGGAAGAAAATTTACTTTGTTGAACTATCAGCTAGATATCTACAATAGACATTTCAGCTAGATAATGCATCGATAATATATACAATGAACATTACAAAAGGCCTTAAAAGATCAGTTTGTAGGCGTAATCTAAACCCGATCGAGAATGGTATGTCTTGTAAAATTTGCGAAAATAATATATTGGGTTGTTCCGAAAGCTGGTTCGTGCCGGAAAATTCTATCATTTCATTATTAGACATTAATTCCGATACTAATGCCTAATAATTGACGGGCAGAATTTTCCGGTACGAATTGGTTTTCCCAAACGGAAGGAATTTTCCTAACAACCTGATACATAATTATATTTGAAGTGATTTAGAAGTTTCGATTGAGATTGCTTGTTACGAAATCGAGACAGACATTTTGAAAACAATTCAACCGGGGGAATTTGTATTTTCGAACAGATTAAAAACAAAGTCCCATTAGAATTTGAATTTTGTTCATTTTAATGTAACAGGGTCATATTTTGATTTAATAGATTTCCAGGCATACTTTTAAGAAAATGCAATGTTCTATTTTTACCATTGTCTTTCAAAGTGTATAACATAACTTTATCCTTAATGTATACGTAAACTATAAATGAAATTTAATGTGTGTGAGTAGCTGTGTGACATTTTATTCTATATTCTTCAAAAATAGATAAAATTTATTCATTAGCTAAATTTTCGTATTATGTTATTGAAATAACATGACATTTGAGGTATATACGTTTTTAAAATTTATAAATTCGATAAAATTTAAATTTTTGAAACATCAGTTAGATGAATGTCTTCTTTCAAAGCTCTTTAGTAGGTTTATAATTCAATATAATAGGTGTTAACCCTTTTGGGACGAGCGACACGTATACGTGACGCATAAGATGCTCAGAATCCTCGATTATTCCCACCAGTTATTTTTTAGTGTAAGCTTTGCCTTATTTAATGGTAGCATTTCTGCGATTCAATTAGGCGAAATTTTCTTTTTTTAAAAACCGGTGGTACAAGATTAAAAAATCCGTAAAGGACGCTCGTCGCGAAGGGGTTAATCTAAGGGGCTAATCTTCATCCACTACATGCTACGTGCAACGATGTCTATCAGTAACAAAAATTATGTGATCACTGATTAAATTTAAGTCTCATTGTAGTCTTTTTCATTTTAGGAGCGGATGTGGCTACGCAGCGAGGGACGCCTGTTCGGCATTGTCTTTGTGCTGTTCAACGTTTTGCTTGGCGTCTTCAACGTTTTGAATTACCGAGTGGCATCTCGGGCAACTGTTCCCTGTGTTGTAATAGTTGCACCCACACCGCCTGCTCCTGTAGCTGCTCCACAGACAACTGCCGTCCCAGATCAACAAGTTGACACATCTGCGCCACCTCAAGTTTCAGCAGTATGGACAGATATAGCTTCATCTTACGGTAAAACTTTTACCTTTCTATAATAAAATTTCATGATTTTTTCTTGTCGGTTAAAATGTTTAGAATTAATAATAAAAAAACAAATAATTGTTTTTATAAGCAAGAGTTACTTTTTAAGCAAGAGTAAAGCCTACTAATGAAAGAAAAATATCGATTTGTAACAATAGGTCATAGTTTGTGCTGTGGTGGAACAAATCGAATTTGGGTGTCCCCAACACCATTTTGTAGTTTTTCAAAATATTTATAACCATTTGTTATTTTTGTAGCGAAAACAAATGAAATTTTATCGTTTATAAAAATCGGATTGTTAATTTCAGAGCTTAAAAAAAATGAAAATTCAGCTTTTTTTCATGTCTTCAGACTCCAATTTCAGAGCCTACCCCCCCCCCCCCCCCCCCCACCTCCAAAAGAAAAGCTTTTGTTACTTACGTTATTAAAAGAAGTCAAGCCTGAGAATAACTAGGATAGTTTCAGGGAGGTGGTGAAATATAACAAATTTGTCTACTAATGGGTCATTTTCCAAAAAAAAGTACCAAACGATGTCACAGAATATTTATTAAAAAAGTAGTTGCAATTGAAAAAAAAGATATTTTTATTGAAATGTGGTGTGGTATAACCGAACAATACATATAAATAACTAGGGGGCTCTGCCCCCTACGAGCTACGCTCGCCAACCCCCGTTCTGAAACCGCATGATTTAAAAACACTCTGATTTGATCAACTCTAAAACGATTACGGAAAATTGTATTAAAATTAAACGACCAGTGGCGATCTGCTGTAACCGGGTTTCCATTCATTTTTCTTTGACTGAAGGATTTTAAGGTTGAATCAACTGTCGAAACATCTAACAACTGTTTTCCAGATTGATTAAATAAGATCGATTAAACATTTAAAAATTAACTTGTGTAAAATGGTAGCAATTGAACAATGTCGCTGCATCGTATAATTTTAAAACGATGCTATAGAAACTTGGTAAATAAATAAATAAAATAAAATAAAAATAAATAAATAAATAAATAAAATACAAGAAATTCGAAAAAAAAAAAAAACCCACACAACAAAGTGCTAACTACCAGTAAGTTTAAACAATAAAATTTACAATATATTAATGAAAACAGAAAAAAATAATCTTGGATATTTATTTACACTAGATGGAACCCGTCAAAACTTGACGCAAAAAAATACTATAACAATATCAGTAAAATAAGCTTCTTTATTATTATAGTCTTTCAAATATTTTATTTAAATTTTTTTTCCCCAGTCAAATACAGTACTTTTTCCGATGCAAACTCCAAACAAACAATTCCTAAATAACTGTGTAATGCAAATCAGTTTGACATTACCACCATATTCCCCACGGCAAGAAAAAAAATTCATGGACCTATGAAGTATATACAAATAGTATATTCCTACGTTCATATCATATTCAGTAAATAACAGAACATAGTAAATAAAGCAAATATCTCTCCCCCCCCCCCCCTGTGATAATGCAACCGAATGAGCTCCTATGCGCATGTGCATTGCATCTGCCCAAAAGCACCGTCGAAATTCGACGTTAAAAAAGTTTTAAAATGATTGAATTAAAAGTTTTAAAATGTCCTCTTTAATCATTGTTCGTTTCAAATCCATATCTTGTAAAACGCATCCATTGTTTTAAGCTAATCAATTTTTATGCAAAGATTAAGAAGTTTTTTTACAGTAATAAATCTATCTCCAGATGAGGGAGATTTTTAATGTTTTCAAGTGTAATTTATTTGTATGGTTTCTTCGGTTCCTTGACATAATCAGGAGGATTATCCCTTTTCCATCACAGTCGGGGATATTTTTCTTCTTATACAATTGGCAAATGTAAAAAAAAAAAAAAATTTAAATGCAATTCCTAGCATACCCTGATATCTGATGGAACATATTCATCAACGAATTCAACATATCAATTTTATGTTCAACATAAACTAAAAATAGTCTTTTTTTTTTTTTTTCCCCTGACAGATTTTTGTTTAGCGCCAAAATGTTCTATTTTATGGATAATCTGATCTTATGATTTATCACTTTAAAAAAAATTATTATTCACTTTTTATGATGGTTAGGGAAATCTATTTTCAATTGTGGCAACTTTCCCAGGAGTTTTGTTGTTCTTTGCCAAATTTATCTCATTGTGAAACAATTTGTACAATCTACATTTTTCTCTTCACAAAACTTCTCGTATTTACCTTCACATGAGCATTAGTTCTGATAGTATTGATACAGTATCTTCCAATTGATTTTCGTACCTCATTAAAAAAAAAAAAGTTTTTTTGGGCTATAAAATATTTTTCTGAATAACACAATGCACAAAAAGCATTACTGGATTCTCATCATTATCAATTTTAACACGTTCGCAACCGAGGAAGCATACGTGGCGTCGTTTGGTCCATCATTTGACATTCCATTTTTAATCTAAAATTACGAATGCACACCGAAAACTTTGAAAGAAAAATTTCCATGTTATGTAATCAGGAAATGTCTGTTATTAAATAAATCATATGTTTCTATTAGCGTTTTCGGGTATGAATTTAGAATTTCTGAATAAAATAAAATAAAATTCCATTAATTTTAATCCGGTAGTGAACGTGTTAAATTAGCCATTTTCCTTTCCCATCATAAACTTCTCTCTTAGAATATGTAAATCTTCTCTTTCAATATTATCGTCAGTTGATCACCGTATGTATTCAGTTTTTAAATAGTCGGAATGTATGTGTCATAAAATATATTTATGTGCAATGTGTGACGTTCGCAGCAGAACCATAAGAAATTTATTATTAATTAATATATTTTTGCGATCCCTATTTCGAAATCTGTTAATTTTCTAAGGTTTGTAGTACTTAGTTTAAATATTTTTGAGATAGCATATTTCAAGACTGTCATATATAGATATACTTTTAAGCAGTTTCTTCTTGAGAGATATTGCAGAGAATAGGCACAAAAGACTCATTCAAAAAACAACCAAATATACTGTGTAATATTCTAAAAAAAAGCGATAACCAGAAAAATTGAACTATTTACATATGAAAAAGATGTATAATAGATATAATTTTCTTCCTGTAAGTGTATTTTGCTTTTCAAGTGGTTTTTTTTTTTTTTTTTTTTTTTTTGTAAATAAAACTTTTTGACATTTTGTTTTTTTAGGTATGCATATAGTACTTTTATTCTTAGACTACGTTAAACTTTTTTTAAAATACAGACAAAAAATGGCAAAATACGGGTTAATGATTATTCTCAAATCGCCCTTTTAAAAACTGAAATTGGTTCCCTGTGGAGCTTGCGCCCTACGTTAGGAAACCACTGCTTTATAGGTCTCTCCTTTATCAAACCTACACTCTGGATAGGTCTCTACTTTAACAGACGTTAACGTGCATTGCCTCTACATTATTAAACCATATTTTAGTTAGTTCCTAAATCATTAAATATTATTTTGGTGGGTTTATACTTTGTAAAACATTAACTTAGTGAATATCTACGTCATTAGACATTATATAGTAGGGTGAAAAAAAATGGCAAACATATAAATAAACATGAAAACTTTATAAATGTTAGGAAAACATTTATGCTTACATTATTTTGTTCAATAAACTCGCATTTACAAATCATATAATCTCTTTTTAATAGTAGTTTCACCTTTTTTGATAATCTTGTAATTTTCTCTTTCCACCAATGAAAAAAAAAAAAAGACTCCAAAGGTAATGAATGTATATTGTCTTGTAAATCCACAGTGAGTTTCCATTTCATAATACTGGTTGAGTCCTCTTTAGTGAAAGACTTTTTTTATAACTCGCTAAATTTCAATATGACTTAAACCTGTAAAATTTAGGAGTAAATTAATTGTTGAATTCCATATTTCTCAAGAAATTTTATTGTTTGGTACTTTTAGGTGGACCATTAAAATATTCAGCTTCTTTCAAAGTTCTACCAATAATCTATCGAAAAACTAAAGCATTCAGTTTGCATTCGCAATCCATGCCATAACTTTCAGGCTTTGTTTTCGACTAAAATCTACAAATTGCTTCAGACGACGTTGATTATTAGAGGGCAAAATTATCTTACGTTGTGATCTAGTCATTGACTAAATGCCTTTATTTTACTCAAAACTTTTTATTACTTCATTACAGATTCTAAAGGATGTTCTAAAGGATTCTAAAGGTCTCTCTGATCTCATACTAATCTTTTTCTTGCTCTCAGACCAATCTAATACCGCGTTTTTTATAGAAATTGAAATCTGTTTCGAATTGCTATTTTATTAATATTTTCAGTGTAATTATTTCTGTATAAAAAAATCCTATCTTTACGAAATTAAAATTACTGTGCGTTATCATCATGTTTGCTTCTGAAGTATGTTTCAGTTTTAAAAGCAAAGTGTTCATTTCAATATTTATTTTTAAAAAAATTATTTATATGAAAAGAGTTTTTGTCTTTTTTTGCTACGTACTATATTGGTATCATCAAGATCATGTCTAAGCTCAGGCTATAATCAGTCTATATCACCAAATATTACCTTGATGTATACTTACAACATAAAACTGTTAATACTGTTTCATACATAGCTTGGCTAATTTTTTAACCTATTAATACCTTTTAGATAATTTTGTTCAGCTTTGTTACAGCTCTTTTTCATTGATCTTTTTCAGTCGAAGGTGACAACAGAAGTACAACACCTCACACGAAGAAAGTTGTACGCAAAAACGTTACAGATGTCCCAGAGACGTCCACGTACCATGTCAACATTTCTTCGATCTGGGAAAGTGAACAGCGTGACAAGTATACGGTGGTCAAGAGATACATTCCAGCCGAAGGTATGCTTTATTTATATACTAGCTTATCCGCCTGGCGTTGCCCGGGCCCGTGATAATAATAATAATAAAAAAAAAAAGCTCAAGGTTTCGATATCAAATTGAATGATCCAAACTCTGTTGAAATCGAGCCCATAGAACCCAAGAAAAGAATAAGCCCCCAAGCGGTGGAATGTGCCTCCCCCACCCACCGTGAATTTAATGAATTTCTTTTAACATTGACGCGATATTTAATTTACGGGATTAAACTTAACCACTTATCTTTAAGAGTAACGCGATTTTTAATTTAAGGCTGTAGTGAGTAAACGTAAGTTGATGCCGAAAAAGAAGATTAGTATTTAAAAATAAGTTGGCAGTTGCGGAGGGGGGGGGGGTGTCTAAGGAAATGTTTAGTAGTTTATAAAGTAGTTGGAGTATCCTAGAAGTATGTTAATGAAAATTGCAAGAGAATCGGATCATTTTTAAAGAAGTTGCACAAGGGCCCCAAGAAAGAGATTAATATTCAAAATTGGTGGCAACTGAAATCCGAGAAATTTTTTTGTCGTGCAGATAGTAGCATGGAGTCTTAAAAAGTTGTTAGAAAAAAAAGCTAGTGAATCGGACGATTTTTAAGGGAGCTATAATAGGGGGATCAAAAGGGGGCAACTGATAATTTTGACCAGGACCCTAAGAGGAAAACTTGTTAAAAAATCCTAGTACTTAGAGTTTTAGATTTTTAATTAGTCGAAATTAAGCATAGGGTATAAATTAATCATTAGAATAAAATTTTAAAGAAATGCTTAAAAAGGGGTCCCTAGAGCACCAATAAAAACATGAGGGTGGTGGCCCGGAAAGGGAAGTCCAAGACTCAACTTTAAAGTTATGCATTGAGATGGTGAGATTAGGAGGGGGTGGAAAATGCATGGCGCACAAAAAGTTACAGGGCCCCAGGGAGCCAGGATCCTAACTGGAATGTAGAAATGGGGGAATAACTAAATAGAGAAAAGGTCCCAAGAAAACGAAGAAGATCGGATTAAAATGGGGGAAGTTATTAACATTTTAGGGAACAAAAACTTCATGTGGCCTTGTACCGGGCCTCAGGGGCCAGGATCTTAACTGGAATGTAGTAATGGAGGAATAACTAAATGGAGAAAGGAGCCCCAAAAACGAAGAAGAACGAATAAAAAAGGGGAAAGGTATTAAAAATTTAAAAACGTAAAGGGGCCCAGAGGGCCCGGCTCTTGTGCGAGAATTTTTTTTTTTGTCATTCATGTAGTAGTGACTTAAGTCCTAAGAAGTTGTTGCAAAAAAAGTTAGCGAATCGGACGATTTTTAAAGGGAGCTATTGTAGGGGCTCAAAAGGGGCCGTTGATAGTTTTGAGCAGGGCCCTAAGATGAATGGTTCTAAATGGAATGTAGAAAGGGAAGAATAACTAAATGGTGAAAAGTTCCCAAAAAGAAAGATCGGATTAAAAGGGGGCAAGATATTAACAATTTACGGAACAAAAACTTCAAGCTGTCCAGGGGGCCCGGATCTTCTCCGATTTTTTTTTTCTTTTTTTGTCGTTCATGTAGTAAGCTGGAAGTACTAAAAAGTTGTTAAAAAAAGTTAGTGAATCGGACGATTTTTAAGGGAACTATAGTAGGGACCGAAAAGGAGCCAGCTTATAGTTTTGAGCAGTGCCTTAAGATGAAGGGTCTCCAAATTGGAATGTAGAAACGGGGGAAAAACTAAATGGAGAAAAGGCCCCCAAAACTAAAATCGGGTTAAAAGGGGGCAAGTTATTAACATTTAGAAAACAAAAACTTCAACGGGCCCCAGTGGAGCACGGTCTTAACTAGAACGTAGAAATCAAGGATAAGCTAAATGGAAAAAGTCCCCAAAAACGAAGAGGGTCGGATAAAAATTGGGCAAGTTATTAACAATTTAAGGCAAAAATCTTAAAGGGCCCAAGGAGCACGGGTCTCAAAAAAATTTAAATCTGGTAGTCTGAACCTGCCTTGGACTATCCTCACCCAATTTTTTAGACTTCTACGTGCGCTAGATTTAGTAGCCATCGCACACAGACACACTGCTTTCTTTTATTAATATATACCAGTAGAATCGCCCGGCATTACAGAGATAATAAACTTCACAGGGTTTGACAAATGAAGTCGCCATTGGCGAACAAATTTTTCTATCTGGCCACCAAGTTATTTAATCTGGTGTTTTTATTAATTATAATTTTTTGTACCAAAATTGAAGAAATGAGCACAAACGACATTATTTCTAATTTTCGGCATTTTTAAATTGGTATTTTCGGAAGGCATGCTTTATTTATATACTAGTAGATCTGCCCGGCATTACCGAGATAATAACCGTCACAGGGTTTGACAAATGCGGTCGCCGTTTAGGTTTTCTGGCGACAAGAATTTTCTGCTGGCTACTAAATTTTTTTCATTTGTAAAGCCCTGACCTTAAATATACACAAATTATCTTACCGTTTCCCTGGATTATTTTAGATATATCTCTCTACGTTGGTCAACGAAATAAATATTTGAAAAAATATTCAATGAAACCTGTGAAAGAAGAATTCTGATTTTAAAAGAATTTCTTCCTGGTCTCTATGTGATTATACTTTCTAATACGAAAACCTGTTTAAAACGGAATTTTTCTGTAATAATTTGCTTTTGTTTTAGCCGATTTTATTGTATTAAAATAAATTAGATAAATGGAACTACAGTATTCCTTGGAACTTCACTTATCAAAATTTTTATTTCAGATAATATGCATTACAAATATAATATTTTATGCCTCTGAATTTGTAAAAGTTGTGAAGAATGTTTAAAAGCACAAATAAGGGCACTCACATGTGCATTTCAAGTTGTTTTACAGCAAAGAAGTTATATGTTAATATCAAGCCTGCTGATACGGAATCGGAATGGATTGGAAGAAATTCAGTTTTAGACAGGATATAATTGTATGACATTCCTTCTATTTGCATCGCAAAAATTTTGTGTTTATGGTCGGACCTTTATAGGCCGATTCAATTTTTACAGTTTTACTGTATTATATATGCATGTGTTTTGAACCTAAAAATAAATTTTGGGAAACCTTTTTCTGGTAGAGAAGAGGGCGCACCAATTGAACGTGCTCCAAGGCGCTGAATACGTAGCTGCGCCGCTGATAATCAATCCGTCTAAATATATTATATTTTATTAATTCAGTTAAATATAAAAAAAATTTCTTGATTCTCTGCATAACAACTCGACATGTCTGTTGAGTTCTTGAATACTATTTATTTATATTTACATTTCAGATAATAGTACCAATTTGTAATCAGTATTAGTTGTATCAAAATACTTCGCAAGATTTATGCAGTATACTGTCATGCGTCAGCACAAAAATCACTGAATTCTTTTAATAATTGTTATTCTTTAACGAATAAACCCTCACCTTTTTAAGAATGCAAAAATAAGTATTATATCTATTTTTTCACAATATTAAGTGTGTTCTATTGTTTTGTTTTTTTAATAGTATTGCCATTTTCTAAATAACATTGTTTTTCGACAAAATAAATTATAGTTATAAAAAAAAAAAAAGTTGGATATTCCGGAATGTATGGAGTAATTGCATATTTGAAATTCTTTCTTCGTAAAGAGTAATAAACTATTGGGATTGAGTCGTTTTTTCGGAAATCTAAAATAAAATACTCTACGTCCACAATTGGGTATTTATGACAAAAAGTATTTCATAATAATTTCAGCTTGACTTTTTTTATCTATTTCATTGCAATAGATTTTTTGGAGTGATTCATCACACTTCCAATCAAACGCAACCAAATGATATTTTGCTACGAAATGAGACTTTTTTTTTAGAAAATCGATGTAGTTTAATCCTTATACGTTACATACCTTTTCACTTTATTGCGCATGCGATTTTTCATGATTAATATTGCTAAGTTTTATTTTAAGTAACTGCTTTAATAATTTATTTTGGTTTAACTCATTTTAGTTAGAAATAGTGATCTATAAAAAGAAACTTGGCATTATTTATGTGCTATTCGAAAGGTTATTAAGAGCTTATAGCAGTAATGTCGTTTCAAATTATGTGCATTGGATTTATCCACTTTTTCTCTTTAATTAATTAATGGATTATGTAAATAAAAAGATTTTATCTCTTTGCTACGTAATTTACGTAATGTAACTAATTTAAAAGAAGTTATTTTAATTTTTCTAAAAAAGGGTAATTATATAAGTTATCCACTTTAGAATCCGACAGACAGTTATTAAAAATAGTAATAATAATAAACTGGTCCCAAAGTTAATTTTTAAAATTTATACGTTAGATTTTATTCCTAAATTGTGGACCTTAATAAATGAAGATTCAAAAAACGGGTGCTTAGATTTGTTGTAGTATGTAATAAGATTATTCCACAGAAATATTAAGAATTTTGAACGAAAATCATAACGCATGCAGCATTTTAAAGATGTGCATAAACTGTGAAAAATTTATTTTGAGATATTTGAAGTACATTATGATTTGTTATTTCATTATTTACCTTTAAGAAATATATTGTAAAAATCCCTGACGGCTCGGCCTACAAGCACAGGTAGATTTCGAAGACGCAGACCGTGGGGCGCCTGTTTGTCGGCAATTGCGGAAGAAATGACCTTTTTGCGATGATGTGCAGTTGGAACTGCCTACTTCGAAACCAAACTTGTTTGCAGGCGGAACCAGCAAGGATTTTTTTTTTTTTTTTTGCTATAAGAGTTGGTCCTATAAAAAACATGTCAATATAAAAGTTTTAGATAATATTAAGAGGATTTTAAATTTAAGCGAATTTGAAATCTTGGGAGTTGACGAAGTTATGAATTTTTTTCTTCTAAAACCCTCCTTCCCCCCCCCTTTAAGGCAATTTTTAATTATATCAAAAAATCTGTCATACATAAGTTTTTGGCCCTGTTCCTAGAAGTAATAATAACTTTAAACGGATTCGATACGTATCATAATTAAGAAATTATGGGTTTTTTTCTGTTTTATCAAAAAGCCCCCCCCCCCCTCTGGTTCGATTTTGTCCATTAACAAACTTGACCGAAATTTTATGCCCCTTGATTTTATGTATCAGTTTCGAAAAGATGCGGGAGTTGGAACCGCCTACTTCGAAAAATAACTTGTTTGCAGGCGGAGCCGGCAGGGATTTTTTTTTGTTTTTAATTTTTTTTTTTTTTGCTATAACGGTTGGTCCTATAAAAAACTTGTCAATATAAAAGTTTTAGATAATACTAAGAGGATTAATAATAAATTTACGCGGATTTGATATATTGTGAATTGACGAAGCTAT
The DNA here is from genome assembly GCA_963931845.1 of Maratus michaelseni. Taxonomy (NCBI): domain Eukaryota; kingdom Metazoa; phylum Arthropoda; class Arachnida; order Araneae; family Salticidae; genus Maratus; species Maratus michaelseni. The sequence goes on along the minus strand of OZ007589.1, from coordinate 176,198,605 downwards.
GATTTTTTTTCTTCTAAAACCCCCCCTTCCCCCCCCCCTTGGGGCCATTTTTAATTGTATCAAAAATCTGTCATACATAAATTTTCGGCCCTTTTCCTAGAAGTAATAATAACTTTAAACGGATTCGATACGTATAATAATAAAGAAATTATGAGGGTTTTTCTGTTTTCACAACCCCCCCCCCCCTTGGTTCGATTTTGCCCATTAACGAACTTGACCGAGATTTTATGACCCTTGATTTTATGTATCAGTTTGGAAGAGATTTATGCAGAATTTTTCCAGTTATCGTGGTCAGAAAAAAGTGACATATATATATATATATATATATATATATATATATATATATATATATATATATATATATATATATATAAACTTTTGAACTGGGGGTGATTTTGGGTTCTGGGAGTCATGATCGGCGTAGATCTGCAAAAATTTTTCAAAATTTCCAACTTAGGTGAGAATGTAATAGGTAGTATTTCTTACGAAATCTACCTAAAATTGACAGATGTTTCTGATTCTAGGAAAATAGAAGATTTACTGATTAATATACTATAATAAAAAAGAAAACTGCCCAGTTAAACTGAGGGCCCCGAACGAATATGTAACCCCGATATATAACCTGGAACGAAAATGTACAATGACCAAAAACCTCTTCCTAGTGTCCCACGATTCCGAAAAGCGTTCTTTTTCTTTATAAACCTCAAAAACCAATATATTTTTGAGATTTAAAGAAGCCTTTATAAAAACAAAGTTTCTTTCGCTGACACTGATTTTTGAAAACGCTACCGTGTGTATATTTTATAGTGTATAAATCTGTTTTGTGAGCCCTGGATTTTAGGTTTTTCGGATGTTTTAGGTTTTTCCATTCTGAAATAAACATTTTCATGTTCAACAAACATGTGTCCAGACAAACATGAAAAACTAACAGCACCAACATTAAAATTAATATTATTTTGTTACTCTTGAAAGTACGAATTCATTTACGCAGCTGAAAATGTTTACTTGAGAATTGATAGCATTCGAAACCTCTATTCCAGTTTGAGAAAACTGATTAATATACTATAATAAAAAAGAAAACTGCCCAGTTAAACTGAGGGCATTGAGATCACAATCTATTCACACTAATTGTATATTATACTCTTATTTCAAAGAATGTGAAATAAGCCTCTCAATAAATAAAAAAATCGACAATATATTAAGAGGGGGATCATCCCCATAATTACTCCCTTATAATTAACCAATGAACCTCCAAATCTAATCGGGGAAGCCCCTTATCACAATGAATCTATATACAAAATTTGAAAAAATCGGATAATTCTGCATGAAAAAGCCATTTACCTAAATTAAGGGGGGGGCGGATTAGCCCACCCTTTCTAACTTTATACTTAACCAATGAACCCCCAAAACTAACCAGGAAAGCGCCTTATCACAATGAACCTATAAACAAAATTTGAAGCAAAACGGTTATTTCTATCAATAGTTATCGTGTTACGTGCGTACTTACATACATACCTACATACATACATAATACGTACGTACATACAGAACGGGCGGGCACATTAGCTCTCAGGCTTTGATAGCCTGTCAGATAAAAACTACTGTGTAACGCTTCTGAAAAACAGCGGCAGCAAAAGAAACTTTGTTTTTATAAATGAATCTTTAAATCTAAAAAAATATATTGTTTTCTGAGGCTTCTAATGATAAAAAACGCTTTTGGAATCACGGGTAACTCGGAAGAGGCTATTGTATATTTTCGTTTGTGGTTATATTATATATTCGTACATTTATAAACATTTGTCTTTTTTTTACATTGTATCAAAACGCATTTTCTGCTAAGTATTTGGCAATACATTGATATAGCCTATATTTAAAAAAAATTTCAGAAGAAATTTTAATACGAAAACAAAAATTCGTATTTTTAGTCTCTTTTTATTCATATCCAAGTCAGCCACGTAAGTACACACAAGTAAGACCTGTCTTAAAAATGAACGATTTAATACTATTTAAACTTAAAGCCATAAAATATTGAAAGGAATGTCCTCCAGTCTATCTTTTTAAAGGAAAAAGCAATTTTCAATAAAATACGGATTTTTTAATTGCCGGAGATTTATGCTTTTCATGAATTCACGCTTGAATTACGAGGTACTTAACGCTAATTTTCTTCCACTTACCACCACCATTAAAATACTATTAAATTTACCCCGCAAGTTCAGTAAAATACATTATTTTACATAGCATGAGGAGGTTTGTTTAAGAGTGTGTGTATTTAGATGAGCAGTTTGTTTCCAATATCGGATTTTTAGTATTCGAATTTGAAGTATGGTAACTGTTTTTAAAAGCTTTTTTTGAAAATTTCAAGAATGTTGCATTTATTTAAAAATCTCAGGTGATAAAATAATATCGATTCAGGTTTCGAAAATTTAATCTTTCTTAAAATTTATACCGATGTTACGTTTTGTGAACGTTGAAGCAATATTTGAAATTTTTTGATAACATCTATTTGATTAAAACATGAAACACAGAGAAAAATAAAACCCAATTTGGGTTGAAAGATTCTTAGGTATGTGCCCAAATTGGGTCATGCCTGTTTTGGTTACCACTGTGTATCCATTTTGGGCACTGTTAAAAACCATTTTCAAAAAAAAAAATATTTTTTTTAGTGTTCAAAAAGATATATATATATATATATATTTTTTTTTTTTTTTTTTTTTTAAATGGGTATTTAACAGTGCCCAAAATGGATACACAGTGGTAATCAAAACAGGCATGGCCCAATTTGGGCACATACCTAAGAATCTTTCGACCCAAATTGGGTTTTATTTTTTTCTATGAAGAATGTACAATCTGAATGTAATTTATTAGCAAGAAATCCTTTTTCCTTCACTACAAATTTTTTCGTCGTCTCCATAAATTCATTGTTCACTTTTGAACGGCTGCCAAACACTGTCGCTGTTTTTAAAAATGTATAATATTGGACAACGACCTGCGCTTTCGCTTTTGTTTTTATTGCTCCTACTCGATGTCTAGATATAGCATAATTTCAATTTTTAAACCATGGGGTAGAAACAAAAATGTACCGTAATTTCGGGAATATGCGCCGCACCCATCGTAAGCGCCGCATCATTGAAAAATCGGTATAAAAAAAAATATATATATACACGTAAGGGCCGCACCCATTAGAAGCGCCGCATCATTGAAAAATCGGTAAAAATGAAATAGTCACAATAAAAAACGATCGGCAAAATTGGATTAACAGTAACAAGAATAGCTATAAAATCTTACAAGATATATGAATTAATAATAAAACACAGGTTATCTTAAAATACAATAGGAAAAAAAATCGTACGAAAAATTCAATTTAATAAAATTGTCTATGCTTACTTTGAAGAAGATTAGGCTTGAATTACTAATTAAAAATTCATAGAATTTCCCTTTAGAAAAACACATTCTTGGTTTATTGTAAATCATAAAGGTAAACAGAACATAAATAAAACTAAAGACTTGTCTGGCGCCATCTCTTGGAACGATAGTGTACTATGCCAATCGATTATTCGATTATCGTTTCAATCGAACATCGGTGTATGCCATGAATGACAATAGCAAAACATAACTAAAGCGTGGCGTTTGAATGTTTTTGAAATAAATATAATTTATCAACTATTGTAAAGTATACAATAATAAATACTTTTAAAGAGTGAGCTATTAATATTGCACAGAAAATAGAGAAATATGGGTAAGTTAAATATATTTTGACTATAGTAATTACGTTTTTATAATAAACTGTTTATGAACTTTATACTGAGATTAAATGAATGTAAATAAAGGTGAAATATGAATTAATGTTAATGAATCCATGTGTTTAAAATTGTATTTGAGGCAGTAAGACTAAAAAAACATGAAATGAATGCTTTTCACGATATCCAGATACTGCTATGTTGAGAAAAAAAAAATCATCGTACCCACCGCCCTTGCGTATGCGCCGCATCGCCCATATTTTGAACTATTAAACACGTATGCGCCGCGCCGCTTACTCCCGAAATTACGGTACTTCCGAATGACATTTGTGTGAAAATTGTAGCTCAATTTAGTGACTTTAGAAAATAATATTCAAGCATTAATTTTTAATCTATCTCAAGTGTGCATTTGTGGCAAAGTTACCACATTTGACAATTGATTGACGAGAGCAAATTGAAAAGAAAAAAACAGTTCATTATTCATAAGAACAGATTAAATATGAGGTACCGCACTGTGGCGCTAAACTGAAATTTGTCATCCGAAAAAGACACATTTTCATTTTATGTTGAAAGAACATAAAATTAATATGAAGTTCAGTTAAATTAGTAAAAGATACATTTCATCAGAATATAGTCGGTATTATTATAGTCGGTAGTATTTCTTTGATACACAGAATACACAGAAAAAAAAAATCTGATTTTACAGAGAAAACTGCCAGCCAGGACGCCAGTAAAAATCTGTTTATTTTACGAAAATAATCTGTCTTTACTACGAACTTTCCGTTATTTTAACAAATTTTGTCCATAACTTTGTAAGACATACAGATTATTCCCGTAATATAAACAGTTTTTTACTGGCGTCCTATCTGACAATATTTTTTTGCTGTAAAATCAACAGTTTTTTTTCAGTGTAAACACTAATTCTCAAGATCAGTAGTTCCCAAACTATAGGTCGCGACCCACCAATGGGTCACGGGCCCTGTTTTGGTGGGTCGCGGAATGATCGATGATTTCTTGAAAAATATATTATTAATTTTATCTGCAGTAAATTTTGTAATGAATACAAGAATTTTCGAATCATTTTTTATCCTTCGGAAACTACCAAAAAATAAAAAGAACTGACTATAGTGTCGAACAATTTAGTATTTTCTTAAATTTTTATGGTACATTCAGAACCCGATTTAGAAAATTGGAGCTGTATGCATAGACACTATTTACACACAGCTTGAAATTACGCATCTGTTTATTGTCGTCTTTAAATAATATGTATAAGAATAGAAACGTACAATAAAAAACCAATTATTATAACTAAAAATAAATTATCTTTAACTGAAAAAAGAAGAAAAAAAACAGCTTTCAGAATAGAAGAAAAAGTCATTGCAAGTTTTGTTACCTATTTAAAAATTCAGTGTATTTCAAACTTCACTACATAAAAAATTTAAGATCGTATTCTAAATTTGAGGGCCTATCAAAATTCAGACACACTAAAGCTGGACCTATTGTGCCTAATGAAAAAACCAAGCCCTGGGTGTATCATACAGTAAAACTTGCTGGAATACCAAGAGGCCGGATAAATATGCTGCTTTTAATATGATTCCGTTTCAGCAGGTATGGTACAACTGTGTGGTAATTTTTCGGTCTCGTCGGAACCATGAAAGTTCTCCGTTTTCACAGATTTTACTGTAGTTTTAAAGAAGTTTCTTTTTCTGATATTGTGTTTTACACCAGATTAAAAAATTTTGCTTGCACTGAAAATATTTTCATTTCGTGTCTTTTTTAGAGGTGCTCTTTTCCTCAATTATCCCGAGTTTATTCGTGTCATCATCAGCAATTAGTTCTTTGTTAAATATCTTTAAAAATTAATGATAAAATTAATTACAATGCAAAAAAACTCTTGTCTTCGTCAAAAAGACCTTGTTTTCGCCACCTAAAAGGCCTGTTTTTTCAGGTCGAAAAAAAGAAAGAAATTTATTTTTTTAAACTTTATAATGAGAAACTGTTAATATTTACACATTTCCTTGAATTTCTAAGCTAAAATAATCATTTATTTTCTTAAACTAGTGTTTGTCTACTGCACACATGTTTACACATTGCCTTGCATTTCTAAAGCTAAAATAATCATTTATTTTCTAAAACTGAATAGCTGTCTTTCTACTGCACAGGATTTAATCATTAATGTGAAAAAAGTAGATTATTGATACAAAAAATTCTTAATAAAACGATTCAAATACCAAGCTATGAGAAGTTATGAGTATGATTAATGTATTTATTTTTTCCCCAACGCAAAGTTCTTCATGGTAAGTGAATAATGTTTTCTCGTTGTATTTTTTCCTATAAGCGATATATTCTGGGGCTCATTTTGTATTGCACCATTTTGAAGACAAGCTGGCTTCGCAAACATATGTTGTGCTTGACAACGAAATTGATAGGGTATTACTGAGAACTGCCCGAAATTTCTGCTGCTGACATTTTTTTCCTAAAAAGAAGATGTCAAAATATTCTTTGTAGTTTTTACTATTTATAAGAATGATGAAATTTGTAGTTAAACAAATTTTTTTATTTGTATTGCCTGAGTATTCCACTTTACAAATAAATTAACCCCTTAATCGTCGCGCCCTTTAAGTGTAGGCTACTTTTTCAAAATTTAGATTGCTTGATTACCACCAGTTTTTTTACGTAGAAATGTTCGTTTGATTTAACAGACAGATAAAGTAATGCAAGAATAAATCGAATAACACTATTTTAAAAAACTGGTGGGAATCAAACAATCTGATTATAACAGGCGTAACCAACGTTGCCCGTGAATGTCTCGGGCACGACGCTTAAGGGGTTAAACATATTAAATTATGAAGAAATTAAAAATGAGCCCAATTTTTTTTTTTTTTTTTTGCATAAAAGCTTATCAAAATTTATTTTTAAAATGATTTCAAATTGTATAATTCTACTTTTTATCCATTCCTTCCTGTTTTATCAACATTGTTAATACTTTCTTAAGTTTCAATTATTACAATAATTTATAATTTTTCATATCCTTTAAAAATATTACGCGTACAAATAAATTTTGATGTTCCCCTTCTTTTTTAATCTGTACGCCTACATTTAATATCAAATATCTTCCAGTGGCTTATCATACGACAGTATTTATTCTATCGCAAAAAAATCTATATTTTTTTGTTTCAAAATTAGAATGTCAAAATAGAATATAATCGACTTTATATAGATGTCTTTCTATATTTTTCTCTCCGTCGGAAAAATTATTTCATCTAATCATATGCATAATAGAAAGCTTCTTGAAAAATCTCATATCTAAAGATAATGCAGTAAAAATATTAATTCACGACGTTTATTCAACTTTTTTTTTAAATGTGAAAAGCACTAAATTTTCGCACTTCCTACTGTTTCGACAATGAAATAACTATTATTATTATTTTTTAAAATAATGAACTGTCCATCAATCGCACAAATTTTAATCATGAATGAAAACAAAGTAGGTTGTTTGACCAAAATTCTTACTAAAACAATTTAAATACCAAGTGATGACAAGTTATGATTAATGGCTTGATTTTTTTTTTCCACCGACGCAGACCTTTTCAGATTATTGAAAAATGTTTTTCTATTGTATTTTGTTTTTTTATTGTATTTTTCCGTACAAGCAATTCATTCTAGGTCTCATTTTGTACGGAAACATTAAGAAGAAAAACTTGCTACCTAAACATATGTTGCCGTGTGTGTCAACGAAATTGATAAAACATAACAAATAATTTTTAAACTGCTCAGAGATTCTACTGTGTATAGTTTTTTTTTATATAAAAAGTAGATGTGAAAATACTAAGGATGTATTCTTTTTTATTTAAGTTATTTATTTTGCACTATGTGGAAAAACTGATTAGGTTTAGGGTAAACGGATTTTGTTATTTGTTTGTTACACAGTCTGTTTTAACTCTTTTAATACATTGACGGACAGTAGGAACAAGTGAAGTTCGAAAATTGACACTATATGTTTTTGTAATTTTTAGAATATTAGAAGTATAGTTTTACTCTTTCTGCTTAAATAAACTTAATTTTGATAAATTCAGCACCTTTAATTAGGTTGCACTACTCCCTTCACCACCACGTCAGGCTGGCTAGTGGTCAGGGAAAAATACAGTAAAAAAAACTGATAAACACCAGTATATTCTTATAGAAAAATTTATGTTGATTATTCGATCAAATAATCAATTTGAATTTTTCTATAAGAATATACTGGTAATATATATATATATATATATATATATTTTTTTTTTTACTGTATTTTTCCCTGACCACTAGCCACCCTGCACGTGCATACTGCAGCTGCAACTCTTATAACAGGTGGAAAACGAACTTCAACCTAAAATTTTTTTTCCAAAACATGACACTGGGCTTCTACTTGTACGCCGCCGGTAAATGCACATTTGTGCTGCTATAGCCGTAGTGTCTAAAAATGACCGTTTCGTTTTGGGCGGCTATAGCCGTCATGCCACATTGTGAACTTCGCTTTGGCGGCTATAGCCGCAAGTGTCCGTCAACGTGTTAATATACTTCACCTATTTTCACTTATTTGCATTAAAAGATCTACTTTTCTGAAGAAAAATGGTACCCCTTTTGTTGTACGTTTTCAAAAATTTCTATTTCAAATTAGTAAAAGAAAAAAGCATATCTAAAAAATGAAATACCTATATTCAAGACGATGTGATGAGGTGTGTAGTTCAAATGTACTCCAAATATGATTATAGGCTTAAAGAATAAATTAAATATGTAATTAAATACCTAAAAAACTTAGAGAAATTTTCACGAAATTAATTTTTTGCACGATTCCAATTTTTTTTACATTATTTTATATCTAACTCATCCATATTTTATGAAAATTGTTAATATTTTCCTAAATTTAAGAATTATGAATGTGCAACAACTTATGTATTTTCATATCATTTGCAAATACTAGGTGTGCAAATGAGTTTAATGTTGTCACCTCTTTTTTAACCTGAACCTTTGTGCGTCAAACTTGAATAATAAATATCTCCGAATAGCTTATCGATATCGTATTTATTATACCGTAAAAATGTCTATATTTCTTTTGTTTTCAAACTAATTTTCAAAATAAAATATAATAGGTTGCATTTAGATGCCCTGTTTATTTTCTATGTCATAAAATTTATTCCCTTCAACCATATGCATGCATGATTTAAAAAAAAAAAAAAAAAAAAAAAGTCATAAAATTTATTCCCTTCATTCATATGCATGATTTTAAAAAAACTGCATGGAATGTATCTCGTATGTTAATATATATATATATATATATATATAGAAAGAGAGAGAGATTCATATATATACAGTAAAAGAAGGATTTTCTCGCTTTTTTTCACTTTTATTAATAATGAAAGCGGTTTATTTACGAATTTCCTTCTATTTCGACACTAAGATAATCCCTCATTTTTTAAAACTAACCAGATGCTCGCCAAGCATAAAAACTTTAATGCAAAACATTCTAACTGAAACTGTTCAAATATACAGTCATGACAAGTTTGAATTAACAGCTTGATTTTTTAAACTGGTGCAAATATTTTCAGAGTTATTGAAAGATATTTTTCTGTTTATATTTTTCTTAACAAGTAAAATATTCTAGGGCTCATTTTGTGTTGAAACATTTAGGAGAAAAAGGAGAGAGAGAGAAAAAGAGCTTGCTTCGTAAACATATGTTGCTGTATTTTATGACAATATTGATTTGTAGTCGCTCAAAACTATTACATTGCCTGAAGATTATACTGTTGGCAGTTCTTCAAAAAGAGAAGATCTCAAAAGTCGAATTATTTTTTTTTATGTTTTTGCTATATTTGTAGGTAGATGAGATTTAGAGTAATTCGAAGTATTTTGCTTATGTTGCTTACATATTCCATTTTAAAGAATAAAATAAGCATGAAAAACTACAAAGAAAGTTAACATGAACCTAAATTATTTTGTAAAGATTTATCTCAAATTTTTTAAATGATTAAAAATTGTATGCACTACTTTTTTTTTATCTATTCATCTGTTTTTTAATCTTATATCCATATTTTTAATATTTTCTAAAAGTTAGAAAATGTGCGTTTACAACAACTTGCATGTGTGTGTATTAACATATTTACGCGTCAAAATACGTTTTAATGTTTCCTTTCCCTTTTTTAACCCTTTAACGTTCATTGGTTTCTCTAGGAAACCACAAAATTTTAATTGCGAAATTCAACCTTGACAGCAGAATTTTAATAGAAATATTTTCTATTTATTATGTATGTGAAATATCGCTTTTTTCTTATATACAAATAAATTTGTTCATAATTTCCGGTGTCAATCATTTATTTCAACATTTTAGCAATTGAAGTGCTTTATCCGTTAAAGGGTTAACCCGTACTTCAAACTTTAATATCAAAATATATTCCAGTGGATTATGGTACGACTGTGTTTAGGTAAATATATATATATATATATTTCATTGTTCAAAATATCTTGTCTCAAAATAAAATATAATCCATTGCATATGGATGTCCTACTGTTTATTTTCTAGGCCAAAAATTATAAAACTCTGCATGGGAAATCTCGTATCTAAAAAGATGCCAGTAAAATATATTTTTTTCTTTAGTTTAGTTTTTTATTTTTATTTAGGACGCGTTTACTTTAAGCTTTCCTTATCATTTTAAAAATAAATTAACTATTTTTTAATTAGTCTGTCAGTCATACAAAATTTAATTTGCAAAACAAAATAAGTTATTCATAGAAAAAAATTCATACTAAAATGGTTGAAATACCAAATGATAATCCGTTACGATTAGTGTGTTTATTTGCCAGTGAAGCAAAGATTCTTCAGAGTTATTGAAGATTTATTTTTCTGTTTTATTTTTCCCTACAAACAATATATTCTAACGTCATTCTGTATTGAAACATATAGAAAGAAAAGCTTCTTCGCAAACATATGTTGTTTTATTTGACAACGAAATTGATAGGGCATCGCTAAGAATTCTTAACCTGTCTGAAGATTCTACTGTTGACCGTTTTTCATATAGGGAAGATTTGAAAAGTCAAAGCATACACCCTTTTTTTTTTTCTTTTACTACGTTGAAAAAAGAAGAAATTTAGGGATAAACGATTATGATTTTTTATTTATATTTCCTATATTTTCTATTTTAATAAATAAAGTATGGTAAACTATGAAGAAATTTAAAATTGAATTTTGTTAAATGTATTTCACAATTTATTTTTCTAGATGATTCCAAACTTTATACACTATTTTTTATCCAGTTGTTCATTTTTTTATCAACGTAGTTAAAACTTTCCTGAATTTAAAAATTATGCAATAATTTATAGTTTTTCATATCTTTAAATTATTAGGTACGCAAATAAGTTTTAATGTTGCCCTCTTCTTCTACATTTTTAATTTCTTCTATCTACAATAGAAGAAAGTATTCTAATCGAAAAAAAATTTCGACAAGTTTACAAATTTTAGTGGTTTGAGATACAGAAAAACATGTTTTGCAAAATGTCCGTATGTGTGTCCTCTTTGTATCATTGAAAAAGTGTACGAAGTTATGTATAGAACTGAACCAAACTTCATTTATATATTTTTGACTAAGACCAGCAGGTCCCAGTTAAAAATGGGGATATTCCTCCGGAATGGGACGCTGTAATAGCGATTTTTGTGCCATTTTCTTTATTGTATCATCGGAAAGTGTACGAAGTTATGTTTAGAATTAAACCAAACTTCATATATGTTTTTGACTATGACCGTCAAGTCTCAGGTAAGGGGATATCCACCCGGAAGGAGAAGTTGTGATAGCTGTATATTTATGCGTTTTTTCTCTTGTATCAATGGAAGTGCATGGAGTTATGGATAAAATTGAACCAAACTTCTTACATATGCTTTTGACTGTGGACATCAGATCCCAGATGAAAAGAGGGATATTCCCCCAGAAGAGGTAACTGTGATAGCGATTTTTGTGCATTTTTCTCGATTTTTCGTAGTTGTATTGTACATCGACTGCTCGTGCAGCGAAAAGCGTTTCGCCTCTAGTTAACCCATTGATTCACAAGCAGCTGACGTACAAAAGAATGACGAAAAATATTGATTTTATTGAAAATTACTGCACAAAATTTAATCATGAATACAAAAAAAAGTTGGTTATTGATACTATATATGTATATATATATATATATATCATAAAACGATTCAAATACCGAGTGATGACAAGTTTAGATTAATAGCTTGATTTTTTTCATCGATGCAAACTTTTTCAAAGATATCCACGAATGTTGCACTTTCTGATATATTTTCCCCTAAAAGTAATACATTCTGGGCTCATTTTCTATTGAAACATTTAGAAAGAAAAGCTTACTTCGCAAACGTATGTTGCTGCGTTTGACAGCGAAATTGGTAGGGTATTTTCTGACATCTCTGAGAATTCTTAAACTGCCCGAAAATTCTACCCCTGACAGTTCTTTATAAAGAGGAAATATGAAAAGTCGAAGCATTTTTTTTTTCTTTAGCTACGTCAAAGAAAAGTGAGGATATGAGTTTAAAATTTGCATTTATGTCATCTGTATAATCTGTAAATAATAATAATAATAATAATAATAATAATAAAAAGTATATTAAACTACGTGAAAACTTAATATGAAAGATTATCAGAAATTTTACTTTTTAAAGGATTTTAGTCTTTATACACGTTTAAGTATTCTTTTGATTGTTTTGTTTTTAGCTATGTTGAAAAGAGATTATATTTACATTTTTTTACTTATGTATTACTTACACATTTCAGTTTAAGAAATAAATTAAATTTGTTAAAGGGACACTCTGTACTTCTCATTTTGACAAAAAATGACCAAAAATGTAGAATTTTAGATTTTTATCCTAAAATGTACTTTAATATATCTTTAACATTGTGTCCAAATTTCTTGATCTGATAAATAGTAAAGAATATATAGTTAATTTTAGATTTTTCTTTTTTGTAAATGAAATGTTTAAACTCATTTCTCAGTTCGTATTTTTGCATATTATCTGTGTAATCAAAATGCTAAGGCTTCCACAATAAACGAGTAAATTTTCTAAAAAAAATTTAATGTATCATTAGATTCTGTGAGAGATAACTAAGTATCGATTTTTTTTTATATCTTTGTATTTTTTTTTTTTTATCTGAACCTAAATAATGCGATTTTTATAGGTTTAATCCATATACGTCCAATCTTCTTTCTCTTCTGTCTGATCTTTATATCAAAAACCCGATACTTAAATTTTTAGAACAAAGTACCCTCAGTATAAGATAGAAGAATATAGTTTGAAATACAAAATTGGAGAATAAGAAATTTTAAAATTATTAAACTTAAAAAATTCATTTTTTAATATTAATTTATTAACAGTTTAAGACCTATTATTTGTAATGATTTTGCTTTATTGAAATTGCTTTATTGATCCAAAAACTTTACTAATATACTAATATAGGCATAAAATTTACAGAATAAAGTTTTTTGGTACAGAGTCCCCTTAAACTACGAAGAAATTTAAAATTAACCAAATTTTAATTTAGAAACATATTTTATAGTTTTTATGATTCCAATCTTTGTCCATCTTCGTCTTTATACAGATTATTATTTTCTAGCATTTAGGAATAATGCATACGCAGAAATTCATAAAATATTCATCTCCTTTGAAAATATTAGGTATGCAAATAAGTTTTAACATTAGTCCCTCTCCGCGCTTAGCCTTCAGAAAGAAATTCTATGTTTCTTTATTTCTTTGTCCAAAAATTAGTCTTTTAAAAGTCCATGCTATCAACGCGAAGACACTCGCAAGCTAATCTTAACACCAGAACTACCGGAAATATTACTCAAGTTTTTAAAAACTATTTCACACCAGATTTTTTATTTAAAACTATTTAACTTATTTAATGTATTTCTGTGAGTTTTATATATAATTCACTTTAAAAAGAAATTTCTGGTTCGAATCGGAATATATTCATTTGGTAACAGCCAAAATGACGCCTCATGGTAGTTCTAGTGTTAACGAGGTTGGTCAATCAGATTTTAAATTCTCCTCGCTAATGTTAAACCTATGGGACTTTAATGTATTCCTATTTTTTAAATATCTCATAAGGAAATTAATATTTTTGACTTATTCATTAACAAGAGTTCAAAATATTTTCAAAATGATTAATCTGAAGTGTTAAAATCTTACTCATGGTTCATACGATTTTTATGCACAAGATATTAAATTAAGCATATATTTTAGAAATTTTGACCTCCCCCCCCCCCCCCCCCCCACAAAAAAAATACAGAAGTAAAAAATATTAATTTCCTGATGAAATGTTTTAAAGGGAAGAATGCCTACCACGCCAGGTTTAACATTTGAGAGGGCAATTTGACATATGACTGACCACCCCTTAAACCAATTTTGGATCTGTTTGAAATTCCATTTTACTACCTAAATCTACTCTGAATGAAACTATATCTGCACTGCAGCTTTTTTTTTTCAAACTTAAAGTAACACTCTAGTTTAAATTTCCTTTACTGAAAGCTTAGTCTTATTTGCGCCATTATTTCAAGTTAGTTAAACCTGAAAGGAAAAGAAGAACTTGTCAGTTATTAGCGAACAAATTGTTTATATATTTCTTTTAAACACCTTATACGTATTTTTTTTTCTGAAATGAATTAGCAAGCAAAAATAATGGTGTTCAAAATAGATTCTATAAATTTTAGGCTGACAAATTGTCTTCGTTTTTAATGGGAGAGGGTGAAATCACACCTGCCTTTCGTGCGACTGTATGCGATTAATTTTAGATTGACCACAAAAATTTAACAACGTTTAAAAAACCTTCTCTTATATTTACTGCTCGATTGCGTCCACATTTTTGTCAAATTTTTTTTGCTGACAGAACTCTTCAAATCAAAGGTTGTTTTCATATATAAAATGCTTTTAATTCTTTGTTTTAAGAGACTGTATAAATGAATTGATTTTCTGCATGCTTTTTGTTTTTCATCAAACATTTTTCTCAGCAGATCAAAGGGAAGACCTTAAGTTATTTTAAAATTTAAGCATTTCTTTCATTTTCTAAAATTATAGAAATAAAATAGGGTAGATCTTATGTTATTTTAAAATTTTAAGTATTTCTTTCATTTATTAAAATTATAGAAATAAAATGGAGGTGCGGGGGATCGAACCCCGGGCCTTTCACATGCAAAGCGAACGCTCTACCACTGAGCTACACCCCCGATACCATTATTGTAGCTAAAGACATTTTAATATTCTACTTAAAGAACAGGTGTTAGAAACAGGTTATTTTCTACCGTTTGCGTTCAGCGCATAGAAGTAGGAACTTCCAAGGTTCAGAGCTATTGCGTTGTTGTCCACCACGACTCAGTGTAAATTAGAGCATTTTTTCC
Source organism: Maratus michaelseni (assembly GCA_963931845.1). NCBI lineage: Eukaryota > Metazoa > Arthropoda > Arachnida > Araneae > Salticidae > Maratus > Maratus michaelseni. The sequence continues at coordinate 176,183,447 of OZ007589.1, read as the reverse complement.
CCCTCTTTTTTTTCTTTGTTTTCTACGCGAGGTGCTTAAAATTGAAAATTTGCCGGAAAGGGTTTAACGTTAACGTATAATAGTCACGTGTTGTGTTATCTTTCCTTTATCTATATGAATAACCTAATAGTAACCTAATTAAATATTTACGTGAAACTAGGCGTCTAAATTCTCCAAGGCCGCTTTCCAAGTCTTGATTCAAGTAATCATGACGTCTTCTGAGTCTCATAATAATATCAAAGAAATTAGGCTAAAAAATATGAATAAATATGAAAGATGTCAAAATTGTAGACTAAGTGAAAATTGGTAATTAAATTATTATCTTTCTATTACCTCAAACATCTAAATCGATTTCTTACATATATCTAGCTGAATTTTATAATCAAATTCTTTAACCTTTTTCCGATTGGTTATAATCATACCCTTATTGTAAAGACTAATTACTCTGTAATTTTATGATATTCACTTCAAAATAAATATTTCTTTTCATTAAAATTGGGTCACAACCCTTTATTTATTTTTCAGAAAATGACATTGGGCATATTTAATTTGTAATCATTTTATAATCACTTGCTGACGTCATATCTACTTTCTTTCTCTGTTACTCATATTGACATTTTCTTTGTATTATTCTCAAACATTTGAAAAATCCGTTAAACTTCCAATATGACGTCTGATTAATTTTCTTTTTAATTCTCTAATGAAGTGATATTAATCTGCTTTCTGTACATACACATACTCATACTCCTTGTATTATTGAGAAATGTTTGATAATTTCCGTTTTATTACCAATATGACGTCATATTAATCTTTTTTTTTTTTTTTAAATTGGTGAAACTTTTTATTTCATTTTCATTTTTCACGTAGAAATCTTTCAATGGAAAATTAATTATAGTAGAAAGAATTTTATTGTGGATTTTTAATTGTTGGCAACTGCTATAACGAAAAATGTTTAAATTTAATAGGAAAAGGGTGTTAGAATTTTGGTTTTTTATCTCTCTATATTAAAATAATAAGATTTTTTTTCAAATTTTAATATTTTGAGCTTCATAGTAGGTATTTAGCTATACGTACACAAATTTTCATACCTGTAAGTTATATAGTTTCTCAGAACGGCTCTGTGACGGACAGACAACGGAGCGGGAGTAATAGGGTTTCGTGAGATGAACGAAACCCTAAAAATGTCACTAAGGGTGTGATGCGAATATTGCGTATGAATATTCCCAAAAGTGTTGCGATAGAAGGTTGTAAATTGTCGTGAATTTCCATGCCTGCAAAATACCTCATAGGAATAATAGATGCATTTCTGGCTGGTACTGTGTTTATACCATATGCGAGTTTTCAAATTTGTCGGTACATTGAAACGAAATATATATATATATATATATATTGACTTGAAAATTTTACGAACAACTGAAACTTATTTATCAGTGGTTTCTAACGATTTTTATTTATTATTACTGATATTATTATTATTATTATTTGGTTAGTCAACCTTTAATCGGCCTTTTTTTTTTCTCCATCTAGGTCCTGAGCCCGGCTTTAACGCAAGCGTCACATTGTGTACACAGGGCACATACGAATTCCTGCAACATGTACCTGAACTTTGCCAAAGGTGGGAAGGACCGTTGTCTGTATCTGTGTACGCACCAGGGACTGACCTCCCTGTGGCAGTCCGAAAAATTATTTTCCTGCGCAGTTGCGGTCCTCCTTGTGTCAGGCTCAACGTGACATGGCACCTCATTTTCGAAACTGCCTTGGGTCCTGCGCTCCTCGAGACACCTCATACGATGGCCGAAATGGAAGATTATGAACCTTTGGATTGCGAATTGGGCACAAAAGCACTTAATCTCGTTTCAGAAATCAGAAATGTAAGTTTATTAAAAGTACTTTGAACATTATTTTAAAATATCTAGTGGAGATAAAATTTGTTTATTTTATAAATACATTTGAAATATTATAAGTTCCCTATTAAAAATAGTCTTATAGATTGTATTGTGGCTTTTGATCTTTCGAGTTCCGAAGTGCACGAATGGTTAGTGTTGTACTGGCAGATGGAAAGTCTTTGAAACACTGTTGTGTACGTGCCATATGCGTGCACGTAAAATCCGGAGTACGCTAATTTCTCTTTCTATGTTGTTGATATATGACGGAAGGATATTTTAAACTCTTGATAATTAAGATTTGGGTAGGTGTTCACGTTTCCCTTTCCAGACTTGAACTTTGGGGGAAATTTTACATATCTGTATATTTTTTAAAATATACAAAAAGTTTCAATTTATTTTTTTTATGTATTTGTGTTGTTGAATTCTAAAAAGTTTTTTTTATATCCAATCTTATGAAGCAGCAAAGTATACTCACAATATATATATATATATATATTACAATTTTGTTATCAATAAATTATTACTTCCTAAATCATAATTTCAAGTTTCAGTTGGTGTTTCGGTAATGTTTCATTAATGGTTATATATATATTACTTTTGTTTCACTTTTTGAATAAATAATACTTCATATATTAGGACTATGTTTTATAATTTGTAATTTGACAGTGCTATATGGTATAGTAATCTCATTGTATATGGTCAGTTGCTTCTGTTTCAATGGTTAATTTTTACAATAAGTTTATACACACACAGGGTGTCCCAGAAGTCCTTGAAACATTTTAAAATTCAATAAAACATTAAGCAATTGGCGTACGAGAGTGTGGTTTGGACGAGAATGCTTCTTATGATTTGAAATTTCTTTTTAAGCAAATAAAGAAATTATTTCAAAAAATTTCTCATAGATGGCGCTGCTTCTGGGAAGTTATGGAATAGGTAGAACAGTTTTTGTCCAAACTATGGCAACCCACATTCGAGAACTTAACAATACTAGCTCTCCTGACTTCGATTAGACGAGTGAGGATGGATAGATGAGTATTGTTAACTTCTGGAATGTGGGTTGCCATATCTGCATTGTGCGTTTTTCGCCATTGTTATGTAAAAAGGCATTCTACCTATTCGATAACTTTACAGAAGCAGCGCCATCTATGAGAATTTTGTGAACTTTTTTTTATTTGCTTAAACAAAATTTCAGATCACAAGGAGCATTTTCGTCCAAACCGCACTCTCGTGCACCACTTGCTTGATCTTTTATTCAATTTTAAAATGTGTCAAGGACTTTTGGGCACCCTGTATGTGTGTGTGTGTGTATATATATATATATTACGATAAAATAATGCTTTTACAAAGACCATTCCATAAAAACTGAATTATTTTTTACGTACTGGCAACACCGCGAAACTAAAATATAAAACTGCAGGCGATTTTTTCAAACTGTTAACTGTATGTTTATAAATATTCTAAACGAAGCAGACGATTTTATTTTCCTAGTTTTGTGCTTGTTTAAAGAACTGTTTTTATTTGCCCTACATAAATGGAGGTGAGTGATTCAGAGTTCAAAAATGAAATCGTTGTGCCGTATAATTTTGTTATCGTTTGGGCAAAACAGTTCCAGAAACAGTTGAGTTAATGAAAGAAGCTTACAAAGACAAATGTTTTGGTGAGTCTACGATTTTTAGATGGCATGGTGATTTCAAAAAAGGACGTTTGTCTGCAGAACTGGCTTCTGAGCCTGGCCGACCAGAAAATGTTGTGGATGATCGAAATGTTAACACTGTGTGGACAATTTTTGCAAGAAAATCGGCGAATGACATGTGATGAGATAGAGGCATCACTCACATTTCGAAAACGTTGATATATCGCATTTTACGCAGCAATTTACAGCTTCGCCATTTGTTCCAGATTGGTCCCTCATTACCTTACTAAAGAACAAATGCAGACAAGAATTCACCAATGCTGTGAGTGGAAACAGGTGCTTCAAAATGATCCGAATTTTCTAAAGACTGTAATAACAGGTGATGAATCTTGGGAGCATCATTTTGATCCCCTTACCAAGTCCGCAACAAATGTATGGAAACACACTGATTCTCCGCCTCCGAAAAAAATCCGACAAACCAAGTCTGTTGTCATGATGATTAATTTTCTTTGTCCAAAAACTACTGTGAATGGTGAATATTATGTTTCAGTTTTAAAATTTTTGCGACAACACATACCGAGAAAGTGTCATTAACTGGTAGGGAATTCGATTTTACATCACGATAATGCTCGCCTGCATGTCACTACTTCTGTTCAGCAATACCTTAGTAAATGCAATATTAAAATCATGCCACATCCACCTTACAGTCCAGATATCGCACCATGCGATTTCTGGCTGTTTCCGACGTTGAAGGAGAAGCTCCGTGACAGAAAATTTAATACAGATTCTGAAGTTATTTCAGCAGTGCCAGGATTCTTTGAAGCAGCTTCCAGAAAAATACTTCTCTACTTGTTTTGAAAAGTGGGTTGAACGATGGGATCTTTGCATATCATCTGAGGGAAGGCATTTTGAAAAAGAATGATGTATTTTTTGCTGTAAATATATTTCTTGATTTTTTGTGATTTCACTCTCAGTTTTTATGGAACGCCCTTTGTATTTTCTTTAAAAAGCTCAGCACTTTGATGCAGATATTTTTGAAAAGTTCTTTCTAGCATTTGTATAACCAAAAAAAATAAAAAATAATAATAAGATTCAAACGAGCATAAATTCCTACCAATATAATAAATCAAAACACTTGTAATTTTCTTTATGTTCAAGTTTATTGTAACCACGAAAATCAAGTAAATTTTGGAAAATTCGAGTGAGATTATGTATGGGGAGAAAATATGATGTAAAGCGTTCTGGGTTTTTTATGACCTAAAATATTTGAACCGGGCTTCACTCCATTTAATTAAAAATAATACATCGGGCAGTTATAACTCGAACACTCCGGTAACTCGGCATTTTTTATTCTCTGACACGATATTAAATTTAATGAGAAAAAATCTCATTAATTTATTGACACGTCTCAGTAGAAGCCTGCTTAAGGGGACAACAAACACTTGTGAAATCCTATAGAAAACAATTGATATTGACGTACTTTTTTCTTATTTACTTATTTTTGATGTTATAATTGTTTTTATTTCAATTGTTTTGTTCTTCAGGAAAATCAATTCTTTTAATATATTTTTATTTATTTATTTGTGTGTTTGTAAAAGTTTGTAACTATTGTATTTTTATTTCTTCCCGAATGATCAATTTACAGTTTAACTACTGCCAAAGCTATTAAAAACATTGAAATTATTTCAGTTGTTACCGAGAAAAGATATTTCATTATCAGCTGCTTTTCCATAGGAATTTCCGCAAGTATTGTTGTCCTCTTCTCAAAAAATATATTCTTCCCCTCTGAGCAACACGAAACTTTCTGTTACATTTACGGACGCATTTTTAAACGTAAAAGCATGACACTGGCAGGAAATAATTTGAAATCGAATAGGTTTTGTTGTTTTTTTCTCCCGAAAAATGAATTACATCTTGACTTATAAGCAATTGTTGTCTTATTGATAGCAGTTTCTGCGCTGTCGCATTCAATATATTGATGTATGCCAACTTTAACAGCATTTTTTGAATGATTCAGTACTTGTAACGGAAAATAGAAAAATCTGTTCGATTACAAAGTTTCTCAATAAGTAGTACCTGCCAACTTCATGCATTTACGAGCAAAAATGAATTTAAAAATTATATCAGAAAGTAACATGTTTGGATTTGACACCAAGCATGGTGTACACTTCAATTTACACTGTTCTATCATAAGTGAACTAACAATTATTCTTGTCATTAGCCAGCTCCTAGAATTGGACATCCTTGTATAGGAAAATTTCAGCAATTCTGTGTTTCTATGTATTAAAATTACTTTTACTATAAATTAATTATTTTGAAGATTTTTTTTTCTGTATCTGGAAATATTTTTTTAAATTTTGAAATCCTCTACAGTAATCAGCTTTAAGCTTGATAGTTATTGCAGCTACAGTTTCATAGAAACCGAATTATTTCAGTATTATCAGATTGTGTTAAATTTTTTTCTAAACAGATGAAAGCTAATCTAAATTCAGATAAAAGGGGGTTAAGAAAAGACTAAAAGGGCAAAAAGATTTAAAATAAATCTTTGTGAGATGAAAAAGATTTTTATCTTACTTATTTTAGAATTTTATCTTGCATCATATGAAAAAGAATTTTATCTTGCATCATATAAAAAAGAATTTTGTCTTATCTTACAGTTTTTTACTGTCTTTTATCTAAATCGCCATAAATCTGCAACAGGATTATCTATTGTAAGAAAAATCGGAAAATTTTACAAAAGAATTCCTTTAAGAACTGATGCCATTATTCTGCTTTATGAATTATTTTATATCATCCGTTTTTACAGCATTATTTTCCTCTAGCAAAATATTTCAAGACACATTTTGCAGCTAAATTTAGTAAATGCATTATTTACTAGTGTATTTGTTTCGCACTAATTAATCATGTTAAAATTAATTTGCAGAAAAAAAGCGCATCACGTATTTTTTTCATCAAGAATATGAAGTAGTTTGAATTAATGAAATGGGATTTCCTATAAATCTAACTACACATGGTTCGGGGAAATTTTAACTTTTCATCTTACCTTAATTTTAAGTTTAAGTTTGTTTTTTTTAATCAAAAGGAACCAGTTTTTTTTCGCGGTCCTTTCTCTGCACCTCCCGCAAAAACAACTGTAGGTGGTTATTGCAACAGATGTTTTTGCATCACCAATCATAATATCTTTGCAAAAAATTATAAATTGTATGCAATTTATAGAAAAACCGAACTTATTTTCAAGAGAACAACTCCTTATGATGACAACTGTTTCTGAGATAGACCTGGTGAGAACTTATGAACGTTTAAACAACTCATAAATTAACACATTTTAAACTCCCATAAAATTACTACATTTTTAAATGCGTCTATTTAAGAAACTGTATACTAGTATACGTGTTAAATTGGGGTGTTAAAAATGGAAAAAGTCTTAAAATAGAAAGATATAATGTATTGTGTAAATTGTAAATCATATGCAATATTGTAAAATTTAAATTATAAATCATATACTGTATTGTAAATTGCAAATCATATACTGTTTTGTAAAATGTAAATTAAGTTGTTTATAAGCAAGTAGTAAATTCAAATGTAAGTTTTAAAATATTATATTAGAAAAAGAAAATTGTTTCCTAGTAAAAAGTACAGAGTTTAGGCATTTTATTTGTAAATATTTAAACTTTATGTATATAACCTCTACCATACTGCATTGTAAAAGGCAAATGTGAACATATTTCAAGATTAAGATAATTAACACATTCTTCTTTGCACTAAGAGTAATGTTAAGATTTAGACTGTAAGCACGTTTTTCTCTGTACTGTATATTTGTCATTGTTAATATATATATAACGAAGCGTGTTGCTCCGTCGGTGGGTCCTTGATCGCCGGGCCGGTGGCTGCGCGGACTGATGGCGGCTCCGTATTTACGTCAAAGCGCTCATTCTGATTCCCTTGCATGCTCTTGTAGTCCTGGGCCGTGAGCGGGATTCGGTTAAATTCCGAGTGAATGTATGTCTGTTTAAAGGAAGACACCGTCTATTACGGAACCTGGTTTATTTCTTTTTCTTACATGCATCCTTTTAAACCAGGCCCATTTTGGCATGAGAGCTGCTTTTTAAGTCTGTCTGGACATCGAAGGTTCGTCCATCGCGAGGCAATTCCGAGAGAGCAGATTGGCGTGGATTTGTTTAGATGAGGGAAATCGTAAAAAGTTCGCTCCTGATAGCAGTGCAATGGTATAAATATGAGGTTTTTGCATTATTTCTGCTAGAGGTCGTCTAAGTCAAAAGAGGCGTATTTTTAATTTTAATTGGCCGCGAGCTGAGTGATTGATTGTGCGGAATAAAGGCGTTGGCTCTATCGGCCGATCGGATGCCGCAAGACTTTAAAATTGCGTTAGCGTCAGCACAAATATTCTTATGAAGAGTCAGAAAACGATCTTTGAAAGTTATAAGATGCGATGCAGGAAAACTAATTTAACAGGGGCGACGGCATTTTCAATCAATTGAAACACAATTATTAAAGCATTTAAAAGTTTTGATTTAAATTTCTATTTTTTAAAACGGTAATTTAAAATTTTAAAAGGGGCAAAAAGGGATTTTGCATTTTAAAAAGGGGTTTAGCTTTTATCCTTTCATATCCCCCCCCACTAAAACAAGAGCCACAGGGCTCGCCTGCAAGACCTGTGGGTCTTATCTCGTGAATTTAACCCATGTTTTTTAGATTCTTATTTTCTCCAGCTCTCAAGTAATTTCTCCAGCTCTTCAGTATTTACTTCAGCTCTCAAGTCAATTGGACCTATTTTTACATTTATATATCAAATTTACATAAAATATTGGTTACACTAAAATATTGGAATTCTTTCAATGGTGCTGCAGCAAAACAATAATGTGTCTCGAGACGACATATCTTGATTATAACAGTTGTCATAACATAACTGTGTTTGTAGTGTTTCCCTTTCTTTCCAGTTTTTGTTTTAAAGTTTTTGATATAGTTTGTTGGGAAACATCCTTTTGTGTATAATTGCAAATTGCAACCATAAACTATATAGTATATTAAAATATTCACAGGTAAACATACTGAAAACTATACAACATATGCAAATGTAAAAAATATTCAATAATAGACAATGTTCAAATGTAAAAAAAAAATATTCACAAATACAAAATATTAAAATGTAAAATATATTCACAAATACAAATTATTCAAAAATATAAAATATTCAATAATACAAAATATGCACTAATACTATCAACAAAATATATTGTATCTCAAATGCAATTTGAAAAGCTTGCATTTCTAGAAATATTGAATTTTCACACTGAGATAAAATAACAGTAAAATATCCTAAAATACTAATAACAAAAACAAATTATATTTCTTCGTATACCTTTCCGTTTTGTTAGGGACTTAGCTACTTCTATGATGCAGCCTTAGGTTTATATCCATGAAAAAACAACACTAAGTTGTTTAAAAAAAAAGAAAACTACAGCTAATAAAAACTAAATATACACTTGCTATAATTTTCACCATGCGCAGGGTCAGTGCGATATGGGTTTTAATACTCTGAGGGGAATATCACCCAAAAATGTGCCACTCGCACGACAGAAAAAGAAAAGTGGGTAATCGATATTCACCTGCAGAGGGGAAGCGAAGCAGTTTTGCCAGATTCTCCGTTCAACCTGGAAAGAGAATCTGGGAAAACAGTCCGGCTAAAGATGGGTGGCCACGGAGCGGAGGACACCTTCATGTGTCATCAATTCGTCATTATAATATTTTTAAAAAAAATAATAAAAATTCTAACAGTACTTTTAAACTGTCACCATCATTCTACACTGCTGGGGAGATAGGTTACACGCCCAGCTGGGTCCTCATCCAAATGCTACGAGTAAGGGGGACGATAGGAAAGCAAAAATTAAAAAAATTGACAGCTGAAAGAGATAGATGGGGTTTATTCATGGCTGAGTTTAAGATTTTGAGGAGGGTGGTAGTATCTTAACTTGGAGGAATGGACAATTTCGGAATTTCTCTTAAAATGTGGGCTGGGTTTATCAATTTCAAAGGATACATCAGAAAGTTGTTTTAAAATGGTGTATGGGCCAGAATATGGTGCAGTCAATTACGGGTATTCGGATAGTGAAATTCTTCATACATCACAATGTCACCAACTTTAAACTTTACAGGAAGGAAACGAGCATCATAACGGACTTTATTCTTTTTATGGTAAGCAATTGTTCTCTCTTTAGCCAATTTTCTAGCTTCTTCCACAGGGGGATAGTAACTATTATTTGGTAAAGGGGGATCATATGGTAAATTTCCTAAAAATAAATAGCTAGGGGTGAATTGGGTTACAGAATGAGGGGTGTTATTATATTCATATAAGACTTCATCTAAAAGCTTAGTCCAGGGTATTTTCTTGGATGTGGAATTGACTTTACATTTTAATCTAGTGACAATAGTCTGATTTAGTCGTTCAATTTTCCCATTCGTTTCCGGGTGATGGCTGCTCGTCAATCTGTGTTTTATATTGTAATTACGAAGAAATCTCCTAAACCTGGAAGCTGTAAATGCTCCATTTCTGTCGGTTAACAATCTATCTGGTACTTGTATCTGAAATAATTGTTTCAAAATGTTTGTATAAGTTTCGGTAGTTACACTTTTTGAAGGAAAACCCCACACATAGCGAGTTGCATGGTCAACGACTAAATGCAAATATTTTTTTGTAGAATTGTAATAATTAAATCCGCCAACAGAGTCTACTGCCAAACATTCAAAAGGTATCTCTGTTGGGGGCATTAATTGCAATAAGCCAAATCTTTTTTGTCTACATTTTTTGTTTATCTGACAAGTGTGGCAGTGTTTTACAAAATTTTCAATGTCCTGATTAAAGTTAGGCCAATAATATTGCGGAGAGATTAAATTTATCATTTTATAAATTCCAGGGTGGCCAAATTGTGTGTGGGTTTTTTCTAATAGGGGTAAACGTAAAGACATGGGGACCACAATCTTATACAAACCTTTCTTTTTAATAACAACAACATCATTTATCTCAGTGTACTTTTTACCATCAATTGTTACATTTTCTTTCTTCTGATTGTCTCTTACTTCATTCAAGTCAAGGAGATGTATAATATGGGGTAAATTTTCTGAAACAGGTTGTCTAGATAGCATATCAGCTTCAACATTAGTGGAGCCTTTCTGGTATTTAATTTCATAGTCAAACATACTAAGTTTTAGGGACCAGCGGAAAAGACGTCCTCTTAAATTTTTAACACTTTTGAGCCAGGTAAGTGCCGCATGATCTGTATGTATGACAAATTTTTGACCGTGTAAATAATGATAAAATTTATCTAAAGCATCCACAATCGCCAAACATTCTAACTCCGTAATTGCATAATTTTTTTCATAATCGCGAAGATTTCTAGAGTGATATGCTATAGGATGTAATGTTCCTTTTTCATCAACTTGTTTCACTACACATCCCACTCCATGACTTGATGCGTCTACAAACAAATGACAAGGTGTTTTGGGATCAAACAACTTTAAGATTGGTTTTTCAATTAAAGCATTTTTTAAATTTTCAAAAGAATTTTGACAATTTTGGTCCCACACATAAGGGACATTTTTCTTCAACAAATTGTTGAGAGGGTATCGAATGTTAGCATACTTTGGAATAAATTTGTGATAAACATTTATAGATCCCAAAAAACGTTGTAATTCTTTTACATTCGTTGGTGGTGTTAATTTCTTAATCGTCTCTATATTAGGGTTGTCAGGTGTGATACAACCGTTCGAAACTTCATATCCTAGAAAGTTAATTTTGGATTTCACAAAATTACACTTTGACAATTTGAGTTTAAGGTTTTCTTGAACACAGATATTAAATAATGTCTCTAAATGACATAAATGTTCCTCTTCATTTTGGGAGAATACAATAACATCATCAAAGTAACTACAGGCAAAGTCAATTTTGTATTTATTAAGAATTCTACGGAGGGTACGGTTAAACCAAGCAGGTGAGTTTTTCCATCCAAACGGTAAACGATTCCACTCATATAATCCAAAGGTGGTGGCAAATGCCAGCTTCTCAGTGTCTCGAGGGTGGATAGGAATGTGCCAATATCCACTAGCTAAATCAAGAGTGGAAAAAATTTTAGCATGCGCCAATTTATCTAACAGGGTGTCGATTCGAGGTAAGGGTTCTGCATCTGTTTTTGTAATGGCATTTAATTTTCTGAAGTCAATACATAACCGGGTTTTCTTCCCTTCTTCACGTTTATACACCAAAGTTACGGGTGATGAATAAGGGGAATAGCTTTCTTTAATGATACCGGCTCGCAATAAATTTTGAATTTGTTCTTTAATTTCCTCTTCTTCCTTAGGGGAAGTGCGATATGCTCTTAAAGAAACGGGGAGATCTGATGTTAACTGTATTCTCTGGGGTTCCATGTTTACACAGCCTATATCATATTTATCTTTGGCGAAAATACAGACATATTTGGCTAGAAGAGCAGGTAATTGTTCTCTGACAGACTGAACATTTTGCACATGGTCAGTGGTCTCGAACAACTCCGGCTCAAAATTTTCTTCGAATATCTCTGCATTTTCAATTGCTGGCTGGTTAGTATATACTTCTGATAAATGTAAAGTATGGTGAGACGCATTTGTTGGAATATGGTCCATGAGAGGTACTTTCTTATTATCTTGAGTTATTTGCATTTTAACACAGTCAATATTTAATCTAAACAGTTTGCAATGGGGTAGCCCAATCAAAGCATAAGGTAACTGATTGTTAATTATAAAAAGTTCAATTCTCTTAGAGATACGTCCTAATTGCAAACTAACAAGGCATTTTTCTTTCAAAGCAAGAACACCTTGTGTTTGGGTGACTGGTATACTCTGCTGAACTTTACATATTTTTAGGTTAAGTTTATGGGCTAAATGACAAGGAATAACACTAATCGAACTCCCAGTATCGATCAAACAAGGTAGTGAGTCTTCATTTTTTACATAAGTAACTTTATGACAATCTCTATTTGATTTTTTATAGCTAGCTTTTTCTTTTTGTATATGTCCGGACATAAGAAATCGTCATTGATTACTAGATGTATTTTGGGATGACTCATTAGCGCTATGATCTTGGTTGGGGTTCGGCAAAGTCATATTGTGACTAGGGGTTGGTACTGCTAACACTTGTTGTCGAAAAGGGCAGTTTCCCACCCAATGATATGCATTTGGTATTCCGATATTAAGACAAACTTTGCATGGATAGGGCGGCAAAGTGGTCTGGTGGTGTACATTAGGTCGTGGTGGAACATTTGAAGTCGGTCTAAACGTATTTTGGGGATTTCTGGCTTGATTTGATGGAAAAGGTCGAATGGGGTGTGTTTGATAGGGAACTCTGTAGTTCCACTGCCTGTTAAAATTCTGTCCATTCTCATATGGAGGTCGGTTTGGTCGCCATTGGTGATACTGATTGGGGTTTTGGGGGCTTGCTTCAAATTTGCTCTCATTTCCCTTTCTGTCCAGTTGCAGTTTGCTAATTCTGAAAACTAATTCACGCCATGCATGTGTAGTTGAGGGGTTGCCTGCAATAACTAACTTCTGCATTTCTAATGGCAAGCCCTCCGTTAACCCTTCCAGGATAAGTTTCTGCTCTAAACCTAAGGTTCGGCCTACTTTAGTCTTTTTTTGATAATATTCGTTCAAGTCCTCTCCAACTTTATATCTAATACGTGAAAAATCAGTGAGAGAAAGGGTATCTGGAATTTCGTAGTGTTCATTAAACAAAGTGACAAATTCGGACCAATGAAGTACATTTAGACAATTATTAATGTACAACGTAAGTGCACTGTCCTTTAAATACTTCTGTATGTGCCTAATTTTCCAGCACTCGTCTTTTCCCTGTCCTATACAGACACTCTCGAAATAGGCTAACCATGGTATCCAAGACATTCCATCTTGCGGAGAAAACGCAATGATATCGGGGTCTACTGACGTTTTTGGGTTGGCGGATACTGATGTGTGAGCAGACCCAGCTTGAGCTGACAGGGTCTGTCCACCTAACATTGTTACACCAGATGTCTCTGGTGCACCTCCAGATTCCTGACTAGACTTCTGATTATTTTTCTCTTCAGGATTATTAACGGTATTATCATCTTTGCTCGAAATTTGATTTTTTTCTTTTTCGGGGTCACCTGATTTGTCTGTTAAATCCTCTACTTCTTTAGGAGGGGTTGGGCTACTCATGATGGATATAAATACTAAATATCACTGAATTACACAGAAATATAATACACCATTAAAGCACATAAGAATAAAAATGAAAAAATCTTTCAAACTATTTAAAATTTGTAACACTATATCTGTAAATATCTGTTAAAATCATCTTTTTAAAATTAAAATCCACCTTAATAATTTTTTTTTTTTTTTTTTTTTTTTCTTAATAACTTGAATTCAATAAAAAAAAAATTAAATAACCTCACTAACTATAAAGTACGTTGCATATAAATCATCTTTAAAAAGTTTAACACTTAATAATAAAAATATTATAATAATAATAAAATTTTCACTTCTGCTAAAATATTTTCAAACTGTCTAGAAAAATGATTTTAATATGAGGTTTAGTTAATGTTATTTTTCATTAAAATCGTAATTATCAGTTCAACACAACTAAAGAATTTTCATAAAAATCACCATTCTTACTCTTTCATCTCTTTAAAATTACGTTAAACACAATACATAAACAATTATATATTTGAACTTAAATAGCTGACTTAAAAATAATTAAAGTTTTCACACAAGTAATAGCATACTAAAATAATCCTCTTTAATTTATTTTTGGCATGTATAAAAAATTAAATAAAAAGTTTGAGAACCACTGCCTCTCACTAAAAAGATCTTAAAAAAAAATTTTTTTTTTTTTTTCTTCTGTACGTTAATATCAAAAGTACATACCTTTATACGCCTTTGCTTTAAATAAATCCATGAAAAAATTTACCTCTTACTTTTTTACCGCGACGCGAAACAATAATAAATTAATTTCACTGAAATATTTATCTCTATATCTTCTTGCACTGCCCACAAAAATACTTTTTCCCGTAGTCACGTGGTTTTTGTTTTTGCTGAGGGCAGTTCTGATTTATTTTTCTAAATAGTCCAGAAACCAGAAACCGAAACATCTGAGTCACGAGTTCATTTCTTTACCGGCGCGCTCTTGAAAATTGAAAACAGCTGTGTAGTTGACCTACTTTTCATCCGATAAAACACTTCGATTCTTGCCGGCAGAATGAAATACTGCACAAGATTGAGAATGAAGAAAAGTTAATGATTCACTTTCCTTTTGACGAAGGGAGATCAAGTACTTTTGAGTTTTTGGGATAAATTCCGTAAGTCTTTCATCGTATGCTGTAAGAATTTTTCACGGAGGTATTCGCTGTGATTGACGGGCGTAGATTACGTAACTGTTTAGTTTTTGGGATTTTCCCGTTGAGATGAACTGTCCTACTCGACTTCTGAAACGAAGCGTGTTGCTCCGTCGGTGGGTCCTTGATCGCCGGGCCGGTGGCTGCGCGGACTGATGGCGGCTCCGTATTTACGTCAAAGCGCTCATTCTGATTCCCTTGCATGCTCTTGTAGTCCTGGGCCGTGAGCGGGATTCGGTTAAATTCCGAGTGAATGTATGTCTGTTTAAAGGAAGACACCGTCTATTACGGAACCTGGTTTATTTCTTTTTCTTACATGCATCCTTTTAAACCAGGCCCATTTTGGCATGAGAGCTGCTTTTTAAGTCTGTCTGGACATCGAAGGTTCGTCCATCGCGAGGCAATTCCGAGAGAGCAGATTGGCGTGGATTTGTTTAGATGAGGGAAATCGTAAAAAGTTCGCTCCTGATAGCAGTGCAATGGTATAAATATGAGGTTTTTGCATTATTTCTGCTAGAGGTCGTCTAAGTCAAAAGAGGCGTATTTTTAATTTTAATTGGCCGCGAGCTGAGTGATTGATTGTGCGGAATAAAGGCGTTGGCTCTATCGGCCGATCGGATGCCGCAAGACTTTAAAATTGCGTTAGCGTCAGCACAAATATTCTTATGAAGAGTCAGAAAACGATCTTTGAAAGTTATAAGATGCGATGCAGGAAAACTAATTTAACAGGGGCGACGGCATTTTCAATCAATTGAAACACAATTATTAAAGCATTTAAAAGTTTTGATTTAAATTTCTATTTTTTAAAACGGTAATTTAAAATTTTAAAAGGGGCAAAAAGGGATTTTGCATTTTAAAAAGGGGTTTAGCTTTTATCCTTTCATATATATATATATATATATATATATATATATATATATATATATATATATATATATACACAGTCGAACCTCGTTAACGCGAAATCGTTTAACACGAAATAATACCGAGGTCCCGTCATATAAATCTGAAACTCAATGTTAATTAATTCGTTTAACACGAAATAGAATTTCGCAAAATCCCGCTTAAGGCGAAAAAATTTTTTTTGCTAAGTCAAAACATGTTTCAAATTTAAAAGTCACATCCTCTTTTTAAAAATGGAATTTTCTCATGGTTTGAAAATGACATAAAGCGGAAAAGTGTTTTAGAAATTGGTGAAATACTGAATTCCTGACTAATATCTGTTTTTTTTTCTCTTCTGCTATGCGGAAAATTCCCCACAAAATTCCCTATATATCAGTCGCAATGAAAATTTAGGTGAAGGAATTTCTTTTTTGAAAGTTATTGTTCAATTACTCGTTTGACTGTATTGAATGTGCCATAAACTGGGTTTTTGAAATCCTCTATCTTCGAATGAAAGACGTGACAATGCCTAAATGACTACCTGATGAACATAATTGAAACTGTGTTCGCAGTTGCTCTGTATAATTCTGTGAAAGATGAGTTGAAAACAGCAAGCTGTATCTTTTAAAAACAAAATAAAACAAAAGTAAACGAAGTCAGCAATAAAGTACACTGGAAAAAAAAAAACAGAAATTGCAGCATAGTATGGCATATCCAATAGCACACTCTCAACGATTTTAAAAAATCGTGAAAAGATTGAAGCGGCTTATGCTGTGAGTCAATTCAAACCAGCAAGAAAACAAATGCGTACAGGAAAAACGGAATAAATTGAAATTGCTCACTCGTAGTGGATAAAAGAAGCAAGAAGCCAGAGCATTGTTTTACTTTGTGCAATTTTGCAAGAGAAAGCATAGGCTTTTGCTGATGCTCTTCGTGAGAGCGATTTCATATGTTCTAATGAATGGTTGACAATATTAAAAGAGCTTCATAGAAGCATAAATATCATGATGTCTGCAAAAAAAAATATGTGGAGAAGAGTGTACTGTATATAAAAATTCGATACAGTCCTTTTTCTTAGAGCGCTTATCTGAAAAAAATGCTCTGCGTGATATTTTTAACGCCGATGAAACGGGACTGTTTTTCAAAGCACAATAATCAAGAACACTTACTTAAAAAAAAAAAGACTAATGTACTGGAGGGAAATTCAACAAAGAAAGAATTACGATTATGATCGGCTAAAACATGCACGGAAGTGAAAAATTACCACTGCTCGTACGTTGGACAAACCACATTGTTTCAAAATGCTAAAACTTTACCTTTTTTGTTGCGATAAATGCGGGGATGGAGTGCGGGGATGAACAATGCTATTTTCATCGACATGAGTGGCCGAAAAACGGGGCATTATTTTACAGACAGTGTTTGCCGAGTACATTTACATAGATGAAGATATGCTGATTTCAAATTTGACGACAGACGAAGAAATAATTGCTGCATTAGCTGAAAATAAAAATATTACAACACCGAAGAATCAAACAAGAATGATGAAATCAATACAAAACAGAAAATTTTGGTGTCATTAAATAAAGCTACCGCTGCATTGATTTGTACGCCGTTTCCTTATGAAATAAGAGGATGATTCCTGAAATTTGGGCAAATTACATGAGTCCATACGTTCCTAAAAAGAAGTAATCTAGAAATATTGAAACAAAAGTCAATAATAGAACTTTAAAAAAAATGTTTAGCAGGTAAATAAATTTTATATTGCCTAAAATTATGACCAATATGTTGTATTTTTTAATTAAAATTTGTATTTCTTAATTTTTTATGATTTTAAGAGCAGGGACATATTTGTAGGTTAAATTAATTTAGTGTTTATATCTAACATTGATGGCATCACTATTTTAACGGTTAACACGAACAAAGCTCGCAGTCCCTTCAATTTTGTGTTAACGAGGTTCAACAGTATATATATATATAGAGAGAGAGAGACTGCAAAGAATATGCCCTCCTTTTTTTCGTAGTAACAGCAAGGAACTTTATGAGATGCTGAGCAGCTATTTTAACAATGAAAAAACGTATTTGTAAAACTTAAAATTGTTTTTCAATAATGAAGGCATTTTCTCCATGTTTTTTTCTGGGCCTCAACCTTGGTTGGGTCTTATTAGTATGGCTGATAGATTACTAGCAAATCGCGGTAACACTAACGCAATAAGGCTAGCGCTTGGTACAGTGATTCGTGTGTACCTATTGAAAATTAATCGATTTCAGGTAAATCTTGCTGGCATTAGTACGGTTAAGTTCTAAACATTAAATTTGTAAAATCTAAGGAAATGAGTTTAAAGACACATTTAAAGTTTAGACCACTTTATTTTGTTGAAACAAAGGTGTACTAACAAAAGTCTGCGCTAAACAAAGTAAGCTAAATAAAATCATACGAATATTTTATGTTTCCAAATTTGTCAAATACAAATAATTAGAAAAGGAGCTAAGACATTTTTATATAAACAGTAATATAAATAGTGAAACTCCAGCTATCCGGACTAATGTATCCTGGACGCAATCCGGATAATTAGGCAATCATAAAAAAGGTTATGCAGGAAAATTAAATTTTCTCTAAATTTGCTTTTGTTTAATAAATTAATATGACTAATGTGCTTAACTTACATTAGGCCTACCTTTTAATATAACCACTTTTACTACAAACAATTAACAAAAATAAATAAGGCACTTACATACATTTATTTGTGTTAGTTGTTAATTGTTTTGCCGTAAACCGTAAATACCGACTTAAGTTTATCCAAATATAGAAGTTGGAAAATTGCAATTAAATATAATTTTAACGTTGGTTTAAATAGTTCATGAAGTTACATTTTTACAAACAAATAAATAAATAAGCTTTTTTTTAACCCTTAAATGCAATTTTTTTATTTCATGATATTGAGATCTGGATATCTGGCGATTCGAAGACTGTATTTCGGATAATGGAGTTATACTGTATATAAAATCAGCAAATTTAGTTAACACTTTACCGTCCGGCGACACCACGGTGGTATCGTACGTAAAGTAACTTAATTTTAATCCTTAAATGCTACATTGGCACCAAAATTTTGGAATGAAAAATTCCCTTTTATCAAGTACATGACGAAAATATTTTACTTATTTTCGAATAAATTTGTTTCTAAATTCTGGTGTCAATCAATCATTTCTACATTTTACGAATAGAAGTATTTTTACGAGACATGCGGGCGGCAAAGTGTTAAGATAAATGTTTCTATAAAATCTTAAAAATTTATCAGTAATCTTTAACTAACTTTTTTTAAAACTTAGTTTAGTTAGGTAAAATGATCATTTAAAAACTTCTGAAACTGTAGCACACTATTTTTTTTAATTAATTATGTATTTATTAAAAGCATATATTTATCTTTAAACTCACTATTTCTTTTAAAGAACTCTTCTTAATTCTAACTTTTTCTTTCAAGAAAAATGTAAATATATATATATTTAAAAAAAAAAAAAACAATTTTTCTGATCTTAATTTTTGCTACAAAAAAAAAGAAGGGAAAGGGGGGGGGGCAAAAAAGAATAAAAAAGTTCGAAAAATGCGCGAGTAAACACGTCAGTTTTAAAATGACAATAAAATTTACTGTTACTCATATTTGCAACAATTCATAGAATTATTTACTTTATTTTTCACTATATTGTTTAGTATAGTTAACTTTTTTATCTTTTCCAATTAAACTTTCCCGAGACTACTTAATTTAGTGTATTTTTATTTTTCAACTCCACGATTTCTTGAACATTTTAAATTGCATTTTTATCTGTCAAGAAGTAAACGTGGAATTTAAATTATATTAATCGTAGTTTCCAATTACTTATTAAAAAACAAAACCCTTCGTCATTTACAAAAGCAAATCTTATTTATTTTCTCACTTCGTTACCGATTATCAAGCTAACCTCAAAAACATTTCAATAAGCATACTTAATATTGATTATGAAATTCTATGCTCGGTAGTTCTTCAAGTAGATAACAACATGTTTTCTAACATTACTTTTCAATACTTTAAGATGAATAAATCAAATATTTAAATTAAGTTAATTATATTCCGAATAAAAGAGAAGAATGAACATGGTTAATCAGATTTTATTGTGGATTATTAATAAATCGTTTATCTTTTCTGTTATATTCGTGTCATTTTACCTGAGACAGTTCATTCGATTCAAGGAGCTTTTTTATTATTTATGTTTTATTGCATATTTCATCTCAAAGAATAAATTAGATCTGTTGAAGCGTGGAGAAATTAAAAATGATCGAAGAAGGAAAATATTAGATAAAAATAATTGCATTTTTCTTTAAAATCTTTTAGTGTTTTATATGTTATTTCATTTTTTTTAATTCTCTGCTGTTATTAATTTGAGTGAAATAAGCAAAACTAAAAAACACGCATCTGTGGTAAATAGCACACTTTATGAAGGAAGCAAAAATAATAAAGATTCAAAATATTGGATTATTAGTAGTGTTGTTAATGATTCAAAATCTGTAGATTGATATAAAATGACTGAATTAGGAAATAAGTACAGAGTGAAATTCAAATTAGCTACTGGTGCTCAGTATATAATGTCTTGTCATATTCCTTGGCTAAAAAAGCAAATTTGAATATTAAGTGTATCCATTGATATCATTTTCTAATCATAAAATGAAAGTAACTGGTGAAGCTTTTTCTAATTGAAGGTTAAAAAAAAAACTTATAAATTAAATAATTGAAGAAATATTGCAATCTATATTTAAAAAAGATTGTTTTGTAGAAATGGGTTTAATTAATCGTGTAAACAGTATTGGGCTAACTGAAAACTTGATAATTAGTAGCTCTACTGTAGAAAAAGTAGGCTGTTTGAAGAATTTTCATATGACATAGATTTAGTAGATGACCCTAAGCTTGAAATATTTCCAGTAAAAAAAATCCCTCATTTCATTTGGGGAGAAAGTTAAAGATGAGCTTCATAGAATGCAACAAATGTGCATAATCAAACCAGTGAGTGCTTCTACTCCAACAGTCTCACCTATGGTCATAGTAAAGGTAGTAAACTTAGATACTGAATGGATCCATCGAGTCTGAATAAAAACTTTAAAAGAAGACACTATCTCTTAAAAACATTGGAAGAAATTTCTACACGTATAAAAGGTTCTAAATGGTTTATTTTACTGGCCTGTAAAAAAGGGTTTTAGAAACTGAAAGTTATAGAGTGTACTAGTAGATATCTCAATATGGTCATTCCTTGGGGTAGATTTTCCTACTTGAGAATACCAATAGGTTTGGCATCTGCACCATACATTTTTCAGCAAATTATTGAACATCTGACAGGAAATGTAGAATGTGTTGAATGTGCAATGGATGACATTCTGATACATGCATCGTCTAAAGTAGCGGTTCCCAACTTGGGGTACGTGAAAATACTATTGGTAATGGCCGAAATAACAAAATTTAATAATTATTGATAAATGTAGGATAAACACGCTGAAGCACTGACAGTTACCAAGCGAGGAATTAAGATCTTATTTAGTGTTGAAATCGGTCAAGATAGTTCAGTTATATAAGTTTTATAGGATCAAAAACTATGCATAGCAATTTAACACCATCTTTTACAGGCATATACTTGACTGGATTGTCGTGTGCAGTGTCAAATAATTTTTTTTAATTACTCTAATTTATTGAGGGTTTTTTTTTTAAATTTTTTATGAAAAAATTGATTATTTGAATAAAGATTTAAATCATATTTTTAAATAGCCATTTTTATCTACTGTTGCCAGATTTTAAACAAGTCAGATAATAATATTTCCAAACACCGTTTTTAACACTGTCCAACATAGTTGAAAAGTGTTTATGAATTCTGTTTGTCTGTCTGTCTGTGCTGTTACTCGCGTAAATATACTCGGATTGCCTTGAAATGGATATATGTTATTGGGGTTTACTAGGGCATGTTTTGTATTGAAAATGATGTGTGTACCATTTATCCTTCTTTTACAGGGACACTCAAAAGAATTCAGTTACATTACGACCTATGGGAAAAAATCGTTTGCGGCGTATTTTAATGATGTTACACTATTTTAAACATATTCAAATTGATACATATCACTGAGGTGCATTACAAATCATTTAATTTTAAGTATGGTGTGCATAGAATTTATCGTTCATTTACAGGGATACTCAAAATAATTCCGTTACATTAGGGTTTATAGGGAAAAATTGTTTGCAGCATACTTTAATGATGTTTCACTATTGTACACATATTACAACTCTTTCCGCCAAGTAATTTTTTTGTTATGCTTGTGAATTTTTTTCAGAAATAAATTTCTAGAAGCTTTAAATATGCAAATCCAAAATTACAGCTCATTCCGGCAAGTAGTTTTTGAGTTATGCTTAAAAAACTTCCTGCAGTTCAATCTACTTTGGAACGAATGGGAATGTAAACATTAGGAATTCCTAACTTTTAACATTTAGAATTCTTAAACTACTTGACCAAATGATTTCTCGTTTCCGAAAGTAAAATTTCTCGAAAAATCAATATATATGATGTTAAAATTAAGTACTAATATTGAAAAACTCAAAGTTTGTTACAATACCTGTAAGTAGGAGACGCTGTAAGCAAAATTTAACTATATCATTAGTTAGTAGACTCTATTACTAATCTATTGGTAGGAGTCACATATTTGTAGGATGATTTACGGTAGAGTTAGTAAAGGTTTTTTCCACTCCCCCTCTCCCCCCCTCTCTCTCTCCCCTCCCCTCTGACGACTTCACATACTATTGGGAAATGTATCCTAATCTACATAGCTCACAACTTTAGCATGAACACATTATTTCTTCGGCTAAAATGCTCAGATACATATGAAAATATTTTAATAAGTTATACAGAACAACTTCATAAATTGAACAAATATCTACACATACTTATTTACAAATCCTTTATATACGTCAGTACATTATCGTATAACAGCGGTTATTATTTAAATTACAATATTTTAAGTCAACTAAGCTTTTAAAAGATACTTATTTTGTAAAGAACGCTGTTATTTTAAACATTTTCTAACAAAGTTGAAAATTGTTCCTGAATTCGGTTTGTCTATCTGTCTGTCTGCCATTTATCTGTTCGTAATCTAACTCAAGTAAATATGCTCGGATTGCCATGCAATTAATATATGGTTTTGAGGTTTACTATTGCAAGTTCGGTATTGAAAATGAAGTGTGTAGCGTTTGTTGTTCGTTTAACAAGGATACTCAAAAGCATTCAGTTACATTACGGTTTAGGGGTAAAAATCATTTGCTGTGTATTTTAATGATGTTACGCTATTTCAAACACATTGAAATTGATATTCTCATTAAGTTGCTTACTATAGAATATGGTGAGCAGGGCCCAACTTAGACTATGTGGGACCCCGTGGCAAACATCATTCTGTGGGGTGGGGGGGGGCTTCTATTTATCCATGGAAATTGTTTGGGAATTATGTTGAAGCGACTAGTATTAAAATTCTTTCTATTGTATGTATACATAAATTTCGAACCAAGTACTATTTACATCTGTATACGGGGTATCACAAGAAAGATGGTCACAACTTTAACAGATGACAGGATACTGTTTTGTATAGGAATAACACATCGGCTGATAAGTTCCCGGTTTGGCACACAGATGGCGTTGCAATCGCCGAACAAATGCTTTTTTTAGTAAATACTAACCTTTAAAAGGTAGCAGAAACAATGTCATGACGATTCGCCGTGTGAATAAAACGTTAGAGTGGTTTTAGTTGGACGACTTTGTTGATAAACAAAAAAATGGATAAATAAGAATTTCAAGAATTGTTATTTGATGGGAAAAAATAAGATTCAAACAAAAGGTTGGCTTGATAAGCGTTATCCGGACACTGCACCAGGTAAATCAACCATTATTGACTGGTTTTCTAAATTTAAACGTGGTCGTACGGACACCAGTGATTCACCACGCAAAAGAGGTGGTTACTCTGGAAAACATCAAAAAAGTCCACAAAATCGTTTTGGGGAACCGTAAAGTGAAGTTGCAGGGGATAGCTCAGACTTTGAAGATATCCAAGGAACGTGTAGGTTTTATTTTGAATGAACATTTCTCTATGGAAAAACTGTTGTCAAAGTGGGACTTTTGACCAAAAACAACGACGAGTCGATGATTCTGAGCACTGTTTGGAGCTTTTTCGTTATAAAATTGTTATTTATTATAAAATTATTATTATTATTTATTTATTAAATTATTATTAAATTATTATTATTAAATTATTATTTATTATTAAAGTTATGTTATTTATTAAAGTTTTAAAGTTACAAAGTTATAAAGTTATAAAATTATGTTAAAAAGTTGTTTTCTTTATTAGACCGGGAACTTATCAGCCCATGTGTTATAATGACTCATGTGAGCTTTTAAAGAGTAAATAGAGATCACTCAGTCACTCTTGGTTATTTGTTATAATATAAAATGTTTTACCCCATTATAAAATTTAATTTTTGTATTGTATCAGCAAGCATTTGGGTGATTCCATAATATGGAAAGACAAGTGCAGGCATGCGCTTATACTAATAGCAACAAATTTCAACACTTGTTATGTTGTTTCTTCATTCCTCATGCATCCCAAGTACTTTTGTATAAAATTTTATAACATCAGTTTTCTGATGATGTAGATTGTTCCTTTTTGGGGAGGAAGATACATAGGGCACAGGAAGCAGAGGGTGAAAGTGGAGGGCTACACACTCCCTTCCTAATTCTTTGAAAACGTACGATTTTGGTCACTTTTGGCCAATTTAAACCATTTTGCACCATTTAAAAGAATCCTAATTAAGCCCAGAGGAGGAAGAACTAATTAATCCCCTGGGAAGCTGACCTGCATGCCCTTGCATAAGCCAGGCCCTGATGGGGAGCACTGACATTCATCGTTCATTTACAGGGGTATACAAAATCTTTCGGTTACAATATTGTCTATGAGCGATAATTGCTGTAAATGCGTTTTCACTTATAGAATGCGTTTTTAAATGTAACTAATTTTTTGCATGTTACTTGGTGTGCATAAATTCTATGGATCATATACAGGATTCCACAAAAGAATTCGAGTTGTTTTCTTTTTATTGACGACAAAATTTTGTTTACTATGTAGTATATATACACATCTATAGATCATATACAGGTATGCACAAAATAAATCAGTTATATTTCCAACTATAGACTGTAACTGGTAAAAATTGATTTTCAAATTTGTTATGCGTTTTACTTAGACATCATCTTTCGCCTTATTAAACTGTGAAGTTTTGTTACAGTATTCTAAATGTGTTGGAAAGTGTTTTATAATCTATGCTTGAAGCTGGAATTTTCGTTTTTATTTATGTTAAAACAGTGAACAAGTTTTGCATTAAGTTTGAGAAAGTGAATATATAAATCAGTCATATGGATAGTATCTATTTAAATTGTCTCATTTGTGGTCAACTGAACTTACTTTTCACTTACTTATTTTTAATTTTTCAATTTGATATCATGAAACCTTTTTATTATTTTTCCAACTAACATAATCATATTATAATCATCATTGTAAAGTTTTATTTTCTGAGCCTAAAAAAGGCCTAAAATCATTTAAATTTCTTCCCGAGTGTGTATTAGTAAAAAAAAAAAAAAAAAAAAAAAAAAGTCTGATATTGTTGACAATTATTATTATTAATTATATTGCTCTAATAATATATTAATTAATAATTATTAAAATATGTTTTCTTAATTCCAGTCCAAAAAGCTTCCATACCCCATAAATGTAGCACGCAACGTAGCTCGCCAACTAGCACGAACTAGATATGTTTTAGCTTCCGACATAGAACTATATCCAAGTCTACATATTGTTCCAAGGTAAGTGTTCGTGTTTCATTCATATTTTAGAAATTGCTTTCATTTTATTTCCGTGTATATTGCATACATTTCTTAAAACGGATCAAATAATATCTTATAAAATAGTCAATAATTTAGTTTAATAATTTACGGTGTCTTGATTTTATCTTGAATCAGCAAAGAAAATTTTTTGTCAGAACTTCCCCCACCTCCATTTATAAGGCAATTTTAAACATGTGAACATATATGTAATTCAAAAATTTAACAAAGAAAAATTAAATATTGTAAAGATGTTTTTACCATTGTTTTTCAAAATTGATAAAATGAACTGGAAATAGCCGAAAATGCTCTATTTTAACAATCATTTCCCTTTTATTTCTTTCAAAGGTGGTGATATATTATTTATACTACATAATTTTATTCTCCAACTGTCAAAATCGTAACAGAAGTTTTTAATAAACTTTTTCTTTTATATAATACACGTTCAGGAAAACATTTATTTATTTTGGAATCAATTTGTTCGTAATTTCTGGTGATATTCAGTCGTTTCAAAGTTTTAGCAACAAAATTTCTTTGCCCCTGATTTGATTAAGAAAATTTTTAAACGTATAAACATAAACAGTGCAAATATATATATATATAATATATATATAAAGCTTCTATAGGCTGTTTTCAAAATGGAGAATTGAAAACATTTTCTTTTTTCTACAAGGGACATGAAACCTCAGTTTAACCCTTCGGAGGTCTGTCACGCGAAGACACTCGCAAGCGAATGTTAAACCTATGGGGGCGTTGTTTTGAAATATCTCGTTCGAAATTTGTATGTATTTTTTTTTTTTTTTTTTTTTTTTTTTTTTTTTTTTTTTGTATTGATGACTGAGGTCGATTTCTTATAAGGCCTTTTTTACTTTTTAGATTTTTGTTGCAATTTTTTTTATGAGGATACTTTCACTTTCGGAACCAGAACGCTTCCACAAGTAACGTAAGCTTGCGAGTGTATTCGCGTGACTACTGTCGCCGAAATTGTCACATAACTACTGTGGTTTGTCTGTGAGGCCACTTTATCGAAAGATAAATAAAAGGCGCGATTAACTCATTGGATACTGTTTTTGTACTAAACTTTATGGTCAGGAATATTATAATTAAAATGCATCTATTCAGAAGTCTCTACCAGTAGAAATAGGACTCCAAACGAAACAAAATTTCACTATTATCAGTAGTTAAACTGAAAATTACCGGTTAAACAGTGAAAATTGGAAAAAAAAAACAGAGGTATGTGAGACTGCTGACAGCAGTTAAGAGTTAAGACAATTTTTAAACTACACACTGCAAAAAAATTGTTGATTTTTCGGTATAATACTGGCACTCCAGCTGCCATTTTATTAAAAAAAGGTGAGTTTTAGAAAGTTTTGAAAGTGTTTGCTATTTTGAAAACCAGTGTTTTCCCCTACTTTCACCTTGGCAAGCGATTGCAGAAGCAGCGTTTTAATCTAATTTCATAAAAAATTGCTAAGCTTAGGCTGCGGATGAAAGTCACATCCGTTCCTTTTCTCTTAGTGTTTAATTATTTTAAGCCACTAAACAAAATTTAATTAAACGTCAAAATATAGGGAGGAGTCCTCCCCCACCCCCCTTTTTTTTTTTTTTTGCTTTAATGTCTGTGCCCGTGAACCGTTCAGTATACATCATTATATCGAATTCATCGAGTTATTGACGCATAGGTAGCTTTTCAAAGTAACATTCGACAGTCATTAAGGGAAATATATTTCGGTTAAATTCATAATGTGTATGTTTTCGTGTATGCTTCATGTAACATTATTTTTCTTTTCTAGGTTTCTGAATCTTGTCTGGAGATTGGCTAAAAAAGATGAACGCAGGCCAACGACTCCGCGTGTGTATACCTTGCCAATCTTTGAGGTGAAAAAAGAATTTCCAGCCCCAAAGACGAAGCAAGAGCTCGTAAAGAGAATTAGAGAGGGTCATGCAATTTTCTTTCACAAATGGGTTTGTGATGCCTGCCAAAATTTCCCAAGGTATGAAAATATGTTTTTTTCCCTCTCATGTAACATTAAAAAAATTGCATTGAGCTTGATAGTTACAATTTTATTTACGTGGTGTGCGAATCAGGTCCTCAGACTTTAGGATGGAATGGATGTGGGATTTCACGTCATTTTCGGAGACATTTTAATGAAGCATTTAAAAAATAAATATGTGCATAAATAGATATTTCTGCGAATCCAAAACATTCCGCAAAATTCTTGTTTTCGCACATGAGTGAAGATGTCATTTCGATGTATTGCATTAAGATGTACAATGGATTTGAGAATCTTTTCCTGTTTAAGTCTGATTAAAGTGTATGAAAGGGTAATACTTTATTTAAATTTATTTAAATTTCGATTGAAATGAAGTTTCAGATGTAAAGTAGAATCTATAAACCTTGAATAAGTAGTTTTTGCTTAGGAATGGAAGTGAAGTTGTATAAAATATTCATTTGAAAAACATTTACTCAATTGCTAATAGACACACTTCCTCCTCCCTCTAGATACATCATTTATGGTTTGGAGATAAGGTTTAATGCATAAATGGCTGCCACAGATTGCTAAAATAGATGTTTGCTTCTGTGACTAGTAATGTAATCCATTATTACACAGACTAAAATGTAGACATAATAGAGACATCATAATGCAGACTACGTAAAATATTTGATTGCATGACTACTATTTCTATTCACCAATTTTTATGTGGTCTAGACTTAAATGTGCAATTCAATACCCTTGAAATGGCTTTTGTTCTACTCCTGCGGGCCGAGGTGAATGTATATGTAAACAAACACAATTGGAAATAAAACAAAATCTTGCTGGAAGTTCATTACTGTTTGTAAAAAACATCTGTTTTGAAATTTTTATAACTAAAGCAGTTCATAAACCTTAAATCAAAATTTTATTAGAAAGATAACTGAACTTTAACTGTTCTACAATCGCCTGTCAAGTGTTTGCTTAGCTAAATTTTGAATCATATTACACTAAGTGAAGTATAATGAAATTAATATGTATCACTAAGGTGCACTACGACTACACCTTCTATAGATTATGGAATGCTTAGCATTTATCTTTTATTTACAGAGACACGTAAAGAATTCGATTACAGGACTGATTATGAGCAATAATTGCTTAACTAAACTTTAGTTTACTACGTGGTGTGTATAAACTCTGTAAATCAAATACAGGGCTTCACATCTGTGTTCTGTATTTTCAAACGAAGCTATATTTTAGTGTAACAAGACATTTTTCTAAAAAAATTAATTCATATACAGGGCTGCTCAAAATAAATTAGATAAATTGCCCAAATTGCCGCTTTTGGAGGGTAATTGCAGAAGTGTGTGTTCAGTTGTGTAGCGCGTTTTCTAAGATGAATAAAATATTACTACATTATGTGGTCTGTATAAATTCTACAAACTCAAGTTTACCCCAAAATAATTCAGATTAATGTCCATGAACGCGATTTCCTGAAACAGCAGTTTTGTTTAAAAAAATTTTTAGGTCAACGAAATTTTACTACATTATATAGTGTTGGAATAGTATATTATAATTAAATTCATATACATGGCTGAACTAAGAGATATCGATATATTGTCATATATAGATGGTAATTCACAGGAAAACACTTTTAGTTGTTTTATGCGTTTTATAGTTGATTTAAAATTTTATTTACACTGTGTGATATGTATAAAAATCTATAGATCATATACAAGGTTGCACACACACACACACACAAAATAATAAACTCTCATACATTACCGGCTATTAACAAAAATTGCTGATGGATTTTTAACTGCGTTACGTGTCCTTTTTAAATTCTTTATTTAGGTATTTTATTTCAGGTTTATATTAGGTATATTATTAGGTATTAAATACTGAAATTTCTTAAGAATTTTCTCATAGTGTTAAAAAGTGTTTCATAATCTATGTCGTATGCGTGGTTTTTCGTTCTTGTTAAATATAAATGGAAGATTATTCATGGAATTATTTATTTATTCTATTTTTATACTAGCTTTTGCATATAGTTGTAACAAAAATTGTTTTTTTCAGAAACTAATAATTATAAATTCATTAAGAAATTTAGAAAAATAAATCATTAATAAAATAAAATAAAAATTTATTAAAATTATTAAATATATTAATAATTAAAAATTTTAGAAACTAATAATTAAAAATAAATGAATAAAATTCTTTCTTAGTTTTTGAATTATACACACCCTCCTCACCTAAAAAAAAAAATACAAATGTTTCGTATTCTTCTAATTGAGGCTTATATCTCTGAGAGATACATTGGCCTTTTTTCAAATAAGTATGTCTTTGGATATTTTGCGGTTTAAATGGTGATATTTAAAAAAAAAAATTACTCAACCCATATTGATAAAAAGCGTTTTTTTTTTCAGTTCCATAAAAAAAATAATAATAATAATAATAACAATAATAAAAAAAAAATATGTTTGTGCAGTGTTGTGACTAATATTAGGAAAACTAGGTTAAACATAACAAACATATATTGAGACTATATGTAAAAGATTTCACATTATTGCGAATAGTTTTGCTGTAAATAATACATAACTAAAAATATGTTGCAAATTGTAGTGTATGCGTATAATTGTAATAAAATAAACCGTTCCCGAAAATCCGAGGTTCAGTTCAACATATGCCAGACGAAACTATACTGTTCTGAAAGTGAAAGTTGTAGGGTGTTTTTAAATCGTGGTATGGTTTTTCTATACGGGAATATTTCTAACATTCAAAAACGAGTTGTATTTCGGAATATTAAAATTGAAGCTGCAGTATTTGATAAAACAATAACTTTTCCATGTATTATTCTCTATAAGTAGGAGTAGTTACTAAGATATAAAGGACTGCTAAATTATATCATTCAGCATCACACAATTTATGCTGTATTTCCGATGCATTTTTCTAATTTAACTTCAAATTTAAATAAACATTCTTATTATTCAAAGTACTCCACGTATGTCATTTCCATGTCCTAAGTAGGCTAATTTTATTTATTTATATATATTTTATTTTTAATTAATTAATAATAATAACAAAAAAAACTTGATCCAAGAAACACAAACCCGTGTGGGTTTTTTTTTTTTTTTTTTTTTTGTAATTTATTACACAAATAAAAATAATCAAATTGAGGTATTTAAAAGACTGGAAGTATTAGAAAAATATAACAAAAATAATAAAAATTCGTTATTAGCGCGATAAGTGTTTTTTAGACTACAGTTTGCTAGTAAAATGTACACATATTCTCCCTTTTAAGGATCCAAGTAACCCTAAGTTACTGTATTTTTATAGATAGCATGTAAAAAATGAAGCATAAAATAAAAGCGGAGTAGCATTTTAAAATTTTATACAACACAACTGACTTTTGGAAATTTTTTAGGAAAAATAAAACATAATTCAAGTAATTTGTGTTAGTTTTTTCAGCATTTATTTAATACTAAACAAAAATTAATTTCAAAAATTTTATTTATTATTATTATTATTTTGAGGTACTGAATCTTCTTAAGGCCTTGTTTTTCTTTTTTCACCCACTTGTCCGATTTGAAAGGAGCGTATTTTATTCGCAGCATAAAAAAGAAATACTAGTTCAACTTGGAACTTGCTTTCTTTAATTGTTATCTGAGATATTCACTTCCAGAATTTCTTGGCTCTGACACGGGATTTCATTAAAATTTTAAAACAGATATTATACTTTGAATGCCTAAGAGGGACTGCTCAGACTGTGAATCAGATCTGTAGAGCATAGATGTCCCTCCCGGTCCCTTTATTAAGGTCTTAAAACCATATTTCAGCTGGAGCTGAACCCGCCAGAAAACGCGACAGGGGGCGGGGTGGAAATAAACATGCTAAGGTGATACTATCTTAATGTACATTACAGGTAGTTCACTGCCAGAGACATACCTCCAGCGCGACACTGGGCAATGAAGATGGTTTATGATTGAATGATGTTCATACCAGGAATGAAGTCCATATCTCAGGAGCGGGTCAAGTTAGAAAGATCCATCAAGAACTTAAAGATGTTTTTCAGTTTATTTAAAAGTGCTGGGCGGGAAAGGATATTATCTAGCCAACCACTAGGGGGAGAAGAGGGGCGACGGATGTGCCAGCGAGTTGTAAGGGGGCAGTTAAAATAGAAGTGTGAGGCTGACGCCTCTACGCCACACTCACAGGTGGGAGTTCGGGCCCTTTTAAACCTGTTTAGATATGACCCGAAAGGGCCGGGCCCCGTTAGGAAGGCAGTGGTTGAGGGAGTTAAAGTAATAAGATTGCAAGATACCGCCGGGACTATGTCATAGGTATATCTACCTTTCTCTGAGTAGTCCCAGTGGTCTTGCCACCAGAGCCTGATTAACGCACAGGCCAACTAGGCCGCGGCATTGGGCCCACTGCTGATCGGGCCTAAAAATGAATAAAATGATTAGAAAAAGTTTTTTAAAATTGAAGTTTCCTGCAATTATTTCTCAAAAACAAAACAAAAAGATTTTGCTTAGCTTGGCATCTCTACCATAATACCTAATAATAAATCTCGAAAAAATATTTAGCTACTATTTTAATTTGAGTGAGCCCCAAAAAGTTGCTGGGCCTTGGGCCCCAGATGAGCTTTATCGGGCTCTGCTTGCCACTGCTGCAACATGCGCATTCTAAGGGATCTTTTGATATAGGAGTGGGGCGCAGGTAGCGAGATATCTATAGATGTTTTTGTCGTTGCTTCCTTTGCTAGCATGTCCGCAGATTCATGGACCCTATTCTCCGTTTGCGTTCGAGGCTACAATTTCCGAAATGTTTCCCCAAAGCACGTGACTCAACATCACGAAAATCTGGTCCGTTGCTGCTCTATGATCTGCAGGCTTGAGTTCCAAAGGAGTCGTTGCATAATTAAGGACTACAATATCGGCAATGTTTCCCCAAAGCACGTGACTTTCACGTCAGTGGGAATAGGGTCCATTGCCGAAGATCCCCTTGTGTGCTGTCACATGACCTAGCGAAGTTTTATGTAGCAGGTTACTAAGTTGGGTTTTAATTTCGTGGATTTGTGGATTGATGGTTCTAAAGGCGTAGATATGGTTGTTTGTTGTTCCGAAATCCATTCTAGAGCTTTGTAGATGGCAAAGAGTTCAGCCTGATATATCGAGTTGAAGTTGTCCAATCTGCAAGCCCACCGGTGAGTCAGCACTCCGCCTTCCGTAGCACAGAAAGCTGCGCCTAAGATATTATACTTGTTAATCTTAAAACAGGTATTATAATTTACGCTTATATATATAGATTTAATTAGAATGTTAGAAGAACTTGATATGCTTTTTTTTAATTCATAGATATTATAATTATATATATATAACAAAATTTAAAATTTATCGCGATCAGCTAAATTATTTTTATCGCATCCTATTATACTTTATTATCTGCATAGCGACCCGATGTGTTGCAGTTACATTGTACGAAGCGATTTTATTAAAATCTTAAAACAGGTATTATAATTTACGCTTATATATATAGATTTAATTAGAATGTTAGAGGAACTTGATATGTTTTTTTTTTTAATTCATAGATATTATAATTATATATATATAACACAATTTAAAATGTATCGCGATCAGCTAAATTATTTTTATCGCATCCTATTCTAAATTACTCTATAATATTTATTTCCTCCGCTTATTAATGTATTTTAACTCTATTTATTCCAAAAACCTCATATCTAAATTCAATATTTTAATTGCTACTAGTTAGCTCAATAAATGGCGTCTTTATATACTATATTGCCAACGGTGACCGGTCACTTGCGATTTTAGACGTTTTGTTAACTATCTAGAAAAATACATGAGGAATTAAACTGAAACTGCAGGTGTGTAAACAGTATAGTACAGGTTATATATTTCCGCGAAGATTTTTTCACGAAACCCCATAGGTCAACAAATTGAAAAAGAACAAATATCTTTTGGATAACCCTGTAAAAACTAATGTAGCAAAGGCGTTCAAACTCGAGATTATTAATAAGTGGCTTATTGTAATATACTGTGTTCATTTTTATGAGGATAGCATGTATACTCGTAGAGAAATTAAGGTTTTTATAAAAACAGTCCCAAATTTCGCCTAGTTTTTTGCTTATAATTTGCAGAGTTCTTAATATAAAAAAATGTTCTTTTCAGAAAATATGACAAAAAACATTGTACATAATACTCTGCAATCAGAATTAAAAAATAATAAAAATTGGATGAAAAATGA
This sequence comes from Maratus michaelseni, assembly GCA_963931845.1. NCBI lineage: Eukaryota > Metazoa > Arthropoda > Arachnida > Araneae > Salticidae > Maratus > Maratus michaelseni. The sequence goes on along the minus strand of OZ007589.1, from coordinate 176,149,471 downwards.
GCAGGTTTACTAAAAAATGTTTCACTGCGCATGCGCGAATGCAATCAAAATATAATATGCATAATGTATTAGCTAAGCATATAGAGAAACTTTTGTGAAAGTCTCAAAATCATAGCTTGAAAATTCAGAAAATTATCGTCGATAGAATAAGCTCGAAATCCGTTTTTCCCAAAAAGAAGCAAAAAGATGAGGGGTTGTATCAAATATCTGTTGATTAGTGCCAAGATAGCGTACACAATATTGCACGTACTACTATATTTGGATACAACCCCCTCATATTTTTGCTTCCTTTTGGGAACAACGGATTTCGAGCTTATTCTATCGACGATAATTTTCAGAATTTTCAAGCTATGATTTTGAGACTTTCACAAAAGTTGCTCTATATATTTAGCTAATAGATTGTGCATATTATATTTTGATTGCATTCGCGCATGCGCAGTGAAACACTTTTTAGTAAACCTGCTCCTTTTTCATCCAATTATTATTATTTTTTAATTTTGATTGCAGAATATTATGTACAATGTTATTTGTCATATATTCTGAAAAGAACTTTTTTTTATATTAAGAACTCTGCAAATTATAAGCAAAAAACTAGGCGAAGTTTGGGACTGTTTTTATAAAAACCTTAATTTCTCTACGAGTATACATGCTATCCTCATAAAAATGAACACAGTATGTTACAATAAGCCACTTATTAATAATCTCGAGTTTGAACGCCTTTGCTACATTAGTTTTTACAGGGTTATCCAAAAGATATTCGTTCTTTTTCAATTTGTTGACAGTCCCCTATGGGGTTTCGTGAAAAAATCTTCGCGGAAATATATAACCTATACTATACTGTTTACACACCTGTAGTTTCAGGTTAATTCCTCATGTATTTTTCTAGGTAGTTAACAAAACGTCTAAAATCGCAAGTGACCGGTCACCTTTGGCAATATAGTGTATTTAAATTATAAAAGCTTCCTAATATTCATCCCTTAAAATCCTTTTTATATTTCTAAATTCCTAAAAAGGCTGTATTTATTTTAATAATTTCAGATATTAAAAGTAACTCTCAAAATCATAAAATATTTTTCTTATATTGAAATGTAAAACATTTTAATTTAATTTCATTCTGGCTTTGATCAAAGTTCGATAAACCATTTTTCTTATTTTCTTTTTTTTTCCTTTTCGTGAACGTGAAAATCATTCCATATTCTCAAACCCAGTGTTGCCAGATAGTCGAAAGTTAATTTCCCCAAAAGTTCTGAAATTTTCCCCAAATCAGTGGTTTTTTCCGAAAAATTCCCCAACTCAGTTTCTACTCAAAAAAGGAAATTTTTTATTTTTAATTTATCACTACAAAAAAAAATTAACTAATTTAAGCTCAAAAATTTTCCCCAAATCAAACCTTTTTTTCAAAAAATTCCCCATTTACAAAACATAAATATTAAAACTCTTACATATTAAAAATCTTACATTTTTACGCAGACAATCGGCGAAATTTACGATTTATACACACCCGATCGACAAAATTCGCGATTTATACGTACCTGATCGGTAAAATTCGCGATTTTTACGGGCCCGATCGGCAAAATTTGCGATTTTTACACAGCCGATCAGCAAAATTTGCGATTTTTACGCCGACGATCGGTGAAATTTACGATTTATACGCACCGATCGGCAAAATTCGTGATTTACACGTACCCGATCAGCAAAATTCACGATTTTTACGCGCCCAATCGGCAAAATTCGCGATTTTTACACGCCCAATCGGCAAAATTTACGATTTATACGCACCCAATGGGCGAAATTCGCGATGTCTACGCGTCCGATCGGCGAAATTTGGCAAAATTCGCGGTTTTTACGCACCCGATCGGCGAAATTCACGATTTTTTCGCATCCGATCGGCGAAATTGATCCGCGGGCCATCAGTAATCCGATTGCGGGCCACTTTTGGCCCGTGGGCCGCAGGTTGTGCATCTCTAAATTAAAGGAAGCACTTAAATAACGGTTGTTGAAATAGCATATAAAAGTCCACAGAAAAAAATTTCATTTAGATATTTAAAAAAATAAGTAACTTTAAAATAAAATCAAGGGTCGATCCAGACAGAAACTGGCTCTGTTTAGGGTCCCTTGACGAAATTCTATTTAATAAAAATAGCCCGTTCACAAAATTCCTTTTAATAAAACAGGCCCCTTTACAAAATTTCTCGTAATAAGAGACCTCTTTGTCACAAAATTCCATTTCATAAAAGCAACCTTTCCATTAATTATTCAAACTTTGCTAGAATTTGAAATATGCAATCTGAAAACAAAACAAGCTTCCCAGAAAACAAATTATCAGCAGGAGAACTTGAACTTACAGTTAATAAAGTATATAAACTTAATAAATCATAAATGTTTGGTTTTAATTAGAGTATTTTTTTTTTGTTTCAAAATTGTAATTTTCATAAAAATATAATAATTTTCTGAAAAAAAAAAAAAAAAAAAATTAGTTCAGTATGGGAATATCCAAGGAAAAAAAAAGCATGCATCAACCCCTGCAAATTTAGAAAGATGCTCCTTTTTAATAAGATTTAAAAAAAAATAATAATAATATTTTACATTTTCACTTACCTTTAAATTCTGGTACGTTTTCCCAGTCTCTTTTATACTTGCGAACTGACATTTTTACTTTAATCTATTACTTTCTTTGGTAAAATTTCTTTTAACAGAAAATACAAATTAAAAACAACATTTATCCGATTATTTCCGATTGTTACTTCCGATTATTTTCTTTTTCCGAAATCAAAATGAAAATCAAGTTTCAGACAGATCAATTGTTCTCCGATGACCGATGACTCGTGAAACAAACAAAAAAAAAATCCCCAAGTTTTCCCCAGAAATGTTAATCGTCCCCAACAATTTCCCCACGAATTACTTTTCCCCAAAAAATTCCCCAGACGGTTCAAAATTCCCCAAAATGGGGAAAAATTCCCCAATCTGGCAACACTGCTCAAACCAGTAACTAACGATAATCAGTTAGCTTAAAACTCTCTGGAACACAGCTAATTTATCTAACATCATAGAATATTCTCGAAGCCTCTTTGGCGCCTTTTCTTACCGGAAGCCACCTTGCCTCAAAATTCTGGCGCTTCTCGCAAAGAATCCCTATTCTCCATTGGCGCATAAGCCGTCACGTGACCCCTGTATCCATACGTTTTCGGAAATGATATATTGCTGCGCCTTGCTTCGGTGAGTCATTCGAAAGAGGGTCGCTGGGTTGGTGTTTGGTATTTTAAGCTTCTAATCAAATCGAATCCCTACCTGGTGATGGCGAGCGAGACCAGTATCATTTTCTTCTACTACTTCGGAATGAATTTTTAAAAAGCTGACCATTATACTTATTTTTTAATGGGAAACCTGTCATCGACACTAAAAAGATGAATCCAGTGAGACCAAATCTCCACCTGATTTTTTTTAAGCTTCAAAATAAAAGCTTGTTTGTATTTTAGATGGAGTGTTTTCTTCGGCATACGCACAGACCCTCTACGGTGGATATTACGACCGCCAATAAATCCTAGCGCAGAAACTTCCTCTGTTGACTTCTGAAAAGAACATCTAATATTGAAAAAACATTTATTAAAAAATGGTATTGCTGTTGCATTCATCATATATATATAAATTTTCTTATGCCTCTAGCTTTAATAGATCCTAAGTATTCTGATTACCCAAAAATAGTTTAATAAAATTATATTTGAACTATTTCATTAAAATAAAATCACGTTTAAATATCTTTATTATTATTCTTATTATTAAATATTTTTTGATTTAACGCCCTTAAAAAAGTTATATCTTAATGATATTTTAATTTTATTGTAAATTCATTCAATTATTGAACTCAAATTTTTATTATGTAAATTTTTTACTAATTTTTATTTAGATTTGAGTATTTCTATTTTACTGTGTATTTCAACATTCTGTATGAAAAAACAACAACCTTTAGCTTAGAGAAACATAACACTAAAATTTTAACCCTCTGTTTTAATGCAATTACTTTTCCCTTTTCCGAAACTAATTTTCCATAATTAAAAGTAATTTATTTGTTCTGGGGCTCTGTAATTTTCGGAGGTATTCATATACCAGCATTTATTCTGTAATTGCTATTGTTAAGATAATTATCGCAACTGTTTATACTGCAGTCTCATTTTAATTATCCTGCCACTATCTAAAAGGTTGAAATCATGTTAAACATATAAGATTTATTTAAATTGCAGGGTAGTTAACATCGTACTGAAAATGTAAACTTTTCCAGTAATTATATAGATTATGGTAAAAAATGGATAGTGTACATTACGCGAAAGCAATAAACAAAAAGTGCACTTCATTCTGCAATGGGAGCCCAGATATACAAGTAAATTATAGTTATTACCTGTTGTTTGATATTACTAACAACATTACTTTTATACAGGAAATATTGCAAAAACTTTATTTTAAAAAGTTTTTGAAATAATAATAAATCAGTTCTTTAATATATTTTTTTAAATAATAAGATGCACTGGTCTTAAAATATGATATGAATACCCAGAAATTTTGTGATATCATCAAAGTACATTAATCTTGAATAATATATAACGACAAAATGAAAATAAAACTTTTAATCCATTGGAAATATAAGTATCTATAAAATGGTGTTGCAAAAAATGATATAAACACTGACCGAAATTACCATTAACCCTCTGATTGCTTAATTTTTTTCCAAAATCCTGTCGAGCAGTATGTTCTCTATTATTACCTATTTCAAATTATTATGTATTTGAAATATGTAATATATTTTTCATTTGCATTTTTACCTTTTGACTGTGGAATTTTTAAAACAAAATTACTCCAAAAATTGTGTATTATATAATTTTTTGTATAAATATATTGACCGTGGAAATCGCGGAATAAGCAATCAGAGGCTTAAACTGGCATATAAACTATACTGGAGTATTGAATTCCATTCCGAGAAGAAACCGAAATATTCAAATTAGTTTATTATATAAAGACATATCGCAGGATTGGAAATTTTCTAACATGGCCGCAAACTAATTTATATGAATATGCTTCGTAAAAAGCTCTTTAAACGGGTTTCAGAAAGAAAAAAAATATATATATGCGGATTTTAAGGATCATGGACGTTTAGAAAAAGCTATCGTAAAATAAAAAATAAATAAAAATGAAAAGATCTCTATGTATGATATTGAATTTTCTTTTATTAAACAACATTATGGAACGAAGAAATCTCCAGGACGCTCGCCATAGCTGTAAAAAAGAACCATTTATAAAAAGACAGCAACGGAAAAACAAATTTAAGCGAACTAGTAAGAGAAACACCGATAGCGGCGTCAAAAAGTACTTTGTGAAGAGTAGCTAGCAGACAGCTCTAAGACACTATACAAGAAAAGAAAACCCCAACCACGTATGACTAAATAGCACCAGTAAAATAATCTGGATTGGGCGAAAGATCGCATGTCCTGAAAGTTCGAATTTAAAACAGCAATATTTTCAGATAAAAAAAAATATATATCAATTTTGATAGTTCTGGCGGTTGATCGTTGATCTTAACATTGGCACGATCCGCGCAAGGTGTCTGAAATATTTTCAAAACAGCAGCAGAGCTCACTGATGATTTGGTCTCCCTTTGGATTTGGTAATAAAGTCAATGCTGTAGTTTTATTTGGCCGAATGAATGCATTAAGTTGCCAAGATCTAATTGAAGATAACTTGTTGCTTTTTGCTAATACAATTGGTGGACCTTTCTGTATGTTCCAGCAAGACAATGCATCCATCCACAAGGCAAATAGCACTTGAGAATGGTTTCGTAATAATGGTTGGTGTGTATATGATGCGTCTGTTTTTTCCTGATTTAAACCCAGTGGAAAACGTGTCGAGTCTACTGGTTAAAGCAGCTTATTCAAATGGAAAGCAATGTGCCACAATTTCAGAATTAAAAGCTGTTGTCATTTCACACTGGGGAAAAAAATCACCAAAATACATTAAGAAGTTTTTTCCGTTCCATGCCTGATCGAGTTTTTGCATCAATTAAAAAATCTGGTGCATAAATTGGCTACTAAATTGTATTTTTGACCAGTGTTCATATCGTTATGTAACAACAAAAAATGGAGAAATGAGTTTTCTTCATATACAAATGATTGTTTCAATTATATTTTGTTATAAAACAGAAATGCTTGTGCTATTACTTTCCCAAGTTCATTTGTAGCATTTTTTTTTTCTTTTTTATCCTTGAAAAACTGGGTGTTTATATCATTTTGAAACGCAGTATAGTAGATGATATTCGATTGTATTAGTTATTTAACCATTATATAAGATATATAGATGTTTACAAAATATTTCATTTTTAATTTTCAATTTATTATTTAAAAAAGGGATTTTACGTACAAAATGTTTACATAGCAAATTAAAGTATTTTAATTTAAAAGGAAATTTTAGTGACAGAGTAGCTGGTATTTCCATTTGTTGAAAAAGCATTCTTGCCAAAAATTATGGCACTGACTGGCTATGGATTTTTACTATGGATCTGACTATGAAAGATTCTTCAAGCTAAATGTCCAATTATGTTTAGTTGAAACATGACTTTTCTGAAATTAAAAATTAATCGTCAAGCAATGAAATAAAATTTAGAATAAAATGCGTTTTTAATTTGAGATAAATCATACTTTTTTGTAAATAAATTATAACTTTTTTTAAGACTTACTTTACATGCTACTCCTTAGGATGGAAAGAACTTTAATTCAGGGTAAACGGGTATGCAGTCAGATTAGGAAAAAACCTCCAGAAAAAGTACAAAGATATTGTCAGTTGAAAATATTAAAAATCAGCCTCACTTCACGCATCAGAATAACAAAAATATATATTTTAAAATAACAAGAACGAAAAATCATGCATCGGGCATAGATTATGAAACTTTCAGCCTTCTAATACTATTGGAATTGTGTTAATTTTTTTTTTAATACAATGAAATGAGATATTTAAATAAACATTTCGAAAAGAACACATAACACAGTAACAATGCATTTTCAGCAATTGCTGTCTATAGCCGGAATACGTACAAATTCTTTCGTGTAGCCCTGTATGATCTACACACCACGTAATACACTAATATACATCATATATCATACACGTAATATATATCAGAATAACAAAAATATATCTTTTAAAATAACAAGAACGAAAAATCAAGCATCGGGCATGGATTATGAAACTTTCAACCTTCTAATACTATTGGAATTGTGTTTAAAATTTTTCTTTTTTTTATACAATGAAATGCGATGTTTAAATAAACATTTCGAAAAGAACACATAACACAGTAACATTGCTGTCTATAGCCGGAATGCGTGCAAATTCTTTCGAGTAGCCCTGTATGATCTACACACCACGTAATACACTAAGTTTTGAAATGCATACCACAGTTGAAAATCACTTCCATCAGTTATCGCTCGTCAGTCCTGTAACCGAATTCTTTCGTGTGCGTCCGTAAATGAACGATAAATGCTATACACTCCATAATCTATAGAAAACATGCTGTTGAAAACACTTCAGTGATTTCATTACGTTTGAAGTATCATAACATCATTAAAATGCACCGTAAATAATTTTCCCCCATAAGCCATAATGTAATTTTATTCTTTTGTACATCCCTGTAAACGAGCTATAAATGCTACTTATTCTATACTCCCGAGAAAGCATGTTCTCGTCCTTCTTAGTAATGCATATCAATCTCATTATGTATGAAGTATCGTAGCATCAATAAAATGCGCCGCAAACGATTTTACCCCATAGACTATAATGTAACGTGAGTGTCCCTGTAAACTAAATATAAATGCTACACACTTCATTTTCAATAGCGAACATTCTACAGTAAACCTCAATAACATATGAAATTTTCATGGCAATCCGAGTATATTTGCACGAGTTAGAGCCCATGCTGACAGATAGAGAAGCCGAATTCATTAACACTTTTCAACTGTGTTGGAAAGTGTTAAAAATTAATTCTCCTATAAAAATTTACATTTCTTTGATAAAATCTGAATAAATAGGTAATGGCATGAATGCTGTTTGTGCTCCAGTACCTATAGTTAGCGGGTAGTGGTCCGCGCTGTATCTTTTTATTATTATTGAAAAATACATTAATTTTTTGTTGTACTCACCCGTAACTTGGTATATAAATATTCATTATACAGTGGGTGATCGGTTAACGAATTGTTCGGTTTATGAACAGATCGGTTAACGAACACGTTTGTGAGAGATTTTTATGTTCGGATAACGAACACCTGACAAAACAAAGCCAAGAAGAAGCAATGGTGGGTTTCAGGTTTACAGCGCTGTATTTAATTGCATCTACTATTATCGACTTAAAGAACATTTTAATAGTTGTATACTTATGGCCTAATTAATTCAAGGGCTATCCGGGGTTCGGACCCTATATTTTAGGGCCCTTAAATTAGAATAAACAGCACAAAAATATTAATTTTTATATTTTGTGCCACTTTTTAAAGAAACATGTTTAACTGGATGTTAATTATTTTAACTGAAATTTAGTTACTAAATTATTAACAGGCTCTAGGTTCCACTTGAACTTTACCGGGCTCTGCAGTAAACACGAACTTTTAGAGAAATAATGGAGTTTATGATAACTTATATGATTTAATGCTGTAGTCAATGAATGTGATCCTAAAAGTTTTTACAAAGCATATGTCATTCATTTTTTAAGTCCCGCACGACACGGACAAAACCATGAAACTGCGGTCTGTTCATGCTAAATACGGACGTATATTAACCCTATTAAAATGGAAAGATTGAAAACACCAGAAAGAAAAAATAAGTGTTTGTCGAATATTTAATCCCTACAAACTCAAAAAAAAAAAAAAAAATATAGACTGCAGGAAGGACAAGACTATATGTATGTAATGTATGTTTCATTATTAGTACATTTAAATAAATTTAGGGAGAATTTATATTAATTTTTATAAATTATTTAGCTTTTAAGAACGAATTAATTGAATTCCCTTACAAATATATACTAAATCTATGATCGGTTAACGAACAATTCGGTTAGCAAATATCGTTTTGTAACGGATTAAGTTCGTTAAGCGATCACTCACTGTACCAGTAAACATATAATCGAACAAACCATTACATTTTTGTTTATTTTGGATACCCTATTAAATGACGTGAAGTTAAATGCATGAAATTACCTTTCATCTTACGCTATATAAATTCGTGGAAGAAATACTGATAATAGTTTTTTTTTTCTTCTTTTATATAACATTTAAAAAATTGCCTGCTAGGAATTTAACCTTTTTCGTGTTCGGCCTATAAATATACCTATTATTCTGTCTGTATCTTTGTTGTTATCTGCATGCACTGTAAAAAATAACGGCGAAAATTACGGCTTAAAACGCTGTAATTATTTTACGAAAAGGAAAAAAGACAGTTTACAGCTTTTTTTACTGTGATTTCTAAGCGCCACCTACTGACGAAATCGCGAAAGATTCAAAGCTGAAATTTTGAATCAAAGAGTCGAATTCGCTACAATTTAATCTGTCTATATGTCTACACTGTAAAAATGGAAAGAAAACGAGAAAAATCGCTACAGAAAACAGAAAACATTGTAAATATTTCACTAGTATTCAAAAAACATGGATTACACCAAATGTGTTAATTTTAAGAGCTAACGCCAGCTAACGCGGAAGACCGGTTTTTGACAACATTCCGAGTGAGATGAGATACAGAGTATTTCGTGCCCGCCATTGCATGCGTCAGCATTTTCATGACGTTTACTTTTGTAATTTGCTATTTCTTTTCAATATGGATACACGGATTTCACAAACATTTAAAGACCGAGGGTAAGTTTTTATCTTTATATTTACTTATATTATTGTTTTAATACCGTTACATAATTTCTGTTGCATATTTGTAAGATACAAACCACTTTCTGCGGCGTGTATCATCGACAATAACTTTCGAGTCAATTGCCTAGATTAAGTACTCAGTTTTAAATTGTAACAAGGGTGAATTTGCTTATTTTGGCTTTTATCTAGTTTACATTATCTCTCAGTGTTTCCCCACAGGGCTTTGTTATTATTTATAAAAAAAAAAAGTTTGCTAAGTGAAAGGAAACTTTATGCATTCTAATAAAAGAAAAAAACGACCCTGATCTTTATTTCGTTATCATTATCATTGTTGTTTTCAAAATTTCAACTTATTCATTTGTACTTTGTAAGCTAACTCGTGTATATATTTTTAATTCTGTAATAATTTTAATTTCACTTTCTGAGCCTGTTTGAATAGTTTTATTTATACACTATATAATTGAAGTTCACTAAATTTTCATTGCAGTCAGAGCCGAGTTCTAGTCAATAATTTTCAGATTTTATACATGCATGGTTTTTTTTTATGTGCATTTAGTTTTAATAATCTTATAAGTAATTTTGAAGTAATTAAATCTGCGTAATTTAGATACATTATTTTATTAAATAATAATAAAAAAAATCCCACTGGTTTGTTTATTCTGATCGTTTATTGATCGTATGTTTATTATCTTTTAATTTTGTCATTATCTAATATTTAAGCTTTTTTACTGTAACTCGCGTTTGTAGATAGAAATGAGATTATTTTGATTATTTGATCTCAATATATATTCTACAATTTATTAAATAAATTTATAATATTAAATTAGAAACAAAGCCCTGTGAAAAAATACTGGGTGATAGGAAAACTATTTGAAAACTAAGTAACAGGCAAAATATTCCTTTGTATTAATGTAAAGAAAAATGCTTTATCTCTAGACAAATGACTCGAAAAAAATTGTTCCGGTGATATACGTTAGGAAAAAAAAAAAAAAAAAAAACATGAAGTTTGCATCTTACGTATGTATAAAATAATTGATTATATCATAATGTTATTAAGACAATAAGCAATGGGTATGAGTAAATATAAAGATAATATTTAGTGCACTTGGTCTTTAAAATATGTCCAAATATCAAATAAGAAAAATTGTAAACAAGTAAACAATATAGGGGTAGGAATACAAAATATATATTGGGCCATTTTCAAAATTCGATTACATATGCTGTCCCAGAGGAAAAAGAAGGAAATTCAAACATGTATTAATATTTAAAGTTTAATTTGAGGTATGCATTATATAAAGAAGACTATATTAAATATTTCTAGCATTAAAAAAAAAAAAATAAATAAATAAAACTTGTTGAGCTATAAATAGTATAAATGAATTAGTGTCAAATCCGTTACCAAATGTCAAGTCAATTACCGCACATTTTTTAAATGTATTTTAATATTAATATCATTTTTTTCACCATTCTATTGTTATTTTTCTTTCAACTAAGAAATAGAGATATGATTTTCTTAAAATTCAACAATTTCCATAAATATATATTGTTATTATTAGAAAAAGGTTTGTATAAATATCTATGTGGTCAAAATTTGTGGTTATAAATGTTTCTCATTTCAATTTAATTTAAGAATCATATCCTGAAATTTAGGGACTTAAGTCACCTCAAAGTAAGTTGATTTTTGAAACTTTAAAAAAATTTAAAAGGTGACTATTTTTAGTAATTTTGTAAGGTAACGGACTTGACATGTACCGGATTTGACACTAATCCATTTATACTGATTTATATCTCAATAATTTTTATTGATTTTTTAAATTTTTAATGGTAGATATATTTAATATAGTCTTCTTTATATAATGCACATCTCAAATTAAACATTAAATATTAATATATGTTTGAATTTTCTTCTTTTTCCTCTGGGACAGCATATGTAATCAAATTTTGAAAATGGCCCATTTTCAAAAAAAAAAAAAAAAAAAAAATTACATGTTTGACTACCACTATTTCCGCATGGAATTTTTATCTTATTTAATTGCAGATCATTGGCGACTCGTGACTGGCTTTATTTGGGGCACTAAATGCATGGCTGCTAAATTTATTCTTTTCTTACAACTATTATTAAAAAAGTAATATTTTATATCATTTACTGTCAGAAAGTTCTGTCATTAAACAAAGTCAAAGTCAAACCGGGCGGGGGAACTAAGAACCTACAACTGCCATTAAATAAGGAAAAGATATCTTGTAAAAAATGGTATGAAAATAATGTGTTTCAGGCAGGCATTTAGAGCTCCAAAAAACGAACCGCCACTGAAAGCAATACAATTTACAGCAAAATTCCGCAGCTTTACTCTAAAATGTACAAATGTGCTGTAAAAAATTAAAAATAATAATAATAATAATAATAAGCAAAAAATAATGAAAATCTACAAAGGTTCTGTAAAACCTAAAAAATAAAATTGTTAAATTAACAGCAAAAAATTCTGAAAATTACAAAAGTTCTGTAAAACTTTAAAAAAAAAAAAAGAAATTGCTGTTAAATTAACAGCAAAAAATAGTGAAAATCTACAAAAATTTTGTAAAATCTAAACAACCAAACAGCTGTTAAATTAACAGCAGAAAATGCTGAAAATCTACAAAAGTTTTGTAAAATCTAAAAACAAAATTACTGTTAAATTAACAGCAAAAAATGCTGAAATTCTACAAAAGTGCTGTGAAATCGAAAAAACAAAAGTGCTGTAAAATTAACAGCAAAAAACGCTGAAAATCTACAAAAGTGCTGTTAAATCTAAAAAAACAAAATTGCTGTAATTTTATAGCAAAATCTGCTGGCACCCATATTGCCAGCATTTTTTGCTGTAAAATTACTGTGGTTTTTTTTACAGTGTGCAGTAATGGTAGCATACTCGTATATCTTTACTTTTACCATTATCCTTTCATTTATGTTGCAGCATTTAGTAGTAAAACAAACAAACAACAAAACACTTAAATCTCTATACACCGCTACCAAGACTTTTATTTAAAACTTGTGCTTCATTCTTTAAATTTAAAAATAGAGGATACATTAACAAACCAATAATTGATAGAAAAAGAAAAAATACGTCTATCTATTACTGTTGTAATACATTTTCTAAATGTCTTCAAACATTCTTACATAGCCATTTGTCATACATTCGAAAGGGTACTAGGGTTCTTGGCACCTGCTAATCGTCAAAAATGACCAAAATATCGATTATTTTATTTATTTATTTATTTTTTTATGCTAAACATAAACTTTGGCACTTCTAGTATATTTGAACGAAGTTTTGAAACAATCTGACAATTATAAGTTTAGCAAAAACATTTTCTATTATTTTGCAAGCTTTTTAAATACCACGCCCACTTAATGTTCACAACTGAAACATCTGTAACTTGGAGGTAAATAAGCAACAAATATACTCAGTTACTAACACATCGGCTGATAAGTTCCCGGTCTGGCACACAGATGGCGTTGCAATCGCCGAACCGATGCTATTTTTTGTAAATACTAGCCTTTAAAAAGTAGCAGAAAAAATGTCATGACGATTCGCGTGTGGATAAAACGTTAGAGTGGTTTTAGTTGGACGACTTTGTTGATAAACAAAAAAATGGATAAACAAGAATTTCAAGAATTATTATTTGATGGGAAAAAAACACCGTTCAAACAAAAGCTTGGCTTGATAAGCGTTATCCGGACACTGCACCAGGTAAATCAACCATTATTGACTGGTTTGCTGAATTTAAACGTGGTCTTACGGACACCAGTGATGCACCACGCAAAAGAGGTGGTTACTCTGTAAAACATCAAAAAAGTCCACAAAATCGTTTTGGGGAACCGTAAAGGGAAGTTGCAGGAGATATCGCAGACTCTGAAGATATCCAAGGAACGTGTAGGTTTTATTTTGAATAAACATTTGTCTATGAAAAAGCTGTTGTCAAAATGGGTGCCGCGCGTGTTGACTTTTCACCAAAAACAACGACAAGTCGATGATTCTGAGCTCTGTTTGGAGCTTTTTCGTTATAAAATTGTTATTTATTATTAAATTATTATTATTATTTATTTATTTAATTATTATTATTAAATTATTATTATTATTTATTTATTTAATTATTATTAAATTATTATTATTATTTATTTATTTAATTATTATTAAATTATTATTATTAAATTATTTATTATTAAAGTTATGGTTATTTATTAAAGTTATAACGTTATAAAATTATAAAGTTATGTTAAAAAGTTGTGGTTTCTTTATTAGAACGGGAACTTATCAGCAATATGTGTTAATAAGGAAAATGGAACCGTTTTTAATAATTTTTTCTAAGCATAAAAACTTTAAATTGATTTTTTGCAGTTTGCTCTTTTTTGAAAACTTTAATTATTTTTCAAATATTTTGATTATTTTTTTATATATTGATCTACTTAATATAATTAAAAATGGATTTTGCAATATAATGAGGAGGAAAAAATTTTTTAATTAAAATGCAACATAATTCGTGTATTTTCCAGCATTTTTCCATAGATATATGCGTCTTATTTTTTTCACAAGTAAATAATTCTAAAATCGATCGTTAAAGTTATACAGTAGATTCTTATAAACATAATAAAAAAAATCCGTGCTTATTATTATAAATTGAAGAAGAGGAAAGAATTTTAAACTCGTCGATTTTTTTTTTCAATTAAAAAAAATGTAAATTTTACTAACAAAATAATTTTTTGAAGTAAGTTAAAATGCTTTAGTTAAAAAAAAAAATCAAAGGGCACAGAGTCTTTTAAATAGTACGTAAAATTGCTATGTTTGTTAGATTTCAGTCTATGACACATTCGTTAAATTTCAGTAAACCTTCATTTTTGTGACTGAGAGAGCGCTACTTTAATTTTTTTAAGCCTAAAATAAATGTCACTCCAAAATTAAAGTACCGGAGAATAATAAGTCATATGAGGGTATATGTCGAATTCAAAACAGAATAAAATAACCTTTACATCTCATTGTTTATAAATCAAACCCATACAAAGTAAGAATGGAATTTCTCAAAAACAGATTTGCAAAAATGCGAATGTAAAGTGCAATAATTTTTATTACGATAAAAATGTTATTTTTTTTCTTACACAAAATATTTGAAGTCAATATCATAAATATTTCCAATATTTATTTTGAATTTTACGGCAATTTTTCTTATGCATAAAGCATTTTATTGATCACATCATGTTCATAAATCTTTCACGTGTCAGTTACATGGTTATCCATTCCCGTCTTTCAATTATGTATCAGTTAATCGATTGAACCAATCGATAATCACGTAACTTTGATATACTGTCGGAATATGTTGAGTACCTTTTGGCAATTTGAGAATAAATATGTAAAAATAGTCCAGATTTCGTATTTATTTATTTGTTTTACCATGATTATTTAAAAACTACTTGTGAATGAAAATTATTCATTTTTTAATATGGTGAATAAAGTATGTTGTTATGTTTATTTTAATTAAGAATATATATGTAAAAATAATCCATATTTGCAGTATATAGTACGTCCAAAATATGTCTGAACAATAGCTATAACTTCAGTTCTAATTAATGCAGAAATAAAAGAAAAGTATCGTCTTAATTTGCATGAAGATCTGTATTCTGTCTTGATTACACTAGTTTACAAAAAAAATTGTTCATGAAATGAAACATATTATTTATGTAAGAATAAAAGTACTGTGTACTAGTACTAAGAATGATAGGGAATAACATAAGTGATTATATAGGAATATGTACATATAGCGAAAACAATCAACACAAATCAAGTACCATCATGAGATTAGAAAATTAGTACTGAAACACAAATTCCAAAAATTCAAATTTTGAGATGCAAGAACTGAGAAATAATTTACTAATCATACTGAGCAATACTAAATAATACTTTGTGATATTGAGCAATTTTGGAAAACGCATAACGCATTGGAAAACCCAATTTCAGCAACTACCACCAATAGTCGTACAAGTATTAGGATTATTTTGTGAAGCCCTGTATATCATCTACAGATTTGTGCATATATGCTACATAGTATTCTAAAATTTAATTCAGTTAGGAAAGATATAACACAGTTGAAAATTCCCCTCCATCAGTAAGCGGAAATGCACTCTTAATTCTTTTTTGCAGCGCTGCGCTGTATATGATCTATAGAATTTATACACACCAAGTAATATGCAAAAAAATTAGTTACAATTAAAAACTCGTACCACAACTGAAAATATAGTTGTAGCAATTACTAATATACTTTGACTAACTATCAGTAGTCAACATGTTAAGTATTAAATGATTCTGTAAACATACATACTTGTAAAGGCATGACCAATGGCAAAATTCTAGTTTAACATTTCTAGATAAGATATAGCAAAATAATATAGTAATTTCCATTTAATTATTAATTATAATTTTATTTACACAGGCGTGATGAGTGGTTGAGGTTCCTGCCGAAGAATCCTGATGCAGAAGACAGCTTGGGTGTTTTTGAAACAACAAAGCGCCAAATGCCACGGACTGCATGGGAACCCATTTACATCGGAACAAACGACGAACCGCTGTACGACGAAAGACTCACGTGGGAAGGGAAAAGAGATAAGATGTCTCAAGTAAGTTCTAATACCCAATAACTATAAGTATTCAATGTATATGATAATGTGTCCATTTTTGGCATTTATGTATCCTCTTAGGAACCCATTTTTTAAATTTTGCCTGAATTTTAAATTTTTTTCTGTTAATTTAGCATTATATGTATTGAATATTCTAACGGTGCCATAATTAAAATGAATGGCACTGCGTTACATTTAGTTTAACTCAACTCTTCAAATTAATCTAACTGAAATTAACTAATAAATCTAGCATATAGAAAATTTTTGGAAAATATCTGTAGATATATTTGAACAATTAATGTAAGCATTAGTCGTTATGATAACAATATTTTTCCTATTAGTCCATTTGTCAATACCAACACCAATTTTTAATATTAAAACTCTGTGTACAATTTTGAGCAACACAGATCCGATTCTCAGAGACCGATTTATTAATATTGTGGCATTATTAATATTAGCCAAGCTTTTTTTACGGACCCCTTGAACCCTATAGATTTTTTTACTTTACTAATTCTTTTCACTTTACATTTTATCAGGATTATTTGAGATTGAAGACCCAAAGCATGTAATGTACCCCGAATGTCCTGATAGTTCTGAACATTGTTGAAATGGTTTCAGTATAAGTAAATGACGTTACACTCTAAAAACGACATTTTCAAAACTGAGCAAAAAATACTCATCTGAGTATGTCGCATAGTCAAAATGGCTCCTAATCAAAATTACTCAAGTTTGGAACATGTATATACTCATTTCTGAAAACATGCACACACTCAAGAATAAAACATCATGTGCTCCTATTTGAGTATGTCCACGTTTCAAAAATGAGTATGAACTGACTTCTATGTGCTCATTTTTGAGTATTTCCATGTTTCAAAAATGAGTTTGAACTGATCCTAATCATTTTTCAGCATGTCCATGTTTCAAAAATGAGTAATATTCTGAGTATTTCAGAACTGAAAGCATTGGGTCGTCATATTTGAAACAAAAAGCTTGATAACAAAATGAAAACATCGATTTATTAAGATTTGAAAGTGTCATTTTTCTCAGTGTACTCTTGAAAACTACATTAGGAAAAGTAGTACTGTCATGATTATGAAAAGCCTTCTTCATTATCAAATTTTGTCATATGTTTTGTTTCTTAAGAGCAGAAATATGTGTAATTGCGTATATACCCACTGTCGCAACAGCTCCATTTAGTGCCTGTTGCGAAAAATTTTGTTCGCGTTTTTACAATGTGCTGATGCACCAGTAGTGATAAGTGCCCCATCGATGAATCTCTATCTGGTGTAGTATCTGGTGCTGTTAGCTCTAACACCATAATTGTGTCACACAGAGTGTCCAATAAATCCGCTCCTATTTCGAACATTTGCTTTAAAAAATTAACAAATTGTTCTGTTTGGGGTGCGGTTTGACTTGTCAGTCTTATTTTTTGTGGCAAAATAAAAGAAAATAGTTTAAAGAGACTCATAAGTAAGTTCAGATTTCAAATATTCATTAAAATTTAACAAATTGTCTTGCTAGAGGGCGGTTTGTACCATAAGACTTGTCAAAGAGTGCAATTTTTCAAGGAAAAAAAATAGTTCAAACTCTTAAAACTCATAAAAATTTAACGTTGTCGTATCGAAGTGCTGTTTACACTATAAGACTAGGCAAAATGATCGGATTTTTTAATAAGAAAAACTGTTCAAAGAAAATGTTAACCATTTTTTTTTTGTCACAAAAAATCCGACACTTTGGCAAATTTTATTTTGTAAACCACACTCCAATACGACAATTTATTACTTTTTTTAATGAATTTTTGAAAAGCAAGTCTTCTAGTCTTAAAGAAGAAAACTGAGGATGCTTGGCTGTCTGTCATCTGCATTTCAAAATTTGATCATTATAGGCTATGTCTACAGTAGTTACTTTAAAAATACAGTCGTACCCGTGGAAGACGCGTTTCAAGGGACTGGAGAAAAGTCACGTATTAAGCAGGCTCGTGTATTAAACATGATTTGCATAATGTTGCAGAAATTGTGCTTATATACACATCTAATCATATAAATGAATTTTAGAGCTTTCATTTATATGTTTGCGATCGAAAATTGTGTCTTTCATGCATATTTTGATTAAAATTTAACTGTATTCAAGTTTGCTTAACTAATTATTGTTTGTTTTAATAGAACCGACTGAAATAATAACTGAAAGAAAAACGTAGATTCAAATATGACTTTATTGTTGACTAATACGTTACAACCAAAAATAAAACAATAAAAATAATTTTCCTGCTAGCCTAATTTAATGAGTAACCTTAATAGCCTAATTTAATGAATAACCTTAATAGCCTGATATAATGAGTAACCTTATAACCAGTCCTTAAGTATTTATATAATAAGAAAAACTATCCTTGTTAATATATTTAAAAATATATATTGTTAGCATGACAAGAAGTAAACAAAACACAAAAAACATAAAAGAAATAGGGCATATAATAAAGAATAATAACCGTGTATGAGAAGAAAAAAACAAGAATCGGCAACATACACTGTGCAAAAAAGAAAGTTTAAGTAACAAAACGCGATCAAAATTCATTTATCTTTCTCTAGTTTAGTAAAATCATGCACAAAGCAAAAGACAAAGAATGTTAGGACTCGGGATCAAAGATGAGTTGCAGTGTTGCTCATTTAGCGAGATATTTTTAAACAAGTATCTGCCACTATTTCCTATTAGTAATATTCGCCTTAATTAATCTGCCATTAAATAATGGAATATTACTATTCGGAAATAGTGGTAGATATTTGAATGAAACAATTTCACTAAATTGGCAACACTGGAAAAGATAGAATAAATTCGCTTCTTGGTCAATGAATTCGCGTAGTAAGCGAGATTTTTTTTGCCTCAAGGAACCGAAACTTTATCGCGTAATAACTATTTGCATATTGAACTTTTGCATTAGTCTTATTGGGCGATGCTCAAGGAAGCGGAAAAATTTCGCGTATTAACCGTGATCGTCTTAACCGGGTCCGACTGTACTGTAATTTACATTCATTATTTTTTCCTTTTCGGATTTATCAACAGTCTTACTTTAAAAATATTATAATTTATATTCATTCTTTCTTTCTTTTTCTTTTCAGATGTACGAATTGTGTCTTATGGATTATGACTTTTACATTCTGGACTCTGCATTTTTATGCCACGCGCCTGGTATCAAAACATTAAGTAGTGTCGACCAGAGGCGGCGTGCCCCTTTTATGTACAAAAACAATGCTGTGCACAACAAACTGTTGGCGCAGATGAAAAAGAAATACGGTCCTAGAAAAGGTTGCTGACAAGACCTACAGCAACGAGCTGCATTCTAGTCATTTGCTGTGATCGTCTACTACAAAACTTCCCACAGTTTTGGGAAGAGGTGCTTGAATGTTGGGAGACAAGTTCGCATTCTAATATATTCGGGAGATATTCTGGTGTTGGAACCTCAATGTGGATGTGTCTTGTCATATTACAGATGTTTTTATTCAATGTTCGAAATGATTTATTTATTTTAATGCTGAAATCTGCGAAAATACTCTGCTTTAAAAAAAAAAAAAAAAAAAAAAAAAAAAAAAAAGTGGTAATGATTCAAGTACACATAAATTAAATCAAATGTGCTGGAAACGGACAGCAGTGTAAATGAAAACACTTCCAATCATCAAAAATGGGTTGATGAAGCAATTTATGTAAGAAGCTCATATTTTTATTGAATGGGAAAGAAAATAAATACGTATCTAAAATATATGGAATGACATATACGACAAATTTAAATGGTTTAAATAACCGATTTATTTTTCTTTCAAATTTAAGCACCATGATAATCAAACTATCATTAAAGATATAGATAACCTTGAAAGTAGAAATTTTTTTTTCTAATTTGTGTAAGCTGATAAACTAAATCATAAAGAATCCATTACAAAAAATAATAATTCTTAGTTGGAGTAAATTCATGATTGAAGATGTTAGTTTTTGTTTTTATTGCTTAAGCTTTTTAAAGTTGTTTTTCTCTTTCGTCTTTCTTGCGTTTTCTGTTTCGCGTGCAGGATTCTCAATATTCAATGCCACGCTCAAATTCAATTAATTTTAATACGCTTAGTGATAATAATGATTTGTGTTTTAACAAAAAATTATTTCTCAAAGTGAATCTTTAATTTTAAAATGATATAGTCTTCTAAATAAAAAAATAAAAATGGTAAGCATAAAATTTCTAAGTTTTTAAAATAATATATATATTTTTTTATAAATATTTTGCTTAAATGAAGTTTAGAATATGTATACAAATACAATGTAATACACCCTAAAATTTCAAAATTCTGGAATTTTTTTTTTTACTTGCAATAGGAAAAAATACAATTTTAGAGAAAAGCAACATTAGATATTTATTTAGCGCAAAAATAAATAATAATAATGCTTTATGGCTTTGATCATAATTTTAGCTCTATTTCAAAATTAAAAATTCAATATTATATAAACTATATTTTATAGTGCAAGTCACCAAAAAAAAAAAAAAAAAAAAAAAAGAGGTCATGCCCCCTCCTTTGTTTATCCCCCCCCCCCTTCTAATAATAATAATAATAATAAAGATTTACCTTTTTAAAGATGTGTAAAATTTTGGTAAAGTTGAGAACTGTAATGTTGAGAACATGTGACTGTTATTTTATTTTCTAACATATCCAAGGGAGTGGATAAGGTTTTTAATTAGCCATTATGCATTTCAATTAGATGGCAGATTTGATTTAGTTGTTTTTTTTTAATAAACATTAATTTAGTTTTATATTGATGAGGATTAAGTATAACGTTTCTTAAAACTATGCGTAACATCAACCTGTTTTTGATCTGTTTATTATCGAGGTGTTTTTATCTGTGTTGATATACAGTCCTGGAAAAAGAAAAGTGATCACCCCTATTAACTCTGAGGCATATCATTGTATAAAAAGGTGACTGGTACCAATCGATAAGTAATAATGTCTACTAGTTAATGCAAATTTTGCTTAGATGATCGTCTACATATAAAAATTGTAACAAACTTTTAAAATTTCTATACTAACATCCAATTTTTACATATTTGTATTCATACAGGTTTAATGTTTGAAACTTTTAAAGTTAGTTTTATCTTTAATTGTTGCAAAACAGATTAAAGTGCGGGTAGTTTTTTAAGCATAACTCAAAAACTACTTGGCGGAATAAGTTGTAATTTTGGATCCGTATGCATGTTTGAAAGTTTCAGAAATCGATTTTTGTTAATAAATTATTTAACAAAATTTAATTCATAATTCCTCATTTGTTAAAAAATTCATGTATTTTTTTTCGAAAATTAATTTTTAATTATATATTTTTTCGAAATTAGTTTTCGAAAAAATATGTATTGTAACCTATGAATTTTTTAAAAGAGAAATCAATTTTTAAAAACTTCAAATATGCAAATTCAATAGTACAATTCATTCCGCCAAGAAGTTTTTTAGTTATGTTTAAAAAACTATCCTCATTGAAATTTTGTTTTTTTAAGATTATTTAATGAATTTAACATTAGAAGTAACAAACTTTAAACCTGCATAACTCCTCAATCACTTGACCGAATGACCTCCTGTTTGGTATCCGAAGGAAAAATTTACAGAATAATCTAAATACAATGTCAAACATAGCTGTTAGCATTGAAATTTTCACGTTTGATACAATTTTTATATTTAGACGACACTCTAAGCAAAATTCAAGTATAGCATTAATTAGTAGACGTTATTACTGATCGATTGGTACCAGTCACAATTTTGTAAAATGATTTTCGCCACAGTTAGTATGGCGGATAATTTTTTTTTCGACACTGTAAAATATGTTCATCTTAAATGACCCCCCCCCCCCCCCGATCACTAAAATATAATTAAATTCATAAGGTGCTGAATTTCTGAATTGAGATTCAAAATTGTGCTTTTAATTTTTGTGATACGGTTAGTATCCCAATTGTTATAAAATATATACGTATTAAAGAGTATTCAAGCTCGAATCAAATTCATTATGCGATAAATCTAAACCAAATTTCGTGAACAATTTAGAGATGAATTGAAAGTTTAAAAAAATCTAGTATCACTCTTTTAGTTTAAATACAATTGGCATCTTATGAATATCTATGGGTATTTTCAATTATCGACATTTTCATGTCACATATATATATTAATTTTATTAGCGTTTGAAATTTATTCAATAAAGATCTAACTCTGAACTAATCTGTTTTGTACAAAAACATTTAGTTAACATTAGAAAAATATATTTACAAATTAATGTCATAAAACATCTGCTGCAAATTGTAATCAATAAGATGAAAATATTTCCTAAGTATATATAAATGGTGCTAAAATAAAATTGTTATTATTTTATACTTTTATAATTAAAATTGTTTTCATTATATGAAACAATTTCACAATTGCTTAAAATATATCTTTGTTGAAAAAAAAAAACAATTGCATTTAATTTTTATTCTTAGTTTTTCATTATTCAGTGAGTCTGAATATCGAATTGCTGACTTATTTAGTCGAAAAAATCACATAGCCGTAATTTGTTCAGTCACATTGTTAAGGACACAGAAGACATAAAATGCTCCAAATTTCAACTTTTCATTTAAAAAATAAAACAAACTTAGACAATTTCAAAAATATATAATTTTTGTATACGATTTATAAATCCCCAACATAAAACTTTTAAATTCTAAAGAAATTATGTCATGCAGGTGTGTATAAATGTATTTTTAAGTTTTCTACAGAATGAATTTTCTACGTTAGATACGCTTTAATATACAGGTATTCTTCGATTAGTATGATTAATTAATCCCGAGATATTACCTCATTAATTGAAATATACACTGAATGCTAAAACTAAAACTACAATAGATTCACAACCAACTTTCTCAAAAACCCAGTATACATAAATGGACAATGGAATAATGTACTACGTTATCGTTTTTGATGTATTATTGTTAGAAAGTGCGTATTACGGTTCGATTTGGAGCTTTAAGAAAAGTTTATCTAAGTTTCACGAGTTTTCAATTGCATAAACATGTGAGCTAATTCAGTTAACTCTGCATTACTACAATTCTTTAATTTAACTTACGTACCATTAGGTTGATTTTTAAAAAATTACATAATTTGATTTAAAACTTATTGTAATAAAATTTGATTGCTTCAAACTTACGTACATTTTAATTTATTTAAGCAAAAACTTTCCGATTGCGCATTTTTTCCCCTTCTGCTTGCAATACATTATGCGGTAACACAAAATTTGATTTTGTAATTCTCGGTGCACTTGCATACTTCTACTGATGTGTAGGTCTATATATATCAAATATTGCCTGGGGAATTCTAGTTTTTGAAAAGCTACTTAGAATTCTTTTAATGCTATTTCCTTTTTTCGTCATTTTCTTCAAATTTTATTTTTAAAAATTCGACTCCATCTTGCTGGAAAAAGAAAAAAAAGCACCTAGAAGTTTACCACACTAACTGAAAATCGCACTAACAGAAACCGTACTAAGTGAGGGATACCTGTATATATATATATATATATATATATATATATATATATATTAAAGGTAGAAAGTTGAAATTTCACATGCTTGTATAACTAATCTGTTTCTCTAAAGCTATTTAAAATTATGAATGTAACTACAATCTCGCGTAAGATTTAATGAAATATATTCCTTTTTTCTGTAATTTTCTGAATCTTTCAGAAATTATTTTTTAAATCATTTCTCTTTAATAAAAATTAAAAAGGGTTATTATTATTATTATTATTATTAAACTACATATTTTAGCATTCATTCTTGATTTGAAGAAGTTACTTTTTTTTAGAAAAGTGTACCTAACCTATTTATATTCATACATTTATACGGAGATTAGTAAAAATTAAGCAGTCACACTGCATAAAATTATGCGTATAGCAAGTATTCTTTGCGTTATATATAAACTAAAAAATATATGTTAAGCCAGAAAAAAAATCTTTAATACCCGCTTCTTTATAAATAAATTGCACGATTATGAAGTTTATAACCATATTAAATGTGTATCGCTCGCACTATCGATATGTCATTTCTGCCCTTAAAGAAATTACATAAGAATCTAAATGCACTTATTTATAGTATTTCGAAATTAGTTTAAGCTGTGGTTGCGGCCGTGAATGTAAAATATCCATGCCAAGGTTAAAATTTGTTGTTGCTATGGAAACTTTTTGATACGTAGTAATGTTTTTGATTAGTCGGA
Organism: Maratus michaelseni; assembly: GCA_963931845.1. Taxonomy (NCBI): domain Eukaryota; kingdom Metazoa; phylum Arthropoda; class Arachnida; order Araneae; family Salticidae; genus Maratus; species Maratus michaelseni. The sequence continues at coordinate 176,124,710 of OZ007589.1, read as the reverse complement.
AAATGTACGCTTCATATAAATAGTTATATGAAAGATATGATGAATTCTTTAAGCGGACGAATTTGATCTCCCGTTTAAAAATGATGTATTTGAACATGTACCTAATGTTTCCTACGAAAATATGGCAGCTGAATAAATATTTATATTTAACTTAACCAGTATATCAAAAACAAAAATCAAAACTTTCTCGTTTTATTAATAATGCATTTTTTCTATTTTTTTTTTACAAGTACAAAACTATGTATTTGCATGATGAGTATAGAAACACAAAGAAAAGCACAAACAAAATCACAATATAAAGAAATATAAAGAATACCTTAAAATGACGAAAATTAACAGAAGTTTGTTCGTAGTTGGTTTAGGCTATTAGTACATTTTGCATTTAATTATTTGTTTTATAGAAGTAAAAAAAAATTCTTAAATTGTTAAAAAAAATAACAAATGTTTTAATATTGGGAGACAAAATTAATCTTGCAAAACAAGTTTTATCACGATTTTGAAACCCAGGTTCCATATTTCTTCTTTATACTGCTTATTATTTTGTCTCTTGATTATATCTGAGAAACAAACAAACAAAAAAAAATTCTTTTCAAGTTACAAGAACAACAAAAAAATATATGGATTTTAAATTTATTATTATTATTTTAACTTTTCTTAAAGAGAGAGAGAGATAACATAATAAACATTAAAGAAGAAATGACGACTCAAAAATATGTACCTTTGTCTTCGAAATCGCGATAAAACTACTTTTGCAAAACTTTATAGTACAGCATTAAAACTTTTTTACAATTTAATGAATAAATATATTTTTTTCGTCATTTCAAAAAACAGCAGCATATTTTACCAAAGGGACGCAATGTCATTCATCCAAGCATACCTATGTTGCTACTAACTAAAATTTTCATCCCATATTTTTTTTCTTCTCTTTGATTGAGGGCTGCTTTGTGAGCATTTTAAAACAGTTTCATTCTATTATTGTGCTTTTCTTTACGTTTGTGTTGCCATATGAAGTATTCATTGTTAGCACAAAGTTTTATCAAATCTATGTTGTTAATTGAAGGAACAATCAGAAAATCTGATATACTTATAAATAACACGTTTTCATTATTTATTTATTTTTAATTAAACTGTAAAACTTATTTTTAAAAATCATAACAGTTAAATAAATTTCTTCGAATATTTCTCCATTCCGTCCCCTTTCTTTTTTATTTTCTTACTTTATTTGTTTATTTATTACTTCAAAATTAGACATAAATATTATTTTTGCGAATCGATTACTTCGATTATCACATTAACTACTTTTTAACCTACTTAACGAGAATTAATACGGCTCATTTGTAAACAAAGGTTGTATGGATACATTTTATCGATTACACTTAACTCTCGATTTACACAGCATTCAAATTACACGAACGTTACTTGCATTTCTCTTTCTTATAATCCGAGAAATGTAAATATTATATTTTCTTTTATCCCCATCACAACCACAAAAAGGGCATTATCTTATATATATCGTAATATATATCACGTCCTAAAGAAAGCCAAAAAAGCTGATAAGAAGATAAGAGTTGGAAAGAAGACGTACGTGGTATAAAGGAGGAATCCGCACAGAGATGCGTTAATGCTCGAAACCATAAGAATAAAATCAAACCATTTAAAATAATGCATTATAAAAAGACTTCAAAGTATTTTTTTTTTCATTTGTTAATCATTAATATGATACCAGATTAAAAAATCATTAAGTTTGTCTAGTGAAAACAAAAACAGTATTTACAAATAGATTAAATAAGAATCCCCCCCCCCCCTATTTACACTGCAAAAAACAATTGTTGATTTTACGGTATAATACTGGCCGTGGAAGTGTATTGCTGATTATTTTACTGTTTATTACTATTAATTTTACGGTATTATACCGTAAAATCATTTTTTTTTCTTTTCACTGTATGTTCACAGAAGAACAATTTCAGAAGTACCATATTAAGTAATTAATTATGCTTTTAAAATAAAATAAAATTTATAAAATTTCATAACCATAATATATAAAATTTTATAACCAATTGAAAATATCAAAGAAATTTTTTTTCATTAAATTTAATAAATCAAAAATACATATTTAAAATTTTGCTCCAATCAACACAATGTTTATATTTGGTTTTAAAGAAGGTATACATAGTAAATAAGAAAGACCAAAACTAAATATTATATATATATGATAATTATTAATTAATTTTCTTAAAGTATATAAATTTTGGAACAGACAAAATATACGTATTTAAAAAGAAAATGCCAATTACAATCACTTTTAATTTTTGAATATTTAATATGCCAATAAAAAGTAATACGGCGCCAAATTTTGAGTTCCTTTTGGATTTTTTTTCTCTCCTCATTCTTAAACAAATTGTAATGCATATCACCTATGTACGAAGTGAATGAAAAACATTGCGTATTTATTTTCATTATAAAATATAACTCTATTTTCACAATTTTAATTTAAATGGCATCTTCAAGAAGCCAATCTGTTGCGTAAATTGACGGCTAAAATTCTTTGAAGTTTCCTATAATTCATAAGCTTTTTTATGGTAGTACTAATTTAAACGTGCATTTTGTTGATGTATTTTTATTTGAAAAGAAAATGCATTTATTACTTTATTGAATTCAAACACATTGACATTTTTTTAAAAATATATAAATTACTTTTTATAATGTTATTGAATTTCAATGTTGCATCTCTTTTATCATTGTTGTTATATTATTTATTTCTGTTTTAGTTGTGATTGATATATAGTTCTGTTAACGTTCGAAACCTTGATGTTGTGAAGTTGAAAAACAAACGAGTTAAAATGATTTATTGTTTAAAAAAGAAAAAAAAAGTTTTTTGTATGTATTTGTTTGCATTGTTTTGCTTTAGTGTTTTTAAAATTTAATTAAATCGAATTTGAATTGTTTTAAGTTTTATACATGAAAATTCATAAACATGACATCGGAATTAATGTCAGGAAAATTATAAATACAGATGAACAATTTACCGTGATTAGGTATGTCATAGAAGTTTGTTTTTAATTTTTGTTATAATTGCCATTTTCAACTTTTGTGTTTAATGTAAACTATTCATGTGGAAAAAAGATTGTCTGTTTTTATATTGTTGTGCGATTGTTTTTGTTTGCAAAGAATTAAATTTTTATTTGTAATAAATACGATGATCATAATAGTATTATATTCATATTTATTTATGTGTGTTGTTATTAAATTTAATATATTTCATTTTAACATTTATTATCCCAGCTCTTAAAATATTATACTGATAAAACTGCTGAAAAATCACTAGAAAATATGTTTTAATAATGTTTATTTTTCATGCGACATTTTCTTATCTATGTATTTATTTATTCGAACAAATGTTTGACACGAAAAAGCTGCTCGCTTTTATTTTTGTATAAAAGTTTTCACAACATAAAAGTATACAAATACTGTATTTTTTTTAAACATGAGTTAAAATTCATGAAATCAAAATTTTCGTGAATTATTTATTAATATTTTCTGTAACTAGAGTAAATTTAAACTTTTAATTTTATTCTGTCAAATTTAGTGTTTTGCCTAAATACAGGACTGCCATAGGTCCTCGAATTTCAGTAGTACTATTTCCTAATAGTAATATTAATTTATTTAATTGTTATTTGATCGTAGAACTTCAGTCGTTAAATAAGGCATTTCTATATTGAAATAGTCATGCTAAAATTCAAGGACGGACCCATGGGCAGTGATGGATTCAGGGGTGGTCCCGAGGGAGATATTCTCCCGGGAAGATTTGAAATTTTATACTTATTAAAGGCCTAAAAATGCAAATACCATATTGCTTCCCCTGGACTTGCAAAAATTCCCTCCTGGAGAAAGATTTTTGAATTCGGCACTGTCCGTGAGAACCTTGTAAATAATTTTTGTCCCTTCGGAAAAAAAAGTGCCACTATTACAGCAACATTCCAGCTTCATGTCTTACTGTATTGTATTTATGTGTATGTAATTTTTTTTAATGCTTTATTTTCTTTCATTCTTTGTAGAATGATTTTCGTATTTCATTTGAATAAGAAGATTCTTTGAATTAAACATTACACTAGTGGTGAATTGTTAATTTTATTTTATTTACAACAACCATATGCTGAATTATTTTACTCTTCAGAGAGATTTCAAATCATTGTTAAATTTATTGCAACAACGCTTAATTTAAATTTTGTGTACGCTCACATTTTCTGTATACTGAAAGTATATCAGATATCAAAATTGATTCTAATTTATTTTTTATTACATACAGCTTACACGCGCACACTCAGATGTGTTTATTTTTGAAAGATTAAGCTTATATTGTAAGGGAAGATTGTTCTCAACATAAATTATACCTGTAAAAAATAGTGTTCTGCAATGATGTACATGTTTTTGTATTTTTATTTATTCAAAATAAACAATTTTAGATAATGATGTTTAGTGAATTTGTTTCATTTTTGTATTTGAAAACATGATCGCCAGTGGAACGAAATCTAAAGAGGGGCCTATTTTCGAACAATTGTGCCTGTGGGTCGCAGCCTATGCCGCATATTTTAAAATAAAAATTTAAAAATATGCTAAAATAAGAATTTTTTCATGTAGAAACCCTTAATGCAAGGCATTTTTTAATATATCAACAGAAAAAACAATCCAGAAATTTAACAATTAAGAAATATTAAATATCTAAAAATGAGTTTCTACCAGCGTTTTTTAAATTTGATAATTATGAAGATGAAAAGTCAAACGTACTCAATTTATAGTTCTAGAGTACACTCCCTGAATACCTCGATTTAAGAAATTTTTAACAAAAAATTTAAAAAATAAAACGAATAAGTCAAAATAAGATATATATAATCGTTATTACTAAAAATCTGCAAAAAGTTTCTACCGGTTTTTTTCAAAATGGAGAATTGATAAAAAATGTATTTATTTTTTCTCTGAACCATCACTTCCTTATTTAATACTCTAGCTCCCCTGACCCTCATATGAGTAGATAACAAATGGGGGTTCTGCGCCAGCGGCGTACGCGGCGTGACCTCTGTGCGGCGTGCGGCGGCATGAAGGTGACTGTGCGGTGGAGGTGGGCGATAAAGATGGTTGATAAGGATTTCTACTATAAGATAAGGGGATTATTTTAATTAATTTTAATTGGGGAACTTAGAAAATTTCGAAGCAATTTTTTTTTCAACTATAGTAGGGTGGAGTGTTTGTAAATATTTTTCGAAGTGTGATTTGTGAATTGTATTTAAAAATATGAATTAAAACTTTAATTAATTTTAATTGGGGAACTTAGAAATTTTTACGATTTTTTTTTTTTTTTACAACTAGAGTAGACTATTCGATTCTCAACGTGAGTACGCAGTTTGAATGTGCAGTAGAATGGTAGATGCAAATGAAAAATAGTAATTAAAAAGGGTCATTAATTAATTTTAATTGGCGGACTTAAAAATTTTTGGGGCAAACAGGCGCGTTTTAATGAATTCGATACAGGTTATGGTAAAAAATACAGGGTTCCATATGAATTATACTGCACTAAATTTAATAGCTCCCCCCTCCCCCTCCCCCTTTTACCCAGAGGGGCCCTTCGATAGACTAACAATATACACTTTAAAAAATATAGAGTGATATAAAAAGAATTTTAACGTATATATAAAAGTGTAAATAAACAAGAATGAAAAATCATGCATAGCGTCATAATTCATGAATCACTTTCCAACATTATCGAAATGTTATGTGAACAAAATATAATTTTACCATCCAGTGCATAGTGAATTAAAATAGTGAACAGATCCCCTTTTTAATAAAAAGGGCCTCTTCACAAAAAATCTAATGAATTATTATTACGGAAACCCTTCAGTTCATTGACCCCTCTTTTTTCCCCCTTTGAAGTGTGAACTCGCATTAGACTATAGGGTGCCTTCATAAAATAAATGAGATACGTGCCCTATTCGAATAAAAACAAGAACGAAAAATCATGCGTCAAGCATAGATTATGTAACACTTTCCAACGCTTCCAAAATAATTTTACGAATCATACTCTTTTATAAGCTAAAAGATAACATCTAAGTAATCCGAATACTTTATTCAGCCCTGTATAGGATCTATAGATTTGTATATATACTACATAGGATGCTAAATTTTAGTTCAGTTAGGAAACACGTAGCACAGTTTAAAATTCTCCGTCTGGAGTTAAATAATACGGAAATGTGTTCCCGAACTTTTGTACTTCCCTGTATAGGATCTACAGAATTTATACACACCACGTAATATACAAAAAGCGATTTAAAATTAAAATCGCATTCAGTAACTTAAAACGCACTTCCAGGAATTATTGTTAACATACAGTAGAGAATTCTTTTGTGTGTCCCTGTAAATGAACGATGACTGCTATACACACAATATTCTGTAGTAAGTCTCTTGTAATGAACCTTATATAAATTTCAATGCGTTTAAAATAGTGAAACATTATTTAAATAAACCGCAGACGATTTTTCTCCATAGACGTAATGTAACGGAATTCTTTTGACTGTCCCTGTAAAGTAAGTATAAGTGCTATGCACACCCTATTCCATATTAAGCTTCTTCTAATGCACCTTAGTGATATATATAAATTTCAATGCGTTTAAAGTATTGAAACATTATTTAAATAAACCGCAAATGATTTTTCCCCATAGACCGCAATGTAACGGAATTCTTTTGAGTGTCCCTGTAAAAAAACTATAAGTGCTACACACTTCCGTTGAAATAGGGAACATGCTATAGATAACGATTATAACATATAAAATTTGCAGGGCAATCCGAGCATATTTACGGGAGTTAGAGCACGGACAGACGGCAGACGGCAGACGGCCAGACGGCCAGACAAACCGAAGTCATAAACACTTTTCAACTAGGTTGGAAAGTGTTAAAAACCTTCACAAAAAAATTGTAGGGGTTCCCTGTTTGAATAAAAAGCTCCCTTCACAAAAATACAATTATGCATAAGATCCCTTGCTAAAATCAGATAATTTACACCTTACCCTTTTTAAAAAAATTCAAGTTAGGCTAAAAGTACAGCTTACACATCGATAGGTTCAAAATATAGAAATATTTCAAAAGAAACTAGAAAAAGTTAGATTTAAGCCCTGCTCATAAAATAATGCGACTATTTGTATCCCACCGTCCTTCACAAAAAGTAATATAACCCTATTTGAATTCCAGGACCCTTCACAAATAATATAACCCTATTTAAATCCCAGAGACCTTCACAAAATAAATCCAATAGATTCATGTTACATTACGGTAATAGGAATACGAGAGAGGCATTGACCTTTCATAAAAATGCAAGGTCCGCTGTTTGAATGAAAAGGCCCCCCTTCACAATATACCCTGTAAAAATATTATGATTCCACAGATATTTTAAGAAATAGACTGATATTTTTAAATGAGTACGTATTCATGCGATGTGAAAATAGGTTTTACACGAATGCCTTTTTAGTTTAACGTGTAAAATATAGATTTTAGAAAAAAGATTCATGTTTTACCAAATTTTTCATACAAATCTGTAAAATAGGGTAGAGCGTTTCATGAAAAATAATTTAATTTCGAGTGATTATGCTTTTAAAAATATATTTTAGCATTGAAATTAAGAAAAAAAGACGGCTATTCCTTTTCCCCCTCAATAGACGGATTGCTGAATCACAATGAGTCATATTAGCAGATTAGCGAAGATCTTGCTTTGACTTGATTCCTTTCTTAGATTATGAATCACTCACTATAAGAAATACCTGACACATTTTTTGTAGGCAAATGTACGAAATTAGCTATATAGTATTCCACTTATTAATTTGTTAAGTTTTAAAATGCTTCAATGAAAAATAATAACTGAGAAATAAAATTAAAAATGTTCATTAATTAATTTTAATTGGCGAACTTAAACATTTTTGGACCAAACAGACGGGTTTTAAAGAATTCGATGCATGTTATGGTAAAAAATACAGGGTCCCGTATGAATTATACTACACTATATTTAATAGCTACCCCCTCCCTTTTTTTTACCCCTTCGATAGAAGTTAAGCTTCACACACACAATATACACACTTAAAAAAATATAGAGTGATATAAAAAGAAGAATTTCAACGTATATATATATATATATATATATATATAATAGTAAATTATGAAAAATCATGCATAGTGGTATAATTTATGAATCACTTTCCAACATTATTGCAATATTATGTAAACTAAATATAATTTTACAATCTGGTGTAAGTCAGATTTTACTTTCAAATGTTTAAATTTATTAATAGAGAGGTAACATGCTTGTGAAAGGTCTATTTTTAAGACGAGACATTGTATGAAGGGTTATGTTTTAAAGTTAAAAGTTTCGTGAAGGGTTCAGTTTTAAAGTTTCGTGAAGGGGTTTGTTTGAAGAACCCTGTTTTGAAATGACTTAAGAACGGACAATTTTTTCTTAAACATATCTATAACTACAAATAGTGTATTTTGTATACATTATAAGAATACATGAATATATTTATACATTATGCTATAGTTTTTAAAGTTAGATTCATACAATAAAGCGAGATTGTTACCGTTAATGTATACTAATTCCTTCATGTTACCCTTGTATTGCTTCAACTCGATTCGTTATATATGTTTCATTGAGTATTCAATGAAAACTAAGAAATAAAATTAAAAATAGTAATTAAGAGGTACCCTTAAGAATTTTTGGGATAAGAGATTGGTTTTAATTAAATAGGTTAATGAATCTAATTCGATATAAGTCTTGCTAAAATAGTAGAAATTACACTAAAAATACAGAGTCCCCTATATAATATATATGAATTATACTGCACTAAATTTAATAGCATCCTACTCTAGTTTCATAGAAATTGCTTCAATATAATATAGGCTAATAATATACACTTCAAAAAAATACATTAGTGACCACAAGAAGGATATGAATTCACTTTGCACTTCTACTTATGTAAAATATAATTTCTCTTATCGCATAAAATATATAAAGAAGTACTATAAAAATATATTGACAAGACATGAACTATTAATACATTATTTAAAACGTGTTTGTTATACAAAACATATTTCTTTTTTATTATATATTCAATAAAGGAAAAAACAGAAAAAGGTCTATTATCGTTATACTTTAAAGTTTTAGAACCGCGTTAATCATATGCATAGAAAATCTGATTAAACTATATTTCTTCTATGATTGTAAAACACTATAAAAATTAAATGAATAAATTTCCTAAAGGTAAAAATTATTTCTGTTAGATTTATCTAGGCCAATGAAGCTTACTTTTATAAAAATAAAGAAATGGTACTTTCATATATGTAACTAGCTTGTCTAAGATACTCTGTAAAGAACCTCAAGTTTTGTAGAAACTCACAATTCACTCGTTATCAACGTGCGAAGAAGTGATTAGCATATTCTAAAAGTGATATCACATAGGATAGCTGTGAATTCACGGTGATAGTATCACGTAGGTTTCCTTGATCTTATCTATGAGGTCATATCATGATAGGATGATAACGGAGTGTATAAATTGCCTCGCGCAAGGTGATACATTATTCTATGATTATGCTTGCCTTGTTTGAATTCTTCTTTTCATTGGATTATACCCTTCTTCTGTGCTTTTCCTTTCTTGATCCAGCTAAAAAATGAATAATACGTTTTTATACCCTGCTAATGAAAAAGGATTATTTTACCTAGCGGATAAGCCTGATTGCAAGTTTCCGGAAAACATGTGGTTCGCCCGCAACTTTAATCAAATGGATTCCTTAGATTTTTTCTTCCGCTGCATTGGATATTATGCAGTCGTTAAAGTGGTGATGGAACAGAACTGTAACCTAAAAGTTCACATAACCAAATATTTCGAAGGGATGTACGCTGAAATCTTTCCTACTCAAGAAAGTGTGACTTTATCATGTGCAACATTTGACTCATTTCAAATCCGAATGAACAACTTTCATTTTTTTTTCTAAAAAAGGCAGTTTCATAGCAAACAATGAGATTATTACAACCTACGTGGATTAAGACTCTTGTGTACTTCAAGAATTATTCCAGTCTAGTGATTCAAGCTATTCCTTAAAGCCAAAGGGACTCTACTTATCAAAAGAACAATTTAATAATTTGCGAAACATGTGTGATGAAATCAATGACTGTTTAAGAAAAACTTTACTAACTAAAGTGATCCCAATACAAGTTTTAAATCGAGCTACAGAATGTGAGCATTTACACTTAGGATTAGAAGAACCAAAAGAACATTTTTTCTCCTGTTTTAATCGCCAATTAGAAGAATCGGTTCGTCGTGAATTTGAATGTAATTTCTGTACTATGGGGTATTCATATGAATCATTTCACGAATGCAGAAAATATACTCTACGTCAGCAGTTTTCTATATGCAGTGAAAACGCATTGATGAATTTTAGAGTAAATGAATTTGTAGACTATTTCGCGGAAAAATGTATATGTGAGTATACACACGCATTTTTTGCATCTATGAATTGTGAGATATATTTAGATCATGTGAATAACGTGTTTGCCATGTAACATTATTGGTTAATAAATCCCACTTTTTTTCTTAAACTTTTGTTTTTATTTTACTTGCAAAATTTATATTTATAGAAGTTATTTTTAAATGCATTTCCAAAATAATTTGACACAATCTAATTTTCAGGTGTAAAGTTTACTTTTAACTGAGAAATATTTTCAAGTGAGAAATATTTACAGATATAATTTAGCATAAGTTTAATTTTCATGTGAGAAGTTTACTTGTAAGTGAAAAATATTTACAGACATAATTTAGCATAAGTTTAATTTTCACGTGAGAAGTTTACTTGCAAGTGAGAAATATTTTTCAGATACGATTACCAAGTACATTTATTTTAAATTCTCATGCAAAACAAAATAAATAAATAAATAAAAATAATTTTAAAATACTTTATTGATTATTTAATGAAAAATAATAACTAAGAAATAAATTAAAAATATTAAGTAAGATATATGCTAATGTTTGGACTTATTATTTTTAGGCAAACACATGGGATTTAATTAAATATGTTAATGAATCTAATTCGATACAAGGCTTGTTAAAATAGAGGTGTGTATATACAATATACATACATATGTGTGTGTGTATGTACATAAAACATAAAGCATTACATTTTAAATTTAATCTTTAGTAATACAAAGACTTACACCTACAGAAACGTATACATACTTTTAGTTCTTTACATGAAGACTTTAAGATATATCATATATGTTCTTTATTTTACCATAACGCATATAGATTTTTTAAATGTATGTCACATGACTATATAAAGCGAGATTGATACTTAAAACCCTTAATGTATGTGAATTCTTTCGTATAGCCCTGAATAGGTGCTACTCTTCAGATATATACTAAAATCTGTTTAGTTTTTAAATGCTTCATTATGTATTCAATGGAAAATAATAACTAAGAAATTTTAATTAGGAGATATGCTAATGTTCGGTCTTATAAAATTTTGAGGCAAACAGATGGGTTTTAATTAAATATATTAATGAATCTAATCTTATCTCTGATTATATTAGCTGATAAGGTCTTGAACGAACATTCACTTTTCTCAAAGTCTTCGTGTGAAACGGTTGCGTGCTAAGCTAGGTAGCGTATTAGGTAAGAATAGTATCTGTATGTATATATATATATATATATTAAATATGACTTTAAATTAATTTGATACATGATATGTAAAACGATATGAATATGTTTTAAATATTAGAACTAAAAAATAATACTTTGAAATTTTCAAGCCTTGCCTTACCATAGATAATAGTCTAAATCAAGTTAGAACATATCCTGTTTGATTAGTCACAATTTTTATTTTCGTTTAAACATATCTTTAGTCGAGTTTCTTATTAATTTCCGCACATGCGCAGATAGTGAATATGTGTTTGATATGGTAAGCAATTGTTTCTTGTAAAGCAGTTGGTTTATTAATGAGGTAAACACTGGTATGGTTGAGGCTATGTTTTCGATAGTTAAACGTGTATATATGAAACGAAGCGTGTTGCTCCGTCGGTGGGTCCTTGATCGCCGGGCCGGTGGCTGCGCGGACTGATGGCGGCTCCGTATTTACGTCAAAGCGCTCATTCTGATTCCCTTGCATGCTCTTGTAGTCCTGGGCCGTGAGCGGGATTCGGTTAAATTCCGAGTGAATGTATTTCTTTTTAAATGAAGACACCGTCTATTACGGAACCTGGTTTATTTCTTTTTCTTACATGCATCCTTTTAAACCAGGCCCATATTGGCGTGAGAGCTGCTTTTTAAGTCTGTCTGGACATCGAAGGTTCGTCCATCGCGAGGCAATTCCGAGAGAGCAGATTGGCGTGGATTTGTTTAGATGAGGGAAATCGTAAAAAGTTCGCTCCTGATAGCCGTGTAATGGTATAAATATGAGGTTTTTGCATTATTTCTGCTAGAGGTCGTCTAAGTCAAAAGAGGCGTATTTTTAATTTTAATTGGCCGCGAGCTGAGTGATTGATTGTGCGGAATAAAGGCGTTGGCTCCATCGGCCGATCGGATGCAGCAAGACTTTAAAATTGCGTTAGCGTCAGCACAAATATTCTTATGAAGAGTCAGAAAACGATCTTTGAAAGTTATAAGATGCGATGCAGGAAAACTAATTTAACAGGGGCGACGGCATTTTCAATCAATTGAAACACAATTATTAAAGCATTTAAAAGTTTTGATTTAAATTTCTATTTTTTAAAACGGTAATTTAAAATTTTAAAAGGGGCAAAAAGGGATTTTGCATTTTAAAAAGGGGTTTAGCTTTTATCCTTTCATATCCCCCCCCCCACTAAAACAAGAGCCACAGGGCTCGCCTGCAAGACCTGTGGGTCTTATCTCGTGAATTTAACCCATGTTTTTTTAGATTCTTCTTTTCTCCAGCTCTCAAGTAATTTCTCCAGCTCTTCAGTATTTACTTCAGCTCTCAAGTCAATTGGACCTATTTTTACATTTATATATCAAATTTACATAAAAATATTGGTTACACTAAAATATTGGAATTCTTTCAATGGTGCTGCAGCAAAACAATAATGTGTCTCGAGACATCTTGATTATAACAGTTGTCATAACATAACTGTTTGTAGTGTTTCCCTTTCTTTCCAGTTTTTGTTTTAAAGTTTTTGATATAGTTTGTTGGGAAACATCCTTTTGTGTATAATTGCAAATTGCAACCATAAACTGTATAGTATATTAAAATATTCACAGGTAAACATGCTGAAAACTATACAACATATTCAAATGTAAAAAATATTCACAAATACAAGATATTAAAATGTAAAATATATTCACAAATACAAATTATTCAAAAATATAAAATATTCAATAATACAAAATATGCACTAATACTATCAACAAAATATATTGTATATCAAATGCAATTTGAAACATTTGCATTTCTAGAGATATATTGAATTTTCACACTGAGATAAAATAACAGTAAAATATCCTAAAATACTAATAACAAAAACAAATTATATTTCTTCGTATACCTTTCTGTTTTGTTAGGGACTTAGCTACTTCTATGATGCAGCCTTAGGTTTATATCCATGAAAAACAACACTAAGTTGTTTAAAAAAAAAGAAAACTACAGCTAATAAAAACTAAATATACACTTGCTATAATTTTCACCATGCGCAGGGTCAGTGCGATATGGGTTTTAATACTCTGAGGGGAATATCACCCAAAAATGTGCCACTCGCACGACAGAAAAAGAAAAGTGGGTAATCGATATTCACCTGCAGAGGGGAAGCGAAGCAGTTTTGCCAGATTCTCCGTTCAACCTGGAAAGAGAATCTGGGAAAACAGTCCGGCTAAAAATGGGTGGCCACGGAGCGGAGGACCCCTTCATGTGTCATCAATTCGTCATTATAATATTTAAAAAAAAATAATAAAAATTCTAACAGTACTTTTAAACTGTCACCATCATTCTACACTGCTGGGGAGATAGGTTACACGCCCAGCTGGGTCCTCATCCAAATGCTACGAGTAAGGGGGACGATAGGAAAGCAAAAATTAAAAAAAATTGACAGCTGAAAGAGATAGATGGGGTTTATTCATGGCTGAGTTTAAGATTTTGAGGAGGGTGGTAGTATCTTAACTTGGAGGAATGGACAATTTCGGAATTTCTCTTAAAATGTGGGCTGGGTTTATCAATTTCAAAGGATACATCAGAAAGTTGTTTTAAAATGGTGTATGGGCCAGAATATGGTGCAGTCAATTTACGGGTATTCGGATAGTGAAATTCTTCATACATCACAATGTCACCAACTTTAAACTTTACAGGAAGGAAACGAGCATCATAACGGACTTTATTCTTTTTATGGTAAGCAATTGTTCTCTCTTTAGCCAATTTTCTAGCTTCTTCCACAGGGGGATAGTAACTATTATTTGGTAAAGGGGGATCATATGGTAAATTTCCTAAAAATAAATAGCTAGGGGTGAATTGGGTTACAGAATGAGGGGTGTTATTATATTCATATAAGACTTCATCTAAAAGCTTAGTCCAGGGTATTTTCTTGGATGTGGAATTGACTTTACATTTTAATCTAGTGACAATAGTCTGATTTAGTCGCTCAATTTTCCCATTCGTTTCCGGGTGATGGCTGCTTGTCAATCTGTGTTTTATATTGTAATTACGAAGAAATCTCCTAAACCTGGAAGCTGTAAATGCTCCATTTCTGTCGGTTAACAATCTATCTGGTACTTGTATCTGAAATAATTGTTTCAAAATGTTTGTATAAGTTTCGGTAGTTACACTTTTTGAAGGAAAACCCCACACATAGCGAGTTGCATGGTCAACGACTAAATGCAAATATTTTTTTGTAGAATTGTAATAATTAAATCCGCCAACAGAGTCTACTGCCAAACATTCAAAAGGTATCTCTGTTGGGGGCATTAATTGCAATAAGCCAAATCTTTTTTGTCTACATTTTTTGTTTATCTGACAAGTGTGGCAGTGTTTTACAAAATTTTCAATGTCCTGATTAAAGTTAGGCCAATAATATTGCGGAGAGATTAAATTTATCATTTTATAAATTCCAGGGTGGCCAAATTGTGTGTGGGTTTTTTCTAATAGGGGTAAACGTAAAGACATGGGGACCACAATCTTATACAAGCCTTTCTTTTTAATAACAACAACATCATTTATCTCAGTGTACTTTTTACCATCAATTGTTACATTTTCTTTCTTCTGGTTGTCTCTTACTTCATTCAAGTCAAGGAGATGTATAATATGGGGTAAATTTTCTGAAACAGGTTGTCTAGATAGCATATCAGCTTCAACATTAGTGGAGCCTTTCTGGTATTTAATTTCATAGTCAAACATACTAAGTTTTAGGGACCAGCGGAAAAGACGTCCTCTTAAATTTTTAACACTTTTGAGCCAGGTAAGTGCCGCATGATCTGTATGTATGACAAATTTTTGACCGTGTAAATAATGATAAAATTTATCTAAAGCATCCACAATCGCCAAACATTCTAACTCCGTAATTGCATAATTTTTTTCATAATCGCGAAGATTTCTAGAGTGATATGCTATAGGATGTAATGTTCCTTTTTCATCAACTTGTTTCACTACACATCCCACTCCATGACTTGATGCGTCTACAAACAAATGACAAGGTGTTTTGGGATCAAACAACTTTAAGATTGGTTTTTCAATTAAAGCATTTTTTAATTTTTCAAAAGAATTTTGACAATTTTGGTCCCACACATAAGGGACATTTTTCTTCAACAAATTGTTGAGAAGGTATCGAATGTTAGCATACTTTGGAATAAATTTGTGATAAACATTTATAGATCCCAAAAAACGTTGTAATTCTTTTACATTCGTTGGTGGTGTTAATTTCTTAATCGTCTCTATATTAGGGTTGTCAGGTGTGATACAACCGTTCGAAACTTCATATCCTAGAAAGTTAATTTTGGATTTCACAAAATTACACTTTGACAATTTGAGTTTAAGGTTTTCTGGAACACAGATATTAAATAATGTCTCTAAATGACATAAATGTTCCTCTTCATTTTGGGAGAATACAATAACATCATCAAAGTAACTACAGGCAAAGTCAATTTTGTATTTATTAAGAATTCTACGGAGGGTACGGTTAAACCAAGCAGGTGAGTTTTTCCATCCAAACGGTAAACGATTCCACTCATATAATCCAAAGGTGGTGGCAAATGCCAGCTTCTCAGTGTCTCGAGGGTGGATAGGAATGTGCCAATATCCACTAGCTAAATCAAGAGTGGAAAAATTTTTAGCATGCGCCAATTTATCTAACAGGGTGTCGATTCGAGGTAAGGGTTCTGCATCTGTTTTTGTAATGGCATTTAATTTTCGGAAGTCAATACATAACCGGGTTTTCTTCCCTTCTTCACGTTTATACACCAAAGTTACGGGTGATGAATAAGGGGAATAGCTTTCTTTAATGATACCGGCTCGCAATAAATTTTGAATTTGTTCTTTAATTTCCTCTTCTTCCTTAGGGGAAGTGCGATATGCTCTTAAAGAAACGGGGAGATCTGATGTTAACTGTATTCTCTGGGGTTCCATGTTTACACAGCCTATATCATATTTATCTTTGGCGAAAATACAGACATATTTGGCTAGAAGAGCAGGTAATTGTTCTCTGACAGACTGAACATTTTGCACATGGTCAGTGGTCTCGAACAACTCCGGCTCAAAATTTTCTTCGAATATCTCTGCATTTTCAATTGCTGGCTGGTTAGTATATACTTCTGATAAATGTAAAGTATGGTGAGACGCATTTGTTGGAATATGGTCCATGAGAGGTACTTTCTTATTATCTTGAGTTATTTGCATTTTAACACAGTCAATATTTAATCTAAACAGTTTGCAATGGGGTAGCCCAATCAAAGCATAAGGTAACTGATTGTTAATTATAAAAAGTTCAATTCTCTTAGAGATACGTCCTAATTGCAAACTAACAAGGCATTTTTCTTTCAAAGCAAGAACACCTTGTGTTTGGGTGACTGGTATACTCTGCTGAACTTTACATATTTTTAGGTTAAGTTTATGGGCTAAATGACAAGGAATAACACTAATCGAACTCCCAGTATCGATCAAACAAGGTAGTGAGTCTTCATTTTTTACATAAGTAACTTTATGACAATCTCTATTTGATTTTTTATAGCTAGCTTTTTCTTTTTGTATATGTCCGGACATAAGAAATCGTCATTGATTACTAGATGTATTTCGGGATGACTCATTAGCGCTATGATCTTGGTTGGGGTTCGGCAAAGTCATATTGTGACTAGGGGTTGGTACTGCTAACACTTGTTGTCGAAAAGGGCAGTTTCCCACCCAATGATACGCATTTGGTATTCCGATATTAAGACAAACTTTGCATGGATAGGGCGGCAAAGTGGTCTGGTGGTGTACATTAGGTCGTGGTGGAACATTTGAAGTCGGTCTAAACGTATTTTGGGGATTTCTGGCTTGATTTGATGGAAAAGGTCGAATGGGGTGTGTTTGATAGGGAACTCTGTAGTTCCACTGCCTGTTAAAATTCTGTCCATTCTCATATGGAGGTCGGTTTGGTCGCCATTGGCGATACTGATTGGGGTTTTGGGGGCTTGCTTCAAATTTGCTCTCATTTCCCTTTCTGTCCAGTTGCAGTTTGCTAATTCTGAAAACTAATTCACGCCATGCATGTGTAGTTGAGGGGTTGCCTGCAATAACTAACTTCTGCATTTCTAATGGCAAGCCCTCCGTTAACCCTTCCAGGATAAGTTTCTGCTCTAAACCTAAGGTTCGGCCTACTTTAGTCTTTTTTTGATAATATTCGTTCAAGTCCTCTCCAACTTTATATCTAATACGTGAAAAATCAGTGAGAGAAAGGGTATCTGGAATTTCGTAGTGTTCATTAAACAAAGTGACAAATTCGGACCAATGAAGTACATTTAGACAATTATTAATGTACAACGTAAGTGCACTGTCCTTTAAATACTTCTGTATGTGCCTAATTTTCCAGCACTCGTCTTTTCCCTGTCCTATACAGACACTCTCGAAATAGGCTAACCATGGTATCCAAGACATTCCATCTTGCGGAGAAAACGCAATGATATCGGGGTCTACTGACGTTTTTGGGTTGGCGGATACTGATGTGTGAGCAGACCCAGCTTGAGCTGACAGGGTCTGTCCACCTAACATTGTTACACCAGATGTCGCTGGTGCACCTCCAGATTCCTGACTAGACTTCTGATTATTTTTCTCTTCAGGATTATTAACGGGATTATCATCTTTGCTCGAAATTTGATTTTTTTCTTTTTCGGGGTCACCTGATTTGTCTGTTAAACCCTCTACTTCTTTAGGAGGGGTTGGGCTACTCATGATGGATATAAATACTAAATATCACTGAATTACACAGAAATATAATACACAATTAAAGCACATAAGAATAAAAATGAAAAAATCTTTCAAACTATTTAAAATTTGTAACACTATATCTGTAAATATCTGTTAAAATCATCTTTTTAAAATTAAAATCCACCTTAATATATATATTTTTTTTTTCAATAACTTGAATTCAATAAAAAAAAATTTAAATAACCTCACTAACTATAAAGTACGTTGCATATAAATCACCTTTAAAAAGTTTAACACTTAATAATAAAAATATTATAATAATATAATAATAATAAAATTTTCACTTCTGCTAAAATATTTTCAAACTGTCTAGAAAAATGATTTTAATATGAGGTTTAGTTAATGTTATTTTTCATTAAAATCGTAATTATCAGTTCAACACAACTAAAGAATTTTCATAAAAATCACCATTCTTACTCTTTCATCTCTTTAAAATTACGTTAAACACAATACATAAACAATTATATATTTGAACTTAAATAGCTGACTTAAAAATAATTAAAATTTTCACACAAGTAATAGCATAATAAAATAATCCTCTTTAATTTATTTTTGGCATGTATAAAAAATTAAATAAAAAGTTTGAGAACCACTGCCTCTCACTAAAAAGATCTTTAAATTTTTTTTTTTTTTTCTGTACGTTAATATCAAAAGTAAATACCTTTATACGGCTTTGCTTTAAATAAATCCATGAAAAATTTACCTCTTACTTTTTTTTTTTTTCACCGCGACGCGAAACAATAATAAATTAATTTCACTGAAATATTTATCTCTATATCTTCTTGCACTGCCCACAAAAATACTTTTTCCCGTAGTCACGTGGTTTTTGTTTTTGCTGAGCGCAGTTCTGATTTATTTTTCTAAATAGTCCAGAAACCAGAAACCGAAACATCTGAGTCACGAGTTCATTTCTTTACCGGCGCGCTCTTGAAAATTGAAAACAGCTGTCTGGTTGACCTACTTCTCTCTGCAGATAAAACACTTGATTCTTGCCGGCAGAATGAAATACAGCACAAGATTGAGAATGAAGAGAAAAGTTAATGATTCACTTTCCTTTTGACGAAGGGAGATTAAGTACTTTTGAGTTCTTGGGATAAATTCCGTAAGTCTTTCACCGTATGCTGTAAGAATTTTTCACGGAGGTATTCGCTGTGATTGACGGGCGTAGATTACGTAACTGTTTAGTTTTTGGGATTTTCCCGTTGAGATGAACTGTCCTACTCGACTTCTGAAACGAAGCGTGTTGCTCCGTCGGTGGGTCCTTGATCGCCGGGCCGGTGGCTGCGCGGACTGATGGCGGCTCCGTATTTACGTCAAAGCGCTCATTCTGATTCCCTTGCATGCTCTTGTAGTCCTGGGCCGTGAGCGGGATTCGGTTAAATTCCGAGTGAATGTATTTCTTTTTAAAGGAAGACACCGTCTATTACGGAACCTGGTTTATTTCTTTTTCTTACATGCATCCTTTTAAACCAGGCCCATATTGGCGTGAGAGCTGCTTTTTAAGTCTGTCTGGACATCGAAGGTTCGTCCATCGCGAGGCAATTCCGAGAGAGCAGATTGGCGTGGATTTGTTTAGATGAGGGAAATCGTAAAAAGTTCGCTCCTGATAGCCGTGTAATGGTATAAATATGAGGTTTTTGCATTATTTCTGCTAGAGGTCGTCTAAGTCAAAAGAGGCGTATTTTTAATTTTAATTGGCCGCGAGCTGAGTGATTGATTGTGCGGAATAAAGGCGTTGGCTCCATCGGCCGATCGGATGCAGCAAGACTTTAAAATTGCGTTAGCGTCAGCACAAATATTCTTATGAAGAGTCAGGAAACGATCTTTGAAAGTTATAAGATGCGATGCAGGAAAACTAATTTAACAGGGGCGACGGCATTTTCAATCAATTGAAACACAATTATTAAAGCATTTAAAAGTTTTGATTTAAATTTCTATTTTTTAAAACGGTAATTTAAAATTTTAAAAGGGGCAAAAAGGGATTTTGCATTTTAAAAAGGGGTTTAGCTTTTATCCTTTCATATATATATATATATATATATATATATATTCTGTCTGACTTGTGGATACATATATAAATATATATAGACAGAGATAAATAAAATCGCTTTGCTTTATAACATCACACATGCATATGTATGTAGATCTATGTGTGCATGCACATACATATACATAATGCGAAAGAGTTAAATATATTTGTTTTGTCCTATAATATTAGACATACGTATGAATGCATGTACACACACACGCATATACATCTCTACTTTAACAAGACTTGTATCGAATTAGATTCATTAATATATTTAATTAAAACCCATCTGTTTGCATCAAAATTTTATAAGACCGAACATCAGCATATCTCCTAATTAAAATTTCTTAGTTATTATTATTTTCCATTGATTACTTGATGAAGCATTTAAAAACTAAACAGATTTTAGAATATATCTGAAGAGTAGCACCTATTCAGGGCTATACGAAAGAATTCACATACATTAAGGGTTTTAAGTATCAATCTCGCTTTATATAGTCATGTGACATGCATTTAAAAAATCTATATGCGTTATGGTAAAATAAAGAACATATATGATATATCTTAAAGTCTTCATGAAAAGAACTAAAAGTATGTATACGTTGCTGTAGGTGTAAGTCTTTGTATTACTAAAGATTAAATTTAAAATGTAATGCTTTATGTTTTATGTACATACACACACACATATGCATGTATATTGTATATACACACCTCTATTTTAACAAGCCTTGTATCGAATTAGATTCATTAACATATTTAATTAAATCCCATCTGTTTGCCTAAAAATTATAAGTCCAAACATTAGCATATATCTTACTTAATATTTTTAATTTATTTCTTAGTTATTATTTTTCATTAAATAATCAATAAAGTATTTTAAAATTAATTTTTTTTTTTTTTTTGCATGAGAATTTAAAATAAATGTACTTGGTAATCGTATCTGAAAAATATTTCTCACTTACAAGTAAACTTCTCACGTGAAAATTAAACTTATGCTAAATTATGTCTGTAAATATTTTTCACTTACAAGTAAACTTCTCACATGAAAATTAAACTTATGCTAAATTATATCTGTAAATATTTCTGACTTGAAAATATTTCTCAGTTAAAAGTAAACTTTACACCTGAAAATTAGATTGTGTCAAATTATTTTGGAAATGCATTTAAAAATAACTTATATAAATATAAATTTTGCAAGTAAAATGAAAATAAAAGTTTAAGAAAAAAAGTGGGATTTATTAACCAATAATGTTACATGGCAAACACGTCATTCACATGATCTAAATATATCTCAAAATTCATAGATGCAAAAAATGCGTGTGTATACTCACATATACATTTTTCCGTGAGATAGTCTACAAATTCAATTTCTCTAAAATTCATCAATGCGTTTTCACTGCATATAGAAAACTGCTGACGTAGAGTATATTTTCTGCATTCGTGAAATGATTCATATGAATACCCCATAGTACAGGAATTACATTCAAATTCACGACGAATCGATTCTTCTAATTGGCGATTAAAACAGGAGAAAAAATGTTCTTTTGGTTCTTCTAATCCTAAGTGTAAATGCTCACATTCTGTAGCTCGATTTAAAACTTGTATTGGTATCACTTTACTTAGTAAAGTTTTAATTAAATAGTCATTGATTTCATCACACATGTTTCGCAAATTATTAAATTGTTCTTTTGATAAGTAGAGTCCCTTTGGCTTTAAGGAATAGCTTGAATCACTAGACTGGAATAATTCTTGAAGTACACAAGAGTCTTAATCCACGTAGGTTGTAATAATCTCATTGTTTGCTATGAAACTGTCTTTTTTAGAAAAAAAAATGAAAGTTGTTCATTCGGCTTTGAAATGAGTCAAATGTTGCACATGATAAAGTCACACTTTCTTGAGTAGGAAAGATTTCAGCGCACATCCCTTCGAAATATTTGGTTATGTGAACTTTTAGATTACAGTTCTGTTCCATTACCACTTTAACGACTGCATAATCTTCAATGCAGCGGAAGAAAAAATCTAAGGAATCCATTTGATTAAAGGTGCGGGTGAACCACTCGTTTTCCGGAAACTTGCAATCAGGCTTATCCGCTAGGTAAAATAATCCTTTTTCATTAGCAGGGTATAAAAACGTATTATTCATTTTTTAGCTGGATCAAGAAAGGAAAAGCACAGAAGAAGGGTATAATCCAATGAAAAGAAGAATTCAAACAAGGCAAGCATAAGCATAGAATGATGTATCACCTTGCGCGAGGTAATTTATACACTCCGTTATCATCCTATCATGATATGACCTCATAGATAAGATCAAGGAAACCTACGTGATACTATCACCGTGATTTCTCAGCTATCCTATGTGATATCACTTTTAGAATATGCTAATCACTTCTTCGCACGTTGATTACGAGTGAACTGTGAGTTTCCACAAAACATGAGGTTCTTTACAGAGTATCTTAGACAAGCTAGTTACATATATGTAAGTACCATTTCTTTATTTTTATAAAAGTAAGCTTCATTGGCCTAGATACTTTCATTGGCCTAGAAGGTACCTTTATTTAATACTATATTGTTATCAGAAAAGTTAGCAAAGGATAGAAATAGGCCATGTTCTTGGGTACAAATAGATCTAGAAATTAAGAGGCCTGCATGTAAATTCTTAGCAAAGGGCTCTAACACTAAAATGCTATCCTTTTCATTGAAATTTTCCTTCGTACATCTGACTTTAGCTAAAATTATAGATTGGGCTGGAATTTCAAGTTTATTACACAAAGATGCCATACTGATATTACATGTCTTTTTCTCAACATCATGTTTACCTGTATTTTCACTAATATCATTTGATTGCACTTCCTCATTTTCAGTAAATTCATAACTACCCATTTCAGAATTTTCAGAATTGTCACTAAACTGCTTCCCAATATTTGCATTTACATTATTTACACCATTAGATTCTGAGTTGATTTGAGAAATGCATTGTTCAAAATTTTGATAATTTTCCTCACATTGCTTATTATTTTCCGAATCAATTTTATCAACAGTAGTACCACCCGGTAATTCTTCCATCATAAAAACCTGGCAATCACTATTACTTTCATCACATACCCTGTTACACCTTTTTTCAACACTATTTTCTTCGTTACTACTATTCTGACTGTGATGAACCTTCCTTATCTCCCTACTATTCCCTAATTTTATTTTTTCAGCATAGTTTTGCACTTCAATATTCTTCGAATTGTCAGGGGTACTACTTTTTGCTATCAATTTGATCACATTTTCATCTTTATGGTCTATCGGGCAGTTACTTTTGCAAATATTTACAGTAGAATCATGATTATTTACATTACACATACATTTACAATTAGCACAATTATACACATTAATAGGATTATTATATACAGGTAATTCATAACATAGCATGCATGGGTCACTACTCTTACCTTGTTTGTTTACCTTTGTTTCCTCTAAACACACATTATTGTTTTTGGTACAAGGAGGGGTAAGCGGGGTTTGTTTACATAGTGTTTGCTCCGAAGCCTGAAGAGAAACAGTATTTGTGGCACAATCAATGATTGCACTGTATTGTTTCAAAAAAGGCATACCTAAAATGGCATCAAATTCCTTCGCCAGCTTGCCCTGCACTACAAAAAAAACAGTTTGGCAGTGGGTGTTATGGAATTTAAAATTCATAACTACTTTTTCAGTAAGGGAACTTGTTCTCCTGTTACTGTCAAAATAGGCGTATAACATTGTTGCACATTATAGTCTGTGAGCGAGTTCAGAATTACACTGCTCAAGAGATTAATTGCAGAACCTGAGTCACAGAGGGCAGTTATGTTAGTATCACCTATAAGTATATTGGCAGTTGACAAGTTATAAGACTGCGGAGAAAAAACACTATACACAGCAGGTGGGTCGGTGGCCTTTTTGGGAATCAGTTCGACTACCTCTGATTCAGCCGATCCCCGTTTAAATTACTGTTTTCTGCACCAGTGGGATTATTTGTTGTATTATTTGCTTGCTGACCCTCCTCATAATTTTGTACTCTGTAATTTTGTACTATCATTTCTATTGTTGTTGTAACTATTTCCTCTGTTTCCCCTGAAGTTTCCTCTCCTGTTGTAACTTCCCCGGTAACTATTGTCATATCCTCCCCTGCTCCTAAAATTATGACCTCTGCTCCTATTAAAATTATAAATATACTGGGGGCATTCTCTAGCATAATGACCGGGTTGGGAACAAAAAAAAAAAAAAGTAACATTTCTATTGAGCACTCTTTCCTGGCTCTGCACCTCTCTCTCTCTGCTTTTGTCACTTATAAGGTTATCTAGTTTAGAATTTAGAGCCTCAATTTGTATTCTTAGAGTCTCTATTTCTTTACTGTTGACACTAGTTGGGTGAGTAGCTGCACAAGCTAGATTCTGCGGCAAATTTTGTTGAAACAGAAGGGGGTTTGGTTCCTCATGTAAGGTGTAAAAAGGATTTACACTGCGGCATGCTTTTTCCTCCAGGAGAGCGAAAGTTAACATTTGCTGTGGGGTTTTGGGATCTTTGGTAATGACACCCTTTCTGATTTCCGGTGTAAGGTTATTTAGTAACATAGAGTGCAACATGGCTTCACGGCTTTTGTTGACAATTGCATCATCCACTCCATCAATAACAAGTGCCTTTGATGAGAGGTCAGATGCAGCGTCAAAAAATTCTTGTACAGACATACCTGGTGTTTGTTTAAAGTTGAGGAATTTGGCAAGTGCAACATCAGGAGTAGGTGTTAGGATAAATTTGTTCCTTAAGATACTTAACAGTACCGCACTGGTTTTATCTTTGTGGGGCTTAACCAATTTGGCCGCAGTACCATTTAAGCGGTTAAGGAGGGCAACTTTTCTCTCACTATCATTCCAATCAAAAAGGGTGGAGAGACTATCAAATTTCTCTGAAAAGTCAGTAAATGAGACTGAGCTAGCCTCTCCATTAAATGGTGGTATGTTGCACAAGTTGTCAACTAACGAATTTTTTTTCTGGAGCTCTACCAGCTCCTTAGTAGCATCTTCCTTAGCCATAATAAAGTCAGATAATCATACAGAACTCAAAAAAAAAAAAAAAAAGGCAGAAAAGGGGAAAAATGGGGATTATACACCCTGGTAGCACAAGAGCACTATATACAATTTTTTTTAAAACATCAAACTTACTAGATATTTAAAAAATATATATAGAAAATTTTACTAGATAAATATTTGTAAAAATTTCACAATAAGTACAAACCGATACCCAGTTGCTCCAATCATATAATGTAAACAAAATTTACAGGCATTAAACAGTTTAATTCTTGATAACCGCAGGAAGGTTTCTACACAGCACCATTTTCTTGTTGGGTGTTTTGATAAAGTGACAAACGAATGAATTTTGTTGATTTTTTGAAATGAAAACAATTTAAATAATTACCAATTAAAATTTTAAACAGGGAGATGCATTGAGCAAAGCAAACCAAATAAATTCTGAATAACTAAAATTAACAAGGTAAATGAATAAATTTGCAAA
Organism: Maratus michaelseni; assembly: GCA_963931845.1. Taxonomy (NCBI): domain Eukaryota; kingdom Metazoa; phylum Arthropoda; class Arachnida; order Araneae; family Salticidae; genus Maratus; species Maratus michaelseni. The sequence continues at coordinate 176,098,669 of OZ007589.1, read as the reverse complement.
AAGGGTGTCAACAAAATTCTCATTTATCACAATATCTCATATACCCAACAAGTGGTCTGACGGATTGAAACATTGTTATGGTAATACAAATGAAATTCATTAAAACTTTATAGGATAGATTTTGAATTTAAAAAAAAACATTAAAAGGGGACCTGTAATCCTTTCAAAAATTCGAAAGGCACAAAAAAAGGGGATAAGATAATTAAAAGAAGGAAATAAATAATTAACTAAAGTTACAAAACTAGACCATAACAATGTATGAATTCGCCAAAACCATAGATCGTGAGTGGTATAGTGGTTGATATCATTTCAATAAAAAAAAAGTAAACAAAATAACTTTCTTTCAATAAGAAATTTGTGTAATTTAATTATCTTAAATTCAGTTAAAATTATTTAAGAGTTAGATGTAGCTGATATTAAATTTCTTATACTCATCTTCATTCCTTTACTATAATCAAGAGCAAGTTAAATTTTCTTTGTTTATTTTATCTTTTTTTTTTATAAAAGAAAAAAGGAACTTCACAATATTCTTTCGAAGCAATTTAAAATTCTAAAAAAAAAATTAAATTTATAAACACTTTCAAAAACAGATCAAGAATTTAAATTTACTTATATTATTTTTATTGATAAAAGAAAATTAATTGGAATCACAATCATAGTAAATTAATCTTAGAAAGGAATTAAATATTAAGTAATTAATTGCTCTGATTATTTAAATAATTAAACAAAACTCATTATCCTTTAAACAGTAAAATTAAGTTTAGGTAAGAAAAAATGAATTTCTACGATACAAACAAATAGATCAAAGACAAATTATCACCATGAATTTTATTTTTATTAACTTATTAAGAAAATTCATTAAATATAACACCAACATATTTAAATTTATAGGTGCTAGATTAGTTTGTATGAGAACAGGTGATCTAATTATACACATGTATATCAAAATCTTCTCGTTGTAAAAACATAGTAATAACACAAAAAAACATTTAATCAATAAAAAGGAAATATTTACCAAAAACTCACTGGCAGATTCGACATTACATATTGCGAGATCATACCAGCTGTAGCAAATGAATCAATACTTGTCTTCCGGTTGACAGTCTTATCTCCCCATATAAGGGGCACTATTCGATGAAACTTTAAATGGCATTAATTTTCGGATTAGTCTTTCCTCTTCTATAAGCAATGTGGAACTAGTAGCTGAATTCAGTTTTTCTGATAGTCTTTTTTTTTTTATCCGAAACGCATTTCTATATATTAACTTAAGTTGAGGAAGACTTGAAGAAACATCGATACTCCTAGCAGCTCATTTCTGGGAGGCGTTGGCATGCTTTACAAAAGTTTATCTGGCTACTACTCCACTAAACGATTGTGACATAATGTCATTAACAAGCGACAGCGGTAACACCGGTCAACTCCAGGCTTAAAAAAATGCTTACTCCATGATTAAAGATTTAAAGGTGATAACTGTACGTTTGAACATTAACAGGTGTATATCAATCGTGATGCTATATTCTTAAACGCCTCAATTCTCGGTGCGAAATCTTGGTTCAAACATAACTATTATAGCGACTCGCTGGTTTGTCGACCAGAACATCTTTCTATATAGAGGCACCAGACATCTTTTTCCTTTTTCGACCTTCCAACTCCGTAGTTAAATTTCGAATCTGTGTTAAATTCTCCAGCTTAATCCTCCAGCTTTCATCAGGAGAAATTATTGGGGGGGGGGGGGGGAGAGGAAAGGCCTCAGCGTTCCCCGAAAAACTAAAACACTGTCTATCTCAGGCTACATTACTCCCGCGTCAAGCACAATACCAGGGAAACAAAAAAAAAAAACTCCCAATATTTTCCTGTAAAACCATTGGCTGTCACTCCCCCGCGGGTGAAACTACTTTTGTTGAAGGGATGCAGGCATGTGTCCAGCTGCCTTCGCCACCGTTCGCTTTCCATGAAGATGATAAAAACTGCTGCCTCTGGGCGACTTCCCACGTGAATGTTGTTTACGAAAACAGAATAATTGGTCTGGTAAAAAAAAAAAGAGTCATAAAACTTTGACAATACGAGCTATCATTCGTCGTATGGGAAATAGTATTTTTATTACCCAAGTGTTGTAAAAATTCCCATGAGTAAAAAGGACCACTATGCAAGCAGATTTAACTTACAGGGAATATATAAAAATTATGAATTTAAGTGCAAGAGACAATGAATTTGTTTTAGCCTTGACATTTAAAAGAAAGAAAAGGTATTTTAACTCCATTATTAAAGAACTAATGGTATAAAACAGTAGAGAAAAGGGGGGGGGCTATGAATAGTAAAACTTATATGGAATAAAATAAAGAGAATATTAAATGAAAAACATTACAATTATTAAAAAGAGAGGGGGGGGCTACAACTTATATAGAATAAAATAAAGAGAATACAGAAAATTTAAAATAAATGAAAAAACCACCCTAACACATTCGCAAATTGTAGATATTTTGAACAAAAAAATAGCGCTAAATTTGCAACAATTGTTAGAATTAAATAATCTAGTTGCATAAAACAATTCAGTTATGTTTTATATTTACGAGAGTCACCACTGACGACCAAGTTTTTTCATCTAGCGACCATGTTATTTAATATGGCAATTTTTTTGGTACGAAATTGACCTAAGAAATGAGCACAAACGACATTTTTCTCTCCTCTCGTACTTCTTATAAGATGTCTCATTATAGATGTTGCAAAATTACAAAATATTAAGAAATTATATTCAAACAAAAAATATTTTTAACCTTTTCTATTAATTTGGCAAAGATAAATTCTTCAAATGCAAATTTTAAAATAATAAAATCAGAATAATTTGACGGATTTCGACAGGAAAATAGGCAAAAAATTCTTTTCCTGCTTTACTATTTCATCGAAGCGATCAGATATACCGTGTGTCCGAAAAAGGTTGGACTGATTTGAAAGAATCATAACTCTAAAAATAATTGAGTAAATGCAATTTTTTTTTTCAAAGTACTTATCAAATATCCAAGATTTGTTAGATGTAGCTGTTTTAAAATCGTGACATTCAAACGATGCGCAGAATCTATGATCGGATAATGCAAATCGCACCACACATTCGCAATTTTAACTTTTTGGTTAGGTTATTTGTGTATATAGTGGATCCTTTCCTACTAAATCGAAGATGCTAAAGAACTTTCTAATTGATATTTTTCCCATAACTCCAATAGTTTTAGACGTATACGCTTTCCACTCCGGAATCATCGGAGAAATTGCGAATGTGTGGTGCGATTTGCATTTACATATCATCGATTCTGCGCATCGTCTGAATGTTACGACTTTAAAACAGCTACATCTAACAAATCTTGGATATTTGACGAGTACTTTGAAAAGAAAATAATTTCATTTACTCAATTATTTTTAGAGTTATGATTCTTTCAAATCAGTCCTACCTTTTTCGGACACCCGGTAGATGCTGTAGCACTTAACTATTCGGACATTTAAAGCAATCAGCATTTCCCGAACATACCTGTTAATTCAGTCTTTACAGTATTTTTTTCAAACATATATAATATAGATCAGTTTCATTAGAAAACTGATATTATCTTTCTAAATTATGTACTATTCTAAACTATGTAACTAATAATTTTAAGCTATGCTTGTTGTTATTATTTTTTCTCAATTAATTCATAAAAAAACGCATGCGTTTTTTGAAAATGAAGGATGGGGGAGAGATTGCGTAAATATTTTTTACTGGCAACTAGGATTTTTTGCTAGCGACCAGATTTTATTAAAAAAGTAAAGCCCTGATCATGGATGTAGCTTAGTGGTCTTCTAGTTCTTTTCTCTGGTGCGGTGTTTGACTGATAAGAGCAGAGCACTAAAAATTGTAAAATGCAAAAAGAATTGCAGTTTTCTTTAAAAGCAAACTATCATTTGTAAACTTGCTGAAATGTAATCTTGCCAGAAAGCCATGTGCAGGGTGGGGGACAATGGACACAATTATACTGAGCCTTAAGCAGAAAAGGGTCCCGAGAGTGGCCGATTTCGCATTAAGTATATGCTTTAGCGGATTATTTATTAGCCCTGGCACTTAGGACGAAATTTTTTTCACCGTTTCTTATGAATGCCTTCTAAAGAAACTTAAGTTTTAACGCATTTTGTGCATTTACTGCTTCTTATTATTCGTAAGAGTCCCGGGCGGTCACCCAACCTCGCACGTCTGTAAAGTAGTTTCCGAGTTGTTCCTGTTTCGAGTCAAATTTCAGAGCAAAGATTTTATTTTTTCGTTGCGGTTTGGGTCGGATTAATTTTAAATGCTTCGGATTCGGGTCTGTTTCACTGGGTTCGAGTTCAGACGATTTTTTCAAAAGAAAATCCTGAATATTTTTCAAATGAAAAAAAAAATATGAGTGACTATTAATGAGTTTATATGTGTTCATTTTTATACAAAAAAAGATAAAATTGATATTAGAGCTGTAACTCTTGACTACTTTTCTGCAATTATAATAAAATATGGATTAATTTTCTTTCACTTTGAGTTGGGTTTCAGATTGATGAAATGTTTTTGTCGGGTTCGGGTTGACTTTAAGTAGAAATTTCGGACACCGTCCCGTGCAGGTCTCTATATGCATATACAAGGCATGTAGGACGACAATTCCCTATCTGACCAGGGACTGATGAACTCTATGTGGGACACGGGGCACACATGTCATGTAGGGAACAACTTTCTAAAGAAAATTGCATCATAAACAGCTTTAGATGCAGCTTAAAATTTAAACCATATAGTTTTATGATAAAATAATAAATTATAGGCACATGTAAAAATGTATTAAAATTATGAGAAGGTAGTTTGTTGCACTATATGCTATTTAGACTTAGTAAAACTTTAAACATAAGATATTGAATGAAACACTGTAATATCCGTTCTTCTTGTAATTTCAAAGTTTACATTAAATTTCACTGTCGTTATGGAAGAACACTGAGATAGTTCACCTTACATGAGTGAGAAAAATAATTTTTCTATGACTATAAATGGAAATTTGCATTAATTTGTATTTTTAGGGAACAGACAAAATGCATTTTGGAACTCCCTATAAATGTAGGCCCGGGGGCATAGGCCCCGTGTGCCCCTGTGATAATAAGGCTCTGGCATACCCTTGCCCATGGTTAGAACTGCTAAAACTAATTTCGGCTTACATTCGAAATTGAAATCTTCAACAAACTATTTTGGTTTTAATAGCTAATTTATGATATGAATATGAAATGAAACATAACATCCACATAATCCCCACTCTTGCGATTAGAAAACCTGTCTCGAAACAGAAGTCTGTTTTGCTAAAATTAGACAAAAAATTATGACACAAATCTCCTCCGTATATTTTCTCATAATACTATGTATCTTCCAAATCGATCAATATAACATAATTAACATTTCATGGTGGCGCCATCTAGTGGCGTAGAGCTATAACAAAGTAGTCTTCAATTTTAGATTTCGTATTCAGTTTCCTATGTCTAAAAATGGAAAAATACTATTTTGCAGAAGAAAATATTTTAGGCATTCATATAAAAATATAAATGAAAAAAAATTTAATTTAAAACAAGAGTTCAAGAAAATGTGTAATTGAAGGAAGGGAAGATGATTATTTGTCTTGTTTACGTTGTGTAAAAGATGAATATTTTCTTGAAATTATCCTATCCTACTCTTTTATATTAAATAAAAAAAATATTTTTAAATTAAAGCTGGAAATTAGATCACGCCACATGTTGAAAAACTGCATTAATTTAAGTATGATAAAATTTTACTACCTGAAAGTATAACTCTTGAAACTAATAAATAGCTTATAAGAATAGTGGACAGACAGGAAAGGATAGTTTCAAGGCTTCATAATAGGAGTCCCTTCTTCATTTCAATATTAAAAAAGGAATAAGGAACATTAACAAAAAAATTACTCAAGTATTGTTTCTCACTCCCTTTTTTCGGCGATGCTAGCACACAATAGCACTAAAAGAGAAATTTTATGTTTAATATACACAAGGTGCATGGGAACGTCCCATTATTCTGAAATAACTCTTGAACGGATTAAGCTATAATTGTGAAAAAGTGTCTACCTATAGTAAAATTACTATCTGCTATCATACGAATACGAGACTAACTTCACCTCTCTTAGTGGCGAAATTTGAAAGTTATCGCCCATATCTCGAAAATTGTGAGAGATACCGAAAAAAAATAAACTACAAAATGTAGAGCTTGTGTGTCTACCTATAGTAAAATCACTATCAGCTACCATACGAGACCGACAGCAACACTCCCTAATAATAAAATTTTCAAATTATGGACCCTATCTCTAAGAAGTTAAAAATAAGGCAAATTACGAAAGTGTAAAGCATTTCCCATTTTCTATAAAATGTCTTAATTTAGAAATAACTTTATTAGGAACCTTAAATGTTAATTTTTGATTATCAATCACCGACTTAACCCCTTCGGCCCTGACGTCCTACTAATAGTACATATCTTTTATTGAGTATTATTTTGTCTTAAACATTATTTTTATTAATTCCAGCACCTAATACTGATAGTATGAATCTCTACATTTCCTATTATGACTTCACTTATGTTTAGCATCTAGTAATAATAATAATAATAATAATTTTCATAATTATTAGCAAGCCGTTGGCATTTCTTTTAATTAAAACATACGTTTCACTCTTTAAATTAAAATTTGGGAATCCTTTTCCGAATTGGTAATTTGTGATAAAAGATAAAAAATATTACTAAATTTTTATGCTTGTTTAATTTAGAGTTGTAATACGACATTTTCCAAACGTCTTCAAAAATTCTTTCTTAGACTATTGTTATATGAAAAACACGCAAAATAACTACATTTGTGAGGTTTTGGTAAAGAACACATTCGTTAACTTTCATTAAACCCTAACTTCTGTGATTCCGATAGCTATTGTTATTTTTGTTAGCATAATAGTAATTTTTTCACAAAATTGAAAAAAAAAAAAAAATCAGGGCCGAAGGGGTTAACCACTTGAAGGGCGGTGGTTTATATTTGGACCACTTAAATTTAATCCCTAAATGCCACATTGGCTCCATAATTTTGGAATAAAAATTTTCTTTTTATTAAGTACGCAAAGAAAAGCTTTTACTTATTTTCAAATAAATTGGCTTATAAATTCTTGTTCGATTCAATCATTTCAGCATTTTACGAATAGAAGTACTTTGCCCCCGAAAGGGTTAAACAGTTACTAATCGCTTGTAGAAATGTGACATTATAAGGCAGATGCACATTTAATTACAACACTAACACATTTTAGCTAAAGTACAATTTAAATGTATTTTAATAAGAAAATCAAGTTAAGTATGCGCAATATTTTTAGCATCGGCAGAAATACTCATGCACTCGCATGCATACACATACATTGCTGAAGATGGTGGACACATTGAGAACACTTAAGTTGATTTCCTATTAAAATAAATTGTATCTTATACTACGTTTAATTGCTAAAAGGTGTAAAATAAAAACTTTCAAAACACTAAAAAAAGTTTTATTAGACTGTTTATACATGTTTCGACTTTATCGAAGCCATTATCAAAACAAACTTTTTAAAAATCTATATGATGTATTGATTTGAAATGCCATCATTCAATTTCTCACGTACTCCTAGTTTACGCACGTTATTTTTAGGTGCGTTCGTAATTATATAAATACGTAGCACCTATTGTCGTCGTCTGGTCCGTCCGCATATAACAACACAAAAACTATCCAATCGAATAGTTTGAAATTTAAGACATATTATCTTTGCAGAATTTTGTCGAGACATTTCAAATTTTATGAAAATCGAAACAAAACTTCAGAAGATATTAATAAAAATATTTCTTAAGAAATTTGAATTTTTTAAAAAGAAATCGGTGCTTTCTTGTTATAGGAGCTTCGGAGGTTTAACCGTCAAGCGACCGGAGATACTTATTTTATTACAGAAATTAATCTGCAGACGATATAATTCATTTCACAGAATTAAAAATTCTCAAGATCTGAATATTTATATATAACTAGTTATAGTACGAACGCACCTCATTTGTCACGTTTGACGTACAATTTCCAACTTGTTTATTTTTGTTTGGATGTTTACTTCCATATTCGTAACCATGGAGTAACTCAAACCATGACTTTGCTAAATTAAATAATGCTGCATCGTTACATACTGAATTTTTACGTGTTGACATCATAATTCACTTTTATATTTTTAACAGAATAATAAGGCTACTATAATCTATCTGTGACTCGTGCTATAGACAGTATAGACGTCAGGACACATTGCCGTTATCATTATCTTTTTACGCGTAAAGGTTTTTCTATGGTGCTCCATTGTGAAATTTGGTAATTTTTGAAATTCAATATTTGAAAAACGGCATAATCATTAGGTTTGAAATTTATATCAAGAACAAAACAATTTTTTACCTTTCTAACGCAGTTAATCTAAATTTTCTGACAAATACTTTTCGAGTTATTTTTTTTTTCATTAACTTCAAAATGTTTCATTTCCCGAGATTAATCTGTGGCAACGATTAGCGAAAAAGCCAGTCGTTAGCAACGCTTAGCTTTTTATTAAACAGGATTGTTAATTAATTATTGATAAATGCCTATAATGATATATGGCTGTTATAAAATAATAAAATATATAAGTTGTATTATTTGCGTTTCATTTCTGTTTGAAACTTATACACACACACACATACATATATGTACGTTTGTTTGTTAGAAATGTGGTTCAATACACGTATAATTAATAAATTAATTAGTAACGTAATTAGTTATTTGTTATTATTTAACTAATTAATTAAAAATTTATAATTATATGCAGTTATGTATGTATTAATCTGTTTTTAATTTTTTTTTTTTTTACACTTACGCTTTCGGCCGAAAGTGGGAAGATCAGCGAAATTTGGTTTCGGTCGATCTGTAACTCTATATATGTGAACTTGAGGCCTTTAGAAGGAGATTCGATTTTGTAACTACTGAGAGCAGTTGGCTAAGAAATTACTCTTTAGCGAGAGAGAGAATTCTTACACTGCAAAGGAGAAAAAAAAACCTGTTGATTATACCGTAAAATTAACAGCAATAAACAGTAAAATAAGCAGTAATACTTTAATAAGCAGTAATAGCTTTGCATGTGCGGTAGTGTATTACTGCTTATTTTACTGTTTATTACTGTTAATTTTACGGTATAATACTGGCAGCTGGGATGCCAGTATTATACTGTAAAATCAAGTTTTTTTTTTTTTTTTTTTTTTTTTTTTTGTGGCAGTGTAAGGCAAGCTGTTGCCGTGTAAGTGAATTTTTGCCCCGGAAAAGCCGGGGCATTCTAATAGAAATTTTTCAAATGAACTTAAATTAACTGTATGTTGCTTTGTGTATAATTTCCGTGTGCTGTAATGTAATCGCTTAATAAATTAATGTTGTGCTTAACAAGTCTTAATTATAAGCGTTACAGTGCATAAATACGGAAATAAACAAGTTGGAAATTGTACGTCAAACGTTACAAACGAGGTGCGTTCGTACGCACGTTTTAGAATTAAATTCATGATATCCCGTGCGTAGAGCGGGTTAAACAGCTAGTTAAGTATATATTTTATGACACTGTTCATACAAATATCTTAACTAGTTATATAAATATTTAGATATATATGTATCAGCTAGTTATATAAATATTCAGATCTTGATGATTTTTAATTCTGTGAAATGAATTATATCGTCTGCAGATTAATTTCTGTCATAAAATAAGTATCTCGGCCGCTTGACGATTAAACTTCGGAAGCTCCTATAACAAAAAAGCACAGATTTAAAAAAAAAAAAAAAAATCAAACTTCTTAATAAATATTTTTATTAATATCTCCTAAAGTTTTGATTCGATTTTAATAAAATTTGAAATGTCTCGACAAAATTCTGCAAATATATTTTAAATTGCAAACCATTTGGTTGGGTAGTTTTTGCGTTGTTATATGCGGACAGACAGACAGACGGACAGACAGACGGACGGACCAAACGACGACTATAGGTGCTACGTATTTATATAATTACGAACGCACCTAAAAAGAACCATGTTTAAAAAAAGTCGCATGCTAGTGACTTCCATTTCAAGGTCAAATGCATGGTTTTATGGTTTTAACACCATAAAAATTCTTTAGATAGCCCATAGGCCTTTCGGTTAGGAAATTGTTTGCCTGTGTAATTAACTGGTTATTTTTCAGGCATTTAATTTTGGATCTACATTTAAGAAGTTACTTTTAAGTTCATGTAACATAAATTTTTTAAGAGCCCTTTTTTCCGTTATTTATTGTTGTTTTTATAAATATAGAAGTCGTATGTTATCCATCGGTACCAGTCTATTATTGATTGCAGTCGGTTATCGCTAGAGAGGAACCGCGCCTATAAAGAAGAGAGCGGAAAATTTTGAAACAAATAATATGGTAAACTTTTTTTAAATACAAAAATGAAAGAAAAAGCGCAATATTTTGCAATAATTCAATTGTAATATATTATTAATCTTCACCCCTAAACTACAAGAGGTTCTTATCGCAATAAATTAATATTTCTTTGTAATACTTTATCTCAGGATCTGATGAGGTCAATGCGAATGTTTGATGACATTTTATTATAATTCCAGCTGGGACTATTGTTACAATGCGAGCGTAAGAAAATCAGCATGCAAGTTTGTAAAGAATGCTTTAATGGCATAATATGAAGATCCTACATTCATTTAGGAAGAAGAAAAAACTAGAGGCTACCATATATATATCACAGAAAGAACTCCATCATCCACTTTCACAGAGATCTTCACAAATTAAAATTACAGAATGAAGATATAACTAACATACTACAGCCAACGAAGAACTTATCTGCTTGCTATATATGCCATTCTAATTATTTTTTATCCAAATAATTTTAATATATTAGGTTTTTCGGAAAATATTATTTTCTTATAGTTTAAAGATATTTACGAAGAGAAGAATAATTAAAACTTAGACAGTACTAAGGGAAATATTGATTATTTAATGAGTGTGTCTGGTGAATGTTTAATAAATTTTATGTGACAATTGAACATGTTAAGTGACATTTTTGAAAAAAAATAAATTTCCAGGTAGAAAAACATTATGGTCTAACTATGGTCCCATTTATTATGCCAAATCTTTAAAATAAGGGAGTTTTCAAGGTGGATGAATATGCTTTCATTAGTGGAAGAAAATGTCAAATGCACATGAAATCATCAATTAAAAAAAACCAATGATATCGAAATCGTACCGACAGCGCTCAGGATCGGACCCCAAACTATATACAGGGAACTACGGCTATCGGCTACGCACATATGTTCTTTCACAAGTAAACAAAATTTTCTATACATGATCTGAAAGAACATGTGTGTTAAATTGTTAAAAGAAGAAAGAAAATTTTCGATACATGATCTGAAAGAACTCGCTGTTTTTTCGGTACTCTTGTGAAGAAATGGTATTTAAAATGTTAGGGATTCATTGGTGGCTATAGCTGTTCTGACCTGCGAGGAATTATTTTTTTTTTTTTTAACGAATTAACACACAAAAACAGCGATTGAGTGAAGTAACAAAAAAAGACCATACTGCAAACTTTTAAAGCTTATTTCCTCAAATTGTCACATAACATGTCCATTCACTAAGCTCTGCAAATGTTATATGCTATACAGGCGTAAGAAAAACAATACACAAGTTTGTAAAGAATGTTTTAATGGCATAGTATGAAGATTCTACATGGAAAAAAACTAGAGACTAGATTATGTATCAGAGAAAGAGCTCCATCTTCCTCTCAGTTAAAATCGGTCGCCGGGAGAAGCTCGGAAAGGAGTAAAAGAATAACGGTAATTTTCACAGCGGACTTTACAAATTAAATTTATAGATAGAAGAGAAAATTAACATACTAGAATATAAACAAAACATAGTATCTGCCGCACTGTATACCAGTCTTATAAATGAATTTGAATAGCTTGTATTTCAAAAACCCCATAACTGGCAAAACATTTGAAGAAGGAGTTCTGGTCAAAAGGAGAATTTGAAAAAGGAATTCAGTAACACTTTTTCTTATGTTTATGCATAGACTATTTGATCGTTGCTAAACCCCTCAAAAATAACTGTCTACTCCAGTTTCGCATCCTTAGGCTAATGTCACACAAACGATTATTTCAACGCTTATGGTTTCCATCGGTGTGGCCAATCGTTCTTCTATGGGCAATTAAATGGTGGTGTGAGTCATCCCGGATTGGAGGAGCCTTACGGAAACCGTGAGCGTTGAAATAATCGTTCGTGTGACATTAGCCTAATGCATTCGTTCACTGCAGAAACCCACAACAGACATCACTTGAAGGCTTGAATTTGTATTTCAGAGAATGCTTCAACCAATTTTCATAACTTAGAAAACTACTTTGATAAATGAGCTACAATTTTTGATTCGCATCTTTAAAGCTTCTAGAAATTGATTTGTTAAATATATAGGTAACAATTCATATGTTTCAAAAGTTTATTTCGTACATAAACATAATGGCATATATATAAACATATATTTAAAAAAATATATGAATTTAAATCTATGAATTTTTTTAAAAATATAAATCGATTTTTAGAAGATTCAACGATTTGAATCCAAAATTACAGCTGATGCCGCAAAGTAGTTAAAAAAAAATACCCGAATTGCAATCTGCTTTGCAACGACTACAGGCTAATTTAACTTAACTTTAAGAGTTCCGATTTTAAACCTTCATAAATCCTAAACTATTTGACTTATGACTTTCGTTGGTAGGTCATAGAACAAAGGATTGAGCCTATCTTATATTAATCTAAGGTAAAATTTATCAAAAAAGCCAAATATGATGTCCAAATTATGTGTTCATATTGAAAATTTCAGAATTTGGTATAATTTGAATGAACAGGATCCCCTAAGCCTTTTTTAAAAATAAATTGAAATAAGACAATTTCCAGTCGAACGGCTATTTGTGTTTTTTTCTGTGAAAATTTTTAATGATCAAAATATACAGGGTGTTTTTTTTTTTTTTTTTTCCTGGTCGGTTGTACTTTATAAATTTCACGGTATCTTACAAAAGCTAAGGGAAAAAAACTGAAATAATTAGGTAGTATTTTTATAATAATCGAAAGAAAATTTAACAGCAAGAGTAGTTTTAGTATTAAGGGAAAAAATATATTCAGTCGTTAAAAGTTTTTTGAAAAATGCAAAAATAATTTTAATGATTTTGCTCTAAAATTTTTGAAAAGTTTCACTTGTATTAGATGTTTGGTTATCTTTTCAGTACTTGCATTTTCAGGTTTGAGGACAATCTTGTTTCATGCTTACATTGTACTTTTAAACGTTAAAATATACATTAACATTTCATATTTCTCAAACGATGTAACATTAATATTATATATTTTACAGTGTGGCAGATACGAATTAATCTTCCATCTAGCGCAACAAAAATTCCAAAGTGGTATAATGCATCTAATCATTCAAATGGGATGCATACATATAATTTATGCTAATTTTTGTGTCTTCTGAGAAATGATATACAATATTTCGGAAATCGTTAACTCATTCAAATATTGTAGTACATTATAAATAAAACTATACATTATAAATACAAAACTTTTTTTATAGTATTTTATAGAAAATACCACATTTTCCCCTAGACTTTAACATAAAGAACAAAAAATGGGAACAAAACATTTTTCAACAGTCAATTTACACAAAAGTGTTGTTTTACAAGGAAATAATACAGAGCTAATCAAAATAATGTTAATATCGATAAATGCTTAATTATATCCAATAAACATTTTCCCCTATAAGTGTTAACATAATTTTAAATAATCCTTAAATTTATAATTAGCAAGCGAAAGTTAATACAATGAAAATATTCAATAACAAAGGTATTCATAAGAAAAGGGTATTCAGGGTGTCAAATCTCACATTCTCCTAGATAATGTTAAACATCGTTATATTTAAAGTATAGCTTTATAAAAGTGTACTTCAAACAGTTTCCGCCCATGAAAACCGTAATATGAAAACTCAAATCTGTGCGCCCGAAACGAAAGATTGATGCTATACACACCATTTGCAATAGTGATAATGCAATGAACATACAAAAAAATAGCAATTTTCTTGCAACTTAAGTAAAATTACGGAAGTAACAATGAAAACAGATAGACGATCTGAAGTCAAGAACTTTTCAAATTTCTTGGAAAGTATTAAAAATTAATGCTTTATTTCTTAAAATTGTTAATTTATTAGTGGGCTTATTAGTTAAAAAAATTAATGTTTGAAAAGTATGCATCTTCCGTGCAAGGCCTTTCGAAACAACTCTTTCTTCGACAGGTTGAAGTAAAAAGAAAAAAAGAAACATTACCACTTTGAAAGTAAGAGCAATACTGAAAGCGTTCAAGCTTACAAAGTGGTAGCACGTCGAAGAGAGACAAAGCTCCTTTAAAAGACCTTGCGCATCTCTTAATTTTATGGCGTTATTAAGAAGTTTTTGCCTTTATTTATGTATCACATCAGTTTGTTCAACATTTTTTTTTTCTTAGTTTTTAATGTCAGAAATTATGAGCGCCCGATGGAAGATTAGGTACACGGTACACATAAAATAAACACAAAAACACATAAAATCTCACATTACAAAATATAAAGAAAATTAATCTAAAATGTTATACAGGTATTAATGAAGAAATGTTTGCAAAAAAAAGCAAGCTTCTGTTAAAATCTTTCAAATCAAATGTTCGCTATTTTAAGCAAGTTTGCACAGAAAATGTGCTAAGTTGGGAAACTGTTTTTACACTGCAAAAAACAGTGTTGATTTTACAGTATAATACTGGCACCCCAGCTGCCAGTATTATACCGTAAAATTAACAGTAATAAACAGTAAAATAAGCAGTAATACGCTACCGCGCATGCGCTGTTTATTATTGTTAATTTTACGGTATAATACTGGCAGCTGGGATGCCAGTAATATACTGTAAAATCAACACAATTTTTTGCAGTGTAGATACTGTAGTAACCCATATCAGCAATGTGTTGTCATTTCAAGACTCTTTTTGCACCTAAGTTTCTGATTAATGAGTAATTAAATTTAGCCAAATTTAATAATCAACTATTTCTAGTCATTTAAACTTTATGGTAATACGTACTTTGTCGTTTAAAATATAAAAAAATACCAACTTAAAAAATCATATATATAGAGAAGTCTTTAGGATTTCAAAGTGTCACAGACATACGACCAAATTTATGGGACTGAACTCATTGTTTAGCAAGATTCAACTGTACAATGGACATTATCTCATGCATTATTCAGTTGAAATATACTTTAAAACATTTCTTTTAAATCATAGCAGGTTTATTTTTTAACATTTGACTAGATTCTGCACCAGATGATTATACAATACAGGAATTAAACTACATTTGTTTGATTATATAATTAAGTTTTTGTAATCAAGCTTTTTATATATCTATACTCCTGAAATTATATTTTAAACTTTAAAAGTTCTTTTTCAAGATGAAGGTTTATACTGGAGAAATATGCGGGTGAAGTATGTTTTTTCAAGTTATGAGAGCATATATTGCAATATACGTTCAATATACGTTTTTGTTACAACTATTCTAACGTATACATTGGTTGCGTTGTAGCAAATTATAGAACACCTTGTAATATAGTTATTTTAAAATTTTGTAACATCTGCAAAATTTAACACTTATTCCACTTGTAAACTTTTGGGTACACTAACAGTAACATCCGGTTGATCAAAAACCATAAACAACGAATTTTGTTAATATTTCATAAATTTTAATCGTCATTATGACTTAAAATTAACCCATTTATGCCTAGCGTCGATGCTATAGTAAAATGAGAAAAAGTGCATTTCACACCACTTTTTCTTAAATAGAAATTTGGTGTCTTATTTTATCGAGAACTCCTCGATAAAACACCAAATTTATATTTTAAAAAAATGGTGTGGAATGCACTTTTTCACATTTTACTAAACAGTCCCAAAATTGGGACGCTAGGCATAAATGGGTTAAAACCGTTCATGAGTTTTAGATTTCTTTATCATATGTACATTTTTCTTTCCGCACATATAGTGTAAAAAAATTATTGTAATCATGATTTATGTCTGTATATGTGTGTATGTGAGTGAAACTAGATGATAACTCCCAAACTATACTTCCGATCGAGCTCCCATTTGGCGAACAGGGTGAAACCCCCAGTTATTGACGCCTAACCATTAACTGACACTTGAGCAAAAATCTAACTCAAATAATAATTTAGTTGTAAAATTCTACAAAATAGTGTCATCTAGTTGTAAATGAGACTCTTATTTTTATTTTGGAGTCTGTTTATTCACCACTAGAGGACCAAGAATATATTCAATAGGAAGAAACTTTTGAGAATACAAAAAGTGCCATTTTATAGCAATCATTTTTTTTTTCTAAAATTAAGGAAGTGTTTTTCTAATCTATTTGTAATGCAACCATCCTAAACTTTTTTTCTTAAAGATATAGGTGTATAAATTAATTTAAAGATGCATCTGATATATTAGAGTCATGATTTAGGGTTTATAGTTATTTAATTTAGCTTAATTGAGAGTGTCAGCTATTGGTTCCTAGAATTTCATTTCATCAGTCTCTGACAGAGATGTTAGTTATTGGTTAAAGAAAGTTGAAATCTATTATTTGAACTGTTTAAAAATGCATAATAATAAATTTAATTTAATTTATCTTGTAGTAAACACCATTAAAAGTTAAATTATTTTACCTGTGCTTGACACCAGATATCAGTTACTGTATATATGCATTACTAATAATGCAGTGCTAAATATTACTGCTATATACTCTTACTATATACTCTGCATTACTAATAATGCAGTACAACTTACTAAATCCCACTTTTTACAATAAATACGAATGTATTTTGTTTTTATAATAAAGAATAATTTTTTTTTAAAGCATTTTAATCTTTAAAAAAAAGTGTCAGTCACTGGTTCACTTTGTGTCAGTTACTGGTGTTTCAAAATAGGGATGTGTCAGTTACTGGAGTTTTTGACCATATTTATGAATAAATTATTTTTTAATAACAAAATGTATAATTTTTCAAAAATTTGTTAACAATAATTTAATATATCTCTACTATCCTTTCAAAAACAAAGATAAGTATAAAATATATTCAAATTTTTGTAATAGTGATTTGAAAAAGAAAGAATCCTTTAAAGTGTCGGTTACTGTGGATTTCACCCTATGTTATAAGCCACAGTCGCAAGAACTGTATAGTTTCGTACAAATCGGCCGACAGATTAGCTATTTAATTCATTTTTTAAACCATTTTCAAACCATTTTGCAACAAACTCTATAGTGAAAATCACTAAGAAAATGAGATTGAGTATAAGTGTTAAATATTGCGTGGGAGGAACATCACTATAATAAAAGTAAGATTTGTACCTATTTATCCATTAAAGAAGTGTATGAGAAATAAATTTTTACTTTCTTCTATCTATAATAGAAGAAAGCATTTTAATCGAAAATTTTTTAGACTTCCAGTTTTCAACGGATTTAAGTATTTTAAGGGTTGGAGATCGGGAAAAACATGTTTTTTTACAAAATGTCTGTCTGTGCGTCTGTCCTATTTGTATCATCGAAAAGTGTATGACGTTTTGCATAGAATTGAACCAAATTTCATTTATATATTTTTCGCTGTAGTCAGCAGATCCCAATTGAATTTGAGGATATTCCGCTACGATAGCAATTTTTGTTCCATTTTCATTATTGTATCATCGGAAAGTATGAATGCATAGAATTTAACCAAATTTTATATATTTGTTTGTGAGTGCGGCCTGCTGGTCCCAGTTGAACTTGGAGGTATTTCCGTTTGGAAGGGAGCGGTGCGATAACAATTTTTGTTCCATTTTCATTGTTGTATCATCGAAAGCATGAAGTATGCATATAATTGAAACAAATTCCATATATATGTTTTTGCCTATGCCAGCAAGTCCCAGTTGAATTTGAGGCTATTCCACCGGAAGGGGACGCTGTGGATGATTTTTGTGCAATTTTCTTGATTTTTCGTAGTTGTGTTCTTACACCAGTTGCTTTCACAGCGAAGGGCGATTCACAAGTAGCTGAGGTACAACAGAATGACGAAAAATATCGATTTCATTGTCGCTGTGATAACGAATATCGAGGTATTAAAATGTACCAGATGAAAGAAAAGTTTTGGGATTGGCACATCAGAGTAGTTTGTATTTTGAAATATAATTTAATAAAAGAGACTCTTGAAATGAAAAATCCATAGATAAATTTTGTTTTTTAACATAAATTAACTTTTCAGTTGCTTAGGGAACACAGTAATAGTTGTTATATATGAATACTAATATTCATAACTCCGCATTTTCAAATGAGATATGAAACACGATTCAGTAAAAACTTAAAAGGGGAAAAAACATACAAATCCTGTTTACAGTATCAAAATAAATTTATATAATTCAAATCATCAAGCAGAATAGCATGTCCATGCACCTTTGAGATAGAAGCAAGTCGAAAAAAAATTTTCGTTGGACGTAGTATGCATATTTATATTTTCTGATTACTTAAAAATAACTTTTTCCTTGCATTCGTTTTTAGCACATATTTTCAAAAGAATATTTTTACTGTTGCAATTTATTTATATATTGTTAAACATGAAAACTTTCTACTACTAATAAAACAAAGAAATAGATTTTTTTTTAAATGTCCAAAACTCAAAGGGAAGTGCAATTGTCCAACCCAACTTCTGCAATTTGCAGATCGTTCTATACTTTAAAAATGTGTACAAATTCAATGCAAACTGACGAAAGAAGATAAAAATTAATTACTTTTCAAACTACAAATTTCTGTTTTTCATAGTTTTATAAGAAGTTTTTACTGATTTTCCTCCGATACTTTTGCCTTCTTTGTAATATGTGTAAAAGAAGAGCAAGCTAGTCAATTTTAATATATAATTTTATTGATTGTTCATATAAGTTTGATCGAAAGGAGTTTTATATAATTAAATAATAATTTCAAAATATTAGAATTTTCATAGAAATCTATATATCTCAACTGTCAAATTTAAACCCAAGGAATAAATTTCTTTTTTATGATCAACATGATTATTAAATTCAACGAATTGCATTAAAAGGAAAGTTTATACATATAATTTATATCTCTAAAATAACAAAACTGGAATTATTTTAAATCACAGCAAATGAACAAATGTCAAGTTTACATAAAGTTTAACATACTTATATACATTTAAAAAAGAAAATCAAATTTGTTCAAAACATGCGTATTTTTGGTCACATGCAAGATCTCGCTACACAAATGGAAGATTTTGGCACTAATTTACACATTTACACAACATTTAATACATAGTACATAATTCAAATTTCATTCTAAAAATATATAAATGTCTTTAATAACTTGAATATTTGTATAAAATATCACTATAGGTGTAGTTTTATTCTAAAATTACGTTTTTTAAACCTGTAACAATAAGTTTCGTGGCAAACACCTAAATTAAGATAATTGAAAAGATGCTAACATTTGATATTTAAGTTAGGAATACTTTCTAACAAAAACTATGATTATTTTCATTGTAGAAATTAAATCATTTTATATATTTTCTTAGTAAGGTTTTTCAGTGTAATCTTTTAAAGAATAATTTCAGGCAAAATTTTAACAGCATGCATGTAATAAAACTTTAAAAATGGTGATATGCAAAAAATCACGAATAAATAGCAGTTACTGCTTGAAACAAAATACTTTGTGAAATCTATTTAAAAAAATTCTTATTTCCATAACATTTTTTAATCGTTTTGCAATTATTTCAATCTTTTAACTTTCAACTGCATTGGTATCAAATTGGCTATAATTAAATTTCAACACCACAAAGTACATTTTAAAACTTGAACAGTCTGCACCAAAACCAGGTCTCTAACCGCTTTTGCCATTGTGTCATTGCTAGTAAAACAGGGCTAACCATCCAAATAAAATGCGACACACAAAACTTGCAAAAAAGTACTTTTAAAAGGGTGTCTGTTCATTGCGGAACACAAAATTGCCTGAGTTCGAGCACTGCTCGAATGCTCTCGTGCATCAGTTGCAAGGTGGGAATTAAAAACCATGCCTCTTTAACGGCCCCAAACTGCTTTTCAGCGATTTCTTAGATTGCCATATTTTTCTTTTTTATAGCACCTTGAAAGATTTTAGAGTTCATAAGGCAGTACAAGTTTACATGGAACATAATGTGAAGATCTAATTGCCTGTTGGGCTTCAAGTCCCCACTTCAGAAAGATTTCGACGGGATATCTTGAGTAATTTTGCTTTCTGAAAAAAAAAAAATATATATATATATATATTAAGTATGACAAGCAGTCTCTAAACATATGCTCTATATAAATATATCAAAACATTACTTTTATAATTACAACATTCGACTTAAATATTTTTTTACAGAAATATACAATATGCACACTTTATTTCGTTAAAAAAAAAAAAAATTATATTAAGTATGACAAGCAGTCTCTAAATGCCGGGTGAACCAAAAGTTCGTTAAAACTTTAAAAATTCATAAAAAAAAGGAAGAAATTATGATAAAGAAGTGCGGTTTGCAAGAAAGGACTCACAAGGTAGTCTGATTTTTTTAGCAGCAAAAAAATGTTTAGTTAAAAGTGTCACTGGTAGAGGGCGCTGATGACCCGAAACAACGAACAGGGCAACAGTACGCTCCATCCATTTATTCTTGCAATAAAAATTGTTTAAAATGACCTCCAGAACATTGTAGGACACAACACAACTAAGGCGACTCACAACGCCCGTTACAGCTGAATGCAATATGTCGGAATGAATTGTAGAAACCTCACGACATATAGAATCTCGATAGAACGCTCGATCGGATTATGATACATTCTGAAAGCGAATGAGAAATCCTCATGTATCCCGGTTTTTTATTGCAGGATTAATTTGTATAATTCTGCTGAATATCTCGCATGTTAGCGCAATCTACAGGTGACTAACTAATTTTTTTTTTTTTTTTTTTTTTTTTTTTTTGCTGCTAAAAAAAAATCAGACTACCTTGTGAGCCCTTTCTTGCAAACCGCACTTCATCATAATTTCTTCCTTTTTATGAATTTTTAAAGTTTTAACGAACTTTTGGTTCACCCGGTACATGCTCTACATAAATGTATCAAAACATTATTTTTATCATTATAACATTTCAATAAAATATTTTTTTAGAGAAATTATACCATATGCACACTTGATTTGTTAAAAAAATAATTTTATATTAAGTATGACAAGCAGTATCTAAATACATGTTATATATAAATATACTAAAACATTACTTTTATCAATATAATATTCGATAAAATTTTTTAGAGAAATTAATCAATATGCACACTTGATTTGGTTAAAATGCTGAATCCATTTTCAGTTCTAAAGTTTATTAATAGGCACCAGAAACATAGTAAATGATTAATGATTGATAAAATGGGACGAAAAGGTGGCTAAATCTGTGAATAGGCGATCTTTTTCTCTAACATATTAACGCGTATTGTACCATCACACAATAACAAAATTTCTCGAATTCTTGGCCACAACTCGTATAGCCTTCTGTTTTTCTTAGTTTTCTCTGAAAATACGCAAATAATCAGAAAGGAGAGTTATGTTGTTAAATTGATATGGATTAATATTTTATGAAACATGGATCACATGATGAACATGTGAGTGAAATTATGTGAACCTTAGTTTTAAAAAAAAAATAGTTTCACAATATTTTTATTTATTACTGCAATATTTTTAATAAAAACACTTAAAATAAGTTATTTTTGTAAAGTTAATATTAACACTGACGCATTTTGACGCATTCATTATTTCAACGTAATATGGTGAAACTACAAACCTTTGTGGGAAATTTGCATCAAAATATGAACATACCCATTTTTTTTTTAATTTTGCCTAGAAATTTTGCTTACAATTAAATTCTGCTGATACAACCTTCCTGAAACATATTCCATGTTGAAATGCAAAAGGAAGAGCTTTAGAAAATTAAAAATTTTAGCATATAACTAAAACAATAAAATCTGAATATTCAACATTAACAATGCAAGACAAACTTATGCATTTTCCCAACACCATAAACATGAGTTTAACATATTCTAAGGACATTAATCTGCTATTCTGCAAAGTTGCGTATGAAAAAAATGCAAATTTAATTTTCGGGTAGCATTTTTGCAAAGTTTTACCAGTGTGTATCGTTTTGTGTACAGAACTATGGACTTATCACAACGATTTATCATGACGTTGACTCAGATTTATAGAATTTATAGAATTAATATTTTTTTTTTATCTGTTCTGCTGCTAAAATATATTTTTAGCTTTATAAGAGTCACTTGAAAGGTCATATCAAGTTTAATTTTAATAATTTGAAAATTTCTTAGAATTTTTAATTTTGCTAATTTTCCCTATGTTATCTGACATATTAAAATTAAATAATTATGTGATCAAAATGCTAAAATTCTTTTCAAATTTAATCAAAACAAATCATATTGCTGAGTAAAACTGTTTTGTTAAGTAAGTGCAAAATAGATGTACAGAAATTATAATAGTTTATCGCACTATTACCCTGTACATATAAGATAGTTTGTAAGAAAAGAAAACCAAGTTTTGGTAAGTTTCGGAATTTTATATTTTTGTTTCTTGTCCATTGTAGTCTAATAGCAATTTTTCGCAAAAATATTTTTTTTATATGTGGTAAAATATAGTCTAATGGAATTATTCACCTTTAAAAACTAATAAGAACAATACTAGGCAGGATTTAATAATTAAATTTGAGGAAGGGAGATGATTCAAAGACAATTGTTTTTAATCCAGTCACTTTTCTAAATTCGTTAAATATTTACAAAGGAATCTTTTCCAGGCAAATTTTCATTAAGCAAAGATTCTTTTCTTAAACATTCAAGAATCAATAACGTTTATTCAGTTTTGTATTGGGAAGATCTCGGCGTCATCAACCATCCAGATAGACCGGGCAGAACACGGGGAGAACGTTTTGAACCAATACGTCCTAGAATGGATTGACTGGACCTATTCCAACCTGACCGTTTTATATCCAGTAGTGTATGATAAGATAAGCTGGATTAGCTCTAACGTCTGTGTTTCAGCATTTTCGGCTGAAAATTTCCCGCTTTTCAAAAATGTCTATTATATAAGCTTTAACCTCCATTGTAACATAAAATGCGACAGGCAGGGGCGAAGCTACTGGGGGGGCGTAGGGGGGCGTCTCGCCCCCCTAATGTTGGCAATTTCGATAATAGTCGGCAATTTTAATCGTAGTCGGCAAATTCTCGGTAGTCAGTATCGTTCGATACAACTTTTAAAAAATCTTTTTTTTTTTCAAATTTCTTAAAATAACTCTAAAAACCATCAAGCCTTAGCATTTGTCTTGAATTTCTTATCAAAGCTCTTATTAGAGAAAAAAAGTTTTTCGCTTTTCAGCGCGTTGGCGAAGCATTACTTCTGATCGCCAAGCAATAAGATAGAAAACAACACGCGCATGCACCGTGCGACCTTCTCATTGGTCAATCTGGGAGAGCGGGGAAAAGCCTGACGACACGTTGTCTCGTGTTACCTGTTTTCCAAGTTGTTTGAGACTTCGGAAGTAGTGATCGTTTGATAATCATATTTCATAATTGAAATGGAGCGTGAACCCCCTGCTAAGAAAGCACGTAAACGCGTTAAATTAGGATATTTGCAGTGTGGCAGCCAGTTCGATTATGACTGGAGAAAAAAGCACTAGTAGAACTGTCACACAGGGATGCGAGACCAAATGAAAATGGCGGGTGCCCCTTCTAACCCATTCGAAACTTCAATGAGACGACAAAAATTTACATGCGGTTAATACAGAAACAACAATTGAGAACTTGCAGGACAGGTAAGTTGACAACTTGCGTTGTGTCAAGCGCACCAAAACTTCCACCAAAACTTGTTGCATATCTGATAAATGATTCAATCCCGCGGGATAGACAGCGACGTTTCAACAGCACTTGGTACTACAGAGAGTATCCGTTTTTGGAATATAACACAGAACTCAATGCTTTTTTTGTTTTGTTTGTTGCCTGTTTCATGAAGGTCCTGGGAGAGAAAAAACACAAAATGCTTGGATTGGGAGTGGTGTAAACAAATGGCACAAAATGAAGAGCGTAGGGAAAGAAAAGGACGTAAAGCTTGAGCAAAATTACTCTTCCAACTCTCACTGAATTGCTCTTTTAGATTATTGTCTGTTCATGATGACGCATAATCACGTTGATGTATTACTCGATATGAGCAAGCGCAAACAGATTATTCTAGAAGAGCAAGATCTTCCATTCAACACTGAAGTGGTTGAATACAATCTTGATGGACATTACGCGAACGCTGGGTAGACAAGGCCTGGCATTCAGGGGAAGTGACAAAGACAAAAATGGAAAATGGCAAATTGTGAAATTTATTTCCAGAAATAACTCAGTACTGAGGAAATGGCTTGAGGACGCACGATTCAGGCCATATCAAACAACTTACGTTTCCACTTCATCCCAAAACGAGATGAATGAAGATCTTGCGACAGCTTTGCGCAAAAAGATAGTCGATGAGATTCAAGAAGCAGAATTTTATTTCCTTATTGCAGATACGACACCAGATTCTTCGCACCAGGATTGATTGGCTGTTAAAGTGAGGTATGTCAACAAAGATGGAAAACCTCAGGAGCGGCTTTTGGAAGTTGTAGAAGCAGTCGATAAAAAATGGTGTCGGCCTTGCGAACGAGATATCACACATCCTTACGAAGAATGAGCTCTATATAAAACAGGTAGTTTTCCAGTCATACGATTTTGCAAGCAGCATGTCTGATGAATTAAACGGCACCCAGCAGACGTTTTCAGAAATCGTGGGTCAAATTGTACCTTGTATTCCTTGTCAAGGTCACAGACTCAACACTTTCGTTCAGCATAGCTGCAACGCCAGTGATATTATAGTTTTCTCCGTGCTGGAAGACCTTTGTGTTTTTCACAGCAAGTACTAAACGAAACAAGCCATTAGTGGACAAACTCAAAGAAATAGAAAATGCTCTTTTACTGCGGAATCTTTCTAGGACGAGATGGACTGCTCGAGCGGAATCATTGAAAGCGGTATGGATCTCATATTATTGTATCCTACAAATTTTGACAGAAATTGTTGATTCCTCTACTTTTGATAGCAAAACAAAGTCAAAGGCACGAGATTAAAGTAAGAAAATGTTGTCGCTCGACTGCATTGCTTCACTGGTGTTTCTCAAGATTGTTCTGTATAAATGCAAGTTAGTTTCTGAAAAACTAGAGTAGAAGAATCTTGCGCAATTCTCTTTTCAACTAAGCAAAGAATAGATCCGTTAAGTGAATTTGCTATACTGCATGGACGAAGATTGGCACCAAAGAAGTTAGACGATAATCGAGACAATCTCTTTTCTCCTGAACTTCTAAAGTTATATTGCATGGAGTTTAAGAAGGTACTGGATACCTTTACAATGATGGTGGCAGAAAGTCTCAACTCTTCCATCAGCATAATAACACCACTGTATCAAATAATGAATCTTCCCATTACAAGGGAAAATTATCATTAGAGCTGGTTAAGAAAGCGGCAGATTTCTTTCATAAAACCCAGGCAGTTGCTGACATGGAAGCATTACTCGCAGAGCTAGATGTTTTGTCAGACTTCTGTGCTGAGGCATAAACAATGGATGACATTTCAAAGAAATCAGAATCTTTTAAAAACGTTCTACCGCTTGCGAATCGTGTCAGCCGTCTGGCGATAACTTCTCCACTCACAGAGTTACTTCGAATGAAAGAACATTCAGTAAATTAAAAATTGTGAAAAACTATCTGAGAGCAACAATGACCGATCCACGTCTGAACGCACTTATGTGGCTTATGTGCGAGAAGGACATTTTAGACTGCCTAGATTTGGGCACTATTGTGGATAGATGGGCTCGTCTAAAGAAGCGGCGCGTTAAAATGCATGTTGTTAAATGAATGAACACAGATGTAATTAAAATAAGTTATGATTTAATTCCTTTTAATGTAAATATAAATAAATAAGCTGATTGTGAATAAGTTGTAAGTAGCATCTTACTAAAAACTTCAACCTGTTTAATTAACCTGAAGTGCAAATTTCCGTGCACATTATTCAGCAAAAAATAAACAAATTTTCCTTTTAATATCAAAACATTTTGCTGGAATATTTACAGCAAAGAACGCAAATGAAGGGGTGAAAGTGTCCCTCTTTAAACATACCCTATATAGATCAGTTTCAACTGACGTCACACCCTAGCAACTACCTTAATAACCATATGGGCGTTTTGTTTGTCCATCGGTTTTTGTCGATTTTCATTGGTTGGGTGATAATACAGGTTGATAATCTTACGATTTTGATTGATTGAATACAAATTGGAGGATTGTGATCACAAGAGGCGGATCCAACCATCCATTTAGAGGCGGGTCATGTCTTTTTTGTGAGGGGGGGGGGGTTCACAGTCTTCATTAGAAATTTTTATATCTTGTATTCAAATTGGCTGTTTTCTGACATATACCCGAATTCATTTTCCTTCGTAAATGCATGAAATTTGCGGGTAAATGTATAAAATTTGTATATTTAATTGAGAAGCAAAGTAATCAGAGTTTCATATTTTCTTATAAAAGCAAAGAATCTTTCAGAAATTTTTCTCATAGTTCGTATTTTAAACCAATTTTTGGAGCTTGGCAACTACCGAAATATCGTCTTGAGGGAGCAATCAAAATGTACCACACGTACAGGAAAATTAAAAACATTGTTCGATTCTTTGGTGCTTAAACAATAATGCTTGCAATTTTCATGGTTCTCTATATAAAAAACTCCGTGAATGTATCAGATTGATTAGAATTTTAAAGCAGGAAAAAAAGACGAAAATGAAAACACCTTTGATACATATTTATATAAAAAAAATGTATTGTTCTATAGAAATGTTTTTCGTTTAGAGGAGGGGGTCATGCCCGATGATCTCCCCCTTGGAGCTGCGCTTGGCTGATCACGTGGTTGAAACTGATCTATTCTCAACTTTATTCTAAAGTGCAAAATTTGATCCCGATGGCCGATAGGTTAGCAATGTTGAACTTTATATAGAATATAGATAAGGCAGACACAGAAACATATATACAGACACAGAAACGTGTTTTTAAAGATATAATATTTTTTAAGTTAGTCGGCAAAATCGTCATATACGCAAAATCGTCCCAATGAATTCTGCTTAAATACGCCCCTGGCGACAGGTTCTCATTTTTTTTCCTTCAGTAGTTGTCTTCCTATAGCTCCCTTTAAATACTTTGTCCAGGGGGGGGGACTTTTCTAAAGTTCTTTCACTATAGCCCGTATATGATCCTAAAACTTGACAATTGGGGCACTTTTAGCCCAATATTTGTAATTAAAACATATTTACGCATATACATGTATTTTGTTAAATAATATTCAAACTTTGTATACTAGTGTTTTTTATTGAAAAATAATTCTTTTAGCGTGTTCATTTTTTAAAATTTATATTGAAAATACCATTAATGTTTTATAGTTTGACAAGAATTTAAGGGCACTTAAACGCTCGTCACTAACTTTTTTTACAAAACCAAGTTTTAAGTTTCTATCTGAATATTCGGCTCCCTTGTCAAATCAAGCCCTTAGTATATTTTTCTATGAGTTTTTGTGAATTCTCCTTCTGGATTTGATTATAAACATGTGTTAAAAAAAAGTAAATAAGCATTAATTTTTACGCCCACCCCTTTCGATAAAATAAAAAAACTTGGAGGAGCTTTGATTGTGTTAATTTAAAGTCTATATTTACTGTATGCCCGATATATTTTTGTTTGAAGATTGTTTAAATGCGTTACACAAGATAAAAAACATGTTTTTTTTTTTAGCAAATTTTAATATATTTCAATTGTATTTTTCCGTAGATTTTATATAAGTTAATAAGTGAAAAATAAAGTATATAGGTAAAACATGTTATGAGTGCTTCACATAAAAAAACAAGTTGGAAATTGTACGTCAAACGTGACAAATGAGGTGTGTTCGTACTATAACTAGTTATATAAATATTCAGATCTTGAAAATTTTTAATTCTGTGAAATGAATTATATCGTCTGCAGATTAATTTCTGTAATAAAATAAGTATCTCGGTCGCTTGACGATTAACACCTCGGAAGCTCCTATAACAAGAAAGCACCGATTTCTTTTTAAAAAATTCAAATTTTTTAATAAATATTTCTATTAATATCTATATAAGTTTTGATTAGATTTTCATAAAATTTGAAAAGTCTCGGCAAAATTCTGCAAAGATAATACAGGGTCATTCATAATTCCCTCCGGGGTTTCGAATCGTTATAGTAAAAAAACGAAGACGAATATGAAAAAAAAAAGAAACATATGAAATTATTCCGAAACTATTCAAGTTTTACTTACATACATTACAGGTGTTCTATGTGTGAACCCTTGGTCACACGGCATACATCCATGCGATAGTCCAGTTCCTGCCATACTCCGTTTCTTTAAATCTGAATCAGTGATGTCAGTTCAACGGGCTTTTCGTAATAAATATCGAAAACAGGGACCAACTGACAAAACAATTCATGTGTGGTACCGGAAATTTAAAGAAACGGAGTATGGCAGGAACTGGACTATCGCATGGATGTATGCCGTGTGACCAAGGGTTCACACATAGAACACCTGTAATGTATGCAAGTAAAACTTGAATAGTTTCGGAATAATTTCATATGTTTCTTTTTTTCATATTCGTCTTCGTTTTTTTACTGTAACGTTTCGAAACCCCTGAGGGAATTATGAATGACCCTGTATATCTTAAATTTCAAACCATTCGATTGGGTAGTTTTTGCGTTGTTATATGCGGACGGACGGACAGACAGACTGACCAGACGACAACAATAGGTGCTCCGTATTTATATAATTACGAACGCACCTAAAAATGTAATAGATATTTGAACTGCATTAAAATTTACTAAATAAACATGTTTCTAATCTCGTAAAACACAAACAACCTTCAAACAGAAATCAGAGAGTCAGTAAATATGGATCCTAAAATCAAAAAATCTTAGTAAAAATAGATTAAAATTTGACCCTGTCGTAGGATGAGGGTGCAAAAATTTATGCTTATATATCCATCTCTTTATATAAAGGAATTATCAGTAATTTAACAATAAACAGTTAGGATCTTGTCATTCCAAAGCAACAATTTATACATGAGTTTAAGACAATTCTGGTGAACAATGTGGTGCATTGGAAATTATTTAAAATACAAGATTTCTTTAAAAAGGGCGATTTCATTTTTATTACACTGACTAAAAATTCACTGCACTTGTATTGCACAGACTTCATTTGTACTTGAATTTACGATGAAATAATGAACATTGTAGTGCAATGTTCATTGAAATTAGAATACACAAGATTTACTTTAAAGAGGAGGGCGTCATTTTTGTTACACTGACTAAATTACTATTCGATTTGTGTTGCACTGACTACTTTTGTACTTCCATTTGTAAGACGTAACAATGCACGATATAGTGCATTGATCATTGAAAAAATTATAATAAGCAAGATATACTTTACAAAAAGCAATTATCAGTATTACCGAATGCAAAGGGCAAATACGCCTGGACCAAAAAAGACTTCGGGACATTATTATGCATTTATTTAGTTTTAAATTAATAACTATGCAGTTGTTTGTTGAAGTGTTTTAAATTTTCTGCATTATTCAAAAACGCCCCCCCCCCCCCTCACAAAATAAATAAATAAATAAATAAATAATTTTTTTAAATAAATAAAACATTACGAAATTCTAATTAATATGCCATAAAAAATTTACCAATCCTGTAGCTTTTGCCTTTTCTACGACAATTTTCGATCTGTTTTCAGATTTGATTTCATGTACTCTCTTTCTCATCTTCTCGAGTCTGAAAGAAGATAAATACAGTTCAATTTTAAACACAAACATTATTAAATTAAAGACTTGAGAAATTTTTATCATCGAAAGACATCAAAATAAATTTTAAACATTTATTTCAAATTATAAGAAACAATGTAATTTAAAAAGAGGGGATGTAATAAAAATTCGCGATTTCATATTTATGATGAAGATATGTATATGTATATACTTAATAAATTTGTTTTCAATTTTGAATTATATATTTAATACATAGCGAAAAACTATAGAAACGTTATTTATACATAATAATTTAAAAAAAAAATGCAAGATAAACTTTGTGATGGCCTTGACTTTCAAGATAAAGTGTGCGTCTGAAATTTAAATACTCAAAATTACGTAAACGATTTTTTTTAAGAGCCTACACTAGTCACGCGAAGAAACGCTGAAGCTAATGTTAAGTCCATGGGAAGGTTTTTGCGCGATTTCTCGCTCGCATTTCAATATTTTTAAATGAATTTTTTTGCATAGGATAGCTGAGGTCGATCTCTAACGTTGTTAGTTTTTACTTTTTCGATTTTGGCTCCAGTTTTTTATATAAGGGTACTTTCACTTTCAGAACCGGTTCCAACCGGTTCCAAAATTGAATATGTCTGCTTATAAAAAAAACTAACCAAAATCAAAAAAGTAAAAACTAACAACGTTAGAGATCGACCTCAGCTATCCTATGCAAAAAAATTAATTTAAAAATATTAAAATGCGAGCGAGAAATCGCGCAAGAACCTTCCCATGGACTTAACATTAGCTGGAGCGTTTCTTCGCGTGACTAGCGTAGGCTCTTAAAGTAACATTCACAAAAACTGAAATTTAAATTATATACCTATCAAACAGATTGCATGAACATTAAAACATGACTTAGCATGGAAAAAAGTTTTTTCTACATTTTATATTTTACAGGAAATGTGTGCAATAAAGTTTTTCAAGGCCGAAAAACACTGTCATGTTCGGGGTACTTTAATTTACGCTGAAACTTAGATTCTTTTAAATGATAAAAGTACATTATCAGAGAAATTTATTGCATTTTTATTTATTTTTTCCTTCAATGAAATTGATTGATAAAAGAAAAGTTACACATGTCGGGAATTTCCAAACTGAAAAAGTGTGTCTAGACCAAAATTCAAATCCGGAAATTTTCACGTACCGCGCAAATGCTCTCCCAATTGAGCTATCTGAACAACTCTGGCAGAATCTATTCCCTCAGACAACTTTTTTTTTATTTGCTTTTTGGCAATAACATTTGGTCTGACATGTGAGACAGCTCAGAAAAAAGCCAATAGGCAAAGGAGCTCCAATGGAACCTGGATACGTAGATTATTATTGAGTTGTTTCCATGACAGACGAGATATTATTACAAAAAAGATCAAGTGGATTCTGTCCAGCAGATGTGTCCAGATAGCTCAATTGGCACAGCGTTCACGCAGTACGCGAATGATTCTAGATTAGACTCCTGGTATGGACACTTTTCACCAGGAGAAAACTGGTTCACTCAATTTGGAAAATTTCAACATGTTTAGTTTAATACTGTTTAAATCATCAGTTCTCGGTGCAATCTCCTGGGTGTGGCCTTGTTTTTTTGGGAGAGGAGGAGGGAGAAGGAAGAGCTCTCAGGGGTATAATTTTTGAAAAAAATCACCACAGAGAAATTAAAGCCCATATATCGGCTTTTTTGGAGAATTAATGTTGTTGATATCTAAGAAACACTTTCTGTTGTAACCAAATGTTTTATATAAATTTTTCAAACTTCTCCATGTCCTCTTGATTCGCTATGGTGTCTATGTTTTGGGTTTACCACGGCTTGTAAAACTGAATACTGTCATTTTTTTCATGATATATTATTAGTGAAATAGTCTTAGAAGTCTTGTGTATGAACATTGTCAAGGAATTGTTGCTCTAGTCCAGTGGTTGTTAATTTCTTCGTTACAATAGACCCCTTTTCATAATTTGTGTGTCTTGGCGAACCCCCGGTATTTAAGACTGAAATTGCTGATATTATTTTATTATATCTAATACAAAATATATAAACTAGCAGAAATATACAATATATAGAACTTTTAAGCAGTATTCTATGTTTTTCCTGTCATTTTTCTCGCAATATTTCTCCCATATTCTAGGTAAGGATAATTCCCTGTCAAGTACCTAAATTTGCATGTTATCTCTAATCGACCACCTTAAATTTGGATGCAATCGCAAAAGAACATGCATATAGGTCTAAGAGGTCAAGTAATGATGAATGTATTGATTTCCTGATCTTTAATACTGTAATTATGTTTTATAGTACAAAAATTTTTACTAGATCACATCTTTGCAATAAGTAATTGTTCATGATACAAGAAATCTAAGACAAACTTGGTGATTTGATAGTTTTCCTGCGACAGTGAAATAGTGAACTTCACAGAAACATCCCTAGTGCCCTCACTAAACTACTTCTGACAGACAGTTTGAAAATATGCATGTTCTGTAGCTATTACAACCAAATTGAAGGGGGGGGGGGGGTCGAGCAAGAATCCCTACGTCAGTTGAGATGGAAATTGAATGACCCATAAGGGAAAATTTTTAGATTGAATGCAAGACAGTTGCGACGGCCCGCGCACGTACAGTTTAAGAACCACTGCTCTAGTGCCCAAAGCACACTGCAGAGTTCGATATCGCAACAACCCTATAAATACAAAAAAACAGTAAAATTGCACAGTTATCTTATTTATAGGCTAAATAAGTCAAACTTCATTAAAAAAAATTGATCCGGTACGTCCTATGTTGACGTCATATCATAAAATACTTTGAATAACACTTAATTAGTATTAAAAATTTCGTAACATTAATATTTTGCGCATTCCTACAAATTCTCGACTTGTTTCACACACACACATAATATATAAGTTTTTTTTTTTTTTTTTATAAAAGCTGAAAAACCTTAGTAAGCTACATTGTGAATTTAAAAACAATTTCTTAACATTCCTAAAGGGCTTAAAACGTGAGATTAATTTAGCAGGATAAAGTTTCACAAATTTATAAATTATTTCAGTGACAGTATTTTCGCAAAATGTTGGTAATATGTATATAAATATATACATTTTTACACAGACCTCCCGATTTTAGACTTACTGTCACGGCTTCCCGACATTTTCCTTAGATATCTCAGTTTTTAACGATATCCTTAGATTAACCCGGTTTTCACAAATTTAACTGAAGAAAAATGAATAAATTTCAGTTCTTTGAAAGAAATTGTAAGAAATCAAATTCTACAAATTTATCCTATTTATAATCTATTGGAAAAAATAATCTGTTTGGGAAAAAAAAATAACAAAGAAGTACAAGTAAATGAAAGCCTAAAACAAAAAAACAAAATAAATCTTTATGTATTTATTTTAAGAATGAATAAGCAGGAAAATTTAGAAAAAAAAAGTTTTAGGAAATCATTAATCTAAATTCCGAATTTGTTTGTATTCGAAAGTCGAATTATTCGAAAATTGTCAAAAAACGTTTTTTAGGTGGGGGGGGGGGGGGGGGGGAGAAGATGAATCATTTCAACTTTAAATACTAGATTTTGTTCCCTTAAATCTGGTCAGCTTAATTTTTACCTTTGTTGAACTTTCGCGAATGCTTCACCTGCTAAAAGCGATCATGAGATGACGACTATCGAAGCTTGTCACTTACAGCTAAAACTTCTGGAGCTAAAACTACAGCTAAAACTTCTGGGAAAAAAAATTCCCGCTCCAAACTGACACATTTACGAACTCATTTTTATTTATATCTAAAATCATGATCTGGCATAGACATGAGTTATTTGGAATCAAATAGTTTTCTTTTTTCGATAAATATTTTACGAGTTATAAGAGATTGCTATGTCATAGCGAAATTTTTTGGGTTATCGCATACGGAAATCCGGTTCAAAACGGAAACCTTCACAATTTTCTTAAAGATCTTTGCCTTTATCGAAAAATAAAAAATGGTATTCGATTTAATAGTTTTAAATAAGAGCACCTGCCAATTTCGTGCGTCTAAGATTAAAATTGATTCCGTGAATGTGCCAGACAGCAGCCAGTTTGGATTTGTTTAGCTTTATGTTATTACTAGCGGCCCGTCCCGGCTTTGCACGGATAGACAATGTATTGACTACAATGTAGGGTAGAAAAGTGTAGGTACTTTAAAAAAGTTGTTCTAAATTGGATAAAAGTGGGAGTGAGACAAAATTGCAGTACTTAGAAATTTTAAAAATTAAAAGCTTGTAAAAATGTGATAAATTTTTCTGTTTATGTACATATTGAAACTAATAATTAATACACGGCCCATGGAAGGACATAGCAACTATATGTGTTCGTGTAGAATGTGTTCTCCTGAATTTCACGCTCCTACCTAAATCTACTGCTGAGATATGGCGAAATGACCCAAAACTTTTGAATACCACTGGGGGAATTTCCAAAATCGCCGAAATACGTGTTTAACCAATTTTTTAGTAGATTTGTTTTAATTAATTTCGCCCTCCTACATAAAAGCTGAGATATGGCGCAATGACCTAAAAAATTCGACCCCCCCCCCCTCCTTTAACCACCTTCTGGGTAATTTCTAAAATCGTTGAAATACGTGTTTAATCAATTTTTAGTAGATTTGTTTTCCTGATTTTCGTGCTCCTACCTATAACTGCTACTGAGATACGGCGAAATTACCTAAAACATTCGACCACCCCACTTTATCCCCCAGCTGGGGGGAATTTCTAAAATCGCTGAAATAGGTGTCTAATCAGTTTGTTAGTAGATTTGTTTCCCTGATTTTCGCGCTCCTAGTAATAACTGCTGCTGAGATATGGCGAAATGACCTAAAACATTCGAACCCCTCTTTAACCCCCTTCTGGGGAGAATTTTCAAAAATCCCTTCTTATTGCTTGCCTAGGCCATAACAGCAATCTACAGTCCAAATTTCGTGACCCTGACTTTAGTAGTTTCGGCTGGGCGTTGATGAGTCAGTCAGTTACCGTTTAATCTTTATATAAAATAGTATAGATTTAGCTTTGAGTTTCTTGAAAGCCAGATA
Source organism: Maratus michaelseni (assembly GCA_963931845.1). Taxonomy (NCBI): domain Eukaryota; kingdom Metazoa; phylum Arthropoda; class Arachnida; order Araneae; family Salticidae; genus Maratus; species Maratus michaelseni. The sequence continues at coordinate 176,063,548 of OZ007589.1, read as the reverse complement.
AAACAAGGGCGTGGTCAAGGGAGGGGTTCAAAGTCTTCTACATAATGAACAGTCTAGGTAAACTAAACGTTCACCTAAAAAAAAATTCTATCTTCAGTGTCTGATAATTCATCTTTGGAAAAACAACTCTGTACTATAAGTATCAATTACATTTTTAGCTAATAAATCTGCAGATCAGGGGCCTCACATCAACTTTGCAAATCACATTTTCATTTTGAATTCATTGTATATAATAAACATTCAACTCGCAATTTAGTTCCTTTCACATTAGTATTAGTGCAAATATTTAACTCTTAAGAATTTTAACGGAAAAAAATAAAGTCATGCACTGATACTGTAAGACTGTTTCTGCTCCCTTCTCAAACTCTCCTTTGTCTCATTTATTTATAACCGCAAATCTCTAAAATTTCAGTTTCTTAATTTTCTATCTAAAATAATTTAAATGCTGTTTTTGTGATACTGGCATTAATTATTTTGAACGAGTATTGTAATAAATATTTTATTAATTACTGACAGTTCTAAGTGTTCATTTTACTTTAGAATGACTGCTTGAGCCAATCCCATAAACTTTGGAATTCCTACAGCAATGAGGTTTTTTAAAAAATAACTCGTAAATAACAACAATTAGACACTAACTGTTCTCTAATTCTCTTCTGTTGTTCTTTCTTCCAGATATCTTTGAAATCCATACAGAAAGAGGTCCAGAGAGAAAAGAATTCTTTCGGCCATTCGCTCTCGTTGTTGGACTTCGGTTGGAAACGGAAGAACTTTTGGGTGTTTTTGAACCTGTACAGAAGTAATGAAACAGTAAATATGAGTAGATAAAACATGAAAAACTTAAAGTTATAAACACACATACAAAAAAACCACACACTTTAAAACCATATTAAAAAAAAAAAATCATTGTTTTTATATTTCATGGATATTTAACATTTCACAATTAGTGTACTTCAGTATTTCACAACCTGGGGTAGATGGCGAACTAGTTGGGAGAACGCAAAATATACATCGATAAAGGCGGAAAATGAATAAAATGTTAGAAAAAAAAAGTTTTAGAATTTTAGTTTACAAAAGGAGAAACTTATGCGAAATCTAACGTAGTAATTGACTAATAACTACAGGGTTCGCACAGTTCTATCACAAATTTTTAACAGTTTTTTCTTACTTATTTTAAAACTGCAGGAAAATATTACAAATTATATGAATAAATGAGGGGGTTACGAATTCTGAGATTTAAATAATAAATAGAAATTTTCTTATCATTAATAGACTAATTGGAAATTCCAAGTAGTGTGCGTACCTTGAAATTAGTTGTCACCTATAGTCGGCTCGAGGGTATAAGGTGCTCTATGCACTTTCTTTCACTGGCGATCCTACACATTTTATTCATCGAAAAATTATTGAAAAATATATTAAAGTTTATTAGAACTGTTGAGAATTAACCCTGATTTAAAGGCATCCCTTGATTGTGCATTGTATGTTTAAGTCTAGAGCCGCCCTAATAATATCGTGAGATAATGTTCTGTGTCCCTTTCCTCTTCGCCAAAATTGCCATTCTTTGTTCTGCACTTTCGTTTTCCTTTCCCTGTTTTTTAAATTTTTTCTAGTAATTCTATAAATATATATATAAAAAAAGAAAGATTAATTTGAAGTGTAATATTTACTGTTTCGAACAATTTTCTGTTGCTATCGTTCTGTGTATTAAAATGGATAAGTCGCTAAAAACTAGAATTTTTAACTAGAATGCGTTACAAGCCTTCATTTTCTTTTTGTAAGTTTTGAACCAAGTACTTTCGTAACATGTATCTCCCTCTACCTGCTAGCCACCGGTATCCATTTTTCACCCGCGGCAGTTGCTCTCGAACCGGCTAATGCATTCAAAACTAACAAGAGGAAAATGGTAGCTTGTATCAGAGCGATACACATGAACACATGTGACTAACGTAGGATTAAGAGAGCTGCAAGCCGCATTAGCAAATTGCATAAAAACATTACTAATTGAAGAAAAAAAATATTTTTTTGAATTCAGTTTATGCGAAAAGAGGTACGCATAAATGAAAATCCAAACAAAGAATACGTGGGACGTGGGAGAGAAAAAATTGAGAACCGCTGGTCAAGTAGTACTGGATCTCATTTTTATCCAGTATGCTCCTCTTTTTCGCATACATTTTACAGCAAAATCGTGCGAATTTTATTTGCCAGGCAATTATGTAAAGGTTAATATCTGTTTAACCCTACGTCTAAATTATAAATTAGAAAAAAAAATGCCATCCAAAGCATTTTTTTTTTTTGAAAATATGCTAGATTTAGTGGCGGTCGGCTCGTGAATAACTTTATTTGGTGCTCTAAATATATGGGCTGCCAAATTTATTATTTTAGTACCACTATTATTAAAAAGAAATACTTTGTTGTATTTTTCGGCCAAAATTTCTGACATTAAACAAGGGAAAGACTTTTTGTAAAAAATAATGGTATAAAAACAATAAATGCTTCAGGCATGCATTTAGTGCCCCCCGAACGAGCCGCCACTGGCTAGATTTATGGAATAAAACAATTTAGGAAGATTTTGTCTATTAAATAAACTAAATCTGTATTTTTAGCTGTTTTGTAGAATCTTTACAAATTTTATCCAAATCACTTCTTTAATATATTGTTTATCGTATTTTTTAGAATCGGAAAATGTGCAAATGTAGATGAATGGGTGAGTGGAAGAAGGGCCTACACTACAAATTTTTGGAAAGTTAGGGTTTTTTGTTGGAAAAGGGCTTATGTAGAATGATCAATGATTACAGTGTTAAAAAATACAATTTCGTAAAAAACAAGTTTGTTTATTTCAAATAAGAAAATAAAACAAACTAAAATTAATATTACTTTCCTTACCCACTTAAGTTTTTTATTACTCGTCAGTGCTCAGCATGAAGACAAAATTGGAAAGTAATTGGGATTGGGGATAAGGGCGTATGTTGCACTAAATTCTCAGGACATCGCTAATCAATGACATGAATAGCTTTTTCCATTATTTCTGTAAAATTTTAAATTTTTAACATACGCGTATAGCAAGCATGGTGGAAGTGACGTCACTACAAGTTACGGTGGTCATGTCCCAGCTCTGACAAAAATGCCACCCCTTAGTTGCTTCACACTGTAACTAAAAAGCGAACTTCTCCGAAAATTTAAAAAACAAGACAAGGATACTTGAAAACATGTTATTCATTGTGAAATTTTATCTTCTTGCAAATTTTTAAATATTTGTGATGTCACTGCGACGTTATTGTAAGTCACGTACGTCGCATGAGGACCGACAAAAAACACCATATTGTGAAATCCCATAGTAAACAAAAAATCACCATACTGTGAAGTTTCATTGTGACCAAAATGTGAATTTTAAAAATCTTTGAAAATGAGAGGAAACATTTAAAAACGAATTCTACCTACAGCCAAAACGAAAAAGACACCAGCTGGCACAATAAGAACGGGACGGGTTTCTGTTAAAATCTGGTCGCCCGACTCTATGCAGGATCCGAATCCTGTCTACCGAAAAAAAAAAAGCAGCCGACCCGATCAGGTCGGGTTGGTGTAAAATGTGGTTCCCCCTACCCGATGCAGAATTGTCACTAATGTCACACTTTTTACAAATTAGTCCCACTGATTTCAAAAAGTGGGCACAGTAGGGCAAAAAACGGCCATAATGACTTCACATCCACGTTGCTGTGACTGTCACATTGACGATCAGAAAGTCACAATGTAACGTTGCCGTGACGTCACAATATTTTACGGGTAGACTCTTCTTCCAGACACTCATTCAACTATCTTACACATAATATAAAAAAATTTCAGAACTAAAAGTTTCCACTCCATGTCTTTGAACATCAAGAAAGCCAAACAGTCATTGAATAGAAACAAAGTTAACCAATTAAAAATATTTTTGCTTTGTACAACTAGTAATGCTTTTGGAAGATAATAAAGTAGGAACTCATCCTAAATTGTATTATTGCTAATCAATGTGTAAATACGAAGTTTTTTTTTCTTTTAGAGTGTCGTAGGGGAATAAAAGTTTAATGTTTGTTCATATTCGTCCACATTGAAATATGTATTTTATGAATAGAATCAGTTTTTAAACATCTTTCTGAGCGCCTTTTAAAACAATAGAAAAATAGTATCTCGCGAAGTAACACTTAAAGTTAAGAAAATAAGATACTTACCTAACTTTACACCTCTTTAAGTTTTCCATTTGTAGTCTTGTTTCAGCAAAAGCTAAAAGAAAAAACAACATACCTCAAATTTATTCGTGCAATCATAATTGTCGTAAAGTGAATTAACAAAATCAACAAACCAGTTCTTTTACTAAAAATATTCATGAGTAAAAAAACTTAAAATTACCAGTTTCCTAAAAATTCCCAATTATCAATTACTGTAGATAAGGATAATCACACATTAGTGTTGGAAGTCAATACAGAAAAGAATTTTCAGAAACTACAGCGATACAAACTAACAAACCGCTCTATTAACACATGTTTCAGCTAAGAAATATTTTTTTCGCTATATATCTGACTCTGCTAACGAATATGTATTCCATTAACGAATGTTTTCAAAAATATTTTTTTCCTCGCTCAACAATGCGAAACTTTCCGACACATTCCTGGAATTATTTTAAACGTTAAAGCATGAAAGTGTATATTTTGACGAAATTTGACATCTAATAGCGTTTTGCATTTCGATAAATGTCTTGCATCCGGAGTTATAAGCAACTGCTATCCCATCCATGATTACCTTTCTCGAGGTGTCACGTCTGGAAATACCATTCAAAACGCTGTCTTTGACAGCAACTTCTAAAATAATTCTTGCATTTATCGAAATGGAAAACGCTATTCAATTCCATCGTTTATTAAAAAGAGTACCTGCTAGTTTCGTTTATGTAAGTTTAAAAATGATTTGTGAATGTGTCAGTTGGATTTTAATTGGATAAGAAATCACATTTTGATTAATTAATGTGATTTCGAAACGAATCATCTTTGTTATCTGAGGTATCATCGCACTAGAAAATGAAGAGTATTTTTTTAAAACATTGACAAGTTTATTGGAACACAGTTAACTGCTACTTATGAAAGAAATTATTACCTTTCCTTAAAAATGTCTCCATGATATCTTTTAAGGGTTGCTGTTGCTCTTCTGTGGAAGAACTGAGAATTTTGGATACTTTTTTTTCACAGGCTATATAAATAGACAAATAAAAAATACATTACTTCCTCGAACAACAGTGCAAATCATTTTTACTTTCTTCTATCTATAATAGAAGAAAGTATTTCAATCTAAATTTTTTTTGGCTTCCGGTTTTCGAAGGATTTACACGTTTTAGGCGTCAGATTCTGAAAAACATATGTATACAAAATGTCTGTCCGTGCATGTGTGTCCTCTTTTTATCATCGAAAAGTCTATGAAGTTATGCATAGAATTGAAAAAAATTTCATGTGTGATTTTGAATATGGACGTCAGGTCCCAGTTGAAAATAGGGATATTCCGACGGAAGAGTCGCTGTGATAGCGCGCTTTGTCTCGATTTTTTACAGTTTAAGTAAAGAATTTATGAATATTTTTCGGCGAAATTTAATATTTAGATGTAATGTAATAGGTCGAGGTTTGTATAAAATTTTGGAGAAAATCGGCCTGAAGGTAGCGTTGGGATAACTAATTTTGCTCGATTTTCGATACGGGCCCGGTAGTTGTTGAAATAAATTCATACTGGATCACCCAATTGGTACATCTAGCTAAAGTATTGAATAAACTGCTGTGATACTATAAAAGCATAAAACTTCTTAATAACACCATAAAATAAGGAATGCGCAAAGCCTTTCGAAAGAACTTTGTCTTTCGTTGTCAGGCGCAAAGAAGACGTGCAACCACTTTGACGGCAGGAGCAAGACTGAAAGGAAATGGAAGGGAAAGTGGGTCAAGTTAAGGGGACAGCCAATAGGAAAGCAGAAAGGCAACAGCCAATAGGAAAGCAGAAAGGCAACAGCCAATAGGAAAGCAGAAAGGCAACAGCCAATCACAGAAGACAATAACCTAGAATGCAATAAAGAAGGAAAATTATGAAGGAAAAAAAAGTGAAAAATATTATAAATAAAATAAAAATAAAATAAAAATAAATGAGTAAGTAAATAAATAAATAAAATGTATAAAAATGGAAGTAAAATAGAGATTAAAAATTCAAAATATAAACAAAAACTATATGGTTGAGCTGAACATTTTTTCAAAGCTGCAGAAAGCATGGTGGAATCAGATTTTTCATTAACATTATAAATTCCCCATTTTCGAAGATGAGGAACGGGAGACTTAGTAGAGGGAAATTTAAATTTATTCACAGGTTTAAAGATAATACTAAAGTTGAAGCGTGTGTGTAAGTGTGTAGTGTTATCTTTAAATCTGTCAATAAATTTAAATTCCCCTCTACTAAGTCTCCCGTTCCTCATCTTCAAAAATGGGGGAAATTATAATGTTCCTTGCAATGGTTGTCATCTATCTTATATAGGTCAAACTAAAAGAAATCTTGAAACCCGCTTAAAAGAACACTCCCGTTATGTCACTAACCAAGATATTTCTAAATCTTTTATTGCCAATCATTCTTGGGATTCCGGCCGTAGTTTTAATTTTCAAAATGCTAAAATTATCTTTAATGCCAATAGCCCCTCAGAATTGGACTTTCTTGAAAATTCAGCTATTTATCTTAATCGTGATGTTATCGTTAATGAAAAATCCGATTCCACCATGCTTTCATCAGCTTGGAAAAACTTGTTCAGCTCAACCATATAGTTTTTGTTTATATTTTGAATTTTTAATCTATTTTACTTCCACTTTTTATGCTTTTTATTTTTATTTTTTTTATATTTTTTTCACTCTTTTTTGTTTCAATTTTCTTCATACTTTTCCTTCTTTTCTGTATTCTAGGTTATTCTCTTCTGTTATTGGCTGTTGTCTTTCCACTTTCCCATTGGCTGATGCCTTCTGCTTTCCTATTGGCTGTTCCCTTAAACTTGTCCCTCTTTCCCGCCTCCCTTTCAGTCTTTCTCCTGCCTTCAAAGTGGTTGCACGTCTTCTTTGCGCCTAACGAAGAAAGAAAAAGTTCTTTCGAAAGGCCTTGCGCATTCCTTATTTTATGGTGTTAAGAAGTTTTTATGCTTTTATGGTACATCTAGGTTTAATTTATATATTTTGTAATACGCAAAATTTTTCATATTACTCGTTGATTAGACCTCTTCATAATTTTAAAATTTTAATGGAATTGAGTTTGCAATTATGTTACTCGTTTTAAGATGAAGTACATTTTAGTATATTACGTAATGTGTATACATTCTATAGATCATACACAGGACTGTACAAAAGCATACGTTGTCATTACCGTCTATGGTCGTGAATTGCTTAAAGTTCTGAGCTATTCTCATATAAAGTTCTGAGTTAGTATACAAAGACATGCGCCTAGATTATAAAATAAATTCATATACCGGGTTACGTAAAAGTATTTGAATATATTTCAGGATACGAATGGCAATACGAATAGTTAGAGTGCGTTCTTAGTTGTGTTGTGCATTTTCTAGTTGAAGTAAACTTTCACATAATGCTAGATGTGTCAAAATTGTTAAACTTTATGTTAACAAAATTAATGTTAATTTATGTTAATTCAAGTATTTTGCCGACTATTGGCCGCAATTCCTGAAACTGGAATCTCAGTTGCGTTATGCATTTTCTAAATTGTTTATTTAGTTATCTTCTTTCACCTTATCAAATAATGAAGTTTCCAAAAAATGAAGCGTTGAAAAGTGTTTCAGAATCTATGCATGACACATCATTTTTCTTTGTTAGTTTTAAAATGTGAAAGTGTAATATGGTCGGCAAGTCCGTTTCTTAAAACTGCATACAAAATAAGATCATAAAAAACTACAGAAATATAAAACAGAACGCAAAATCGCTCATTTAAATTTTAGTACGAATATTTGAAAGATAAATAAATAAATAAAAAAACATTTTCAAGCTCATTTTATTCGTATAAGATGTTAATTTTCTTTCAATTGGCAATTTAAAACAACTTGAAATTTCATTTCAGAGATGAAGCAAAAATGGAGAAAAATACTGCTAAACGTAAAAACAAAGATCTTCGATCTTAATGATGCGAGAATAGCACATTTTCAATTTTCATTCGACATGTAATGGAACAAAAAAAAAAAAAAAAAAAAATACACAAAGCATATTCAATTAACATTTTCTGTGCAGATTTTATGCAATATGTATACACAGAGAATTCCAAAAATATTGAAACGCGCTTTATTTATTTTTAATCTGTTAGATATATGAAGACAATGTAAATTAAGAATGTGTTTACAATAAGGCAAGGATTTTGTGGATGAAATAGACTTGCCATTAATTTTCAAAAAGTTGCACTTTAAAACTTCTGTATAATTAAGGAAGCAGCTGCACAATTAAGGAATATTGTTCCAGAACTAACCTTCAACCGACTATTTTCAAAAGGAAGAAATGAAGCGAAAGACAATTTGAAACAAATGAATTGAATTACTTTTTTCGTCAGGGGACTCAACCCACCCCACAGTGGGGCGTTTTGAGGATCTAGGTGGACAAAATTATTGCGTTGAAGTTTAATTAGGTTTTGCTGGGTTTTCGAATGTATCAGTAATAAAATAACCAAACCGTGATAAATATTTGACTTATTTAATTATTTATATTATTATTTATATTATTATATTATTATTATTTTTAAATTATAATATTGTATTGTCATTGAAACTACACATGTATTCAAAGTTTCAGCTCAATCGGATAATTAAAAGTGGTGAAAATTGACTTGCAAGACTTGAATTAAACAATCAGACGCACACTTCAAGTTAATATAACTTATTGATTCGCAAACTTTCGCAGGAGCTGTCTTAAGTTTTCAATACTTTAGGAATGGCACTTTGATTTAAAAAAATGCTTATTGCTTAATAATGCTTAATACTTTATTAAAAGTCAAGATGAAGTTTGAAAACAAGGTGGCGCTTATTTTCAAACAACAATAGGTTAAATCGTGTGACAAACATGTGACATATGTCCAGTAAACTCCAGCTTTCAAATAAAACAGAAAAGTCACGACTTGCTTTCGAACTTACAGAAAAATAATGCAACTGTTGAAAGTCTCTCAAATCAACTTTCTTCTTTACGGTCGTAGTTAACCGACACATCTGGTTTTTTCGACAAAACTCATACGGATCTCGACAAAAGATACATTCAGCTACCAGTATACTCAGTCTTGTTAAATTCCGAGATAATCGGAAAAATTAATTTTGTCCACCTAGATCATCAAAACGCCCCACTGTGCACCCCCCTAAACCCTTCTCAGGAGAAGATAATTTTAAAACACGTGAATCTAAGAAAAAAACAACTAAATATTGTCTTCTACGGTAGTTTAGGAGGATATCTCCCCCTCCCAACGAAAAATTCTTAGTTATTGTTTAAATATTTTAAACTACAGTGAATAGAGGTTTCATAGATCCCTCCCCCACCCAAAACAACCCTTTTAATTCGGTCCAGTATCTACTGTGTTGACTTTATTTATGTGATTCATCAATACTCTACAAGCAAAAAACACAATCACTAATTAGTAACACAGTACACCCAAGACTGATTTAAACATTTTAATTGGGTGAAAGAAGTACATTGTAAATGGGTACTGTCACGCCCATAAATTATTAATGAGGTGATCAAAATAACGGGGCTCTGTGTATTTCTCAGCCATACATCGTTAATGCAGCGATCACTATAACGTGGTTCAGTTATTTTGCGTGCATAAATCATTAAAATGAAATAATTTTAACAGGACCTATTCGGTTGCACGCTTGTAATCTGACCCTAGCCCATAAATATGGCAATCAGTATTTAAATCGAAATTTTTTACTTTCAAAAATGTATTTTGAGAAAAGGTGGAAGTGTAATATTTTATTTAAAATTTTAAATCCGATCACTAAGAGACGAAAATCAAAAAATTAATTATAAAATGTTAAATTAAAAAATATATTCCTTGGAAAAAATGTCACACCAAATATATAATAAAAACAACAGCAATAGTTCTCATTTTCGTGTAATTTTCCGCAATCGGGTTCACAGCCAATGTTTCCCAAAAACTCGCTAACTCTAAAATCGATGAAATACATAATTAACTACTTTTTTGTAGATTTGTAAAGCGGAGTTTCACATTTTTACTTAAAACTGCTGCTGAGATATGGCACAATTACCTAAATCTTTCGACACATAGTGTGACCCCTTTGATGGATTATTATCTAAAATTGCTGAAATACATATTTAACTATTTTTTAGTACATTTGTTATCCTAAATTTCACGCTCCTACCTATTACTGAGATATGGCAAAATGACATGAAAAATTCGACCCCCCCCCCCCTTTAGTGGCTGAATTTCGAAAATAGGAAAAATACATGTTTAACTATTTTTTTAAAGTTTTGTTAAACTGAATCCGTGATTTCAAGCTCCTAACTAAAAATGCTGCTGAGATATGGCGAACATTCGAAATGACCTAAAATTTTCGACCCCTCCCCCCCCCCTAATTTAGGCCTTTAAATGGGTGAATTTCTAAAATCACTGAAATGTGTGTTTATTTTTATAGCAGATTTCTTATCCTGAATTTCACGCTCTTATCCAAAACTACTGATGAGATACGGTGAAAAGGTGAAATCCTCGAAAATTATCGACCCTCCATTTAACCCCCTTAGTAACCCCCTTAGATATGGCGAACAGGCAAAATGACCTAAAACTTTCGACCCCTCATCTAACCCCCCTTAGTGTATGAATTTCTAAAATCGCTGAAATATATGTTTAATTATTTTTTTTTTAGTAGATTTGTTATCCTGAATTTCACGTTCCTATCTAAAACTACTGCTGGGATATGGCTAAAACGCGAAATGACTAAACACTTTCGACCCACCATTTAACTCCCTTAGTGGCTGAATTTTTAAAATCGCTGAAATGTGTGTTTAACTAACTTTTAATACATTTGTTATCCTGAATTTCTCGCTTTTAACTAAAACTGTTGTTGAGATATGGCGAAAAGACAAAATGACCTAAAACTTTAGACCCCCCCCCCATTTAACCCCCTTACTGGTTGAATTTCTAAAATCGCTGAAACATGTGTTTAAGTATTTTTTTTAGTAGATTTGTTATCTTGAATTTTTCGCTCTTACCTAAAACTGCTAATAAAATATGGTGAAAATGTGAAATCACCGAAATTTTTCGATCCGCCATTTAACACACTTAGTGATTGAATTTCTAAAATCGCCTAAAATACATGTTTAACTATTCTTTAGTAGAATTGTTATTCTGAATTTCATGCTCCTTTTTAAAACTCCTGCTGAGATATGCCGAAAAAACGAAATTATCTAAAACTTTCGACCCTCTTAGGGTGTGAATTTTCAAAAATCCTTTCTTAGTGGGTGCCTACATTGTGTAAAGAACATGTCTTTCAAATTTCATTGTTCTAGGACAAACGGTTGAGGCTCGGCGTTGATTATGAGAAAATCAAGCTACTCTTTTATAAGTACAGATACCAAAGACGGCTACTCAGAAGTGCTTGTTAATAAACATCTTTAAAAATATACAAGAAATTTAATAAGTAATTTTTAGATGAAAAATTTTCTTATTTCACGCACGCTGCCTCACTGTACCTCACAAATCAGTTCTTTGGCTTGCTGCCTCTCGTTCTTAAAAGTAACAAAATGGTCACTTAACGCAGACTGAGAACAAGTCATAATTTTACCCAAGAGCAGTCATTTACTCTGAAAATATCGATTTTAGATTTTTTTTCCCCTTTATCCCTTTTATTGAAATCGTACTTGGATGTCTTCCAGAGTGGTGACATGGATAAAGCTATACCACGTATTTTAACACCTCTTTTTTATTCAAAGCATTTAATCCGAAAACACTTTTCGTATTTGGTAAAATGCTTTTATTCATAAGAATACTTAAGAGAAACATTTTGCATTAAGTATTTTTGTAGCAGAAAGCAGTTTGAAATTCAATGATCTTTTCAGAAGTAAACAAATGGACGAGGGCTGAAAATGAAACATGTAACAATTTAAGTGCTCCCTATCGGAACTATTTTCAAGATACGCAAGTTTATAATAAGATATTAAAAGAAGGATATAAGAAATTAAGACCCCGATCTCTAAATTTCACATTTACATAACATTAGAAAAAGGGATATAAAGTTATTTAACGGAAACAACCGAGTAATTACTCACAAATACAGCAAATTATCCTTCATGAAATAAAAGCAATTATAGCGGGAGAAGTAAATTAGATTTAAAGAAATTTTTTTCCAGTAGATGCCAACAGGGCCGAAACTAAGGGGCGCGGGGGAGAGGGGGGTAGAGGAGGCATGTGCCCGGGTGCCAGAACGGAAGAAGAAAGGGGCGCCAAATGAATATTTGGTTTGTCGCGTGATACAAAAAAATATATAAATTTGGGTAAAAATGTTTTGCAGCTGAAAAATCCAAAAGAAAAACCGAGCCAAGTGTATTAAAATTGACAAATAGATAAAAAGAATGGCGAGATCGGGCGACTGCCCGGAACACTAAAAACTAAGGGGGTGCACAATTTTAAGATTTTTTTACATTCCAGATCCGTGCTTAGAGGGGGAGACTGCCTGGGATACTAACCACTAAGGGATGAAAAATTCACAAAATGAAATGCATGGTATCTTTAGTTTTTAATTATTATAATTTTAAAAATTAGAGTTATGTTTAGGAAAGCATATAGGAAAGCATCTCATATCATTAGTCTATTAATAGGAAGAGCCCTATAAGTGATAGTTGCATGAATCTAGATGTAGATATCACACAAAGATATTTTGTGGTATTGGAATCCATTGTTATACCAACAGAAAATCCTTGTTTTTCTGTTCTTAAGACATTGTGACTCATATGACCATGATTTTAAATGCCTGCTCAACTGTAATGTAATAACTACAACTAAAGTAAAGTATGTGAAAATGAAATGTCTATAATGGAATTCTGTCTTAAATATGAAAAAAAATATCACATGGTCGCAACAAAAAGAATATCAACAGTCATACAGCTGAGACAGAAATCGGTAATAAATCAGAATATTTTTCTGCTCATTTCGATTTCGGTTTCATAGGTTTCATTGGATAAATATTTGACAAAGCTGATTACATAGTTCCAATATTATGTATTTTATTATTACATATTTTTAATTTAAAAATAAGTCTGCTATTAGAAACTTAGTACATTATTTTTGTAAATTTACATTGCAAAAGACGAAGGGGGCGTCAAAATCCATGTGTGCCCCCACCCCCCCTCCCGTGAAAAAAAAAAGCTAGTTTCGGCCCTGGATGCCAATAATTTCATTTATCCAGCCAGACCATCTCGGCCGTATACAAGGCAGAAAAAACAAACGAACAAACGTTTCCTTTATCCTCCATTTTCCCAACAATAGCTCTAAATTCATTTCAAAAGAATGGTCTTCTAATTCCTTTGGCTGTTTTCCAATTTTCTATTGCTTTTGAAAATGATTCCTTGTTTTTTTATTTTTTTTTTAATCTAGAAAGAAAAATTACTTATCAAGAATAGATTATGAAACACTTTCCAACACTTCCAGGGTATTTTAACAAAACTTCACTGTTTAATAAGATAAATAAGATACCTAAGTAAACATTTTAGAAAACGCATAACACATTTGAAAACCAGATTTCAGCAATTACCTTCTATAGCCGGAAAAGTACTCCAATTCTTTTGTTCTTGTCCCGTATTTGATCTATACATTTGTATCTATTCTACATAGTATGCTAAAATTTAAATTAATAAGAAAACTCATAATAGGTTGAAAATACAACTTCAGCAATTTCTATTGATAGACTTGGATTCTTGTGTACACCACTGTCTACCTACAGATTTTTTATACACACGTATTAAACTAAAATTTAATTCAGGCTAAATCACAATTAAAAGTACTAAAATCACATTTTCAAAAATTATCATCCATAGGCGATCATGTATCCAGTTCTTTTCATGGCCCTGTGTGTATATATATATATATATATATATATATATATGTGTGTGTGTGTGTGTGTGTGTGTGTGTGTGTGTGTGTGTGTGTGATTTCATACATATTTTTTAAAAATCTCTCTGTATACTAAAATATACTTTAGCTTGAAAAAGCATAACTCAATTAAAAACCATTTACGCAATTCACGCTCATACTCAGTAATGCTTACGAATTACTTTGAATAGCCCTGTACATGATCTATAGTACTTATATACAGCACGTAGTATGCAAAAATTTAGTTAAAACTTAAAAACGCATACCATAACTAAAAACGTACTTCCAGCAATTATCGCTAACACACTATATTGCCAAAGGTGACCGGTCACTTGGGATTTTAGACGTTTTGTTAACTATCTAGAAAAATACATGAGGAATTAACCTGAAACTGCAGGTGTGTAAACAATATAGTATACGTTATATATTTCCGCGAAGATTTTTTCACGAAACCCCATAGGAGACTGTCAACAAATTGTAAAAGAACGAATATCTTTTGGATAACCCTGTAAAAACTAATGTAGCAAAGGCGTTCAAACTCGAGATTATTAATAAGTGGTTTATTTTAATATACTGCGTTCATTTTTATGAGGATAGCATGTATACTCGTAGAGAAATTAAGGTTTTTATAAAAACAGTCCCAAATTTCGCCTAGTTTTTTTGCTTATAATTTGCAGAGTTCTTAATATAAAAAAAAAAGTTCTTTTCAGGAAATATGACAAACAATATTGTACATAACACTCTGCAATCAGAATTAAAAAATAATAAAAATTGGATGAAAAATGAGCAGGTTTACTAAAAACTTTCACTGCGCATGCGCGAATGAAATCAAAATATAATATGCATAATGTATTAGCTAAGTATATAGAGCAACTTTTGTGAAAGTCTCAAAATCATAGCTTAAAAATTCTGAAAATTATTGTCGATAGAATAAGTTCGAAATCCGTTGTTCCCAAAAGGAAGCAAAAATATGAGGGGTTGTATCCAAATATAGTAGTACGTGCAATATTGTGTACGCTATCTTGGCACTAAATCAACAGATATTTGATACAACCCCTTATCTTTTTGCTTCTTTTTGGGAACAACTGATTTCGAGCTTATTCTATCGACGATAATTTTCAAGCTATGATTTTAAGACTTTCACAAAAGTTGCTCTACATACTTAGCTAATACATTATGCATATTATATTTTGATTGCATTCGCGAAAGCGCAGTGAAACATTTTTTAGTAAACCTGCTCATTTTTCATCCAATTTTTATTATTTTTTAATTCCGATTGCAGAGTATTATGTACAATGTTGTTTCTCATATTTTCTGAAAAGAATTTTTTTTTATATTAAGAAATCTGCAAATTATAAGCAAAAAACTAGGCGAAATTGGAAACTGTTTTTATAAAAACCTTAATTTCTCTACGAGTATATATGCTATCCTCATAAAAATGAACACAGTATGTTACAATAAGCCACTTATAAATCTCGAGTTTGAACGCCTTTGCTACATTAGTTTTTACAGGGTTATCCAAAAGATATTCGTTCTTTTTCAATTTGTTGACAGTCCCCTATGGGGTTTCGTGAAAAAATCTTCGCGGAAATATATAACCTATACTATACTGTTTGCACACCTGCAGTTTCAGGTTAATTCCTCAGGAATTTTTCTAGATAGTTAACAAAACGTCTAAAATCGCAAGTGACCGATCACCTTTGGCAATTTAGTGTACTTCAGCTACAGTAGTGCATCCGAAATTCTTTGAGCATCCCAGTAAATGAACGGTAAATGTTATGCGCATCATATTCTACAGTAAGTACCTTGTAGTAAATCTCACTAAAATATATCAATTTCATTGTATTTGAAATATTTCAACATAATTAAAATACGCTGAAAACAGTTTTTCCCGTCAGACTATTATGTAACAGAATTATTTTATGTGGTCTTGTAAATGAATAATAAATGCTTTTCTGCATACATTCTACAGAATGCATGTTTAGGTGCACTTCAACAAATAAATCACAATTTCATTATATTTCATATGGTCATCATTAAAATGCACTTGAAACGATATTTCTCCCATTGACCATAATGTAACTTTTAATTAAAATTACTTTAAATTGCTTTTGACTTCCCTGTAAAATAACTACACACTTCATTTTCAATAGCGATCGTTCTATAGTAAATGTCGTATAAAAATTACAGGTCAATCCGAGTATATTTACGAGAGTTATAGCTCAGACAGACAAACCGAAGTCATAAATACTTTTCAATTATGGTTAAAAAGTGTTTAAAAAAATGAAAAGCCCTTTTTTTTTGTTCGTACTGAAAAACTTCATTAAAAATATAAGCTACAAATGATCATCTATGTGGAGGGATAAAACCTTTTAGAATAAAATATCTTAAAACTGTAGTATTTTAAACTTTGTGGATTATTTTGAAGAAAGGGAGCATGATGATTGTAATTTTGTCAATAAGAGATACAAATAGGCTAATTTATAATTTTAGTTTATATATATATCCTAATAATATTATAAATCTGATTGTGTGCAAATGTTAGGCTGAAGCCAGCGTCAAAATGGAGCATTTAATGATCCTGTACCTTTGCACATAGGTTGATTATAACCCTCATATGAACATAGGCTGGGTTTTGTTTATTTTATTCAAATATTTTTCTTAATAATTCAAAATTTCGTTATTTTCATAGAGAATAAATGGACATTTTTTCGTATAATATTTTAAAATGGTTAAATTTATTTTACCGTTGCTAATACTTTATCGTTGCCAAAACTAAATCAAAGCCCAGAATAATAATTTTTACTCAACAATTAATTTTCAATTGAAAGATTTTCACGTGAAAAATGAAAATTCAAAAGAAGAGGAATTTCCGTGATATTTGAAACAAAAATATGGAGTATTTGTTATTATACATGAAGTATGAATATTGGTTACGTTGAGAAGATATTTTCTGTCAAAAACTGCGTTATAATTTGATGGAAAACTGAACAATAATCATATTATTAAGAAAAGATTTTGCTTGGACCATGGAACTATGAAAAGGATCCTCCTTGGCTGGAACAAATATGACGTCATAAATAAAACATGTATTTTCAAATATTCGTAACATTACAAGGAGCATGAATATCAGTGTATAATAAAAGTATATACATAATGGACGTCAGATTTAAGATGAATAACTGAAATATGTTTTTTGATACTGATTAATAATAAGCTTGAAAATCAGTTACATACCAATGTGTGTTTTCGAATAAAATTCCCGTCATGATTGCCAGGAAAAGAAAATTAACAAGAATTATATCATTGAAAAGAGATTTCTCTGGAATCAAAGTGACGTCATATTTCAAATAAAACGGGATTTTTCAAATATGTTTCAAATGGTGCGTGAATCAATTTCATACAATAATAATTACAGAGTACAGTGAAAGAATAGAGAGGCAGTGAACCGTCAAATCGGCTTGCAATATGAGGCCCAAGGGCTGACTTCATTGGACGGGGAGAGGTTTTCAAAGCAAGCCGCCAGTTGTTTAGGCCAACTGTAGGGTTGCATTTTCAGCATCACGCCAAACATAAATATTTCATATCTATTTATTCTCTGAACTCTGCGATTAATAATACAAGCATCAGTAAGAGTATTAGAAAAAGAAAATTGAACACAAGTCTATTATTTTAAAATCTGACTGTCTGTTTGTATTTCGCAACTACTACTCTTAATGCAGTGCAATTTACTTAACACCATCATTGATCTAAGGATGTCATATAAACTCTCAGAATTTAAAATTCTGAATTAAATTCCGAATTTTTTTTTTTTTTTTTTTTTTTTTTTTTTTTTTTTTGTAAATTTTAACGAAATTTCTCTAAAAACGGTAATTAAATTACTCCAGTTTTGTGGATAAAAAAAAAGAAGAAATAAAACGGATTAATACATTTTTATGCCATTTTCTCATTAAAACTGAAAAAAGAATTTATTTTCAATTTGAATAGTTGGTGGAAAAAAAAATCTTGATTACAGTAGAATTTCCGAAAATTAAAAACATATTTCCACATATTCAAACTTTATGAATTAATTTATTCTGCAGAACAAAAATCGTCTGTCAGCATATTGTCAAGAAATCAAGAGTTGTTTCAGCTATAAATTAAACCAAGGAGGCAAATTTGCTGTTACATGCAAACGTAACACTTGCAATTGCAAAGCTTTTCGCAACCCCAAATTACATGCAAACGTAACATTTACATGTAATTTGCACCCAAATTAATTTTAATTTGAACCCTTATAAATGTTAATTTGCACTGAAAATTACATGCAAAAGTAATGTTTACATATAATTTTGGGTTGCAAAAAGCTTTGCAATTGCAAGTGTTACGTTTGCATGTAACTGTTACTGTTACATGCAAACGTAACACATGTAAATGTTAAGTTTGCATGTAAGTTTCGGTTGCAAAAAGCTTTGCAATTGAGGCTTCTTGCATTTAGGTGTAGAATTATTCCTCCATATTCACAAGAATTGAATTTAAACAAAAGGCATATACTATTTCCAATGAATTATTTTTAAATGATGGCTGTTAAAACGTTTTTCAAAGTCGTTAAAAGTAAAATGGTTTATCAGGTAAAACTGCTATTTGTTTTTTTGACAAATTGTACTTTTTTAAAACTGGGCTATGTCAAGGCCCCTATAACACAGAAATACCGTATTCTCTCTTATGAAATATGATAAAGAGTTAGTTAATTATTTACGTTTTAATTATCGGGAGTGAAATATTTTGCTTGATTAATGCATTTATTCTTCTTTTAATGTTACGGGAACGAAGTCACGGGTAACAGCTAGTATACATATATATATATATATATATATATTCTTACTGCAAAAATTCATTAAAATTATGAGTTACGAAAAAAACAGTTTAGAATAAAACATATCTTAAAACTGTAGTATTTTCAGGGTAGGGTTCGCACAGCTGCACCACGAATTTTTAAGTTTTCTTTTCGCCTAACTGCAGAAAAATATTTCAAATTCAATTCTGTGAATGAAGGTAGTGGTTATGAATTTCGTGTTTAAAAAAATAAAATAGAAATTTTCTTATCATTAATAGTTGTGCCAGATTGTTTGGAAATTCCAAAGAGTGTGCGAAACTTGAGTATTTTACACTTGGTGGATTATTTTGAAGAAAGCATTATGAATGTAACTTTGTCGATACAAGACACAAATAGGCTTCTTTATAATTTCGGTTGTGTTCTAATTGATTTAAAAACATAGTTAATATATTTGGAGGGGTGACGTTCAGTAGCAATAATAATCTCTATATGTAAAGAATAATAACAAAAAAAATCTTTAAAAATTTTTCATGGAGATTTGTGCAGAAAAGTTTGTTTTAAGAGAATCAAAAGATTAGTTATAATGACCTTTAATTGAGAAAATTTATAAAATTTGGGCTAAAAGATAGAAAAGATTTGGCCAGAAAGCATTTTCAAACATAATTAAGAAACCAAATTCATCTTTTGCTTTCTTTCTTATTTTCTATTGCATAAAGATAATAAAAATAGATGATATCAGACATCTTTTTCATATTTATGAAGCAATAAAAAGACATTTCTTTAATAATTATGTCTGTTAATCCAAAATAGAACTTCTTTTAAAAACTTTTAAACTTGCACTTATACAGGTAAATACCGTGCAATAAAACTTAAAACTTTTGGGTAAACCGATTCACATCGTGACAGATTACATCGAGCATTTTTCGCTATATGAACAAACACTATTATACCAAAACTACATATTTCTCCATCCAATCAAAAGAGTATACTTACCAGAAGTTTGTACATAAAGTTTATCAAGTTCTTTCTGAATGTCATCGAAATTAACATTGCCAGCACGCTCCACATCAGATGGTTCGGGTACTGGCAAATGGCATTCTTCAGCTGGAGTATCCTATATAAATAAACAAGAACGAAAAATCATGCGTCAAGCATAGATTATGAAACACTTTCCAACACGTTCAGAATACTTCAACTAAACTTCAACTTTTAACACGTCAGAAGTCGCGTCTCTGTTAGAGGTAGTTTAATTTAAATTTTGATATTTAAATTTTCTGAGCTGAGAGGTAAATTTCCCACGTTTGCAGCTTTTACTGTCATTGTTAGTCATTCGGACCACACACACACAAACCAGACAACGTACACAACACCCCTTGTGAAAATTCATGGGAATAACTGAAAGCCCCATTTCACTTGTGTGTACGCATTTTTTATTACCCTGTGTATATAACCATAAAACTATTTTAGAATGAAATTTTATGACCGGGATTGTAGGCATAAAACGGTGACCTTAAATGTTTCTTCATCACCATAGTAAGTAACAAGAGTCACTTCTTTTCGTCTTCCGGTACATTTTTATAAGCATGGTTGAAAATCATGGAAGAAAAAAAAAATCACCGAAACGTTTATTAGTCAGTTCATTTTCTTTTTCCCAATATTCCAAAGCTCGTGAGAAAGATGCATAATTTAAGTAAACTGCAAAATTATAACTTCATTCAAATGTAATATTCAAATATTAAATGAAAATTTCTTGTTTTCCAATTTCTGTATGTCGGGATCGGCTGCAAAAAAACCGAACACGACCAACAGCGTTCTGAAAAAAGACGCGACTGCTTTCGGGTTAATAAGGCGAAAGTTTCCTAAATAAACAATTTAGAAAACGCAAAGCAGACTTTAAAACCCAATTTCAGCAATTACCAGAAGGAAGTATATCCGAACTCGTGTGTGCAGCCCTATTTATGATCTATTAGATTTGTACATATACCACATGGTATGCAAAAAAGGTAGTTCAGTTAGGAAACTACTAACAAAGTTAAAAATTCTTCAGAAGTTTCCGTCAATAAGCGAAAATGTACTGGAGATCATTTGTGCACCTCTGTATATCATATGTTTACAGAATTTATACATACCAAATGAAATGCAAAAAAGTTAAATTTAAAAACGCGTACCACAAAAGGGAACACATTTCCAACAATTAACGTTCATAGACAGTACTGTAACAGAATAATTTTGCGTGTCCTTGTAAATGAACGATAAATGCTACGTACACCATATTGTACCATAAGCATCTTGTAGTATACCCCCTTGAGGTATATCAATATGTTTGAATTAGTGAAACGTCGTTAAAATACACTGCAAATGATTTTTCCGCCATCGTGTAACTGATTTCTTTTGAGTGTCACTGTAAACGAATTATAAATGCTACATACTTCATTTTCCGTACCGAACATGCTATTGTAAACTTCAACAACATATCAATTGCATTGAAATCCAAGTATATTTACGCGAGTTAGAGCGCGGACAGACGAAAGACAGAATTAACTACGTTGGAAAATGGTAAAAAAGAAAAGTAAAAAGTAAAATCTTTAGTTTTACCTGGGAATATTTTTACTCAAAAATTTAAGGAAATTAATATTTTATTTTTAATTACAATTCTTATTAAAGAATGCTTTTTCATTAACCATCGAAATTTCAAGCATGAAATACTTATTTTTTATTATTATTATTTGCCTCATCTCACACGATTTTATGAAAATCACACATGGGCGCCGTCAGAAGTAAATCCAGAGAGAGGCAAGATTTTGGAACAGGTGTCCCTGCCTATGCTGCGCAGTAGTGGGGAGCGAAAAAAATTATTTTTTTTTTATCAAAAACGGGTAGGTGCCAAAAGTTGCCTTTATACTAGTACATCAACTGCGTGCAATTTTACTGCTGAAAAAAAATGGCTTGAGTCTGCGCTTTTGGTCCGAAAGTCGAAATTTTGGTTAAAATTTGACATTTTATCAAAAAAAAAAAAATCCTATAGAGATGGTTATTATTTAAATGTGTTATTTAAACCTTTATTATTAATGACTTAATATATTTATTGTATGATTAACATCATACAAACGATAAAACGATATCTTTATTCTGTGTAACTGGAGCAAAACTGACAAATTTCGGTAAAAAAGAGCGTTGCCAATTTGTTGTGTCATTCAACGAATTATTGTTTAGAATACAGCTCTTACCTAGTTGCTTTCAAAACTACCCTGGACATCTGGCTCGACCACGCTACCATCTGAACACAATGATTTATTTATACATTGAATTGTGATTTTTTTTTATCAAACACTGGCATAAGTTTTCTATGTATCAACCTAGTCCACCTTTCTTTGTATCCACAGACTTTGAATGCTGCTACTGCGATTTCCTTCACATATTTTTTTACTGCTTGTGTAAGAGAAGGCAAACAATGTAATGCAGTGGGGATGATATTCATGTAATCTATTCAGCGGTCTATTATCTTCAACAAGATTGCACCCGATAAATGCATATTGATGAGGGGTTCTTTTATCACAACAATTTTCCAATCAATTAGATTTATATAATTATCTGCTTCAAAGTTGACTGTCGATATTTCAGATTTGCGTATGCCATCATTTACTCTCATCATTCAACTATTATGTGCTGAGCAGCTTGGTGTTTAATGTGATGGCGATCATCGGAGAGGATTGAAATCAGAATTTCCTCTGCGTATGCAAAGCAACCATTATTCTAAATAACTTTTTTTAGTATTTGTTTTATTCCGTTTTGTATGTTTAGTAGCCGAGTAATTTCCCATGAGTTTTTAGATCCCTTCTTTAGATGTGGATTACATTTGATGGTAAACCATTCTGGGGCAAAACTTAGGTTACCAAGAACTTTGAGTAAACGTAGAGACTCTGATGGGCAGTGAGCTCATTTAAAGGTGGAGAATTCCGTTCGTAGTTGCCATCCATTCTGCGTGGGACATGTTTAGAATAAACCATTACAATGGATCACATGCTGCCTCTAATTCCAGTGAATTTCCTCTGCATCATTTATTACACAAGATCATTGTCAAAAATTAGATTCTAACCCACAGTGATTCACCGGACCAATAGGAAAATCTTTGTCCACGTGCCATTCCCTTCTTATGTAAATTTTTGAAGCCATAGAGAGTAATTTTGAAACATTATTTCCTTAAATCGAGAAAAGGGTATTCAGCACTACCAGAAATACCTGTTAGATATTTGAAAAGTTATTTCATCAAGATATTGTTTAGAATAACTAGCGAATAGGAACCCAAGAAACTTGTCCTACGCAAGATGGCCCACAAAGGCGAATAAAATTTTTTGTCTTTATATAAGCACTGATTGACCATCAGAGTCTGTAGGCTCACTCACAAAGTATGTAATCCAAGTTTATGAAGCAGGATAGTTTACACCAAATGTAAACCTCAGCTAAAAAATAGATCTAAAGACTTATGGAAAATTACTCGGCTACTAAACATCACAGAAAACGGCATAAAACAAATACTAAACAATTTTATTTACGACAATAGTTGCTTTGCACATCGAGAGCAAATTCTTATTGAAACGCTCTCGGACGATTGCCATCTTATTAAACAGCAAGCTTCTCAGCATATAAAAAATGCAAAAGGCATAGTAAATGCAGACATACTCAAAGAGTACCTAAATGTTGTAGTAACAGAACTCCCAATCACTATGCATTAACTGGATACAATTTTGGTGAAGATAATAGATGGCTGAATAGATTCCACTAATTCCACTGCGTTACTCTGCTTGCCTTATCATACACAAGCAGTAGAAATATACGTGAAGGTCACAGAAGCATCATCCAACGTTTGTGGATACACATAAGAGATGGACTAGGTTGATACATAGAAAACTTACGCCAGTCTTTGATAAAAAATCATAATTCAATCTATAAATAAAATGTGCTCAGATGGTAGGGTGGTCGAGCTATGCACTTTTGTGACATGAAATGCAGCCACCTCTAAGTGGTACCTCCTGGGTAGTTTTGAAAGCAACTAGGTAAGAGCTGCATTTTGAACAACAATTAGGTATATGACACAGCAGAGTGGCAATGCCTTTTTTTACCAATAGTTGCCAGTTTTGCTCCAGTTGAACAGAATAAGTATATCGTTTAAATATGTTAAGTCATTAATAATAAAGGTTTAAATAACACATTTAAATAATAACCATATCTATAGAATTTTTTTAATTTTTTTGAAAAAATGTCAAGTTTTAACCAAAATTTCGACTTCCGAACCAAAAGCGCAGACTCAAGCCGTTGTTTTTTCAGCGGTAAAATTGCACGCAGTTGATGTACTAGTATAAAGGCAACTTTTGGCACCTACCCGTTTTTGATTTTAAAAAAATATTTTTTTTCCTAAGTTCTTTCTCTCTTGACAAAACCATGCCAAAATGGATCTTTGAAAGCTCTTGTGAATCCAGAGTTTTCTAAATTATGATCTCTCTCAAAACTCTTATTTTTGTTGTCTTTTTTATAACAATATAAACATGAAATAGAGTAAAGTAAGAACTTGTCAAAAACACCCGTGACAATTTTTAAATATTAAAAAAACAACAATCAAAATAGAAATTTAACAATTAAAAAATATTAATTCTCTTAGATATCGTCAGGGGGGAAAGGGTAAAAACAAAATAAACCACATACGTGAAAAAATTTGCATGTACCGAATATTTCTTTTATTTTTGCGTTTATTAGTACTCAAGTTATAACTAACGTTCGGATTTCCTTTTTTCTTACGTACTGTGCTTTACTACTTTTTATGAATTATAAAAAATTATAGAAAACCGTACGGCAAAAATAATTTAGAGGGGTTTCTTAAACAGAAAAAAAAAATCAAAATTCATAACTGTTCTATTATTTTAGAAGTTTCATGATTAGCATTAATATTATTTAAAATAACCACTGTCAATAGCGCATCATTTCGGAATGTAATTCGTTTGTAAAAATTGTACTGGAAACGCATCATATATTTAAAAAATATATAAAACTAATTCCCCAACCTCAATTACAGAATTTTATTTTAGATATGAAGCTTATTTCTTCACTTACCTTTTCAAATTTCCTGCTGTACAACCGGACGATGTAGTGTAGTAAAGTAAGCGAATTATCCTGTTAAAATAGATTGGTAGTAAATAAAACATACATACACATATTTAAATTTAGATACATCTTTAGATTTTGTTAATGAAATGTGCTGAACTATACAGATAAAGTGTTCCGTACATCAATTTCTAGGGATTATTATAATTAATGTTATTATAAATAATGTTAACATTAATTCTAATTTTATTATAATTAATGTTACTAAAAAGGAATCTGTTTTCCAGAAAAGAAAATGATCAAAACACAGTCCATTGTATTACAAAATAATTAATTAATCCCTCCAATAGTTCCCGAGAAAAAAGTACATCAATATCAGCTGTTTTTCCATAGAATCCCAACTGTTGTTGCCTTTTCAAATCAAAAAAAATCACAAATGAGTTCTTTTCTTACTAATTTTTTATGAGTTGAGATTAGTATTTCAGTTAAAATTGAAGGAATGTGATGAATTGTGATGAATACTACAAAATCATACGCAAATACTTTTGTTCATAACGGTAACGGACATGTAAAAATCTGTATATATATATATATATATATATATACCCGTGTGAGTGTGTGTGCAATAAGACGTCCATTAATCTATATCTATATACATGTCTATGTGTATAAATATGCATATACAAACTATATTTTTATCGTTTTACATTCATATACAGTGCGAGCCAAAATAGACGTTATGGCGATTATTTCAACTCTCTCAGTGTCAAGGTCAAGATATCTAGCTCACTGAGCTGCAGTTTTCACTGTAATACAGTTATTAATTTTACAGATTTAACACAGTTTTTAAACTTTGGATAAGGATTGACACTCTCAGGGCCTGATTAACGCACAGGCCAACGCCTTGGGCCCACCGAAGATGGGGTCCCCAAAATGAGTAAAATGATTTAGAAAAAGTTTCTTATAAGTTTTATGCAATTATTTTCTCAAAAACAAAACAAAAAGATTCTCCTTAACTTGGCAACTGTATTATAATATCTAATAATAATCCTCGAATAAACTTCCAGCTACTATTTTTATTTGATGGACCCCAAAAGGTTTCTGGGCCTTGGGGCCCCATCGGACTTTAATCGGGCTCTGGACACTCTCATGGTTTATGTTCATATACATAAAGTTTTTATAATATGTTGAAGAAATCTTTTGTTTTAGCATTTAAAATAAATTACAGCGAAAACTATTTCCTTCCAGTTTTGCCTTTTGTTGGACAATCAGAGGCTTACAACGTTGATGATAGAAACATACTTTCAGTTACTAAAAATATGCAAAATCAAGTATGCTTGCAGAAATGGCCTTTTATGAGGAGCTGTATATATATATATATAGTATAACGAATTTAAGTTTTTATTGAGTTTCCATTCCCTGTAACTTATATTTAGAAAAATGTTGCCCTACGTTTAAGAACATTTTAAAAAACCATTCTTTTGTGACTAAAATTTGTCCATCTCTGATATTTTGAATTTTACATATTTTCAGGTAGTAAAAGCGGTAACACGCGTTTTTAGAGCTTGAGAACACTAAAAATTCATAAACTTCAATCATAACTCTCAATTTCAGTACTTAAAGAATGAAATCTATATTATAAATCAAAAAATGTCCGTGTGTAACGTTGAAGTCATATTGACGGTGGTAACACCCGGCCAATAAATTTCGCTTTTGCTGTAACTGTATTAATTTTTAAACGTCGCACAATTTCAATTTTACACCGTCAAAAAGCAAAAGTGTTCTTTTAAATGCAATTTGTTTGAAAACTATCTCAATTTTCTGTTTTTTCTTTTTTTTTAATGGTTTTTAAAATAATTTTCAAGCATGACCTTTTTTTTTTTTTTATCTATATCTATAGGGCAGTTGCAATCAGCTGATCAACCATTGTACTTCAATTGGAGGTCAGGGTAGTTTCACCAATCAGAACTGCCTATTTGTAGTGTGTGACCTCCAGCGTGACGTCAATTGCAATTGCCCTATTGCTTGAATCCAGATTCCAAATGATCGTTTTCACTAAGAACAATAAATAGTTCAGCACTTTTTTTCAGACTAATATTCCATAACGAAATTAAAATTTCACCACTAAATGAATAAATAATATAACATAAATAAAACAGAAATTTAACAGATACGTAATCTAACTAAGCGCTTAAATCACTGAAATTATCAGAATCGAAAAGGCTGCTTTGAGTAGCGAAATCTTTAGTGATTTCTTCAGCTACTGACTCCTGGCATGCGGCTAATACCGAAAGTATCACTTTTAATAAATTTTAAAACTTTGTGAATATATTGATAGTTTTCATATAAAAATGCTTTTTGATGTTAGTTGGTAATAAAAATATATTAAATGTAAAAAATCTATTAAAGTTTTCAATTAAAAAATAAATGATTTTCACCTATTTTCTGTAGGGATGCCCGGGTTGGGTACGTTAGTCCTTTTTTTTTTTTTTAATGTCCTCACACACGATGCAACATTTTTTTTAAATATAAGTTTTAGGGAAAGGTCATTTTAAAGAATAAATTTCACATATTTTAATACATCCCATTGTAATATATCAAATTCCATATTATCTAAATGCTAAGTTCATTTGAATATATATATATATATACCAGAGGGCCCATGCGAATATTTCGCACTGAAATCTAATAGTTTTTAGGTACTTCTCTATTAACCCGTCGACCGCTTTTCATAACAAAAAACTACCGCCAAACTAAGATTAAACGCCAAAAATGCAGTCCCATTTACTTGATGTCAGAATCATTATGCGTGTTTGTTACGTCATCTAGTGGTATTACATTCGACATTTGCGTGTATTTTTCATTATGTTTTACTGATTTAGTAGTTATTTTATTAATTAAAATAACAATTGTGTCCTTAAATTCTTATAATTTATTTATTTTTTGATATTCCAATGGCAACGTTGTCCCGTTTATTTGGCGATAGTTTTTTGTTATGAAAAGTGGTCGACGGGATAATAGAGAAGTATCATTTTTTATCAACATGTAATATTTATTAGATGCAGATTTAAACTTCTAAAGAAAAAGCAAGGATAAAAATATCTGCAAACAATATTTAGTTGTTAGTCAAGCCAGAATATCATCTAATTTATTCCATCAAAGTTAGACTAAAAACTGATCCAAGATTGCTAAAGGCACGCGCGAGAAAAAAAAATTAACAATCGTATTTTGACTGCATTAGAGGATGACGTCATCCGCTTCGGGAAAACCATGGGACTTAGAAATATAAATCTAAACATTTCAATTTCAATTTCGCTTTTTAATCATAAGTATAAAATAAACCCGTGCGGTGTTTTTTTTATAATAATTGCTATGAGCATCCTATAATGTGGTATTTTATTTTTTTGGCAACAATAATTTCAGGAAAACCTTTCATTTCTTTCAGGAAAACAATGCCGATTTAATTTTTTAATTTCAGCAAATTTTAATCAAAAACATGTTTTAACGAATTGTTAAGTGGGCTATGTCAGAAGCCTGTTCTAAAACCTTTCATATGGTATCTCATTCGTTGTTCTGCGTTTCATATTTTCTAAGTAAAAGGGATGTTGACAGGAGAAATAATATATAAGGATATATATATATATATATATATATATATATATATATATATATATATATATATATATATATATATATATATATATAGTAATTGGAAGCATGTTTCAATCATTAGCGGTTTAAGATAATCGCCATAACCTATATTTTAAATCACCCGCGGTAAACAGACATCCGTAAATATATATTAATATGTTTTTTTTTTTTTTTTTTCATAAAATAAAGTGCTTACGAAATTTTGTGCTGTGACACTTACTTTACTTTTAACATCTCGCAACTTCGGTAATATCTCTAGACCAAAGCCATCAGCTTGACCTCGCCGGCCATTACCTAAAAAAACAGACTTGTGTTTGCATGGCGAAATAATTCACACATCTTCTTTGTAACATTATAAAAAAATTAATAGAAAAATACCCTGTAGTTGTTACACTGGCTTTTGTTATAATAAACGCATTGATATGTTAACAAAAACTATGAAAACTTTAAAATTAATTTTATTATTAATATTTCGAAACTCGAGGGTTTTTTTTTTGTGGTTTGCGTTAAATTCTAATATTGCACCTAATTAACGTAATAAATATACAAGAATTCTAGATGTTCAATCACAATGGAAGTTTTAATAAAGTAATTTTTTATGTAATGAAAAACAAAATTTCCCTTAAAAAATTATATAGAGTAAATTTGCCAATAATGGGCACCCTTAACCATATCTGCCAACTCTTCTGATTTTTTCAGAATTCTTCTTAATTTCAACTCTATCTTCTGATTTTCTGATCAGAAGATTAAATCTTCTGCTTTTTTTTCCTTTTTTAAATGATAAAATGGTGTTCAGAAATATTTATTAATAATAATAATAATAATGAAAAATTTTTAGTGCCTGTTTCTTGTCATCTGTTAAATTTAGCAGCCGCCAAAGCAACTTATAGTATATATTTGGAATTCGGTGCCAATAGGAAGGGGGGGGGGATGGAATTTACAATTATAATGGTGTTGAAGTTAGGAAAACTCGATTGCTGTCTCTCGGATGATGCTTGCAGAGGATCCAGTGATAACCATTAGCAAGCTTTCTCTTAATAATAATAATAAATTTGCTGAACTTTTTATTGTTTAAATTTTCAAAATTTAATGGATCATCATTTGATAACAATTAGAGTTATAACCTAAATAATGAAGAACAAAGTGGTACATTGTGTATTAACAGGAAAATAGTTTATCAGTTGCTTAAACAATGAAACTAGTTTTTTAAAATGAGAAGAATTCAGATTTAAATAAAGTTTACTTTGCTTTCATTTAAAATAGGAGTAGTGAATAATAATAATAAAAAATTTCTTCTTACAATGTATGTTTTTTTTTTTTCAAAAATAGTATTAGATTTTTTTGTGGAAAAATTTTCATTTCTTTTAAAACTTGATGAAGCCTGGAACTTATTACAGAATCAGTTCACAAGACTTCAATGTGAAAAAATACCTATATTAGAACATGCAAATTCATGCATTGCCAAGTTAGGAAAGATGTGTTCCATTGATGGAATTTTGAAATATGATAGGATTTGCAAAGTATTAAAAGCTGTATTGACTATTCCTCACAGCAATGCTGAATACGAATGTTTTTTCAGTTTGATTAAGAACAAGTAATATAAAAACAAAATTTTTAAGTCAATTCCTACTTAGGTCAAAAAGAAATTTTTTTCCAGTGATCTACATGCTTCGCCACTTACAGTATTTATTCTTAAATTGATATCCTGCTAAATATCTTATATAAGAGAAATTTTTGAAATGTATTAAAAATTAAATAAAAAATGAATAGCTAAAATACCAAAAATTAATAGCTCGAAAAGTATTTCTCACAAAATTGTTAGACAAACTGTGTTAGAAAGGTAAAAGATTGTATTTTTCTTGATATAAATTTCAAATATAATGATTATGCTGTTTTTCAAATATTGAATTTCAAAATTTACCAAACTTCACAATGAAGTACCATAGCGAAACCTTCACACGTAAAAAGATAATGGGGCTGTTCATGGACAAAGATCAGGCGAAGGAGACTATAAATATGAGCGAGTCTATACTTTTGAACAGAAATGAAATATAAAACTAAAATTAATTAATTAAATTTAATGAATGAATTAATATTTGAAAAAACTGTATTAACATCAAGTGTCATCCACTACAAGTTTAAAAAAACGTATTTGAACTTGAGTGTATGAATAAAAAGTATTTTATTAACAATTGAAAATTTGAACAAGATATATATAGAGAGTATGAGCTAATACTAGGAATTGAGGAAAAATTATGACTCAGTTCCATTCATCAATGACGGCGAAAACTCTAGAAAATATTTTGTTAGCGAAATCATTTACTGACAATAAATGGTATAAAGCACAATTTTCTAATGACTTTTTAAAAAAAATCTAAGAAATCTATTATGAACATGTTGTCAAAATAATTCTTTTTTTAGTAATATATAATAAAATTTTAGTAAATTTTCTATTCACATGCTTTTTTATTTTTTCCCTATCATATAATATACAGTATTTATTGCAAATATTTTAATGGTTCATGTGTTGTCAATTTTGAATAATATAAATATTTTTACTCTGTTTTGGTTGTCTATGGCCGACAAAAAATATTTTACTGGTTAAATTGTTTAAGTGGTGTTGCATAACACCACCAGTTAACTAGTTTAACACCAATATTCCAAATCACGGCCCACAGCGTCAACATCAGTTATCCTTGGTTACTAAATGTTCGGAAGCTGAAGTTTTAAGAGTATTTTAATGAAAGGTAAAAAATCTACTATCAATGTTCTAATTTTTCTTTTTTTTTATGTATTGAAGTTATTCTTTTCTGTCCATAATATATATTGTTTAATTGCAAATTAGTAAATATTTCATTTTACTCTTGCTTGTCTTTCAAATTTGTTCATTTATTATGATCCAGCTAGTTTTATTTTATCCATGTTGAAAGTTTTATAAAATTTTAAAAATCTTCTTATTTCTTCTGATTTTTCGTCAAAATCTTCCGATTTCTTCTGATTTTTTGTCCAAAATCTTCTGATTTTCAACGAAATTTAGTTGGCAGGTATGCCTTAACACATTTCTTAATCATTTTGTTAAATTATTAGTTATTATATTCTTTTTTTTTTTTCAGTATTAATCTAGCAACAATATTTAACCATTCTCATAGCCATATTTCACTGTGAATAGAAATTTAATTGCAATAATAGAAATAAATCAAAACACCCAAAATTCCAGTGGACATCCTCTACCTCAATAAAGGACACCCTATACAAAAAGGGTTGGGTTGGGTTGATTATTGACGGCCAATTATCTACACTAGGGATATAGGCCCGGGGGGAGTGCCCTTCGTGGGAGTCTTTCTAAGGGAACCTAATCCGTATTTACGCATGGATAAATCCACGGCTCGAAGAAAACCACGAAAACTCCGAACGATTAGACCGACGGGCGCGATTGGGATCGAACCCGGCACCTCCCGTCTACCAGCTTCGAGAGCACAACCTCTCAGCCACTGGTGGGGCCCTATACAAAAAGGAATAGATAAAATTGTTTTTATGGACATTTACTGTATTTATAAGCAGAATTTAATAAAAGCATACTAATGAAACAGAATAGTTATTTTCAAATAAATTTAAAGATTAGAATAACAAAAATCAATAAAATATTTGAGAATAAATTGTTCAAATTAATTAGTGTCGTCATCACAAGGTCAATATTTTATAGATAAAATAGGTAGTGATTAAAAAAAGAAAGTCTGCGTATCCGGGCATGGAATCTTATTTCCCTTTACAATTCTTAAAAATTAAATTATCTGAACTAATTGATAGGGTGAAACCCCCAGTTATTGACACCTAGCCAGTAACTGACACTGAAAATCTAACTCAAGTAGGCATTTTGTTGTAAAATTCTGCAAAGTAATGTCATCTAGTGGTAAATGGGACACTTATTTTTATTTTGGAGTCAATTTATTCACCACGAGAGGGTCGAGAATATATTTAATGAGGAAGAAATTTCTGAGAATACAAAAGTGCCATTTTGAAGCAACCATCTTATTTCTAAAGTTAAGGACATTTTTTTTTTCTAATCTATTTGTAATGCAGCCAGCTTAATGTTTTTTATTAAAGTTATACTTGTAGAAATTAGTTTAAGTATGAATATGATATATTAGGGCGATGATTTAGGTTTTATAGTTATTTATTTTAGCTTAATGGGGGGTGCCAATTATTGGTTCCTAGAATTTCATTTTATCAGTCTCTGACAGTGGTGTTAGTTATTGGTAAAAGAATGTTGAAATCTATCATTTGAACTGTTTAAAAATGCATAATAATAAATCAAATTTATCTTGTAGTAAATACCATTAAAATTTAAGTTGTTTTACCGCTGTCTGATACCAGGTGTCAGTTACTGGTTTATAAATGTCAGTTACTGGATATCTGCATTACTAATAATGCAGTACTAAATATTACTCCTATATACTCTTACTATATACTCTGCATTACTAATAATGCAGTACAGCTTACTAAATCCCACTTTTTATAATAAGTATTAAAGCATTTTTTTTTTAAATAAATAATAACTTTTTTTTAAGCATTTTAATCTTTTAAAATAAAGTATCTCTTACTGGTTCACTTTGTGTCAGTTTTTGGGGTTCAAATAAGAGATCTTGTCAGTTACTGGAGTTCTATATTTATGAATAAAATTAAATTTTTAATAATAAAATGTATAATTTTTCCAAATTTTACCAACAATAATTTTTTAATATATCTCTACTATTCTTTCAAAAACAAAGGTAAGTATAAAATAGATTTAAATTTTTGCAATACTGATTTGAACAAGAAATAATCCTTAAAGTGCAAGTTACTGGGGGGTTTTTCACACTATATTATTTGTACTAATTAGAAAGAAATGAAATTGCAGGTTAAATTATTTAAATATTAAATAAAATGATTTCAAAATAAAACTGCAAAACTAACATTTAACATTCCTGATCTGCAGATTTACTAGTTTTACAATGTAATTAGTATTCGTAGTATTTTTTATACACAGAGTTGTTTTGTCAGGGATGAATAATCAAACATTAAGGACAAAGTAATAGGTTTTTAACAACTTGTGTGACTTAAAAATTGTGTTTATTTAAATGGGAAGGACTTGAGCCCCTCCTTTTCCTATACACTTTAACATTATTCTCTGCTTTTTGATTGGTTTAAATGATTGCCACATTATTTTTAATAATACTGCCTTTCATATTTTATAATCTGATTTAATATAAAAAAATTAATTAACCAGGTGAAATTAATTAAATGCCGCTATTTATATATAAGAAAAAGGTTCTTAATTCATTCTGGTATGTGAAATTTAAAAATTAAATTTGATTCCTTAAACTTTCCCGTTAAATCAAAGATTGTAGGCACTATGATCATTACTGAAAATACACTTTTAGTAAATGGCCAAATGGAGTATCCATTACTGGAAATTGACTAATTAAGCATTCCAGTAATAGACACTGAACCCCAAAATCTAAACATATCATCAAACCATAAAAAGAAATTAAATTTGGTAAATGTCCATTAATATATAAAATTTAGGGGATAGTTATGAAAAAAATAAATAAAGCTGAATTTTTATTGGTTATTTTTTATAAACCAAGAACTTTGGAGGCCCTTCATTATTGAAAGGTTGTCCATTATTGGGACATTTAACCCAGTTTTTATAATTTATACCCAATTAATGAGTAATGCATTTTTAAACATTAATCAAGATAAAAAAATTATTCAATATTTTTGAAATTTGAGAATTTTTACGACATTGAAAAAACAATACAATTAAAACTGAACCTACCTCCATTCATATAGTTTCCCAAGGAAAGAATAATACTGATGACATTCTGCACATTCTTTCCAACTAAAAACTAAATTCAAAGAAAATAAGTTATACTGAATCATTTAAGAACAAAGTTCAAATCAAACAAGAACTAAAAATCATGCGCCAGGCATAGTTTATGAAACACTTTCCAAAGCTAACAAAATAAGAAATTTCTTTTTTCCATAGAATGAAATATCTAAATAAGTAACTTAAACACACAACTCAGTAAAAATCCATTTCCAGCAATTGTTGTCCGTATCCGGCAATGTGTGCGAATTGTTTCGTGTAACCTTCCTTGTATGTGATCTATAGAATTTATGCACAACACCTATTACACTCAAAATTTCGCCAATTTAAAAATTCCTACCACAGCAGAAAACGCACTTCCAGCAATTATTGATCGTAGTCACCGAATTCATGTGTGTGCCTCTGAAGGAACGAGAAGTGCTATGCACTCCATAATTTATGGGAAACATGTTGTGGTGCATTTCACGGATTTTAATAGGTTTGACGTATTATATCATATATCATATATATTCTAATACGAGCAAATCTTGTGTGTGGTTATATATATATATATATATATATATATATGCAAATTTTATCTTAAAAACGGCTCTAACGATTTTGACGAAATTTTGTATCCTACCGTTTTGGGGCACCAGAAAACCATTGGGCTAGGTCACGTGTACGAGGAAATTCGATTAGTGGGTCATTTTGGGTCATCAAGGGTCAGGGTCAAGCTAATTCTATCTAAAAAACGGTTCAAACGATTTTGACGAAATTTTGTACCTTACCATTTTCGGGCAAGAGAAGACTATTGGCCTGGGTCACATGTTCGAGAACTTTCGATTAGTGGGTCATTTTTGGTCAACCCGACTCAAGTTAATTTTATCTAAAAAACGGCTCTAACGATCGATTAAATTTTGTATCCTACGAGTTTCGGACACGACAAAATCACTGGGCTAGGTCATGTGTTCGAGAAAATTCGATTAGTGGGTCATTTTGGTCATGTGTCATTATGGGTCAAGCTATTTTATCTTAAAAACGGCTCGGACTATTTACACTAAATTTTGCATCCTATTATTTTCGGGCACGAAAAGACTGTTGGATTAGGTCACATGTTCGAGAAAATTCAATTAGTGGGTCATTTTGGTCATGCGTCAGGATATTTGGACTCAAAGCTAATTTTGACCGAGCATAGCTCCGTCTTCCCTGCTCGTATATTCTAATACGAGAATATCTTGTGTGTGGTTATGAAATTTTATTTTAAAAACGGCTCTAACGATTTTGACGAAATTTTGTATCCTACCGTTTTCGGGCACCAGAAAACCATTGGGCTAGGTCACGTGTACGAGGAAATTCGATTAGTTGGTCATTTTGGGTCATCAAGGGTCAGGGTCAAGCTAATTCTATCTAAAAAACGGTTCAAACGATTTTGACGAAATTTTGTACCTTACCATTTTCGGGCACGAGAAGACTATTGGGCTGGGTCACATGTTCGACAACTTTCGATTAGTAGGTCATTTTTGGGTCAACGCGGGTCAAATTAATTTTATCCAAAAAACGGCTCTAACGATTTTGATTAAATTTTGTATCATACGAGTTTCGGGCATGAGAAAATCATTGAACTAGGTCACATGTCCTAGAAAATTCGAATTATTAGTGACCCAGAAAATTCCATTTCTGGATCATTGTGGGTCAAGCTATTTTATCTTAAAAACGGTTCAGACTATTTACACTAAATTTTGCATCCTATAGTTTTCGGGCACGAGAAGACTGTTGGGCTAGGTCACATGTTCGAGAAAATTCAATTTGTGGGTCATTTCGGTCATGGGTCATTACGGGTCAAGTTATTTTTATCTTAAAAACGGCTCAGAGGATTTGAACTAAATTTTGCATCCTACGGTTTTCGGGCACGAGAAAATTATTGGGCTAGGTCACATACTCGAGAAAATCCAATTAGTGGGTCCTTTTGATCATGGGTCATTAAGGGTCAAGCTATTTTTATCTTTAAAACGGCTCAGAGGATTTGAACTAAATTTTGCATTCTACGGTTTTGGGGCACAAGAAAATCATTGGGCTATGTCTTATACTCGAGAAAATTCAATTAGTGGGTCATTATGGGTCAAGCTATCTTATCTTAAAAACGGCTCAGACTATTTAGACTAGATTTTGCCTCCTATGCTTTTTGGGCACGAGAAGATTGTTGGGCTGGGTCACATGTTCGAGAAAATTCAATTAGTGGGTCATTTTGGTCATGAGTCATTATGGGTCAAGCTATTTTATCTTAAAAACGGCTCAGATGATTTGAACTAAATTTAGTGTCCTACAGTTTAAGGGAACGAGAAGTCAATTGGGCTTGGTCACATGTTCGAGAAAATTCGATTAGTGACTCATTTTGGTCATGGGTCATTCTCAGTCAAGCTATTTTTATCTTAAAAAGTGTTGGCGACATTGGCGGGATTTGGCAGGAAAATTGACTTTTAAGATGACCAATGACAAAACACTTGCTTGGCGCCAAATAAAAAATATCGCCAAATTTGGCGACATTTGGCAAAAAAATTGGCTTTTAGAAGCTGAAGGAATTTTCTAGAAATTCCCAATAGGTGCGGAGATAGATGATTCAACCAATCAGAGTCCATAGAACGTCTCGAAATCAGAATTCAACCAATCAGGGTACATATGATAAGGAAAATTGACTTTTAAGATTACCAATGCCAAAACACTTGCTTGGCGCCAAAAGAAAAAAATATCGCCAAATTTGGCGAATTTGGCGAAAAATTTGATTTTTAGAATCTGAAGGAATTCTCTAGAAATTCCCAATAGGAGCCGAGATACATAATTCAACCAATCAGAGTCCATGGAACGTTCTCGAAAAAAGATTTGAACCAATCAGGGTACATAGAACTTTCTCAACGCATGCTTGGTGCTAAATGAAAGAATGTCGCTAAACTTGGCAACATTTGGCGAAAATGTTGGCTTTTAGAATCTGAAATAATTTTCTAGAAATTTCCAATAGGAGCCGACATACATGATTCAACTATCAAGTTGAACACAAAGCAAATGTTGACCGAGCATTGCTCGGTCGTACCCGCTGGTAACATCATTAAAATGCACCGCAAACATATTACGCACAGATCATAATGTAATTTAATTATTTTGTGCGTACCTGTAAACGAACTATAAGTGCTACTTATTTTATACTCCTGAGAAAGCATATTGTAGCTCATCGCAGTGATCCATATAAATCTCATATTTGAAATATCATAACATCAAATGCACTGCAAACGATTTTTCCCTCGTGGATCATAATGTAACGGAATTCTTTTGTGTATCCCTGTAAAGAACTACAAATGCTACACACTTCATTTTCAATCCCGAACATTCTACAGTAAACCTCAATAACATAAAAATTTCATGCCAATCAGAGTATATTTAGAAGAGTTAAAGCACGGATTGACAGACAAACCGAATTCATATGTAGTGGGTCGATTATGCAGTTTAGACCCAAATAAAAGTAAATATTAAGATACTCTTTAATGTTATTTTTCTTAACTTCATGTTTCCATTATTTTATTTTATTCTTGCTGTCAAAATTATCGGCACGCATTTAATGAAACCTGGTAATTTTCCAGTTTTGTTGTTTTTAGAACGATTTAAAAATAAAATGTTTTCGAAAACTGTTTTTTGCACGGGCCGAAATTTTGCTCGTGCAAAAATCAGTAAAATGAGGACCGGCGCGCAAGAGTTTTTGCTGAAAATGCATAGGTTTTTAAATGACCATTATTCTACAATTATAAATTATTTTTAAGAATAGTACATACATTTCTAGGCAAAAAATAAAAGAACGGTTTAACCTGGAAAATAGAACCTGTCTATGACGAAAACCTCTCTTAAACGAGAAAATGTCTTAATTCGTACAAAAAGAATATAATTCATATACAACAGACTATATACCTCGTAAGAATGGAACCTGTTTATAGCTGATTTTTCTTCTCTCCTAATTTTTCTACTCTTACTGAATATTCATTTGAATATAAGTGTAAGTCATTTTTTTTTAATCAATGATTATGTAAGTAACTGTTTAAGTGATTGTTAAAAATGTTGATATTTTGCATTGAATCGCATTGATTTCGAACATAATCTGAAAATAAAACCTACGCATAAGTAAGTGTGCTTTTTTAATAATTTTAGTTTTAGGATAATGTTTCTTCAGAAATATCGGAATGTTTTGTAGAAATTCAATCGGGCCGTTCCGAAATTTATCTTTTATACTGGACCGAGGTTTTAGCTTTTACACTTGACTTTTAAATTGACTATGTTTTCTCATATGACAACCATACTCTAAGTTAAAATAAGTTATACTTATTCAACAATCCTTTTTATGCGTTTATAGCGCCCCCCTGGGAGGAAATAAGATAGCCAATATTCATGGAATTTATTTATTTTTTAATGTTTTCAGAAAAAGCTTCTGCGTCGGTAAAATTTGTGTTTTGATAAACATTTTCACATAATAGGATTTTTTTACGCTGGTAGCGCTTCTGGTGGGAAATTGAATAACTAAAACTTTAAAATGGATTTTTTTTTTATGTTTTTCACTATAGTAATCATACTCAAGTTAAAATTAGATAACTTTTTATGCGTTTATATCGCCCCATGAAAGAAAATAGGATAACCAAATTTAAGTAAAACTGTTTTATTAATATTTTACTGTATGGCAGCTATACTGTTGCTACTTATAAGCTGTAAAGATTCAACAAGTTCAATTTTGTATTCATAGCGTCCCTTAGTGGAAAATCGGATAACTAAATTTAAGTATAATTAATATTTTATGTTTTTATTATGGATTTTTTATCCTCAGATTGGAAATTTTTGTACAAATTACAAAAACTTGCATTACAGTACTGGTGAAACATTTTAGATTAATGATTGGTAAATTTACATCATAAATTGCGATGCGACACAGCATAAATCAAACCTTGATGATGTTTTCCTCTGTTAATTTTGAAATGAGTTAGTTTAAATGCAGCAGTTATTAAAAAACTTAGCATATTAAACAAAAAGATAATTTGCCGAACAAATTAAAAAACAATTATTCCCCACATTGTTTAGGCCCGAGAAGGGACATATATTAAGAAATTTCATTCAGTTGTTCTACATTTAATGTTAAATGTTTATAACAAATATGATTAAATCAACTGAACTTTAAACAATAGAAATAAAATTCTAACAATGTTATATTTAAACCTACCTAAAAACTTTGATTACGTTCAAATGAAATAGAATTGATTTATAATGCAAAGAAATGCCGAGAGATATACTGGGGACTGAGATGTTACACATGAGATTTTGACCCATATGCCATGCGTAAAAATAAGATAAAGTAAAAATATTTAAAAAAGAAATACACGCTCTTATTATTGTACATTTTAATCCAAAATTTGGAGGTCAATTGCAAAAGTTGTAAAAGGAAACGCTGGAAACAATAAAAAAAATAAAGCAATGATGAAATTCATAAGATAAATTCCGAAAATGCATTCAAAATTTAAATTACATTATTAATTTGATTAAAATTTTAATTTACTTGGAGTATTTTTATCTGCGCCTCACCCTTTTACGACTTCTCTAATGATCTCCAGACATTTCATTAAAAAACTATTTTCTAATTTCAAGTACTCTATAATAAAAGCGTGTTTTTAAAAATTTACTTTTTGTTTTATCTTCTAACTTTTTAAAATCTAATATATTTCATATTTATTATAATTATTATTGTAATCATTTCATTGAACGCTTCCATTATTTATATATTTTTATTAATTTAAATTCATAGAATAATTGATAATTAAGTTTTAAAAATATCCTATTTTCATAGGGAACACACATAATGTCAGAACTATCCGATTAAGAAGGAAGTGAAAAATTGATCACAAATTCACATCTTTTCAAACATTAACCAAATTAAGTTAAATAAAAGCGTGTAAAAATACAAAATTAATTTGTTTATCTCTTACTGTATTATGTTATATTTATGCAGACATTTCAAAAATCACAATATAGGCATTGAAATTGTAGAAAAATTTCAAAATGACCTTCCAATTAAAAATGCCAAGGCAATCACTATATATAATTTTTTTTTTTTTTGGTTACATAAAGTTTAACTATCCAGTGTCTTCGATATAAATCAAATATATAAATATAAAATATATAGATAGATAGATATAAATCAAGTTCGATAGTAATCAAGTTATACTCCAAGTACAGTACTTACCTCACAGGTGAGTTTCAAGTTGTCCAACTTGCTTTCGATTTGAGCAAGGGTTTCTGCGAATGATGCATGAAACATTATGCATTCCACACGGACAGCATATTCGGGAATCTGGGCTAACTCCCACAAGAATCTGAAAAAGAAATTGTAATGCAAGAATTCCAAAAATGATATTAAATGAACAATTAATGCATAAAAAGCAATGTAAAGCTGAAACAACAATTAAAGAGGGGATGGGTAGATAAAATTTGATTTTTGGCCTCCGGTAATATGATTTTTTTTTTTTTAAGATGTTTCAATTGCTTTAATATAATTTAGGATCCAATATTTACTGGTTGTACGTTGAGTTTCGACTGAATATTCTTTAACCCCTTGGGGACGAGCGACACGTATACGTGACGCATAAGATGCTCAGTATCCTCGATTATTCCCACTAGTTATTTTTATTGTAAGCTTTGCCTCATTAAATCTTAGCATTTCTGCAATTCAATTAGGTGAAAATTTCTGTTTTGAAAAACCGGTGGTAAAATATTAAAAATTTTGTAAAGGACGCTCATCGCGAAGTGGTTAAATACGTTATGCAGAATCATACATTTTTTAAACAAATTTTAATGTATTTTGACATTTTAAAAAATCAATTTAATTTTTTCTGATAAGAAAGGT
This sequence comes from Maratus michaelseni, assembly GCA_963931845.1. Classification (NCBI taxonomy): domain Eukaryota; kingdom Metazoa; phylum Arthropoda; class Arachnida; order Araneae; family Salticidae; genus Maratus; species Maratus michaelseni. The sequence continues at coordinate 176,022,100 of OZ007589.1, read as the reverse complement.
TCATAACACTGTTGTAGTTTTTACATATGTTAACATATGAATGATAAAGTATATCTTACATAAAAAAAAAAAACCTTAGGTTGGTGTTATCAGCGTTTATCAAAATAGAAAAAAAATCTAATTTATAATTTTAAAAAAAAAATCTCAAAATGAATTTAAATTTGCTAAAATGAAAAACAAATCATGTTTTTGATCCGATATAACATATTATAACATATTTAAACAACCTTGAAACAAAAACTAAACCAAGATATAGTAATTATAGATCATAAATCATTACAAATTTTGAAACATCTTAGAAAGCAGAAAAAAAAATTACAATATCGAGATATCAAAAATGAGCCTTATTCCTTTAGCATATAGCTTTCAGAAAGCTTTTTTAAAGAGAGCCTTCTTTAATGGAAAATAAGACCTAGATGTTATATGCATGTTTACGGTAAAAAATAGAATGCCCTTTTCTTCTATATTTACTTCATATTCAAGTTATATTTTTCATAACGCGATAAAAATCTTTTACTGTGCTCTTCTGAAATTTTCTTGGGAAAAGTATCTAAATATGAATGAAAAGTATACTCTCAGAGGTATGCTGCATATTTATTGCTTGTGTATGCATTACATTTATTACGATACATCAAATATCATGAAATTTGGGAATACAATCCCAGTATTAGGATTTCCAAGTTTATTTCTTTTCCCGAAAATCCCTGGATTACTCTATGATAAATACTGGCTTTTTCGTGTGTGTAGTTTTTAATATTAAATATCTAAATATTTAATGTACATATATTGTTTAATCGTATTAGAGTTGTGCAGTGTTATACTAACAAGGAGAGTTCGTATAGATCAGATTTTTTTTTCACATTTTACTGGTTTGAAAGTCAGTATTTTAAGGTTTTTATGAGTACGCATTACCCCCTTTTCACTGAAATCATCATCTCGCTTTTGATATAATGTAACACACGACTCTACGTTGATGTTACTTTATTAAACCTGTCACTTACTAATCGCATCTTTAAATATTCTTTCACGCTATATATTAGTTACACACGTGAAAAGAGGTTAGTAAAGTAAGAAGACAGAAACAAAAGTCTTAACGTACATCTACTACATTTAAGAATGTTAATATAGATTGAAATGTTAACCCTTAACTGCTGTTAGCGGTCTCACAGACCGCTGCTTTTTCCAATCTTCACAATTTAACTTGTAAATTTAACGATATATACTAAGTGAAATTTTGTTTTGTTTGGAACTCCAGTAACTATCGCTAGAGACTTCTGAATACGGGAATTTTAATTATACTCCTGTACATAAAGTTTAGTATATACTTGATCCTATGTGTTATTCTAGACTTTTATTAATCTGTCGATCAAGCGGTCTCATAGACCGTTCACAGGGATTACGCGAAAATTTCTGTCACGGTAGTTAAGGGTTAACTTTACTACTGTATTGTCAGTACTTTTGTTAGTATTTAACTCTATTCAAAGCTGTCAAGAACCTATATATGATATTAATATCGACTTACAAGTTTTTTTTTATTTCTATCTCTTTCCCTATTATTCCCATTAACCCCTTCAATTTTCATGCCGTAGAAATTATTATGGCAGATAGAAATTATGTAGGTGAAGAGGCTAATGGGAATGAATAGAAGATTAATTCAGTTACGTTTATTCTATTTTAATTTTATGATAGATAAAATCTGGAGAGGTTAATGGGAGTGATTAGAAGATTAAAATTGGAATTGCGTTTATTGTATTTTAAGCGATAAACATTATACAAAATTTAAAATTCTGAGGTGCGTGCATGCTATGAAAGACATCAACGTAAAGTCATGACACATTATAACAAAAACGAGAAGATGATTTGAGTGGGGGGGGGGGGAATGTACGACATACTTAATAACAGTCCTAAAATATTACGGAAAAAATTCAATCAGCTATAACTTATGTTTATGCATATGGACCTCTAAATTTCATAATTTTTTTTTATTACACAAGACCTACACAAGATTTCAAACCACCGAAGTGTGAAAAAGAGTTAGAGTGTACTAACTCTTCTTGTAAGTAATCAGCTGACAAAGGAAGTTCAGACCAATTGACTGAAATATTAAGCAGGGATTCCCAACAATATCAGACTGTATAAAGCGAGAATCCTTGTTTATAGTACATACAAAAATATCAAAAGGTTATATGTTTACGTAAGGTAGTTAAGAAAAATGCCGAGTTCATATTATACGCACGAGAGAGGAGGTGAGGGAAGGCGGAGTGATAATTAAAACTTACTATATGTACCACACACATATCTGGACAGTAGATAGTCTTCGTTTGCAAGACATACGCAGTTAAATATGTTCGATTTGGGAGGAAAAAAGTCCTTCCAGCCTGTACCGGTAGGAAAAAGTAGCTTCCATATTCCTGTTTTTTTTTTAATTTTAGCTCATTTTACTCAAAACACACGAAGTTAAAATGTGTGGAGCCTGAAGATAGAAGATCCAATCCCAATTTTCGTTAATACTGAATTTGAATAAAAATTTCTCCAAATAAGTCAGCTATATCCCAGTTGACTTCTTTATGGCGAATTATTTTTGATCGATAAATGTGGCGATTTTTCGTCAAGTATCGCCAAGCCTAGCGAGAATTTCACGCTGTCGGATATGGTTATGTAATTTTAAACGTACGAGAGTAACAACAATGGTTACAACAATTAAAGACAATTTGCGAGATACCGTGTTTTTTAAGGCTAAAAAATAAAACTTAATTATGAAAACAATCTTAGTCAATTTTTAAGAGAGAGGCAAAACCAAAAAAATTAAGGGGGAATGCTTTTTATTTAGATTTCCAATTATTTTCTATATCTTTTTTGAAGTACTGAAGTGGCCGACATTTTAAAACAAGATTAAGCTGGCCAACAAACTCGGACGAGAACATAGTAAGTCCTGTACACATGCTCAGTCACATGCGAATCGGTTAATAAATACGAATGCAATCGCATGGCAAAGTTCAGATTGTTTCAAAATGTCAGCGACCCTAGAATTTCAAACTTCTATATTTCAGCTAATTTTTAAGATAAAGGTGGAACAAAAAATGCTCCGGAATTCTCGTACCAAAGTCAAACACTTAAAAGAAAATAAACGTTTTTAATTTAATTTTTTTTTTGTATATCTTTTCAATTAAAAATTTTTTTTTAAGTGGCCGCAAGATGGAACAAGATGGCGGATGCAGTTGGCCAATGAACTCGATCGAACCTACTCAGTCACATCCAAATCGATTCATAAATAAGAGTTACAGCTTGACAAAAGTCAGATATATATATCAACATTTGAACGGGGAGTGGTTTTGAGGTCTGGGGGTCATGATCGGTAAAAGTATGCCAAAATTTTCCGGAATTTCTTTCCTCCGGACGACTGCTTTTTACTTTTTGTATTGGAAGCTACTTAAAAGTACGCCTAAGATTCAAATAAAAACAGTAATTGATATTTAAGCAAATTACATAATATTTTTATACCGTTCACATATTGGTCACAAACGTCACATCAGAACATATATGGGCATATTAGTTACAGATGTCAGTTCACATTCGTAACGCCACACAGTTGGACGAAAGGAGTGTTTTCATGGGCATGGATATAAAGCTCGTAAAAGACGTCCAAATCACTTGATATTTGGTAACTTTATGTTGTTAAAAGGTGAGGAATTCTAATATGAAAACTGAATTGGGAAATATTTCTATCACAAATTGGAGAAAATAAAGAATCTTATGCTTCAACTCGATTTTCAAAATTGGAGTACAAAATCAATTTCGAACGCGTTAAGGAGTTTTAATTAATCTCGTAGGCTTACCGATCGCGGCGGATGCGATTATGAATCTCTTACCCAATATCTAAGAAAAAAGAGAACAAAGCTCGTTTTCCGGTACAATTGGGAACTTTTTTTGTATCGCTGCCTTTATAAAAATTACATTTATAAACACGTATTTTTATAAACAAAGGATAAAAAATATTGTATTTGATTGAATGACGCAGAATGACAAATAAATTGATAAATTTTGAGAGGAAAATATCAACTGAACTCCAACTAAACAATTTGGCAAAATCTCAAAATTATGCAAAATTCCATAAAATGGACGGCTCTATTAAACGCAAACGCTGTATTTATATCGTGTTCACTGATTTCTCATAAAATCTGGAATATATACAACACGTTCATCTAGTTTTCTGAATCAATTTTTTTTTTTTTTTTTTGGCCAATGTTGCAGATTTGGGTCAATTCGTCCCACTGTGCGCAATGGTAACGCTACAACTGCTGTGACATTTGTGACATGCAGTGAATTCAGAGAACCATCCCTTCTCACCAAGATTGCCATAACAGAGATTTCAGATTAATTTAGAAAGAATTTTTACAGCTTAATACAAAATAACTTCCGTGGTAAATATATATTTTGAAAAACACATTTTTCCATATGCTGTTAAAACAATGAAATGCATTACTGATAAAATCAAGCTTACTGTTCTGGTTTGTCAAGAGGCACATCGGGATGGGCGGTTCTGTGGCTGGATATCATCTCAAGTTCATCAGGGGTTGGCCGCTAGTTAAAGTCATAAGGAAAGTCTTAGTTTGCAAAATGTTTGATAAAATAAACTAATGAAAAATAACAAAAGCGAAATATTAAAACTTTTAATAGAATTTTGTATACTTACGACATCATAGACGGATTTTAAAGTATCTGTACCAACAGTAGATGTATCAAAACTGTACAAAGCTGAAATTAAAAAAAATATATTTTGAAATTTCAAAAATACAGGGGTTCGTCGATAGCTTCAGAGCCCCAAGCCCAACCCTTCCTGCATTTCGAGATGTTCAATTTTGTTCATTTTTCCTTTTAAATTTGTCCAGATTCAATTTTCAGATATTTTTTTCCCTTTCTTCCTGGTTTCCGCAAGTGTCTCGGCATAAAAGGGATGTAGCAAAGGGCCATCACGCGAAACGCTGCGCTCCGCGAATTCTGCGGCGGATTTCCCCAATTACAAAATTTATTCATATCCGCTATATATAAGATAGACATGTGAAACTGGTGCCAAAACATTGGGAAACTAACCAAGTGTTTTTGTTACAGGTTTCCGTACTGTGTCTGTAGTGTAACAGTATCAGTAAAAACAGAAATCTTCACAAATCAGGAAAAAGCTTAGCATGTCCTCTGGTACCACGAAACCCTTTTGGCATCTGTAATTTACGTGAGGCTGTACGCTCAGATTCATTGGGACTTCGCACAAAAGACTTCCTTTCACTTTTTCAGCTGAGGCTGATGGTCGACCAGTTCTCGATACGACACTGACACTGCTACATTACAGCCACAGTACGGAAACCTGCAACAAAAACACTTTGTTAGTTTTCCAACATTTTAGCACCAGTTTTACATGTCTATTTTATATATGGAAAATTTTTGTAGTCACACAGAAAAAGACTTTCCGGACACCTTGTATACTGAAAACATACTATATTTTAATCATCAAAAGAAAAAGATACAATATACATAAAGATCTATTTAGCTGTATTCCGATTAGTTTATTCCAAACATTAAAACATTTGTTTGATTTTATATTTCACATTTATTAATTAGCCTTTTTGTATTCAGTTTAAATCTATATTATACAAGGTACGGTCAAAAAGTTCCCGGAATAGGTCAATTACAAATTATTAAAAAATAGAACAATAATTTTACCTTTTTGGCCTTCAAAGTAGTTTCCTCCTGCATCCACACACTTCATCCAGCATTCGTATGACTGTTCAAAACACTCCTTGATTCCATTTTTTGAGACGTCCTTCAGTAGCTTCGTCGCATTTTCGGTTATCTCATCTGAATCAATAAAACTGTATCCCTTCAATTTCATTTTCAGCTGTGGAAACGGGTAAAAATCCGCTTGTGCTAGGTCGGGAGAATAAGGAGGGTGTTCCAGAGTGGTAACATTGTGTCTGGCAAGGTAATTTTTCACAATCAGAGCGCGATGTGGTGGAGCATTGTCGTGTAAAAAAACCAATCATTTGTGGCCCATTTTTCAGGTCGTTTTTGTCTGATTGCATCTCTTAGTCTTTAAGGATCTCCAGGTAAAGTATTTTATTGACAGTTTGTCCTTCAGGAATAAATTCGTAGTGAATGACGCCCTCGTAATCGAAAAACACCTCCAACATCATTTTCCCTCGGCTTTTTTCCAAGCGAAATTTTCCCTTCCTTGGTGATGTTTTTGCTGACCTTTACGAAAACGCTTATGTCATCGTTTCCGTATGCTTTCTTCAGCTTCTCGAGCTACTCAGAAGGCGATTTCTCGAGCAAAACGCAAAATTTGATGTGTGCACGCTGCTCTAAAGACGACATTTCAAAATCCGACGAATGAAAAATTCGCTTTGTCAGAAATGATCTGCAGCTAACGCCAACAGTACCGGAAATTAATTCCAGATGCCTGTGTGTTTTCCTTATCAGTGCTGCCAACTTCCAAAAAAGATATTTCCCCTCCAACGAATACTTGCGGGAATGTAGGCGACCATTCCGGGAATTTATTGACTACCTCGTATTTTATATTTTAAAATCATTTATATAAATTACACTATTAGTTACTGAAATAAGTTTATTTTTTGATAAATTTAAATCAAATTAAAATTGTAACATGTGATCAAGAATACTAGAGGGCAATATGAAAATTTTGACCTCGATCAATCTAAGGACAAATGCAATGCGTGAAACATTCCATAGCTGCTATTTTGAAAAAAAAAGAAGGGAGAGGGATAAAAACAAATAGCAGCTTTAATTAACTATTTTGTTTTTAAATCAATACGTAAAAACACTTTGAAGCATAAATACCTTCATTAACTTTAAAAGGAAAACTTAATTTTTGGTAGGAAATTGCAAAATTCCATGTTCTATTATTATTATCACTGCAAATGGCTTATTAACCAACATTATCTAGTAGAAAAGATGCTATGCTTCAATCTTGAAAATATAATTTTTTATTTAAATAAAATTAATTGGACCAAACTTACCCTATGATTTAACATTTAAAGTTTCTCCTATTGCTTATAGAAAATTTAAAGTTACTGTCAAAATATATGTAAATTGATCTCTTATACGAAAAAAATTATTCTGAAAGAAGACTTAATTCAAAGCCTAATGACACTTTTGATTTTGCTATAAAACATACCCGATTAATGGAAAGTGCATTTTATTTTATGAACAGGATTGTGCATGTTATTAAAATGACCTGCCCTCATTCTATATTGTTTTCTCACAGAGTAGACAATTAGCACACCTTATATCAAGCCTTGCAAAAATACCAAGCACCAGTATTACTAAAACAAGTTTATATTTAAAATTTCTTTGTTAAAATTATTCTGATAATTTGTTATTTAGTTTGGATTCAGCGGTTTCTTAATTTTCTTACAACAATGAAAATAAACAAGAAAATTTCAGAAAAGGCTTGTTCAATCACTGCGAAATAAGTGTATTTAACAGAAAAGGGCAAATAGATTGGATATTTTACTTTTTAAAATTTAAAGAAGTTTTCAACTAGAGAATTAATTACACTTACCATGCTGAATTTCTGCAATGTCTAGATGAAGACTGGATATTAATATCCCAACCTTCTGTGATCGCTTCTGATCCAGCAGCTTTGCAACCTAGAAGTAATATAAATATTTTTTTTTTCAGATAAACATCTTAATTACGTCCTTTGAAAGCATGGATATATAAAGGCAAGGGCACACGGGGCACTGGCTTAGGGCCCACAATTTAAGAAGGGGACATTTTTGTCGATAAAATTAAATTGCAGCAGACTTGTTACAACGGAGAAACATTGGCCAGCTCGGGTGTAGTTATGTTTAATTACACAATTGACACGAAAAACTTATCAACTATTTGAATCAAATACACTTGATATGACTAATATATTTTTAATTAGGATGTGATATTTGTTTACCCGTATTTCATAGAAAGCATGTGTTTCTGAAAGACCTCTCCAACAAAATCAAACTTTCGTTTTTGTACAATGAAAAGCCTGAAAAACCCTGCAAGAAATCGGACCCACGAACTTCTAATCTTGTTTCTTTTATGTACTTTGAAAGCAGGGATACATAAAGGCATGGACACACGGGGCACTGGCTCAGGCCCCCACAAATTTAGGATGGGAACAATTTTGTCGATAAAGTTAAATATAGTAAATGCTACGGAGGTATAGTGTTGCCAACTTAGCTTCTTTTTTATTAAAAGTTCCACTCTCTTACCAGAATTCCTATATAGTAATTTGTTTTATTTAATGACACATTTCGCGATTAAATGAAAAATTACTATATAGAAATTCTGGTAGGATGGTAATTTGTTTTAATAAAAATAGGGGGATAATTTGACAACACTGGACGAGGGGGGTTCTAAAGAAAGTGTGAACTTGTATAGCTACTCATTTCTGCTATCGCCTGATAAAGGGAGCTGCTAATAAATTGCGGTCGAAACTATACACGATGTTTTTTACTCAACATCCAGAAAAAAGCCACTTCTTTATATATTTCTCTCTCTCTCTGCACTTTCGTTCTACATACAAAAGAAAATTGAACTCTCATTAATGTAGACAGTTGCTTAAAACATGCATGCTCATTTTCAAATCCATTACCCAAAATAAAGGGTTATCTAATGGTAATTTTACGTTGTTAAATAAAATAAACTGTTTAGACTTTCTTAGGGTTTATTTTTTATTTATTCGTACATGTGATGGAAATTACCATAGCCCCAAAAGCAAAACAGTCCAATGATGTTAAATCGCATGATCTCGTGACCAATGTAGATTATTACTCAGAATTGCACATCGACCAAAAACAAAATCTAATAGAGTTCTCGAGTTCAGTGTTATTACATCATCTTGTAAAAAATATGCAACTAAAATGTTGATTCTATCAAAAAAGGGAAGAGAAATTATTCAGCATTTTAGAGTAACGATTACTATTGGATGTGTCAATGTTACCAGTATTGTCGATATATATTAACATAGGGGGATTTTTCTTTGAAATTATCTTAAATTGTCACCTATTATTCTAGTATTAAAAATTATGAACATTAAGAAATTCTACATTCAAGAGGATTTTAAAAAAATGAACGCACGGATACACCTCCCTAACAATACATCATGTGTGAATACCTACAGATCACTTGAAAGAGGCTGTCCCTACACTGCAAAAAATAATTGTTGATTTTACAGTATAAAACTGGCACCCCAGCTGCGCTACCGCGCATGCGCCGTAGCGTATTACTGCTTGCACGGCAGCGTATTACTGCTTATTTTACTGTTTAATACTGTTAATTTTACGGTATAATACTGGCAGCTGGGGTGCCAGTTTTATACTGTAAAATCAACAATTATTTTTTGCAGTGTATAGTTTGAAGTATTTCTACTAGAATGGACCTAAATTTTGTTCAATACATTGTAGTTGTAATCAGAATAGGTGGGATGTAGCAGAAGGTGATGCGTAGCACAAGAATGTTTTGTATTCGCCAGTTCAGAAAAAAAACTTCTAGGAGGGGGGTTTGGGGTTCGTAAAAGAAGCAATTAAAAAACCCCTTCTAGCAGCAATTTTGAATGACCTGAAAACTGAATTCCAACTGTGGTGAAATCTGCGATAATATATTCTTCATTGGGTGTAGTTGCCAATCTTCCAGGGGTTTTTTTTCTTTTCTTTTTTTCCACTTCAAATAAACATGTTTTGAATCAGAAAACTTACGTAATAAAATATGGCTGGTTTCTATGTGATACTTATTTGATTTAATCCATTAATAACATTTCTATTTCGAAATATTTTTATTTGGCTAAAAAAAAAAGAAAAAACCCTGTAGGTTGTTGGCAGATATCCGAGAATCGGAGGGAGGCACGTAAATCTTTTATAAATTTTAATGTGAGTATAATCCAATATAATTTACATCATTCTCACAGAATGTATACGTAAAAAAATGCAACTACATAAATATGAATCCGTAATTTTGAATCTCCCTGTAGTTTTTATTTGACTTAAATTTAACACGCCAAAATTGTACTTTTGAAAAAAAAAATTAAATATGAGAGTTCGACAAACATTCGTTAGAATTGTAAAAATCATTTTTAACCTGCCGCTGGTAACATGTTATGACATCTTATTTAGGTAACTGGGGCTGATGTAACGTTTCACGCCTGTTCAAATGATAAAAGAAAAAATGCGGTTTGTAAGAATGGGATCAGAAAGAGATCCGATTATATATATATATATATATATATATATATATATATATATATATATATATATAACAAATCCGATTATATATATATATATATATAAAAGAAAGTCATTTCTGGCTAGATGATCAACGCACAGCCAAAACTACTGAACCTACAAAGACGAAACTTGCAGGAAAAATACTTTTTAGTATGTAGAGGCGCACTAAGACGGGATTTTCAAAAACTCCACCCCTAAGGGGGGTAAAAAGGGGAACAAACTTTAAAAAAATTCCTTAAAAATCGGGTATTATAGTTACGTGACAAATGATAACATATTTTGATGTATTTTTGTATGCTGAATCGAATGGTATCAATTAAATACTCATAAGTCAAATAGTTCGTGAGATATTGCACATTTTTCTGATTTGGCGAAGTCTTTGACGTCAAAATCTAACAATTCTAACAATACAAGTGAGAATTTCTGAAAATGCATCCGTTACTATAGCAATGGAAGAAATTAAATACTCATAAGTCAAACAGTTCGTGAGATATTGCACATTTTTCTGATTTGACGAAGTCTTTGACGTCAAAATCTAACAATTCTAACAATACAAGTGAGAATTTCTGAAAATGCATCCGTTAATATAGCAATGGAAGAAATTAAAATTAAATCATTTTGTTATTTAATTTTTTTGTTTATTTTTACAGATAGAAACATTAACTGTTCAATTGGGAATGGAATATTATTCTTACGGATATTTATGTAATTGTGTATTATTATTAATTTAAAATAAAACGTGATTGCTAAAATAAAGTTTCGAAGGTCTGTTTAGTATTATATATTGCTTCTTTATTTTTTTTCAGTCTTCAGCCATGTTTCCCCTTTTCTTTGGGTAGTTAGTTATTCATACGATTTCGGGCTAATTTTCCGCTATCAGATACCACGCCAATTGGATTTTTAGCTACCATGTTGGGTACTTCTCTGTTATCACGTCGACCACTTTTCATAACAAAAAACTATCGCCAAACTGTAACGCCAAATAAACGGGAGAATGTTGTCATTGGAATATCAAAATAAATAAATAAATAAAATATAAGAATGTAAGGACACAATTGTTATTTTAATTAATGAAATCTATACTAATATTATAAAGTAGAAAATATTGTTTTTTTGTTTGTTTGTTTGTTTGTAGGCGGTAATCTCTGGAACTACTTTAGCGATTTCAAAAGTGATGGTGGTAAATTGATGGTTACAATCCCTGCTCCAACATAGGCTATATTTTATGTCGATGCCACTACCCCCAGGGGGGAGGGGCAGAAGCAAGAAACGTTCTAAAATTTCGGTTTTGTTTACACTGAAGGAGCTAGAAACACGAAAATCTTAGTTACTTATAAGATGTAAATGCTCTCTAAGAACAAATTCTCATAAAATTCGAAATTTAAAAGGGTGAGACGAGCGAAAAGCGTTCTAAAAACATTCTAAATTACAATTTCTATGGAATCTCTGGAACTACAGAACCGTTTTCAAAACAGTTGGGGGCAAATTGATGGTGACAGTCCCTGATCCAACATAGGCTATATTTTACGTCGGTGCCACTACTCCCAGGGGGGTGCAAAAGCGAAAGACGTTCTAAAATTTAGATTTTTTTTTACACTGAAGGTGTTCGAAACATGAAATTTAGCATGGTAGTTACTTATAAGATGTAAATGCTCTCTAAGAACAAATTCTAAAAAAATTCGAAATTTAAAAGGGTGAGATCAGCGAAAAGCGTTCTAAAAACTTTCTAAATTACAATTTCAATGGAATCTCTGGAACTACAGAACCGTTTTCAAAAGTAATGGTGGCAAATTGATGGTAACAGTCTCTGCTATAATATAGGCTATATTTTATGTCGGTGCCACTTCCACAGGACGGACGGGTGCAAAAGCGAAAAACTTTCTAAAATTTCGATTTTTTTATACTGAAGGTGTTAGAAACATGAAATTTGGCATGGTAGTTACTTATAAGATGTAAATGTTCTCTTAGAACAAATTCTAAAAAAATTCGAAGTAAAACTGTGAGATGAGGGAAAAGCATTCTAAAAACATTCTAAATTACAATTTCTGTGGAATCTCTGTAACTACCGAACCCTTTTCAAAAGTGATGGTGGCAAATTTTTGATGACAAACCCTACTCCAACATAGGCTATATTTTACGTCGGTGCCACTAATCCCAGGGTAGAGCAAAAGCAAAAAACGTTCTAAAATTGTCTTTTTTTTTTAAACTGAAGGAGCTAGAAATTTGAAATTTGGCATTGTAGTTACTTATAAGATGTAAATGCTCTCTAAGAACAAAATATAAAAAATCGAAATTTAAAGGGATGAAATGAGCGAAAAGCGTTCTAAATACATTCTAAATTACAATATCTATGGAATCTCTGGAACCACAGAACCAATTTCAAAAGTGGTGGTGGTAAATTGATGGTGACACTCCCTACTCCAACATAGGCTATATTTTATGTCGGTGCCACTAACCCCAATAGGATGCAGGAGTGAAAAATGTTCGAAAATTACGACTTTTTTTATACTGAAGGAGCTAGAACTTGAAACTTGATATTTGGTATGGTAGTTACTTATAAGATGTATATGCTCTCCAAGAACAAATTCTAAAAAAATTCGAAATTTAAAAGGGTGAGATGAGCGAAACGCGTTCTAAAAACATTTTAAATTTCAATTTCTAGGGAATTTCTGGAACTACAGAACTGTTTTCAAAAGTGATGGTGGCAAATTGATGGTTACAGTTCCTGCTGTAACATAGGCTATATTTCATGTCAGTGCCACTAATCCCAGGCTGGTGCAGGAGCAAAAAACCTTCTAAAATATCGATTTTTTTACACTGAAGTTGTTAGAAACATGAAATTTAGCATTGTAGTTACTTATAAGATGTAAATGCTCTCTAAGAACAAATTCTGAAAAAATTCGAAATTTAAAACGGTGAGATAAGCGAAAAGCGTTCTAAAAACATTCTAAATTACAATTTTTATGGAATCTCTGGAACTACCGAACCCTTTTCAAAAGTGATGGTGGCAAATTTTTGATGACACTCTCTGTTCCAACATAGGCTATATTTTATGTCGGTGCCACTAATCTCAAGGGGGTGCAGGAACGAAAAACGTTCAAAAATTGCAATTTTTTTATACTGAAAGAGCTAGAAATTTGAAATTTGGCATTGTAGTTACTTATAAGATGTAATGCTATCTAAGAACAAATTAAAAAATATATATTTGAAATTTACAAGGGTGAAATGAGCGAAAAGCCTTCTAAAATCATTCTAAATTACAATTTCTATGGAATCTCTGGAACTACAGAACCTATTTCAAAAGTGATGGTGACAATCCCTGCTCCAACATCCTCTTTAATATAAAGCTATGCGTTGCTGACAACTGGGTTTTTCGCTAATCTTTGCCACAGATTAATCACGGAAAATGAAACATTTGAAGTTACTGAAAAAAATAATAGCTCGAAAAGTATTTGTCAGAAAATTGTTAGACAAACTGCGTTTGAAAGATAAAAAATTGTATATTTCTTGATATAAATTTCAAATCTAATGATTATGCCATTTTTAAAATATTGAATTTTAAAAATTACCAAATTTCACAATGGAGTACCATAGCGAAACCTTCACGCGTAAAAAGATAATGATAAGGGCGACGTGTCCTGACGTGCATATTGGCTATAGAACGAGTCACAAATTATAGTAGCCTTATTATTCTGTTAAAATATAAAAGTGAATTATGAAATGTCAATATTTTGTTTGATTAAAGGATCGTTAAGAGAAATTGACCAGCGTAGCGGGCGTAGCTTGCTAGTATATATATATGAAACAAATTAAAAAAAAATTTCACCGTTGGCCTCATCAAAACTATAATTCTGTGTAAATCCCATTATTCTAAATTATTTTCTCGTTCCAGTATTTCGATTGTCAAAATTCCACCGTGCTACAAATACTTTATTCTAAATTCATTCTCTTAAAAAAATGGCTCTGATCGCGCTGTTCTATTAAAATTACGCACTTTTGTTTCATTAAATAAATGCATCCTAGAATTTAATTCTTTTAAACATCAATCTCCCAGCTAAAAATATTTTAACTCTCTTGAAATAACAACCTATGTCTTATTTTATTTTCCCTATGTTTTCCGACAAAACAATATTCTTTCTCAAAATTATGAAAGCTAACTTCAGTCTCAATGTAAAATATTATCTTGGCATCTTGCCCATGCTCGATAAAACCTACGTATTTTTTTTCTTATTTATTCGAAGGAATTAGATTTTTCGGTAATGTTCTAGAAGTATTGTTTTCCCGCATTTTTTTCAAATTACGGTCTTATAGCTTCAAAATCAGAGCGCCGGAGAATTTAGTCCTATAGCGCTGATTCGTCGAAATACTGTTTAATAAAAATGTATTCTGGGGCGTTCAATAATAGATATACGTGGAGTTTCCCACGTCAGCGTCAGATTGCTCCTGGATCCGATTTTACATGTAACCCCGGCGCGTACTTCACGATCATGGAATAATCTCCTTGGCTAACGATTGATAGAAAAAACAACTGGCTGTAAGAACAGAAATGTCTTCTTAATTATTAAATTAAGTCACCAAGTTTCTTCACGGTATTAAAATCATCATGTATGGATTTAGCCTCGTAATTAGTAAAGCATGGCCATTTTCTTTTACTTCGAATAAAAAGTGAACTGGAACGGACTGTCTCTTATTTGCATTCTGTACGCAAACTATGAAGTGAATTCTCTCCGACTGCAAATTCCTCGGAGGAAGCACTTGCCTGGATAATGATTCTACAAAAATTATGGTGATACAAGTTAAATCGTGACATATATATATATATATATATATATATATAATGTAGTTCTAAATGTCACTGAAAGAGGGTGCTAACATGCAATATATGAAATAGATTTATGCAAATCAGGTTGCCAATAAAATATCTGGATGCACGAAAAAAAGAATTCTATATTCGTTGCTGACAGTATGCTTTGACTGCCCAAGAGGGACTTGCTCAGACGTGGAAACCAAGTCTATAGAGCAGGCATAGGTCCCTCCTGCTCCCTTTTATTAGGGATCTTTAAAAAACATTACTATAATCAGTCAGAGCTGAACCCCCCGAAAATAAGTGGAAATTAGAATCAAAGAGGTTACAAGTTCAAGCTCAAAGACCTAAACCTCTAAACATCTGACAAATGGCGGGAAGTAGAGAAAAAAATTAAATTATGAAATAAACAGCCGCAGTTGTGCCCGCCGAAGAGCGTCAACGGACGGTATTACAAATTTGCAATAGAAGTTGAATTATTTCTGCTTGAGGGTGTCCAGGGCTCAAAGCGTGAAGAAACAAATGCTTCCGAAAAATTTATATTAACCTTAAAAGAAAAATCTTATAATTGTAAGAAATTAAATTTCAGAGATAAATTAATACGAAAATCTGACGAAAATAGAAGAGACCAGCTGTGAGATATTCCTAAAGAATTAAATTCTCTTACCACTTAGTGAAGTTAGCCAATTACAAAAAGATTAGTTAATACCAGCCCCGAGACCGGTATCCCAACTAGAAGCTATGATAACCCCGAAGGAGCTGCTCCGAATACCAGGTGAGGGTAACTTACAAGCGGTAAAAAAAAAAAAAAAAAAAAAAAAAAAAAAAAAAAAAAAGGAACATTTTTAGAAGAACGGTGAATCTGTAAGAAAAACACTGCAAAAGTTTCGAATGGCGGAAGGACTTAAGACCAAAAAAGGACCCATTTCAACCGAAGCTTGTCAGACATTCTATTATTTGTTTCCTGCTCATTGTAATTTATTACAAGTTTCATTTGCATACATCTGCTTTATATTTCAGCTAAGCGCTCTTTATCGGTAACTTTTGGAAATAAAACGTTTTGTTATTAAAACAAATTCCGTATCTCCTTGATCTTATGTGTGAAACCCTAAACATTTTTTATTACTATTTGTTTGGTTTTAACTATATTTTTTAATTCAAGCAAACTCCTAACGCGGCCGGTATTACTCATTTTAATTCGCATTAAAATAAATTAAATGGCATTAAAAGAAATAATTATTTCAAACAATCATGCTTACATAAAACTTGATTGTTCAAATACCTCTTTAAATATTGTTGAGAAAAAAGGATAAACTTACTTCTTTTCCTTTCTTCTCCGGCTTCTTCTCTTTTTCTTCCGGACTTTTTTTCTTAATCACCTGTTTTGAAAACAGTTCTTCAAACTCGTCCCAGGTTTCTAGGGGTATTTCTTCCAAATTATCCCAAAGGCACTCATCCTCCTTACTGGAAAATAAATTCTTGATTTGAGCTTTCATTTCAATGGTGTTTTTTAAAAAAGGTTCAAAATGTAGAAATAAAGTACAAATAAATTAAAGGAAATCTTCATACGTTATGAACTTATAAGAGATAAGATTTAAAAATCATGTCTTTGGAAAATATTTCAAAAAAAAAAAAAAAAAAAAATCTCAATCTTCGAGAAGATTAATGATGAAACTGAAATAATTAAAAAACAGGCATAATTTCTTCCAATTTGATATCATTATTAACGTCATTTTTCTAATGTTATATATTTTTAATCTTATTTAGCTACAGTGTATTTAACAAATTAAATACGTATTTATAAAGATTTGTAAAAGATTAAGTATTTAAGTGACAGTATGTTTTAAAGAAAACTTTCATAATCTGCAGAAGATTAATAGTTATATTTAAATGTTTTAGTAAAACAAGAGAACTATTTTCCCATTTTTATACCCTTATTGTTATTTTTAGGGAGTTGACGAGCGTAGCTCGTAGGGGGATGAGCTCCCTAGTATTAAAAAAATAAATAAAAGATGTTACGGATGTTAAGGATATTCAAAATTTGATCCGTAAGCGATATTTAAAATTCGACCTAATATAAATCATTAAAGACATGTTTAAAGTAGAGTATTTTAGAAAAACTATTTTGTTCGGAAATAGCTCAATAACTCAAACGATAAACATGCACAAAATGTAGATAAATTAGACATAAAATATTATTAAAAATTAATTGAAAAAAGTCATATTTAAACATTGAAGATTTACTTGTAATTTTGTTACTTTAATAAATTTACATTTACAAGTAGCAGCAACACAAGTTATCACTTCTTTATTGTGTAAATTTATTTTCAAAAATAAATGAAAACACTTATATTGCATTATACCTGCAAAAGCATTGGTTTAAAGGAAGTATTGTTTGCTAAAGGTAACATTTATTTAAAATATCTGAATATCATACAACTATTCGTAAAACGCCAATTAATTATTTTTTTTTATCCTCAGAAAAGACGAAAAATATTTTTAATCAAATTATTTAAAATGATTGGCAATTAATAGGAACTTTTCTACCCAGGGTCAAAAGTAATTAATTTACTCATGTAAACATTACTAAAATACGATATATATAAAACATTATTCATACAAAAATTATTACCTACTTTTTTTCTGAAACTTTCGTTTCTGTGTTATGCAAGTGCATAGATAATCATGAAAATTAGAATAATTCTTATTGAAAATGCCGAAATATGAAACAATCTTCAGCAATTAACAAAAAAATGTTAAAAGAAGTTAAAGAAATTTAAAATTTGTACGTAATCATTTAAACTTTATAATTTTCTTTAGTTTAACATGTATTAGCCAAAATAATAAAAAATAATCCCATTACAATATGTTTATCGATTTTTTTATTATACAAAAAACTCTTCATTGTTATTTTCGTTGCTACGGTCTTTGTGTTTACGGACAGAGCTCTGTTTTTAGGCATTTTCTGCAAAAACTATTTTAATTTTCATGATTATCTATAAACTTGTATTTAGTATGTTTTTTAAAGGAATGATTTAATCAAAGAGTTAATTAAAAATTGAGTTGCTCGTTTACTGATATTTTTTACAATTTGTAATAACTTAGTAAAAAGAAATTCACAATTGTATGCAGTTAAACATTTTTGTCCAACTTTTACTTTTAAAGATATATTTAAAAACATGGGGTATTTCAATATTTTTAGTAGAGACTGCAATTTTAGAGAATTATTGGAACAAGTATCGCAAAGAGACTCACCTTTTTTCAGTAACAGGAGTGTTTATTTGTATTCTAGTCCAGTATAAAGGTCTCATAGGCTGCTTTGGATTTAAAACAGGTTTTCTCACTGGATATTTTAAAATAAATTTAAATGCAATTTAAAATTTAGAACCATTCATAAAATTTAATTGTATAAAAAGTATCACAGTACATACAAAAAAATAATCAAAATCTAAAGATGCAGCTAGTCTCTACCTAACAAATATGAAAGCATAGTCAACATTTTTAAATGTACTTGTCAAAAAAGCAGACCTCCTAGATTAATGATTGTGTCACGAGCTAACTACATAGAAAAATATTCTTTTACGACACAGTGATTCCCAAATTTATTGTTATGCGGCACATCTTTGAGTTTGAAAATTTTTCACGACCTACCTAATATGCAAGTACGAGTATATAGAGGCTTTGCGTTTGCCAAAAAATGGAAAACGTTTTTTGATTGCATAGTTTTGAACAAGAACACCTGCCAGTTTGATGAGTTTCCGAACAAAAGTGAATTCTGAAATTATCAGACAGTAGCTCTTTTGGATTTTGCCATGAACTGATATATCCGTTCACTGTGCTGTAGGTTTCACTGCAATAACAGCATTATTTAAATTAATATAATTCTACAAATATAATGTAGTTTTAAAACATTATGTAATGATTAATAATTTCAAGGATTATATTGATATACGTAATTAAGTTTTTTATATCATGTTTGAAATATGTTTTTTTAACATTAAAAAAAAATTAGAGAAAACATTACAATTTTGCTCGGCGGTAGCTCACACGGCCCAAGTGAAAACTTTTTTGGCGATCGTAATCGAATCGAAGCAATACACAATTCCCTTTTTCGTTTCAATTTGCTCCAACTTTAACGTTGCTACCGTGCTGTGTATTTCAACCATTCTCTGCTTGTGTAATTACTTTCCAGTTCATTTATTTTAAGGCGTCAGCATTGTATGTTCTAAAAATATTGTAGCGAAAGAAACGAGAAGAGGGGGAAGCGTGAGAATGCTCAAAATCAACGATCGATCCTAATTTCTTTTAAATATCATTATCTGAGAGAAATGGGAGAAAGTAAACTATTTTTTAAATTGCTTTAAAATGGTTCTGATAAAACTGAGCTCAAATAAAACGTCATGTATGTGAAAAATAGAATATTATTGTAATGAAAAGAAATGAACAGATAATTTAACAAAGTTGAATTGTACCACTAAAATAATTCTCCCAATAAAGCTGAAAATTACTCAATTTTTATTAACTTTCTAAAATATAGCGATTATCTGATTTGTTTATCTGTTTGATACTGGCAAAGAGAGTTAATAAAGTGGTGCACTTCTATTTTTATTAACACTTTCCAATATAGTTAAAAGTGTATTAATTCGGTTTGTTTGTCTATATAGCCGTTCTCTAACTCTCGTAAATACACTTAGATTGCCATTTAATTTTTATATGTTTTAGAAGTTTACGAATGTTCGGTATTGAAAGTTAAGAGTAGCATTTATAGTTCGTTTATAGAGACACTCAAAAGATTTCAGTTACCATTATGGTTTCTGGGGGAAAATTGTTTGCAATGCATTTTAATGTCATCACTGTAAAAAATGGGTACTCAAAATTGAGTAAAAAGTACTCAATTTTGAATACGTCACATACTCAAAATAGCTCCGATCCAAATGTACTCAAAATTGAGAAACACATGATTGATTTTTGATCATTTTTGATCCCATGGATGTATTCAAATATGAACTGCTATGTACTCATTTTTGATCCCATGGATGTATTCAAATTTTAAAAAAATTTATGTCGTTAAAATAAAATTTATAGGATAAATAAAAAAGTTACTTTGCGAGGACAACCTTATAAGGGACATATACATTTCTGCTCACTTTTTTCATTCCTGCGTGAGTTTATATTAATTAACCAACCTTGCCAATGTGAGGAATCGAACCCGCGATGTTCTGCTTACTAACCTAACGACTCAAACCAACGCGCCATAACTGGTTATGCCTCCTTCTCAAATGTTGTTACTGATTTTGAAACTCCCCCTCTCTATCCCTTCCTAATAGGGATCCCCTAACAGCATCTGGCGCCATCTGTTAGGGAAGGGATAGAGGATTGTTATTTTTATATAGATATATATTTATAGAGGATAGATTTGTTGAGAAGAGATAGTTTTAGAAAAATCAGACTGACAGAGGAAAAATACGAGACATCAGCGTGTGGACTGGTTTTATGTGTATTTAAATATGTTTTTAAGGATGTACAGTGCCTGTCTATATGTGTTAAAGATTAAAATAATGTCTGAAGTAACAGGTAGTTCGAAGAATTATTAATTAAAAAATGACATTAGAAAAGATCATAGATTGAAATACTAAAATTATAAACTTTGTAAAATTATAATTTATAAAATAATAAATTTTAGCGTAATTCATAAATTTGTAAGCCAAATCAGTTTAGTTTAATACCAATTTGCATAGCTATAATTTGCAAAGATATTATGTTATGAAACTTTTAAATAACACAATATTGCCTCACGTTAAAAAAGTTAAAATAAATTTTTAAAAAATTAGTGGGAAAAAAAAAATCATAATTTTGAAGTACTATCAAGAAAAAAAAAGTAGATGAGTAAAATGTGAGGGGAAAAAAAGAGTAAATGTGTAGTAGTGGATCCACTTTGATGAAAATCCAGACCAACCAGATCCACTTTTCATTTCTCTTATTATTCGTTTTTCCTTCAAATAATAGCTTTTTAGGCTCCGAAATTTCGTCATTACACATTCTGAAATATACAAGTATGTTTGGTTTGATCATATGTTCATTTTTGATCCAAAAATACTCATTTCGAAATGATTACATGAACTTACTCTTTTTTAAGTATACATGTGTTCATTTTTGATCCAAAAATACTCATTTCGATATGAGTACATGGACTTACTCATTTTCGAGAATTCACATGTTCATTTTTGATCCAAAAATACTCATTTCGAAATGAGTACATGAACTTAATCATTTTTTAGTACTTCATTTTCTACAGTGATGCTATTTCAAACATACTTAAATTGATAGGAGTCACTGAGGTGGACTGCAATCATGCTTTCTCAAGAGTATCGAATAATTTGCATTTATAGTTCAATTACAGGGACGAGCAAAAAAACTCCCATTTCATTATGATTCTATATGGGGAAAATCGTTTGCGGTGCATTTTCATGATGTTATACTTCATACATAATGAAATTTAAAAAGATCACTAAGGTGTACTACAATATATTTTCTATAGATTATAGAGTATGTAGTATTTAACGTTCATTTATAGAGACGCACAAAACCATTCTGTTAAAGAATTTAATTTCTGGAAGTGCGTTTTCCGCTGTGGTATGCATTTTTTAACTTATCTATTTTTTGTTGTATTACGTGGCGAGTATAAATTCTATATATCAGAAACAGGTCTGCACAAAAGAAATCGCACACAGTACCGGATATGGATAGCAATTGCTGAAAATGAATTTTTATTGAGTTGTGTTTTTAAATTACTTCGATATCTCATTTCATTCTATGAATAAATAAAATTTCTTAATATCCTATTAATGTTGGAAAGTGTTTTCATATTCTATGTCTGATGGATAAATTTTAGTTCATGCCATTTTATACTTTAGAGATGTGAAGGTCCTTTCTTAGGTATTAAAAAAATCCCGTATGAAATTTGGGCTGTTATATTTATAAACAAAAAGTTATAGCTGTTTGAATTTTGCATTTTAGGGGATTTATAAGTACACCGTGCACTTTCTTTTCTCCGAAATCAGTCATAATAATGTATCTTATGACTTTATGTTGGTATTCCTTCGTCAAACCTAGTTAATGGCATCTCTAAATTCTTTTACACTATACAGAATGTCCATTCTTATCGTTCTTCAATAACTAGTTCCTAAACTGTTAGTTTTAGATGTTTAGTTCTAATTTAAAAAGCGTTTGAAGTGTTGTCAGTCATATTAAAAGCCATTCACGTTAAAATAGTTGTTTTTATAAAAGTTAGGAAATTTAAACTTTCATATGGTCTCTGTGTCCTATGAGTTACATTTAGAAAAGCTTTCTCCATGCTATCCTGTATCATAACGTGATAAGTTTAGTCGTACAAAATTGTAACTTTTATTGTTTTACTTTTTAGAGTAGGGATAAAGTTTGACTAAACATAACCTATTGGACCCAGAATCCATATAAATTTCAATTCGATCCATACTTCTAAAACTAATGGTTTAGGAATTAGCTATTGGAAAATGATGAGAGTGGACACCTGTATAGCGTAAAATATTTTAGAGATGTCATTAATTCAAAGTAAAATCATGTGACACATTGTAACAAAAGCGAGAACATGATTTCACTGCAGAAAGATATAGCGTACGTATAAAAACTGAATTACTCTAAATGATACTCTATGATACTCAATGAAACGCTCTAAAATACTGAAAAAATCAGCTACATCTTTTTTTTGTTTTTGCATATCAGTCTAAAATTCATTCAAAAATTTTTTTTTTCTTTGTAGTATCTTCAAATCAAAGTGTGCAAAAAATGGGAATGTACCACTTACCTAACTCTCCTTGAGAGTCCTGCATAAAAACCTTTAAACAGCACATTTTCAGGTTATAAAGAAGATAGTCAAGACGAGAATTATTGTGAGAAATTTGAAATCTACTTTTTAATTAACAATAGAATAGTGTACTGCGTCAAAAAACAATGGCTATAATTTCAGGTAAATCTGATAATTTTGCGCGAGTTTCAATCGGACCAAAAAGATTGAAATGCGCTTTAATTTTTTTATCTGTTAGAAGTAAATAAGTAAATTGCAAAACTACTCAAAATAAGGTAGAAATAAGTATATATCTTAATCGGACGCGTAAATGAAATCCGACATTAACCTCTTCAGATCCGAGGTACACATATGTATACCTTCATTCTTTTCCTCACAAAAACTAAACTGTTTTGATTTTGACTTCACTTCTATATTAGCTGAATATTTTTTTGCCTTAAAACCACAAAAAATGGCAGCATCGATGCCGATTTTCTCATAAAATAAATGTTACTTTCATTCGAGTTTGAAAAATGCCTTTAAGACAGTGTAACTAAGAAAGTAAATAATTTTCACAATTATTTAACTTAATTATTTAACTTACTTAACAATAAAAATTTCAGAATTTGTAGATCATTCACTTGTTTAAATCCCTTGAATTTTTTATTCCGTGAATTTTGGGTTATTCGTAATTAAATTGATATTTTAGGGAACTATTAATTTTATATCAGTGTTTGTGAACCTAAATTACCAGTTCCCTGAAGTATCAATTTCAGAAAGAGGGTTTTCTTCTGTCATCTACGATGTCATTTTGTTTGTTATAAAGCAATGAATGATGACTGTAGTATTATTTTAAGCTTCAGATCTCAAAAGGTTAAGGACTTTTCCCCATTAGCTTTGGGGGGGGGGGGGGGGGGGAGGACAAAAAGCGATTTTCACTCGAGTTCGAATGCTGCTATTTTGTTAGACACAAATGAAACTCGCAACAGGAAAAAAAAAACTTTTAGTATTAGGCATATATTGCTATAATGCAAGGTGGCCATAATTAAACTGACAGTTCTCAGCGCGTTCTGTAACTGCAACAACAGAGCCAAACCTTGTAGGATGATTAAACAAGACGGGGGACGAAAGATACCGTGAAACAAACAGCGCCACATATCCCCTAGTGGTGACTTTTGTAACTTTTTTTGCCGCCTTTTGATGTGTGTCAGCAAAACTTTTGAAATGATTCATATTTTTCATAAATTAAAAAAAAAAAACTAATAACAGACACATTTTAAAAACACAAAATTTCAATCAAAGAGTGTTACTGACAATATAGCCGTTACTTAACTTTTTATACATCATTCAGCGTCGGCAGCAGTTTTATTTCGAAAACAATACTAATAAAAGCATTATAACAATATTTTAATTTTTTTTCGTAGCTGAAATAAAAAAAAAATAATAACTACGATTAAATGATACAAAATCCTTAAACATAAAAAATAGACTATTTTTATTCATACTTTAAAACAAATACAATAAAATGTAAATAAGCCTGGAACTTACCTATATACACTGGTTGTGGTGAAGGCATACCAAACATTGGAGGTGGCGGTGGTACACCCATTCCTGGCATGGGCGGTGGAGGAGGAGCTCCAAATCCCGGCATGGGTGGAGGGGGCGGTGGTCCGCTTCCCGGCATTGGTGGGGGAGGTGGAATTCCTGAACCAGGCATCGGAGGCGGGGGAGGTATACTGGAACCTGGCATTGGAGGTGGGGGAGGTATACTGGAACCTGGCATGGGAGGCGGGGGAGGTATACTGGAACCGGGCATGGGAGGCGGGGGAGGTATACTAGAACCGGGCATGGGAGGCGGGGGAGGTATACTAGAACCGGGCATGGGAGGCGGAGGTGGTATATAGGAACATGGCATCGGAGGCGGGGGCGGTATTGTTGATGAACTGTATCCTGGCATAGGTGGGGGTTGAGGAATAAAACTACTTGAAACATTAGTTCCTGGCATAGGAGGAGGTGGAGGTATAAAACTACATGATGCATTACTTCCTGGCATAGGAGGTGGGGGAGGAATGAAACTATTTGAAGCAGTACTTCCTGGCATGGGTGGTGGAGGAGGTATAACGTTTGTACTTTGAAGTGAAGCGAGCGCTGAAGAGGAAGATATTAGTGAAGATGATGATGCTTCAGGGATGGGTTTTAATGATTGAAGTGGTGATAATTTAAGCTCAAGAGTTTCCGCCCCTTCAGTTTTGATCTGATCAGCGGATAATGATTCAGTCTGTGTTGATGTAGAAATAGTCTCTGTTTTAAGACAACGACTGCACTCAACCAGAGGACGCAGGGTGCAGTCTTCTGTTTTTGTATCTTGCTCCTCAGACAAACGCGCTGAAGAACTGAGAGAAAAAGAACTAACACTACCTAAAAGAGAACGAAGACCATCATGAGAAATTGCAAATGTCAATAAAAGATGTAAAAAATAATGTATCATGTAGTGTATTTTTCATTCACATAAGCTACCATTCAGCAGAGTTTATATAGAAAGCTACTCCTTAACATACATCCATAACTAAGTTTTATTCACATGCATTCATAAATTTTAAGCAATTTATTTTTTTAGACTTCTTATAAGGAATATAATAAGAATGAAAGCATAATTTGATTGTTTAAAAATATACATAATTAATTAGAAGTTTTGATAAATATTAAGCAAGCAGAGAGAGAGAGAGAGAGATCACCTGATGGCCTATAAAAATATGGTTGTTTGCGGTCTGTGACCAAAGATGGCAGGATCTCTGACAATTCCGAATGTGCTCTAGGGAGACCTCGAATGACATCTGGTCCAGTATCCTCGGTCTGGACTCTGACAGAGGCTCTAGACATAGGACATCCTTCGTCTGTCTGGACACTTCTGCTCCATGAACGGATGGATTCTGTTTGCACATACCTCGACCTCGTAAGGAGAGATGCACAAGATGCTAGGTCGTATTGACTTGCAGACGACAAGGTAGGTCTCGGCGCTTCAGTCTGAGTAGCTGCACAAGGTGATGTAGGAGATGTAGGACACGAAACATATTTGGCTCGACGTGTCAGTTCTTCTATCTCCGCAAGTGTTTGATATTTTTCTAACTGAAGCTCTAGCCTGTCATAGGATGATAAAAATAAATTTTAGAAAAAAAGGTGCACTTGTAAAATTTTACAGTAGTGTTAAATAAAAAAACTGGTTCTGCAGAAATTTTAATGTAATTGAAAACATACTATATTACTCATCTATAAATGATGCAAAATGAATTTAAAAATATAAAGCGCTAAAAGTTTTCCCCACGTTGAGAGAAAAAAAACTAACTTTAGATAAGAAAGAAAACTGCGGATGCAAGCTAAATCAGTGCTAGAAAACAGTATTTCTAAAGAAAAAACAATGGCAGTGTTTGAAAAAGTACAAAAAGAGAACATACTGGGAAATGAAAAAAGCATAGTCACGGGGGAAAAGACAACCCCAAATAAGTATGTCGCAAATAATTTTATAAAAATGATACTGGTACCAAGCGATTGGTAATAACTTCTAATTAATGCTATTGTGGTGAGTTGACATGTTTCAACTCCTCCCTTATTTGTGGAAAAAGGATAATCTCTCTGGAATGAAAATAATCTGACAGATTGATCTCTATTGAGAAAAATTCTATCAATAGTGTGAATTTCATTTTCACTTTGAGATAAGCCAAGCTGCAATACATGCTTTGTATTGAATGGTATGTTATCTGAATGAGTAGATAAGAATTGTAAAGTATTGTTCTTGTGGATACAAAGAACTGGGCCCCCTACGAAATGCAATGTTTTCTGGGAAATTCCTGGAATGCAAGAAAAGCCCCTGGGAAGTGAAATTGCTGACGGCAGTTGAAGGGGGAAGGAGTTGAATGTTGAATCAGTTGAATTTGGAATACTGGAGAGTGAGGTTCCACTTTGAGCGGACGTCAGAATCGGAATTTGGCTGACCATGTAAATTTACAGCATGGATGCTTATCATAATTTTTCATTTTTACTTTTTTTTTTTTTTTTTAATGTGTTAATTTAAAATAAAGTTTTTTCGTTTCAAACGATAAATGGAATTTATTAATTATATATACAACGTCTCACGCTACCACAGCAATAGTATATATAATTAATTGGTGGCAGCAAATGGGATATGTAATCTAGAGTAAATTAGATTACGGATCTATGTTAACCTGATTAAACAGATGATGAGCCAGTGGAAAACGGACAAGCAGAGTTGTGGATTCGTGAAGTCTAATTGGAGTCGTGGTTTTTTCTCGGAGTTCTAGCAAGCAGAGAACTGGTAAAAGAACTTTATCGACAAAAGCTGTGTAGTGTATGGACAGTCAACTATAGATTTGGTGATACGTGTTTGTGCTTCTTAATATATCCAGTGGAATGAAGATATGCGGCGTACCATCTGAGTTGTCTACATACGGATCTGAGGTGAAATTAGTGCCTCATCAGCGAAACTAGTGTCTTCAAATCTTCAAACATCTGTGTGTGTCATCTTTAAAAGTGCTTGGAAGCCTGGTATCAGTGTGGAGGAAATATCTGCATCTGAAGGTAAGCTCTTTTATGAAATCTTCTATAGAGGTCTGTTTTAAATTGAATTTTGTGTATAAATTTTAATTTTGGGGAACAAAACTCTATGTGAAATTTAAGAATTCTAGGGAAGCTATTAATTTGGTATTTAAATTTTGGTTAGAATTTTTATGTTTGTTGATTTTCTGGTATCTGTTTGGTATAATATTGGGTTAAGAAAATTATATACTTATGTATGTTAAAATTTACTTGGGGTATAGTAAATTGTTATTGATTAATTGAGATTATTAATCAGGGTATTTTAATCATAAATTTGTATAAAACTTTTGGAAATAAGAGTTTTGTTTATATACATTTTATTTATTACAGTAATAAAGTTATAGCTTAATTTTATGGGTATACTGTGGATGCTTATGATTAATGTTTCAAAATAAATTGATGTTATACTGTACTGTTGGGTATAAAATTTATTTTGGGGGATATACTCAGTTTGAAAGACGTCACTGTTGCATGAGAATTTGCTATATTGAAATTGTGTCGTTTTTGAATACATTATTATACGTATAGTGAAGAAAATTCTATTTCTGTATTCATTGTATTATTGTAAATTGAATATATCTGTTATTTTGAAATTTATTATATTTTGGGAAAAAATATGGCAGACTATTTAGTAAAATATAATAAAAGCGTCTTGCTATTATTAGCAGAGGAATTTGAGACCAGTGTGTCAAAAACATGTAAAAATCAAGCTATAATTCAGGCTATAGTTAATGCGGAGGATTATAAAGAAAGTTACGCAAAACTTCGCTTGCAATATATTCTTGAACAGGAGGCAGAGCGGAAAGAACAGGAAAAACAAATTGAAAAAGATCGTAAAGAAAGAGAGAGGCAAATTGAATTAGATAGGATTGCTCAAGAGTAAAAAGATAAACTTAGGAAATTTGAGTTAGATAAACTCGAAAAACAACTTGAATTAGATAAACTTGAGAAACAACTTGAGGCAGATAAACTCGAAAAACAACTTGAAAAACAACTTGAATTACAAAAACTTGAGAAACAACAGCAATTTGAATTAGAAAAATTGCGTATTCAAAATTCTGCGGATGTTGTTAGTGTTTCATCTAATGAATCAAATGTAGATTTTCATAGAACTCCTAAAGTAAATTTAAAGGATTTAGTTCCGTGCTTCGATTCTAAATTAATTGATATAACTCTTTTCTTTATGATTTTTGAAAGGCAAGCCGAGAAAGCTAAAATTTCTCAGGAAGATTTGGTCAGTCAATTAATTCCTTTATTACCTTCTGACATTGCCGAAATTATAGTTAAACAACCGTCAGACAAATGTGATGATTTTCAACATATAAAGAAAGTTTTGTTAGATAGGTTTAGGCTAAGTACAGGCGCCTTAAAACAAAAATTTGAAACTCATCAAAGAAAATCTGGTGAATTATGGGTAGATCTGATTTATGAGTTAAGGGGTTATCTGGATAACTGGTTAGAGTCATTAGAAGTGAGAGATTTTGAATCCTTAAAAGAACTAATGCTCACGGAACAATTGAAAAAACGTGTCCCTTTTGAGATAAAAGAAAAATTTATGGATGATTGGGAGGAAATAAAGATTGCTTCTAAACTCGCGGAAAAATCGGATAAATTTGAGAGTATAAGAAGAGAATTTAACAGGTCGGATAGAAAACCGTGGGAAAATAAATCTTTTCAGGATAAGCAAAAAGACAGTTTAATTCTAAAAGTAGAAAGGAAATTAAATCAAAATCGGAATTTGAGAATACGAAAGAGAGTGGGAAAACTGACCAATTTAAGAGGGACAATGCTTTCGAAAAGCAAAGACAAGTCCAATGTTATAATTGTTTGGCAGTGGGCCACATCCGTCCAAATTGTACGGAATTGTTAAAAAGTAAAACTAATTATGAGGATAAAAGCATAGCTTGGATCATTACTAGTGATGGGAAAAGTGAAAATAATAGGGAAGGTGTGGAAACCGAATTACCTATGGTTGATTTATGCGTGAATGGTAAGAAAGTAAAAGCGATTAAGGACACAGGTGCGCAAATTGCGGTTTTTGATGCTAATGACATTCCGTGGAGTGCTAAGAAAGTGGGAAATGTCTTTCTTATACCGGCCCTCGGAAATAGACAAAAAGCGGATTTGGTGTCAGTGCCGGTTGCTTTGATGGAAGGTGAAAAAGAGTATGTTGAAAAAAATGTGGTGGTTGCAGTTGTGAGAAAACTAAATTCTCTGCCCCTTATAACACCAGCTGTTTATGAATTATTAAAGTTAGGAAATATGGATAAGCAAAATTCAGTGTGTAAACAGGTGGAAAATCAGAGAGAATTCAATGGGCAGGGAACCTTCAGATTGTCTAGCGATGATGAGCAAAAATTTGTTAGAAAAATGGTTGTAAATGAAATCTGTGAAAAGGATAATCAGTCTGTTAATGAGATAGAGATAAATTCATCGGGAGACGGGACTGATAGGAATTTGGAAAAAGGGTCTAAATTGTTCGATCCAAAAGATGATGCATCTCGAACGGATAGTGATAAAAGGTCAGGTAAAGGTCAATTTCGGGAAAAGAATTCTGAGCATGATGTAAATATACCCAGGTATTTTGTTGGTAGTATGGGATTTATACATGTTAGAAATAGAATTAGAAAGAAATTGAGTTCACCTATGACTGTGGCCAGAAAAATTTACTCTGGGATGAAAGATAATAATAGAGTAAATTGTGGGGTTAAATGCCAAGAAAGTGGATATGGAGATTCAAAGAATTCAAAGTTGAAAAGAATGGAGCATTCTGCTTTTAAAACGGATCATAAAGAAAGATTTATTAAAATCAAACAAGTTTTTGAAAAGAAAAATTGTGATCATGAAGTTGTAAAGCGAAATTTATTGTCGAAAAGATTTTCTGATAGAATTAATTTAGATATTTGTTTTTGGGAGAATTCTCTAAATTAAGTTTATTCTAAATTTGGGAGTACTCATTATTGTAATATCTGTATTGTGTTTATTTATCATTTAATGCTTAATATTATTTTCGTAATAGTAAAACTTCATTAATTTAATAATTGCATAATTTAGTATGCTTTCTTTTTGTTTGTTAGGAGTGTCTAAAATTTAGGCTTTTAGGCAAGTTTTTAAGAGAATTGTTTTGGGCATTGTGTTGTATATAGATTTATTCTTTCCTCTTATTATTATTTTTTTTTTGTTAGAATCATGTAAGGGGTAATCTGTTTTTGGTATTATATGTATGTGAAATATTTCAAAATTGTTTCTTAGGGCATCAATAGTATAAATTATTCCTGGAATTATACTTTGGTATTGTAGGTATGGGATCATAGTAAATCCTGTAGATAGTGTGGTCTATCAAATACTGAGTATGGGAATGTGTTTGTTTTCTATAGGGATTTTTCATGTGTTATTCAAAAGTCCTTTGTGCTTTGTTGACATCTTTAGAAATTGATTGAAGGAGCTTATTCCATTAATATATATGCCAAAATTCTTCGAGAAATTTTTTCTTAGGGGGAGGTGTTGTGATGAGTTGACATGTTTCAACTCCTCCCTTATTTGTGGAAAAAGGATAATCTCTCTGGAATGAAAATAATCTGACAGATTGATCTCTATTGAGAAAAATTCTATCAATAGTGTGAATTTCATTTTCACTTTGAGATAAGCCAAGCTGCAATACATGCTTTGTATTGAATGGTATGTTATCTGAATGAGTAGATAAGAATTGTAAAGTATTGTTCTTGTGGATACAAAGAACTGGGCCCCTACGAAATGCAATGTTTTCTGGGAAATTCCTGGAATGCAAGAAAAGCCCCTGGGAAGTGAAATTGCTGACGGCAGTTGAAGGGGGAAGGAGTTGAATGTTGAATCAGTTGAATTTGGAATACTGGAGAGTGAGGTTCCACTTTGAGCGGACGTCAGAATCGGAATTTGGCTGACCATGTAAATTTACAGCATGGATGCTTATCATAATTTTTCATTTTTACTTTTTTTTTTTTTTTAATGTGTTAATTTAAAATAAAGTTTTTTCGTTTCAAACGATAAATGGAATTTATTAATTATATATACAACGTCTCACGCTACCACACTATAATTAAATTATCTTTTGGGGGTCGTTTTATTATAAAAATTTTATCAACTCCAAATTTTAACGAGCACGGAAAACCACGCGTCAAGCATAGATTATGAAACACTTTCCAACACATCTAGAAAATTGTAACGGTACTTCACCGTTAAATGAGGTGAAAGATATGTAGTAAACGGTTTAGGAAACATCTAACACATTTAAAAATCCAGTTTTAGCATTTACATTCCATAATCAAAAAAGTAGTCAAATTATTTTGTGCAGCCCCGTATATGATCTATAGACTTGGATATATACTACATAGCATAATAAAAATTAGTTCAGTCAGAAAATTCACTTTTAGAAATTTTCACCAATCGGTGGAAATACTCTCGAAATCTTTTGTAAAACCCTGTACCTGTAAAACCCAAACCACTGTATATTATATAAAGAGTTTCGTGCTCCCCATATATTAAGGTTTCTTTTCACTCACTTGAAAACACCCGCTCGCTAATGTTAATCCTATGGGGCATTATTTTTCTAATATCTCGTTTGCATTTCAATATTTTTAAATGATTTTTAGGGTTTCGTTCATCTCACGAAACCCTATTACTCCCGCTCCGTTGTCTGTCCGTCACAGAGCCATTCTCGAAAACTATGTAACTTACAGAGTTGAAACTTTGTGTATAAATCAGAATACCAGCTATGAAGAGCTCAAAATATTAAAATTTGAAAAATGCGTATTATTTTAATAAATAGAGATTAAAAAAAAAATTAACAGCCTTTTCCTATTAAATTTAAACATTTTTCATTATAGCAGATGCCAAAAATTAAAAATTCACGATGAAATTCTTTCTACAATAATTAATTTTCTATCAGACGATTTCCACGTGAAAAATGAAAATGAAATAAAAAGTTTCACCAATTGAAAAAAAGATTAATATGAAATAAAATTGATTGACGTCATAGTGGTAATAAAACGGAAAGATTTCTCAATAATACAATGAGTATGAGTATGTACACAAAGCAGATTAATATCACGTCATTAGAGAATTAAACAGAAAATCTGACCTCATATCGGAAGTTTAACGGATTTTTCAAATGTTTCAGAATAATACAAAGCGAGTATCAATATGAGTAATAAAGAATAGCAAATATATGATATAAATGCTGGACGATTACACCATGAAACATTACTACATTGAAAACGTGAGTATAAAACATCACAAATTTACTGAATGGTGTATACAAAACGTTTGTATACACCATT
Organism: Maratus michaelseni; assembly: GCA_963931845.1. Taxonomy (NCBI): domain Eukaryota; kingdom Metazoa; phylum Arthropoda; class Arachnida; order Araneae; family Salticidae; genus Maratus; species Maratus michaelseni. Next base: position 175,989,274 of record OZ007589.1, on the reverse strand, counting down.
CAGTAAATTTGTGATGTTTTACACTCACGTTTTTAATGTAGTAAATATATGAATTTGAGGAACGTATTGAATCATGATAAAAACCCGATTACGGAAATATTCGCATATTTTAACATTTTGAATGTGTACATTGTACAACATGTTTTAATTTTTTTTAATATCGCATTTAGTCCACATGACAGATATTATTATTACAGAATATAATAGCGGGCGGTTTAGATATTCGAAAAGACGAGAAAAATAGACCGGTAAATTTTTACTTTATAAAAAAAACATGACTTTTTTTTTTGTTTTTGGTTGCTAAATGAAATTTATTTGGATTTATAAAAGAAAGGATAAAGTGTTTTGAAAGGAATATTAAAGGAAACCCTTTGAGCGATCTTCGATCATACTTACCCACTTTTTTTTTTTTTTTTTTTTTGCATTGGATAGCAAAGAACAATCTCTATTTCAGTCATTTTCTTTGTGGATTTTTTTTAACGAAAATACTTTAATTTCGGAACCGGTTTCGAAAGGGAAAGTATCTTCCTTAAAAAAATCCGCAAAGAAAATCGAAAAAGTAATCAACGGCAGAAAAAGAGATTGATCTCGGCTATCCAATGCAAAAAAAACGTTTAAAACTATTGAAATGCAAACGAGATATTAGAAAATAATGCTCCATAGGATTAACTTTAGCGAGCGGGTGTTTTCAAGTGAGTGAAGAGGAACCTTAAGCTAAAATTTAATTCAGATAAAAAACGCATAAAGTATAACTTAAAACATACTTCCAGCAATTACCAACCATTAACGACAATGTATCTTGTTCTATGCGTAGCCCTGTATATGAATTTTATATCCCACAAGCTTATATTAGTCTATTAAATATTAGTTGAGCTGGAAAATACGTAACACAATTAAAAGTATTCTTAAGCAATTTTTACTCTCATAGTTAGTAATACTTACGAATTCCTTTGTGTAGCCCTGTATATGATCAACAAAATTTATACACTCCACGTACTATGCAAACATTTAGTCAAACCTAAAAATTCAAGCCAAAGTTGAAAACGCACTTATCACACAAAGACTGTAATTATCGAACAAAGACTAACCTAATTCTTTTGTGTGTCCGTGTAAATGAACGATAAACACAATGCACACCATACTATTTCGGTGAGCAATTTATCGTGCATCTCACTAATACATATAAATTTCTTTATGTTTTAAATAGTGAAATATCATTAAATTACATTGCAAACGATTTTTTCCCGTAGAACATTGTGTGACAGAATTATTTTCTGTGATCCTGTAAATGAATAATAAATGATTTGTACACCATATTTTGAAACAAGCATGTTTTAGTGCGCTACATAATTGTATATCAATGTCACCATGTTTCGAATGGCGCAACATCACCAAAATGGACTTGAAACGCTCTTTTCCCAATGACCGTGATGTAACTGAATACTTTTGACTGCCCCTGTACATAAACTATAAATGCTACACATTTCATTTTCAATAGGGACCATGCTACAGTAAGTGCCAATCACATACAAAATTTCAGGGCAATCCGAGTATATTTACGAGAGTTAGAGCACGCACAGACGGACAGGCGGCAGACAATCCGAAGTCAAATCGTTAAAAAATGGTAACATCTACATTTGACGTTTTGAGTTTCTTGATCAAACTATCCTTGAAAAATATATTGTTTATGCCTTTTGTCTTAAATATTCATAGAAAAAGTCAAATTTTGAGGAAGCTAATGTTAAATACGCGTAACAAGTGACAAACTAACTTTTATTTTCACAAAATTCACCCGATTGTAAAGGGTTTTTTTAAATGAGATACAATAAATGAACCCAAATATAATTTCACATTTTTTTGGCTCAAAATATATATTGAATTATGAAAATTTTATTAATAAATTCATATTCGAAAAAAATAATTATCTTAATTTTTTTATAAAAGATTATGCGACGTCCAAAACGTGTGTGTAAGTACATAACGTGTGTAAGCCATAAAAGCACATGGCTATGTACTTTTATGGCTCATTCCTATCGTTTTCGAAATAGAGAAATTTTACTTTTAAATGCTCTTGTAAATGGCAGTCTCTTTTTATCTAATGCATCTACAGAACGGAAAATCTTAGAATGTAACGAAAATGATTTTTGAAATAAAAAATTCTATAAAAATTAGTCTATTTTATAATTAGATTTTCTATACACTTTTCCCAGAAAGTAATTAAATACTTCTGGTTTGCATGTAAAATCCATCGTAGGTACAAAGTCCTCCAAGTTCCCTCTGAATTATATCTCTGGAGGTACCTAGTCAGGTGAAGGTCTCATCACCTAATCAAGGTTCTAAATTACGAGACCAACTCGCGTAGCAATAGCATGACGTATTGGTGCGTGATGCAGCGTGAAATTAGTAAATACTCCAGCATCTCACATGTGTCCAGCATGACTTCGCTACACTGTGCAGTGCTGAATCTACTCATACAAACATCAATTAGCAGCCGGCCAACTAAGGAAAGGCGACTTGGGCAACAAGATGCACTGAAGCCACGTCCGCCTAAGGTGCAGCGGTTCCCAACCTGGGGTACGTGGTAGAATAGTTGGTGGTACGTGAAAATTCCATCGGTAATGGCGGATAACGTAAAAAAATGTAACTGAAAATGAAAACAGAAAAATAAAACTCTAAACTTTTCATTTACAAAAGAGACAACTTTGTGTAAAATGTACTAATGTGTAAAAGTAAAATGGGATATTTGTATAAAATGAAGGAAAATGGCTAAACTTAGTAATTGGTTGGTCATTTGTTGCCTTTATCTCCGCCTACTTCAAATAAAATCTTGTGATTTTGCATGTGCCCACCTTTTCTTTTCTTTCTAGTAATTTTAGAAATATCTAGATAGAACATGAATCGTACCGGGGCTTCAAGTTTCGACGATTTCACTTAAAATCCACTTGAAAGCAGGTCATCATTTTTATGTCGACTGGTCAACTTTAGCAACTTTAACTCCTGAACGTGCATTGGTTTGTGAGTGCTTAATTTGAAATCTTTAGCTAATATTTAGTGTTTCGAGTGACTTTATGTTGATATTTGTTGTGCTTAAAAATCTATAACTGGTTGAAAATCAAAATTCTGATAACATCATTCCTAATGAACGAAGACAAAAATATTTGGGACGGGTTTATCTGAGAAGGGGTACGCATAAAAAAACGTCTGAGCAAGGGGTACGCGAGAGAAAAAAAGTTTGGAACAGCTGGCCTAGGGGCTTATCAAACAGATCTTCGCCATGCGGAGATCAGGCGAATCCTCGCTCTATTGCCAGGCTTCGACCCTTTAAGCTGGGCAAAAGCCCGGCAGGTAGGGCCTGGTCAGCGGTCTAAAAAAAAAGAATACTTCTGGTATTTTCCCAGATAAGATCTTAATTTTGTTTCTTCTAAATAAGTAAACTCTAACACTATTTCATTTATAATTTTATGATGATTTAAGAAAAGTTGTACAAAATATATACTTTGCACGGCTGATTTAAACCAAGAAACTTTAAAAAAAAGTGTCAAGAGAGTTATTAAAAAAATGTACATATTTAAATATGTAGACGGCTCTCAAACCCAAATACAAGTGTAACATTTAAAAGTAGATTTTATTAGCAATTGATTAGTATCAGTAGCATTTCTTATACGGTGATTTGCGTCAGAAAAAGTAGGGAAATACCCTTTACCCAGTTTTTTTTTTTTTTTTTTTTTTTTTTTTAAGGATTTCTTTCCCTAGCTTATTTCTAGTTTTATATTATAGTTTGCTTATGGTGCAAGATATAAAATGTTGTTCATATTGGAATATAAAGATTTGAACTAACAATATTTGACTGTAAGAAATATGAAATGTAAATGAAATACAAATTAAAACACTTACGTGTATGTTTTGTTAATCGTATTAAATTTTTAAATGTAATTTTTTTTAATTTAATATTTAAAATTATTTTCAGAAATATTCATTAAGAAGTTGGATGTCACAGTAATGAAATGATTTTTACAAGAAAAAGGAAGAATTTTAAAAAGATGGCACTACTTTTATAGAAGGAAAACAAACTGCCTACATACCGAGCGACTCTTTCTTCATATTCACCTATACGTCGCCCCGGTTTTAAATGGAAGACAGAACTTTTCTCGTGTTCTTTCTAGAAAAGATAATTTGATAAAGTTAAACATTGAAAAGAAATTTCAAAAATTTCTTTTAAAGGAAAATATCAAAAAGTTATTTTATGCTAAATATTCTCATTTAAAGAAGTAACACTTATTTAAGCTGGTACATGTACAATCTTTTATTAAGACATTGAACATATATGCTTAAAATTATAAATATTTAAAAAAAAAACTACAAATAATTAAAGAAAAAAAGTTTCACTCGTCATTAAACATAAGAATCATTTAAGCTAATCTGACAATTTCAACAGAACGAGTTTTATTTATAATATTTTGAAAATATTTTTAAGCCATATTTACAAAATGTTTTTTCAATCAAAACTGTTCCAGAAATGTACTAAATTCTTAATATTCTAGGGAGATTTCCGGATACTGCTTTGTGAAAGGGTTTTAATTGCATCTAGTCTTTTATAATTTTCTGTAGTAACTGTTATGATTTTAAATGGTTACATATTTCTAATATCTGAATTCAAACAGTTTGACCGATCGATTATAGCAATTTCACTTTTCAATCAAATTGCTTCAAAAACTAAATCTTTGTTTTCAAAATAAAATACAACTACTCATCGCCCTACTTTTGCATGTTTATTTAATTATAAATAAACTATTAAAAAAATCTAATGCCAAACAGTTAAACATGTTGCTGCAATGCTACTTGTAACTATAAATGTCGTCGAAATTACATCAATGTTGTGCAAAAGGTTAAAATATATGTGCATAAAAAATAATGCATCCTTGTAAGTTGTACAAATATTGGACATTTTTAAACAATTATAGCTCTTATTTTAAATGAGCAATCTTAAATCATAAAAAAAATCCAGATTTTTATAAAAATAAGTAATAAGCCAATTAATGTTTTAAATGAATTATGCCAGAAAAGTAAGTGAGGCAGAAAGCTAAATTATTTTAAACTTTTTAACTCATTTTGCTTTCTGATATTCTCCAATTTTCTCATGTATTTTAATTTATACAAATTATTTGCTGAGTTTGAATTCTTTCAATGTATTTTTTGTTAGAATTCTTTTATGTGCCACCCAATATAATTTTAGATCAAAACTTCCATTATTTTTAGTGGAATGTTAATATTTAGTGCAAAGTTCTGAGCACTGGTTTTAAATTTACATGAAATATTTCTCCAATAATTTAATTATTTCGGAATATACCTGTATTCTTTGATCATGCAGATCTGCAATAATATCTCTCAATTCTCTTTCTGAGCCAGCTGGTGATGCAGGTTTAGTTGGCGGCCAGGCACTAGGAGAAAGCCTACCTGGTGTGGCGTATGCTGATTTCGGTGAAGTAGGCTCAAGCTTTGACCATACATACATTTCATCAGGCTGTAAAAATGTGATCAATAGATTACAAAAGGACAATAACAACCGTAGATTACAATCTATACATTTATAATCTGATGTTATTGTTGTTTTATTGATCTTATTTGTTTTGTTTCTAAACATTTTTTACATAATTTTTTCCTTATTTCAAATACTAATGAAACACCAATGAGCGTTTTACACGTTCTAATATTAACATTCACGTGCGCAAGATGTCTATTCATATTAAATAGATGCTTCTCTACAGATTTGTAATTCAATATTTTTACGCATCTCGTAGTTTTTGAGATCAACACGCTAACTCCCAATTTTACCATTAAGGGTCGCTGTAAACAGTCTCATAAACACCGCATCAGTTTATGACTAACTATGGTTATGTAAACAGATGAATACTTTACTACACACCAAGACACCATTTTTTGAACTATAGTTGATGGCGTTCAACAATTAAGGTATTATAAGAATTTCTTGAACTAGAATATGCAATTTCATAATATTTATATTTTAAAACATTGAATTTTCAATCAAAAAAGCAATTTCTTTTCCTGTAACTTTATAGCTCTCAATTTTTGGAAAATATTGCATCAAAAATCCTTAAAATCGGTGGATTATAATTTCTGCTATAGATTTTATTTTTTACGTCTTTTTTGAAAATGAATTTTGTCATTACAGTTACAGTAACGATTTTCCAAAAAACAATTCAACGATTTTCCAGGAATCAATTTTTACTATGACCATCAAAAGCTTGGAGCCGAAAAATTCAATTTTGCATCTCTAGAAGTAATATAAACGTTGAAAGATCTCTTTCGGAAAAATAAGCATTTTGATTGCTGATCATAAGAGTTTACGCAAAAGACATTTTATATGGGAAAGTTTAATAAAATGTTTTAATTGATAAATACCTCCCCTTCGCCATTAGTCTAAAACTGTGTCATAAACCACCCATTTTCTTAGGAAACTGCGAATAAACAGCATGTATAGGTCAACGAAAACTTGATTTATTCATAGAAAACTAGTGTTAAACAAATAACGTATTAAAAAAAAAAACTTTTTCCCCTTTAATCATAATATTAAAGTAATAGGAAACGGGATATTTTATAATTAGCTTTTTTTTGTTTTTTGTTTTTTTTAAACAACTGAGGAAAAAACATTAAATAAAAATTAAATAGTATTAAAAAAATCTTTACCGAAGTTTAAAGGTTAGCCCTTTTTATCGCAGTAGCAATATATGTAATAATTTACTTAAATGTGAGAATTGTCATTTTAAGTCATTAAAAAAAACAATTTAAAAATAGAAAAATGTTATTTATCACAATGTGAATAAAGATATTATATTCAAAATCTTACTAGAATTTTAAATTGCATATATTTTAAGTGTCCTTTATCCCTTTCGCAACGAGCGTCACGTATACGTGACACATACAATACTCCGAATCCTTAATTATTCCTACCAGTAATTGTTAATTAAAAATTTTGCCTTATTTAATTAAAAAAGGATTTCTGAGATTAAATTAGAAAAAAAATCGTTTAAAGAAACTGAGATAAAAGATTAAAAATTCCCTAAAGGATGCTCGTCGCGCAAGGGTTAAATGACTCATTGCAAACTTATTTGCGACAGGAGGGTTATTTTTTAGATAAAAGAGTTGTTATTCAAAAATATTGCCGTCTATCTCACCGATTCGTTAACTCCTTTACAAATAAACTTATTTTCTCAATAAGATTTAATAATGTAGAAACATTCGGAATGTATAAATATGTTTTAAACGTTATTTAAAAAAATATATTGACATGCATTCATCAATCCTGTTTAAATGGCATACATTAATTCAGATGTCATTAAAATTTTTCATTTATGAATCGTAAAATCGTGGCAAATTTAAGTAAATGACACGGGTTTTTTATTTATTTTGTTTGAAAAAGGTAAAAAGAGTAGAAAATTCTTAAATCAATATTTAAGTTGATACTTAAGTCAAATAAGTTTCAATTTAATCCACTGGGTATAAAACTAATTGCAATGGTTTTATTCCAGTTTATTTTTAATTAAATATAGAGTGCACCGCATTGACTAGATTTCGTGGAATATTTATTTCTGCTAAATGATTTTAATTAAAAAATTGTAACAGTAATATTTGTGGCTTTATCAGAATAGAATAAAACGCTTATACGAAATACTTCCTAAAGGACGCCTTAACTTTAAAATTCAATAATTCATTGACTATAATAAATATAAATAAGCGACATGTTTATCAGATTGCTCATAAATTGTGTAGAGTAATTTCAAAAGTAGTTCAAAATGTTTTACTATAGATGGCTTTTCACTATCTCAAACTCTAAGAATGCTTAAATTATAATTTACAATTTAAAAATATAATTCTTTTGTGCATCAATAGCAAAATGGAATAAAAAATTAAAACAGTGATATTCTATTCAGTTTTACACGCTTGAATAAGGAGCGGCATTAGTAGATACGGCATCCTGGGAGAGATGCTTTTAAGCGCCCTTACGAATATCTTCTAAAGAAACTTACGTTTTTAAATCAAATATTAAGCGTATTTCTGCCCTATAGTTTTTGGCGCATCGGACGATCGACATATGTTTCATTCAACAATGCCATCGATGCCTGTGAATGTCGTTTTACCTTTCGCTGAGTTATGTCTGCAGTCAAATGGGCAAATACAGAAATGCCAAGTAACACAGCATTGCCTTTTGAAATTCATAATTATGATCGTTTATCTTAGTATACAATATCTCGCACTATTATTTAAAATGTTTACACAATTACATTATGCCAAAATCTTTAATATCAGACTTACAAAACTCATAATTATTAGTCATATGTATATAAGAGATCTCACGCTTCGACGTTAAATATTTAAAATATTTACAAAACTAATTACGTTATACCAGAATCTTTATAAAACAATTTTATGCTTTTGAAATTCAAAATTATTCATTTACCTTAAATTTTACGCTTCTATGATAATTTAAAACATTTATAAAATTAATTGCAGAATGCAAAACCTTTAAAAATCGCCATGCACTTTTGAAATTCGGGCAGTCAAACTGCCCATTTGACTGCATTCCTATATTCAACGAAGAGTAAAACAATATTTTCAATAGTTGGTTGCACAGTCGAATGAAGTAGAATGATATTTTAAAAAAATAATTGAATTTAGGACTCTTTCAATAAGAATGCACTGCAAAAAAATTGTTGATTTTACGATATAAAACAGGCACCCCAGCTGCTAGTATTATATTGAAAATCAACATTTTTTTTTCAGAGTAGCAATGCTAGTTTTATTTTTCAAGGGAGTAAATACTTAAATAGAAATTCGTCAACCATGAGTTTATCTCAAAAACCATTTCCCTAGATTAGCAACGGGTGGAATTTAAAAATTAATTCTACCAGTGTGTAGTGGAAATTTGGTACTTCTCTACTTTCTATAAAAAAACAACTGTCACCAAACAGTGATTTAACGGCAACAATACATCACCGTGTCGTCACGCTTGATTTCATTTGCAGCGGTAGCACACTATGTACGTATTCAATTTTTATTTATTTTGTGGATAAGCCATGTTTAATTTTTCTAATGAAATAATATACGTTAACCGCTATTTCTTGCTTCCTCTCGCATTATGAAAAAAAAAACTATAAAGATCTGGTATTTCCCGTCTACAAAACTTGAGAAACTATTTTCGAGATTATGGGATTCTGCCATTTAAAAAAATAAGCGTGATATGGGACTATCTGCAAACGGATAAACAATGGCAATGTAATATTAAAAACTGTGATAAGCGAATATATATTAAAAAATAATAATAACGTGCTCTTTCACGACTTCCATTTCGTAGTGAAGATAAACCCCCACAATTAAATTTAAGTAATGTAATTGATGAATCTGAATTTTTTCAAATTAACCAAATTTCTACGTTGCTATTAAACGCCAAACCAATTGCTGTAGCTACAAAATCTGATTCTTTATTACGTCAACTTTTTCATCATCTAATTTCTGGTTCTCCAATTCCTAAAAATTTACTTTTTGGTGGCAAGCAAGAAGAATTCACTCTTCAACATAGTTGTATTTTAAAAGGATGTAGAATAATTATCCCAGAAGTTCACCGAAAACAAATTTTACATTAATTTGCACTTTGGACATTTCGGTATAGTGAAAATGAAGTCCTTAGCTCGCAGTTTTGTTTGGTGGCCAGGGATTGACCAAGATATTGAAGATCTTACACGGAATTGCACTACTTGTGTCAATTAAAAAAATAATCCACCTAAGGTAGATACTCATCATTGGGAATGGCCTACAGCTCCATGGCAAAGAATTCACATAGATTATTTTGGCCCTGTGATGGGTAAAATGCTTTTACTTGTGGTTGATGCTCATAGCAAATGGCCCGAAGTTTGTATTGTTCCTAATACAGCATCAGAACATACAATTACTTGTCTTTCTTTTCTTTTTGCCAGATACGGGTATCCTATATCTCTGGTATCTGATAATGCAAAACAGTTTACTTCTGAAGAATTTGAGACATTCTTAAAGAATCATGGGGTTAAACATAGGTTTAGTGCTCCATACCATCCAGCTACAAATGGTAAGGCAGAGAGATATGTGCAAATTCTTAAACGAGGGTTAAAAGCCTTATCTTCAGAAGCTGGTACTTTACAAATGAAAATAAATAACTTTCTTTTACAGTATAGAAAGATGCCTCATGTTACTACGGGGAAAGTCCTGCATCTCTATTTCTAAAGCGGAATATTAGAACGAAAATAGATTTGATACTTCCAAACGTTACAAATTTTGTGCATGATAAACAAAATGTGAGAAATGCCAATTCTAAAGTAAAAGAATTTCGAATTAACCAGAAAGTAGCTGTAAGAAATTATACTCCGGAAGCCAAGTTGAAAATTGGTCGCATTATTGCAAGAGAGTGCAAGTTGCATTATAGAATTCAAGTTGGTTCGAATATTTGGAAAAGGCATGTTGATCAGATAACTAATGTCGGTTCGAAGATACATTTAACTAATGATTCAAATTCTGAAGAGAGCGATACAGAAAGTCACAAAAGTGATAATGCAGTTGTTAATCAATGTGATTCTCAGCTAATGCCTCCTAGTGTCCCAGATCTTCGACCAGCTGACTCTGTTGTCCAATCTACTCCAAATCCTCAACCAGATGATTCTGTTGTCCCATCTACTCCAAATCCTAAACCAGATGACTTTGTCCTCCCAAATACTCCAAGTCCTGCTCCAGTAGACTCTAAAGTGATACCTTCAGTTCCAAAACCCATGGTGTCCAATACTTCTATTGATGATGCTACAGATACTTTAAATACTAACTCTTCTTCTTCCCTACAGGTACCTAGAAGATCCACCAGGATAAGAAAAACTCCCAGTAGATTTCCAAATTAACCAGGGAAGAATTGTGGTGTTTAGTTTGAAATATAATTACTAGATGGCAGCACCACAGCGGCTTACTACTGTCACCTACTGGTAAAAATATTATTGTTTACTGCTGAATGTTTATGTTGCTTGTGTTGTGTTCGATGTAAGTGATTGTGATGTAATGTATATTAAAAGTATGTTTAAAGTCCACCTCGAGTTCTTAATAATGCTGCTGATACAATTAATTTAGTTTACGTCTTTAATACATTATAGTATCCAAATTGTTTAAAATTGAAAAAATAAGCATAGTTAGTAGTGAAAACATGAGTCGAAGCAGATCAAAACCACGCCGAATAACGTGTTTTTTTTTTTTTTCCTGAACAATTTCTCAGATTTTACTTTTTTTGAATACTACACTTTATTCTATTTCTACACTTTCAAATGTTCTAAAAATCTTGTAGGTGATGTAAATCAGGTGTACCGAGATGCTCTAAAAAGATTGTGTCGAAATATGAACGTTTGGTTACTTTTAGTGTAGAAAAAAGATAGCCTCCGTGAGGTGCGAAGTGACCTGCGTCCGCCGTTGTTTTAGAAAAGGTTTAAATTAGTCTTTTTTAAAACCGATTAAACCGTCGATTAGAAAGAGATTTCAGCTTTAAGATTATATATTTGGTTTCTTGTATCTCAAAATTGTGCCGTGGAGGGGCGTTAAAATAAGGGGGGGAAACGACCATTTTTGGCTTTTTTCAAACGGTTAACAACGATATTTTTTCGAATTGATTGTGGTATTTGAGACGTAAGAGAACGATCTTTTTGAATATGTCTTCCAATTTTAACTGTACCGAAGAAATTAATCAATTTAAAAATACGAAATAACAAAACATGCGTTCGAATCTTCATTTCCTCCCGATACGTAAATATGTTTCTGAGCATGCTGTTTCGCCGGATCACAAAGAAATAGATGAGTTTTTAGTTAATATATCGGCTAATTATCAAAATATTAAAAATCTGACCTCAGGTGCATCAGGATATGCCTTTGACTATCCTCACCCAAATTTTCATACTTCTAGATGCGCTAAATTCACTAGCTATCGCAGGCACACAGAGCGAAACTTTATTTTGTTAGTTATAGATAATATAAACCGTTCCGTGCAAGAGTGGTGCAAATCAAATTATTTTAAATGCTGAAAAAAAAAAAAAATTCTGAGGGCACTACAATGATTTCCTAAGGAGAAAAATATCTTCTGGTGCCTTCAGATGTGTCATGACTTTTCTTTCTTTTGACTAATTAACATTTAGAAATGTTATTCTTACTCTTATAGAACACACTTGTAAGAGAAGTATGGACAAAATGTGTTACAAAAAATTCAAAATTGTGGAGAAAATAAGATTTTAATTTAACTAAAATTTTCGAGTTTTACCACAAGAATTGCATTTTTTCTTGATTAAATCCTTTAATATGTGAATAAGATATATATATAAAGAATAAATGAACCTCGATGCCCAATTAAAAAAAAGCTCCAATAAACCAAGCCCAATTAAAAGAAAGACAAATTATTTTAAATACTCAAAACAAGAATTTTCTGAAGGCGCTATAGCGATTTCTATGAAGAAAAATATATGCTGGTGCTACTTAGATATGTCATGACTTTTCTTTATTTTAACTAATTAACTCTTTATAAATTGATTTTTACACTTATAGAACACACTTGTAAATACGAAAAAAAAGTGTTACAGAAGTTCAAAATTGTACAAAAATGAGGTTTTAAATTTAAAAAAAAATAAATTATCCAATTTTTAGCATAGTAATTTCATTTTTTTTCTTCGTTAAATCATTTAATAATATGGGAATAAGATAAAAAAAATAAATAAATAAACCTCAAAGTGTTTGAGCGTTTCATACTGATCATTAAAAGCAATCATTTAATTTCTTATTCCCCATAATATGACGCGTTCCGTGAAAGGCAAGATATTTTTAATACTCAAAAGAAAGAATTTTCTGAAGCCGCTACAATTATTTTCTATGAAGAAAAATATCTTTTGGTGCTATTTACATGTGTCATGAATTTTTCTTTTTTATAAATTAGCTCTATATAAATTGATCTTTACATTTATAGAACACACCTGTATGTACAATAAAAAATGTTTAAAAAATTTCAAAATTGTAGAAAAATGCGGCTTTAATTTTTTTTTAATTTTACCATAAGAATTTATTTTTTTCTTGATTAAATCATTTAATAATATGAGAATAAGATATTTTAAAATACTAAAAACAGCTCAAAGGGTACGGAGTCCAATTAAAAACAATTTTAGTTTCTTATTCAGCATAATAAACCTGTTCTTCAGTCTGCAAGTCAAATTATTCGAAATGCTCAGAAACAAGAATTTTCTGAAGGCACTACAATTATTCCCTATGAAGAAAAATATCTTCTGGTGCTATTTACATATGTCATGACATTTTTCTTTTTCTTTTACTAATTAACTCTTTAGAAACTGATTTTTACACTTATTAGAACACACTTGTAAGTATAAAAAAAAAGTGTTTCCAAAGTTCAAAATTGAAGAAAAACTGTTTTAAAATTTAATTAAATTTTTCAAATTTTACCATAAGAATTGCATTTTTTTTATAAAATAATTTGATAATATGGGAATAAGATATTATAAAATACTAAAGAAAAATCATAGGGTACAGATTCCAATTAAAACAGAAACACTGGATTTTCTGAAGGCACTACAATGATTTCCTATAGAGAAAAATATAGTCTGGTGTTATTTACAGGTACATTTCGTAGAACTATTAGTTACAGCGATATTCCTATATCCATGTAACTAATGGTAACGATGGTATATAGATTGATGTCTATATACCATCCATGCACTTAACTCTTTTTTCTTTTTATTAATAACTTGCACCACTCTTGCATGGAACGACACATGCGTTAGTTTCTATTACTTATAAATTATATGAATTTAATATACTGTAAAAATGTTCATTTTATATCTTGCAATGAATAAGTTTATAAATAATCAACAAGTATTGTCCGCTCACAATAATTTGGCGAGTGAGTAACCCAAATTTAGATGAATATATTCGTTAATCATTGTCACAAACTACTAGCAGAATCTAGTCTGCCCCATTTGTGACAGTTAGAAACTTTCTTTTCCTGAACATCGCGAACTCTTTAAAACGTTATCGTGTGCGGACTACTAAGAGCGTTTTTCCATTTACCGACATGACACCGATAAAACGTACACGATTGTCGTAATCCTACATCGGTACACGTAAAATGCATTCATATACACTATGCGCTTTACCACCTACCGATTCGATGAGGATTTTGTCATAGTGTATATAAATGTATTTTGCGTGCAATCGATGTCGGATAACGACAATCGTGTACGATTTATCGGTGTCGTGTCGGTAAATGGAAAAGCGGGACTCATTTATATGTCGTTTTCGGTGTTTTTAAATCAGTCGCTTATAAGTGAGAGGTCAGTATTATTTGTATATTGCCAGTATTTAATTCCTTCGGTAGAAAGGTAATGTTCATTTATAAGAAAAATTATTGCATGAAATATTTCAAAAGAAACTATTTTTATTGATAATACTCATTTTAGAATTACCGCAGTCTATTACCAATTCGAATTAGAACGCATTATTTATTTTATGCTTATTTACGTCAATGTTAATCCCAGCTATCTTTCAAATCGCCGTTTTTTCACGGAAAACACCAAATTTAGCTTTTCATTTTAATAACTATTATGCTTTTCCATTACAGACAGAAACAAACGCCAGAAAAATTGCTGACGTCACATCTACGCAGAAGCACAAAAATCCAATATTCCTCATCATTTCTCTACCTGAAACGATAGACAGAGAAACAAGCAGAGTGGACAAAAGAGGCGTCGTCTTGTAACCATGGAAACGCCTCCGTCACTCTTGGGCCTCTGTGAATCTTGGATCGATAATGGCACAAACAAAATATTTCACTTCAAAATATTAGAATGACGAGATTCTGTTGGCTACGGGGGATTTCTAGAATGTTTCCGGAACACGAGTTTCTGTTTACATGAAAGAAAGAAGAGAATGAATAGTTATTTATTAATGAAACTGTTAGCTTAACAAATGTATTGCATCAAAGGAAACGCGAGATGAATTTTCAGGATTTTAGGGATTGCAAACAAGTTGATTTTGCAAACAGTTAATAAATATATTTTTCTAGAGTTATTTTTCTGGGCTGTTGTTTTTTGTTTAAAATAACTTTCTAAGATATTATTTAGACTATATTCTCATGGATAACGACAAAATATCTCGTACCGAAATATTAGGGTAATCTGATTCTATTTGATTTCTAGAATGTTTCCGGGGAACGAGTTTCTGTTTATATGAAAGAGTAGAGGGTCTGAATGATTATTCATTAATGAAACTGTTTGCTGTAGGAAAGTAAACGAAAGTACTGCATCAAAAAAAAGAGACGAATTTTTAGGACTTTTGCAACTGTAAACAAATTGATTTCACGAATTGTTAATAAAGCTTTTTCTTGTATTATGTTTATGGTCATTTTGTTTAAATAAGTTTCTTAGGAAGCTATTTTAGTCTATATTCTTATCAATTTCAATCTTAGATCGATAAATGACAAAATATCTTCTTCCGAAATATTAGAATGACACGATCCTGTTGGTTGCGGGTGATTTCTAGAATGTTCCAGCGTGCTACTTTTAAAAAAATTCAGATTTCTTGATTGCCACCATTTTTCAGAAATAGTACAACTCGCCTTATTTTCACATTATTTAATCTATCATTAAATAAGGCGAATATTTCTTTTTCAAAAAAGTGTTGGTAATCAAGCAATCTGCTACTTAAAAAACTAGCAACACTATTCCCGAGCACGAGTTTGTTTACATAAAAGAAGAATGAAAGGACTGAATGATTAACATTAATGAAAGGAAATTTAGGAAATCAAACTGTGTTGCATCTGTGGAGAATGTATTGCATCAAAGAAAACTTGAGACGAATTTTCAGGGTTTTAGAAACTGTAAACAAGTTTATTTCGCAAACAGTTAACCTTTAACTGTTGTGATAGAAATTCTCGCATAACTACTACTGTGAGCGGTTTCTGAAACCGGTTGATTGAAACTGGAATAAAAGACTGGATTAACTCATGATGATGTTTATGTACTAAACTTCCATCGGGATTTCTAAATTGTTTTCTACACGTATAGTCATAATTTTATACTTTAACTATTAAATGACAAAAGAGTATTTGTTGATATAAGCACTGTTTTTTTATTATTTATATTTTTTTTTACTTTTATAGTGTTTAAAATATTTCACATTAATTTAAAAAAGTGTTTAACAATATTTAAATTGTCCCCAAAACAAAGAAATAAAGTAAAAATCTCAAAAATTATTTTTTTTTCTTTTAAGCTTAAAAAATACTCTACATTGTTTTTCGAATCACACAAACCGCATGGTAAAATACAATAATTAGATGAAAACAGTGGGAAGCAAAGAACAATTCTGAATAAGAAATTTAAATTTTGTAAAGTTAATTACATAAGACTTTTCAAGACAGATCTTTTTGAAACATAATACAAAGATGATATATACAAAGTTAAAAGATTTGTTAACTGTGAAAATTGATCCAGTTCAGGCTGGCAAAAGATTAGGAGTTTATATAATACCTTTTAGAAAGGATAATAAAGAATTCCTTTATATAGGAATGACAATGAGGAAATTTCTAGATAAACTAAAGGAGCATGAAACAAACTTTAGATTGAACAGACCCAATAGAGCGTTAGCGAGATTAGCTCAAATTCAACCTATAAACGTTGAATTTAATAAATCCAAAGTTATTTTTCGTACAAATAATTACCAAGAAGTCATTATAGGAGAATCTCTTGATATACTTTCTAGAAATGAAACAATCTGTGATGATATTTTGTCGTATGCCATCAATGAATTTTCAGTGAATTGTTAAAAAAAAGATAAAAGTTTGCTGAAATAAAAATTTTATTTTCCGCCCTTCACCCTTTACCTTCCGTACAACCCTTAAACATTAACGGTTTGTCCCGAGCTGGAGCTCGAGCGAGAAGAAATGACGGCATTATCCCTGAGGATGGCTGAGTGTCGGCTGAAACCGTTTAAAGTCTTGTGTTTTTAGTGTTTTTAATATCTGGACGACAATAAATGGATTTTAGCCTCTTTAAGCCTTCTGAATTGTACTTCTCTTTTGCAATTTTTAAATTACCTTTTTCCTTTAAAAAATTAACTTTTTATTAATAAATGTATTTTTTTTTAATGCTGAAGACAAATTAATATTTATTCTTTTCTGTACCAGATAATTTAAAAAAGGTTGCGAAAAGCGTTATTCTTTTAGAAAGATATCAACTTTTAAATATGGATAAAATTGATAAATTTTAAAAATTAAATTAAGAATTTATATCTCGAGAAAAATATTTATAAATTGAAAAAATAATAATTTTGTGTCGCGAACCCCTTTTAAGTTGACAAATCATAAAAATATGAATTCCGAAAAAAAAAAACACTTAAAATATGCACCAACTGTATAAGGTTAATAAAGATATAAAGATAGTAGTGCCAAAGCCAAGCAGTCGTCTGTTTCATGTCGGGAGAAGCAACAGTTGCGAAATCTCATGAAATAGCTAATATTGATGCCCCTTTTTCTAAGGAACTGGTGGAGCGATTTCAATATTTTTTTCAATAATTGAAGTAGAAACTAAACTATAAATTGGTAGTTCGGCCAAAAAAATAATAAATGCAATAGTTATATTAATTTTAAAAAGAATCTCGAAAAAGAATCTTTAAAATGAGTTCATTTGCGAAATTAGTAACTATTGTATTTTTTTATTTCTTGACGAACGATCTACTTGCAGTTTATCTACTGCCAAATTGTTTAAAAAATATATTGAACTTGCTTTAGAAGTTCTCGGGAAAAAAATACATGAGTGTCAACTGTTTATTTTTTTAAAAATCGCGTAATTTTTGTATTTTTGCCGAACGATCAATTCATAGTTTACATAATATAAAATGTTTTGGTTATAGTGTTGAAATCCCTTAGGTTTCCGATAAAATATACGTCAAAGTTAGCTGTTTTACGCTGCTCTTGCCAATAACAAATAGAAACTTTCTTTTCACCCTTTATATACCGACGGTACTTTAAAGTACCATTAAAAGAAACTTTATTTAAATTCATTTAATACTTCTATTGTCAGTAATCCAAGTTAGCATGAGTTCTAGACATTTTACTTTATCGTCTTCCAAGACCATTAATTCTCTATACAAAGCAAAAATATTTCCAAATGGATATTTTCTTTTTCCAATTGTAACTGCCCATTCTTTTTTTTATGTTGAAAGACATTCAGTTGAAATTTTCAGTCCTGAAAAATTTCTATGTTTATATGCAAGACCATTACTTTTATACATTTTCTAATTCTATAATTTGCTAAAAACAATATCCTGAAGGAATAATGTGGGTAGTCTACAAAATCCCTGTAAATACAGATTTAGGTAATTACATTTTAATAAATGAAATTTTCTAAAATTTATTTAATGAATCCAGAAATCTACAACCATTTTTTAAATATTCAGAAAAAATGCTTTGGAAGGCGAAGTTTTCATTAATTCACAATTTTCTACATAAAGAGTTAAAAGATTTTTGTGCCGTGGCCCATCATAAGCATTTATAAATGTTATATGTTTACTCACCCTGAAAAGTTTCTCCTTATTTACTGGATCAATGTGCCTAAGAACACCAGCACACAGAAGGTTTGTACAAAATTGAGCTGCCATTAATCTCAACTCGTGTCTCGAAAGAGGGTGGTCTTCGGAAAAGGACGAACAAAACCAATTTACCAACATCTGACCTGGAAAACATGCAGGATTAATTGGTAAAAAAAATAAATTTTTTACTGAATTAGAAAAAAATAAATACTACAGTTAAAATAAAATTTCAATGTAAAAGATAAGCACTCAGCAAATGCACTTAAAAAAGCTTAAATGGGAAGATATGGTAATAGTGGCACGGCCGATTATCTGTTAGAGAGATGTCAGGCCGAAGAGGTAAGAATGTCCTCCTTGGGGGAGTCTTTGTAAGTGAGCTTAACACGTATTTACGCAGCGTTAGAGCGTTTTTCCATTTACCGACACGACACCGATAAATTGTACACGATTGCCGTTATCAGACATCGATTACACATAAAATGCATTCATATGCACTAATGATGACAAAATCGCCATCGAATCGGTAGGTGGAGAAAAGCGTGTTCTATGAGTGCATTTTGCGTGCACCTACGTCTGATAGCGACAATCGTGTATGAATTATTTGTATTGTGTCTGTAAATAGAAAAGTGCTCTTACGCAGGTTCGAGAAATAAACCACGAAAAACTCCGAACGATTAGGCTGGCGAGCGCGGCATAGGTTTGAACCCTGCACCTCCCGTCTACCAGTTTTGAGAGCAGAATCTCTAAGCTGCTGGTGGATCTTAAATGGGCAAGAGAGTTTTAAACTTTAAAGAATCATATTTAAAATTCAAAATGTACAGGACGGGCAAGACGTTTCGAAGCATATGCTGTCTCATTTGCATTATAAGGAAAGGTTTAAACAATTATACCTTTATCATAGATTTTATTTTAATACACTTGCTACAGTTTAGTGTAATTTTTGTATTTAATATCTTATTATTAGCAATAGAATTTTAATATTAATGTACTTTAATATAAAATTCTTAGTACATTAATACATAGATATTATTACTACATAGATATTATTTAAAACAAAACATGTTATAACTTTTGGTAATGAAACAAGAAGTAACTTTTCTTAGACACAAAAGACATTTCTATAACATCGTATGAAAGAAACAAAACCCTATATAATAAAGAAGCAATCTCACTGTTTATATATTATGTCACACCTATACCAAAATATGCAATAATGGGAAGATGGGGATAACACTAACACACAAACCTTGAAATTTTTCGTATAAGCTGAAGTCCAGTTCTTCCGGCAAATACTTTGGTCTGTCAATATGCTTCTCAATCGTCGCTTTGTCCAACGTTAGGGAAGCAACTCGACGGAGACAGCATTCGCCTGCATTCGGTGGCAAAAGATTTTGGGAACAATAGCGTCGGATTACCTGAATAAAATCAGAGCTTTTCAATTTCTTTCTTACATAATGTGGCAATTTGTAAGTAATTAAATCCCATGCTGCAAAAATAATTAGAGACTTGGATTTTAAGTTTAAGACTAAGCGTACATTGCAAATTTTTTAATCGGTCGATAATACGTGATATAATACATGGATTTAAATATCCTCACGTGTGTGTGTGTGTGTTTTCAGATATATATGCAAGAGCTCTGTGGATAAAATATAAAATAAAGCGGAGTTAAAACCATGCCCAATAAAAAAAACTTACAAAGCACTTAGCTTAAAGAACAAGAAAATCGAAGATATTATTCTCTTTTTTAGATTTCTGTAAAAGCTATCTTTAAATACTTGAAAACAGAGAGCACTTCAATAATGCTTTCAAGACAAGAAAATTACACTTAGTTTAGGAAAGTTTGTTTACAAAAATATCAGATTTTTAACAATTTTCTTTTGATAATCCGAGTGAATAAAATTACAGGAGTTATATCCATGTTTCGTTTAGCAAAGTAATCTTCCTTTTGTAGGATCTTGAAGAGATTAAAAGTACTTTAGTAATTTTCTTTCGCCAAGAAAGTACCAATATATAAGAAATCCGAACATCCAAACATATACTTCATAAATCGCTAAAAGGTGTTAAATAAAACGGTAAAAAAAAGTTTTATATACAAACTGTCTATATATTTCGGCTTCAATGAAGCCATTTTCAAGACCAACGAGAATACAGACCTACGATCTATAATGCAATGATTTTAAACGTCATCATTTACTTTGTTCACATTCTTTCTCAGATTACTCATGTTATTTTATTTTTCATTTGATGTGTATTTCTGTATTCGTAACCATGGAGTAGCTACACACATAAGTTTGGTAAGTTAAATGATGCTGTATCGTTACGTATTGAATTTTCACGTGTAACAATTTCAATGGTTTCTCTTATAATGGATGGGCAGTATAGATTGGAAAGGAAAATTACTTTACTTTCATTGAAACTTATTTGGATTGTTTCTTCTAAATATAATCTTGCAAATAGTGCTGGATTTTTTTTTTTCATTATACTTTATATCAGCGATGTGTTCCTTTTTTCTGGAATTAATTTTCCTGTTAGTCATGTCAAAATAATTTTTTGATTCCATCGGTTTTAATAAATGGAATTTCTTATATTCCTGAATAATTTTCCAAAATTAGGTGAAATGAATTAATTTTTTTAAAAAGAATACAGATTACTTTTGAGATGTGAAAGCTCGCTATGAATGATTTCTACAACATTCTTAATTTAAAATGGTGAAATGAGTGCAAAACGTTCTAAAATAAGATTTGGAATTGTTAGGATTCTTAATTTAAAATGGTGAAATGAGTGCAAAACGTTCTAAAATAAGATTTGGAATTGTTAGGACTAGAAATTGGAAATTTGATTTGACTTATTTTGAAAAATGTAAGTGTCCACAGAGCAGTTTCCAAAAAATTTGAAATTTAAAAAGAAGAAATAAGTAGAAAACATTCTAAAATCACGATTACTTTGGAAATATAGAA
The DNA here is from genome assembly GCA_963931845.1 of Maratus michaelseni. Taxonomy (NCBI): domain Eukaryota; kingdom Metazoa; phylum Arthropoda; class Arachnida; order Araneae; family Salticidae; genus Maratus; species Maratus michaelseni. Next base: position 175,967,666 of record OZ007589.1, on the reverse strand, counting down.
CAGATTTTTTTTAAAAAACTGGGCGATTTTATCGCTCAGCAACTATACTCAAAGGGGGTGAAAAGGCGACAAACTTTCTAAAATTACGATTTTGTTCAATAAGTTGAGGCTAGAAACATTAAATTTGACGTGGTTAAGAAGCTAACTTCTCGCTATGAGCAGTTAAGAAATTTAAAACTGTGAAAAGATCAGTAAATGCTCTAAAAATGTTTCAATTGCAATTTCTTTGTAATTGTTTGAGCAGGAAACTACATTTGAGATGATAGTTACTTTTAAGATATAAATGTTCTCTCAGAACAGTTTCTAAAATTTTGAAATTTAAAAAAGGTGAAAGGAGCGGAAAACGTTCTAAATTCACGATTACCTTGTAACTACTGAACAGATTTAAAAAATTCTTTCAAGATAATATTGGTGACAGCCTCTGCCTAAGACTGTGCTACGTTATCTCGGAGCAGCTGTCCTCAAAGGGGGGAAAAAGCGACAAACATTCTAAAAGCACGATTTCTTTTAATAAGTTGAGGCTAGAAACATTAAATTTGATGTTGGTTAAAACGCTAACTGCTCTCTATGAGCGGTTTCGAAAAAAAAACGAAATTTAAAAGTGAAATGATGCGAAAATGATCTAAAAATGTTCTCAATTTCTTCGTAATTTTTAGAGCTAGAACGCGAAATTTGAGATAATAGTTACTTTTAAGACGTAAATGCTGGCTCAGAACAATTTGTAAAATTTCGATATTTAAAAAGGATGAAATGATCGCAAAAGTTTCAAAATCCCGATTACTTTGGAACTACTTAACTAATTTCAAATCGTCTCTCTCGAGATGATTACAGTCTTTACTTAAAATAGGATATATCTCTGTATAAACTGTTCTCAAGGAGGGTACAAGAACGAAAGACTTTCTAAAATTCAGATATCTTTAAAACTGTTGATGCTAAAAACATAAAATTTGATATGGTGGTTATTTCTTAGATGGAAATAATCGCTAAGAACTTAGGTACAATATTTGATATTTAAAAGTGGTGAAATGATTGGAAAACGCTTTATATACACGATTACTCTGAAACTATTAGGGCAAGAAATTTTAAATTTTATATACAGGTTTCTATATAAAAAAAACACGCTCTCAAAAAAAGTTTACAAAAAATTTGAATTTCAAATGAATGAAATGAGAGTGAATTTTTTTCATAGCTAGTTATACTTTCACTATGAATTCTCTAAAAATGTCAGTCTGAAACTTTAAATTTAGCATAGAAATAAATTTTAAAACAGACGCGCGCATTTTTTTTATTGTGTGTGTGTGGGGGGGGGGGGATTGAAAATAGAAGAAAATTTAATTATTTGTCATGCCAGTGTTAGATACAAAATTTCTATGCAATGAGATAAAACGCACTAAGTACCACTAAGTGCTATGATTAATGAAAATGACAGTAATAAAGAAACATGACTGCGAACTAAGTAAGGAAGTACTTTATATTTAACCGTCACCATACAAAAATAACGGTTAAATGTACTAAATCCATGATTTTGCCACATATTAATCAACCGTATTTTGACTTTTATGGTGAAGTTATACCAATAATGTAAAAAAAAAACCACACAATTTTTTGTAGGAAATAGACTAAATCTATGAACTGTTTTAAAAATTATTTTATTGCACGATAACTGGAACAGATTTTTTAAGTACACTGCATTGTAACTCTTTTTGTAAGAGTTACAATGCATCATCATTTAAGTTGTTTCATTTGTAAAAATTTCTTCATATGAGACAGTTCAAAGTGAATAGAAACACAGAGCTCATTCCATAAAAATCTGAAAAAATTATGTAATATTTTAAAATACGGCAACAACCAGAAAACGTTATATCCCATCAAAAAACTTTCTGTAAAAAAAAAAGCGCCAAGTTCTCCTTAATGTTTCGGCCGTAAAAAGTACTGATATCTGATGTTCGCCCAAGTTAAAAGTCAAACATCCGAAATCTTTCATTCAAAATGGCTTCCTGCGACTTGGCCATTAATGCATTCTAGGTTAAAAATATTAGAAGAATGTAATACTGAGAAAAATAAATTAGAATACATAATACACCCTGATTGATGTTAAACATGCCATATCTTTCATTTGAAATAAATAATTACGTCGATAAATCATTTCAAAATTAATGATTAGAAATTATGCATTTAAAAGCAATATCAGAATGCAAATAGGCAAATTCGTATGATGACATTGTAACTGAAAGCTTTGTGATACATACCATTGAGTTTCCAGAAACATTAGTTTTGATTAACCATCATTTAGTTTTACCATGGTTTAATGACCGTTTTGTACGGTCTATTGTCATTAACACGAATTCCAATGAATATTTTTTTCATCAAATTTCACATTGTGTTACATTATATGAGACGTTGAGAACCAGAGTGGACCATTCTCGACAGCTGTGATTTCGAAATTATGTTTTTAAAAATGTGTATTATATTTTAGTACTTTGTACAACAAAATGAGTAAAAATGTTCAAAAAAATGTAGTAGACATGTAGATCATTATACATTCTTTAAAATTTGAAAATCCTTCTAAAATGCATTAACGGCCAAGTCGCAGGAAGCCATTTTGAATGAAAGATTTTGGATGTTTGATTTTTAACTTGGGCGAACATCAGATATCAGTACTTTTTACGGCCGAAACATTAAGGAGAACTTGGCGCTTTTTTTTTTACAGAAAGTTTTTTGATGGGATATCACTGCTTTTTGTAGGTTTTATCAAATGTATAAAGGATATAAATATAATAAATGTTCAAATGTCAAAGAAATATAAAATTATTTTATTATGATTTACAAATCTATATTTTTATTTGTAGTTTACATCAAAATACTAGCCGTCTCATGCAAACAATATATTCTTTCTTATATGTATGCTAAGTACTTCATCATATTACTTTTATTCATAACTAGCCGAAGTACTTGGCGTTGTTCGAGATTTTAAGAATGTTTGTGTAGAAAAATCAATTTTAAAATTAAGCATGTTGTATAGATAACTTCAAAATGTTAAAATATGCCAATATTTCTATAATCGTGTTTTTATCATGATTCAATACGTTCCTCAAACTCGTATGACGTTGTACTCACCTGCTGACATCTTACCTACTTGCTTTCATTATTACTCATACTAGCCGCCACTGGCGACCAGTTTGGTCTCCCTTAAATGTATGTTAAGCATTGTAACACGTTACTTTTACTCATAATTTAATTTTTTTCCTTAATCCTTCGCCAAACCGAAAGATTCTAATAGACAAATCAAGAACTTTTGCGATCATGGTAGCATTTTGCATATTTTTTGTTGTTATGTATTTCATATTCCATGATAAAAACCGCTTAACCCACTTAAGCATTTGTCCTTCATGTCCGTTTGCTTATCAGTTGCAATATGTTCGCTAAGGCGGAAATTCTTAAACATATTAAGTAATTTTTCGTAATTGGGTCCATTGCCAATTGGCGTATTTTAGTTAATACGATTTGATGCAATGAAGTCTATTTTGTGAAAGTCTTTAATGATATCCACATTTACACTGAACCATTTTGTTGCTAATATTTGTTTTTGTTTTTCGTTAACTTTGGCTGTAGACTCGATTGCGAAAGATTATAAAATCTATCATTATTCTCATCTAAAACGTCTTGAGGAATGTGCCATAATCGGGCTACATATATTATTACACGTAATTTTCGAGTATAGTTTGGTGTAAAATTGAACTTTTGAAGGCCAGTTTTGATAATCGCATTCCCTTTAAACCATATTTTCTGTCAGGACTTTTGGCCCATGACGTACAATCTGATTAAAATTCACGAACTTCCTTTTAGATGCCTTGTACGACTTTGTTTTTCTCTGCTCCCTTTTCTTGATATAGTTCAGGAGTTTTTATAATAGCGTAATTCTCTTATTTCGGCATGTCTGCTTAATGTCTACTGACTATTAAGATTCGTAACAGGTAAAATACGCCGCGCCGACATTGGCATCTATAATTCTAATTACAGCAACCCGTTTTTTCTCTCTATATTGTAACTCTATAGTTAATATTACATAGTAGAAATATAAAAGACTATTGAAGACGGTTCTATTGATATAGTAGATATAGATATGTATAGTATTATTCATGGGTATATAATATGTGATCAGAATATGTATATCTCATATTCATTCCGGTGGTTATAACATACCACAAATAAAACTTCCATCGTAAATGTCTAATCTAAAAACCATCAATATAATTTTATGTGTTTAGTAAGTGTATATAAAAAGAATTTTCTGTATTATTTTACTTTAATTCTATATTATTAACCATTTTTAATGATGGGTCCTTTTGGGTACAGTTGTCGCAGACGCACCGGGGTATCATTTTGGCGCCAAAATGGCGATTTTATGCCTGGCCAACCTGGCGTTTTCGGCTAGATTTTGCTTCGTATGGCAACCTGGTAGAGCAGATTCCGCATGCTTTATAATAAATTAAATATTGTGTGTTTTATAACAAATTAATGATTGTGTGTGTTTTTAAATAAAATTGTGTGTTTTTTAAAATATAAAATGACTTATTTCATAATAAAATAAAAGTAACATGCTGTTTTAGCAATCTCTAACAGGTGTCTGAAAATGGGATTTTCTCGACAAGATGGCGCAAAACAAAAATCGCGTCAACCCCGGAGCGTCTGCGACAGCTTTTCCAATTTAAAATGCATGCCGTTCACATTTTTCATTTAAAATAGAAAATAGAAAAATAAAAAATAGGTACTTTTCCGTTATACGGACACCATGCCAAAATGTATGCCATTGCATAATGTATGTAAATGTATGTGTTAAATGTATGTAAATGTATGCTTGGCGACAATGGTGTCCGTATAACGGAAAAGGGTACTTACGTATTATCCGTGCCAGGAGATTGATCGCCAAAAATGGTTGCCAAGTACCAATCTTATTTATCGTTGCCAAACATGTTTTCAAATGCAGTAATTTAACATTATCAAATAACATTGTTAAAAATGGTAATTAATATAAAATAAATAAAATGTAATATATATTTATTAAATTTATAACATTGTTAAAAATAGTAAATTACGTTATTTTAGTAAAATTAATAAATGGTAAATAGAAATAGTAAATCAGAAAGAATAATATTATAGATTATTCCCAGGCATGTACCATGCAGCAAGAAAACAAAATATAAGGGTTACTATAATTAGTAATATTGGCTCCATGCCTGGCGCAGTTGGCTTAAAACTGGCACGGATAATACGTAAGTACCCGGAAAAGTACCAAAAAATAATATCATAAATCAAAACATTTGATTTCAGAATCAAAGTATCGTTTCTAATTTGAACACGTGAAGAATAAAAGCTGGTATTGGCGATTTTAAAAATGATATTGGCGAGATTTGCACCCAAATAACATAAAAGTACTTAATGATGTTATGTATTTTATAAATGTATATTAAATTACTATTTGGAACGCGATTGGTCATTAACAATGGTAAATATGATTGGCAATTAACAATCATTTTAGGTGATCTCTCTTCCTGCCACGTATAATACATAAATATCAAATTAACTGGCAATTCGTTTCGAAATTTTATTCATTAAATATTATTACATGACTTGTATTTGTTTACATTCAACTTTGTCAAGAAAAGATTCCGAAGGAAGTTGAGTTGTAAAGCACTTCATCAAGCAGAGTTATGGTAAACTTTGATGGTCTTACAGGTCCTGGTGCAAATTACTTTTTTGACACCAGTCAGCGCTCCAAAAAATCATTCATGGAAAACTTATTTTACGAACGACTATCTCCATGGTTTAATGGTTTAATATTTTAAAACTTCACGACGAATGAATCTTTTTTTTTTTTTTTTTTTTTGTTTACTTTCATGGATAGAGAATTTGAACTGCGAAGATAATTTCAACTGAAGTTATTGCAGAATATATACCTAATTGAACGTAAATCATCTCTCAAATATTAATTTATTTTGAACGATCTTTCTAAAAATGTAACTTTTATGCAGTTTCATTCGAAAAATAATTTTGAATAAAAATGGCCGCCTGGCATATGAAAAAGCGATACGGGCATCCCGGAACTGTTGATGACAGTCACATGACTTACGGTTTTATTATAGAGATTGATACTCTCTTTGTATGATTCCCAAACATTTGAAAAAATCCGTTAAACTTCCAATATGACGTTATATTAATTTTCATTTTTAATTATCGAATGACGTCATATTAACCTGTTTTCTGTATTTACACATAGTCATACTCCTTGTATTATTGAGAAATGTTTGAAAATTTCCGTTATATTACCAATATGACGTCCTATTAATCTTTTTTTCAATTGCTGAAACGTTTTATTTATTTTCATTTTGCACGTGGAAATCTTTCAATAGAAAATTAATTATTGTAGAAATAATTTCATTGTGGATTTTTAATTGTTGGCAACTGCTATAACGAAAAATGTTCAAATTTAATAGGAAAAGGCGGGAAGAGTTCAATATCCTGTGCTGGTAGGTTTGGCGAGTTGTTTTTGGCGATAAATGTTTGATGTGGTTGTTGTGATATTCAGTCTTTGGAGTTTTAACTTAACAACTGGAATTGACCTTATCTACGTGACATCACACCCCTTTTGGCAGCAGTTTGGAGATTTTTGCTAATCGCGCCAACTAGCACAGGATATGGAACTCCTCCCGGAAAAGCTGTTAGATTTTTGGTTTTTTATTATTTAAAAATTAACTCTACATTATTTCGATTCCGGATTACTTTAGTTGCCTCGGCCGTGTTTTAATACACCTACACGTAGCATTTCACAATTCTGGCTTTCAAATTGTTGATTTGTATAGAAGTGCAGACAGACAAACAGATTTTCATTTTCATATATTAGCTTTATTTGCTCGATCCTTCGTTAAGTCGGAAGTTTCTGTTCGAGAAATTCTCTTTGCGATCATTGGCAGCATATCTTATATTTTGTGCTGTTATCCATTTCATCTTTATTGACAATTACCGCTTAATTTACTTAGGCTACAGCGCCTAGAATACATAGTGTGGAAACCGGCTACAAAATAGTACTAAAAAATTGTATCCAATATATGTACAACGTTACTGAAAATATTAGGATGGGTTCGCAGCGCTATCTGCTAGCTCTTGACATTGTACTAGAATGTTTCGGTTGGTGGTAAGTATTTTAAATACTTAAATTATATCATTTTCTCCTCTAACTTAGTGATTTTTATGTTGTTTTTTTTTAAATTATGAAAGCATGGCTAAAAAACGTGATACGCATTTTTTTTGTCTCTGGTTGCAACATTATCGTAGGCTTCGTAGGAGCACCGTTGCACATTTATAGGCTACAACTTTTTAGCACTTTTTAAAGCATTACACCATTTGCCGGTTTCCACACTATGTATTTTAGGCGCTGTACTTAGGCATTTACGTTTCATGTCCGTTTGCATCGTTACACTCTCTAATACGGAGATTTTTAATCATGTTAAGTAATCTTCTGTAATTTACACTGAAGTGAAGTGGTTCTTGTTAAACGCCTGTTAAGCTATCCATATTTACAGTAAACCATATCTCATCAAAAAGTCACCTGTAAAAAAAGCAGCCAAGTCTCGTAACTCATTTACCGTAAAAAGTACTGAGATCGTATAAAGCCAAGTTTAACTATCTTATTAACTCTGAAATTTTCATTCACAAATCACTCCTAGTCTCTACATCTTTAGTTAATTATTATTTTGTGACTTGGCAATTACGTAGCACGAGAATGTGTTGTATATAGTTAGTCTTAATCAAATAATACTATAACATATTAAAGTGTAATAACTTCCCTGTGCGTATATAATTTGCTTTAGTTAAATTATCCCATCCCATCCCATGACATAGTAAGGTGTAATAACTTTCCTGTGCTGCGTAATTGCCAAGTCACAAAATAATAATTAACTAAAGATGTAGAGACTAGGAGTGATTTGTGAATGAAAATTTCAGAGTTAATAAGATAGTTAAACTTGGCTTTATACGATCTCAGTACTTTTTACGGTAAATGAGTTACGAGACTTGGCTGCTTTTTTTACAGGTGACTTTTTGATGAGATTTCACTTCTTTTTGTAAGTAATCCTGCTTTTCTTGATTTTGGGTTCTTTTTGGAGATCATCCACTGATTTTCGCTAAGCCCACACTCTGTCCCTATTATTTACAGGTATCAAAAATTTGAAGCTTTAGTTTCGTTTGCAAAGTACTGTAGATAAAAAGAGATTTCAGGTTCCTAGGCAAGCACTAAGTTATGGGAGGGGGAGTGTCAAAAGTACTCTCAATTGCTTCCAGGATAGTTGCTATCCATCTGAGATATTACTCGCAGCCCTAGATACTTGATATTTAACATAAAAGTACTTTTTAGTATAAAAAGAAAGCCAAAATTAAAATTTCCGTAAATTTCCAATAAATCAAACTATATTCCTTTTTTCAATGTTTTTTTTTCGTTTTTTTTTTAGTCTTTTTTTTATTATTTACGGATTTTTTAATTTTTCCTTACTTTGTGTACTAAACCCTGCCTTTCTGCCAAATGTCAAGCTTCTAGGACTATAAAATCGAATTATTTTCAAATTTTCAACTTTTTATAAATTTATTGATTTTTCGATTTTAATTCTAAGTTACCTGATTGTCATGCCAATATAGTAATTATTTGATCCGTCTTCTTAGGATCATTTAGGTTCAATTTAGAGATAAATCAAGTGAATCTTAGAGTCACCATGATTTTATTTAGAAAGGACTATCAAGCCATAACCAGCCAGTAATATCGGGGGGGGGGGGGGGGGTAGGGGGAGCTGTGAAAATTTTTGTGGGGCTAACATCATTTAACAATCCATATTTCATACGTGAAGTAAATAGAGTACAACCTGTGAAAGAAAACAAACCTGTCTATAAAGAAATCGCCTATATCGTAGCCAGTCTATAGCGGAACTTTTCTATAACGAAATTCGTAAACGAAAGAAAAGAAAACCATAATCCGGGAGAAATAACATAAAACAATTAGGGGCGTTGTACTAGCTAATAGGACAATTATCTTAAAACTAATGTTTCTAGCAGTACAAAATCAAATTGTTTTCGAATTTTCGATTTCTTAAAGATATTTCGATTTTTCGATTTTATTTTCGAATTTAACGAATATTTTAATTGTTCCTTTTATTGAATAGTAAATACTACCTTTAGACCAAGTTTTAAGTTTCTAAGACTACAAGATAAAATTATTTTCAATTTTTTATTTTTTCGAATTTTTTTTTTTTTATAATTTTCTGGATTTTTTAATTTTTTCTTATTTTGTATCTTTATTACAAATTTCAAGTTTCTAGCGCTACAAAATCGAATTATTTTGAAATTTCCGATTATTTTCGAGTTTTTTATTCTATTTTCGAATTTATTGTGATTTAATGTTTCCTTTTTCTCTATCCTAAACAATAAGTTTTCGCCGAATTTTAAGTTCTAAAGCTACAAAATCGAATTTTTTTCAAATTTTCTAATTTTTTTTTCGAATTTTACAGATTTTTTATTTATTTCTTTTTTTGTATCCTAAATACTACCTTTAATCCAAATTTTAAGTTTCTAGCTTTACAAAATCGAATTATTTTAAAATTTTCGTTTTTTTTCGATTTTTTGATTTTATTTTCAATTTTTGTTGTGTTTTTAATTTTTTCTTTTTCTGAATCCTAAACACTATCTTTACAGCAAATTTTCAGTTTCTAAGACTACGAGATCATATTATTTTCAATTTATCTCCTTTTCTTTCTTTCTTTCTATTTTTGTATTTATTTATTTTATTTTTTTAAATTTTCGATTTTTTTTTTTGAATTATCCTTATTTTTTAATGTTTCCTTATTTAGTATCTTAAATATTACCTTTATTCCAAATTTCAAGTTTCTAGCGCTATATAAAATCGAATTATTTTCAAAATTTCCTTATTTTTCGATTTTTTTATTTTATTTTCCAATTTTATTGCGTTTTTATTTTAACTTATTCTGAATCCTAAACACTATCTTTACCGCGAATTTTAAGTTTCTAAGGCTAAAAGATCAAATTATTCTAAATTTTTTTTTTAATTTTTTCGAATTTTTGATTTTTTTTTTTCGAATTTTCTGGATTTCTTAATTTTTCCTTATTTTGCATCCTAAATACTACCTTTATTCCGAATTCCAAGTTTCTAGCGCAACAAAATTGAATTATTTGAAATTTTTCGATTTTTATCGATTTTTCGATTTTATTTATAAAAAAAATTTGTGTTTTTGACGTTTTATTTTTCTGAATTCTAAACACTACCTTCAAACCAAATTTTAAGTTTTTAAGACTACAAGATCGTGTTATTTTCAATTTTCAATTTTGTTCGATTTTTTTTTGAATTTTCGAATGTTTTTTTTTTTTCCGGATTTTATAATTTTTTCTTTCTTTGTATCCAAAACACTAGCTTTATTCCAAATTTTAAGTTTCTGTGGCTGCGGGATCTACCCATTCTTTTTGATGACGCGAGATGGAGTGAGTGTGTGAGTGACAAAAAATCGAAACTTTGAGTTCATATATCGTCTGCACTAATTTATGGGTATTTTTTTAATTATCCATATTTTTTAATTTTCCCTTATTTAGTATCTTAAATATTACCTTTATTCCAAATTTCAAGTTTCTAGCGCTATAAAATCGAATTATTTTCAAAATTTCCTTATTTTTCGATTTTTTCGATTTTTTGATTTTATTTTCGAATTTTATTGCGTTTTTTATTTTAACTTATTCTGAATCCTAAACACTATCTTTAATGCGAATTTTAAGCTTCTAAGGCTAAACAATCAAATTATTTTAATTATTTTAATTTTTTGCGAATTTTTCGAATTTTTGAATTTTTTTTTCGAATTTTCTGGAATTTTTATTTTTTCCTTATTTTGCATCCTAAATACTTCCTTTATTCCGAGTTCCAAGTTTCTAGCGCAACAAAATCGGATTATTTGAAAATTTTCGATTTTTTTCGATTTTTCGATTTTTTCAATTTTGCTTTCGATTTTTTTGGTGTTTTTGATGTTTTCTTTTTCTGGATACTAAACACTACCTTCACACCGAATCTTAAGTTTCTAAGACTACAAGATCGTATTATTTTCAATTTTCAATTTTGATGGAATTTGCTGAATTTTCGAATGTTTTTTTTTTCGAATTTTCCGTATTTTATAATTTTTCCTTTCTTTGTATCCTAAACATTACCGTTTTTCCAAATGTCAAGTTTCTAGGACTACGGGATCTACCTAATCTTTTTGATGACGCGTGAACGAGTGAGTGAGGGACAAAAAAATCGAATGTTTGAGTTCATATATCGTCTGAACTAGAAAAGACAGAAAGTTGTAATTTTAAATTTTGGTCCTGTGTGCCAAATACTCTAGAAAAACGAAGTTTCAAATTTTTTGAATACTCCAGCGCGGAGATATGGGGGGGGGGGGTCAAAAGTGCCCTGAGTTGCTTCCAGTAAAGTATGCTTACGGATGTCCTCTCTCGACTTGGCGGAGGCACTGCCCTGCCTCCAGATTATATAATTGCACGGTCTAATGAAGTTATTATTTGAAACGATATCATTTAATTTTTCACATACTGATTAAAACTACGCACGTTATTTTTTATTTGTACTTGGATGTTTATTTCCATACTAGCCGCCACTGGCGACCAGTTTGGTCTCCCTTAAATGTATGTTAAACACTGTAACACGTTACTTTTATTCATATTTTTTTTTCCGTAATCCTTCGCCAAACCGGAAGATTCTAATAGACAAATCAAAAACTTTTTCGATCATGGTAGCATTTCGCATATTTTTTGTTGTTATGTATTTCATCTTTCTTGACAAAAACCGCTTAACCAACTTAAGCATTTATGCTTCATATCCGTTTGCTTATCAGTTGCAATATGCTTGCTAATGAGGAGATTCTTAAACATATTAAGTAGTTTTCCGTAATTGGATCCATTGCCAAATGGCGTATTTTAGTTAATACGATTTGGTGCAATGAAGTCTATTTTGTGAAAGTCTTTAATGATATCCACCATTTACACTGAACCATATTGTTGCCAATATTTTTTTGTTTGTTTGTTTCTCGCTAACTTTGGCTGTAGACTTGATTACGGGAGAATCAAGAAGAAAATCTATCATTATTCTCATTTAAAACGTCTTGAATAATGTGACATAATCGGAGTGCATATTATAACACGTAATTTTCGAGTATGGTTTGGTGAAACATTGAACTTTTGGAAGCCAGTTTTGATAATCACGTAAATATGTCACACCAACATTACCGCCTATAATTCTAATTACAGCAACCCGTTTTTTCTCTCTATATTGCAACTCTATAGTTAATATAGTGCCCCGGTGCGTCTACGACAGCTGTTCCATCAGAACATTTGATTTCAAAATAAAAGTATCGTTTCTAATTTGCGCACGCGAAAAATAAAAGCTGGTATTGGCGATTTAAAAAATTCTATTGGCGAGATTTGCGCCCAAATAACACAAAAGTACTTAATGATGTTATGTATTTTGTAAATGTATATTAAATTACTGTTTTGAAAGCGATTGGTCATTAATAATGGTAAATATGATTGGTGATTAACAATCATTTTCGGTGGTCTCTCTTCCTTTCACGTATAATACATAAATACCAAATTAACTGACAATTTGTTTCGAAATTTGATTCATTAAATATCATTACATGAGTTGTATTTGTTTACATTCAGCTTACATCAAGAAAAGATAAAGAATGAAGTTGAGTTGTATAGCACATAATTATGGTAAACTTTGATTGTGTCACTGGTACGAATTATTTTTTTGACACCAGGCAGCGCTCCAAAAAATCTTTCATGGAAAACTAACTTTACGAACGATTATCTCCATGGTTTAATGGTTTAATATTTTAAACCTTCACGACGAATGAATCTTTTTTTTTTGTTGTTTACTTTCATGGATAGAGAATTTGAACTGCGAAGCTAATTTCAACTTAAGTTATTGGAGAATATATATATAATTGAACGTAAGTCATCTCTCAAATATTAATTTATTTTGAACGATCTTTCTAAAAATGTCACATTTATGAAGTTTTATTAAAAAAAATAATTTTTAATAAAAATGGCCGCCTGGCATATGAAAAAGTGAAACGGACATTCCGGAACTGTTGATGACAGTCACATGACTTACGGTTTTATTATATAGATTTGTAACCATGGAGTACATCGAGCCACAATTTTCATAAATTAAATTATGTTTATCGTTTACACATTGTATTTTTACGTGTTACAAACTCTATGGTTTTTCGGTACTTCTCTATTATCCCGTCGACCACTTTTCATAACAAAAAGCTATCGCCAAACTGTAACGCCAAATAAACGGGAGAACTTTGCCATTATAGTATCAAAATAAATAAATAAATATAATGTAAGAATTTAAGGACACAATTGTTATTTTAATTAAGGAAATAACTAATAAATCAGTAAAACATAATGAAAAATACACGCAAATGTCGAATTAAAAAGCACTTGATGAAATAACAAACACGTGTAATGCTTCTGACATCAAGTAAATGGGACTGCATTTTTGGCGTTTAATCTTACAGTTTGGCGATGTTTTTTGTTATGAAAAGTGGTCGACGGGATAATAGAGAAGTACTGGTTTTTCTTATAATACATGGTTTGTATAGATTCGAGGGGAAAATTATATTACTTTCATAAAAATGTATTTGGATGGTTTCTTGTTAATACAGTCTTGCCAAGGCTGTGGTTTTCCTATTAGACTTAATGTTATCTATATGCTCCATTTTTCTGCAACTAAATTTCCTCATGCCAATATAGTAATTCATTGATCCGTTTTCTTAAGATCGTTTATGTTCAATTTAGAGATAAATCAAGAGAATCTTAGAATCACCATGATTTTATTTAGAAAGGACTATCAAGCCATAACCAACCAGTAATGTCGGGAGGGAGGGAGAGATGTGAAAATTTTTGTGCGACCAACATCTTTTAACAACAAATATTTCATATATAAATTAAATAGAGTAAAGCCTGTGAAAGAAAATGAACCTGTCTATAAAAAAAAGGCCTATAACGTAGCCAGTCTATAGCGGAACTTTTGTATTACAAAATTCGTAAACAAAAGAAAAGAAAAGCATAATCCGGGGAAAATAACACAAAACAATAACGGAAGGTGTACTAGCTAATAGGACAATTATCTTAAAATCTATCTAAAACAAACTATCCCCATCCTGTGGGATTTGTTTTTCAATGTTTTACTTTATTTAATGCAAAACATAGATTGAATCCGACAACTCATAAAAAAGTCCTCCGGCCTGTACCGGCAGGAAAAGGTAGCTTTCCTATATCTTCGTTTTAAAATTTTAGCTAATCTTACTCGAAAACAGCAAGTTAAAATGCAAAGAAACCGTTTACAAAAGATTCGTTTACACTGAATTTGAATAAGAAATTCGCCAAATTATTGAGCTATAGCCAAGTTGGCTTCATTTATGAAGACTTATTTTTGTCGCCAAATTTGGCGAGATTTCGCCAATTGTCGCCAAGTTTGGCGAGAATTTGGCGCTAATGGATATGAATATATAGTTTTATGCGTATGATTGGGAAAATGATTACAACAATGAAAAAAAATAATTTGCGAGAAATCGCGTTTACTAAAACTTATAAATTTATATTAAAATCATTAAAATTACAGACATTACAATACACTTTCATAAAACATTAAAAACATATTAAAATTGGACGTTTCGGATTTACATGGAAAATCCCTCTTCAACAACAACATTTCACTTAGCGTAAATCATAGTTCAAAAATATCAACAAATAGAAAATGCAACGTATCAAAATTTCGAAGTCAAAGTTACAGTTATAATGACACGGAGTATTCATTCGGGATTGCACCTGCTTGACCATTATTGACCATAAATTTATCGTTGTTTTTTTGTAATGTGCTGTTTTGTTTCAAAATGTCAGCCACCCTAGAATTTTAAACTGCTCTATCTCAGCCAATTTTTAAGATAGAGGTAAAACAAAAAATGCTCTGGAATCCTTGTATCAAGTCCTAACACCTAATTAAAAAATAAACTTGATTTTTTAACTTTTTTGTATATTTATTTTAGTTTTAAAATTTTCCGTGGCCGCCATCTTGAAACAAGATAGTGGACCAAGCTGGCCAACGAACTCGGTCGAGGCATTGGTCAGCTTAATACACACAATTAGTTTCATCCAAATTAATTTATAAATACGAGCGTTATCGTATCAAATTATTTTCATTTTTTCAATTTTTTTCGAATTTTTTTATTTTTTTTTCGAATTTTCTGGATTTTTTTAATTTTTCTTTTTCTGTATCCTAAATACTACCTTTATCACTAATTTGAATTTTCTAGCGCAACAAAATCGGATTGTCTTCAAATTTTCGGTTTTTTTCAATTTCTTCGATTTTTTCAATTTTGCTTTCGATTTTTTTGGTGTTTTTGATGTTTTCTTTTTCTGGATGTTAAACACTACCTTCACACCAAATCTTAAGTTTCCAAGACTACAAGATCGTATTATTTTCAATTTTCAATTTTGATGGAATTTGTTGAATTTTCGAATGTTTTTTTTTCGAATTTTCTGGATTTTATAATTTTTCCTTTCTTTGTATCCTAAACACTACCTTTTTTCCAAATGTCAAGTTTCTGGGGCTACGGGATCTACCCAATCTTTTTGATGACGCGTGAACGAGTGAGTAAGAAGTGACAAAAAATCGAATGTTTGAGTTCATATATCGCCTGAACTAGAAAAGACAGAAAGTTGTAATTTTAAATTTTGGTCCTGTGGGCCAAATACTCTCTATAATTGAAGTTTAACATTTTTGGGATACTCCAGCGCGGAGATATGGGGGGGTCAAAAGTGCCCTGAGTTGCTTCCAGAAAAGTATGCTTACGGCTGTCCTCTCAAGACTTGGCGGAGGCACTGCCGTGCCTCCAGATTGATGCTATTTTTTTTTCCCTTTCATTCTAACATTGGAACGATTAAGGAAGATTCGAAAATCTACGGACGCACTGCCGTTCTTTCCATTAGAAAATCTACCATTATTCTCATCTAATCGTCTTAGATAATATGTCAATATGTCTTGGTTTTAAGATTTTAGCTAAATTTACTCGAAAACCTGAAGCTAAAATGCGAGGAACCCCATTATAGAAGATTCATTCTAACGTACATATTGATAAACTGGATATATGTTATAAAATTATAATAATCTAGAACTGGCAGTTTCGATGCTTTAATTCTGAAAATTCTCTTTCTATAATAAACTTTTAAGAGAGTAAAGGCTAACAATATAGTAAGAGTAAGTATAATAACAGTACAATATAATAGCAAGAGCAGAGGTCTTGTGTAGTGACGAAAGATTGAAACTTTATTAACATTCGTGCGTTATGCCATTTAATTAACCGCATAATATTAATAGACGATTACTCGCCCTAAAAATTCGCAATGAAAAATTGCCTCTGCGTCAAATTCTCTCCAAGCTTTGCGACACTTAACGAAATATCGCCAAATTTGGCGACAAAAATACCCTGTTTATGTGGACGTCATAATGATGCATATGTATTATATATGTGATGCATATGCACATATATATATACATATATATATATGTATTTCAAATAAAATCCAGTGTATATATATATATATATATATATATATATATATAAAGTTTATTAACATCATTAAGATGCACTTAGAGAACTAACAACCCACTGGAATTTTGCCATATTGACTGAGTGCTATTGCGATTAGAATACCGATATTTATAATAAAATTTATTTTAAGGAAGTAAAAAATAGAAAAACGGACAGATAAACTAAAAGATTTGCCTTCCCAACATTTTCGGAAAAGAATATAAAAAATTCATTCTGCTTGAAACCATGTAACACCTTCAAACTCAGGCTAATTTTCTGTAATCAGGCTTTGGCGACCAACTCTGGCGTTAAATATGAGCGAGGAAATGATTTTCTATGCAACTATTATTACTTAAATGTTTATCGTACAACAAAAACACAATGGTTGCAACAATGTAATTAATTTAATTTGCCAATTGAATGTGTTATGAACTGTATATAGCCAAATCAGCACCTCCTATTTGAATGGTTTAAAGGCAGAAATTCTATGTTTTCAGACTTTTCTGGTTAATTGTATGACAAAACCTACTTATTTGTCAAATTTTATGATTCTACGACTGTTAGAAGTACCTTAGTTATTTGATGATCACTAACTTTAGTTATTTGATGATCCCCTGTGAGTCAGTTACGAAAAAGCCCTTTTTCGGAATCTCATATTTCGAAAAATATTAAATACAGAAATAAGAAATCTTGGAACCTAGTTCAGTTTGATTATATTAATGTGTGTTAAAAAAGAAAACTCTCAAGCTCTCCCCAAAACGTAGTTATGAGGGGGTGAAAAGTAGGCCGAAATGGTCAGGGAAAAGGTAGCTACTGCCTGTGCGAACTTGGCGGACGCACTGCCGTGCTCCCAGATTAAATATCTAAATATAATCAAATGTGATTTTATGTGATTAAATAAAAATTACTTCCTTAAAAGGATCTCAATATTTTTCTCTCCCAATAAGTAAATATGATTGACACTTTAACGAAGTACGTTTTATAAATAAATAAATGAAATTTGTAGAAATTACTATTTCTATGCCGAAGAATCGAACACAGGGAGAAATGAGGGAGAGAAATGTTTATATTAGTTCTTATGTAATTCTTCCAAACATATGTAATCATAGTTTCAGTTTGAAATTTTCAATGAGGACTTTTAAAAAACATTTTTTATTTCCTCTGTTATTTTTAGACTACAACATTAAAATTTATTCAAAAACAGACAAAAGAGTTGTCAGAATACAAGCTAATGACTATTTCTCGACTAGAGATGAGACGGGCTCAGCCCGAGCCCGAGCCGGGCTCAATTTTTATACCAGCCTTCGGGCCCGGGCTCAATCCTTCTGAAACTGACAATTTTATTTATTCTCATATAGAAAAAATAAAAATAACCTTTTCCTCTAAAAAATTACAAATTCCATTTCAAGTAATTTTAATGTTATTTTGAGCAGAATGAATATAAGGGGAAACAATCTTATTTTCCTTTTCTAGTATTAGAATGTTATTTTAAAAGAAAATTTACGATATTTGCGACATGTCTGACGACTGGGTGATATGGTGCCAATGCGAAGTGGCACCAATAATATTTGTTGCTATATTTTCGTTTGTGAAGTAGTATATTTTTTAATTGGAACGTTTATTTTATTATATTTTTTTAGAGATCTAATGAGAGATGAATATTTTTTTTTCGTTTTTTGTCAATCAGCATTAGTTTAGGTTTGCAACTTTTTAGTCTTTTATTGTGTGCGAGTTATACTAGCTATTCATATGAAAACAACGTTAGTGATTCTATTTTTAATTCTGAATTCTGCTCATGCTAAAAGCTCTGCTCTGCAGATTTACGAAGTCACTTTCATTCGTAAGTAAATATAATTGTCATGTATTGTTATTCCGATAGAAAGCAATCTAAGAGTATTTCAACTTTTTCTAATAAAGCACAGGATCTTTCAGATAGCTGTGTCAAATTTTTAATTTAAGCTGTTTTTCAGGAACACGAAATATTGTTTTAATTCAAGAATCAATTATAAAATTTACGAAATACACCTTTTATAGGAAACTAGTATATAACCCCGTCAAAAATGACGGATTGTTGATCTGCGTTTCATTTTCATAAGACTTCATACAAACAAACAGCATGAAGATTTATTATTGAAAGGTTTGTATTGTAGAAAAATACATTTTAAAAAGGACAAATGATTTCTACAAATAAAAATAATAAGGATATATATATATATATATATATATATATATATATATATATATATATATATTTTTTTTTTTTTTTTTTTTTTTTTTTTTTTTTTTTTTTTTTTTTTTACTTAGTATCAAATTTTTGAAATAGTTCACGATAGGACAAAATTAAATATTAACAAATAATCCATGTGCGAAAGTTTTTGTAAAAAAGTGTTATCAATGAGTTTTTAAACAGCTTGACTTACCATATAATTCATTGTTTGATTACATAAACAAAATTAAATGGAAATTACGCTGTACTATGCATTTCTTATATTTTAATTACGTTTGATAAGAAAGAATCATTTTACAGTATATGACCCATTATCCAAAAATCCAAAATTCGGAAAAACCCGAAGTCCGGAAAGAAAAATTCGAAAATTTTCTAAATTTGTAAATTTTTACTAAAATTTTAGATTTTCTGAAATTTTTCGAAAATTTTACCGATTCCTAATTTTTTTTTTCAGTCCATTGTGTTTCAATGTTTAATCACTAAAATATTGTTACTTCAGTGACGGGTGAACACGGTCCCCCCCCCCCCCCTTCTCTTCCCGAAATTAAAAACAAATCATTTTTCTCTCAAATTTTAGTTTAAAATTGATTTATATTACGATTCGTTAGAAACAAAAAATAGTTATGTATTTATTTCATCAGGGGTGATTCTGTTCAAGTTTTCCTAAAAATTTAAGGCATTCGATTTCGAAAATTTAAGTCTTCAGTCCAAAATTTCGAACATAAATATCTCTAATTTTGAACGATAGTCGCCGAAAAAAATCAATTATGTCTATCGTTCGCAGAAAAAATAGAAAAATTCTTCAAAGGATTGTGGAAACGACGTGAATTTCGTCAAAGGACCGAAAATAAAAACGCAAAATTCGTTGCAGGATTGCAAAAAAAAAAAGGCCAATTTTGTTAACAAATTGCAGAAAAAAGCGATTTCCGTCAAAGGCTTACGAAGAAGACGCAAATTTCTTCCAAGGACTCCGAAAAAATGTAAAATTTCATCAAGAGATCACAAAAAAAAAATGGTTAAAGGATCACAAAAAAACCCCTGCGAATTTCGTCAAATAATCGCGGAAAAACATGAATTAGAAAAAAAAACACAAATTTCTTCAAGGCACTGCGAAAAAATGTCTAATTTCGTTAAGGGATCGCGAAAAAAAATGAAATTTCGTCAAAGGATCGAAAAAAGCAACCGCTAATTTCGTCAAATTCAGAAAAAACTCGAATTTTGTCAAAAGATCGTGAATAAAAGGCAAATTTCGTCAAAGAATAGCAAAAAACGCAAATTTCCTCAAAGGATCGCAAAAAGAAAACGCAAATTTCTTCAAAGGACTACGAAAAAATGAAATTTCGTCAAAGGATTGCAGAAGAAAAACGCAAATTTTGTCAAAGAACAGCAGAAAAAATGCAAATTTTGTCAAAGAATCACGAAAAAAAACATGAATTTTGTCAAATAATCGTGAACTTCGCGAGGACCCGAAATCCGGAACGATGGAAGAAATTTCAAAATCCGCCAGTAGATGGCCACACTATACTGAATCAACCTCAAATCTCTCCCTACGAAATAAATCACCGCTGCTTCTGAAAAAAAAGAGCTTACAGATTTTTTTTTTTTTTTTTTACAAAAATGTTAATATACATTTTTTTTCGATTTTTTTATACGAAACGTAAATCAAAAATAAAGGAAAAGATTACAACTAAAAATTTCCAAATATTTTCTGAATAATTAAAATTTTAATCCTAATAACGATCTCAATAATTAATTAAGGTCTCAATAATTAACTATGGTAAGTAAATTATAGGTATTAATTTTCGCTCTCAATAATACGAAAACGATCTTTTAGTTTCTTCATAATCTAAAAGAATGCATTAATTTTTACACAAAGTCAAATATTTCCCTTTCAAAATTAATAATAAAAATAATTTAAATCATTAAAAAAAGTTGATCTTGTAATAATTCAATACATCCTGAATGTATATACCTTATGTTAATGGTAAATTTTACTAAACGTAATCTTTTCCTTTATTTTTGATTTACAACTCAATTTCCAAATATTTTTCTGAATAAATAAAAGCTTAATCCTAATAACGATCTCAATAATTAATTAAGGTCTCAATAATTAATTATGGTAAGTAAATTATAGGTATTAATTTTCGCTCTCAATAATACGAAAATGATCTTTTAGTTTATTCATAATCTAAAAGAATGCATTAATTTTTACACAAAGTCAAATATTTCCCTTTCAAAATTAATAATAAAAATAATTTAAATCATTAAAAAAAGTTGATCTTGTAATAAATCAATACATCCCGATTTTTTAATATGCTTATGTACATTTTATATTATTTTACAACTTTATTATTATGTAAATTATAATAAAGTTTTATTATTAATTTATTTTTTTTCCAACAGAAAGGTATAATTTGTATTTATTGTCAATAGGTGGCGCCAGAAAAGTTATTTAGGAACGAAATCTAAAATGCCGGTAGATCCTCGCAAAGCCTCGAAAGGTATCATCGCTATTTCTGAAAAAGTGCTTAGAGGAATAAAATGCTTACAGAAATAAATTTAAAAAATCCTTTAAATTATTTAAAGACTTTAATATGCTTTTACAAATATTTTAAGAGCATAATCGGATATTTTAATGAAACGTTCAAAGAGTCATTCATTTGGAATTTGTGATGGAATTTGTGTTTTTGAATGGCAACATTATTCGTTTGTTTACATCAGGTAATCGGATGTTTAATCTGTTATTTTTAATTTAAAACTTAAAACATTATAACTGGATATGATATACATGTTTTATACGAAAATATGCTGAACAGACATTATTTCAAGTAGAAGATATTATCATTTAGTGGTTATGTGTAGCATATCTTTTTCAGTAAGCCTAACATGGCGTTTAACCACAGTCGACTCGCAGACCAGAGTGGTACAGCCCGGTACCGTTACAGACAGATTCTCGCCTTTGGATTTTATTATAAGTAAGATAGAAAACGTTGTTCGATTTTTCGGTATAGAAATAGTAATTTCTACAAATTTCATTTATTTATCTATAAAACGCACTTCGTTAAAGTATCTATCAGATTTACTTACAGGGAGAGAAAAATATTGACATCCTTTTAAGGAAGTATATTTTATTTGATACCAAACTTCCCTTTGATAAGATAGAAGGTAAATTTCCATAAAATTAATTATGTGTACGGGATGAACAATTGTTTTGGCGTACGAAGTTTTTAAAAAAACGTGACATTACTTTTAAAACAATTTTTAAATATTATGCAATTTTTTTCAGTATCGGGCTCTAATTATACAAAATGTTTCGGGCTCTGATTTAAAATTATCGGGCTCGGGCTCCGAAAAGAGAGCCCGAACTCATCTCTATTCTCGACCTGCCCCACACCACTTTAGGAACCATTGATTTAGCCGTATCAAACTATAAGAAGTTCAGTATAAATGATAATTCTACAAATCTACTTGGAGAAGTATCAGAAGATATTTTACTGCATTTGAATAAATTGTATCCTGTCTAGAGCACTCTTGTTTTTGAGAATTTACGAAAAATTGGAAATCACCCTTATTTTAATCACCTCAAATATGTCCAACATTTGTACCTTCATTTAATTTTCAGAATTTTTTTAGTACAATTAGAAACATCCACGTCTATTTAATGAACATTCCTTTATGAGAAAAAACAGTTTGATTTAAATCCTTTTTTTTAAGTACAATTTTGTAAACTATAAAATAATAAGCTTCGTAAATGTGGACTGGCCAACACAAGTTTTTGTCGAAATGTTCAAATTGTGGTTATTTGTCTTTTCAATATAGTCAAGTTAAAAATGTGTCTGTAAATTTAAATCCGCGTTACTCAACCTGTATGGTACACAAGTGCCCCATGAGCATTACTTTGGTCCGATTTTAATAAAGGTCGGTATTCCAAATTTATTAACTTTCATTACGGATATACTAAACAAAACATATAGACTGTTCCCAGTCAAAAAAAAATGGAAAATGACATTAAGATTAAACCCAAATTCAGGAATACTCAAAAAGGTTGTGGCAACCATGTCGTTTTATAGCGTTTCCTATACGAATACAAAGACGAATACAAAGAGTGACACATTTAACCTATTATGGATTAGCGAAACACGGGGTCATTGAAAATTTCAAACACTAAATTTGTTATTATCCTTAAATGCCTCTGTTACTAAAAGATCTAAAATGCAGAGTTTAAACTGATAAATACTTTATTTATATATTTATTTTGCTAATCTGTAATACATGTTTTTTTTTTTTCAGAAGCTATTTCAATACATTTGTACATACCGTTATGTTAATAAAACAATACATTTGTACATAATGTTAGTATATTTAATAAACTATAATGTGCATTAATTGTGGAAATTTTAACGATGAAAATCGCGGTGTGCTGCCGAAATTCCGATTAGATTGAAAGTGTGCCACTAATCTAAAAAGATTAAGAAAAACTAACGTAAGTGAAACTGAATTATGTAACCCTAAGTAAATATAAACACAATGATAGAAAAATGTTATGTACAAATGTGACAATATACCCATAATATCTA